>QXEO01000265.1:561566-1960162 GCA_007115705.1 Dactylis glomerata | reverse complement strand
GGCAACGATCGTGCACGCACGGCAGAGACGAGAGAGCTTGCAGAGTGAGGCGGTGCTGCCGTCTTGAGGAGAAAACGAGAGAGAGAACGGAGAGAGGAACTGAGAGGGGAGTGGCGGCGCTGCAGGGGAGTAGGGAAGGCTAGCGCTAGGGTTGCAGGGCTGCAGGTTTTAAGGAGGGAATCGCGCTGGGACAGCCGTCCCATCCATCAGGCGGTCGACGTGGCTGCTTCGGATGCGCGTCCGTATAGCGAAGAAGACGACCAGGGAGGGAACGGGCCGACTTGGGCGAGAGTGGGCTCAGGAAGAAGGTTTCGGCTGGGCTACAGGGTCTGGTTGGATCTCTTTGCTTCTTCCCCCTTTTTTTCTAAAAGTGCTTCTTCAGTTCTTTTTCTTGCAGCATTCTTTGGAGAGAAGAAGAGGAGGGTTTGGAAAGATTTGCAAACAGGATATAAAACTTGATTTTGATTTCAAACGGTTTCAAAGTTTGTAAATAGCATAGTTTTGGTTTTAAATTAGAACAAGAGAAGGGTTTAATGAGAAATAAGCAAAATAGAAAATAGTTTTTATTCCAAATAACTTTGGGTTTGATAAAAGAATGCAAGGTGACAATGCATGAAGATACATGATGCATAAGAGAAAAAGAACAAACAAATCTAATAAAGGGGAATTTTTCTGGGCCGTTACAGCCGTCAAGCTCCTTTTTTGCTGCGTCGGTGGCTATGCGCAAGCCCTCGGCGGTATCCACCTCGCCCTGCTCCAGGGCGGCTGCATAGCGGAAAAAGAAGATGCGTCACATATGGCATAGCAGAAATTGAAAACTTTACAATATGACAAGAATTGGTACCTACCAGGGTGTCCTGGAAGTGATGGAGGATCTCGTTAAAACCCGCGTGTCGCTGCTCAAAAATAGCGGCGGCTTTGCAGATATCCTCTATCTCCTTCTCCTTCTTAAGGTTCTGGCGCTCCTGGTCCTTAAGCTGCTCTTCGAGGGAGGTATTTGTGGCCAGAGATTTCTGGAGCTGCTGCTGCAGCCCATCCATCGCAATGGCGTGGCCCTTCTCCACCCCCTCAAGTTTGGACTTGAGCGTGGCAGCATCTGCATGGCGGAATTATCAGCGCAGCATTGATTGAATAAGCATAAAGGAAAACAAACTTGTTAAGGTAAAATACCGCTATTCTCAAGCTGCTGCTGCTGCAAGTCCGCCACAAGAGCGCTTTTGTTTGCCAGCTCCTTCTCTTGCGAGCTGACAACCTGGACCAGGTCATCTACCACTTTCTTGTAGTTCTGGCAAAATAATTTGAAGTGTTGGTCACTCTTAGAGCTTTATGCCGGATAATCATCCACCATAACGCTCGGGGGCTACTCACGATGAATTTTTAGTTACTTTTAGAGCATTACGCTGGATTTGTATCAGCCATAACGCTCGGGGGCTACTTATGCTGATTTTTTGTCTTCCTAAGAGCTTTATGCCGGATAGTTATCTGCCATAACGCTCGGGGGCTACTCAGTATAAAATTTAAAAGTTCTTTATAGAGCACTGTATGAACTACCAGCGCTTGAGGACTATGCTATTCAAAAATTTACAGAAGTTTCTCTTGAAGCCCCATAGCGGATCGAATATGAGAATCCGCCATGGCGCTCGGGGGCTACTGGGAATATATACCTTCTTCATGGTGGGTATTTTCTCAACAAAAGCGGCAATGCCGCTGGACAGCTGGTTGCTGGCATCTTCCTGACTGGAAATAAGATTGACGACTTCAAGTTGCTTTTGTCTCCAAAACAAACTGCCCCCCGCCGAAGCATCCGCCACTTGACCCTGAAACGAGCCAGAAGCCTTTTCGCTTTGGACGATATCATTAGCCGCAGCTTCAGTCGTTGGGTTGGCTTCTGGCGTCAGGTCAAACTGACCACCAGTATCCTCCATATCGATATCGATACGAGTGGGGGAGGGAATTGGTACGTCAGGGGTGTGTGGGATAGCAGCAGGGGAGGGCTTGGCTCGCTTGGATTATGGCTCCTTGATAGTAGGTTTCTTCCTTCTGAGTAAAGGAGGATTAGAAGTGAAAAGCAGCAACAATGAAGGAGGATATCGAAAGGTTACCTTGATTTGGGCAGATTGATAGTAGCAGTACTCTTGGATGACGTTTCCAGCTCTACCCTGCGTTGAGCCTCGAAACTACGGGAATCAACAGATTTCCCGCCACCACCGTGAGTGTTCCTGCTACCAACCCGCTTCTTGGGGATCACCTTCTCCTGGGTCGTGCGGGCCGTGTCATCTACATTCCCCGCCATCTCCTCTTTGTTCCCGCTAGAATGAACAACTTCCTCCTGAGCGGTAGATTTGGTGTTGGAGCGGCGAAGGGGATAAGCAAAGTGCGCGGGTCCAAGCGATTTGAGCTGATAAGAGAAAAACGTTATTTCTTATGAAATGTAAAGGTATCATACGGTACTATGGCAGAAAGGGAACTTACCAAAGGGCAGCTGCCATTCTCAAACATAGCCATGCCAAATTTCAAAGGCTTCTTCCTAGGAGACTTCATCAGAGAACGGATGCGCTTCTCGACCACTTTAGGGTCCAGTTCCTGGTCCGAACAACGCATGCCATCATTTGCACCAGTATACTCGTGCATCAGGCTATCGCGGTGTTGGAGCGGCTGAATCCGCCGGGATATCCAGTAGTTGATGGTGTCAATTCCTTTCAAGCCATCCACAGATAGCTTGGCGATCCGCCGAGCCAAAAGCTTGACATAGGGAGTGGCAGATTCATTGTTGACAGCCGTCCAGGAGTCGCGGGATTCAGCAACTATGTTCTCAAAGGGAAGGAGGACACGGTCTTGAGATGGCGCGAGCTTATCCGCCATGTAGAACCAGGACCCTCTCCATCCTACGGCAGAATCTAGAGGCATGATGAAGGGGTATTCCTTTGACCTTCATGGAAGGAAGCAAACTATTCCGCAGGTTCAAAGGGATCCGTCATCTTCATAATTGGCCCGCACGGAGAAGAAAAGTTGGAAGAGGTCTACCCTGGGGTGGATCCCGAGGTATCCCTCGCACAAAGCTGCGTAGCCCGCCACAGACACCAAGCTGTTTGGTGATATGTGGTGGAGCTGCAGTCCGTAGAATTTCAGAAGGTTGGTAAAGAAAAGAGATGGAGGCATACTGAGACCCCTCTCCACGTGAGATTTGAGCATCACGATTTTGGAGGGGTTAGGAACTGGCACCGGGGCCTTGAAGTCAGTCCGCCATCCAGATTTGGCTTGAGGAGCCACGGTGCTCTCGCCTTCTAGGGTTTGGACGTCAGTGTCCTTGACATGGGATTTTTGCCAATACCCATGGAGGTTCTGGGGGATCTGCTCTTCTTCGTCCTCGGCTCCTTCCTGCTGTTCCTCCTCAGCCTCGCCATCCGCTTCCTTGTCTGCGGGATCCTCTACGTTGTTTCCTGCCATCTCTTCTTTGGCTTCGGAGGCAATGTCCTCTAGATCCAAATCCGCCATTGCAGGGTGGGTACCCTGAGTTGACTGCTGCAGAGGGGAATCCTCCTCCTCAGCCTCGGAATGGTGGCAGGAAGGTGATCTGGAGTTCATGGCGTCGAGCGAAAGGAAGATTCCGCTATGAAATACTTGAAGTGCTTGAGCAAGCTATTCTGGCGGAAAAAGCTACCGGCGGCGAGGTTTTCTGCGGTGGCTCGTCGAAGATGACGTAGCTCTCCTAGAGGTGCTAAAGAGAGAGAATGCGATAGGGGCGAATGAGGGGTGACTGGCCCGGGGTGAGAGGCCAGGGTATATATAGACCCTGGACCTCGAGATTCGTGCCTGCCATCACCACCGCTCGTCTGGATTGCAGAAACCCTAATCTGGTGACACGTATCCAGGGGTAAGAAAGTAACTTCGGTGAAAATAGTGCGTGCGCTGTAAGTATTGCCCTTGAAGGAACTACGTGCCGGAATTTACGGCGGATTTCCATGGTATGATCCAACAGATCCCAGAAATCTCGCTAAGATAACTACGTCACCTGATCCACTATTTATGGCAGATTAATAGATGGAAGAAGGAACATCAAGATGACCGCTATCCCAGCACAGAAAAGAAGCAGAGTTATGGTGGAAGTATCTCACCAAGAACATGCATGGCGGATGTAGATCGCAATCTTGAAGTTCCCTGGGGGCTACTGTTGGGGATATACCAAATAGGTATACCAGCGACGTAGTCCTAAATCAGCAAGCCAGGGTGGCCCATCAGGGGTGGTATGGCGGATTGCCTACCGGGCGGCCCAGTTGCTGAAGTTGCCATGGCGGTACTGGACGCAGGCGTTTATGGCGGATCCGGAGACAGACCCATGGCAGGTTGCCTTGTAGTGCACGCATAGGACTTAGTCTAGGACTCCAAGTTGTATCCGCTCCGGTACCAACGTGTAACCCACGCCAGGCGCCTTTATAAGCCTGGCGTGGAGCAGCCCTTGAGGCAGAAGAGATAGAGACAACACAATAGCTAGGTTACGGCGGATCGCATAGCGAGATAGCCAACCTCCTCATTGTAATCGAGCACTTGTTGTCATATAGTGAATTATAGCAGCACGTAGGATCTCGCCACCGTTGCGGGATCTGAAGCAGGGTAAACTCGTGCTACCACCGTCCCGGATCGCTCCTCCGTGTTCACCCCCTTCCACAAACCGCCATACCCCTACCTCTATGGCAGATCTGTTGACGAAACCACGACAAAACTGAACCAGAAAGGGTTGATTTACTATTATGTTTATGCTAACGTTGCTAATAGAATTGTGTGAAGTTTTGTATGAAGGAAGTTTTCAAGTGTAGGGATTGGAGAGTGATGAGATGAGTTGAAGTATAGACAAAAGCTCAAGCTTGGGGATACCGATGTCACCCCAAGAAATATCCAAGAGGTACAAGCGTCAAAGCTTGGGGATGCCCTCGAGGCACCCCTTCTTCATCGGCAAAAATCAGGTCACCTTTCAACACACTATATTTTTATTGCTTCATATTCTATGCGTTTTTCTTGGAGCGTCTTTACTTTTGTTTTCAGTTTTCTTTTGTTTTGTTTTCTGCAATAAATGGTTGGACCCCAACAAATTTCTTTTGGAGGAGATGTACTTCATTTTTCATTGCCAAGAACACTCTAGTTTTTCACTCTTATCGTTCAACGAATGTTCTCTTTTCTAGAACTGCGTTTAGCTTTTTTTTTGCCTTGATTTTTGTTCAGATCTTGTTTTATCTTTGCATCAAGGTGTATTTAGACCACTGGTCTATGTTGGTTTTCATCAAAAGAGTTGTCTCAAAAAGGTTTGAATGGTGTTGGAAAAGAGAAAAAGTTTCATGCAAAAAAGTGGTACAAAAAGGAGCTTGTTTAGACTGCAGCTTAGACTTTTTCATGCCATGCTTGATGTCATTTTGATAGTATGATTAGTGGTTTTTGTTGTAGCATGACTTTTCTCAAATGACTGAGATTGCTTAATGAGCCTTTGAAAAAATCATGCATTGTTTTTATTATATGGATGCATTTATTTGGTTTTCTCCTTGATGCTTTATTTGGGTTGACTTGGCGCATGCTTACAACATGTTTGACTCTAACAAAGTCATCATAAGCCTTTATGATCATTTGGTTTTTGACTTGTGATGCCATTTTATGCTTCTTTTAATGATGTTTTGTCGCTATGCATGATTATGGCCGTTATTGCTCTCTTAGTCAGTCGCTCCTAGTCTTTTGCTAGCCTTCATCTGTACTGAGTATGAGCTCTACTCGTGCATCCAACTTCCAAAAACCAAGTTTTCCAATGTGTCCACCATACATACCTATTAGCAATTTGCTATTCCAAGTATATTTGACTTGCTTTTATCTATCCTTCAAATTAAACTCTTTTTGGTGTTATGTGAAAATAGTCAGTAAAGCTCTCACGAACCTGATGGCACACTTTACTTTTCTTTCTTTTAAAATTTTGACATTGTGGCTCTCTTATGTTGACGTTATGCTTGCAAGTTGTAAGTTGGAAGTTAGCCCAGCCATGCCGACATGGGGCAAGCTTTCAACATTGCACTTTCTCTTATTTGAGTTGATATCATGATCTTTTGTTTATGGATACTCACGATGTGAAATAAGTTGGGAATCTTGCGAGATCATGGAGTTTGTATATGTGTTAGCAAAATGTCTAGGCCGCTAATCTAAGCCATGCATCATTCATGGTGGAAATTTACAGCATGCCCATAGTGGACATTTGACAATGCATCTCACAATAAAAAGCTATACCAATGGTAAATAAAAGAGATGCCGAGGTGTTCATTGTCTGGTTTTCCTATCATTTTGATGTGGGCTTGTTCCATGTAATTGGGCAAGGAGGTGCCCCATTGGCGGTTCTCAATGATACGTGTATATTTACAATGACAAGAGCTTGCTTGGGACCCTAAGTCGAGTAGCATGAGGTTTGGGTATTCTTACTTCACGGGACACTAGGTTTTCAACTTATGATTTGTCAAGCATATGCTCATAATTATTCTCACATTAACTTTAACCATTCAAGATGCCTATGATGGGGGCAATGAGAGCTCAAAGCTAGTAAGTACCATAATTTTTAAAGGTTTATTAAACTTGCAATCACTGCTTCCCTCTACGAAGGGCCATTCTTTTAATTTTATGTTGAGTCTCCACCTTCTACCTTTATGCACCGTCTAAGAGAGCATAGTTGCCATTCCGAGTTTAATGTTCATAGTCCCAAAGTTTATCATTGATCGATTCATGATTATGGTTTCACTTGTTCTTAAATTATTTGTATCTAGTCGCCCTCTTAAACTTGAAGGTGTTCTATGCATTTATGTTTTGCTATTCCATGAAGGACAAGCTGAAAACCACTTGTTATGTTTTTCCATATGATTTGAACACACATTTGACTTTCATTGTTTCATTGTTCATGATCTTTCGTTTGTGTTTCTTTTCATGTTATAACATGGTTGCTAAGTTTTTATTGTCAAGATTATGTCTCTTATGATCATGTTTTAAGTTCTGTGATCCCAGCACTCAATGCTTTACATAGATGATCAAGATTGTGATGGTGCATGTCACCTCAAAAATTATTCTTTTGTTATCACTTACCTACACGAGGACGAGCAGGAGTTAAGCTTGGGGATGCTTGATACGTCTCAAACGTATCTATAATTTTTGATGCTCCATGCTTGTTTATACACCATTTTCTTTGTGTTTTGTTACACTTCGTGGCATTTTTATGCATTTTCAGAATTAACCTATTAACAAGATGCCACAGTGCCAGTTCCATGTTTTCTGCTGTTTTGTGTTTTAGAAAAGTTACACAGGAAATATTCTCGGAATTGGACGAAACAAAAGCCGAACCTCCTATTTTTACCAAAGCTTCGCGAAGATCGAAGATGAGATGGAGGGGGGCCAGGAGCCAGGCTCACCACAGGGTGGCGCGGCCCAGGCATTGGCCGCGCCAACACATGGTGAGGCCAGGTGGCTGATGCAGTGCGGTGTTGATAGTTTTTCACCGTCCAGTTGGGAACCCCAAGAGGAAGGTATGATGAGCACAGCAGCAAGTTTTTCCCTCAGAAAGAAACCAAGGTTTGTCAGTCCAGGAAAAAGTCAATACTCCACAAGGTGTTGCTTGCTAGCCTAGTGCCACTCCAACAAGGGCACCGTTAACGACACTTGTTGACTCGTCTTCAACTAGTAGCAACGCGGAACCTGCACACAACACAACCAAATACTTTGCTCCCAACTTATGATGAGGTTGTCAATCTCACCGGTTTGCTTGAAACAAAGGAATGAGCGTATCGAGTGGAAAGCAATAGTAATATGCGAGTAAAGTAAACAGTGCGAGAAAAGTAAACAGGTGATAGCAATATAATGGAAATAGGACCGGGGTCCACAGTTCACTAGTGGTGTCTCTCCATAAGATAAAATAACACATGCTGGGTAAACAAATTATAGTTGGGCAATTGATAGAATAAAGACAACGTGATATGTCAAGAGGATCACTATGAGATTTACTCTGGGCATTACAACAAGATACATAGACCGCCATCCAACTGCATCTATGACTAATAATCCACTTGCGGCGAATCAATCCGAGAACTCCACAAGTATTAAGTTGCGAACAACAGATAACTGCATTAAGCAAAGTGTGTAATGTAAACAAAGCATATGCCCTTGAGCATATGAATGTTGTTTTCCCCCTAGTAGCAACAGCACATCTACAACCTTAGAGGTTTCTATCACTCCCCCAGATTAAATAGAGGCATGAACCCACTATCGAGCATAAATACCCCCTCTTGGAGTCACTAGCAACTACTCGGCCAAGATAGCTACTAACAACAGAGTGAAGGGAATATGCCCGAGAGGCAATAATAAAGTGGTTATTATCATATTCCATGTTTATGATAAATGTTTATTTCTCATGCTAGAATTGTATTAATCAGAAACATTAATACTTGTGTGATTAATAAACTAAAAAGGTTCCTAGTAAAGCCTCTCTTTCATACTAGCTCATTGATTAACTGATGATCAAGGTTTCCTGATCATGAACATTAGATGTTGTTAATAACGGGGTCACATTATTAGAAGAATGATGTGATGAACACTCACACCCATAGTAAGAATAGCAATACGATCAAGTCATCAAGTTCATTGCTATATCAAACTCATACGAAATAGTTCTAATCCTCATACCATGAGATCATGTTAATCACTGATGTCGGAAGAGTGCTTTGATGATATCAAATGTCACACCATTACAGGGTGATTATAAAGGTTGATTTGGGTATTCTGAAAGTATTAGTTGAGGCTCATGGATCAAGAGTGGGATTTGTCCATTCGGATGACGGAAAGATATTCTCTGGGCCCTTCTCGGTGATATTGCATTGGAATCGCTTGCAAGCATGTGACTAGGTCACGGGAATGCATTATCACGGAACGAGTAAAGAGACTTGTCGGGAAAGAGATCGAACTAGGTATGGTTGATACCAAATGATCGGATCTCGGACAAGTAATAATATCGCGAGACAAAAGGAATTAACTATGTTCGTTATTGGTTCACACGATCACTAGTTCATCGTTGAGTAAGTGGGAGTCATCATGGATTTCCAGATCCCGCTGATGATTATTGATCGGAGAGAAGTCTCGATCATGTCCACGTTATTCACGAATAGTAGGGTGACACACTTAAGGTTCGCCGTCGTTTTTGAGTGGATACAATACTCCGATCGAATTACCGGACAGCATGAGGGTTGTTTCAGAAAAGCACCAAAACTATTTCGGTATATCGAAATAACTCAAGGGGGTATTTGTTAATGTTTGTTAATTGATTGAATTAACAAATATTAAAGAAATAAAAATGTTTTATTAAATCAATTAGTATGAATTTAATTAGCATGAATGTCATGCAAAATTAAATGGGGGGTTACCTCATGTTGATAAGGGGGTTACCACCATGAAGAGGGGGTTACCACAATGAAGAGGACCATGAAGAGGAGGAGATGCTCTCCTTGGTCGGCCACCCCTTGGGGCTGCCCATCCTCTCCTATAAAAGGCCCCCCTCTCCTCCATGTTCATGCTTGCTTGATCCTTCCCCTCTCCCGCAAAGTTGCTGCCCCAAATCCGTCATGGCTTAGCGAAGCTCTGCCGGATTGTTAGTTCGAGTTTCACACACTTAAAGAAGTGAGTGTTGGAGTGTCCGACGGATCCCTTCTTCCGCTGCCCCGCTGGACCGAGGGCGTGGAGGAGTCGATGATGAGTTTTATGTGTGACCGAGCACGGGGGCGCTGCCGGTTGTGGCGTCGTGTACACGATATCGTGATCATCAAGTGAACCACTACGTCGACTACGTCAAGTGAACGACTACATCGACTACATGCGTCTTCCTCGACTCTCCATCGGCAATGTTTGTTCGAGAACGTAATCTCTGCTACCGGTCTTCGAGGGTTAGTCTCCGTTGCTACCATCTCGTAGATGTTCTTGGCTAGTTTATGTGTTCTTGCATAGGAAATTTTTTGTTTTCTATGCTACAAACCCATCAGTGGTATCAGAGTCATCTCTATGCGTAGTTGGTATGCACGGTTAGAACACATGTGGATGTGGGCGTTGATGATCATGTTATTGCAATTTTTTGTATTTTAGATCATAGTGGCATAGTGGGATTGAAGCTGCCCGAGACTAACCTTACGTGACCGCGTTCACGAGACTTATCCCACACTTGACATGCTTAGGTATATGTGGCTTTGCGGGTGCACGTTTCTCCCACTATAGTTATGATCTATTTTATAAAGAGTTGTTAATAATATTTTTATCACCGTTATGGTTACATGTTCGTAGGTAAGAACGGTTCTTCCTAGAAAGCCCCAAACCACGTAAAATATGCAAGATAAATTAGAAACGTCTAACTTTTTTTTGCAGGGCATGTGATGTGATATGGTTAAATTGTTTATGTTACAAATTGTATGCGATGATCCTTTTTGTAAGTTATAAACAACCGGCAGGAGCCATATGGTTGTCTTTACATTTAAATGGCCTGCGTGCCGAATATATATATGTCGAAGTGATATATTGTAATGGAGGAAGACAACCAAGGTGGCGCGCCATGGACCTTGGTGCTACGCCGGTGAAATGATGGAGATCATGCCATGACGCACAAGATGGAGATCGAATACGTGAAGGACCATATCATATCACATAATATATGCATGTGATGTTTATCCTTTTATGCACCTTATTCTACTTAGATTTGATCACGTGGTAGCATTATAAGATGATCCCTCTCACATAAATATCAAGATAAAAATATGTTCTTCCATAGCATGCACCGTCAAGAAAGTTCATCGTTTCAAGACACCACGTGATGATCGGGTGTGACAGACTCTACGTTTACATACGACGGGTGTAAGACAGTTTTACACATGCAAGTGCTATGGTTCTACTTGACGAGCCTAGCATGTACAGACATGGCCTCGGAACACGAACCGAAAGGTTAAGCATGAGTCATATAGTTGATATGATGAACATGGTGATGTTCGTCTTTAAAACTATGCCGTTGCACGTGATGATCGGTTGCGGTATAGTGAATTTGGTTCGTGTAATCACTTAAGAAAACTAAGAGGGATGTTGTTTTTAAGTGGGAGTTCACCAAGTAATTTTGAATTATAGAACTCAATTTATCATGAACTAAATCAAAGAATTTGCATAGTTTGTTGTAGTCATTGGCATCCGTTTACTACCTTGCGATTAGCTATAATTGAGATAATAGAACTATAGAATTCTAGATGTTAACTTTACGAACTGGTATCGTATTGTTTGAATGTCAATCTAAAGTTTAAAGTCCTATTGCTGACTTTTAGCAAACCTTGGTTACTCGATAAAATTTAATAAGTAGTATTAAATCAAGAGTAACAATTCCAGTGTTAGTATCTAAGTATCACACTTGCCTCCATGATCCTTGATATTCAAAAGTTGTTTTTAGTATCAAGGTTATCTAGGAGTTGAAAGAATTGTTTCTTAAACTATCATGTGTGGAAGATATTGTGATATCTGAAACAATGTTTGGTTGCAAAGTGATAGAGTATAATTTAGTAAGACACATGTTCTCATATTGTATGAGAATTTGTAAAGATTGGAGACGCTAGGCGCCCAGATCTCCTAAAAAGGTTTTAGGAACTAACATTATACTCACAATTTGTCCTCATGAGCTATAGTAGCTTGATCATGAAAATTGTCATGATAGGATGAATACAAGATGTCGGTAACATGTTTACTACATTAAAAGATTACTAAAGAATGGAATTTGGAAGAGCACCAAATATTTGATTATGGTGATCTACTTCAAAGTGTGAGTCCAAGGGTATTAGTGTTTGACTAATCATGCCTTGAACTATGTGCCATGTGTATGGCACCACTATTGATGTTGATAGATTCTTCTAGAAGGAAAAGAATTGCTAAAAGAGAATCTGAAATTTATTCTGGCGGAAAAGAAAAGACTGGAAATGTCCAGCTCAGGTATATAGAAGATATACATGTTATGGGTGTATTCGTTGCTTGTTAAAACAATGTGGTTCTTGGGTATTTGATACTAAATTGGTTGGTATGAACTGTCATACAGAACAACGCAATACAAGAACTACAATGGCCTAATTAACTAGCAAATGAATATGGGATGATTCTCATCAAAAATAAATAAAGTGTTATTGTGTTTTGTTGGAATTAAACCTAGCGTTCAAGATTTGTTTGAATAATTGTTATTTTGTTCTGGTATTATGAGAACAATGGTTGTTCAAATTATTACCGCATTCATAAAAGATGGATGAACGCTTATCTTGTTGGAGAAATCATATCCATAATACTGATGCTAAAAGTGTCTCAAGACAAATGATTAGAAGATCACTTATGAGTGACACCACCGTTTAAATCATATTGGAAAGTAAATATGAAGAAACTCCATGTTGATGGAATTTCGGAGTCTTTTGATTTTGAATCAATTGACGCTTGTGAAAATTTCCTAGAGATGATTAAAACTCCGTTTGTAGGCCAAAGAAGAATGGACGACTAACTTATTGGATATTGTACATGTTGATGTATATAGTCCATTATGTGTAGCCGTGTGTGGTGAATTCTTGAACTTCATTGACTTTAACCAATGATTTGAGTAGATATATGTGTATATTTACTTAATAAGGAGAAGTATGAAATATTTGAAAAATGTTCAAAGTATTTCTAGATGAAGTTGAAAATTATTGTAACAAGAGAATAAAGAATTTATGATTGGATCATAAAGGAAGATATTTGAGTTACAAGTTTAGCAAACACCTAAAAGTTGAGGAATCGTTCCATAGACTTGTATTTCCCGAAACACCATAGGAGTATGGAGTGTTCGAGTGATGAAATCAAACTTTGTTTGACATCGTTGGATCAAAGGTGTTGTCTATAAAACTGCCATTATATTTTAAGGATAAAGCTTTAGAGACTACCGCTTTTACACTGAAAAGAGCGCCATCATGATCCGTTGAAATGACACCATATGAGTTATGGCATGGGATAAAACCCAAGTTGTCTTTTCTAAAATTTTGGTATGCTATGCATATGTAAAATGTTTACAACCAAAGTTGGATAAATACATCTTTGTAGGTTATCCCAAAGTAAATGTTGGGTATTCCTCCAGAACACCTAAGACAAAAGTGTTTGTCGCTGAAAACGTCAAGTTTCTTGAGAAGGAATTTTTCGCAAAAAGTCAAGTGGGAGGACAATAGAACTTTGATTAGGTTGTTAAACCTAAGCTATATGTGCTGAGTAGCGCAGCGCCGGGAAGTGTCCCGGAGGCGGCCACAATGCGCATGGATACAGTACCTCAAAAGTTGTGGTCACAGATATCTAAGTTCCTATTGAACCGCGTGAGTCGGGTAACAATCAAATAATTAGATTTGAGAATAGATCATTATTGTTTGACAATAATGAACCGACTACATGTAAAGAAGCGATGATGGGCCCTGACTCCGTCAAATGGCTAGAAGCCATAAAATCCGTGATAGTTCTATACACGAGAAACCAAGTTTCTGAACTTGGAAGACCACCAAAAGGCATGAAGCCTAATGAACGTGTTAGGATCTATAAAGACAGACATGGATGTTTAACATCTATGAATAGTCGACATATCATTAAACTATTTACGATTATGTTCAATGAGTTGACTATGACAAGATTTGATCTTTCATAGCGATATTCTGTCTGGACGGATTACTGTAGCAACCACTACATATGCCAAGTTTGGTATATGTTAGTTGAACAAACAAGACAACATTCTTCTAATAAAATGGTTACCTAGGACATGTACATGACATGGTCCAATGGGTTTTGTAAATTCAAAGGATGCTAAAAGGCATGCAAACTTCAATGGTTGAAGAAAGTATCGCGGAGTTGGAATATTCACCGTGATGAAATAATTAAAAGATTTAGTTTCATCAGATACGATGAATATGCTTGCATTTGCAAGAAATTAAGTGGGAGTGCTGAGACATATTTCTAGTACATTATGTAGAAAACATATTGTTAATTGGAAATGATGTATCTTTTATTGACATAAGTTAAGAATTTCATTAAAATTAGATTTCAATGAAAGACTTAGGCAAAACCAAAATATTGGGTCACGATGTCTATGTAGATAGATCGAGGTGCCAATATGGTTGTGCCAAAGTACATAGATGAAATATTGAATGAAGTTCAATATGGAAACGACGAGAAAAGTTCTTGCCGCATGGAAGGGGTTAAAACAAGATTTAGGTGTTTTTGACACTTGATGAGTGAAGCCACATGTATGATTTGATTGACCATGTATACCGTGATATGTACATATCCAGATATGTCCTATGCTCTAAATGTTATGAGCATATATCAGAGTGATAAATGTCATAAGATGATCACTGGACAATAGTAGGGATATCCTTATGTGCTTTGGAAGGACTAAGGATATATATTATGTATGACAAAGTGACACATAGTTCATTATAAAGTGTTACATTGATACTAAGTTTGTCACAAGATACAAATTAAGTTTATCTCAATTTTAGCTATATGTTTAAGTGGCACAATGTAATGGAAGGAAGTTCCATGATGGATTTGGATGAGTTCCAAACTTAAGACATTGTGATGGATTCGACAACAAAGGTTGAGTATATGGCTGCTTTAGAAGTAGCAAAGGAGGGCATTTGTGTCAAGAAGTTTGTTACCAAACTAGGTGTAGTTCCAAGCGGGCTATTACTATGAAGATGTATTGTGTGACAATAGTGACAACATAATTTTAGCTAAAGGAACTAAGGTCTCACCTAAGGACCAAATTTATACCCACCGTCTCATTTGAGAATGAGTGATGCGTAGAGACGCAAAGACATGCAAATACACACAGAATTGAAAGTGTCAGATCTGAAGATCAGATTAACCACTACAACGCGTACGGATAACACGTGAAAGCCATAAGTGTTATATACGCAAGTATCAACTAGATTATTGACTCTAGTGCAAGTGGGAGACTGAAGGGAATATGCCTGAGAGGCAATAATAAAGTGGTTATTATCATATTCCATGTTTATGATAAATGTTTATTTCTCATGCTAGAATTGTATTAATCGGAAACATTAATACTTGTGTGATTAATAAACTAAAAAGGTTCCTAGTAAAGCCTCTCTTTCATACTAGCTCGTTGATTAACTGATGATCAAGGTTTGTTGATCATGAACATTGGATGTTGTTAATAACGGGGTCACATTATTGGAAGAATGATGTGATGAACACTCACACCCATAGTAAGAATAGCAATACGATCAAGTCATCAAGTTCATTGCTATATCAAACTCATACAAAATAGTTCTAATCTTTAGACCATGAGATCATGTTAATCACTGATGCCGGAAGAGTGCTTTGATGATATCAAACGTCACACCGTTACAGGGTGATTATAAAGGTTGATTTGGGTATTCTGAAAGTATTAGTTGAGGCTCATGGATCAAGAGTGGGATTTGTCCATCCGGATGACGGAAAGATATTCTCTAGGCCCTTCTCGGTGATATTGCATTGGAATCGCTTGCAAGCATGTGACTAGGTCAAGGGAATGCATTATCACGGAACGAGTAAAGAGACTTGTCGGGAACGAGATCGAACTAGGTATGGTTGATACCAAATGATCGGATCTCGGACAAGTAATAATATCGTGGGACAAAAGGAATTAACTATGTTCGTTATTGGTTCACACGATCACTAGTTCATCGTTGAGTAAGTGGGAGTCATCATGGATTTCCAGATCCCGCTGATGATTATTGATCGCAGAGGAGTCTCGATCATGTCCACGTTATTCACGAACCGTAGGGTGACACACTTAAGGTTCACCGTCATTTTTGAGTGGATACGATACTCCGATCGAATTACCGGACAGCACGAGGGTTGTTTGAGAAAAGCACCAAAACTATTTCGGTATATCAAAATAACTCAAGGGGGTATTTGTTAATGTTTGTTAATTGATTGAATTAACAAATATTAAAGAAATAAAAATGTTTTATTAAATCGATTAGTATGAATTTAATTAGCATGAATGTCATGCAAAATTAAATGGGGGTTACCTCATGTTGATGAGGGGGTTACCACCATGAAGAGGGGGTTACCACAATGAAGAGGACCATGAAGAGGAGGAGATGCTCTCCTTGGCCAGCCACCCCTTGGGGCTGCCCATCCTCTCCTATAAAAGGCCCCCTCTCCTCCATGTTCATGCTTGCTTGATCCTTCCCCTCTCCTGCAAAGTTGCTGTCCCAAATCCGTCTTGGCTTAGCGAAGCTCTGCCGGATTGTTAGTTCGAGTTTCACACACTTGGAGAAGTGAGTGTTGGAGTGTCCGACAGATCCCTTCTTCCGCTGCCCCGCTGGACCGAGGGCGTGGAGGAGTCGATGACGAGCTGTACGTGTGACCGAGCACGGGGGCGCTGCCAGTTGTGGCGCCGTGTACACGATCTCCTGATCGTCAAGTGAACCACTACGTCAAGTGAACGACTACGTCGACTACGTGCATCTTTCTCGACTCTCCATCGGCAACATTTGTGCGGGAACGTAATCCCCGCTACTGGTCTTCGAGGGTTAGTCTTCGTTGCTACCATCTCGTAGATGTTCTTGGGTAGTTTATGTGTTCTTGCGTAGGAATTTTTTTGTTTTCTATGCTACGAACCCATCACGGAGAGCGTGCAAGATCATAAACAATATAGAGATAACATAAGATAAAATTCAGTACATCAACTCAATCATAACACCAATATTCATCGGATCCCAACAAACACAACATGTAGAATTACATTACGGTGATCTCGATCATGTAAAGCAGCTCACAAGATCTAAACATGAAGCATATGGTGGAGAAGACAACCAACTAGCTACTGCTATGGACCCATAGTCCAAGGTAGACTACTCACTCATCGTGCCGGAGGCAAGCATGGCGATGAAGAAGACCTCCGGTGGCGATTTCCCTCTCCGGCAGGGTGCCGAGAAGAGCTTCTGGACCCTCCCGATCTTGTGTCGATGGCGGCGGCGGATCGCGATGTATTCTGGAAAAGTGATCGGGTCTTTAGGTTTTTCCCGTCGGGGGGTCTTTATAGGCGAAGAGGCGGTGTCAGAAGTGGACCTGGTGGGGCTCACCACAGGGGGGCGCGTGCCAGCCCTAGGCCACGCCCCCTGGTGGTGTGGCCCACCAGTGGCTCCTCTCCGTCTCCTCTTCGGTTCTCTGGAAGCTCCGGTAAATTTCTGGACGTCTAGCTTTTGTTTCGTCCAATTCTGAGAATATTTCATGTGTAACTTTTCTGAAACATAAAAACAGCAGAAAACAGGGAACTAGCACTCTGGCATCTCGTTAATAGGTTAGTTCCGGAAAATGCATAAAAATGTCACGAAATGTAATGAAACACTAAGCAAATGGTGTAAAAACAAGCATGGAGCATCAAAAATTATAGATACGTTAGAGACGTATCAGCATCCCCAAGCTTAACTCCTGCTCGTTCTCGAGTAGGTAAGTGATAACAAAAGAAATAATTTTTGGGGTTACATGCACCTACACAATCTTGATCATCAATGTAAGCGTTGTGCGCTGGGATCAAAAGAACTTAAAACATGGGCATGAAAGATATAATCTTGATAGAAGAAACTTAGCAACCATGTTATAACATGAAAAAGAACACAAATGAAAGATCTTGAAAATGAAACAATGAGAGAGCAAAACATAAATGCATAGGGCAAACATACAAATGGTTTTCAGCTTGTCCCTCATGGGAGAGCAAAACATAAATGCATAGGGCACCTTTAAGTTTAAGAGGGCGACTAGATACAAGTAATTTGAGAACAAGTGAAACCAACATCATGAATCAATCAATGAAAACTCTGGGACAATGCACATTATACTCAGAATGACAACTATGCTCTCTTGGACGGTGCATAAAGGTAGAAGGTGGTGACTCAACATAAAAGTAAAAGAAAGGCCCTTCATGGAGGGAAGCAGTGATTGCAAGTTTTATAAACCTTCAAAAATTATGGTACTTACCGGCTTTGAGCTAAGTTGAAAACCTCGTGTCCGGTGAAGTACGAATACCCAAACCTCTTGCTACTTTACTTAGAGTCCCAAGCAAGCTCTTTTCATTGTAAGTATATACGTATCATCGAGAACCGCCAACAGGGTACCTCCGTGTCCGATGACATGGAACAAGCCCACATCAAAATGACAGGACAAACAGACAACGAACACCTCAGCATCTCTTTTTATTTACCATTGGTATAGCTTTTTATTGTGAGATGCGTCGTCGAATGTTCACTATGGGCATGCTGTAAATTTTCACCATGAATTATGCATGACTTAGATTAGCGGCCCAGGCGTTTCTCTAACACGTATACAAACTCCATGATCTCGCAAGATTCCTAATTCATTTCACACCGTGAGTGTCCATAAATAAAAGATCACGATATCAACTCAAATGAAAGATAATGCAATGTTGAAAGCTTGCCCCATGACGGCATGGCTAGGCTAATTTCCAACTTACAACTTGCAAGCATAACAACTCAACATAAGAGAGCCACAATGTCAAAAAAATTAAAATAAGAAAAGTAAAGTGTGCCATCAGGTTCGTGAGAGCTTTACTGACTAATTTTCGCATAACACCAAAAAGAGTTTAATTTGAAGGATAGATAAAAGCAAGTCAAATGTACTTTGGAATAGCAAATTGCTAATAGGTATGTATGTTAGACACTTTTGGAACAACTTGGTTTTTAGAAGTTGGATGCACGAGTAGAGCTCATACTCAATACAAAATGAGGGCTAGCAAAAGACTCGGAGCGACCAACTAAGAGAGCAATAACGACCATAATCATGCAAAGCGACAAAGCGACATTAAGAGAAGCATAAGATGGCATCAAAAGTCAAAAACTAAATGATCATAGAGGAAATAGCGACTTTATATGAGTCTAACATGTGCGAGCATGCGCCAAGTCAACCCAAATAAAGCATCAAAGGAGAAAACCAAAATAATGCTTCCAAATAATTAAAACAACGCATGATTTTTTCAAAGGCTCATTAAGCAATCTCAGTCATTTGAGACAAGTCATGCTACAGAAAAACCACTAAGCATACTATCAAAAAGATATCAAGCACGACATGCAAAAGCCTAGGCCGCAGTCTACACAAGCTCCTTCTTGTACCACTTTTTTGCATAAAGATTTTTTCTCTTTTCCAACACCATTCGAACTTTTTATAAATAACTTTTTTGAGGAAAACCAACATGGACCAGAGGTCAAAACATACCTTGATGCAAATATATAACAAGATCTAAACAAAAATCAAGGCAAAAATCAAAAGCTAAACGCAGTTCTAGAAAAAGAGAACACTCGTTGAAACGATAAGAGTGAAAAACGGAGTGTTCTTGGCAAATAAAAAGCAAGGCAACTTCTCCAAAAGGAATTTGTTGGGGTCCAACCATTTATTGCAGCAAACAAAACTGAAAACTAAAAATAACTGATGCTCCAAGAAAAACACATAATGTATGAAGCAATAAAAATATTGTGTCTTGAAAGGTGACCTGATTTTTGCCGATGAAGAAGGGGTGCCTCGGGGGCATCCCCAAGCTTTGACGCTTGTACCTCTTGGATATTTCTTGGGGTGACGTGGGCATCCCCAAGCTTGAGTTTTTGTCCATTCCTCAACTCATCTCATCATTCTCCAATCCCTACACTTGAAAACTTTCTTCCTACAAAACTAAACACAATTCTATTAGCAACATTAGTGTAAGTATAATAATGAATCAACCCTTTTTGCTTTAGGTTTCAACCTAAAACCACCACATATAAAGTATATACTACTGTAGCAACTTCCCCAAAAGTTCTGTGATCAAAAGAACTCAAAAAGAAAGCAATAAAGCAGCAAACACAAATATTGGCAGAAATCTGTCAAAACAGAACAACTAACAAACGTCGAATTTTTAGAGGATTTTATGCTGCTCAAATCAAAAAGTGTTCAACTAATGAAAGTTTGGATATAACCTGGGGCATATGCACAAGAAATCTCAGGTCCAAAAGATATACAGAGAATTTTCACGAATTTTTATGGTGCAGCACCGAAAACAGTTTCAGGACAGCAACATCCCCAAATCTTACCTCACTCAAATTAGAGGCTTCTCTTGGCACAACAACAAAATAAAAAGGATAAGGAGAGGTTATTACAGTACTAATAACTTCCAAGACTCAAATAAAAGAAAAAGAACTGAAAGTAAAAATATTGGGTTATCTTCCAAGAGTGCTTTTCTTTAACGCCTTTGAGCTAGGCGTAGAAAATGCGAATTAAGTATTTTCAAAAGAATCATTAGGATCAACTGTTTCCTCAAGATCACCACTTACCACACTAGGCACTTTAGAGATTCCTGAAGATGATTCAACCTGCAAGTCACTCTTAGTTGAACTAAAAGTCTTACCAATCTTAAAAACATGTTGAGGTTTAGGCACAGACACCTTGGAAACATACATAAATTTTTGCTCTTTTCCACCAAAAGCTTTATATTTCTTGAACTTAAGAGAAGAGAAAATTGAACTTAAAGTTTCCATAGACTCCTCAAATTTCCCAAATCCTAAGGTTTTGACTATCAATAGTAGTGCTAGCCTCTAAAATGGTGATTCTCTTACTGATACTTTCTATCAATTCATTAACACGGCTAGCATTATCAAGGATATTTGGCAAACTTTTTTCTACAGAGCTAAGCTTTTCTAGAACTTCCTCCAAAGTGACCTCAGTTTTAACAACATGAATAAATGGTACCCCCACTAAACTTTCTATTAAAGTGCATGCTTCAAGAGCGAGAGTACCCAGAAAATTACCTCCTGCGAGAGTATCAAGAACGTACCTATACAAACTAGTTATGCCAACATAAAAATTTCTAAGGAGGATCATGGTAGAATGCTTCTTTGTACACCTATGATGAGAATTGCCAATACGGTACCAAGCATCTTTCAAACTCTCTCCCCCTTGTTGCTTAAAAGTATGAACTTCAAGTTCAGGATTACTCATTCTAACAAGACTAAAAGCAAGCAAGTAAAAACAACTATAAAGGAAACTAATTTTTTTGTGTTTTTGATAAAACGATGCAAGTAAAAATAAAGTAAAAGTAAAACTTAAAATAAAGTAAATGATATACGTGCGAAACTCCCCTTGCAGAAGTCTTCTTTTTCCCCGGCAACGGCACCAGAAAAATGTCTTGATGCGGCGCGGTGTTGATAGTTTTTCACCGTCCAGTTGGGAACCCCAAGAGGAAGGTATGATGAGCACAGCAGCAAGTTTTTCCCTCAGAAAGAAACCAAGGTTTGTTAGTCCAGGAAAAAGTCAATACTCTAGAAGGTGATGTTTGCTAGCCTAGTGACACTCCAACAAGGGCGCCGTTAACGACACTTGTTGACTCATCTTCAACTAGTAGCAACATGGAACCTGTACACAACACAACCAAATACTTTGCTCCCAACTTACGATGAGGTTGTCAATCTCACCGGTTTGCTTGAAACAAAGGAATGAGCGTATCGAGTGAAAAGCAATAGTAATATGTGAGTAAAGTAAATAGTGTGAGTAAAGTAAACAGGTGATAGCAATATAATGGAAATAGGACCGGGGTTCACAGTTCACTAGTGGTGTCTCTCCATAAGATAAAATAACACATGCTGGGTAAACAAATTACAGTTGGGCAATTGATAGAATAAAGACAACATGATATGTCAAGAGGATCACTATGAGATTTACTCTGGGCATTACAACAAGATACATAGACCGCCATCCAACTGCATCGATGACTAATAATCCACTTGTGGCGAATCAATCCGAGAACTTCACAAGTATCAAGTTGCGAACAACGGATAATTGCATCAAGCAAAGTGTGTAATGTAAACAAAGCATATGCCCTTGAGCATATGAATATTGTTTTCCCCTAGTAGCAACAGCACATCTACAACCTTAGAGGTTTTTGTCACTCCCCCAGATTAAATAGAGGCATGAACCCACTATCGAGCATAAATACCCCCTCTTGGAGTCACTAGCAACTACTCGGCCAAGATAGCTACTAACAACGGAGAGCATGCAAGATCATAAACAACATAGAGATAACATAAGATAAAATTCAGTACATCAACTCAATCATAACACCAATATTCATCGGATCCCAACAAACACAACATGTAGAATTACATAACGGTGATCTCGATCATGTAAAGCAGCTCATGAGATCTAAACATGAAGCACATGGTGGAGAAGACAACCAACTAGCTACTGCTATGGACCCATAGTCCAAGGTAGATTACTCACTCATCGCGCCGGAGGCAAGCATGGCGATGAAGAAGACCTCCGGTGGCGATTTCCCTCTCCGGCAGGGTGCCGGGAAGAGCTTCTGGATCCTCTCGATCTCGGGTCGACGGCGGCGGCGGATCGTGATGTATTCTGGAAAAGTGATCGGGTCTTTAGGTTTTTCCCGTCGGGGGGTCTTTATAGGCAAAGAGGCGGCGTCAGAAGTGGACCTGGTGGGGCTCACCATAGGTGGGCGCGGGCCAGCCCTAGGCCGCGCCCCCTGGTGGTGTGGCCCACCAGTGGCTCACCATGTGTTCAATTATGTTATCATTGTTGAGAGTGTCCACTAGTGAAAGTATGATCCCTAGGCCTTGTTTCTAAGCATTGAAACACCGTTTACAATCAGTTCTGCTACATGTTTGCTTGCAGCGATTTTTATTTCAGATTGCAATTACCACTTATAATCATCCATATTACTTGTATTTCACTATCTCTTCGTCGAACTAGTGCACCTATACACCTGACAAGTGTATTGGGTGTGTTGGAGATACAAGAGACTTCTTGTATCTTAATTGCAGGGTTGCTTGAGAGGGATATCTTTGACCTCTACCTCCCTGAGTTTGATAAACCTTGGGTGATTCACTTAAGGGAAACTTGCCGCTGTTCTACAAACATCTGCACTTGGAGGTCCAACACTGTCTACAAGAATAGAAGCGTGCGTAGACATCACTCCCGCACCCTAAGAACCCTAAGTCCCTCTCGCACCTGAAACTCTAAGTTCTTGGCCTCTGCTCCGCCGGTGACGTCGTGGCCAACCGCGCCGTCCCCATCTCCGGCGAGGTCTTGGCCTCACCTCCACCGCGTCATGCCTATCATCGGCGATGTCGGTTGTCGTCGAGGAAGATGAAGCCTCCAACATGCACCCTCACCCACTCGGTAACGGGCCAAGCCCAATTCGGCATGCACGTCTAGGAGACCTACGCGGCATGAGGATCGCACCGCAGAAGGCGACATATAGGAAAAAAGGTGGAGTTTGCTAACTACCATAAACTAATTACTAGTGGCCCCCGCTCGCCCCTTGGATCTCCCTCTGCCCGCCCAATGATGCAGTACCACCGGGGACGAGTACTTCCGGTGTAGATCTACAGTGAAAATAAGCAGAAAGCGATAGAATCCATGCCGGTTTCGCACCATGGAGTCGGGAATGGGGAGTGCGCCTTTGTCTCTCTCGCTCTCTCCAACCAGATAGACCTCCCAAAATTTGAGTCGCCTAGAAATTAAATTACTACACGGCCCGGTGTAATGAAGCTGACAAGCGGTGCCAGCTAGGACGGGAGCGGTGGCTTGGTCGAGGCCGTCAATATGGCGATCGCGCTGCCCACTTGTGTGACCTTGACGAAAGTAAAAAACAAGATCAGAGTAGAGTTAGACTTTCCGTGTTCTTCTAAACGGAGCTGTACGCCATTTTTTCTGTAAAAAAGGGGGTGTTAATAACAAAAACTTGTGAAAGAAAAAGCTAATCCAAAGTCCAACGGGCTAACCGAATAGCGAGTACTCCTACAAAAAAAAATCCCAAGGCCCAGTGCGCGTTGAGGCCTGCCTTTCCTCGAGTGGACAGTTTCGTGGAGTATTCGAATTTCGTAGTATTAGTCCCACACGGACAACCGAAGTCGGCACAGCGGTCCTTATATACCAGAGGGCTGGACCGTACTCAACGCAACAGTCCGACCACCCAGGCCCATCGGCGGTACAATTGATATAAAAGATCACTCCTCCCTCGTCTCGCCCCTTTCGACCTAACCCTATTCTCCTTGCGGCGGCGGCGCGTAGTCGAAGGAATGGAAGCCGCCGCGCGATCCTCGTCCCAAGTTCGTCGCGCGAAGCGGCTAGGCACCACCGCCGCTGCTCGAATCGATGTCCCCCCGACAGTCGGAATTCGAGCCCATGAGGGTTCATCATCGCTTATTATTCGTCGGGCGAATCCTCCTTGGAGGAGGCGGACCGCTCAGATCCGGATCCCCTCTCGCCGGGCCAAGACTCTGCGACCCCCCCATCGTCTTCTGCCAGATCCTCCTATCCCCCGTCCCTTTGCGGTGGTGAGGCCGGCACACCCTCCCCGGGGGGGTTTGGATGATTCAAAGAAGCTGCTGCTGCTGCCCCTTCCCGATTATCGGGGTGCGAAGCACGCACGCACAGACCTACCCTGCCACAACTGGTAGCTTCCTTCAGAAGCGACTTTCCCTTCTTCTTCTTCTTTACCACAGTGATGATTGTGATTGCGACATGATCTGATTGTTTTCCTGCCTCGCAGGAGGGACTGGGCTAATCTTGATGATGGGCCGGCAGGGCTCATCGCCGACCGCGTCCTCGCATATGACGTGGCTGACTATGTGCGCTTCCGCGCTGTCTGCCGCCCGTGGCGGCACTGTTCCTCGGAACCGCGCACGCACAGCGGCCTGGACCGCCGGTTCCATCCCTGGAGGTGGACCATGCTCCGGGACGAACTCGCTGCACCGGACCGCCGCTGCTTCCTCAACACATCCACCGGTGAGTGCGTCAAGGTTTATATCCCGGAGCTCCATGAGTACCAGCTTCTTGCCCTTACCCCCGAGGGCCTCCTTGTTCTGGCCCGCAAGCCGCCGTGCACCACCACCATCTGCATGCTTAACCCGCTTACCCGCAACCTCATTGAGCTACCGCCACTCAGCACGCTGGTGCCCTCTGAGTATCACGACGACATGCTTCCTGAGCGTGATGGCCTTTCTTTAGAATCATACTTCAGAGCGTGGGGCTCTGGCATTGCCAATGATGATTCAACAGTGGTGCTCTGCTTCCACCAGCTCAAAATGCTTGGGATGGCCAAGCCCGGCGATGACCACTGGACGTTGCTAGATTATGATGGTAGTGGCATGACAACTGCACCCATAATGTTTGAAGGCCGCTTCTACTGCGTTAACGACAGTGGTGTTATGGTGCTGGAAACGGGGCCACCACGGCTTGAGGTGGCTGCCCAGCTCAACATGCATTTCAGCACTATGGCGGATACTTTCCACCTTGTCAACAATTGCGGGGAGTTGATGCTTGTTCACTGTCACTTGAGAGCGGGGAATGAATCAGGTCGGTTCTACCACACATATCGTGTGGATTTGGACACTGGGACACTATTCCTGGTCAAGAGCTTGGGCGGCGCAGGGCGTGCGCTCTTCTTGGGCATGCTTTGCTCTCTCTCGGTGTCTCTGGAGGTTTTCCCGTCTGGCTCCATGAGTGCTGACACCATCTACTTGAGCTTTGATGAGAGGTTGTTGTTAAATGTTGAAGCATTTCATATCGCAGATGGAAGCGTCAAACTCCCCAATAGCTTCGTGCCACGGCCACATACTCTCGCTGAATGTCTATCTCTAGCAAATAATAGCGGGTGAATCAACCTACTCCCTCCATCTAGGTGTATAGGTCCTGCGTGTATCCCTAGAATATCAATTTGACCAATGTATTACTCCCTCCAAAATATGATGCCTATGGTTTTGGTCAAAGTTAAAATTTTAAAAGTTGGACCAACTATGTACTCTCTCCCTCTTCAAAATAGAATGCCTATATAGTTCTTGGTCGAAGTCAAACTTTTAAAAGTTTCACCAACTATATATTGAAAAAGTGTCATACTTATAATATCAAATCAATATAATTAGAACCGTTATCAAATAAAACATATCCATTAGATATTGTGGATGTTGATATATTTTTCTATATAGTTGGACATATTTTATGGACATTTTTTAAATATGCATCATATTTTGGGAAAGGAGGGAGTATAACAAATTGTTGACACTTATAATCCCAAATCAATATAATTAGAACCTTCATGAAATATATTTTCATAGCATATCCATTAGATATTATGATGTTAATATCCATTAGGTTTGTGAAGCAAATGTATCTAGACAAGTTTTAGTGTATATATTCAACTGAATCTACACACTAAATGATGTCTAGATACATTTACTTCATAAAGTTAAAACATCTTATATTTATAAACAGAGGGAGTATTTTTCTATAAAGTCATTCAAAATTTTGAAACTTTGACTTTGATCAAAAATTATATGCATCATAGTTTTAAGGAGGGAGTACAAGATATATATTGCAAAACATAAAATGTGTCTAGATACATCTGTATTTATGAAAGGTAATATGTGTCGAAGGGAGTATGATTTTTGCATTATACAAATATATGTCAAAAAGATGACCTAGGGATACACGCAAAACCTGTATACCGGGACGGAGAGAGTAGGTAGAGTTATCGTGCTTAATTTGCATGTTGAATCCAGCACCCATACATTACAAGTTGTAAGCATCTATCTAGCTGGTCTACAACGAAGAGAAGTTTGGCCTACTGCCGTTGTGGGGATGTAATGATGAACACAATGTTGCATAGCGTGCTAAAAAATATGTGTACTTGAGACTGAAGCTCAATTGGAGAAAATATCAATCTATATTGCTACCCTTTTTTATTTCTTTATTATGTATGGAGCAAGGTGTGTGTGCGATTTGATCTGATATGTTATCCTAAATTATATTATCTCTGCATATACGGACCTTCCTATCGTGGGTTGCTTTTTATTTCTAGATTGTTTTTGTGAGTAGTAGTCGTGCACGTGTAATGCAGTGTGATCTTGAGAAAATTGTGCTGAGTTTCACGCTATATATGTTATTTGCAAGTTTTTTTGCGAGTAGAGATTTCTGGCTCCTGGCTCTAGTGATCTCGCTTTTTAAAAGTTTGAAAATCATATTTCTGAATTCCAAAAAAGATCTGAAGAAAAAATCTTAATGTAGCCACGGATGTATCCCACGAACGTGTAAAATAAGTGAAAATAATTTATAGTTTGAGCTACACAAAAATGTCAAAAGTGTGGATCTGAGTATAGTGAATATTACACATTTTTGGATCTCCAAATTTGTCATTTTTGTGTAGCCTATTATAAAAAGATTTTTGTATTGTGATTTTTCATGCTTGTAGGATGTATATTTGACAATATCCAGATTTTTTTTTCAAATTATTTACAACTTATAAATGTGTTTTTTTTTTAAATTTATTTTACAACAGAGGGAGCACTGGTGCTCAGAAGCCAAAGAGAATTTTTGATTTTTTTTGCATCACACCCTTTATCATGAGTTGATTTTTTTTATAGTTTTTCTTCTTCTATAGCTTCTTTTAGTTCCAAATGCTAAAATTTGGATCTTAAAAAACTGTTTGTCATTTAATCCTTTATGCAAGTAAGGCACAATCTGAAACAAGATCCAACATACAACCTGTATGATGACCATTTGAAGCAAGATCCAATATACAACCATTCTTTTCTCAATGTCACTAAATCGCACAAAACTGAATGCACACCCCCTGACAAAAAAAAAAAACCCTGAGCAGTGGCTAGTGCGTGTTGCTGATTCTTTTTACAAATATGACCGTATGTCCAGTTTAATTGTAGCATTTACATTATACTTGTTTGGGAAGTGCTTGGTGCATTATCATCTATGGTCTGTCATGCATGGTGACTTTTTGAACTTTTGATTCGCCTCTTAACACGGGCCATCAATTATGAAGTTCTCGACAATTGGTAATTCATAGGTAAGTGATATGTGATCAAATTAGTAATTCACATGAAGATGGGAGGGGAAGGTCTAAGGGCATGTACAACGGGGACGCTTAGCTCAGGCGCTAGGATCAAATTCCGTGCAGTTATGTTGGATTTCTCGGCTATACCTTGCCAAGCCTAGGAACAGTCTTGCATCGACACAAGATTTGGAGTCAGGCGCTTGGACTTTTTTTTCCTGAAAAAATCGGTCGACTCTTCGAGAGGCGCTAGGGAAAAAATAAGGAAACTTTCCTCACCTGTTTTATATAAAATCTAGCTTAATTTTAAGAAGCTTTTCATAACAAATTAACAAAATCCATCCAAGAATATGTTAACTTTGGCGCTACTGCAGTCCGGCCTGAAGAAGTCAGGAATCAAGATGGAGCACGAATTTCGTGCGACAGAGGTTGAACCCAATTAGAACGAAACAAGGGAACGATCCATAGTTCCATTCCAGGCCATTTCGTCAGATAAGGTGCCGCATCGACGCGCCGTCGTCCACCAGTGTGCCGTCCCATGCGCAGCTGTCCTAGACTCCTAGTCGCCATGAGCCTAGCTTGGCGAGCTGCACGGCCATGGACGCGGGCAACCATGGCCCGACGTGGCCGAAGATGGCGACGCAGAGCAGTCAGAGATCCATCGCGGCGCAGGCTTCTTCAGGTCGAGTCAACGTCGAGGGTCGAGGGACAGAGAGAGGGTGGAGAGCACGGCCGGCAGCGGTGGCTGGTGGGGTTCCATGGGAGAGGCGCTCATGTTTTGCTGAGAAAGATATGAGAAGTGAGCGAACGAGTGGACTGGTAGGCCTGTCAGTGCTGCACGCGTCCACCACAAGTGTCTCGCGTTTTTTACTTAACAATACATCTATAGATAAAATCAAATTGCTACGCACTACATACCAACCTTATAGAAAAGATAGGATAATCCTATGCAAAAAAAAAACAGCGTCTATCCTACTCCTTCGACACCATCGAAGCGACTGCTAAAGAGATGGAAGACAGATCACCACATTATCCGAGCTCTATGTGGCTCCATCATTGATCAATAGCTTTTCGCTAATATAGTTTGCTAGAGACAAAACCATTGATGTTGAAAAAAATCAGCGGCAACATGTCCTTGGACACACGATCGAACTTCAGAACTGACACCCCCGCATGACTACGGCGTCGGGAGAGAAAATAAGAACTGCCAGCCTCCATCCACAAACCCAGCATATGATACACCATCTTTCACCTACACAGAACCGTTTGTGCGTACTCCTAAACAACACATCCTCCATGTTTCATCATGACGTCGGAGCCAACGCCGTAGTAATGCGGACAAAGCAGAAGGATAGATAAACTTGATGGGATCGCTGCCTCCGCCTCGAAGGCTCCATCCAAGAAACTTAAAGCCACCAATCCGAGGAATCGGCAAGCACACGATACCATTAACTCCGAGACATTACTATAATGGATATCGCCGTTGTAGGAGTAGAGCTGAGGCGGATTTATTTATCCGGACGCTGCTCACGTTAAAGAGGCAAAGACGCTAGCGTATGTTTTTCTATCAGGTAGCGACCCAATTAAGCGCTCGCGTTACTAACTAGGGCGCTTACGTGATTATATGATTTTCTGGTATTTATTCTTTTTCACCTAAGCGCCTCCACAAGCGGCTAGCATTGTACATGTCGTATAAAAACTGCAGCTAGTTACCTGAAGATAACAGCTACAGTACTACCCTAAAGTTGATGGCGTGCCTTTGATTTGATCCGTCGGCGGCAAGACCAAGTTGACGGCGTGCCTTTGATCCGTCGGCGTCTCAGCCTAGTCGTGTGTGCCGATGCAAGTGATCGACGTCGACGTCCCTGCGTACCCCTGCCGTGCTCTGAATTTGCCGATGCAAGTTGGCCTGCCCTTTGATCCATCGGCGCCCCGCCGCCTTGTCGTGTGCCGTCGATTTGCCGATGTAAGTGATCAGTGTCGACGACTCGACGTTCCTGGGTGCCATCCTAATTAAAGCGAGCTTTGTCGACGTGCCGTCGATCTATTGTGTCATCTCCCTGTTGTTCCTTCGATGTGCAGATTTGTTTGCGTGCCAGCCTGTACGATCTATCGTCGATATGTACGGATATGTTTCCGTGGCAGCCGGTAGAGTCTCGTATTGATTTCGATTTTGCTAGTGTCCGGTTTGTATGTTCTTTCTTACACTAGATGACCTATTGCGTCACTTGCGTAAAGGCCGGAAGCGAGCCGCAGACACATATTAAATAAGTGCATCCACTTGTTACCTGGTAGTTATGAGTAGGTAGAGATCTTATGCGAAAGATTAAATAGCAGGCAAGCCTATATCAGATTTCAAAGAAAAGTAATCTGATTTGTGAAGAAACCAAAATTATATACTTTTCAGAAAAGGAAGCTATCTCAAATATCGATATCAAAATTCAAAATTATACCTTTGAGCTAGTGTTTTTTTAGAACCAAAATTATCAAGATAAAAATCGAAATGACCTTGACCATTCTGTGAGGTTCTCCGATATGTCATCCGCCATCTGAGGCGTGGCTTAGCATGGTCATGGGCCACGACATGGTCAAGGTCATGGTGTGGTACGACAACAAGTGTGGTTACTTATAGAAGATTGTAGACCTCACAGCCATCGTTGCTAACCAATGGAAGTGAACGTTGAACATTGGTGGCATTTCCCTTTGGCTCATCTTAAGATTTTCACCAGCCTTTTCATGAATTATTATTATTTGTCATATCGAACTCCCAACAGTTTCTTCTTTTCTTCTCTTATTTTTCAGTCTAGAGAGCAAGCCACATATTATAATAGACTTTTATCAAAGTTTCGTTTGCTAGGTTCTGATGTACAATTCAACCCCTTGTTAGAACCTTTCATCGTTCGTAACCTTTATTGCTATCTCAACCTTCTACACGTGATCAAATTAGAAATAACAGTTTGAACTGAAATATTACAAATGAACAGTTGAACTACTGATGGCAATTGCAAAATTTAACTATCATAATATGTCAGATTTATCCTCACCCTTGACTCACAATAATGAACTTGCAATTTGTGATCCATCGCTGAACCTAGTGGAATGATGGCATACTTGCAGCTTTTCTATTTTGGTTGGGCTTATAGTCCACATGTTTCACATCCAATAACATTAGTGCCAATCACAAGGAGAGAATGGTCAAAGAATATATGGAACTTATGTAGGCTAAATATTGGAGATCATAAAATGTATAGAGGTCGTTCCGTTCTTTAAACACTCAACAGATTTTAAAACATCACAAATCTCTATACCAAGAGGCTCATGTTTAACATAACAGAATCAAGAAATTCAAAATTCAGAGTTGAGTTCTGGATACACTATACTCAATGCCCCATGTAACAATTTGGTATATTTAATCTGAAAGAAGCAGAAAAGGTGCCCTCATAAGCTATACGTTCGCCATCTTTTGGACATTTTAGACATCTACATAAGCCTACCCACCTCCGCTCGATGCTGTAAAAAGAGAGCCACATTGAGGGTTGGCGCGTGTCAAGGTCATTATTGATTTGCTCTACGTCTCCCCTTGCAAGTCAAGCTCCAAACAAGTAGTCCTAATTAAGAGTGTGACAATAGAAAAGCAAGTAGCACTGAATCTAAATTGGTAAGACCTCATGGCCAAAGATTTAACACCAAAACATAAATTCTAGATAGTGCTACCAAGATATACAACTAATGCATGCAGAAAATGCTACATATTCAGAATGAAGAGAAAACTAATTTCTGTTGTGCACTTTGTCTCACTAATTCTTTTGAGTGCGAAGAACCTTTAAAATTTCTATATCTTGGTATCTTGGTATTAGTTTTATATCTTGTGAAAGGATGAGATGTCGCCTAGAGGAGGGGGGGGGGGTGAATAGGCGTTTTAAAAACAATTACGGAATTGGCTTGAAGGAATGCAGAATTAAACTAATGTTTATTTTCTTTAAGCACAAAACCTAAATATCCTAGGCTCAACTAAGTGCACCAACAACAACTAGAGATAAGCAAGATAGCACAAGATATAATTCACAAGTGATAAACAAGATATAAGTACTTCAAGCACGAAGTCTATCATAAGGAAATAAACTCGGGTATAGAGATAACCGAGGCACGCGGAGACGAAGATGTATCCCGATGTTCACTTACATAAAGTAAGCTAATCACCATTGGAGAGATGCGGAAAACCACGAAGGCCCCTGAACGCCACGAAGGCTCACCTTCTTCTCCGAGTCCCCCACGAAGCTAGGGACCCCTTCTTATGGTTAGCTTTTCCTCCACTCCGGAGATGGCAAGCTCCACAACCACTTCACAACTCCCACGAAGGGGAAGCCCGGGCCTCTTCACAATCTTCCACGAAGAGGTCACCGAGGCACCAACCGCCAAGCCAACTAGTAGGTCACCCTCCATGAGTAACAAGCTCACGGTCTCTCACTCGAATAAATCGTAATGGAGAGCTCAACACTATGCAAGGATGCAAATCAAGAACACAAGGGAAAGTGCTCAAATTCTTCTCTCTCAAAACTCACCAAAGCAACAAATACTATGGAGGAGTTAGAGAGGAAGAACAATGGTGGAGGTCAACCAATGACTCCAAGATCTAGATCTAATGGGTTCTCCTCACTTAGAGGAGGAATTGATTGGTGGGGATTGTAGATCTAGATCTCCTTGTTTGACACGAAATGTAACTAAAAACGCGGGCGTGCCAGTGTACCTAAATAGACAAAAATAAATATAGGGAAACATGCATTTTATTAATCTCGTCATGAGAAACAAAATGACAAGATCCCTTGAGATATGCGCTCCGTGGCCTGCTGGCGCGGCCAACATGACTAGGCTATTGTGGAGTTCTGGTTCATAGGGCCTCGGAAAGCTCCCGCTTAATTATGTCTATGGGTCAAGCCCACAGACCACCTCCGATTAAGCTGCTGCAATGGTCGTCGTCTTTGATCTCGTCTTCTCCAGGATGGCGATGATGGTGTGGTGGTGATGTAGAAGGGTGGAGCGGTACGTCCGTCGCTCCGGCGATGCTTAGCCGTATCCCTCCGGCTTGTCGATGTCCGATGATGAAGATGTGGGCGGCCTTCGCCTCGTCGGTGCCAGGCCTGGTGGTGTCCGCCTTGTCGGTGTCAGACGGGGTGACTTGCCTTTGCCTCGTCGGCAAAGCAAGTTCTAGTTTGCTTCATCGGAGAAGGACGTGTCGGTGGAGTATGGCTTTGCATTGTTGGTGCTTGGACGATGTCGATGATGCTAGTATGCATGTCGAAGTAGACTTGATGTGAACGCCATCCCGCGTTGGCGGGGAGTCCGTGTAGGTGTCAATGTGGATGACGCCCTGCCTCGAGAGGGCTCCGTGAAGGTGTCGGCGTAGACAGCGCTTTGCCGTGCGCGCGTCCAATGGTCACCAAGCGTGCCGTCATGGCGGCGGGCTCGATGCGGAAGAATAGACAAGCTGACGTCTCATCGGAAGCAGCGCCGACGAGCATCACATGCTCATACGAGTTTATCATACGAAGCTTCAGCTCATACACAAGGTAGAAATTTAATGTGCGGAGGTCACCACTGAGCTGTATGCTCGCGACCCGCATGTTGTCGTCCTCGCTGCAGAGGTAGCGATGACCGTCATGTACGGCGCCGTCGATGGCGCCATTCGGAGAACGGCCCAAGGGCGGCCGGTTTTGTCCTCACCGGAGGAACGCCGACGTGCATCACAACGTGCTACTGTGGCGCCGGTGCGTATCCCAGATGTCGTGTCCGCGCCGTAGCCGCTTGACGTACTGCTCGCTCATCAAAGACCAGCATCGTACATGTATGTATGTACACACACGGACAAACTGCTGGCCGAGGAAACCATGCAACGTGCATGTTAGCTTGCTAGCTCGTGGCCGCGATCATACGCCAATTTTCATCTCCGCCGGCCTAGTGTGCCCGGCGCCCGTGTTTGCCGCAGCTGGACGTACATGACTCACCGGCGCGCAGCAAGCAGCCTCGCCGCCGGACTCCTTGATCAGCATTACATGCATAATATGCAAGTGGGCACATGCACGTGGCCGGAGAAAACATGCACATGCATGCCTCCTGTATGAATCGTGAGCCAGCTGGAGGGCGTCGTGCGAGCGAGCGCGCCCAGATGAAGGGCTTGGAGAAGAACCAGCAACGCGCCCAGACGAAGGGCTTGGAGAAGAACCAGCAGGGTGCCGTCGAAGACCGACAGCGATTAGCCGTCGGTAATGGCGATGATGTTAGCTGCTTGTGCGGTCATGGCGTGGATGACTGCAAACATGGCCGGCGACCCGACCTGGCCACGGCAAGGCTAGGCTTAGCCGTACATCTTGTGGTGGCGAGCTCCGATGCTGCACCTCGCCTCGGCCTTGGTGAGGGAAACACGAAAGGTAGCCCAACGATGCTGATGGTGGCCGAGAGCTTCGCGTGGGCGAGCCCCAAGCCATATGGAAGTTTTGCCCGACACACTTGGTGAGAGGCCGCGGTGGTGTCCGGGATAGACACGTGTGGCCATGGGTTCGCATTGGTGAACCCTGACCCACCGACGACGCCTTCGTCGGCTGGCGTGCTCCGTGCTGCTGCCCCCGGCGGTATGCGCGATGAGCCGATGACAGGTCCAAGATAGATGATGAAGGTTAGAGGTTCGCATCGACGAACCCCACCGATAGCGTCTCCGGTGAGCAAGCACCTCCATAGGCGCGGTAGAGACGACATACAAGAGCATGCACCGGCACACTCTCGTATACCGGCGATCACTCCATGGCATCGGCCGCGCCTCGGCTGACACGGTAGGGCGGCCTCCAGCCACACCTTGGTCAGCCCGTCCGCCGACGGCATGCACCTCGAGGCGAAGAGAGAAGATTAGGCGGACGAGGGCCGTATATGGACACGCCCCGGCCACCATCGGTCATGCCTTAGCCGACACAATACCACCACCTGACAACGAGTCGCGGCGCTGTAGGGCCGAGACAATAACGTGTATGCCATTGCCTCTGCTGACAGGACGATGTACACGGCCAAGCAGCAGCAGCCGCCGCTGCTCGGCGAGGCCGCTATGGGTGCTCCCTCTCAGACTGGGTGCGCCTTCTGTAGCGTGACTGGCTTGCTATCAACCTCGGTGTCCCGAGCGTCATGCTCGGCCGGCACGTCGACAAATCCATCGCCCGGCCGCATGCGCCTCCGCAATGGGCGATCCTAGCAGCCAGCCCGGACTCAAGACCTGGTACATGAAACATAAAAAGAGGAATTGTGATCAGGCACGTCGTCATGCCGATAATGAGCTAGCTGCCGCTCCAGCCCAGTGCCATATGGATCGTTGCCGCTGCTGACGGGTAGATGGTCGAGTGGCGGCCACCAAATTCGGTGGCCACTTTTGGCGCGTATCCGATCTCCACACACATGTACAGATGTACTGCGATGCGTCTATCGCCGCTGCCATGGTCGCGTCCTTCTTCGGCCGGTCTACATCCGGAACGTACACGTCGTCACCAACGCCGGCCAGCAGCCTGCCGGCCGCCGGCACGATGCCGTCCTCCGTCGCCTGCGAGAGACGCGTCGTGTACCAGCTGGTTTTGTCTATCCTCCTCTCTTCTCTAAGACCTGATATATAACAGATAAAAAAGAGAAAGCATGATTGCTCTTGAACACGCACAGCTATGCATGATGGCTCCGGCTGGTAGAATCTCCAGGTACATGCTGCTGTCAAGAGCGACGGCTAGGTAGGCCAAGGCGCTACTCCAGCCAGGTCGTCCCACAGCTGCCGACGTGCCTGTGTACACGGCCGAGCCGCGTCCGCCTTCAGAGCTTCGCTGGTCGTTCCGGCACCCGCAATGGGCACATCGATAGCCGCTCTTCGTCCCTCCAGATGCGATCGAGGTCGCCTCCGGCTAGGTCTCCGTATGTGTCCCCCTGTACGGGGAGTTTTTGCGTCCAGCCCCCACTCCCAGGGCATCCAAGGCCTTGCTTTATATAGGCACCGCGTCTTGGCATCGCATGCGTAATAATCTAGGACTGCTCGATCGATTAGTTAAGATCCGAGCTTATCTCCCCGCTCATAGCCGGAGGCCTTGACGTGCACGGCAAACCTTTCCTTCATCTGATCAATCAGTCCTGCGTTGGCAGGCTTCCGATTGATCCAGTGTACGTATTATGTACAGGCTGCAGCTAGTCACGCATCGGCGTACATGTTCAGGCTACAAATCCCATATAATCTGCTCACGTACAAAGCGAAAATACAGCAAAGCCCATACACAGAGTCATGCACATATATAATAGTAACTAGTAATAAAATACTGATCAATATCCAGCTATTAGGCCATCTAGCAATGCAGCGTACGATGAATCGTATGCAGCTGATCAATAGGGTGCCCAAGAATCACTAGCTACATAGCTCACTTATACTTACAATCTTTGAAAGATCATAACTTTTGAATAGTTTACGGGAATTGTAGTCTGTTTGCACTATTGCAATGTGGATGATACACTCAATAAAATGAGTCCAATATCATATATAAATTCTCTCATAAATATTTAACATGTGGTGGGATCCACACGTCATATATGAGGAATGTATTAAGTCAAATGCATATTACGAATTTTCAGTACAAAAACTCGTCAAACACTCCTCTACCAAATACCTCAAAAATATGCAAGAATCATATAGGAGGGAAGGGAGAGGAAGCAACCTCAAGAGAGGCAACAATGGAGGTGGAAAATATGCTCAAGAACACCCAAGAACATACCCAAACCATTGGGGAAGAAGCCCTTTTTATAGCAAATCGAAATAGGGCCGTTGGGGGCAAATCTCGGGCAAAAGCTGGTCAAAAGTCGGTCTCATCGGGCTCTGCGCCGGACCGCCCGGTGCACAGCCCGGCGAGCACCGGGCCTGCGCCGGAAACCTGTTCTGGATAGGTTTCCGGTGCAGCCCCGGTACGAGTGCCAGACCGTCCGGTGTACAGCCCGGCGCCGCCGGCCCAAAACCGGCGTCCCGGTGAAAATCCCGGTGCTCACCGGATTTGCACCAACTAAAAAAACGGAAGACGAAAACGGTCATAACTTTTGCATCCGGACTCTGATTTTAGCAAACTTGGGCTTTTTGAAAATCTAAGAGAAAGACCTATCCAATGAACCACATAAAGCCCAAGAATTAGTAAGAGGTAAAATATCAAATAAGGAGAGGTGAGAACCTTCCATAGGAAAGAACCAGTAAATCCTCCAAACCCCAAAATGCAATAAGAGATGCATACGAATACCGTTTTCAATGAACTTGGACTTGTTGGAAAGCTAACAACAAGCACAAGAACCTCATATAGAGAAACACCAATACGCAACAAAGTAGGGAGAAGCAAAGTATGCAAAGGATTGAGCTCCCTAAGATGATGTGATCAAGTTACCCAACCGAAAGCCCCTCTTGATAGTGCGGCTATCTATCCTATAACCCGGTCTCCCAACAAACACCTTGAGACCGGTAAAAGGAAAACCTAGCAAGGACAAACCTTTGCCTTGCGCACCCTGCTTGATCTTGATGATGATGCTTCATGCTTCCGTCAAGCCGGAATGCTTCACTTGATCATTGTTGCTTCGTGAAGACTTTCAATATGCTCTCCCATACACCACTATGGGATACCTTCACTAAGGCATGTCTTCACAATTTCATTATCACCAAAAGGATGACAAGCTTCAAGCATATGATCTTCTCGAGATGCTTATCTTGAAATTGCACTTCACAACATTGATGACAACCACCACTTGATGTCATCCTTCCGTGGGATATATGTAATATCACTAGTGATGCATATCCATGACACAATACCTAACCCACATAGACAACACAAACACACATATGTAAAGGGTTAGTTTACAAAGCATAATTGACAAACCATACCATACCACAAGACCGATTGGTCCCATGTGGCACATTCCTTATGCTTCATGTGTTGACCAAACTAGAATCCAATATTTGATCTTTGCCTTGGTCAACCTTGAATCTTCTCATGCTCTATCACAATATCTTGAGCCACATAAAGAATTCTTCATTTGATTGCATGCTTTAGGTATTAGTCAATCATATCTCAACTCATGAGACCATCATAACCTCAACATAGAGCCATATCTTGAATTCTTCTCATGTAACAAAACTCTCAAGATCTTGAGACGTCATGGCTTAGCACATAAGCTAGAGCATGGATTACTTGAGTTCTATACAAGAACTACATCTTTATTTCTTCTTCTTGATCATATTGGATTCATCTCTTCTATTCAATGATCTTGATGCCAATACTTAAGATAAATCATTATCTTCATGGCATCCAAGCCTTGAATCCAACACATGGACTTCAAGCAATTCCTATGAACAATTCCTTCATAAAAATCTCAATGAAAACATTAGTCCATAGGGATTGTCATTAATTACCAAAAACATACTTAGGGGCAATTTACCCTTACAATCTCCCCCATTTTGGTAATTGATGACAATCTCAACAAGAGGGTTTATATAATGAATAATAGAAACTAATATGCAACTTATCCGATAATAAATTGCATACAAGAGGTTGTATTTGATATGGTCAAGTAACACGAAGCTACTACCGCATGTCAAAATCAATTGTACTCACATAAACTATGACATATGTGGTTGATGTGAGTGCAACCAAAATATATAGTGCAAACTCCCCCACAATATATGCACATGTGATGAACTTGAATTTAATTGCATACATTGTCAAGATAAACCTTTGATGGAGTTTACACTATATATTCAACCATGAAAAACATCTAACAAAGAAGAGATGCATAAGAGGCAAACACTTAAGCACAAACCAAACTTAAGTATAAAAGCCTTTTCCCTTAAACCCTCTAAATTTCTCCCCCATTAGCAACGATTGCCAAAATGGATGAAGGGATTTAGAAGGTCAATATAGTATGAGTTCCTCCCCAAGATGTGCATTTCTCATAAAAATGAGTGAAACCATATGCACTTACCAAATTAACAATATTTGGAGGAAGTCAAACCATATTGAGAATCAAAGATTGTAAAAAGATGACAAAGTGAAGGAAGCTTCAACAAGTGAAGCAAGCAAGCAATCAAGAGACCCAAAGAACCAATTGGACACAAGAAGATGTGATGATAAGAGATACTAGGTGCTTTAAATGAAATAAGGAAGCTCCCCAAGGTTTATGCGTAAATTTGAATTTTTGTTGCATTTGAATACAATATGCACAAACATGGAATCCTCACTCCCTCTATATCATTTAAAATACAACCATGAGCATGAGAGAATATAAAAGAATCAATATGTTTATCGAAATGAACTTTAGTCCAAAAAGATTCATGAGATATGAGTGCGAGAAGAAGCAATAAAGAATAAACAAGCACTCATAAATCTAGTTCTTACCAATACCATCAAGAACAAAATGGATAAGAAAGATGGTAGGTAAAGAACGAGAATATCAAGGGAAGAAGTTAACACTCTTATGCATATACATTTCTAAGTTGACAAAAAAAATCATGATGAACAATCCAGAAAGGAACATGTATACACAAGAGGTTAGTTGAAATTAAGGAAGACATGATATCCAAGAGAGAGTCATAGAATATACCAAATAACTTTGTTAGAAAGCATATATAGCTCAATGATCTATTTTGCATTATGGTATATTAATAAACTCCCCACGCAAAATCATCAAAGCCATCACAACTACCAATAAGGGATCAAAAGATGTCGGGATGCTTTGAAAGGCAACAAGCATAATAGAGAATGGAACAACTTGCAACATTATCTATATTGCACATGAGAGAGCATTGAGGAATTAATATGCAATAAATTGCTAAAAAGGCATATTTGGGATTGGTGAATCATAAACATGATTTTATATACTCCCCATCATATGCAATCATCTCAACATGCTCACATATACAATAAAGAGATTTATTTATAAGTTCTTTGCAAGAACCACAACATTTGCAAATAAATATTGTCATGCCAAGAGCCAACCTACAAGAGTTTGGATGCTAGAAAAGTATGCATGAAAATTATACTTGTTACCGAGATAGCAATGATGTGATAAAGTAGATAAGAGTTCGCCGATCATCCAAGCTTGGCTCCAATAATCATATGGTGACAACACCTTCCTTATAAGTGAGACAAGCATCCATTGCATCTCCAATGTACCTAAGACAACATTCAAGTACATCTTGGTCCCCAAACTAATTGGGTCCAAAGTGGTTAGACTAACCACAATACATACGATAAACTCCATATAAATATGTGCATAGTTAGGGATGAAATTAGAATTTCATGCACAGCTTAGCCATTTAGGATTTGATGGAGGATAACATATATATTGGATCAAAGAAAGCAACTAAAATACAAAATTAAGCATAAAGAGACTATGCATGCACCTATCTTTCAAGATCCAAAGAATATACAATTTAGACAAAAGCACCAAGAGTACAAGGAGGTATGAAAGGTGTGGTAAAACACATTTGTTGTCCAAATAGTATCAAGGGAACAAATCAACAAATGATTTATTCAACAAAATTCAACAAATGAACCTAACAACTTATTGAGAATCATAGAATAAATAAATAAAAACATGCTCAAGGATTTATCTCATTCGAGCAAATAAGTCATAGAAGAAGGAATGAGATAACTAACTCCCAAAAGAGCAAGGTTCCAACAAATAAACCAAACCCTCTACACTTTTCACAATGGCACAAGTACCAAAAAGAAAAGGTTTGTCTTACAACAACACACACTTGATGGGGATCAAGAGATGAGACAAAGTTACACAAAAGATCATCAAGAAGGCAAATAAGACAATGGGAGTCAAAATAATTTCTTGGAAAGAAATAAGGGCAATAAGAGGCAAATTCCAAGGTGAAGATGATCTAGAAGAATCACCACATATATATATGAATACCAATTGTCAGAGACAAGAGGTTCATATTGGAATTATTTTTCGGTGGTGTATTGCAAAGATATTTACGATCAACTTCACAATAAAAGGCATATGGTTAAATATTCAATTTAAGCACCATGCACGAAAAAGGATTCTTGGTAGCTCCAATAATAGACAAACAATCATGCAAAGCAATGATTAGAGTATCTTGAAGCAAACGGTTTCCTACTTATGATATAGAGAAATATATTTGAGTAAAACCGCACCAAGAATTCTTACTCAAACTAAGACCAAAGAAATGAGAAATAAAATCATTTAAGAAATAACAGAGCTTGTTTGAGCAAACATGCCACCTAGGAACAAGATATTTAACAATATCAACTCTAAGTGGCAATACCTTAAATGTTCACATTTCCTAGGCTTGTGATATGCATTAGGCATATTACTCCCCCATAATGTGATATTAAATTCTTTTCAACAAAAGGCAAACAAAATCCAACTAGAGATAACTAATGGAGATATAGAATTTGAATTTCTCATGAGAATAGCATACCACATAGTGACTAGATAATCTTGCAATATGAAAACTAAGTGGTATTACTCATGTGCACACATTTATAGGATTGTGAGGTGCCAACGGCAAATCACTCCCCCAAAATGGGATGTTCCATTAATCACTCGATAAGAGCCAAATAAGATACCATAAAGATGCATTAGAGGCTCAAAGCAAACATACAAGTATATGATGTGCCAACCAACCAACACCTACTTGAATACACAAGATAAGTAGGTATAAGGAACAACATATACAAACACATACTTGGTACAAAACCAAAACATGCAAAGGGGCAAGTAACTTACAATGTAAAGAGGTTAAGTACAAGTTACCGCAAAGAGGCACATTGGATATAAAATGATAGTGTCAATGACTTGGCTTGATGAAAATAAAATTATTGAAGATCCATTAATTCTTCATGAGGTAGCCAAGTCACCAATGCCCTCCACAAACACCTATTGATCAAGTTTTAGCTTGTTGGTCCCCAACCACATTGGGTCCTAAGCGGTTAGTCACAATAGGCTTGGCAACCCAAATGGTCCATTTCTTGGCACCACTTTGAGTTCCAACAAACTTGGCAAAGACATTGCCATCCTTATCTTTCCTAAGAGAATAATCATCATCAACCATGATATGATTAGATAAGGTACCGCTTAAGCATGAAGAAGCAAAGTGCCCCTTCTCACGGCAAATATAGCAACAAGTGCTTCCCTTTCTCTACTTTGTTGATTTCTTGATTTGGGAAGCTTTATCTTGTTTCTTCTTGGGAAGTGGCCTATCTTCAACTTGAGGTCGAACTTGAGCTTGACCTTGTGCCCACTTCCCTTGTTGCTTCTCACTCAAGTGCTTCTTCTTCAATGGGTAAGATCTCACATGATACCCTTCAATCTTGCACTTGAAGCAAACAATCTTGGCCAAATTCTTAACTTGGTCTTGGCCCTTCTTCTTCTTGTTGCTCTTGGACTTGTTCTTGTCATTGCAGTTGAATCCAAGTCCACTCTTATCATTAGGGGATTTTTGCACACTCAAAATATTACCAAGTGTGGATTTCCCTTCATGACGCTTCTCCAAGTCTTTCTCCAAACTAGTGACTTGGGCCTTGAGCTCTTTGATTTCCTCTACAAGGTTAGTAGTAACACAAGAACTAGAGGAAGTAGAAGCTTCATTGTTAGAGCAACAAGGCATAGCAAGTAATTCATCACAAGATGTAGAAATATTTTTCCTAGACAAATTACTAGGACTAGCACAAGATAATATAGCATTTTGGTTCAAAGTAGTGCTAATGTCCAAATGAGGCTCACAAGATGTTTTCTTAGAGATACTTGCCTCATGAGCTAACTTTAGCCCATTATAAGAGAATAGGAGATCCCCATGAGAGCCCGCGAGCTTTTCATGGCTTTCCTCCAATTTCCTATAATTGCTTGTTAGCAACTCAAGTTGAGCCCTTAGCTCAATATTCTCCTTTAATATAGATGCTTCACAAGAAGTAGAGTTAGTAGCAAAAGCATCATTAGTAGATTTAGCATTTTTAAGCTCATAAGATTTAATAGATTGAGATAGGCAATAATTAGTATGCTTCTCTTTGGATAGCTCTTGCTTGAGGAGACTGAATCTTCATTTCCCCTCATTAACGAGGGAGTTCAATTCCTTAATGGTCTCCTTGTATTCAAACAAGGTTTCCATTAAGTGTTTGACTTTAGCACGAGCATCATTATTACCCCGAAGAGAGGCATACACAATTCCCATCTCATGCAAGAAGGCTTCATTATCATCATCAATATCATCATCACTCTCATCATTAGGAGATGTGTCGGGAGTCAAAGTAGGAGTTACCTTTGACCCGCTTGCCATAAGGCACATGTGAACTTGGGGAGATGATGAGGGACCATCAAAAGAGGCGGGCTCTTCATTATGAAGGGTAGGACAAGCTCTTGCAAGATGTCCATACTCATGACATTCATAGCATTGCCTTCTCTTGATAGCAACCTTCTTGGTTCTTCTATTGATTTCTTCTTTGATTATGTGACCCAATTTTTCTTTAATTTCCTCTACATGGTTAGTCATACAACAACTAGAGGAAATAGAATTAATTTGAGTATGGTCATAACTAGAAACAAGCATATCATCACAAAATTTAATCAAACAAATTCTAGGAGATATGCAAGGACCTTTAACACAAGAATGAGTAAAGAATTTCTTGCAAGAAGTGTTTAGGTCAAAACTCTCTACACCATTAGGAATTATAGAAATAGAATCATTGGTGCAAATAACAAGACTACCATCATCACATATAATTTCTTCACTCACCATATCATTACCTTGTGATAATTCACATGTTGGTGAAGTGGAAGAACTTGAACAGTCACCACGACCGGATGTGGAAGCAACTTGGAGCTCTTCATGATGGAAGGTGAAGAGAGCTCCTTGGGTTCACTTTCAACCTCAAGAGAAATGGACCCACCAAATGACTCTTCTAGCTTGGTCCATATCTCATGAGATGTCTTGCACTTTGAACCCATCAAGCAAACATAAACTATGGAGCTCACAGATAATAAAATTTCATTAGATACTTGAGCTTCAAGATGTAATTTTTTCTCATCCTCTATAGACTAGAGATAAGCAAGATAGCACAAGATATAATTCACAAGTGATAAAAAAGATATAAGTACTTCAAGCACAAAGGCTATCACAAGGAAATAAACTTGGGTATAGAGATAACCGAGGCATGCGGAGACAAAGATGTATCCCGATATTCACTTACATAAAGTAAGCTAATCACCGTTGGAGATATGCAGGAAACCACGAAGGCCCCCGAACGCCACGAAGGCTCACCTTCTTCTCTGAGTCCCCCACGAAGCTAGGGACCCCTTCTTATGGTTAGCTTTTCCTCTACTCCGGAGATAGCAAGCTCCACAACCACTTCACAACTCCCACGAAGGGGAAGCCCGGGCCTCTTCACAATCTTCCACGAAGAGGTCATCGAGGCACCAACCGCAAAGCCAACTAGGAGGTCACCCACCAAGAGTAACAAGCTCACGGTTTCTCACTTGAACAAATTGTAATGGAGAGCTCAACACTATGCAAGGATGCAAAGCAAGAACACAAAGGGAAAGTGCTTAAATCCTTCTCTCTCAAAACTCACCAAAGCAACAAATGCTATGGAGGAGTTAGGGTCTGTTTGTTTGGGCTGCTGCTGTTAAAAAGCAGCTGTAGCTGGTGAACTGTTAAAAAGCAGCTGTGAGAAGCAGGTGTTGGAAGCTGAGATTTGATGTTTGGCAAGAGTGTTGTTGATGGCTGCTGCTGCTGATTTGAAGCATGAAATGTCTGAAATGCCCCTAAATGCCGAAGATGTTATATAACTGCTGATTCGAACTAAATTAGCTAATTCTAACTTTTTCTTAACATAATTGTGATGATTAATAGCTAAAATGCCATAATTTCAATTTAAAAGTATTTATAAATAATTTTTATTAAAATAAATTGGGAGTTATTTGTTTGGCTTTTGGCTTTTGGCTTTTGGTTTTTGGCTTTTGGCTTGTAAGAAAATAATTTGTGTGGCAATTATATTATAAGACTTGTCATATTACATGAAAACCATCACATTACATAAGTAAAATTATTTAACTCCTACTTTGCATCACATTACATGAAACATAAACCATCACATTACATGAAACATAAATAATTTGTGTGGCAATTATATTATAAGGCCTTTGGCCTTATCTTGTTCCATCTATTTTGCATGAAACACAAATTTTGCATGTGCATACCCTGAAGAATACATCCATTTTGCTGAACATGTATCTGAATTGAAGGCCACATATTATCAATTTAGCTTGTAGATTGCTCATAGATGATACAAATTGCCGGCTTCAAGAGAGCAGAGCACACGCCGGCTTCCATGCCGTAGCCGCAGAGAGGAACTCGCCGGAGAAGAGCAAGGGACGGCGGGGCGGGGCGGCGGCGCCTTTGTCTGCCGGCCGACGGGGACAAGCTCGACGGGGCCGCGCAGGGGACGGAGGGAGGGGGCGGAAGGGGGAGGCGGCGGACGGGGGAACGGCGGCGGACGGGGGAGGCGGCGGACGGGGGAGGCGGCGGACGGGGGAGGCGGCGCCTAGGCATCTGGGCGGCGGGGCGGTCAAACCCTAGCCGCCATGGCTAGGGAACAGGGAGAGCTCGGGGGGAAATGGCTAGGAAACCAATTCGGCCGGTATATATACGGAGTGGCAGTTTTTAGTAAATAAATGGAAATGGTCAGGGTAGGGTTGTCTTTTCAAGTTCGGGAAGCTCGGGAAGCAGCTGAAAGCAGCTCCCGACTAGCTTCCGCTCGACAGCGGCCGTGCAGTGTGTTTTCTTGCAGCGCTTCTAACCAGCGCTTTACAAACTTTGGTTGTTTGTTTGGGCTTCCACTTTTGGACCCTAAAAGCAGAAGCAGAAGCTCAAACAAACACAGCCTTAGAGAGGAAGAACATGGTGGAGATCAACCAATGACTCCAAGATCTAGATCTAATGGGTTCCCCTCACTTAGAGGAGGAATTGATTGGTGGGGATTGTAGATCTAGATCTCCTCTTCCAAATCCCTCAAAAATATGCAAGAATTATAGGAGGGAAGGGAGAGGAAGCAAGCTCAAGAGAGGCAGTAATGGAGGTGGAAAATATGCTCAAGAACACCTAAGAACACACCCAAACTGTTGGGGAAGAAGCCCTTTTTATAGCAAATTGAAATTGGTCCATTGGGGGCAAATCTCGGGCAAAAACTGGTCAAAAGTCGGTCTCGCCGGGCTCTGCGCCGGACCGCCCAGTGCAGAGCCCGACGAGCGTCGGGCCTGCGCCGAAAACCTATTCTGGACGGGTTTCCGGTGCAGCCCCGATACGAGTGCCGGACTGGTCGGTGTACAGCCTGGCGCCGCCGGCCCAAAACTGGCCTCCCGGTGAAAATCCCGGTGCTCACCGGATTTGCACCAACTGAAAAAACAGAAGACGAAAACGGTCATAACTTTTGCATCCGGACTCCAATTTTAGCAAACTTGGGCTTTTTGAAAAGCTAAGAGAAAGGCCTATCCAATGAACCACATAAAGACCAAGAATTAGTAAGTAAGAGATAAAATATCAAATAAGGAGAGGTGAGAACCTTCCATAGGAAAGAACCGGTAAATCCTGCAAACCCGAAAATGCAATAAGAGATGCATACGAATACCGTTTTCAATGAAATTAGACTTGTTGGAAAGCTAACAACAAGCATAAGAACCTCACATAGAGAAACACCAATAAGCAACAAAGTAGGGAGAAGCAAAATATGCAAAGGATTGAGCTTCCTAAGATGATGGATCAAGTTACCCAACCGAAAGCCCCTCTTGATAGTTCGGCTATCTATCCTATAACCCGGTCTCCCAACAAACACCTTGAGACCGGTAAAAGGAAAACCTAGCAAGGACAAACCTTTGCCTGGCGCACCCCGCTTGATCTTGATGATGATGCTGCATGCTTCCGTCAAGCCGGAATGCTTCACTTGATCATTGTTGCTTCATGAAGACTTCCAATATGCTTCCCCATACACCACTATGGGATACCTTCACTAAGGCATGTCTTCACAATTTCATTATCATCAAAAGGATGACAAGCTTCAAGCATATGATCTTCTCGAGATGCTTATCTTGAAACTTGCACTTCACAACATTGATGACAACCACCACTTGATGTCATCTTTTCATGGGCTATATGTAATATCACTAGTGATGCATATCCATGACACAATACCTAACCCACATAGACAACACAAACACACATATGTAATGGGTTAGTTCACAAAGCATAATTGACAAACCATACCATACCACAAAACCAAATTATCCCGTGTGGCACATTCCTTATGCTTCATGTGTTGATCAAACTAGAATCCAATCTTTGATCTTTGCCTTGGTCAACCTTGAATTTTCTCATGCTCTATCACAATATCTTGAGCCACATAAATAATTCTTCATTTGATTGCATGCTCTAGGTATTAGTCAATCATATCTCAACTTATGAGACCATCATGACCTCGACATAGAGCCATATCTTGAATTCTTCTCATGTAACCAAACTCTCAAGATCTTGAGACCCCTTGGCTTAGCACATAAGCTAGAGCATGGATTACTTGAATTCTACGCAAGAACTACATCTTTATTTCTTCTTCTTGATCATATTGGATTCATCTCTTCTATTTATTGATCTTGATGCCAATACTTAAGATAAATCATTATCTTCATGGCATCCAAGCCTTGAATCCAACACATTGACTTCAAGCAATTCCTATGAACAATTCCTTCATAAAAATCTTAATAAAAAATTAGTCCATAGGGATTGTCATTAATTACCAAAAACACACTTAGGGGCAATTTACCCTTACCTCCTGGTAGCACTTTATCTTCATTCTTTGAGTGCTATAGTCTCACTAATTCTTTGAGTGTGAAGAACCTTTAAAATCAACAAATGAAGATAAAACTACAATTATATGTCCGCATGAAGAGCTTGGCGGGCGCTAAGCTAACCATATTCTGAAGACTATCATCGTTAGTACCAGATTAGCAGGAATAAAACAATCTAGCAGAACATAATCACCATGTATCTTATTCAAGTGGTAACTAAAAAAGATACATGTTGCATGAACTGAGTAGAAAGGAGCAAATAACCTTGAAGCATATCATATTGAAGTTCTTGCTAAGAACCTCCATAGATGCTCACTGAGCCCTCAATCCTCCATCCTCTGGGATTAATATTTAACACCAAAAACCACTCAATTTTGTCTCAAACACAACAAATATAATATGGATAGAGACAATCCTAACTTGGCATTGCAGATATCTATCCGATTTATTTATTTTTCTTTTGTGCACTTTGTCGAGCAGGTAACATCTGCAACAAAAATAAACATACGCATAGATGACAGGCCAAAATTCAATTTTTTGGTAGTAAATCAGTATTAAAGAAAAAAATAGTAGATGCATGAGGCCAGTGTTGCTTTGTGGCAAGTAATCAAAAAGTAACAATTACCTAGCAATTGGCACCAATTAGTAAAAACTAATTACAAACATATGATCTACCTACGTGGATAGGGCCCTGAGCAACATAAACAATACAAATATCACCTATTTGACCGGCAGCACCAGAGGACCACGGAAATAAATTAATGAACCATCTATAAAACATCGTACAAATGAATGAACACGGACTAACCTTAAGAGGACATGGTGGAATCATTTCATTATTCTTCTTATCATTTTTCATTTCTACCAAAAGAGATGTGTACAGTGGATTAGTATCAAAACCAAAATTAGAATCAATCTGACCCTTACCTCTAAATATGAAATACTACAGATGGTATTTTGCCAAACATGTGAACTATCAAATGCCTAATATTCAACAGCTAAGAGAGTTCATCGACCACCATAGAACTAAATATCTACAGAGGGTACTGTAAGAAACCTAGTTTAGGCATCTTCGACTCTGCTATTTCATTTTAGATATTATTACTCCCTCCGACCCATATTACTTTTCGCTAATACGGATGTATCTATCACTAAAACGTGTCTAGATACATCTATATTAGCGAAGAATATTATGTGTCGGAGGGAGTAGTAGGCTTGCACGTGCAACGCACGACCCAACAATACCCATATATTTGAAATCTAAAAAATAAGCATTTTTGCTGCGGAAAATTACAGTTCAAACTCCAATTGAAGCAACTAAATAATGTTTGCCACGAAATGTATCAATGTTGCAATGAAGAATAGAGGCTTCCAAAGTAAGCAGGGAAGAAATTGATATCAGGCTTGTGTTCATCGATGTACCATCAGCAAGCAGAACTGCCACTAAGCCCCGCGGTACCTGTGTGGTTGGAAGTATTACCACAAACATGATAAAATCACCCAAGGAAAATTCCGTTCAATTGAAATGGTGGCTGGTAAAATAATTACCTTGAAACAGGATGGATGCACACATGAGAGACAGGAATAATAAAGATCTGTAAAGAAAATCAACAATGGTGTGATTCGAAGAAAATGTACGGAAACACCTTGTAAGTGTATTCTTCACATGCCAAGAGATACGTTGACATCTGAGTCCGTCGATGGAAAAAAATAGCTGGGAGGAGGAATTACTTCACTCGCGACTGCTAAATCAAGTAGCAACAGACACTAGAGCTATAAAACAGGAACTTCACATTTAAGGTAACTAGTTGAATGCCCGTACGTTGCTACGGGGCATAAAATAAACTTAATAAATCATTGTTTAATATATTTCATAAATCCTGTCACTCCGCTGCTATTTGCTGAAAAGCTAGCTTTTCCAATAGTGGAACCTCAAGCTGCATGTCTCTACACCCCTCCCCAAGCCCCAACTACCTGGCAGGACAAGGAGCAGCAGTATCCACACAAGCATCTCTTGCTTTCTGCGGATACCACGAAGGCCAAATTGATGCAGATTTGCGAGGAATACATCTCCAAACGCCGATGATGATGTTGTCTGCTGATCTTAGTTGCTTTTAAGCTTGATCCCTGTCTGGTGAACTCGTAATAAAATGAGGAGTGTAATACCAAGCTCGTTGAGCTGGTTTTAAAATGACCGGACCGGGGCTTCCCTTCGAGGGAGCCCTATTGATCTAAAAAAACCCTCCATGAATGACACTCTAATATAGGACTCTCTCTAGTATTGTCTTCTTTCGACATATTTCCATAAGAAAACAATGTAAGCGTTTTGGCTCCCTAGTGCATATGCTTCCTTTATTTGAAATGCATCTTAAACATGTTCAAAAATGTCAAAAAATTCCAAACAAAAATGTTGCATGTACATCTTTATGTTCTACATGCTCGGAATGTTGTTTCAACAAAACTGACTTTTTGCGCGACTTGCATAAAAAAGACAATATTTTGTGCTGAAGTAAGACATTTCACGAGTCTTGTTTCTATCTTATTTGTACAGGCCATGAAAAATATTAGTTTTTCACGAAACATTGCATAAGCACATAAAATATGGATATATACATGCCAATATTTATTTCATAATTTTTTTAACATTTAAAAGTTTATTCTTTGATTAAAAGGAGCATATGCACTCGGGATCAAAAGTGCATTTCCGATGTCTCTTCCTCGTACCCTTCTCTGCTTACCTCTTCTATCGGTCCATTGGTGTTAAGGGGCATGCAAAAGTAACAATTTAGTTATGCTCTCCTATGCAGTAAGAAGAAATATCTGCATGGATGAGAAGAAGAGCATGCAAGACAACAAAGATAGCGAATATTGCAATTTAGTTATTAATCTTTTGCAATAAAAATAAACCAAATTTATAGAAAAATTCCATAAATATACCACAATAAGTTTGTTCACTTTCACTGTAAATAAATATGAGTCAAATGATTGTCATCCTACATTTGGAACAAACAAATAATTAAGAAGCACACATCATGAATCCTTACCTTCTTTAAATAAGTGTTAAAAATTCAGACGATGGGATTTCATAGACCTTTTCTTGGTAGCTGTGGAATAGATCATGTATACCTAGGCACATCGAAATCACCCCAAACCGGCAGTCTTGGCCCCGGTGCTTCATCTCGTGAGAAGAGTGTTGTGCTGACGCATCTCGCACCTGCCAAGATGAAAACATGTAAATGTCATTGGCTGCAGCACAAGAGATGCTTTGTTTGGAGTCAATCAGTGATATGTGGATGCCAAACAAATGAAGGGGTCAAGCAAGTGACGAGCGCAAAGGTGCACAGCAACATGTAACATAATCTTTTGTGAGTAGCAGAAAACAGATTGACTTTCGCAGGGTCTAGATGCAACTTTTTGGAGCAGTACACGAACTGAGAGTCTGAGACACAAATGCCCATATTCAGGGGCAAATGAATATCATATAGCAGATATAGTTTTATCGAGATGAAAAAAACAAGATTAAGGAAGTATACTTCATTAATCTCAAAAAGATCAACATCATTAATTTGAAGACCTGCAGCTTTCACAACTGCAGGTATATATAGCAACAGCAGGTCCAACACCCATCACAGCTGGATCAACCCCAACGGCAGCAAAGCTCCTGTGTTTGCACATTCGGCTCCCATGGTGAGCCATAAAACATAACTGTTTATAATAATTAAGAGCATCATAGGTTTCTAAATTGATGGTCATCAAAAAGTGCTGAGCCATAAAGTTGGTAGTAATGTTTGGTATGTTTTTAGTCAGGAAATTTTTTCTACAGAATATGAACATAACTCATATGAAAACCCTCTAGAAAATAAAAATACCTGTAGATTACAAGTATTGGAAGACCCTTTCGTGTAGCAACATCCAGCCTCATTAGAAGGATAGCTCCAGTCCCGTCACTCAATTGGCTAGCGTTTCCTAAGAGTTAAAACAACACCAATATTCAAGAGTGATAAAATAACAGACATCTGCATTCAGTTAGATTTTCCTAATTACCAGCAGTAGTTGTCTCGTCCTTAGAAAATGCTGGTTTAAGTTTTGGCAGGACGGCCAGTGTGGTATTAGATCAGATTCCATTATCAGCTGACACTACTATTGCCTTCTCTTCACCAGTTTTTGGATCTACAATCTTCACAGGGCAACTGAAGAATCAGGGAAACAGGTTGAACGATTCTAATATTTTATTAAGAAAATAGTGTATATAGTTATTTAGATAGAGGAAACAAAGGACTACATTACCTTAGTATGAACTGGTACTATTTCTTCTTTAAATTTACCAGAAGATGCTGCAGCAGCGGCCTTCATATGAGACTCAACCTAAGCATTACAGTCAACAAGAATGAGAGCTAGAAGCTTGATATGTAGCAGAATGGCGGTTCACATACACTGTCAAACGCATGTTACAAAAAGAACAATCAGCCAACTTACAGCAGCTTGATCTTGCTCCACGCGTGTTATGCAAAAACGTTGGGCGACATTCTCAGACGTAAGGCCCATTGGGAAAAGACAATCACGTGCTTGGGCAAATAGCTCAACCTATAACAAATGGCGTTTCCAACGCAATATTTATCAGCTTAAACATCTTGGCAGATGCATCTAAAGTCAAGTAAAGTTTATGGGGATATATGAGTGAAGTGAAAAGTTTAGGGGGGAAACAGACAGGGGGACTACATAAAATCGAACCATTAAAGATTCAAATCTGATGTGTTATCAGATTCAGTACTTAATTTTTATCTCTTGACCTGATCTAGTCAGCACACGAAGCATTCATTTTTTTTTTCACGTGCACATGAGTACCTGCAACACCACATTAAGCTCCATTGTTGTGCTTGTACGACATAGTTGAAGTCAGCCTGAAGAGATGGGCTGCCACCATGCGAAGATAGATGCCATGCCTGCCATTAAGTATGTCAGCTCACCAAAATAAAAGTTTGAATATTCAGACTGAACCATAGTCAGGGAACTGTTTCAGCAACAGAGGCCGCACCTGGCAATGCAAAGCCTTCAGTAATCAGTAGGTATACAATCCTGCCATGCACTGGAGCCGGTAGCGAGCATGCAGAAGGAGACTTGGCCGCACTTGGACGGGCGCGACCGGAAGCCACAGAGCAGCGCAGCAGCCACACCTGTAGAGGTATTGAACTTTAGTACCGTTTGAACTACTTCTCGTGCTGATTGTGTTCCACCATGAGGGCGGCCAGGAAGGAGGAGTGGATCATGTCATCGATGATGCGGCATCAGCCAGTGGAGCGCGAGACTCTGCGAAGATGACGACGGAGTGGATCAGGTCCCCATCGTTGCCGCCGCTGCATTTCAAAGAAACTCCCTGATCTCCATACTGAGCAGAATCTAAATCTGGAACTCCTAATAATCACAGGGAAAATCCGTTGTTTGTAGAGTGAGTGGGGGTGATGGGATCTGGGAAGAGAACGAACCAGTTGGTGCCGATGGGAGAGGAGCGGTTGAAGACGGAGTTGAGGGACAACATCGTACTCGCCAAGACGGAGGTGACCACGACGAGATGGTGGTCCACGCAGCACTCGCCGTCCAAGCCGCGCTTGAGGTGCCCCTTTGTTGGGCTCCTGCGGCACTTTTGTATGGACTAGTTGAATGTCCGTATATTGCTACGCCTTTTTTATAGTTTAACATACATGTTTTTTTCAATTTTTTCTTTCCAACACATCTCCTCCGGTCATTAGTATCTATCTGCACTTCTTATTTACTACTCCCTCCATTTCAAAATATAAGATATTTTAGATTTATAAAGTAAATGTATTTAGACACGTTTTAGTGTGTATATTCGAATTAACCTACATACTAAAAGATGTCTAAATACATTTGCTTCACAAAGCTAAAACATCTTATATTTTGAAACGAAGGGAGTAATAATTTTTCATTTAGAGACAATTATCAGCATTATCTTAAAAAAGTAGCGCTACATCATTGATTATAATTCTATAGTTTATCATGTCACATGTTCATATAAAGAATGCCACCTTTTCAGTACCATGTTGTGAACTACTGTCTAGAATTTTGGTGATCAGGTTTGGAGTGTATGGTGTCAATCGGAACATAAGATCTCACAAGTAGAAAATACACAAGAAAAAACAATTTGATGTCACTACTACTTACCTTCCATACCTTTCTTATGCTCTAGGCATAGGCAGGAGACATGTATGATAAGACACCCATACATTAAGTCTAAACAGCACCAATGATTCTGAAGTCACAAAGTTCAGTTTACAGAATAGATCTTGTGCTCCTCATGCTAGTTAACAGAATAGATCTCGTGCTCCTCATGCTAGTTAACAAAAGTAGATATTTTCTGAAGGTAACAAGGTAACAGGAACTAAACTTTAATTTTTTACCAGCCTTGTGCTAAAGGCTAAAGACCTGAAGCATACAAACGTACTTTCATGTTCATAGATAGACTTTTGAGTACTACAAGAGAGAGATGCTCATATTTCATTTAAACACAACACTTTACCTAATGTTATGGCTTCTCCAACGTGTATGGTCACACCATTAAGCGCTCATTCTTCTCAGTTGGGCTCACGCGAAGGGGTGGATAATTGTTCCAGCATCGTCTTCTCTTGTTCAAGACAGATGATAGATGCACAAAGATCAGGTCAAATAAGGGAAGAGTTGCCTAAGGCCCCGTTTGGATACACAATATTTTCAAAGTATTATTGAAATACCATGATTTCTAGGAAAACTTTAGTTTCAAATATTTTAACGTGCTAGGCTACAGTAAAATACCACATTTTTTAAACCGGTCCAAGAAACGGAGGTATTTTCACAATTTTGTAGAAAGAGGTCCAGACCTCTTTTATCTATAAACCGTCGTTTCTTACGGCCATGGGGATGGGATGCGGGCGAGTTTTTCTACAACCATCGCGGACAACACCTCTAGCGGTTTGGTAGTAAAGATACCACTGCTCTATATACTTACTTACTATCTCTTGCCATATATTTTCTAGAAAAAAGTGGCCATAATTATGAAGGTTGTGCATTCCATTATTTGGAGTGCTGATATCGCAAAATGGATAGGGAATCATCACAAATGAAAATATAGAGAAATAACTTGGTGAGGCCTGCAGACATCAAATGAAGCATGACATGTTATTAATCAAAGTTTTCTTATGAAGTATGATAAAAAAAATTCAAAAACCTGAAAACGTAGAATATGAAAAAACTCGTGTGTATGCAGCAGGAAAAATAGACCAATTCCATGTTGCAATCATGAACCGTAATAAAATAAGGTATAAACTAAATGGTTCAAACAACTTCAAGAAAAGAACCATGCCAGATTAGTTTTTATTTTCTATAGGCATGGATGATGAAGACAATCCATCAGCAACACCTGATCAGTTCTTATATGCTAAAAAGAGGGTACAGTAGCAACGCAATAAAGTAAGTTTGTTTCTGCTTGAGATATCGCTAACACCATGTAATAAATAATAGTTTTACAAAGGATGGCCACTTCGCCGCGTTGGCAAATCATCATGTTGATCGATTAGCTATGGGTTGCAAGTTCTACTCTCTACGCGAACTCCATAAATATATCTCGAGAAAATGCTTTTACATAATATATATCTTATAATGTTTCTTGCTGCCTGAAACATGAAAAGGTGCAGTTTTCGATGTGCCTAGAAACGAATATTACCGGAAGGTTTTAACACATTAATGATTATGTTCCACAGTGTAAGACACCGAAACTATTGTAGCTATTTGATAATATCATCAGGTGGGCAAGGAGGAAGGGAATATGCATGTTCGGTGTAGAGAAAGGCATTTGGCTAAATAACAACTAAATGTGGCGAACAAAATTTCTTTATGCAGACATTTTCTTCTCATTAGCTCATAATACTTCTATGAAGGGGAAGACTATCAAAAGCCAGAACATAAGAAGATGCAATTTTCATAAACCCCAGTTCATCCAGATTGCACAAAAAATACAATATACCTCTAATTAAAGCACATATTGTTCCAAAGAAACAGCAGCAGAACGTAGCATATTCACCCGACAAATCACTAACCTGTTGGCCGAAGAAAGGAAGCAGCAGCTCCAGAACTCCAGCAGAGCACACACAAGTACCGCGACCAGACCTGCAAAAGGAACATGCATGTAAGCGAAAACCAGATATAGAAAGCACGCATCATCGATCCTAAAAAAGGGTAAATCTAAAAACATCCCAAGAAACGCATAGCATGGGCAAACGCACCCCAAAACGGGAAGAACAGGAACGATCTACTTCTAATAAGGAATGCACATTGAGTAAAGAATATCATCACTTTCCTAACATGATACTGGAGGACTTCGGTCCGGCCACCCCTGCCGGCTGCCCATGGTCAGGAGCACCGCCCGACCTCACCAACGCCACCATGATGTCCCAGAGCCACCACCCTGGCCTCCTCCCACTGGTGGAAAAATGGCCTATGGTCCCGGTTCATTTGGGCCATTGGTCCCGGTTGCCGAACCGGGATCCATTATTCGGGACCAATGTCGGTCCCGGTTCCAGCACGAACCGGGACCGAGAGGTCTCCACGTGGACGCGCTGCGGCGCGAGGGGGCCTGGGTCATTGGTCCCGGTTCGTAGAACGAACCGGGATCGTTGATCCAGGTTTTTTTTTCTATTTAGGGTTCAAGGTTTTATTTGGTGTGTTTTGTATTCAATTTAGTGGTATTATATATATACAGCAATAATGAAGGAACCACACTATATATATATTACACATCATGGTCACGAATATATTATTCACCGTCTCATCCGTCGTGCTTGGTCCCTATTACAATTGGTAACTCACACAAATTTGATTTTACATCTTCTTTTTACACTTCACCCTTCTAAATGAACCGGGTAATAGTATTCTCCTTTCGGATCTATGACTTGTTCCAATAAGAATCCGGCAATTTCCTCTTGAATTGCTTGCACGCGTTCCCGTGGTAGAAGACCGTCCCGCATCCGTTCGATCTAATTTAAAGAAGGGGATCAATATATATGAATGAAACTAAACACAGTTGATGGTAATAAAATAATGTTGAGATTATTGTTTATCGTACTTCAAGTTTTTTGATGTTTCGGTCTGCACCCTTCTCTTTGGTCGTCTGGCGAATAAACTCGCAGACATAGTATCCACATAAGTTATTCCCAGCTTCTTGCCTCAAGCACTTTACGAGAACGGAGTTCAATCAAAATAAGAATCAAGCATGATAATTGTATTGAAACTAGAATCAAAGAGATGCGTGGATCTAGCAAGTAGTACTTACATTCAATGGTTTAAATATAAGCTCTGGCTTCCAAACACCCCTAGTGTTGGCGGTGAACCGTTTCCAAGCCTTTTGGAGGCATTCCTGCATGTTCGCCCAGTTTCCTAAAGGTGTGCGTTTTGAGTCCATGACTTTGACTACTCCTTCGTCAACACTAATGATTAACAGAATAAAGTGGAAGCTGCACAGACATAACGAGTCAAATAGCTTAACATCGAGTAAAGCGAAAACAAAATGTGTACAAGACAGTAACACTCACTCAAAGTTGTAAGGAAATAGTATTTCCCTTCTGTTGCTGAAATACTTCAACGATTGTACCAAGTTATCCTCTGTCTCTTTGGGTTTTTTTTAAGAGTATCTTCATGAACAAAATTGCAGTCAACGAACCCAAGGTCAAAGATTCCTCCTCGGTCGCATTCGAGAATCTTCATTCTGCATATATAATTAGTATAATGATGAGTAAGATTATACAAGCAACGAATGAGCTGAGCTAGAAAGACTTAATAATACTTACAGGCAATAGGCACTGACAATAGTTTTGTCGAGGGCGTCTTGTTGGTAAAACTGAAATAATTCTAGAAATTCCATCAGTAAGAAGCCATCTCCATGACCATAATGGTGGTGTTTATATCCAGCATAGATCCAGTTTGTGGATTCAGCACAGGCTTGTATGTACCAGTTATGCAATCTCCGCATTTTTGTTGGTAGATCTTTGACTAACTCGGGTTTGACGAGAGGATTCCCGTACCGGTATTTGTACGCTATTTGCTGGTACCCCTCGAACTCATCCAGACGGCTCATGTACTCAGCAATAGACAGTCCATATAACTTGGCCTTTTCTCCGTAGAGTTGAATAAACTCCAGATCAATGTTCGGATCATGCCGCTCCTGGGCTCTCCACTGATTGGTATCGTACACTTTGAGAGGTTCGATCGATTGATTTTTCTGTTGTCCGAGCTGGGCAACTTCTTTCCCGACTCTCCGCTCTTTTGCCTCAGCCGACTTGGTAATAGAGCGATTATAGTCAGGTGTGAGCGCTATGGGTTGGTGAAGCTGAATCTTAAGCGCGGCTGCTTTGGCTTTATCTTCTGCGGTGACCGGGAAGATCAATGGCTCCGTCGGCTTTGGATTTTTCTTGTTAGCCATGTCAGTCTTCCACTGTTGATAATGGGCATCTGCGGCCGTAGCAATTTCCTCATCTGTCTTCTCGTAAGGAAGCTTCTTCATATTCTGATGAGGTACTCTTGGGAGGGGCGATAGCTTACGTTTCGGTGATCGGAACATGCTCTTGCTGCTGCTGGTGGTGCTGCCCCTCTTAGTATACTTCCGCTTTAGTCTCTGAGGCTCAGGGGACGGAGACGACTGACGCGGCGGCAGAGACGGCTGAGGCGGTGGTGGAGACAGCTGCGCTGAGTGGTGAGGCGATGAAGGCGACGGTTGCGCCCGAGAATGGTGAGGTGGCGGCGAAGGTGGACTGCTGCTCTGAGGAGTGGGTGGCCTTGGCGGGACATAATTTGGAAGCACGATGTGCTCCTTTGGCCATACAATAGTCCCCCCTTTGGCTTCTCCTAGTTCAGTCAGGTCCCTATCTTCCCCTGCAGGGTGGTCCGGCTTCAGCTCGTCAAAATCTTGCTTGACATCATCTACCATGACGACAGCGTACCCTTTTGGAATCGGTCTGCAATGCCAAGTTCCGTTAGGCACAGTTGGTACGGCCATGCCGACCGCCGCCGTCACCCTTAAGTTCATAACTTGCACCTTTAGCTCACAAGCTATGCTCTCCGTGATATCATCCACTGGGTAGCGTTTAGGAGGAGCCATCGTCAGTGCATCATCATCACCATCGTGGAGCTGGGTGGAAGCGATGCTGCTTTTCTTATTTGATAGGGCGTCGGTACCATCGAATGCAGCTTCTACCATGTGCCGCTGAGATTGGCCGCTGATACCTTGCTGGCTAAGTCTGTCGAGTTGATCCTGCTGCCGCTTTAATGCTTCTTCTACATTACGCAGCTGGTCTGCAGCTGCCGCTTTCTCAGCTGCCTCCCTTTCCTTTCTCCTCTGATGACTTTTATCGGGATATCTCTTCATTTCCGCGGGGAAGGCAACCTTCCACGGCTTGGAGCCCGGTGTGCCTCGTGCTCGTCCGGTGTGTTCATCATTTTTGAGGGCTCGTGTGAGCTCGTCGTTCTCTCTATCGGGAACGAACCGTCCCGCTTCCACATCTTGTACTGCACTTCTAATATCTTCGATAGGCAGTAGGGGATGATCTTTGTGTTTCTGGGTATATATTGCCCTCCCTTCTTCGTCCAACGTGCCCCCATGGCCGTAAAACCAGTTTCTCGCCCGTGGTGTCCATGTTGTGGGCTCTGGTCTGATCCCGGCAGCAATATACTTGACCTCAAGTGCATCCCACTTAGGTATGCAACCGGCGTAGCCAGCAGACCCCATATTATGGTGGTACACTTTCTTAGCAGCGTTCTCTTTATTTATTCTCGACCTTTCCAAAGCTTTCTCCGATGTCTTGTACTTCACAAAATCAGCCCACTGGTGTCTTAACTTAGCATAGCCGGCTTGATTAAAATCCGGAGTCTTGTCTAACTTGACAAACTTAAGGTACAGTTTCTTCTTCCAGTTCTTGAATGCCTCGGCCATCTTGATCAGAGCAAACTTCTTAACTCTTTTAAGTAGCTCCTCATTTGCTTTCTTCTCCTCATCTGGATTCACATCTAGCCTCGGCAGGAGGAAATTAAGCATAAGCCTGTCAAAAAGCTTATCTTTGGCGACGTCGCCGACAAACAGGACTCCACCGCTGCTTGGCCGATTCCATTCTTGAACGATGATCGGGATGTGGTCCCTCACAAGAACTCCACATTGCTTGACAAATTTTTTTGCGACATCTTCAGGAGCTAGCGGTTGGCCGTCTACACCGACCACTTCGATCCTATATCTCACTTTGTTATCCAAGTTTTTGGTTGGGCCTCGTTTTGTTCTGACGGAACAAGTGCTCGATCCGGAGGGCTAAAATAAGAAAGAGTGTTAATATATGCATGTATATATATAGACAGTCGGGCATTACAAAAAAACATATATACACCTCGCCGGAGTTTCCGAGATTTAAGGTTCGGCTGGAGCCATCGTCTTCTCCCTCGTCGCCTTCTCCCTCGTCGCCTTCTCCCTTGTCGGCTTCTCCCTCACCGGCTTCTCCCCCGTCCCAGGCTTCTACCTCACTGGAGTCATCTCCTCGGTTGAGAGATTCATCTCCCTCACCGGAATCGTTCAGAAACGTCCTGGTGACATCAATATCTACATTTTCTCGGATCATTCCTTGGAGGAAGTATTCATCATCTTGACTTTTTATATGTGCTGGATCCAAAGTTTCTGCAATATACCGACATTTGTTAGTTAGAATACACGCTATATATTCAAAATGCATGCTAAAACTAATTTTAACTAATTCTAATTCTAACTAACAAACTAACACTAACTTCTAACTAAGTACTAAGTAATATACTAACTACAATCTAACCTAACTAACTAACTAAGGGCATTCCTATTCGGCGCTTCAAGCGCCTGTTACGGGTGGACGCCTGAAGGCATGTTCTTAACCGGACAAAAATAAAAGATTTTTATTTCTATTGGGCCAGCCCACTAAGATTTTAACGCCTGTGGGGGGTGCGCGTCAAATAGGAATTGCCCACAGCACCCAGCGGACAAAAGAGGCCGAAAAAACAGCACCAGCGGGCAAAAGAGGCCCAAAAAACAGCACCGCGACGCGTCGGGCCGCGTCAGTGCGTCAGTACGTCTTCTCCAACGCGACGCCCGCGTCAGTGCGTCTCCCGTCGCCTCGAGTCCCGCTGCGTCAGTGCTTTGGGCGCCCCGCCGTCACCTTCAATGCCTGCCGCGGCATCAACGCCGGCGTGCCGATTGGGCTGCCGCTCGGTGGCATTCATTGCGGCCGCTGGACGCCCGGCCACTGGCCCCTTTAAAAGGAGGCCAACGGAGCCGCGGCCACCAGCCTCCATCGCCGTAGCCACCGCAGCCGCCAGAGCCACCACATCCCGGCCACCACAGCCCAGCCATGGGGTTCTGGAAGAAGGGCAAGGGCAGCCACGACCACGAGGCCGGCGGGTCTGGATCACGCCGGTCTCCTCCGCGCTGCTCTCCTCCGCGCCGGCCTGGACGCCAGTCTCCTCCGCGCCGCGCCAGGACGACCTCGCCGCAGCGCCAGCGTGATCGCCGGTACATTCCGGTGAGTCACTGCCAGGCGCTGTACCAGTGCGGCCAGAGCGTGGACTGGCCGGACTGCAGCCTCCCCGGCGGGTGGCACCTCAACAGCCGGCGCGTGCCGGTCCCGCCGGTGCCGCGTTTCGGCCCGGAGCGGGTCGCCGAGATCCGCCGCCGCCGCGCGCTGATGCCGGCGCGCCTCCACGCCGATCCCGCCTTTGGCTACGAAAGCCAATGGTGGGACAACTTCGGGCCGCGGGAGCGCGACCCGGTGCAGCGGGCGGCCTTCCTAGGGGAGGTCGCCCCCAACCCCTACGCCGGCGTGTACATGCCGGAGCCGGGGCCAGAGCCGCCGCAGGCAGAGCCCTTCATCGAGGAGATGGAGGAGGACGCAGAGGAGGCGCCGCCGGAGGTGGGCGGCGACGACATCCCTGGCGAGGAGCCCAGGGACGACACCAACGACTTCATCGGCTGCGTCGCCTACGGCATCCTCGACGCGATGGACCACGATGAGGCGCCGCCCCCCCCCCACCACCGATGACCGAGGAAGAGGAGCTCCGGGTCGCCGTCCTCATCTCCGAGGAGGAGGAGAAGAGGCGGTGGGCCGGCATCGACACGGCGCTGGCCATTTCCGTGCACCAGCAGCACGGCCGGCCACCGTCGCCGCCACCGCAGCGTGCGGCGACTCCACCGCCACCTCCTCCACCAGGCCCGCCGCTGCCGCCACCGCGTGTGGCGACTCCACCGCCGCCTCCTCCACCAGGTCCTCCTCCACCGCCTGCGGCCAACTGGCCGTGGCCGCAGGGGCCCTACATCATCCTCCCCGACGAGGACGACGAGTAGGCCGCGGCGAGGACGACGACGCCGCCGCCCCTGTGCCCGCCCCGACGAGGGCTTTTTATGTTTTTTTATTTTTCTATGTTTTTTAATTTCTATGTATTATATATATATATAAGTAATGAAAAATTTGCTTACGGCAATTTAAATGAGACATTTAAAAAAAGAAAAAAATTGGCCAAAGGGCCGGCCGGCCGGGCCGGGAAGCTCCCTCCCGAGGAGCTCACCGTCGAAGGGGGGGCGGCGGCGCTGGGGGACGAGGCGGCCACAGGGGGGCGTCAGGGGCGGCGCTGGGGGTGCGGGGCGGGCGCACGGGGCCGGGCGTCGCGGCGGCGCTGGGGGGGCGGTGGCGCAGGGGGCACCTGCAGAGAGAGAATGTGATGAGCGGTGGCGCGGGGGGAAAAGGGAGAGGTCGCGGCGGCGGCGGTGCTCACCTCCTACGGCGGCAGCGGCGGCGCTCTCCGAGGACGGCGGCTCGAAACTCGGACAGCCTGCCGGCGTGGTTTCGCTTCGCGCGCAAAAGTCCTTAGCAGTTTCGGCCGATTTGGGGGGAAGTGGGGGGAGGAAGAAGGGCCAGTTATATTTGGGGGGGGGGGGGGTCATTGGTCCCGGTTGATGCCATCAACCGGGACCGTTCATCCAATGACCTCCTCTGTTCCATAGCCCTTGGAGATGCTTCCTTCTGGCCTTGCACGATTACGAACATATTTCTTTAAGACTCCCATGAACCTCTCGAAGGGGAACATATTGTGCAGAAATACAGGACCGAGAATGGAAATCTCATCAACTAGGTGAACTAAGAGATGCGTCATAATATTGAAGAAGGACGGGGGGAACACCAACTCAAAACTGACAAGACATTGGACCACATCCTTTTGTAGCCTTTCTAGACTTTCTTGATCGATCACCTTCTGAGATATTGCATTGAGGAATGCACATAGCTTCACAATGGGTACTCGAACATTTTCCGGTAGAAGCCCCCTCAATGCAACCGGAAGCAACTGCGTCATAATCATGTGACAATCATGAGACTTCAGGTTCTGGAATTTTTTCTCTGCCATATTTATTATTCCCTTTATATTTGACGAGAACCCAGCCAGAACCTTGATACTATTTAGGCATTCAAAAAAGATTTCCTTCTCTGCTTTGGTAAGAGCGTAGCTGCTTAAGTATTGACGGCCTTTATCAGTATGCTTGTTGTATGGGTCTTTGATACGTTGCTGGTCCTCCCGTGCTTCTGGTGTATCTTTTGTCTTCCCATACACGCCTAGGAAGCCTAGCAGGTTCACGCAAAGATTCTTCGTCACGTGCATCACATCGATTGAAGAACGGACCTCTAGGTCTTTCCAATACTCAAGCTCCCAAAATATAGATTTCTTCTTCCACATGGCCGTGTGTCCGGTAATGGGGTCTTTCGGAATAGATTGACCGCCAGAACCCTTTCCAAATATTACTTCTAGGTCCTTCACCATACCAAATACATCAGCACCTTTAGGGAGCTTAGGCTTCTTCCGGTGATCTGCCTCACCGTTGAAATGCTTGCCTTTTTTTCTTACTTGATGATTGGTCGGAAGAAATTTACGACACTCTAGGTACACAACCTTCTTACATTTATCCAAATATGTATCTTTAGTCTTATCTAAACAGTGCGTGCATGCATTGTATCCCTTGTTTGACTGTCCTGAAATGTTACTAAGAGCAGGCTAATCATTGATGGTTACGAACAGCAACGCTCGTAGGTCAAATGGCTCCTGTTTGTGCTTATCCCACACCTTTACACCTGGTTCTGCCCACAGCTGCAATAGTTCATCGACTAATGGCCTTAGATACACATCAATGTCGTTGCCGGGTTGCTTTGGTCCTTGGATGAGCACTGGCATCATAATGAACTTCCGCTTCATGCACAACCAAGGAGGAAGGTTGTAGATACATAGAGTCACGGGCCAGGTGCTGTGACTGCAGCTCTGCTCCCCAAAAGGATTCATTCCGTCTGTACTTAGACCAAACCATAAGTTTCTCGCATCACCTGCAAAGTTTGAGTACTTTCTCTCAATGTTTCTCCACTACGACCCATCGGCGGAGTGTCTCAGTTTCCCGTCTTTCTTACGCTCTTCTTTGTGCCATCGCAACAACCTAGCGTGGTCTTTGTTTCTGAACAGACGTTTCAACCGTGGTATTATAGGAGCATACCACATAACCTTAGCAGGAACCTTCTTCCTGGGGGGCTCGTCATCACCCTCAACATCACCAGGGTCATCTTGTCTGATCTTGTACCGACATGCAGTGCATACCGGACATTTATCCATATTCTCATACTTCTCACCACGGTATAAGATACAGTCATTAATGCATGCATGTATCTTCTCCACATCTAATCCTAGAGGGCAGATAGTCTTCTTTGCTTCGTACGTTGTCTCGGGCAGCTCATTATCCTTTGGAAGCTTTGGCTTCATTATTTTCAGTAACTTCTCAAATCCCTTGTCAGATAAACCAGCCTCTGCCTTCCATTTCAGCAGTTCAAGTGTGGTACCGAGCTTTGTGCTGCCATCTTCGCAATTTGGGTATAATAACTTTTTGTGATCGTTTTGCATGGCCTCCAACTTCAGCTTCTCCCTTTCTGTATCGCATTGTTGCTTTGCATCAGAAATGACCCGACCAAGACCATCACCGGGCTCATCCGATGCCCATTGTTCTTCTTCATTGCCGCCTCCCTCTTCTTCATTGTCTTCCATTGCAGTATCACCGTATTCTTCAGGATAGCTGTCATCATCCTCTTCTTCATTTTCTTCCAGCCTAACCCCTCTTTCTCCGTGCATGGCCCAACAATAATATCCGGGCATGAAACCTCTCCGAAGCAGATGGCTTTGAAGGATTCTCGGGGCAGAGTGCTCCGTCAAATTTCGACAGTCGATGCAGGGACAAGGCATAAAATTATCCACTTTGTTTGCCTTAGCCACATCGATAAATTTATGCAGGCCTGCAATAAAATCAGAATCGCGTCGGTCGCCGTACATCCATCGCATCCGCGCATCGATCTGCGTTATAATAATTAACTATTACAATAACATCGTGAATAGTGAAATGACCACCCACATGGACACATATGCAAGATTTTTATATCAGTTACAGATGAAGAAGATAAGGTTGCTAACCTCGGCGGAGGATACCGTGTTGTGCGAACTTAAATGTGGCATGGACATTTCGTCGAACACCTTGTGTGCAATCAAAGGAAAAAAAAGCTAGCACCCACACCACACACACAATCCAGCAAATTTTTGTGGCAAAGGGCAAAGGGCTGGGATCAATTTATAGCCAGGGGAGGGTCTTTGATCCCGGTTCATGCCATGAACCGGGACCGATGATCCGCAGAGAGGCACGTGTCATGCTGGGAGGCATTGGTCCCGGTTCATGCCACAAACCGGGACCGATACCCCGAAATGAACCGGGACTAATCTCCAGGCGGCATGAACCGGGACCAATACGTGTCATTGGTCCCCAGTGGCCAGCCGAACCGGGACAGATGACATTTGGGTGCTGGACCGAAGACCCTTTTTCTACTAGTGTCCAGCGAGGACAGCCTGCACGCCTCAGATTTGGAGTGATCTAGACGACGCCTACCAGCAGGCCGCCCGCACTGCTCCATGCAGAGGACAGCAGCCGCCCGCGCCGACAACCACACCGCAGAGCCAACAAGCAGCCGCCACCGCAGCCCCGACCTGAGCCCACCGGCTCGGCCTCCTCTCGCCCCACCGCCAATGGCCCCACAGGCCGGTCCTCCACCTCGCAACCAGGATCTTCCCGACCACCTTCGGCAGAGGGGTGCGGCCACTGTCGGGCGGCAGAGAAGGCTCGACCGGACGTGAGCTTCGGCAGCGCTAGGTTTTGCCCCTGACGTCGCCTGGACAGCAACGCGAGGGGCCAGGCGTGAGCTCGGCGGTGCTAGGGTTCTGCTCTGCGTTTGTGCCGAGCTGTAGCTCCTTTCCGTGGTGAATACTCTCCACGGCCTCCGCCTCCACCGTCGCCTTGGACGCGGCGGCCTCGTGCGTGGACGCCGTGTTGTCGAGGAATACCTCTGGCAGCCGGCGATGGCCTGCGGGAAGCTGGCAGCGTCATAGAGGCCGGCCTCAAACATGCCAGCCGCGCTCGGCCGGCACGCAGCCTTGAACCAGCCGCCCCCGCAGACCTTATTTTCCCTTGTCCCCTGCACACCCACCAACCTGAAGGGGCAGTTCTGTGTAGATCGTGGCCTCGTGGGCGTGGCAGGAATAGATCAGAGTCCATTGAGCGGTTGTCTTCTCTAGTGGCTTTTTTCTTTAACACAGATTTTTTTCGGCCCGACAGAGCAGGGGCAGAAGGGAATCCATTTTTTTCTGTGCGGAAGGGAAAGATAGGACGTACCAACCTACCGACCAACCATCACCTGTAGACAATTAATATAGTAGAGATCCTGCTGCCACAAATCGTCCTCGAAGGGCTGGGAGAAGTCGGCGGCAGCAAGCCGGCAATCCAAGACCACGTCAGGAGGGACACGCTAGGAGTCGACGGGCTAGGAAAGATCGTCAACGGAGATCCGAGACCGCGTCACCATCGAGGCGCTTGGGCTATTAGCGGCGGCGCTGGGGGCGAGGGTAGGGAATTTTTTCGTTAGGGTGGGCTGATAACTTGCGGTGGCAAAGGCTGCATTATGCCTGGTCTGACAGGGTAAAATGGAAAATCAAATGATGTATGTCGAGTTGGTGGCTTCACCACCAACTCGAAACCAGTAATAAAGATTTTCAGTAGGTCCCCAAAAAAAGATTACGGTCCAGTGATAGTTGGAAATAGCATTAATATGATGGTTAGTGTCCTTACAAATACCAACTTCAGTCCATTAGTATTTTGGGACACCTAGGATAATGAAACAAGAGAAAAAGCTTTATCAGTTATGCTCAACCATATCTGTGACGAGTATTACATGAATTAATTAGGGACATTATAACTCAGCCATCTAGGAGGCCTCTCACGCCCTCATCACTTTTGGCTGTTGGATCGTTCTTCTATGTTGTTTCTGGCCGTTGGATCTCTGTCATTTCCGCACTGGGCCGGATGTCCCTAGCGGAAGCTACTCTGCTGATCAAATCGGCATTCTGTGGTTCATTGGGCCTCAAGAGCACCATAACGGCCCAGTTCAACGAAGTACTACCCTTTTCTCCAGGATTCTTCGCTCGCTTGATGCCTCTTGACTGCCTCCCTTCCTCCTAGCCTCTTCCGCTCCCAATCCCTGGAGATGTCTAACCGCGCTGGCGGCGGCAGCGGTGACCATGGGCGGCTCCCGAACGGCACGTCTCCTCCTTCCCCTTCCATCTCGGCATCTCGCGAGCACTACTGCAAAGCTGCCGCGGCGCAGGGTGTGCAAGGCGTGCGCTGTATGGGTTCAGATTTGGCCGCATCAGGAAGATGGTGGCGCTCATAGCTGAGGCCATGGCCAAGCCCATGTCCACCCAGAGCTATGTCGGTCGCGTCGCGCACATCAGAGATTTCCCTGCGCGCCCGCCACCGTCAACTACTTCTCGGCCGCCACCGTGTTAAATCACGCCGAGATGCTGGAGCGCGGCGTGAGCCCGTGATACAGGAGCACGCCGAGATGGCGACGGAGATGGAAGGGGACGCCCGTGGCTCCGCGCGTGGGCGAAGCCGGTGTTTCACAGGTGCGGCGCGAGGCCCAGACCGCGCTTGCTGCCGGGCACGTACGCATGCACCAGGTCCATCGCCGCCGGAATGCACAGCCGGAGAAGGTGGACGACTGTGCACTAATGCGCTTGGTTTCGTTGCGTATCCCTCCCTCCTCCTGTTTTTAATTCAATGCGCAAGAAGAATCATGGCATTCAGCATTCTTTACAATGATAGATGGGAGAAGCATGTAGCTTGAAAGCTTATATTTGTACTTTAATCCGAATGAAAGAAATAAGACTTTTTTCTTGAAAGTTATGAAATTGGACTGTTGTTATATAGCGTGATGGTGTAGTTAGTACATTTTCTAAGGAGATATAACAGCACCTCAAAAACAGATGTTTCTCGAAAAAATGCTATGCCAATATGAGAAAATGAACAATAACAAATATTCTTTAGAACCTTCATATATAGTATTTTCTTTGATTACATTTCAATAGGTAAAAACCCAAGGTAAAAATGAACTACCAAATATACTCGAATATCCACTGTGATAAACAGCGGCTTGATGCTTATGAAGTAAACAACATTGATACAAATTTATAATATAAACATGAGTGTTATGTAGGAAACATGCAGAAATACACGCCTATATAAAGCGTCTCACCGACAGATTACTTGAATGTGTGTTGATTTGGGCAATTGTCTCCTTGCATGCTCGCTCTGAGCCTTGTTTTTCTGGTTTTCTCCACTTGGTGACTTCATACATATTTTGGCAACAGATGCATGTTTTACTCCTTGGGCTCTTCTCTGCAAGGTGTAAGACCAAAAAGCAGCAGGGTAAAACTAATAAAAGAAACTACTATGTTAACTGGTCATAAAATGAACATGGCATGTATGAAGTATGAAAACATGGGAAGCATACTAAAATGCAAGATAATATCTATGAGTAAGATGACATTGATTGTAAAAGGGCCTAATATTCACTACAGGAGTAATTCAGAGCACACAACTTAGAAGGATTGAATTAATAACGTGTACATATATCATTGGTCTTAGAAGGCAATTACTATCAGATCACTTTTGTGCACGCACATGTTGTAAATCTCGGAGAAGTCAAAAACAATGTTATGACACAAAAGCTCAAGAGAACCGAAATATGAGTACTCAAGCATTAAACTGAAAGAGGCTCTCCTGGCTAAAAATGCAAACCTTTGCTTTGAAGGCTGCATATTCTACTAACTTCCTGTGTAAAAAAGATAGACATTTTATATGAGGAGGAAACTTCGTATGAAATATATTAACATGATTGGAAAGCTATAAAAAAAGTGTCAAATAGTGCAGCACTGTCTGGATACATTTCCCCTAAAAGGATGAGAATCAATACATCAAGTATAACTTCATAAATAAGGTTCAGTGTCAACTCAATTCCATCAGCAAACCAAGCGAGAGAGAGATGCCTACAGAGCATTGCATAGACAAATACTCTAGCAAAGTAATTTCCAATGTACGGGGGACATTCCATGGTAACAAATACATGAGACCACAACAACAGTACTGCGAATGGGATGAACTGATCCAAACCAAATTAGAAACTAAGAGTAAAAGATGAGAGCATCTGTACCAATGCAACTATGCAAGCAGGTGCTGCTGCCGAGCGTCCGTAGGCAGTACACCTGATGAAAGCGGCTCCTCCTAGCTTCAGCGAGTAGAGGACAGAACTCCAAACAAATCAGAAAGTTTGAGCGAGCATGCAAAATCAATCCTATCGGGCGGAGGGTCATAACATGAAGCAATTTTGGGGACAGAGCGGAATCTTTCAGTTTGAGAATCCTATGTTAGGAATTGAAAATCAAACGAAAACGACGATTCAAAACGGGAGCAGCCAGCTACCAGCATAGAGACCGGTGGCAGAGGTTGCGACGCGAGCATAGGTTACGTCAATCAGCTGTCGAGCAGAATGAGAGTCCAATAAATCCAAAGAAATCCGTTGGCTTGAGGTATTAGGAAGTAAAATCCAACGGAATCCGTCTGAGGCCCAAAATGTCTTGCGGATCTGAATCTGTAGATGAACCTAACATATTGGGAAGATGTGTGTGAGGGATTGCAAAAATTAAAGATGAACTCAGATGAGGATCGAGTATGTACCAGATGTGACGGCCCAGTTTGAGACAGCGCTGCAAGCAGCCCGCCGTGTGTGTAGCAGATGGCATCATGGGGTGCTTTTTAACCTACGGTGGTGGCGACAGATGATTTGAGTTGAGCAATTTCCTAGGCAGTTTCCAGTAATTGAATGCTTCAGATTAATCCAGCGATTTCAAGAGCATTTGTGAGGAGGAGGCCTGAGGTCGTGGCTGCAACATTCCTGGGGAAGGAGGAGGGACGCCGCGCGCCAGAGGAAGACGAAGAGCGATGGTCGGTCGGTCGGGGTGAGGACGAAGAGGAACATTTTTTTCCTTTTCTTTTCGACATCTTTTGCAAGCCCTGTGGGGATTGGGTCATTCTAGCCCGGTTTTTTGAACGGGTACGTCGAGCGCACGTAGGTGCGGAAGCAAACCGAAGTGGGGCGCGTGGCGGGTCGCACGCGAGGATGGGCTGACGGAACGTGGCGGGTGGCGTGCGGTCCAACACTGTATGTGAGGAAGCAATGCGCGTCGTCGCGTGACGTTGGACGTGGCTGAACGGTGTAGAAAATTAGGAGATGACGTGGCTGCAGGGGAGGCTAGGAAAATCAGATAGTGGGGGATTGGTATTTAGATACTATAGAAGATGTGCCTTTCATGTTTTTAATTCAATGCGCAAGAAGATTCATGGCACTCTGCACTCTTTATTTTCTACACACTCCGGGTACATATGTGTTGTCTCAGAAACCATCCGACCTGAATCTTCCAATTTTTATGTGCATGCCATGTGTGTGATACAATTCACATTGGAATTAAGAAATGGTGGATCTGATTAGTTCACTAACCATATTTTTATTCAGAATGAAGGTATTCAACAGTTTTAATAACTCACTTTTCGGTTCTGCATTTTAATTGATATCGTATACTTCTGCTAAACCATGTTTTAATGAGCTAGATCCAGTACTTGGAGTAGTATTGAGAACTGACTCTACACTTCGGTTGCAGGATCCTTGTTTGAAGTTCATTCCTGGCTCCTGGACAGGTTGGGTTTCCTTGCCAGGTGTTATACCGGTAGCTTCAGGTGGTATTCATGTTTGGCATATGCCAGCTCTGACCGAAATCTTTGGTGATGATTCCGTATTACAATTTGGTGGAGGAACTTTAGGACATCCTTGGGGAAATGCACCTGGTGCAGCAGCTAATCGAGTTGCTTTAAAAGCCTGTGTACAAGCTCGTAACGAAGGGCGTGATCTTGCTCGTGAAGGAGGCCTCTCACGCCCTCATCACTTTTGGCCGTTGGATCGTTCTTCTATGTTGTTTCTGGCCGTTGGATCTCTGTCATTTCCGCACTGGGCCGGATGTCCCTAGCGGAAGCTACTCTGCTGATCAAATCGGCATTCTGTGGTTCATTGGGCCTCAAGAGCACCATAACGGCCCAGTTCAACGAAGTACTACCCTTTTCTCCAGGATTCTTCGCTCGCTTGATGCCTCTTGACTGCCTCCCTTCCTCCTAGCCTCTTCCGCTCCCAATCCCTGGAGATGTCTAACCGCGCTGGCGGCGGCAGCGGTGACCATGGGCGGCTCCCGAACGGCACGTCTCCTCCTTCCCCTTCCATCTCGGCATCTCGCGAGCACTACTGCAAAGCTGCCGCGGCGCAGGGTGTGCAAGGCGTGCGCTGTATGGGTTCAGATTTGGCCGCATCAGGAAGATGGTGGCGCTCATAGCTGAGGCCATGGCCAAGCCCATGTCCACCCAGAGCTATGTCGGTCGCGTCGCGCACATCAGAGATTTCCCTGCGCGCCCGCCACCGTCAACTACTTCTCGGCCGCCACCGTGTTAAATCACGCCGAGATGCTGGAGCGCGGCGTGAGCCCGTGATACAGGAGCACGCCGAGATGGCGACGGAGATGGAAGGGGACGCCCGTGGCTCCGCGCGTGGGCGAAGCCGGTGTTTCACAGGTGCGGCGCGAGGCCCAGACCGCGCTTGCTGCCGGGCACGTACGCATGCACCAGGTCCATCGCCGCCGGCATGCACAGCCGGAGAAGGTGGACGACTGTGCACTAATGCGCTTGGTTTCGTTGCGTATCCCTCCCTCCTCCTGTTTTTAATTCAATGCGCAAGAAGAATCATGGCATTCAGCATTCTTTACAATGTGCCTTTCATGTTTTTAATTCAATGCGCAAGAAGATTCATGGCACTCTGCACTCTTTATTTTCTACACACTCCGGGTACATATGTGTTGTCTCAGAAACCATCCGACCTGAATCTTCCAATTTTTATGTGCATGCCATGTGTGTGATACAATTCACATTGGAATTAAGAAATGGTGGATCTGATTAGTTCACTAACCATATTTTTATTCAGAATGAAGGTATTCAACAGTTTTAATAACTCACTTTTCGGTTCTGCATTTTAATTGATATCGTATACTTCTGCTAAACCATGTTTTAATGAGCTAGATCCAGTACTTGGAGTAGTATTGAGAACTGACTCTACACTTCGGTTGCAGGATCCTTGTTTGAAGTTCATTCCTGGCTCCTGGACAGGTTAGTATTCTTCGTGTGAGGAACTAAATATTCACCATGGATTGTTTATTTAATCCACCATGTAAAAGGGCTTTACTTTTGAAATCTACTGGAGAGTGGTACGCATCGAACATAGATAAGCCTTCTATATTCTTTTGTTGAATGGAGTTCACAAAGTAAATTATGATCTAATTCACAGTTGTTTTCTTCTAATAAACTTAAATAAAACAAGGTATGCTCCCCCATTTCCCATTCATGTACTGTGTAAATGAGGTTTTTACGGTTTAAGTTGTGGTCATGATGCACGTGTATTACATTTTAGTATAGAGATAAACAGTTACCATCAAAGGTTATATTTTGTGCTACAATGATAATCAGTTACAACAGAAGTATGTATTACATTGTGCTGTCTAAATTACCATCATTGAGCGCCCATGGTAGATGTGTACATGAGGTAGGAGTAGGTAATTTTCTTTATGTTAATGGTCTTGGCTATGTTGCTTCGGTTTAGGTTCCATTGCTTCAAATTTGAGCTACGATAGAGTTAATTAGCGTTGACAATGGCAATGCTTGTTTTCCTGTATGTGTCATTTTTAAGTAGGCACCATTCAAAAGGATAGGAAGTTGGTGAAGGGAAGGATTCCCTGACACTTCTGGTATTTGAAGTCATATTTGACCTGTGACTCCATAGCAGTATTAACATTCTTAATTGTAATTACTTACTCCTATTCTGTTACAATTGTGGTGTTTCGTTGTTCGATTTCTTGTGTGAGTGTGTTCAAATTTGTGACACAAATATGTCCAGTCATTTATATAAAGACATGATATGCTGGTATTTGAAGTCATATTTGATCCGTGACACCATAGCAGCATTAACATTCTTTATTGTCATCACTTATTCTGATACAATTGTGGTGTTTTGTTGTTTGATTTTTTAGTGTTTAAATTTGTAAAACAACTAGCTAAGTGCCCGCGCGTTGCCGCTAAATTAAAAAAATATGTCACCATATCTGAAGTAATCTTACACAATTATTATTAAACCTAAAGATGTGCTGATTTTTTATTGCATGGTGACAAATTTCCTCTTACACTTGTCTACAGCTTGTATTACATTTATGAAACCAATTTACATATTATCTGTTTCTCCAATTAAAATGAAATTAATATTTTGGGATGGGTTGACGTCTAAGTAGGGATGCCAGCAAGCTTATGTCATTCCTCGAGGTTTGACATGTTCAGCCAAACTATTCAGAGAGGCCATACTTCTGCACCTAATCAAACATGAGAGGCTAACGCTACAAAGAACTTGAAGTTAACGTAATTTAATTGTTTGTCATGGGAGATCTCCGTGACACACTCACGAAACAGACTTTCACCCCGCTTTATAAATAAAGCCAAATTGCCGAACCGATACAAAGTAATGAGGAAAACCTCTTCAAAACTTACAAATAGATCGAAGATAAAACAAGAAAAACGACGCGAGGAGACCATTGGCCGATGATTTGGCTGCCAATGCACTCATTTCGAGGGCCTCATGGTGGTTGCTTAAGGTGTTCCCACTGGTGAAGCTATTACTATTGTGAGGCACGGTTTGCTTCGACAAAGTTCTTGTATTTTTTTTTTGCTCTTTTGCCTTCGTGCATCCTTCATGTATAGACTTGCTTGAGTAATTTTATTGTTGCAACAACTAAGTATAATTAATATCTTTTTGGTATTAATATATTCCTTCTATCAAAAAATTAGTGTTTCACACCCGTCGGAGCTCGTCTTTGTGGAACTGGCGAAATTTTTAAATCTTACTAACTTCTCTGTGGGCCATTGGATGTCATCGAATAGTTCATAGATCGTCGTCCCCCTCCTAATCGTCTTCTTCCTCCAACTCATGCAACCATGATGTAACTCCTTCCAACGCACCCATACCTCATGCTACCGCCACTTGGGGATGGTGTTGCATAGCACTCTTCACTACGCGCCATGCTGCCATCATCGTCCCTGGCCATCACTCTATAACCCGTAGCCCCGCACCCAAGCCATTAACCTCTGACTCCCCTCCACCAGCAGCGCTGCTGCCCTGTGTCTTCTCGGCTTCATGTCTGACCTGGCTTGGCCTTGTCGGTGTCCCCATTCGACTCGCCGACGCTCAACGTGGCAACCCCTTCTTCTGCCTTGGGCTTCATTTCTCCTTCCTCCTTGTAAGGGTAAATTGCCCCTAAGTGTGTTTTTGGTAATTAATGACAATCCCTATGGACTAATGTTTTCATTGAGATTTTTATGAAGGAATTGTTCATAGGAATTGCTTGAAGTCCATGTGTTGGATTCAAGGCTTGAATCCCATGAAGATAAAGATATATCTTAAGTATTGGCATCAAGATCATTGAATAGAAGAGATGAATCCAATATGATCAAGAAGAAGAAATAAAGATGTAGTTCTTGTGTAGAACTCAAGTAATCCATGCTCTAGCTTATGTGTTAAGCTAAGGAGTCTCAAGATCTTGAGAGTTTGTCTACAAGAGAAGAATTCAATATATGGCTTTATGTCGAGGTCATGATGGTCTCATGAGTTGAGATATGTTTGACTAAGACCTAGAGCATGCGATCAAATGAAGAATTCTTTATGTGGCTCAAGATATTGTGATAGAGCATGAGAAGATTCAAGGTTGACCAAGGCAAAGATCAAAGATTGGATTCTAGATTGGTCAACATATGAAGCATAAGGAATGTGCCACATGGGACCAATCGGTCTTGTGGTATGGTATGGTTTATCAATTATGCTTTGTGAACTAACCCATTACATATGTGTGTTTGTGTTGTCTATGTGGGTTAGGTATTGTGTCATGGATATGCATCACTAGTGAGATTTCATATAGCCCATGAAAGAATGACATCAAGTGGTGGTTGTCATCAAGGTTGAGAAGTGCAAGTTTTAAGATAAGCATCTCGAGAAGATCATATGCTTGAAGCTTGCCACCCATTTGGTGATAATGGAATTGTGAAGAAATGCCTTAGTGAAGGTATCACATAGTGGTGTATGTGGGAGCATATTGGAAGTCTTCACAAAGCAACAATGATCAAGTGAAGCATTCCGGCTTGATGGAAGTATGAAGCATCATCTTCAAGATCAAGCGGGGTGCGCAAGGCAAAGGTTTGTCCTTGCTAGGTTTTCCTTTTACCGGTCTCAAGGTGTTTGTTGGGAGACCGGGTTATAGGATAGATAGCCGCACTATCAAGAGGGGCTTTCGGTTGGGTAACTTGATCACATCATCTTAGGGAGCTCAATCCTTTGCATACTTTGCATCTTTCTAGTTTGTTGCTTCTTGGTGTTTCTCCATGTGAGGTTCTTGTGCTTATTGCTAGCTTTCCAACAAGTCTAAGTTCATCAAAAACGGAATCCAAATGTATCTTCTATTGTGTTTTCGAGTTCGAGGGTTTTATCAGTTCTTCACTTTGGAAGGTTTCACACCTCTCCACATTTGGTATTTTTCGTCTTGACATTTCTTGGTTTTTCTCTGCATAAAGTTGTAGTACTTTTTCTAAGCTTTTCAAAAAGTCCAAGTTTGCTAAAAATGGAGTTCGGATGCAAAAGTTATCGCGTTTTTTGTATGAGTGTTTTTGCAGTTTTCGAAATCCGGAGTTGCTCCGGGCTGAGCAGTGCCAATATACTTACTCCAGAGTACAATCCGGAGCTACTCCGGGCTCTGCTCCGGAGCGCCCCGAAAACTCTGTAACGGGCAGTTTTTTTGCCCTATAAAAGGGGGCTTCTTCCCCAACGGTTCCCAAAGGTTCTAGAGCACGAAATTGACCTCCATTGTTGACCTTCAAGAGCTTTCTTCCTCCTCCATCCCTCCTATGATTCTTGCATCTTTTTGAGGGATTTGGAAGAGGAGATCTAGATCTACAATCTCCACCAACTCATTCCTCCTCTAAGTGAGGGGAACCTTTGGGATCTAGATCTTAGGGTTATTAGTTGACCTCCACCATTGTTCTTCCTTTCTAATCCTATCCTAGCATTTGTCGCTTTGATGAGATTTGGGAGTGAGGGATTTGAGCATCCTTGGTGTTCTTGCTTTGCATTTTTGCATAAGTGTTGAGCTCTCCATTACGATTAGTTCGAGTGAGAGACCGTGAGCTTGTTACTCTTGGAGGGTGACCTCCTAGTTGGCTCGGTGGTTGTGCCACGGTGTCCACTTCATGGAATATTGTGAAGAGGCTCGGGCTTCCCCTTCGTGGGAGTTGTGAAGTGGTTGTGGAGCTTGCCATCTCCGGAGTGGAGGAAAAGCTGACCATAAGAAGGGGTCCCTAGCTTCGTGGGGGACTCGGAGAAGAAGGTGAGCCTTCGTGGCATTCGGGGGCCTTCGTGGTTACCCGCATCTCTCCAATGGTGATTAGCTTACTTTATGTAAGTGAACATCGGGATACATCTTCGTCTCCGCGTGCCTCAGTTATCTCTATACCCGAGTTTATTTCCTTGTGATAGCCATCGCGCTTGAAGTACTTATATCTAGTTTATCACTTGTGAATTATATCTTGTGCTATCTTGCTTATTTCTAATTGTTGTTGTTGCACTTAGTTGAGCCTAGCATATTTAGGTCTTGTGCTTGAAGAAAATAAACGTTAGTTTAATTCCGCATTCCTTCAAGCCAATTTCGTAATTGTTTTTAAATGCCTATTCACCCCACCCTCTAGGTGACATCTCGTCCTTTCAATTGGTATCAGAGCAAGGTCTCTCCTTATTTAGGCTTCACCGCCTTGAGAGTAAAGATGTCGGCTAGTTATTTAGTGCACAATGATACAATTATTTTTGATGGCACAAATTATAACTTATGGAGAAATCGCATGCTTTGCAATCTTCGGACTTTGTGTCCAAATATAGAGCGATTTCTAGATGTAGGCTTTTCTCCTCCAATGGATCCTCAAAGTCTATCTATAGAGGATGAGAAAAATTTACATCTAGAAGCTCAAGTATTTAATAAAATTTTATTGTGTGTGAGCTCCATAGTTTATGTTTGCTTGATGGGTTCAAAGTGCAAGACGTCTCATGAGATATGGACCAAGCTAGAAGAGTCATTTGGTGGGTCTATTTCTCTTGAGGTTGAAAGTGAACCCAAGGAGCTCTCTTCACCTTCACATCATGAAGAGCTCCAAGTTGCTTCCACATCCGGTCATGATGATTGTTCAAGTTCTTTCGCTTCACCGACATGTGACTTGTCACAAGGTAATGATACGGTGAGTGAAGAAATCATATGTGATGATGGTTGTCTTGTTCTTTGCACCAATGATTCTATTTCTATAAATCCTAATGGTGTAGAGAGTTTGGACCTAAACACTTCTTGCAAGAAATTCTTTACTCATTCTTGTGTTAAAGGTCCTTGCATATCTCCTAAAATTTGCTTGATTAAATTTTGTGATGATATGCTTGTTTCTAGTTGTGACCATACTCAAAATGATTCTATTTCCTCTAGTTGTTTTATGACTAACCATGTAGAGGAAATTAAAGAAAAGTTGGGTCACATAATTAAAGTTGAAATTAATAGAAGATCCAAGAAGGTTTCTATCAAGAGAAGGCAAAGCTATGAATGCCACGAGTATGGACATCTCGCAAGAGCTTGTCCTACACTCGAAAATGAAGAATTTGCTTCAATTGATGTTCCCTCATCATCTACCCAAGTTCACATGTGCCTTATGGCAAGCGGCTCAAAGGTAACTCCTAATTTGAATCCTGACACATCTCCTTATGATGAGAGTGATGATGATGATGTTAATGATGATGATAATGATGATGATAATGAAGCTTTCTTGCATGAGATGGGAGTTGTGTATGCCTCTCTTCGTGGTAATAATGATGCTCGTGCCAAAGTCGAAGACTTAATGGAAACCTTGTTTGACCACAAGGAGACCATTAAGGAATTAAACTCCCTCGTTAATGAGGGGAAATGGAGATTCAATCTCCTCAAGCAAGAGCTATCCGAAGAGAAGCATACTAATTCTTGCCTATCTCAATCTATTAAATCTTATGAGCTTACAAATGCTAAATCTATTAATGATGCTTGTGCTACTAACTCCACTTCTTGTAAAGCATCTATATTAAAGGAGAATGTTGAGCTAAGGGCTCAACTTGAGTTGCTAACAAGCAATTATAAGAAATTGGAGGAAAGCCATGAAAAGCTCTCGGGCTCTCATGGGGATCTCTTAATCTCTTATAATGGGCTAAAGTTAGCTCATGAGGCAAGTATCTCTAAGAAAACATCTTGTGAGCCTCATTTGGACATTAGCACTACTTTGAACCAAAATGCTATATTATCTTGTGCTAGTCCAAGTAATTTGTCTAGGCATAATATTGCTACATCTTGTGATGAATTACTTGCTATGCCTTGTTGCTCTAATAATAAAGCTTCTACCTCCTCTAGTACTTGTATTACTACTAACCTTGTAGAGGAAATCAAAGAGCTCAAGGCCCAAGTCACTAGTTTGGAGAAAGACTTGGATAAGCGTCATGAAGGGAAATCCATACTCGATAATATTTTGAGTGTGTAAAAATCCCCTAATGACAAGAGTGGACTTGGATTCAACTCCAATAACAAGAACAAGTCCAAGAGCAACAAGAAGAAGAAGGGCCAAGACCAAGTCAAGAATTTAGCCAAGATTGTTTGCTTCAAGTGCAAGATTGAAGGGCATCATGTGAGATCTTGCCCATTGAAGAAGAAGCACTTGAGTGAGAAGCAACAAGGGAAGCGGGCACAAGGTCAAGCTCAAGCATGACCTCAAGTTGAAGATAGGCCACTTCCCAAGAAGAAACAAGATAAATCTTCCCAAATCAAGAAATCAATGAAGAAGAGAAAGGGAAGCACTTGTTGCTATATTTGCCGTGAGAAGGGGCACTTTGCTTCTTCATGCTTAAGCGGTACCTTATCTAATCCTATCATTGTTGATGATGATTATTCTCTTAGAAAAGATAAGGATGGCAATGTGTTTGCCAAGTTTGTTGGAACTCAAAGTGGTGCCAAGAAAAAGACCATTTGGGTTGCCAAGCCTATTGTGACTAACCTCTTAGGACCCAACTTGGTTGGGGACCAACAAGCTAAAACTTGATTAATAGGTGATTGTGGAGGGCATTGGAGACTTGGCTACCTCATGAAGAATTAAGGGATCTTCATTAATTTTATTTCATCAAGCCAATTCATTGACACTATCATCTTATATCCATTGTGCCTCTTTGCGGTAACTTGTACTTAACCTCTTTACATTGTAAGTTACTTGCCCCTTTGCATGTTTTGGTTTTGTACCAAATATGTGTTTGTATATGATGTTCCTTATACCTACTTATCTTGTGTATTCAAGTAGGTGTTGGTTGTTTGGCACATCATATACTTGTGTGTTTGCTTTGAGCCTCTAATGCATCTTTATGGTATCTTATTTGGCTCTTATCGAGTGATTAATGGAACATCCCATTTTGGGGGAGTGATTTGTCATTGGCATCTCACAATCCTATAAATGTGTGCACATGAGTAATACCACTTAGTATTGATATTGCAAAATTATCTAGTCACTATGTGGTATGCCATGCTCATGAGAGATTCAAATTTTATATCTCCATTAATTATCTCTAGTTGGATTTTATTTGCCTCTTGTAGTAAAGAATTGAATATCACATTATGGGGGAGTAATATGCCTTGTGCATATCACAAGCCTAGGAAATATGAACATTTGAGGTATTGCCACTTAGAGTTGATATTATTAATTATCTTGTTCCTAGGTGGCATGTTTGCTCAAACAAGCTCCATTCTTTCTTAATACATTTTGTTGCTCATTTCTTTGGTCTTGGTTTGAGTAAGAATTCTTGGTGCGGTTTCACTCAAATATATTTATATATATATATATATCATAAGTAGGAAGCCGTTTGCTTGTAGTTACTCTAATCATTGCTTTGCATGATTGTTTGACTATTTTTGGAGCTACCAAGAATCCTTTTTTGTGCATGGTGCTTAATTTGAATATTTAACCATATGCCTTTTATTGTGAAGTTGATCTTGAATATCTTTGCAATACACCGCCGGAAAATAATTCCAATATGAACTTCTTGTCTTTGGCAATTGGTATTCGTATATAAGCGTGGTAATTCTTCTAGATCATCTTCACCTTGGAATTTGCCTCTTATTGCCCATATTTCTTGCCAAGAAATTATTTTGACTCCCGTTGTCTTATTGCCTTCTTGAAGATCTTTTTGCTTAACTTTGTCTCATCTCTTGATCCCCATCAAGTGTGTGTTGTTGTAAGACAAACCTTTTCTTTTCGGTACTTGTGCCATTGTGAAAAGTGTAGAGGGTTTGGTTTATTTTGTTGGAACCCTGCTCTTTTGGGAGTTAGTTTTCTCATTTCTTCTTCTATGATTTATTTGCTTGAATGAGATAAATCTTTGAGCATGTTTTTTTATTTCTTTCTTGCTCAATGAGTTGTTAGGTTCATTTGTTGAATTTGTTGAATAAATCATTTGTTGATTTGTTCCTTTGATACTATTTGGACAACTAATGTGTTTTACCGCACCTTTTTTACCTCCTTGTACTCTTGGTGATTTTGTCTAAATTGTATCTTCTTTGGTTCTTGAAAGCTAGGTGCATGCATATTCTCGTTATGCTTAATTTTGTATCTTAGTTGCTTTCTTTGATCCATTATATATGTTATACTCCGTCAAATCCTAAATGGCTAAGATGTGCATGAAATTCAAATTTCATCTCTAACTATGCACATATTTATATGGAGTCTATCATATGTATTGTGGTTAGTCTAACCACTTTCGACCCAATAAGTTTGGGGACCAAGATGTACTTGAATGATGTCTTAGGTACATTGGAGATGCAATGGATGCATGTCTCGTTTATAAGGAAGGTGTTATCACCATATGATTATTGGAGCCAAGCTAGGATGACCGGCGAACTCTTATCTACTACATCACACCATTGCTATCTCGGTAACAAGTATAACATCCATGCATACTTTTCTTGCATCCCAACTCTTGTAGGTTGGTTCTTGGCATGATAATATCTATTTGTAAATGTTGCGGTTTTTGCAAAGGTCTTATAAAGAAATATCTTTATTTCATATGTGAGCAAGTTGAGATGATTGCATATGATGGGAAGTATATAAAATCATGTTTATGATTCACCAATCCCAAATATGCCATTTTAGCAATTTATTGCATATTAATTCCTCAACGCTCTCTCATGTGCAATATAGATACTGTTGCAAGTTGTACCCTTCTTTATTATGCTTATTGCCTATCAAAGCATCCCGACTATATTTTGATCCCTTATTGCTAGTTGTGATGGCTTTGATGATTTTGTGTGGGGAGTTTGTTAATATACCATAATGGAAAATGGAGCCTTGAGCTATATATGCTTTATAGCAAAGCTATTTGGTATATTCTATGACTCTCTCTTGGATATTATGTCTTCCTTAATTTCAACTAACCTCTTGTGTATACATGTTCCTTTGTGGATTGTTCATCATGATTTTTTGTCCACTTAGAAATGTATATGCATAAGAGTGTTAATTTCTTCCCTTGATATCCTCGTTCTTTGCCGACCATCTTTCTTATCCATTTTGTTCTTGATGGTGTTGGTAAGAACTTGATTTATGAGTGCTTGTTTATTCTTTATTGCTTCTTCTCGCACTCATATCTCGTGAATCTTTTTGGACTAAATTTAACTTTGATAAGCGTATTGATCCTTTTGTATTCTTCCGTGCTCATGTTTTGTTTTAAATGATATAGAGGGAGTGAGGATTCCATGTTTGTGCATATTGTATTCAAATGCAATAAAAATTCAAATTTATGCATGGACCTTGGGGAGCTTCCTTATTTCATTTAAAGCACCTAGTAGCTCTTATCATCACTTCTTCTTGTGTCCAATTGGTTCTTTGGGTCTCTTGATTGCTTGCTTCCTTCATTCGTTGAAGCTTCCTTCACTATGTCATCTTTTTGCAATCTTTGATCCTCAATATGGTTTGATTTCCTCCAAATATTGTTAATTTGATAAGTGCATATGATTTCACTCATTTTTATGAGAAATGCACATCTTGGGGAGGAACTCATACTATATTGGCCTTCTAAATTCCTTCATCCATTTTGGCAATCGTTTCCAATGCGGGAGAAGTTTAGAGGGTTTAAGGGAAATGGTTTTTATACTTAAGTTTGGTTGTGCTTAAGTGTTTGCCTTTCATGCATCTCTTCTTTGTTAGATGTTTTGCATGGTTGAATATATAGTGTAAACTTCATCAAAGGTTTATCTTGACAATGTATGCAATGAAATTCAAATTCATCACACGTGCATATATTTTGGGGGAGTTTGCTCTATATATTTTGGTTGCACTCACATCAACCATATTTGTTGTAGTTTATGTGAGTACAATTGATTTTGATATGCGGTAGTAGCTTCGTGTTACTTGACCATATCAAATACAACCTCTTGTATGCAATTTATTCTCGGATAAGTTGCATGTTAGTTTCTATCATTCATTATATAAACCCTCTTGTTGAGATTGTCATCAATTACCAACTTGGGGGAGATTGTAAGGGTAAATTGCCCCTAAGTGTGTTTTTGGTAATTAATGACAATCCCTATGGACTAATGTTTTCATTGAGATTTTTATGAAGGAATTATTCATAGGAATTGCTTGAAGTCCATGTGTTGGATTCAAGGCTTGAATGCCATGAAGATAAAGATATATCTTAAGTATTGGCATCAAGATCATTGAATAGAAGAGATGAATCCAATATGATCAAGAAGAAGAAATAAAGATGTAGTTCTTGTGTAGAACTCAAGTAATCCATGCTCTAGCTTATGTGTTAAGCCAAGGAGTCTCAAGATCTTGAGAGTTTGTCTACAAGAGAAGAATTCAATATATGGCTTTATGTCGAGGTCATGATGGTCTCATGAGTTGAGATATGTTTGACTAAGACCTAGAGCATGCGATCAAATAAAGAATTCTTTATGTGGCTCAAGATATTGTGATAGAGCATGAGAAGATTCAAGGTTGACCAAGGCAAAGATTGGATTCTAGATTGGTCAACATATGAAGCATAAGGAATGTGCCACATGGGACCAATCGGTCTTGTGTTATGGTATGGTTTATCAATTATGCTTTGTGAACTAACCCATTACATATGTGTGTTTGTGTTGTCTATGTGGGTTAGGTATTATGTCATGGATATGCATCACTAGTGAGATTTCATATATCCCATGAAAGGATGACATCAAGTGGTGGTTGTCATCAAGGTTGAGAAGTGCAAGTTTCAAGATAAGCATCTCGAGAAGATCATATGCTTGAAGCTTGCCATCCATTTGGTGATAATGGAATTGTGAAGAAATGCCTTAGTGAAGGTATCACATAGTGGTGTATATGGGAGCATATTGGAAGTCTTCACAAAGCAACAATGATCAAGTGAAGCATTTCGGCTTGACGGAAGTATGAAGCATCATCTTCAAGATCAAGCGGGGTGCGCAAGGCAAAGGTTTGTCCTTGCTAGGTTTTCCTTTTACCGGTCTCAAGGTGTTTGTTGGGAGACCGGGTTATAGGATAGATAGCCGCACTATCAAGAGGGGCTTTCGGTTGGGTAACTTGATCACATCATCTTAGGGAGCTCAATCCTTTGCATACTTTGCATCTTCCTAGTTTGTTGCTTCTTGGTGTTTCTCCATGTGAGGTTCTTGTGCTTGTTGCTAGCTTTCTTCTTGGTATTTCTTGGTGTTTCTCTGCATTTGGTATTTTTTGTCTTGACATTTCTTGGTGTTTCTCTGCATAAAGTTGTAGTACTTTTTCTAAGCTTTTCAAAAAGTCCAAGTTTGCTAAAAACGGAGTTCGGATGCAAAAGTTATCGCGTTTTTCGTATGAGTGTTTTTGCAGTTTTCCAAATCCGGAGTTGCTCCGGGCTCTGCTCCGGGCTGAGCAGTGCCAATATACTTACTCCGGAGTAGAATCCGGAGCTACTCCGGGCTCTGCTCCGGAGCACCCCGAAAACTCTGTAACGGGCAGTTTTCTTGCCCTATAAAAGGGGGCTTCTTCCCCAACGGTTCCCAAAGGTTCTAGAGCACGAAATTGACCTCCATTGTTGACCTTCAAGAGCTTTCTTCCTCCTCCATCCCTCCTATGATTCTTGCATCTTTTTGAGGGATTTGGAAGAGGAGATCTAGATCTACAATCTCCACCAACTCATTCCTCCTCTAAGTGAGGGGAACCTTTGGGATCTAGATCTTGGGGGTCATTAGTTGACCTCCACCATTGTTCTTCCTCGCTAATCCTATCCTAGCATTTGTTGCTTTGATGAGATTTGGGAGTGAGGGATTTGAGCATCCTTGGTGTTCTTGCTTTGCATTCTTGCATAAGTGTTGAGCTCTCCATTACGATTAGTTCGAGTGAGAGACCATGAGCTTGTTACTCTTGGAGGGTGACCTCCTAGTTGGCTCGGTGGTTGTGCCACGGTGTCCTCTTCGTGGAAGATTGTGAAGAGGCCCGGGCTTCCCCTTCGTGGGAGTTGTGAAGTGGTTGTGGAGCTTGCCATCTCCGGAGTGGAGGAAAAGCTAACCATAAGAAGGGGTCCCTAGCTTCATGGGGGACTCGGAGAAGAAGGTGAGACTTCGTGGCATTCGGGGGCCTTCGTGGTTACCCGCATCTCTCCAATGGTGATTAGCTTACTTTATGTAAGTGAACATCGGGATACATCTTTGTCTCCGCGTGCCTCGGTTATCTCTATACCCGAGTTTATTTCCTTGTGATAGCCATCATGCTTGAAGTACTTATATCTTGTTTATCACTTGTGAATTATATCTTGTTCTATCTTGCTTATTTCTAGCTGTTGTTGTTGCACTTAGTTGAGCCTAACATATTTAGGTCTTGTGCTTGAAGAAAATAAATGTTAGTTTAATTCTGCATTCCTTCAAGCCAATTCCGTAATTATTTTTAAAACGCCTATTCACCCCCCCCCCGTCTAGGCGACATCTCGTCCTTTCACTCCTTGTCTCTGCACATGAAGGAAATGAACTGGAATTTGTCGCATGTGATATAGCAATCTGTTTTTTAACACAACATGAAACATTCAGTACCTAACAACTATTTTAATCAGCTAAGCCTCTATAACCCAGCGGGTAGTCTTGAACTATGGATTCTCATTATTTCTTATCACCTGTGTTGGAATATTGCAAATCTTTTGCTTTATTTGTCCCAAATAAATGACTCAACTTTCTCTAGATACGGATGTATCTACATATTGAACATGCATATAGATACATCCGTATCTGGAGAACACTAAGTCACTTAGCTTATTTTGGGGACAAACATTAAAAATATTCTCCATACTTTTTGTACATATATTAGTCTATGGACATAACTCTAGGACATACGAGCCCCGGTACCAAAGGATAATTTTGTTAGAAACTCTCAAAACTGGTTTTTTGGATTATTGCTGACTTCAGTGTTCGGATAGTTAGATAGTCTTCTTTCTCTTCATATAGTCTTCTGTCTCTATATACTAAAAATATTTTTCTTTGTGTTGTTTTTGTCCTCTTTGTACATGTAGGATAACAATTGCCATTTTCTTAAAAAAACACTTTTCAAAAGAACGACCTGTGAAAAGTTTATTTAGTGAAGAAGAAAATTAACATGGCGTTCATGCTTCCATCGTCATGACCGCTAGCCAGTGGCGGAGCCACATTGAGAGCTGTGTGGTCAATTGACCATACAGCTTTTTGACATATCCTTTGTATACTAGTATAAGTCATGCAAAAGAATAGCACAAAAATAGTAAAAAACCATGTATTTGACATCACAGAATTAAAATGACATCACAGGCTGGAGCTCTGGCTCCGCCACTGCCGCTAGCATCTCCTCCCTAGCCTACTTGCTATGCATCCCACATTTCTATTGAAGTATTTTGAAGCAAAGAATCAAATTAATAAAAAAATCCACTGTATAATACAAAAACAAATAGTAGAAAACGATCCTCTAAAAATATCAATTTTTCATGCGTACCTGAAAATCATGGATCCAAAGGTACGCTCACGTGGCAAACCTTGAACGCATGACTGTTAGCTTTCCTATCTACACCCGTACACCAAACCCAAATTATCAATAAACCAATCAAACTTGCAAAGTTCAACAATGATGTTAAGAAGTGATAAAATTCATCATTTTTATGAACCGACCAATGAGCTTAAGGAGAAACAACAAACACTAAGATGGCGTTCCCAGTTTGCTATCATCGTCATCTTGTACTGCAGCCTGGCTATCTTGCCTTCATTGGCTGGTGTGCTTCTATCTAATTAAGACGGAAACATAGCCTTGACCCTGAATTATTGAGCCACAACCAGCTTCTATCTGCCTCGGTGCTTTTCCCTTCCACCATTGTACACACAGACGAGCAGGCTGGTCGATCACTCCGGAAAAGGGATGGGATGGAGCATGGCAAATCCGCGTCGTGGAGATAGGTCCGCCAAACTGTCAAAGCCATGTTTTTGCGTAACATTGGATGAGTTTGTTAGGATTTTTGGGATAAGGGCGTGGGATAAGGACGTACCTAAGGTGATTGCTGGCGGTGGCATAATGTCTATAAATAGCTAGATTAGTGGCACTGGTGGTTAATTTGGTGTCTAGTCTGAGGGCAAAATCGAAAAACGAAAGTGTGACACCGGACATCGCTTTCGCTTTAATAGTAAAGATTTACACTTGGTTGCATGCTCTTTTCAGTAGCCCAAAATTATAATTTCACGACAACTCCAATTGGATAAGTGTCGATCATGATTTATATCCTAGAGAGCCAATGAGTTCTCCAGTTTTGGAGAAACAGTTGTATAGACTTGTAGACTTTTAGCAAACCTATTGATTCATGTACTTATCATTTGTCTACTATTATTGGGTAAGAAAGAAGCTAAATACAATTAAAACTGCTATTTGTATGAATTTTTCAAGTTGTTCTGCAACAAATCCACCAAGAATATTATAAATAGAGGTAGTCATACTATATCTTTCAGTTACAAGAGAAAATGAAATACTACGGATTATTGATTAAAGCGTTTTCACAGGTCTATTTACCCCCTAAATTTGAAACTTTCCCTTCGTCCATAGAATTAAAAGAAAGTCCATGTAGAGCCTGCATAAAACCTGAGCATATGATGGTTTCAAGAAGCCTAGAGCAAACTGTATTATTTTATATTGAGGGAAGAGAGCTCATATATTGCTCATAGCCAATGTTTACATTATCTTGCAAAGCAAGTTTGGCAACATCAGCCGGGACAGGGTGAAACCATCAGTTACAGCACCCTATACCAGTAGCTAGTTGAGCGAGAGCGTGAGCCCTGCCATTGAGCTTTCTCATATTACAAGAAATCACACAAACTGGTAACAGACTTCTAGCTTCAGCTATCTCCATGACTCCATGTATATACTCCATAGTTAAGATCGATTCGGGCTGGAGTTGTTGGAGGCCTTCACTGCCATGGCACAATCAGACTGCAACCTCAGTTTAGCAATCTTCAGATCGCCTCCTAGCTGAAGCCCAGCAAGAATCACTCTCGCCTCCGCCTCAGTATGTTTTGACTTGCGAGTGCCACCACATCTGAATAAAACATATAGGACATAAATATGAAGATTGATAATTTCATTGGATTTATTTTCATAAAATCAAATCAAATCCACCTTCTCTCAAGGCAGACCAAGTGGATTGTCTGCATGGTACGCATGTGATGGTTTCTAGAAGCCCAGCAAACTGCAGTATGTTTTGACTTGTGAGTGCCACCACATCTGAATAAAACATTTAGGACAGAAATATGAAGATCGATAATTTGAGTCGATTTATTTTCATAAAATCAAATCAAATCCACCTTCTCTCAAGGCAGACCAAGTGGGTTGTCTGCATGGTACCACTGTCTTTACCGTGAACTTTCTCCGCTGATGTATATCTTGCCGTAGAAAGATCAGCTGTAAGACTAACTCATAACTTCATAAGTAGAACAATCGAAAATTCAACAATGTGAAATGAATCTGTTAGTATTCAGCAGGTGGTGCAGGCCGAGATCGTTGTCGCCGTCGGCGGCCTGTAGGCAGTATAACGAGTAGTCCAACTCCATGTTATCCACTACCAATGATATGACATTGACATCGCCGAGCTCCTATTGCTCGCCCAACAACTGGAAGTGCTCACCAGCGGCAAATGCACATCCACCGGGTAGTAGCTCGACTCAGGGGCCAACGTGGTCGCCTGCAAGATTAACACCGGCATGGCCGCATGGAAGGATGCATGTCAGCGTGCAGCGGTGGTTAATGCGTTGTGGCAAGGGAGGATGACAACACAGCTAGTCCGTCTCCACCTTGATTAAGACAATAGCGCGCGTTACAGGACGGAGGACGAGACGACGTCATTGAGTAGAGGGGAATTGGGGGATTGGTAGAGACCAGGGGCATCGTGTGAGAGGGGCTCCTTTATGGGGCCTCTAATTAGGCTTAGCTCATTTTATATGTTCAGTTGTTCATTCACGGAGTTGTTGGGGGTAGTTTTATTTTCGCTCGTGAACTGCTTGACGGAGAAAATCTCGGCTGTAGTTTGTTTAATTGGATAACTGAGATAGGAGATTCTAGTCTGGTCGTTAGCGTGATCTATCCAATCGGCAACAACAAAACAAATCTGCAAAAGTTTCATGGATACTTGTTAGCGGGATGGCATTGGTGGGTAATTTGGTGTCTAGTCTGAGGGCAAAATTAGAAACTAAAAGTGTGACACCGAACACCGCTTTTCGCTTTAATAGTAAAGAATATGTCCAATCATTTATATAAAGGCATGGTAATTTGACCGTTTTAAGTTACTTTTATCATACCATTAGAAAAATTGGTATCATCTTTTCCTTCATATTTGGGCAAAGTTTAGATTATAATGAAAATAGTCAAACTCCCCTATCTATCGCCACCCCTATATATAATTAGGTTAAAATCCAAATATATTTTCATCATTACTAACAATTTACAGTCCAAAACTTCAAATAGACGGGCGCGGCAACGCGCGCCATCATATGATCTAGTAATTATGTACAACAAGAACAAAATAAACTCTTAAGCGAAACTTTCTTTTAGCACCTATTTTACCTTCTCTGGTGCAAATGGCAGCAACATCTACAGAGAAATAAGTAAACCAGGCAACGACTTACTATATTGCTGCACCAAACAATAATGTACCATTACAGAATGAAGTCTAATCATTAAGCACATATTCTAAACCCACTAAGCTAGACTAATACTATACCACTTCATGCTTAATCTGTGCGTGGGAAAGGGCGTCGAATCGCTATTCACAAAGGCTTTGCTGAAAGAAAAATCTGATGAAAACAACAACCAACTTAGCATACACCCTCTCTGCAGTGTTGTCCGCATGCTCCTCATTATATGCATATGGCTTCAAGAGTGCACCAACAATGCTAAAAATAACGATTTTGAATTTTGGTTTCGCTTTCAACTTCTCAGGTAAAATAGACATCATGAGTGACTGCTAATGATGGGAACTTTTAATTTTAAAGAATAACAATACGGTTTTCTTCCAGGCTGTGTTAACCTATCCTTAAAATGCAAGGATGAACTGAAAATGAGTCATCTCCAACTAATGCATGCAAAGTTGGACAAGCTCCTCGAGAGCGCTAGAATCATTGTTCAACATGGAATGTCCCGTGAATTCTCCCATTCTTGGTCATGTATATGTACCATTTATCAGTCATATTATCCCTCCAAAAAACAATCCAGTCAACTAAATGCATATTTTCTTCTCATCCAAATTTTGCAACAGAGTTAATCATGTATGTGCCGCTCAACCATCTACACTAGTGCAAAACGGGGCATCAGTCCCGGTTGGTGCCGGGCTTTAGTCCCGGTTGCCCATCCGGGACTAACGAACCGGGACTGGTGACTTATCTTTAGTCCCGGTTGCTATACAAACCGGGACTAAAGACTTACCACGTGGCAGCGGTCAGGCGCTCGTGGGCATAGGACCTTTAGTCCTGGTTCGTGTTACGAATCGGGACTAAAGTCTCCACACGTGGCAGTCTCCTACTTCCTCTTTATTTTTCTCAATGTTCAAGAAATCGTTTATCTTTGACTTCTCGGTCGGCCTAAGATTTGAGATTAATTGCTTATCGGCCGATTAATCGATTTTATCGGTCGACTATTTATCGGCCAGTTTTTCCATAAATCCCAAATTTTGGCACCAAGGTTCAAAAATATGCAATGTAAAAACAACATTGGAGTATTGGACAAAAGTTTTACCTTGATTCATTGCATTTAAATTGACAAAAGATAGAAAAAATCAAGCTATTGTACACTTCTACTCCATTCGTTTGGTTCTAATCGACACCACCAGACTAGATGTGTAGCATCAGAATGCGTGAATTAAATGTGAACAGAGGAAGTACAAGACTAATGTCCCAAAAATGTGTCCGACTAATCAGACAAATGAATTGTCTACCAAATCGCCGTAAGTGGCAAAATTCAGGATATTTTGGTTAAAATATCGGCTATCAGATTGGTATATTGGGCAAGGTGATAAATCAGACCGATAAGTTGTAATCTTATCGCTCACCCAATGATTCACGATTAATTGGGAGATTAATCGGCATATCGGCCGATTTTTTGAACATTGATTTTTCTGTATTTCAATTGTTATGTTATCCTTTTATTTGTATTTTGCTCCATTCAATTTTTTGGTTCATTTCAAACAAGTTTTCATATATACATATTCATACAATACAACATAGTATACACACCGATACATATATAATATATCTTGTTTGACAAGCATATATACATGTATATACAACTTGTTTAATTACACACATATGCATGAAGATCACAACTTGTTTAATTGCACACATATACAACTTGTCTAATCGAAACTCAAATGGAATTCACTCTTTGGGTGTATGACATGGTCAAGTAGAAATCCCACCAGTTCCTCTTGAATTCCTACTATGCGTTCAGTCGGTGAGAGCCGATTCTGCTTTGCTTCGAACTACGAAGAAGAAGATCAATATAAATATAAATTATCATAACAAATATTATGAATGACACTAAACACAATTGATGGTAATAAATGAAATTGCCAGTATATTGTTTACTTACTGTTAGAAAATCAATCCCTTCAGTGACCTCCGCGCGAAGGTTCTCGCAAGCGTAGTATGTACATAAATTAGTCCTCGCTGGCTGCCTCGCACACTTTACAAGAATAGATTTTAATCAATGACATATCAAGATTGATATAATTAATAGTATTTGAAACTAGAATTAAAGAGATGTGCGGACCTAGCTCGTACGACTTACCTCGATAGGACGGAAAATCAGCTCCTTTTTCCATTAACCTTTTACTGTGCGTATAAACCGTTTCCAAACTCTGCTGAGCAAACAAAATGAATAGATGAGTTATATATTAATTAGTGTGGTAATGATTGAAATCAAAGATTGAAATTACCAAAAATGAACAAAAGAAACCGATATAGTGCGGTAATAATTGAAATTACCTCTCGATCATATGAATGATGCTTTGGCATTCATTAAGTTCTTTTTTCAACGAGTCAAAGATTTCAACCCTTCCGTAGTCAGGTGCAATTTTTAACAAAATCCAGTGATAGCTACGCGCAAGTTTAATTATATACGTTAATAACTCATCAATCTATCAATCTATACTATTGGTTTCGAGTTGGTGGTGAAACCACCACTCAACATACATCATTTAAATTCTGAAAATACCCCTAGAAACCCAGCCATGATACAAAGTGTGCCACCGCCTACGATAGAAACGGCTGCGCGTGACCCTGTGCCTCTCTTAAGAGCATCTCCAACAGACGCGCTATATAGGCCACGCACTATATAAACCGCCGATATGCAGCGCCGGATCGCGAAATCGTTCCTCTAGCAGGCGCTGCATACGGCGCGGCGCTGCAATTTTTTTTTGGGCGCGGGCCGGTTTGCCCTATCCTAGGCACTAAAATTTGGACTTCGGCTCCAGCGCGTGGCATCGGTCGACGCAACCGCAAAAAAGACCCACGCTGAAACTTCCCCCCGCGCCTCGCCACCCCACCGCCGAATCCTCGCCTCCGCGCGGCCACCGGCGCAATTCCGGTGATGGATGCATCCTCTGGCACCCCACCGACCCCTCCCTACTCTATTCCCCCTTCTGCCGCCGCCGCCGCATCCTTCGTCGCGGCCACCACCGCGGCAAACCCTAGCGACGCCGGCAACCCGGCCGCCGCGGCGCGAGCTCTCTTTGTGCCGCCGCGACCGACGCTGCACACAAGCGCCGCCACCGCGCAGGTGCCCGCCGCGCAGGCCCCCGGCAAGGCGCGGGCGCCGCCGAGGAGGAAGGTGCAGGTGTCCAAACGCCCACCCAGAGCCGCAGGCGCCGGTGGCCCGGCGGTGAAAAAGGGAAAGGCAAGTGTGACCCACCGCGCGCAGGCTCTGCCGCCGCCTCCACCAATGAACAATCCACCGCCGACGCCTCCATCCGCCGACCCATCCGACGCACATATGGTGTTCGATGAAGTGCCGGAGAGGTAAAAAACACTTCTTTTTATCTAAATTTTAGTTTTGTTGCATACGTAGCCGGAGAATCATGAATTTTATTGCAAATGTAGAGTCGATGATGATACTTTCATGGAGACAATGAATGTTGGATCTTCGTTTATGCATGGAGATATCATCATTGATGCATATGAGGAATATGAGGATGATATCAATGAGGAAGGAGAAGGGTTGATTGGATCGCGCCCTACCGGTCGGTCGGTGAACTACACCATAGCGGAGGATAAGTTGCTTTGCAAGACATGGTTGACAATTGGAATGGATCCAACAACCGGTACCAATCAAAAATGAGAAACCTATTGGATGAGGATGAAGGAGTACTTCGACGCCAACAACACAAGTGGGAGCGAGCGAACCATGCGTTCTCTTCGGTCTCGTTGGTCGGGCATCAACACCGATTGCCAAAAGTGGTCGGGCATCCTAGCGCAAGTTGATGTCATTAACCCAAGTGGCACAAATGAGATGGATAGGGTAAGCAATTCTACTAATCTATTCTCTTTTGCTTGAGATGGATATGTTGAGCATATGGCGCGCTTGAGATGCATACGGTTATTGTTCATATACCTAATCTATTCTCTTTTGCTTGCTTTGTAGAACTCTATGTCTCAAGGCTTGTTTAGAGATGTGGGAAAGAAGAACCACAAAGGCAACAAGATTCTTGGCAAGCCATTCACCATGCATCATTGCTATGAAGTGCTAGGAAATGAAGAAAAATGGAAGACTCGTGGGAAATTAGATGCGACAACCATGGCCGCCAATGCAACCGGTTGTGAAGCAACGATCATCGAGGATGATGATTCAAGTGAGGAAGGCAAGAAGAGAAGCTCCACTCCTCACTCGGTGAACAATGCAAGGAAAAGTGAGCTTGGTAGGAGGCCGCCAAGGATATGAAGGGAAAGAAGGCCGAAGATGACAGCATTGCCATTGCTATGGAAAGGATTGCAAATGCTAGGTTGCAAGCAAATGAAGATAGGAAGATTGCAAGAAACTTGGAGAAAGAGGCTATGGATGCCATGGAGGCTCGGAGAGCCACTTTGGAGGAAAGGCTAGCCTCCACCAAAGAAAGGAAGTTGGCTTTGGAGGAGAAGAGGCAAGCCAATGAGGAGCACTGCTGTGGCGGTGTGTGATAGTGTAAATCACCGTCCAGTTGGGAACCCCAAGAGGAAGGTTTGATGAATACAGCAGCGAGTTTTCCCTCAGTAAGAAACCAAGGTTTAATCGTATCTAGAAAAAAGCCAAACTCCAGAAGGTGATGCTTGCTAGCCTAGTGACTTCCAACAAGGGCACCGTTTACGACACTTGTTAGTGCGTCTTCAACTAGTAGCAATGTGGAACTTGCACACAACACAACCAAATACTTTGCTCCCAACTTACGATGAAGTTGTCAATCTCACCGGTTTGCTTGAAACAAAGGAATGAGCGTATCGAGTGGAAAGTGATAATAGTAGTATGCAAGAAAGTAAATAGTGCGAGTAAAGTAAAAAGGTGATAGCAATATAAAGGAAATAGGATCAGGGTCCACAGTTCACTAGTGGTATCTCTCCATAAGATAAAATAATACATGCTGGGTAAATAAATTACAGTTGGGCAATTGATAGAATAAAGACAACGTGCATGTCGAGAGGATCACTATGAGATTTACTCTGGGCATTATAACAAGATACATAGACCGCCATCCAACTACATCTATGACTAATAATCCACTTGTGGCGAATCAATCCGAGAACTCCACAAGTATTAAGTTGTGAATAACAGATAACTGCATTAAGCAAAGTGTGTAATGTAAATAAAGCATATGCCCTTGAGCATATGAATGTTGTTTTCCCCCTAGTAGCAACAACACATCTACAACCTTAGGGGTTTCTGTCACTCCCCCAGATTAAATAGAGGCATGAACCCACCATCGAGCATAAATGCCCCCTCTTGGAGTCACTAGCAACTACTCGGCCAAGATAGCTACTAACAACGGAGAGCATGCAAGATCATAAACAACCTAGAGATAACATAAGATAAAATTCAGTACATCAACTCAATCATAACACTAATATTCATCAGATCCCAACAAACACAACATGTAGAATTACATAACGGTGATCTCGATCATGTAAAGCAGCTCACGAGATCTAAACATAAAGCACATGGTGGAGAAGACAACCAACTAGCTACTACTATGGACCCATAGTCCAAGGTAGACTACTCACTCATCGCACCGGAGGCAAGCATGGCAATGAAGAAGACCTCCGGTGGCGATTCCCCTCTCCGGCAGGGTGCCGAAAAGAGCTTCTGGACCATCCCGATCTCGGGTCGACGATGGCGGTGGATCCCGATGTATTTTGGAAACGGTATTTATGTTTTTCCCATTGGGGGGTCTTTATAGGCGAAGAAGCGGCGTCAGAAGTGGACCTGGGTGGCCTCACCTCAGGTGGGCGTGGGCCAGCCCTAGGCCGCGCCCCCTGGTGGTGTGGCCCCTCAGTGTCTCCTCTCCGTATCCTCTTCGGTTCTCTGGAAGCTTTGGTAAATATCTGGACGTCTGGCTTTTGTTTCGTCCAATTCTGAGAATATTTCCCGTGTAACTTTTCTAAAACAAAAAAATAGCAGAAAACAGGGAACTGGCACTGTGGCATCTCGATAATAGGTTAGTTCCGAAAAATGCATAAAAATGCCACGAAGTGTAACGAAACACTAAGCAAATGGTGTAAAAACAAGCATAGAGCATCAAAAATTATAGATACGTTAGAGACGTATCAGCATCCCTAAGCTTAACTCCTGCTCGTCCTCGAGTAGATAAGTGATAACAAAAGAAATAATTTTTGAGGAGACATGCACCTACACAATCTTGATCATCTATGTTAGCGTTGTGCGCTGAGATCAAAAGAACTTAAAACATGGGCATGAAAGATATAATCTTAATAGAAGAAACTTAGCAACCATGTTATAACATGAAAAAGAACACAAACGAAAGATCATAAAAATGAAACAATGAAAGTCAAACGTGTATTCAAATCATAAGAAAAAACATACAAATGGTTTTCAGCTTGTCCCTCATGGAGTAGCAAAACATAAATGCATAGGACACCTTCAAGTTTAAGAGGGCGACTAGATACAAATAATTTAAGAACAAGGGAAACCAACAATACGAATCAATCAATGAAAACTTTAGGAGAATGCACATTATACTCAGAATGACAACTATGCTCTCTTAACGGTGCATAAAGATAGAAGGTGGTGACTCAACATAAAAGTAAAAGAAAGGTCCTTCGCGGAGGGAAGCAGTGATTGCAAGTTTTATAAACCTTCAAAAATTATGGTACTTGATACGTCTCAAACGTATCTATAATTTTTGATGCTCCATGCTTGTTTTTACACCATTTGCCTATTGTTTCGTTACACTTAGTGGCATTTTTATACATTTTCAGGAACTAACCTATTAACAAGTGCCACAGTGCCAGTTTCCTGTTTTCTGCTGTTTTTGTGTTTCAGAAGTGATACACAGGAAATATTCTCGGAATTGGACGAAATAAGTTCCTGAAGTCTTATATCAAGGGGAAGCTTCCAGACATCCGAAGACGAGAAGGAGTAGGGCCACATGGGCCCCACACACAGGCGGCGTGGCCAGCCCCCTGGCCGCGCCACCCACGTGTGAGGGGGCGTGGGACCCCCTCTGACATCGTCCCTTCGCCTATATATACCCCCTGACGAGAAAAACCTAAAGACCCGATCAGTTTTCCAGAATACATCGCGATCCGCCGCCGCCGTCGACCCGAAGATCGGGAGGGTCCAGAAGCTCTTCCCGGCACCCTGCCGGAGAGGGGAATCGCCACCGGAGGTCTTCTTCATCGCCATGCTTGCCTCCGGAGCGATGAGTGAGTAGTCTACCTTGGACTATGGGTCCATAGCAGTAGCTAGATGGTTGTCTTCTCCACCATGTGCTTCATGTTTAGATCTCATGAGCTGCCCTACATGATTGAGATCACCGTTATGTAATTCTATGATGTTGGTTTGTTGGGATCCGATGAATATTGGTGTTTATGATTAAGTTGCTGTACTGAATTATATCTTTTGTTATCTCTATGTTGTTTATGATCTTGCATGCTCTCCGTTGTTAGTAGCTATCTTGGCCGAGTAGTTGCTAGTGACTCCAAGAGGGGGTATTTATGCTCGATAGTGGGTTCATGCCTCTATTTCACCTGGGGGAGTGACAGAAACCTCTAAGGTGGTAGATGTGCTATTGCTACTAGGGAGAAAACAACATTCATATGCTCAAGGGCATATGCTTTGTTTACATTACACACTTTGCTTAATGCAATTATCTGTTGTTCGCAACTTAATACTTTCGGGGTGTTCGGATTGATATCCCTGGGGGTGGATTATTAGTCATAGATGCAGTTGGATGGCGGTCTATGTATTTTGTTGTAATGCCCAGAGTAAATCTCATAGTGATCTTCTTGACATATCACGTTATCTCTATTCTATCAATTGCCCAACTGTAATTTGTTTACCCAGCATGTTATTTTATCTATGGAGAGACACCACTAGTGAACTATGGACCCCGGTCCTATTTTAATCATATTGCAATCACATGTTTACTTTTCCCGCACTGTTTACTTTACTCGCATATTACTACTGTTTTCCACTCGATACACTCATAACCTTTGTTTCAAGCAAACCGGTGAGATTGACAACCTCATCGCAAGTTGGGAGCAAAGTATTTGTCTGTGTGTGTGCAGGTTCCATAACACCTTCAGTCGTCACCGTCTCTCCTCTTCAAGATCGACATTAAACCTTGGTTTCTTAACTGAGGGAAAACTAGCCGCTACACTCATCATACCTTCCTCTTGGGGTTCCCAACGGGCTGGTCATTCACCACGCACAAGGACGTCTGCTCCCACATTATTTACACGCCACCAGCTCTTTTCTGGCGCCATCACCTTGGAGTAGCAGTACTTACAAATACAAGGTACTTCAAAATAATAGTTTGTAATAGTTTTAAATTGTTTTTTCACAATTTCTAACAAATACAAGTTACTTCAAAATAATGGGTTGTAATAGTTTTAAATTGTTTTTTCACAATTTCTAACAAATACAAGTTACTTCAAAAAATAGTTTGTAATATTAAAAAAAACACAAACATCATCGTCATGTCACATCTTTTTCTCACTTCATTTGCGAGTATCATAATAGTTAGTTTATTCAAAAAACCACGAATATATATCGTCGTGTCACACGAACATCGATATCCATACACACACGTACGAATATTATGATAGTCTATATAGTTTCGAGTAAACGCATGCATACACAAAAAATGTCATGATCTCGATTCCGCGCTAGCTAGCTAGAGCTAGCGCCTCTTTGCAATCTTCTTGCCCTTCTTCCTCGCGGTTGAATACTTTAGGCCGGGAATGCATACACAAAAAATGTCATGATCTCGATTCGGTCACTAGCTCAGTAGGAAGGGTGGTCTTCCTTCTTCCTGTGGTAGTCGGCTTGTCGAATTCCTCTTTGATCTTTGGATCGCCGTTCTTTTCTAAGTCTTGGTCGTTGGCGGGTCCTTCCATTCCGATGATGCTCCTCTTGCCCCTCCTCACGACAACACGGCTTGGCTTTGATGGGTCGGTGATGAAGAAGCATTGGTCAACTTGGCTCGCGAGTACCGATGGCTCGTTTTTTGCGGAGGTGTTCTTCACGGAGGCATCGGGTATAACCATGGTGGTGAAATACCGGCCCTCTTTCTGGACGCTCTTGGCCCATCTGACATGGAACATCGGCACCTTCTCTCTGGCGTAGTCGAGCTCCCAGATCTCCTCGATCCTTCCGAAGAATCTTTCCTTGACGGTGGCTTCGTCATCGGCATAGGATAGCATCGTTACTCCTGAGTTCTGATATTCGCTACTCCTGTCCCTTTCCTCGGTGTAGAATCTGTATCCGTTGATGTCGTAGGCCTGATATGCGTGGCCCCACTTGTTATGCGTGGCACATATTGCAATATGCGCCACTGATATTTTATTTATCAGTGGCGCATATTGCTATATGCGCCACGCATAACACTGGCAGTGGTCAGGCCAGTGGGGCCCAGGTGGGTCCCACAGACTTATCAGTGGCGCATTATGCACAATATGCGCCACTAAAGGGTCAAATATGCGTGGCACATATTGAAAATGCGCCATTGATAAGTCAAGATATTTTGTCGATGACCCTTCTGGTGGGTCCCACAGACTTATTGGTGGCGCATTTTGAGCAGAATGCGCCACTAGTAAAAAAAAATCAGTGGAGCATATTTGATAATGCGCCACTAGTAAATTCTAGTGGCGCATATTGATTAATATGCTCCACTAGTAAAACATCTATCTATAAGCCTTTTCCCACTAGTGTTATTTTGAGAAGACACCTTTCCCTGCTAAGGTAAAGAAGTATTCTACTTTGGTAAGTGTGTCTAATAAAAGTACTAAGAAAGCTGCAGAACCTGATGAGCAAATTACTATTAAGTCTCCTGTAGCTATATTGAAGGATCTTGTTACTAAAGATGTAGGGGATGAATATATTCTTTTTTGTGAAGATGCTTCTAACATTCTCTCTCATCCTAAAAAGCATAGGAAAACAAGTGTTCCTATTATTTCTGTCAGGATTGGAGATCATTGCTATTATGGTTTATGTGATATTGTTGCTAGTGCAAGTGCTATTCCCTTAGAGCTTTACAAAGAAATTATGCATGAGATTGGCACTTGCGAACTTGAAGATATTGATGTGGTTGTTCAGCTTGCTAACAGAGAGACTGTTTGGCCTCTTGGTATTGTTCGAGATGTGGAAGTTCTTTGCGGTAAGACTAAGTACCCTACTGATTTTCTAGTACTTGGTAAGGACGCTAGTAAAACTTGTCCTATTATTTTTGGTAGACCATTTTTGAACACTTGTGGCGCTGTGATAGATTGTAAGAAGGAGAAATTTTTTACTAAGTTTAATGGAGAGTCTTATGAGTTTAATTTTTCCAAGTTTGCTAAGACTTCTTATGAAAATGACACGCCTAATGAAAATTTTCGAGTTGAACAGCTTGCTTCTATTGCTCTTGCTCCTAATAATGCCTTACATCAATTCATGGAAGATCATGAAAGTGATGTTTTCAGTAAGGAAAGAGAAGAGATTGACGATATTCTTCTTCGTCAACCACCATTAATCAAGCATAATCTACCTGTGGAGGATCTTGGTACCACTTTGCCACCTAAGGAAGTTCATGTGTTTGAATTAAAGCCTTTGCCTGATAATCTTAAATATGCTTACATAGATGATAAGAAAATATATCATGTTATTATTAGCTCTAAACTTTTAGGAAAGGAAGAAGAAAGATTATTGGAGATATTGAGGAAACACCGAGGAGCTATGGGATATACTCTTAATGATTTAAAGCATGCCATTAATATGGAGAAAGACGCGAAGCCAGTCGTGGAGCATCAACGCCGCTTAATTCCCAAGATGAAGGATGTGGTAAGAAATGAGGTATTAAAGCTCCTTGATGCTGGTATTATTTATCCTATTGCTGATAGTAGATGGGTTAGTCCTGTTCATTGTGTTCCTAAGAAAGGAGGTATGACTGTTGTGCCTAATGAGAATAACGAGCTTATTCCTCAAAGGGTAGTAGTTGGTTATAGGATGTGCATTGATTATAGAAAGGTAAACAAAGTTACTAAGAAAGATCATTATCCTTTACCGTTTATAGATCAGATGCTAGAAAGGTTATCTAAGAAAACTCATTTTTGTTTCCTTGATGGGTATTCTGGTTTTTCTCAAATTGCTGTTAAAAAGGAAGATCAAGAGAAAACCACTTTTACTTGTCCTTATGGAACTTATGCTTATAGACGTATGCCGTTTGGTTTATGCAATGCTCCTGCTACTTTTCAAAGATGCATGTCTGCTATTTTTCATGGCTTTTGTGAAGAAATTGTGGAGGTTTTCATGGATGATTTCTCCATCTATGGAACTTCTTTTGATAATTATTTGCACAACCTTGATAAAGTTTTGCAGAGAAGCAAAGAAACTAACCTTGTTCTTAATTGGGAGAAATGCCACTTTATGGTAAATGAAGGAATTGTCCTTGGACATAAAATTTCTGAAAGAGGAATTGAAGTTGACAAAGCAAAAGTGGAGGCAATTGAGAAAATGCCCTGTCCCAGAGATGTTAAAGGTATTCGTAGTATTCTTGGTCATGCTGGTTTCTATAGGAGGTTTATTAAAGATTTCTCTAAGATTTCAAATCCTCTTACTAATCTTCTTCAAAAAGATGTACCATTTGTCTTTGATGATGATTGTAAGGAAGCTTTTGAAACTCTTAAGAAGGGTTTAACTACTGCTCCTATTGTTCAACCACCTGATTGGAATTTACCTTTTGAAATTATGTGTGATGCTAGTGATTTTGCTGTTGGTGCTATTCTTGGACAGCGAGTAGATAATAAGTTGAATGTTATTCATTATGCTAGTAAGACTCTTGATGCTGCTCAGAAGAATTATGCTACCACTGAGAAACAGTTTCTTGCTGTTGTTTTTGCATGTGATAAGTTTAGGTCTTATATTGTTGATTCTAAAGTTACTATTCATACTGATCACGCTGCTATTAGATATCTTATGACTAAGAAGGATGCTAAGCCTAGGATTATTAGATGGGTGTTGCTTTTACAAGAATTTGATTTGCATATCGTAGATAGGAAAGGTGCTGAAAATCCTGTGGCTGACAATTTGTCTAGATTGGAAAACATTTCTTTTGATCCTATTCCTGTTAATGACAGTTATCCAAATGAACAGTTAGCCGCAATTAATGTAACTTCGCGAGACCTTCCTTGGTATGCTGATTATGCTAACTTTATTGTTTCCAAGTATTTGCCTCCAACCTTTACAGCTCAGCAAAGAAGAAAATTCTTCTATGATTTGAGGCATTACTTTTGGGATGACCCACACTTATATAAAGAAGGAGTTGATGGTATCATGCGAAGATGCATACCGGAATATGAGCAACAAGAGATATTAAGAAAATGCCATGGCAGCGCTTATGGAGGACATCATGCTGGAGATAGAACTGCACAAAAGGTTCTACAATCAAGATTTTATTGGCCAACCCTCTTTAAAGATGCCAGAAGGTATGTTTTATCTTGTGATGAATGTCAAAGAGTTGGTAATATTTCTAGACACAATGAAATGCCTATGAGTTACACTCTTGTTATTGAACCATTTGATTGTTGGGGATTTGACTTTATGGGTCCTTTTCCTCCTTCAAAAGGCTATACCCACATACTTGTTGCTGTTGATTATGTTACTAAATGGGTAGAAGCCATACCTACAAAGAGTGCCGATGGTGAGACCTCGTTAAAAATGCTTAAGGATGTTATTTTTCCTAGGTTTGGTGTGCCTAGATATCTTATGACTGACAGAGGTTCTCATTTTATTCACGGTGGTTTTAGAAAAACTCTTGCTAAATACGATGTTAATCATCGAATTGCTTCTGCTTATCATCCCCAAACTAATGGGCAGGTAGAGCTTTCAAATAGGGAGATCAAGTCTATCTTGCAGAAGACTGTTAATAGATCTAGGAAAAATTGGGCTAGTAAGTTAAATGATGCTTTATGAGCTTATAGAACTGCTTATAAGAACTCCATGGGTATGTCTCCTTATAAGATGGTTTACGGAAAAGTGTGTCACTTGCCCTTAGAATTAGAACACAAAGCTTTTTGGGCAGTGAGAGAGCTTAATAGAGATTTTAAACTAGCCGGTAAGAAAAGGTTGTTAGATTTGAGTTCTCTAGACGAGTGGAGAAATGAAGCGTATGAGAATGCTAGACTTTTCAAAGAGAAAGTCAAGCAATGGCATGATAAGAGAATCCTTAAAAGAGAGTTTCATGTTGGTGAGAAAGTTCTATTGTATAGGTCTCGTCTCAGATTTTTTGTAGGGAAATTACTCTCTAAATGGGAAGGACCATATGTTATTGTGGAAGTGTACCGCTCAGGTGCTATTAAGATTGCTTCATTGAAAGATGACTCTACACAAGTGGTGAATGGGCAAAGACTCAAACATTATAATTCTGGAGATTCTTATAAAGAGGATGTCGATGTAATTGAAATAGTTTCTCCAGAAGAATTCATCCAAGACAAATTGCAGGTACCTGCAGAGTTCGTTTTTGAATAGGTAATAGTTCTAGTCAGAAAAGTTTCACGAATAACTCTTCCTTTATTATTTTTGCTGTTTTTACTAAATATGAAAAATCACGAGACAAAAACGGGCAGGAAAAGGAGTCCGTGTGCTCCTCACACACAGGGGGCGCAGGCCCACCTCTGGCCGCGCCGCCCTGGTGTGAGAGCACACCGGAACTCGTTTCTATCCCGGTTTCCTCCTGTGATTTCGTTTCGATGTATAATTTTCGCCTATTTAACCCCCCAGAGTACCCGAGGTCTGTATATCGTTTTCTTGTCGTGTTTTGTTTTGAGCTATTTTTGTCAGGGATTGCTCTTAGCTTTGGAGTTACAATGTCTTCGTTCGGTCCATCTGAGGAGAACCCTCTTGCGGATTCCATCAATCCGTATATGAGGGAGCTGAAGATGCATCCGAAGGAGTTGTCACTCAAGGATGGGGAGTTGCAGATTAAAGATGTTCGAAGACCCAAGGGAGAAGGGAGTCTCGAACCCAGGATGGAAGCACTTGAACAAGAAGTTTTCAAATATAGGAAGATGGTGGAACGTGAGGTGGAACTCATCCATAGGATTAATCAAGAGCTTGTTACCAAGTATAAGAAGGAGACTACAGAACTATGGAAGGACATCTTTTCGCTCCACGAGACCACCAATCAATTACAAGCACAACTCTACAACTTGCAGAACCAAAATTGTGAGTATGAAGCTAGGTTTAAACAAATGAGTGCTGCTGCAAGTTTCAGGACATTGGAGACCAAGACATCCTTCCTCGACGGAGGGCCCCTGCCTTGGAAGTATGACAGCGATGAAGACTCACCACCGCCACCAAAGGAGTAATCCGTCATCGGTATAGGCATCCCCTTGGCTTGTTCCAAGCTTGGGGGAGTTCCGCGGTATCACATCATTACCTTTTACTCATTTACTTTTCAAGTAGAGTCATATCATGAATAGAGAAATTATCCTATAGAATAGTTTGCAGTGTGGAAGTATCCTCCTTAGTTTGTTATCTATGTATCCTTTGGTGTGAGTTGCGGTAATGAAATATTAATGAGAAGTTCTATCGTTTACTTTCCGCATACTTTATCTTAGTTTGCAAAGTCTCTTATATGATTAGTCTTGTCGATTAGTATTGGTATCACTTTGGGAGCATGAGTAAATTTAGTTGGTTTTGGCAAACTTAGCTTGGTCAGTAGCAGCATTACCTTGAGGTTTGAGTAGAAAAGAATAAAGAAGTGTTTGTAGTTACATCACTTCAGTTTTCCTTATGTTTGGCTTATAAGCATTGTTATTCTCAAAGTTAAAATCATTGTACCTTCAATGGAGTTTGCATGATTGTTCTTATTATATGTATGTTTGTTTGTTTCATGCAACTCTTATGCTTGCTACCCAACCTTGCTAGCCAAAGATCTGTACTGAGAGGAAATACTTCTCGTGCATCCAAATTCCAAAAGCCAAGTCATTTCCAAAGAGTCCAAAGCCATTCCAAGTAAAATTTTCATGTGCTACCTTTCAAAAACCTTCAAACACTTCTCATTTTGTGCCACTGTTTTTAGCCCATGAGGACGTAGTGGATGGGTTTGTTATCTTCCATACTAAATTAAGTACCCCTCGACTAGGCAGCTTCATCTGCTCGTCACTAATTTTGCAAGGGAGCTGGTCAGACCATTATAATCTCAAATAGAAAAGAAAAAGAAGCACTCCTCCATGGTATGTGAAAGTTGGTTGGCACCCGATGGAATCGGTTAGCCATGGTTTGAGAAAGGAAAAAGGTGGGAAGGAGTGCAAAGCTATAAAAGAGCACCAAAGTGCCATTTAATCAAACATTTCGGAACTGCTCTCACTTGTTTAGTATGGAAGATATCAAGAACTTCGTTCCTAGTCGTTGACAAAAGCAACCACCTCTCAAAAACAATTTTTACCTCTGTTTTACAAATGAAAAGCTCTAGCACATGTTTAATCCCTGCTTCCCTCTGCGAAGGGCCTATCTTTTACTTTTATGTTGAGTCAACCTATTCCCCTCTATCTCAAGCAAGCATTTGAGTTGTTATGTCTCACTCATCCATATGTTGATCCGTTTAATCATGTTTACTATCTTCCTTATTTTGTACAATGCTTTTGTCTGAAGGAATATATCTTTGAAAGCTTTCTATGAATGCAAAAATGTTGTTTCGTTGAGCATATGGTTTTTGCTATATTAGCTCTGTTTTAAAAAGGCTCTATTCAAAAGGCTAGTATAGTTGTTCATTGTTCTCTGACCAAGAACTAAGGTTTGCCATCAACAATTATAGTTTACTTTGTGCATCTTTATATGTGATTCTCTTTACTTATTGCAAGTCTATATTATATAAAGGGAAGTTGCTGTCTATTATAACTTGTGCCTTTGGTGAATGTGATGCTTCTTGTCCGTATTTTGATTATCGACACTTCACTCCATAAACCTATGGTCATGTTTACCGAGTTTAGTTTTCGCTTGGGGACAAGCGAGGTCTAAGCTTGGGGGGGTTGATACGTCCATATTGCATCACTATTTTGTATCATAATTTACTGTTGTTCATTGATATATTTCATATTTAGATATGATACTTATGTTATTTCCTTTGTTTTCACATGTTTGATGATCATTGGAGATTCCGTGTGGTTCGAAAATCCATTGGACGGCGTGGAGAAAAGGCAAGCACCTGCCGTGCCTTTTCTCGTCACTACCTTTTGGCTCCGCGCACGAGCCTACATGCACCGCTGGACTAGACCACCGGCCCACCTCCACTGCCACACTGCTTCTACCACTGACCAAATGGACCCACTGCAATGGAGGGCCCACGTTACAGCATGTACCACAGTTGTACGATACGGTGCTGGACAGGACGGATGCCGGTATGTACGTACTGTACGTCGATGTGTACGTGCATGTGTGTGTGCTGAGCCCGGTCGGGCGTGACCACCGGCAGGTTGGTGACGTGGTTTCCGTTGCCAAGGCCCGCCAGATCATTCCTTCCATAGGTCGCGCTCAACGAAAATGCTAAACGCGCTGCCGGAGTGAGGATTCTGCTGGAAAAGGACCATCAAGACACCATATTTTGGAAGATCAGGAAAATTCCAGAAAAATACCAGAAAATTCTATTTTACCAAAAGACTCCGGAAGCCAGAAGGAGAAGGAGAGAGGAGCTAGGGGCTGGCCTCACACACAGGGGGCGCGGCCTAACCCCTGGCCGCGTCGGCCCTGTGTGAGGCCACCCTGGCCCACTTCTGGTCTCACCCCTTCACGTACTTCATCGTCCCCGAAAACCTAAGTCAAGGGGGGGGCTCAGAGATAGACACAGCCACCTCTGCGGGGTGGAAAACACCAGAGAGAGAAAAGCTCTCCGGCAGGGAGAAATCTGTCGGGGAAATTCCTTCCCGGAGAGGGGAGATTGTCGCCATCGTCATCATCATCGCACCAGACTTCATCAGGATCATCATCATCATCATCTCCATCACCAGCACCTTCATCTCCACCATCACCACGCCATCTCACTATAACATCTTGAGTTGGATCTTGTTATATTCATAGGGGAAACTTTCCCGGTGTTGATTACTCTTGTAGTTGATGCTATTGAGTGGAACCGTTGAATTAAGGTTTATGTTCAGATTGTTATTTACCTTTATTTCACCTCTGATCATGATCCATATGATGTCTTGTGAGTAGTTCGTTTAGTTTTTGAGGACATGGGAGAAGTCAAGATGTTAGTAGTGAATTATTGTTGAGAAATATTTAATGGTTTGATATTGTTGTGGTGCTATTTCACTAGTGGTGTCATGTGAATGTCGACTACATGATACTTCACTATTTATGGGCCTAGTGAGATGCATTGTCTATTTGGCTACCAATTGTGGGGTTGCTGGAGTGACAGAAACCTAAACCTCCGTTGGGAAACCATTGCACCAGGGAGCGTAGGATCTTAGATTTTAAGGCTATGGTTAGATTTATCTTAATTACTTTCTTATATTTGCGTATGCTTGCAAGGGGTAAAATCACAAGTGTGTATTTATCCTAGTAAGGGTAGTGCACTAGCACAGGTTCACCCCCATAACACCTATCAAACCAATAAAGATTATTAGCAGTATGAAGCGAAAGCTCTTGACAGAAACTCCCGTGTGTCCTCGAGAACGTTTGGTTATTATAAGTTACACAACCGGCTTGTCCTTTGCTGAAGAAAGGATTGGGCCACTTGCTGCAATTATTACTACTGTCTTATTTACTTGCACTTTATTTACTTGTATTACCAAATACCCCTGAAAACCCGTTTGCTAGTATTTACAGTGAATCCTTGATCAAAACCACTTATCAACACCTTCTGCTCCTCGTTGGGTTCGACACTCTTATTTATTAAAAGTAGTACGATACACCCCCTATACTTGTGGGTCATCAGGCCTTCGCCCGGAAAACAGCAGGCCCGCAAAACCCAGAACGGATCGAGCTCTGGCTAGGGAAGGGACTCGCTACAGTCATGTAACATCCCAAAATTTTGAATAAAAAAAATATTCTTTGAATAAATTTGTTTAAAATAAAATCACAAAGATTTGAAATTTTTCATCAAATCAAACCTTGTCCAAATCCGAAGTGAAGTCAACAAAGACTTTCTAATAAACTTTTGAAAATTCAAAAAAAATTGTTAGAAAAACTATTTCAAATATTATTTCAATCCTTGAAGGAATCTCTTGTATTGATAAAATAGTATTTCCAAAATACCATTTTGAATTTATTCAAACCTACGCAAGCTTATTTGCAAAGGAAATATTTCCAAAATGATTTATATTAAATAAAGTTGCATTACTAAAATGTGTTATTTCCAAAATGATTTATATTTAAATATTATTTTATAAGGATGAAATTGAACCCCTTTTTTTCTACTTAAGAAAATATGCAAAGAACCCCTATGGGACAAATGCATGTACTACTACCAAATATTATTTTTGGAATTAGAAGTTATATATTACTGTTCTAAAATGTGGTGTTGAATTTTAGAAAATTTTAGAAATTGATTTGAATCAATTTGGAACCAAAATGCAAAAGATATGAAAGAAATCAGAAACAGAAAAATAAAATAAAAGAAAGAAGAAGAAATTTTTTTGAAACGGAGCGTTCCAGCGTGAGCCAGAAAACGGCCCACTTACCTAACCGATGCGGTATCCCCTTCCCTCTCTCTCTCTTTTTTTTTCGCTGACAGGTGGAGCCCGCCGCATGACATCATCCCTGACGTCGGCCTTCTTCCCCAAATCGCGCGCGGAGACACTGGCCGCGCTGATTTCGGTCGTGCCTTCAATCCGGCCGATTCCTTACCGATTTGGTACCTCGTTGTGTCTATAAAGAGCGACATGCTCTTCTCATTTACCCCAGCCCCTCTTGCAACATCTAGGCCGCCAGGCTACCTGCAGTCGACTTTGGGATGACGCAGACGCCGACGGCTGCCGGTAACTTTTCCGGTGAGCACCGACCGCCCCGAGCTCTCCCTCCTGTTCTATTATTCCCCTTTTAATCTTCCTCACCTCCATGACTCGTTTTCTCATTCGATTTCATACGGGAGAAGCAGTTCGTTGTCGGCCCGACGCCACCGTCCGCAGGCGCAACTCTCTTGTGAACACCGTCGTCTACCTAGCCGTCGTCCAAGACCGTCGGTATATCACCACCGATTACATCACCGTCATCTCCCGCACCAGCGTGAACTACAGCAGCTGGTATGTGTTGAACAGCCACCGATTACATCACCGTCATCTCCCGCAAGACGCAGATCAAAAGATCTAGAGATTGCCACGTCTTTTCTTTCCACGCGCTGAGTGGGATGGCTGATCGATCGATTGTTTCACGTTTTGTGCCAGCTCAAATGAAACTTTGAAAATTCATATATTTTATTATGTTAATCTGAAAATTGTAAATAATAGACCCTTGGATTTCTAAAAATGTGTAGAACACAATTCTGAAATAAAATTTCACTTTCTAACTATTTCAAAATACTCAAATTTAAATATGTGAGTTTGAGTAATTTTGATATAGTTCAAATTCTATAAATCTTTTTCAGTTGATTCTTTTTTGCAAATGGATCTTATTGATATCCTCTATCCGTTAGAACCACTGCGTAATTATTTTGAACCAATGTTATCAAGTATTCAAATTCAAATGTGGATTTGAGTATTTTCTCTTTAGATTTAATTCTATAAATCTTTTAAGCATAATTCCTTTTCCAAAATTGCTTACCTTGATACTAAAAACCCACCAGAACATTTCACACACTTTTTACACTTATTCAAAAGTCAACTTCATTAGTTCATCCTTTTTGCAAGATATAGTTGTGTTATTCAAGCACCTTGCAAATATCAAATTCCTATTGGGCACTTTGTGCTATTTGATTGTTGTCCCACTCTATCAACTGGTGAGAATTATCCTAAGTCCTGATGACCATCTCTACCATGACTTATTGAAAAAACTACTATCTATCCTTGCCCAAGTGCAAACTCCATCTTACCCAAATTCTTCTAAGTATTTTGACTACCCCATCCAACAAATATAACATAGAAGTTTTCCCATATCAAGACCGTGGAGAAAAAGTTGAAGAGAAGACAAAAAGATGAAGGAAAACAAGAAGATCAAGAGAAGAGAGCCAATTCAAGAAGATGAAAGTGACAAACCTCATGACTTAGAATTTATCCATCCAACTTCTCAACCTAAGCCTAAGATTTTCCCTTGAAATAATTTTGCTAAGTGTTTGACACTTCTTAAAACAACTTAGAAAACTCCCATCAATCTCTAGAAGTCTTTGACTTAGCCATTCTCTCCATCCATATCCAGTCAACTTCATGCCACAATCTTGTCCAATTATCACTAAGACTTTGAAGACTAAGCTAAAACTAATAAGCACCTTTGTTTGTCTTTCTTGGTTACGTTGCCTTGAATGGTGTGTTTATGTTGTGTTGTCTTCTATCTTGTAGTTGTACGGAGAGCTACGTGTGTTGAATTAAGAGAAGTACAATCTTCAGAAAACTACTAAGGTAAGTATCATTTTTATGGTGTTTCTGTCTTTCCTATACAAGTTTTATGACTGTGAGTATAAGTGTGTGTGTAGACTTAGTTTGTTTTGCGTTAAACGAACGTGAAGGAAATTAGCATCGTAAGGGCTTAGAGCCTGACTTACTGATATGAGAAATGAAGAAATGGAGATTGGCATGGTAAGGGCATGGAGCCTGACTTACTGACATGTACAATGGTGAAAGAAGATTGGCATGGTAAGGGCATGGAGCCTGACTTACTGACATGTACAATGGTGAAAGAAGATTGGCATGGTAAGGGCGTGGAACCTGACTTACTGACATGTACGATGGTGAAAAGAAGATTGGCATGGTAAGGGCATGGAGCCTGACTTACTGACATGTACAATGGTGGAATGAAGATTGGCATGGTAGGGGCTTTGAGCCTGACCTACTGACATGTACCCTCGTGGAGTTAGAAGCTTTATTGATTGGAAAGATAGGACGGCGCCTAAGGCTGTTTTTCTGCAACCTCACTTAACCTAAGTCAAGATTGAAAAGTTAGACCTCATAGTAGTGATATCTTGCCAATACAATTCAAGTGTATTGACCCTTTGTGGCTGCAACGTTTCATGTTGCAGATTTTGACGACAAGTAAGATACAACAGGGTTACGAGTCTATCCGCAGCATGCTCGCCTGTGGCACATGAAGAAGAAGGACTCCATGCTATTTTTTTTAATTTCATTGTAAACTTTGAAAGCTTTATGCTATAAGCATTGTAAGTTTCTTTATGTAATTGCTGGATCATGCGATGTAATAAAATGACCTTTGTTTCTTGATATTATATCTTAAATTGTGTGTGCTAGCGTTTGATCCAGGGACTAGCACTGAAAAGCACAGGGATCTTCATCTTTAAAAAGGTGAGGTCACTACAGATGGTATCAGAGCATTGTGTTGCCCTTAGATTGTGACCCTAGGATTGGACAAAGACCCCTAGAAAAATAAGAGTTGCTCTTATTTCTAAGTTAAAATTTACACACTCATTATCTCGTAAACTCTTCCCTTAGTCATTTTGTCTCTACTTCTCTTCCTTTCAACTCAAAGACGAAGAGCTTCAACTTCAGCACCTCAAAGGACTTCAAGATCCACCCACCTCTATCATCAAAGGAAGCAAATTGAAGAAGTCTAGAAGAAAGAGTCTATGCATCAATAGTTCTAGGACTTAGAAACTCCAATGAAGGATCTTGATAACAATAGGACCAACGTACTGCTTAGCAAATGACGAGCTACTTGCCCAACTCAAGGAGAAGGAGAAAGTATTCTAAGAACAAGAAGATAAGTTCATGTTCAAGATGAGCAAAATAAGATGAGAGAGATTAGGAAGGCCCCTAGGATGGAAAATCTATCTAATTTGGTTTTTATTAGAAAGGTGTTTTCAATTTTAACTTCTTCTATTCTCATCTACTTCACATTAAAAAAATGATTTCTCATTCTTTAGAGATCTTATCCCATGAAGACTATCAAGAAGAGATTGATGCTTCATATATTATTCCTCAACTTTGCAAGATGCACTACATGGAAGCTATCAAGGAACTTGGAGAAAGAGTCAAGTGTTCATCTAGAAGGATTCCAAAGATGAAAGGGTAGACTACTACCTAGAACATCCAAGAAGCTCTAGTTGGACCCCCATTTAAGATCTATGTAAGAATGACATCATAATACGTTATGATCATATCAAATTGTGATATGATCATATTAGTTTGTTTGCGGTTGAATGATGTTGTTTGATGTGACAAATGCTTGTTAGATCTTGATTGTAAGATGAATTACCATGAGCTGCAGTGTTGATAGGAATTTTCTTTAGATCCCTTCTGTCTATTCTCATCTTATTCAAACCCAAACAAGTTTTCTTGACAAGCCTCCATGAAGACAACAACATTGACAACTCCAGCTAAGATGCTCAGCATCAAGAAGAAGCATAGAACAAGAGATGGAAAACCGAAGGATCTGCAAGCTAAGAGATTTTGCCATATGAGAGTTTACACAAACCACTAGTTAAGGATCAATAGATTTGTTTTCTAAAGTTTTTTTACATGAATTGAGACATGGATTCAATATCCATAGAATCTTTTGTCAAAACTAGTGAGGTGACCAAGAGTTAGAATGCGAGATTCAATAAACCATATATGAAGTAATGATTTGGGTGTAGGATGGATTGATCACCATTCGTACTACTCTTATTATTCGCTCTCATAATGTTGGCTTTGCGAATCTTGAGTGACATACCTACAAGTGGGACGACATTGTTAAGCCTAAACCTTAGGATGATAGAATATTATACCCTTACAATAGGCAAGTGTTGCCAAACGTAGGAATCCGGTGAGGATGAACCACAAGCTTACCGTTAGAGATGACTTGCAATGGAAGATGACCCTAGGAGTTCAGATATATCCAACAGTGGAGTGCAAGAAGTTTCAATCCTAAGATGGAAAGTCTAAGAAGATCAAATAAGGGTATGAAATGAAGCTATGAGAACATCTTAACTTGGTCTTCTGATTAACCCAAAGAGTGACCCTTCAGTGTCCAAAGTAGTTCAACAAAAGTCATTGTTGGATTGAAGCTTTACATGGAGGAAAGTTATCCTCGAGTCATCTTGAGGAAGATTGGATGCACTCGTATGTGAATAGACACACACCTATTGGAAATGAAGGTAGAAGCTACATTTGGTACAAAAGATGACCCAGTGCCAAGTCATATTCAAGATGTGCTACTATGAACCCAAGACTTAGACTACCCACAAAAGTTTCTTTTAAGGGTGGTAGCCCACCTAGTATCCCAAACCCATATTTCTTTCTAGCCTCTCCAAATCTCGGGGACAAGATTCCTTTTAAGGGTGGTAGTCTGTAACATCCCAAAATTTTGAATAAAAAAAATATTCTTTGAATAAATTTGTTTAAAATAAAATCACAAAGATTTGAAATTTTTCATCAAATCAAACCTTGTCCAAATCCGAAGTGAAGTCAACAAAGACTTTCTTATAAACTTTTGAAAATTCAAAAAAAACATTGTTAGAAAAACTATTTCAAATATTATTTCAATCCTTGAAGGAATCTCTTGTATTGATAAAATAGAATTTCCAAAATACCATTTTGAATTTATTCAAACCTACGCAAGCTTATTTGCAAAGGAAATATTTCCAAAATGATTTATATTAAATAAAGTTGCATTACTAAAATGTGTTTCAAAATAAATTTAAATATTATTTTATAAGGATGAAATTGAACCCTTTTTTTCTACTTATGAAAATATTCAAAGAACCCCTATGGGACAAATGCATGTACTACTACCAAATATTATTTTTGGAATTAGAAGTTATATATTACTGTTCTAAAATGTGGTGTTGAATTTTAGAAAATTTTAGAAATTGATTTGAATCAATTTGGAACCAAAATGCAAAAGATATGAAAGAAATCAGAAACAGAAAAATAAAATAAAAGAAAGAAGAAGATTTTTTTTTTTGAAACGGACCGTTCCAGCGTGAGCCAGAAAACGGCCCACTTACCTAACCGATGCGGTATCCCTTTCCCCCTCTCTCTCTTTTTTTTTCGCTGACAGGTGGAGCCCGCCGCATGACATCATCCCTGACGTCGGCCTTCTTCCCCAAATCGCGCGCGGAGACACTGGCCGCGCTGATTTCGGTCGTGCCTTCAATCCGGCCGATTCCTTACCGATTTGGTAACTCGTTGTGTCTATAAAGAGCGACATGCTCTTCTCATTTACCCCAACCCCTCTTGCAGCATCTAGGCCGCCAGGCTACCTGCAGTCGACTTTGGGATGACGCAGACACCGACGGCTGCCGGTAACTTTTCCGGTGAGCACCGACCGCCCCGAGCTCTCCCTCCTGTTCTATTATTCCCCTTTTAATCTTCCTCACCTCCATGACTCGTTTTCTCATTCGATTTCATACGGGAGAAGCAGTTCGTTGTCGGCCCGACGCCACCGTCCGCAGGCGCAACTCTCTTCTGAACACCGTCGTCTACCTAGCCGTCGTCCAAGACCGTCAGTATATCACCACCGATTACATCACCGTCATCTCCCGCACCAGCGTGAACTACAGCAGCTGGTATGTGTTGAACAGCCACTGTCGTTTAATCTTGTATGTACAGTCCTAACCATGGGGCTTGTTTTAATTCCAATCTATGTGTCAGGTTCCGTTTCTTTATGCTCGCGTGATCGATCGGTGTAGGCTTTTTACTAGCTCAAGTGAATCTTTAAAAATTCATAATTATAAATCTACAGCTCCGTTTTGAATGATTATCGTTGCGTTGGATTCACAATTAAATTCCCTACATAGTGATACTTGTTTTTTTTTCATTTGTAGAATTTTTGAATCTATAACTTATATTTGAAGTAACGTCAAATTACGTTGCGCGAAGTATGAAGCCACCGTCCTTGAAGCTGAGCTAAACCATCCAACCTGAGCAAACTGGAGTTGAAGATGGAGCTAACAGCCACGGCCGCAAGACGCAGATCAAAAGATCTAGAGATTGCCACGTCTTTTCTTTCCACGCGCTGAGTGGGATGGCTGATCGATCGATTGTTTCACGTTTTGTGCCAGCTCAAATGAAACTTTGAAAATTCATATATTTTATTATGTTAATCTGAAAATTGTAAATAATAGACCCTTGGATTCCTAAAAATGTGTAGAACACAATTCTGAAATAAAATTTCACTTTCTAACTATTTCAAAATACTCAAATTTAAATATGTGAGTTTGAGTAATTTTGATATAGTTCAAATTCTATAAATCCTTTTCAGTTGATTCTTTTTTGCAAATGGATCTTATTGATATCCTCTATCCGTTAGAACCACTGCGTAATTATTTTGAACCAATGTTATCAAGTATTCAAATTCAAATGTGGATTTGAGTATTTTCTCTTTAGATTTAATTCTATAAATCTTTTAAGCATAATTCCTTTTGCAAAATTGCTTACCTTGATACTAAAAACCCACCAGAACATTTCACACACTTTTTACACTTATTCAAAAGTCAACTTCATTAGTTCATCCTTTTTGCAAGATATAGTTGTGTTATTCAAGCACCTTGCAAATATCAAATTCCTATTGGGCACTTTGTGCTATTTGATTGTTGTCCCACTCTATCAAGTGGTGAGAATTATCCTAAGTCCTAATGACCATCTCTACCATGACTTATTGAAAAATCTACTATCTATCCTTGCCCAATTGCAAACTCCATCTTACCCAAATTCTTCTAAGTATTTTGACTACCCCATCCAACAAATATAACATAGAAGTTTTCCCATATCAAGACCATGGAGAAGAAGTTGAAGAGAAGACAAAAAGATGAAGGAAAACAAGAAGATCAAGAGAAGAGAGCCAATTCAAGAAGATGAAAGTGACAAACCTCATGACTTAGAATTTATCCATCCAACTTCTCAACCTAAGCCTAAGATTTTCCCTTGAAATAATTTTGCTAAGTGTTTGACACTTCTTAAAACAACTTAGAAAACTCCCATCAATCTCTAGAAGTCTTTGACTTAGCCATTCTCTCCATCCATATCAAGTCAACTTCATGCCACAATCTTGTCCAATTATCACTAAGACTTTGAAGACTAAGCTAAAACTAATAAGCACCTTTGTTTGTCTTTCTTGGTTACGTTGCCTTGAATGGTGTGTTTATGTTGTGTTGTCTTCTATCTTGTAGTTGTACGGAGAGCAACGTGTGTTGAATTAAGAGAAGTACAATCTTCAGAAAACTACTAAGGCAAGTATCATTTTTATGGTGTTTCTGTCTTTCCTATACAAGTTTTGTGACTGTGAGTATAAGTGTGTGTGTAGAGTTAGTTTGTTTTGCGTTACACGAACGTGAAGGAAATTAGCATCGTAAGGGCTTAGAGCCTGACTTACTGATATGAGAAATGAAGAAATGGAGATTGGCATGGTAAAGGCATGGAGCCTGACTTACTGACATGTACAATGGTGAAAGAAGATTGGCATGGTAAGGGCATGGAGCCTGACTTACTGACATGTACAATGGTGAAAGAAGATTGGCATGGTAAGGGCGTGGAGCCTGACTTACTGACATGTACGATGGTGAAAAGAAGATTGGCATGGTAAGGGCATGGAGCCTGACTTACTGACATGTACAATGGTGGAATGAAGATTGGCATGGTAGGGGCTTTGAGCCTGACCTACTGACATGTACCCTCGTGGAGTTAGAAGCTTTATTGATTGGAAAGATAGGACGGCGCCTAAGGCTATTTTTCTGCAACCTCACTTAACCTAAGTCAAGATTGAAAAGTTAGACCTCATAGTAGTGATATCTTGCCAATACAATTCAAGTGTATTGACCCTTTGTGGCTGCAACGTTTCATGTTGCAGATTTTGACGACAAGTAAGATACAACAGGGTTACGAGTCTATCCGCAGCATGCTCGCCTGTGGCACATGAAGAAGAAGGACTCCATGCTATTTTTTTAATTTCGTTGTAAACTTTGAAAGCTTTATGCTATAAGCATTGTAAGTTTCTTTATGTAATTGCTGGATCATGCGATGTAATAAAATGACCTTTGTTTCTTGATATTACATCTTAAATTGTGTGTGCTAGCGTTTGATCCAGGGACTAGCACTGAAAAGCACAGGGATCTTCATCTTTAAAAAGGTGAGGTCACTACAAGTCATCTCATATGATCCATGGTGCTCTCTCCTCTCAAGCGACACTCGAATGAAGGCGCGTGAGCGCATAAGGGTCACACAACTCGTGCAGAATTTGTCAAGTCTTTTGTTGTTCTTGTCTGCGGCCTTGTGCTTCTTCTCGTGGAATCGCCTTTGTTGTGTTTGGACGCTAGGGGGGCTGCAGGGAGATAGTCCTGTATGCCATCACAGTCACCTCTGGAGCGCCAGCGCCCGCTAGCCTTGCACCACGAGCTGCATACTAAGCGTTAGGCTGCTGTCCCGCTTGGAGGCTGGCCCCCGAAGGGCGTAGAGGACGTCCCAGGCAAAGGCGGGCAAGGAAAAATGCGCAAGGGTGCAGATAAGGATAATTTTGCGAACAGGCGCCTTAAGTGCGATTACAAATTAAAAATGTCCCCGTAGGGCAATGTCTGACGGTTGCCAAGTGTGCAGCTAGTACATTCCTTCAGGAGGAGGTCTGGGAAGGAGCTTACAGGGCGGCCTCCGCGTCGCCTCCATCATCGCCAGCGCCTCGGCTAGAGCCTGAGGACGCGTCTCCGTTGGACTCCGTCGCTCTGTCGTCGTCCTCCTCGGCTTCTTCGCTGCCGGACTCCCCGGAGCTCGAGGTGTCGCCGCTAGAGAAGCTCCCCTAGCCCGTAGCTGCGGATGGTCTGGGGCGGGTGTACATGGCCTGCAGCCATTGCAGGGCGATATCCAGTCGCGCTGCCCTAGCCTGCGCCGCATGGTCAGGAGTGCTGGGCGGTGAAGGCTCCCTCCTCTGCAGGACTTCCTCCAGGTCAAGCTCGGGGTGGAGGCGCTGGAGGTTGGAGAAGATCCGCGTCCCCGCGAGCCCTAGGAGCTCTTGGCACTCGGCGTCGATGAGCTCCAAGACCTTGGCCGATGCTCCATCCAGTTGTTCAGCCAGCTGGCTGAAGAAGAGCATAATCGACCCATCGTCCTCGGGGACGGTGGGAAGATTCAGCCCGTGGATGCCCAGGCGGTGCGCCGCTGCCATGATGCGGGCCAAAAACCCGTGGAACATCTGCACGCGCTGCCTGCGCAGCATGTGTGCTTCAACTTTGGAGTCTCTAGCCTCCTGGAGCTCTCGGGAGATCTCCACAACCTGCTGGACCATCACCAAGTTCTCCTCCTCAAGCCTCTGCACATCGCACCGGAGCCAGTTGATGGTGGCATCAGCCTTAGCCAAGGCGCGCTTAGCGCCCCGGCGCACCTCGTGTGCCCCCTTTAGTTCCGCCTCCAGGTCCCAGACCTGCCGCTCCAGGGCTTCGCGCCCCTGCTTGTACCTCACTAGGGCAGCATCGGTTTTGGAGCGGAAGTCCGCGCGGCACGCCTCGATGGTCTCGGTGCGCCTCCGCTCGAACTCCTGCTCCATGCTGACCCATCGCTGGTTCAGCATGTGGTCCATCCTTCCCTGGAGGGAAGCCTCGCGCTGGTTCAGCGCCTCGTGGTGTTGGGCCAGCTCGGTGTTGGACTGGCTGACCATCTCCTCCCTGCTCTCGAGGGCCTCCTGCTCCCTGGTGAGCCGGTCGTCGAGGGCATGGAGCTGCTCCTCTCAGAGGCGAAGCTCCCGCTCATGTTCGCGAGCTTCTATTTCTTGAACGGCGAGCCCAGCCTCCTGCAGGCTCAGGCTCTCCGCGTGGGAATCAGCGCTCTCCTCGCGAGCGTGGAGGAGGGCCTCTCGGTCCTCGACTTCGTCCAATCTCTGCTGGGCATTGGCGAGGAGGCCATCGGCGTTGGTCCTGGCCTGGTCCAGGAGGTGCTGAGCCGCCCGCTTAGCCTCCTCCCCGGCCAAGGCTAGGTTGGGAGGCCCAACGGTGGAGGGGATCCACTGGCGCGCTTCGGAGATAATCTCCATGGCCTCGTGGTGCGCCCTGGCTAGGATTCCCCTCGCCGACTCCCTAGTGTTCGCCAGAGCTTCTTCGGCCTCCTCGGCCGCGCTGGCGCAGATCTCCTCCGCCTCCTTTCTCGCCTGCTCGCGGCGCTCAGCGGCGCGCTGGTCCAAGAGATGGCATCTCTCCGTGGCTTGGTGCAGGAGGATCCAGCCTTCGTCGATGCACGCCTCGCTGGTTGCGCGTGCCTTGGCAACCTCATTTCAGAGGGCGCTGGTCATGGCCGTGAGCACCCCCGCCCATGAGTCGTCGGCATGGGGTTCTGCGGTGATCCTCGTGGGCCTTCCCAGTATCTCCGGCAGGGAAGGCGAGGGGGCTCTGGAGGGCCCCGGCTCGTTGGAGGTCATCCCCTTCTCGCCGCTCGGCTCGGGGGCTACCCTCGTGCCGGACGATGCGGCCATTGCGGCCGAAGGTGCCTCCGGGGTGGTGGTGGAGCTGGCTATTGTGGTGGCAGCAGGCGCTGCCCCCGTGGTCTCTGGTGTGCCCCCTGCGCTAGGGGGCTTGGTCGTGCTGGGAGCTGTGGCAGCTCCTGGAGCGGATGGTGTGTCTGTGGACGCACAATCCTCTTCTTCTCCGGCGGCGTGCGGCGGCGTCGCCGGTGTGGCAGCGGCTGCCGGGTCAGGACCCGGCGTGGTTTGGCCTGTCCTCCTCTTCTCCCGCCTCTTCTCCTCTTCCTTCTTCTCCTTGGTGTCCCTGGAGAGGGGAGAGAGAGAGGTTAGGGAAAAGGTAAGTCAAAGGGGAAGGATTTTGTGCAGGAACACTCACGAGGCATCGCGCTCCACCCACCCCCTCTTGGTCGGGAGTGCTGAGGCCGGTGGTGGGGGCACAGAGGGCTCGTCGGCCAGCTTCTTGCCGTGGGAAGTCCCTGCCTCAGGACGCCGGCTGGCGCGCTCGTCGTTGAACTTGGAGCGGCGCTTCACCTCCAGGCGAGCTTTGCACCCCTCCTCCTCCAGGTCTCGCGAGGAGGACGCGTCGATGTCTCCCCCGGTGGGCTGATCTGGCGAGGCAGAGTCATCGTCGGAGGAGTCTGAGAGCACCACAGTGCCCTCGGGGCGCCTCTGGCATGCTAACCGCTCACCGGATTCCGCGTCGTCGTCATCAAGATCTCCAGAAGCCGAAGGTCCTGCCCCTCACGCCATCGAGTCCTGTTCTGAGCTGGCCGCCGGCGCGCTTGGAAGAGGGCCGGGCACGACGCCGTCGGCAAGGAATGGTCCCCAGGCATTGAACTTCAGGATTCCTGCCGTGACACGGCTGGTCTCCCAAGCGCCCAGATTATAGATCGGTAGGGCAGAGTGCGGAATGGCGGGGATGGAGGCGGAAGAGAAGAAGGCTATGTTTACCTTCTCCCGAGCGTCGGCGTTGAGTGATGTCTACGCACTTCTATTCTTGTAGACACTTGTTGGGCCTCCAAGTGCAGAGGTTTGTAGAACAGCAGCAAGTTTCCCTTAAGTGGATCACCCAAGGTTTATCAAACTCAGGGAGGAAGAGGTCAAAGCTATCCCTCTCAAGCAACCCTGCAATTACGATACAGAAAGTCTCTTGTGTCCCCAACACACCCAATACACTTGTCAGATGTATAGGTGCACTAGTTCGGCGAAGAGATAGTGGAATACAAGTGGTACAGATGATTATAAGTAGCAAACGTGATGTGAAATAAATATCGCTGCGAGCAAACAAGTAACAAAATAGCAAGTAAACGGTGTGCAATGCTTGGAAACAAGGCCTAGGGATCATACTTTCACTAGTGGACACACTCCCAACAATATAACATGAATGAACAAATAAATAAATTCTCTTCACTATGGTACTCTGAATTACTCTCCTATTGAATAACACTAATCATTGCGCAGTGGCTACAAAAGCACCCCTTAAAGTTCATCAAGTACTTGACAAACACCACTCATAGAGATATCCAAATCAAAGCATAACTCAAGATAGATATCATTGCAACTTAGACCAAGTACTAACACGGTGCACACACTATCACCATTACACCATGAAAGGAGGAATAGATCACTCAAACTATCATAGCAATAATTATTCTCATAATCCACAAGAGATCACAATCATAGCCTAAACCAAGTACCACCATGATGCACGCACTGTCACCGTTACACCATGGCAGGAGGAATAGATTACTTTAACAATCACCACTAGAGTACACATAATATATGAATAATAACATCTACTTGTTCAACATGATACAAAGCTCATGATCACATAAAGATCACATCATGGGAGAGAGAGGTGAACCACATAGCTACCGGTAGAGCCCTCGGCCCTGGGGATGAACTACTCCCTCCTCATCATAGGAGACAGCAAGGTTGATGGAGATGGCGGTGAGGTCGATGGAGACGGCGGAGACGGCGATGGAGACCGATGGAGATGGCTCCGGGGGCACTTCCTCGTCCCGGCAGGGTGCCGGAACAGAGACTTCTGTCCCCCAAAATTTGTCTTCAACGGCGGCGGAGCTGTGGAACTGTTCTGGAAAAATTGTCAAATCCCCTAGGGTTTTCCGTCCCGAGGCTTCTTATAGGTGAAGGGGCGATGTCAGAGGTGGCCCCATGCCTCCTCACACTAGGGTGGCGCAGCCAGGGTCTGGGCCACGCCAGCCCTATGTGAGGGTGGCCTGTGGCCCCTCTCCTTCCTCTCTTCGGATGTCTGGATGCTCCCAGGAAAAATAAGACTTCTGGCTTTGGTTTCGTCCAATTACGAGAATATTTCCTGTGTATCACTTCTGAAACACAAAAACAGCAGAAAACAGGGACTGGCACTGTGGCATCTTGTCAATAGGTTAGTTCCGGAAATCGCATAAAAACGCCACGAAATGTAACGAAACACAAGGCAAATGGTATAAAAACAAGCATGGAGCATCAAAAATTATGGATACGTCGGAGACGTATCATTGAGCTCGCTGATGTGAAGCCGGAGGTCATCTCCGGCCCTGTGCCTCTAGATCTCCCGGCGGTGGTCTTGCAGAGGGGCGATGCGTCTGGTGATGAACTCTACCCTGACCATGGTTCCCGTGACGCCGGCCTTCCAGAGATCTTGGATTCACGGGCGGAGCATCTTCAGGGCCTCCTCAGGAAGGGCCTCGCTGGCCCAGGTGGTGAGCTTGGTGGGAGGCACCCCGGTGACCAGGAAGAGCTCAGATTCTTCCAGGATGTCAACAAAGAGCCAGCGGCTGTGGAAGTCTTTGACTTTCTTCATCCACTTCAAGTCGATGAAGTCGCCCTCTGTTCCGACGGTGGCGATGAAGGAGACGCAGCCAGAGCTCTGGTTCAGCCCAGAGGACTGCAGGGAGAAGAGGTGGTGGAAGTACGCCACCGATGGCTTGATGCCGATCCACGCCTCACAGGCATAGGCGAAGACCACCAGCAGGGTGACGAACTTGGGGTGCAGGTGGATGGCCTGGATCCCGTAGGTCTCCAGGATCGCAAGGAAGAAGGGGAGAACGGCAGCGCCAGGCCGGCGAAGATGGAGAAGAGGAAGAAGGGCTGCGCCATCGCGGGCAGAGTGTCCCGCGACGCGTGGCCATGCCAGATGCGGGTGGCACCCCACTCGTTGCTCTTGCTCCCGACCATCTCTCCGACGGTCTGGAGCTCGCGGCTGCTCTTGATCCGAGAGTCGAGCAGGGGCACCGCCGGCTGCGGCGCCGCCTCAGAGGACCTCGTTGCTCCGGTGGCCCTGCGCAGTGCCATGGCTCTGGGCGGGGGCGAGTTGCGGCAAGAGGATTGAAGGCTAAGAGGATCTGGATTCGCAAGTTCTTCAGAAAGAGGAGGTGGCGGCGGCGATGTGCTCTGAAGGAGAAGGAGGAGCCTTCTCTGCTAAGCTTTTAAGGGGGCGGCCAGGCCGCGGTTTCCGAAACATCACCCTTGATGCGACGGTTCAAAAAACACCCATTGCCCCCACCCACTACGCACGATCTCCATGCTGTTTCGTCTCGCCAACTGCAGGGGCGCCACGCGTCCGCTGCCTCTGCATCTTCACATGGTCCTCTGACCACACGGTTGATGCGTGCCGTTAGAGGGCCCAGCAGCTTCTGGGGCCCCTGGCCCTTCGCTCCCTCAGGAGGGCGCGTTCACGGGCCAGGCTCCCGGGGGCTACTGTCGGTGTTCTGGATACCGGGGTATCCCGGTCCACCTGCTCCTGGGCCCCTTCAATGGCCCAACTTCGGCCTGGGGGAGGAACGACGACCAAGGCTCAGCGAAGAAGATCCTCATGAGGAGGCGCCTCATGAGGAGAATGACGGCACAACGGCTAAGTACCAGAAGACCTCCTCACGAGCCGTTCCTCATGAGGGAAAGGACCACATCCACGTCAGCTTGGCATGCTTCCGTGCTGAGCAAGAAGATAAGGGCAGAAGACCGCATACCGCCCATGCTACCCCCAACAGGGAGGAGACCAGCTTTCGCCGTGTCTGCATAAAGCTGCACGGTGGTTGCTGGCCACCCCCCTAAAAATAGGGTGGACGGTGCAGGGCGCCAGAGGAGGACGTCAGCTTCCTCCACCCACTCCTGTGGACTGGCGCCACTACACTACGAAGACTACGTCTATGGAAGACCCACGTCGACAGCTGTCCTCCCACCTTGGCCGTGTGTGGCAACCCCTTCCCCAAAAAGATAAGGGGAAGGAGGACCAGGCCGCTATAAAAGGCAGGGAGGCCACCCCTTCGAGGGGATCCAATCTTCTTCTCCGGGCTCCTAGCTAGGCTAAGTTGGTTCTTCTACCTCCGGTCAGTTAGAGCTCTGTAACCAAGACCTTGTACTCCTCGCAAGGTATCGCGTCGTAATACAAGAAGGCAGGAAGTAGGGGCTTTACCTCACCACGAGGGCCCTGAACCTCGGTAAAGCTCAGCGCCTCCCTCTCTGCAGTGCATTGTGCATTCGACGTCTCGAGGCTTCTGTCATCGTGTTTCGTTGCGATCCAAGATCTCCCACATTCAGCCCCCTGCGTTCGAATCTTTGGGTCCATCGTGCGGTACCCCGTGTTCTTGTGACATGAAATCCATCGACAACTCAAATAAAAGAAAAAGAACTGAATGTAAAAACATTGGGTTATCTCCCAAGAGTGCTTTTCTTTAACGCCTTTGAGCTAGGCGCAGAAAATTGCGAATCAAGTAACATCAAGTGATGAAGCATCATGCTCATAATTTGTTCTAAGAATAGAGTCAAACACTAATTTCTTTCTCTTTCTAGGGAAGTGTTCCATACCTTTCTTGAGTGGAAATTGATATTTGATGGTGCCTTCCCTCATATCAATGATGGCACCTACAGTTCGAAGAAAGGGTCTTCCCAAAATAATAGGACATGAAGCATTGCATTCAACATCCATGACAAGAAAATCAACGGGAACAAGGTTATCGTTAACCACAATAAGAACATCATTAATCCTTCCCAAAGGTTTCTTCTTAGCAACATCAGTAATAGGAACATCATAATAACACTTTTCAAGCAGCGGTAAATCAAGCATGTCATAAATTTTTCTAGGCATAATAGAAATACTAGCACCTAGATCACATAAAGCATGGCAATCAAAACCATTAACATGCATATCAATGATGGGTTCCCAACCATCTTCTAACTCCTGTTTCAACTTTTCATCCCTAATTTTTATAAGAGCATTGGTAATATGCTTAGTAAAAGCAACATTTAAAGAACTAGCATTGGGAGTCAAAGCAAGCTTTTGCAAGAACAAAATAACTTCAGATATATTGCAGCCATCAACATCAAAATCATCAAAGGAAATAGAGCTATCATCTCCTACACTCCGAAAAATTTCAGCACTCTTTTGAGAAAAAGTTTTAGTAGTTTTGGGCTTTTTAACACAAGGAGTAGAAGTTTTCTCTATACCAATCAAAGTAAGAGGATTGCTAGCATTAGGAGCAATATCATTAGAGGTAGTAATGGTACATACCTTCATCTCTCTAGCCATCTCATCTTCTCTTTCCCACCTGGCATGCAATTCTGCTAGCATCCTAACATTTTCATCAATTCTAACTTGGATAGCATTAGCAGTGGCAAAAAAATTGTTCTCTTTCACATCATTAGGCAACACTTTTAATTTCAGAAGTTCAACATCATGAGCAAGGCTATCAACCTTAGAAGCAAGAATATCAATTTTGCCTAACTTTTCCTCAACAGACTTGTTAAAAACATTTTGCTTACCGATGAAGTCCTTGCGCATTACCTCAATCTCGGAGGGCGCAGCCCTAGTGTTGTTGGAAGGATTACCATAAGAGTTACCATAACCATTACCATTGGTAGAAGGATACGGCATATAATTGTTACTAGCAAAATTGTTCCTATAAGCATTGTTGTTAAAATTATTATTTCTAATGAAGTTTACATCAACATGCTCTTCTTGAGCAACCAAAGAGGCCAAAGGAACATTATTAGGATCAACATGAGTCCTATAATTAGAAAGCATAAGCATAATAGCATCAATCTTATCACTCAAGGAGGAGGTTTCCTCAATTGAATTTACCTTCTTACCTTGTGGAGCTCTCTCGGTGTGCCATTCAGAGTAATTTACCATCATATTGTCGAGTAGCTTTGTTCCGGCGCCCAAGGTAAGGGACATAAAAGTGCCTCCAGCAGCTGAATCAAGTAGGTTCCTCGAAGAAAAATTCTGTCCTGCATAAAAAGTTTGAACAATCATCCAAGTAGTCAGTCCATGAGTGGGACAATTCTTTATCATAGATTTCATTCTTTCCCAAGCTTGAGCAACATGTTCATTATCAAACTAACTAAACTTCATAATATTACTACACAACGATATAATCTTAGCAGGAGGATAGTATCTACCAATAAAAGCATCCTTACACTTAGCCCATGAATCAATACTATTCTTAGTCAAAGACAGCAACCAATCCTTAGCTTTACCTCTCAAAGAAAAAGGAAACAACTTAAGCTTAATAATATCACCATCAACATCCTTATATATTTGCATCTCACATAACTCAACAAAATTGTTGAGATGAGCTGTAGCATCATCAGTACTAGCACCAAAAAATTACCCTTTCATAACAAGGTTCAACAAAGCAGGCTTAATCTCATAAAAATTTGCAGCAGAAGCAGGTGGCACAATAGGAGTGCAGATAAAATCACTATTGTTCGTGCTAGTAAAGTCACACAACTTGGTGTTTTCAGGAGTAGCCAATTTAGCAAACTAAAAGCACACAAGTAAAAACAACTACCAAGGGTTCTAATTTTTTTGGGTTTTTGATAAAACAATGCAAGTAAAATAAATAAAGTAAAGCAAAACTTAAAACAAAGTAAAGGATGTGCGTGCGAAAACTTTCCTCGCAGAAGTCCTCTACTTCCTCCCCGGCAACGGTGCCAGAAAAAGAGCTTGATTGCTGGTTGAATGACCAGCCCGTTGGGAACCCCAAGAGGAAGGTGTGATAAATATAGCAGCAAAAAATTTCCCTCAGTTAAGAAACCAAGGTATGTCGATCAGGAGAGGATCAAACAAACGACTGAAGGTGATGCTGACTCCTAATAACACTCCAACAAGGGCGCCGTTTACGACACTTGTTGACTCGTCTTCAACCCATAGAAACATGGAACCTGCACACAACACAACCAAATACTTTGTTCCCAACTTACGATGAGGTTGTCAATCTCACCGGTTTGCTTGAAACAAAGGGTATGAGCGTATCGAGTGGAAAGTGATAATAGTATGTAAGTAAAGTAAACAGTGTGAGTAAAGTAAACACGTGATAGCAATATAATGGAAATAGGACCGGGATCCACAGTTCACTAGCAGTGTCTCTCCATAGATAAAATAATATAAGCTGGGTAAACGAATTACAGTTGGGCAATTGATAGAATAAAGATAACGTGCATATGATGAGAGGATCACTATGAGATTTACTCTGGGCATTACAACAAAATATATAGACCGCCATCCAACTGCATCTATGACTAATAATCCACTCACAGGGATATCATCCGAACACCCCATGAGTATTAAGTTGCGAACAACAGATAATTGCATTAAGCAAAGTGTGTAATGTAAACAAAGCATATGCCCTTGAGCATATGAATGTTGTTTTCCCCCTAGTAGCAACAGCACATCTGCAACCTTAGAGGTTTCTGTCACTCCCCCAGATTAAATAGAGGCATGAACCCACTATCGAGCATAAATACCCCCTCTTGGAGTCACTAGCAACTACTCGGCCAAGATAGCTACTAACAACGGAGAGCATGCAAGATCATAAACAACATAGAGATCACAAAAGATAAATTTCAGTACTTCAACTCAATCATAAACACCAATATTCATCGGATCCCAACAAACCAAATATGTAGAATTACATAACGATGATCTCAATCATGTAGGGCAGCTCATGAGATCTACACATGAAGCACATGGTGGAGGAGACAACCATCTAGCTACTGCTATGGACCCATAGTCCAAGGTAAACTACTCACTCATCGCTCTGGAGGCAAGCATGGCGATGAAGAAGACCTCCGGTGGCGATTCCCCTCTCCGGCAGGGTGCTGGGAAGAGCTTCTGGACCCTCCCGATCTTCGGGTCGACGGCAGTGGCGGATCGCGATGTGTTCTAGAAAACTGATCGGGTCTTAGGTTTTTCTCGTCGGGGGGTCTTTATAGGCGAAGGGGCATCATCAGAAGTGGATGATACGTCTCCAGCGTATCTATAATTTTTGATGCTCCATGCTTGTTTTTACACCATTTGCCTACTGTTTCGTTACACTTCGTGGCACTTTTATGCATTTTCCGGAACTAACCTACTAACAAGTTGCCATAGTGCCAGTTCCCTGTTTTCTGCTGTTTTTGTGTTTCAGAAGTGCTACACAGGAAATATTTTTGGAATTGGACGAAACAAGTTCCTGAAGTCTTATTTTTCCCGGAAGCTTCCAGAGATCTGAAGAGGAGTCGAGGGCCCCACACACCAGGGCGGCGCGGCCCAGCCCCTGGCCATACCCCTATGTGTGAGGGCACCTCGGGCCACTTCTGACGATGCACCTTCGCCTATAAAGACCCCCTGAAAGAAAAAACCTAAAACCCCGATCAATTTTCCAGAACACATCGCGATCCGCCGCCGCTATCGACCCAAAGATCGGGAGGGTCCAGAAGCTCTTCCTGGCACCCTGCCAGAGAGGGGAATCGCCATCGGAGGCCTTCTTCATTGCCATGCTTGCCTCCGGAGCGATGAGTGAGTAGTCTACCTTGGACTATGGGTCCATAGCAGTAGCTAGATGGTTGTATCCTCCACCATGTGCTTCATGTTTAGATCTCATGAGCTGCCCTACATGATTGAGATCACCGTTATGTAATTCTACATGTTTGGTTTGTTGGGATCCGATGAATATTGGTGTTATGATTGAGTTGCTATACTAAAATATATCTTATGTTATCTCTATGTTGTTTATGATCTTGCATGCTCTCCGTTGTTAGTAGCTATCTTGGCCGAGTAGTTGCTAGTGACTCCAAGAGGGGGTATTTATGCTCGATAGTGGGTTCATGCCTCTATTTAACCTGGGGGAGTGACAGAAACCTCTAAGGTTGTAGATGTGCTATTGCTACTAGGGAGAAAACAACATTCATATGCTTGAGGGCATATGCTTTGTTTATATTACACACTTTGCTTAATGCAATTATCTGTTGTTCGCAACTTAATACTCATGGGGTGTTCAGATGATATCCCTGTGAGTGGATTATTAGTCATAGATGCAGTTGGATGGCAGTCTATGTATTTTGTTGTAATGCCCAGAGTAAATCACATAGTGATCTTCTTGACATATCACGTTTATCTTTATTCTATCAATTGCCCAACTGTAATTTGTTTATCCAGCATGTGTTATTTATCTTATGGAGAGACACCACTAGTGAACTGTGGATCCCGGTCCTATTTCCGTCATATTGCTATCACCTGTTTACTTTACTCGCACTGTTTACTTTACTTGCATACTATTATCACTTTCCACTCGATACGCTCATACCCTTTGTTTCAAGCAAACCGGTGAGATTGACAAACTCATCGCAAGTTGGGAATAAAGTATTTGGTTGTGTTGTGTGCAGGTTCCACGTTGCTACTAGCTGAAGACGCGCCAACTCATTTTGATCGTGAAACGGCGCCCTTGTTGGAGTGTCACTAGGCTATCAAGCATCACCTTCAGTCGTATTGTCCGCTCTTCTCCTGACCGACATACCTTGGTTTCTTAACTGAGGGAAAACCTTGCAGCTATATTCACCATACCTTCCTCTTGGGGTTCCCAACGGGCTGATCATTTAACTAGCAATCAAGCAATTTTCTGGCGCCGTTGCTGGGGAAGAAGTGGAAGACCTCTGCAAGGGGAGTTTTTCACACACACATCCTTTACTTTGTTTTAAGTTTTGCTTTACTTTATTTTTACTTGCATCGTTTTATATCAAAAACCCAAAAAAACTAGAATCCTTGGTAGTTGCTTTTATTTAATTACTTGCTTTAGTTCATAATGTTGTTCCCTAAGTACGTTTTGGAGGACCTCTCAGTAGGTAGTGGTTCAATTATTGGGAAAGATAACATTGAGGAGTTCTTTAATCACATTAGTATGCATAAAGAAGTTGAGGAAAAACTTTGGTTGAGCTAGCTCCTAGTATTGAAGTTGCTTCTGCTTTTTTAATTCACATGTTAGAAGCTAGGTTTGCTAGCCTTAATCCTTTTATGTAATACATGTTCCTTAAGCTTCATGAAATTGAGGCTAGGAAAGTTTTTAAGAAGTTTAATAAGCTTGGCTCGCCTATAGCGGTTGTTGGTACACCCAATGAAGATTTTAGAGTGCCAATACCTTATAAACTTATAGGAATTCACGATGCTTGGGATAAAAAATTTAGTTGGATTTATCCTGAAAACTTTTTTGATGAAAGCAGTGTACCAAAAAGTGATCATAAAGGATCTTCAAAAACCCATTTGGACATATTTTCCTTCATTGTTGAAAAGATTCCTATAGTGGATCCTGATGCCTCTTTCATTATTACTTGATTCGCAATTTTCTGCGCCTAGCTCAAAGGCGTTAAAGAAAAACACTCTTGGGAGATAACCCAATATTTTATTTTCAGTACTTTTTCTTTTATTTGAGTCTTGGAAGTCATTACTACTATAATGACCTCTCCTTATCCTTTTTATTTTATTGTTGTGCCAAGAGAAGCCTCTAATTCGAGTGAGGTAAAGATTTGGGGATATTGCTGTCCTAAAACTGTTTTCAATGTTGCACCGTAAAAATTCGTAAAAATTCTTTGTATATCTTTTGGACCTCACATTTCTTGTGCATATGTCCCAGGTTATATCCAAACTTTCGTTAGTTGAATACTTTTTGATTTGAGCAGCAGAAAACCCCTAAAAAATTTGACCTTTGTCAGCTGTTCTGTTTTAACAGATTTCTGCCAGTATTTGTGTTTGCCGCTTTATCGCTTTGTTTTTGAGTTCTTTTGATCACAGAACTTTTGGGGAAGTTGCTGCAGTAGTATATACTTTATATGTGGTGGTTTTGGGTTGAAACCTGAAGCAAAAAGGGTTGATTCAATGTTATGCTTACACTAATGTTGCTAATAGAATTGTGTTTAGTTTTGTATGAAGTAAGTTTTCAAGTGTAGGGATTGGAGAATGATGAGATAAGATGAAGAATAGACAAAAGCTCAAGCTTGGGGATGCCCATGCAACCCCCAAGAAATATCCAAGAGGTACAAGCATCAAATCTTGGGGATGCCCCCGAGGCACCCCCTTCTTCGTCGGCAAAAATCAGGTCACCTTTCAAAACACTATATTTTTATTGCTTCATGCACTATGCATTTTTCTTGGAGCATCTTTTCTTTTGATTTCAGTTTTATTTTGTTTTGTTTGCTGCAATAAATGGTTATATCACATCATGTTTCTTTTGGAGGAGATGAACTCGCTTTTCATTTGCCAAGAACACTCTAGTTTTCACTCTTATCGTTCAACGAGTGTTCTCTTTTTCTGCTACTGCATTTAGCCTTGATTTTTGTTCAGATCTTGTTATATCTTTTCATTAAGGTGTATTTTTGCCTCTGATCTTTATTGGTTTTCATCAAAAGAGGTGTTCATAAATTTTTTGAATGGTGTTGAAAAAGAGAAAAAGCTTTATGCAAAAAAGTGGTACAAGAAGGAGCTTGTGTAGACTGCGGCTTAGGATTTTTCATGTCATGCTTGATATCTTTTTGATAGTATGCTTAGTGGTTTTGCTGTAGCATGACTTGTCTCCAATAACTAAGATTGCTTAATGAGCCTTTGAAAAAATCACGCATTGTTTTTATTGTATGGAAGCATTATTTTGGTTTTCTCCTTGATGCTTTATTTGGGTTGACTTGGCGCATACTCACACATGTTAGACTCTTACAAAGTCGCCAATAGCCTTTATGATCATTTAGTTTTTGACTTTTGATGCCATCTTATGCTTCTTTTAATGTTGCTTTGTCGCTTTGCATGATTATGGCCATTATTGCTCTCTTAGTTGGTCGCTCCCAGTCTTTTGCTAGCCCTCGCCTTGTACTGAGTATGAGCTCTACTCATGCATCCAACTCCTAAAAACCAAGTTTGCCAAAGTGTCCACCATATATACCTATTAGCAATTTGCTATTCCAAGTAAATTTGACTTGCTTTTATCTACTCTTCAAATTAAACTCTTACCAGTGTTATGCGAAAATTGGTCAGTAAAGCTCTCTCGAACCGGAAGGCACACTTTACTTTTTCCTGTTCTTAAAAATTTGACATTGTGGTCTCTTATGTTGAGTTGTTATGCTTGTAAGTTGTAAGTTGGATACTAGCCCAACCATGCTATCATGGGGCAAGCTTTCAACATTGCACTTCTTATTTGAGTTGATATCGTGATCTTTTGTTTATGGATGCCCGCGGTGTGAAATGAATTGGGAATCTTGCGGGGATCATGGAGTTTGTATATGTGTTAGGGAAACGCCTGTGCCACCAATCTAAGCCATGCATAATTCATGGTGGAAATTTGCAGCATACCCATGGTGGACATCCGACGACACATCTCAAAATAAAAAGCTAAACAAATGGCAAATAAAAGAGATGTCGAGGTGTTCATTGTCTGCTTGTCCTGTCATTTTGATGTGGGCTTGTTCCATGTCATCAGGCATGGAGGTACCCCGTTAGCAGTTTTCGATGATACATATATATACTTACAATGACAAGAGCCTTGCTTGGGACTCTAAGTAAAGTAGCATGAGGTTTGGGTACTCGTATTCATGGGGCATGAGGTTTTTGACTTATGACTTGTCAAGCATATGCATCATAATTGTTCTCGCATTAACTCTAACCATTCAAGATGCTTATGATGGGGGCAATGAGAGCTCAAAGCCGGTAAGTAACATAATTTTTGAAGGTCTATAAAACTTGCAATCACTGCTTCCCTCTGCGAAGGGCCTTTCTTTTACTTTTATGTTGAGTCACCACCTTCTTTCTTTATGCACCATTAAGAGAGCATAGTTGTCATTCTTAGTATAATGTGCATTGTCCCAAAGTTTTCATTGATTGATTCATATTATTGGTTTCACTTGTTCTCAAATTATTTGTATCTAGTCGCCCTCTTAAACTTGAAGGTGTCCTATGCATTTATGTTTTGCTCTCTATTAAAGACAAGCTGAAAACCATTTGTATGTTTTTCCTTATGATTTGAACATACGTTTGACTTTCATTGTTTCATTTTCATGATCTTTTGTTTGTGTTCATTTGCATGTTATAACATGGTTGCTAAGTTCTTATTGTCAAGATTATATCTTTCATGCCCATGTTTTAAGTTCTTATGATCCCAGCTCACAAATGCCTACATATATGATCAAGATTGTGTAGGTGCATATCACCTCAAAAATATTCTTTTGTTATCACTTACCTACTCGAGGATGAGCAGGAGTTAAGCTTGGGGATGCTTGATACGTCTCCAACGTATCTATAATTTTTGATGCTCCATGCTTGTTTTTACACCATTTGCCTACTATTTCGTTACACTTCGGGCAGTTTTATCCATTTTCTGGAACTAATCTACTAACAAGTCGCCAGAGTGCCAGTTCCCTGTTTTTTGCTATTTTTGTGTTTCAGAAGTGCTACATAGGAAATATTCTCGGAATTGGACGAAACAAGTTCCTGAACTCTTATTTTCTCGGAAGCTTCCATAGATCCGAAGAGGAGTTGGGGGAGGGGCCATGAGGGCCCCACACACCAGGGCGGCGCGGCCCAGCACCTGGCCGCGCCCCCTATGTGTGAGGGCACCTCGGGCCACTTCTGACGATGCCCCTTCGCCTATAAAGACCCCACGATGGAAAAAACCTAAAACCCCGATCAATTTTCCAGAACACATCGTGATCCGCCGCCGCCATCGACCTGAAGATCGGGAGGGTCCAGAAGCTCTTCCCAGCACCCTGCTGGAGAGGGAAATCGCTACCGGAGGCCTTCTTCATCGCCATGCTTGCCTCCAGAGCGATGAGTGAGTAGTCTACCTTGGACTATGGGTCCATAGCAGTAGCTAGATGGTTGTCTCCTCCACCATGTGCTTCATGTTTAGATCTCATGAGTTGCCCTACATGATTGAGATCACCGTTATGTAATTCTACATGTTTGGTTTGTTGGGATCTGATGAATATTGGTGTTATGATTGAGTTGCTATACTGAAATATATCTTATGTTATCTATTTGTTATTTATGATCTTGCATGCTCTCCGTTGTTAGTAGCTATCTTGGTCGAGTAGTTGCTAGTGACTCCAAGAGGGGGTATTTATGCTCGATAGTGGGTTCATGCCTCTATTTAACCTGGGGGAGTGACAGAAACCTCTAAGGTTGTAGATGTGCTGTTGCTACTTGGGAGAAAGCAACATTCATATGCTTGAGGGCATATGCTTTGTTTACATTATACACTTTGCTTAATGTAATTATCTGTTGTTCGCAACTTAATACTCATGGGGTGTTCGGATGATATCCCCGTGAGTGGATTATTAGTCATAGATGCAGTTGGATGGCGGTCTATGTATTTTGTTGTAATGCCCAGAGTAAATCGCATAGTGATCTTCTTGACATATCACATTTATCTTTATTCTATCAATTGCCCAACTATAATTTGTTTATCCAGCATGTGTTATTTATCTTATGGAAAGACACCACTAGTGAACTATGGATCCCTGTCCTATTTCCATCATATTGCTATCACCTGTTTACTTTACTCGCACTGTTTACTTTACTCGCATACTATTATCACTTTTCACTCGATACGCTCATACCCTTTGTTTCAAGCAAACAGGTGAGATTGACAACCTCATCGCAAGTTGGGAATAAAGTATTTGGTTGTGTTGTGTGCAGGTTCCACGTTGCTACTACCTGAAGATGCGCCAACTCGTTTTGATCGTGAAACGGCACCCTTGTTGGAGTGTCACTAGACTATCAAACATCACCTTCAGTCGTGTTGTCCGCTCTTTCATGACCGACATACCTTAGTTTCTTAACTGAGGGAAAACCTTGCTGCTATATTCATCATGCCTTTTTCCGATCCACAGTGTTTAGTCGATCAACACATGGGTTTAGTCGATCAACACATGCACGCTTACTAGTCTTTAGAAAGACAAGGAAACTACTGCTCTAAGCACACATAGATGCATGCAACACCGTTTATAAAAAGGGCAATAAATTCTCCATATATCTAACTTTATTAAGCAACAATGATATTTGTCTGCTTAGACTAGCTACAATGGTGGTATTATAGGTAGTATTATGTATTTCATGCACGCAAAAATCTAATGTGTCACTGCAATTAATGATGAGAGAGACTATAGTAATATCATAGGCCTAGCTATACTGTATCACAACACATTTTTTTAGAAATGGGGGTTCACCCGGCCTCTGCATCAATTGATGCACATAGCCATTTTATTTAAATGAATTATTCAGTTTGTCACCACGAGGTCATAATACAAATTTTAGTCATCAGCTAAGGATGACATGATGATCAGCCAATGGAAAATAGAATACAAAGCAGCGCTAAACATTTTGTATCTTATTAGAATGCCGCCAACCACCCTGGCTGTAGATAGCCTGAATGACCGCCATCAATCGTGTGCATCCATAATCCATATGTCCCCGCTGCTCCTCTGGAAGTAGGTATGCCTAAGTAGTGATCCGGTGGGTAGCTTTGTTGATAACCTGCAAAAAAGGAGCATAGCTAGCATTGTTAAAGATAGCATCGTTACAGAAATTCCAAATTGCCCAAACCAGACCGCAAACACCAATTCTAATTCGCGCTTTGGATATTTTGTCTTTCCCATTCAACCATTTGCCAAACATGTTCTTAATATTAGCAGGGGCGGCGTATTGAAGGTAAATGGAACAACACTCCAAATAAGTATAGCCATTTTGCATTTAATAAAGAGATGATCTATAGTCTCTTTCTCATCGCAAAAGGTGCATTTCTTACACCCAGTCCAGTTTCGTTTGGCAAGATTGTCTTTTGTCAAAGCCTATTTTATGTTGAGAAACCACATGAAGCTCTGAATCTTCAGTGGTACTTTAGGCCTCCATAGGTATTTTCTAAGAAACTTTGTGTTTCCGTTTAACAATTCTGCATAAAGAGATCTGACAGAGAACTGGCCTGATTCCGTTAAATTCCATTTAAAGGTGCCCCTCTCTTTGTTAAGGTGGACATCCATGAGTCTCTCTACCAGCTCAAGCCAGGATAGCCACCGGTCACTGCTACTCCAAGGTGATGGCGCCAGAAAAGAGCTGGTGGCGTATAAATAATGTGGGAGCAGACGTCCTTGTGCGTGGTGAATGACCAGCCCGTTGGGAACCCCAAGAGGAAGGTATGATGAGTGTAGTGGCTAGTTTTCCCTCAGTTAAGAAACCAAGGTTTATCGATCAGGAGAGGAGAGACGGTGACGACTGAAGGTGATGCAACTGGCTTAATAACACTCCAACAAGGGCGCCGTTAACGATACTTGTTGACTCGTCTTCGGCCAGTAGCAACGCGGAACCTGCACACACACAGACAAATACTTTGCTCCCAACTTGCGATGAGGTTGTCAATCTCACCGGTTTGCTTGAAACAAAGGTTATGAGTGTATCGAGTGGAAAACAATAGTAATATGTGAGTAAAGTAAACAGTGCGGGAAAAGTAAACAGGTGATTGCAATATGATTAAAATAGGACCAGGGTCCACAGTTCACTAGTGGTGTCTCTCCATAGATAAAATAACATGCTGGGTAAACAAATTACAGTTGGGCAATTGATAGAATAAAGATAACGTGATATGTCAAGAAGATCACTATGAGATTTTCTCTGGGCATTACAACAAAATACATAGACCGCCATCCAACTGCATCTATGACTAATAATCCACCCCCAGGGATATCAATCCGAACTCCCCGAAAGTATTAAGTTGCGAACAACAGATAATTGCATTAAGCAAAGTGTGTAATGTAAACAAAGCATATGCCCTTGAGCATATGAATGTTGTTTTCTCCCTAGTAGCAACAGCACATCTACCACCTTAGAGGTTTCTGTCACTCCCCCAGGTGAAATAGAGGCATGAACCCACTATCGAGCATAAATACCCCCTCTTGGAGTCACTAGCAACTACTCGGCCAAGATAGCTACTAACAACGGAGAGCATGCAAGATCATAAACAACATAGAGATAACAAAAGATATAATTCAGTACAGCAACTTAATCATAAACACCAATATTCATCGGATCCCAACAAACCAACATCATAGAATTACATAACGGTGATCTCAATCATGTAGGGCAGCTCATGAGATCTAAACATGAAGCACATGGTGGAGAAGACAACCATCTAGCTACTGCTATGGACCCATAGTCCAAGGTAGACTACTCACTCATCGCTCCGGAGGCAAGCATGGCGATGAAGGAGACCTCCGGTGGCGATTCCCCTCTCCGGCAGGGTGCCGGGAAGAGCTTCTGGACCCTCCCGATCTTCGGGTCGACGGCGGCGGCGGATCGCGATGTGTTCTGGAAAACTGATCGGGCCCTTAGGTTTTTCTCGTCAGGGGGTAAATATAGGCGAATGGGCGATGTCAGAGGAGGGACCACGGCCCCTCACGTGGGCCCGGCGCAGCCAGGGGGGTGGCCGCGCCGCCCCTGTGTGTGGGGGCCACGTGGCCCCCCTCCGTCAGGTCTTCGGATGTTTGGGAGCTTCCCTGTGAAATATGACTTCAGGAACTTGTTTCGTCCAATTCCGAGAATATTTCCTGTGTATCACTTCTGAAACACAAAAACAGCAGAAAACAGGAAACTGGCACTGTGGCACTTCGTTAATAGGTTAGTTCCGGAAAATGCATAAAAATGCCACTAAGTGTAACGAAACAATAGGCAAATGGTGTAAAAACAAGCATGGAGCATCAAAAATTATGGATACGTTTGAGACGTATCAAGCATCCCCAAGCTTAACTCCTGCTCGTCCTCGAGTAGGTAAGTGATAACAAAAGAATAATTTTTGAGGTGACATGCACCTACACAATCTTGATCATATATGTAAGCATTGATGAGCTGGGATCAATAGAACTTAAAACATGGCATGAAAGATATAATCATGACAATAAGAACTTAGCAACCATGTTGTAAACATGCAAATGAACACAAACAAAAGATCATGATAATGAAACAATGAAAGTCAAACGTGTGTTCATATCATAAGGAAAAACATACAAATGGTTTTCAGTTTGTCCTTCAAAGAGAGCAAAACATAAATGCATAGGACACCTTAAAGTTTAAGAGGGTGACTAGATACAAATAATTTAAGAACAAGTGAAACCAATCATCATGAGTCAATCAATGAACTTTGGGACAATGCATATCGCACTAAGAATGACAACTATGCTCTCTTAATGGTGCATAAAGAAAGAAAGTGGTGACTCAACATAAAAGTAAAAGAAAGGCCCTTCGCAGAGGGAAGCATTGATTGAGCATGTGCTAGAGCTTTTCATTTGTAAAACAGAGATAAAACTTGGGTTTTGAGAGGTGGTTGCTTTTGTCAACGACTGGCAATGGGGTTCTTACTATCTTCCATACAAAAATAAAGCAAGTTTTTGAGAGAGAGATTGGCACTTTTGTGCTCTTTTTATAAAACTTGGCACTCCTCCCCACCTTTTCCTTTCACATACCATGGCTAACCGATTCCATCGGGTGCCCACCAACATTCACATTCTTGGAGGAGTGCCTTTTTTCTAATTTTTTCCCTTTTTTTTCTTTTTGGAATAAGCAATATGGAAGATAGCAAATCCGACCACTACGTCCCCATGAGCTGAAAACAGTGTCACAAAACAAGAAGTATTTTGAAGGTTTTGAAAGGTAGCACATGAGCATTTACTTTGGAATGGCTTACAAATACCATGCATAGGAATTTATAGTGGACACAATGGCAACTTGGCTTTTAGGAGTTGGATGCACGAGTAGAGCTCATACTCAGTACAAGGTGAGGGCTAGCAAAAGACTGGGAGCGACCGACTAACAGAGCAGTAATGGCCATAATCATGCAAAGCGACAAAGCGACATTAAAAGAAGCATAAGATGGCATCAAAAGTCAAAAACTAAATGATCATGAAGGCTAATGGCGACTTTGCAAGAGTCTAACATGTGTGAGCATGCGCCAAGTCAACCCAAATAAAGCATCAAGGAGAAAACCAAAATAATGCTTCCATACAATAAAAACAACGCATGATTTTTTCAAAGGCTCATTAAGCAATCTCAGTTATTTGAGACAAGTCATGCTACAGCAAAACCACTAAGCATACTATCAAAATGACATCAAGCATGACATGAAAAAGCCTAAGCCGCAGTCTACACAAGCTCCTTCTTGTACCACTATTTTGCACAAAGCTTTTTCTCTTTTCCAACACCATTTGAAATTTTTATAAACACCTCTTTTGATGAAAACCAATAAAGATCAGAGGCAAAAATACACCTTGATGAAAAGATATGACAAGATCTGAACGCATATCAAGGCGAAATCGAAAACCAAAAGCAGTAGCAGAAAAAGTAGAATGCTCGATTTTTAATAAGAGTGAAAACTAGAGCATTCTTTGCAAATGAAAACGAGTACATCTCCTCCAAAGGAAATTTGTTGGGGTCCAACCATTTATTGCAGCAAACAAACAAACTAAACAAACTAAGAAAACTAAAACAACTGACGCTCCAAGAAAAACACATAGTGCATGAAGCAATAAAAATATAGTGTCTTGAAAGGTGACCTGATTTTTGCCGATGAAGAAGGGGTGCCTCGGGGGCATCCCCAAGCTTTGACGCTTGTACTTCTTAGATATTTCTTGGGGTGATGCATGGGCATCCCCAAACTTGAGCTTTTGTCCATTCTTCAACTCATCTCATCATTCTCCAATCCCTACACTTGAAAACTTCCTTCATACAAAACTAAACACAATTCTATTAGCAACATTAGTGTAAGCATAAAATATATTCAACCTCTTTTAGCTTCAGGTTTAAACTCAAAACCACCACATATAAAGTATATACTACTGTAGCAACTTCCCAAAAAGTTCCATGATAAAAAAGAACTCAAAAGAAAGCGATAAAGTGGCAAAAACAAATATTGGCAGAAATCTGTCAAAACAGAACAGCTGACAAAGGACGAATTTTTGAGGGATTTTCTGTTAGTCAAATCAAAAAGTGTTCAACTAAGAAAAGTTTGGATATAACCTGGGACATATGCACAAGAAATCGCAGGTCCAAAAGATAAACAGAGAATTTATACGAATTTTTACGGTGCAGCACCGAAAACAGTTTCAGGACAGCAATAACCCCATATCTTTACCTCGCTCAAATTAGAGGCTTCTCTTGGCACAAAAACGAAATAAACAAGATAAGGAGCGGTCATTACAGTAGTAATGACTTCCAAGACTCAAATAAAAGAAAAAGTACTGAAAAGTAAACATTGGGTTATCCCCCAAGAGTGCTTTTCTTTAACGCCTTTGAGCTAGGCTCAGTAATTTAAGAAGATGCTCACATAAGAAATATGAATTAAAGCAAAAGAGAGCATCAAGGAGCAAATATGAAACACATTTAAGTCTAACCCACTTCCTATGCTTAGGAATCTTGTAAGAAAATAAATCAAAGAAGCACATAGTAACAAGTATGGGTAGATAAAACAAGAGCAACTTCAAAACTTTCAATATAAAGAGAGGTGTTTTAGTAACATGAGAATTCCAACAACCATATTTTCCTCTCTCATAATAATTTTCAGTATCATCATGAACAAACTCAACAATATAAATATCACACTCATCCTCCTTTGTTAAGCATGGAGGGCTATCAAATAAGGTATTAATTAAAGAGTTACTCTTATTGGGAGGTAGACATGGGTAGCTCCATTCTTCCTCCTCTTGATCATCACTCTCCTCTTCTTTTTCATCCATTGAGCTTCCAATTTCTTCTTCCATAGGCTCCTTCAAGGCATTAGTATCTTCCGTTGGAGAGCATCTATTAAGATATTTAAGAATATAGCCATTTCCTTCCTTGTAATTATCAAAGCAAAATGTGAGTATATCATAAACCTCATATTTATAAGGTGCATCATCAGTATTTTTAACCAAATAAGCAAGTTCGAATGCACCCTTCCAAGCAATAAATTCTTCAATTTGTTCCACATCATAAAAGTCATAATTTCCATTAATATAAGAAGATATGGTAACATCATCATTATATTCACATTGAAAAGGGAGGTGTTTATACCTCCTACAGCAACAAGATTCATCAAAGCAATAAGTAACATTATAAGTAGAGCACACATTTCTAGCAATAATATATAATCTATTGATTTGTTCCCATAAGTGTTTCCCTTTCTGTGACAAGCGGTGTTCATCATAATAATTTTGCTGCTCCTCCGTGAACCCACCTTGCCAAAAAGATTTAGTTTCAAAGAAACCAACCATTGATAGAAAGCATGATAGAAAGCATGATAAAGCAAGACAAGTAAAAACAACTACCAAGGATTCTAATTTTTTTGGGTTTTTGGTAAAAAGCAATGCAGGTAAAATAAATAAAGTAAAGCAAAACAATAACAAAGTAAAGAATGTGTGTGCGAAAAACTCCCCTCGCAGAAGTCTTCTTTCCTCCCCGGCAACGGCGCCAGAAAAAGAGCTGCTACTCCAAGGTGATGGCGCCAGAAAAGAGCTGGTGGCGTGTAAATAATGTGGGAGCAGACGTCCTTGTGCGTGGTGAATGACCAGCCCGTTGGGAACCCCAAGAGGAAGGTATGATGAGTGTAGCGGCTAGTTTTCCCTCAGTTAAGAAACCAAGGTTTATCGATCAGGAGAGGAGAGACGGTGATGACTGAAGGTGATGCAACTGGCTTAATAACACTCCAACAAGGGCGCCGTTAACGATACTTGTTGACTCGTCTTCGGCCAGTAGCAACGCGGAACCTGCACACACACAGACAAATACTTTGCTCCCAACTTGCGATGAGGTTGTCAATCTCACCGGTTTGCTTGAAACAAAGGTTATGAGTGTATCGAGTGGAAAACAATAGTAATATGCGAGTAAAGTAAACAGTGCGGGAAAAGTAAACAGGTGATTGCAATATGATTAAAATAGGACCGGGGTCCACAGTTCACTAGTGGTGTCTCTCCATAGATAAAATAACATGCTGGGTAAACAAATTACAGTTGGGCAATTGATAGAATAAAGATAACGTGATATGTCAAGAAGATCACTATGAGATTTACTCTGGGCATTACAACAAAATACATAGACCGCCATCCAACTGCATCTATGACTAATAATCCACCCCCAGGGATATCAATCCGAACACCCCGAAAGTATTAAGTTGCGAACAACAGATAATTGCATTAAGCAAAGTGTGTAATGTAAACAAAGCATATGCCCTTGAGCATATGAATGTTGTTTTCTCCCTAGTAGCAACAGCACATCTACCACCTTAGAGGTTTCTGTCACTCCCCCAGGTGAAATAGAGGCATGAACCCACTATCGAGCATAAATACCCCCTCTTGGAGTCACTAGCAACTACTCGGCCAAGATAGCTACTAACAACGGAGAGCATGCAAGATCATAAACAACATAGAGATAACAAAAGATATAATTCAGTACAGCAACTTAATCATAAACACCAATATTCATCGGATCCCAACAAACCAACATCATAGAATTACATAACGGTGATCTCAATCATGTAGGGCAGCTCATGAGATCTAAACATGAAGCACATGGTGGAGAAGACAACCATCTAGCTACTGCTATGGACCCATAGTCCAAGGTAGACTACTCACTCATCGCTCCGGAGGCAAGCATGGCGATGAAGGAGACCTCCGGTGGCGATTCCCCTCTCCGGCAGGGTGCCGGGAAGAGCTTCTGGACCCTCCCGATCTTCGGGTCGACGGCGGCGGTGGATCGCGATGTGTTCTGGAAAACTGATCGGGCCCTTAGGTTTTTCTCGTCAGGGGGTAAATATAGGCGAAGGGGCGATGTCAGAGGAGGGACCACGGCCCCTCACGCGGGCCCGACGCGGCCAGGGGGGTGGCCGCGCCGCCCCTGTGTGTGGGGGCCATGTGGCCCCCCTCCGTCAGGGCTTCGGATGTTTGGGAGCTTCCCTGTGAAATATGACTTCAGGAACTTGTTTCGTCCAATTCCGAGAATATTTCATGTGTATCACTTCTGAAACACAAAAACAGCAGAAAACAGGAAACTGGCACTGTGGCACTTCGTTAATAGGTTAGTTCCGGAAAATGCATAAAAATGCCACTAAGTGTAACGAAACAATAGGCAAATGGTGTAAAAACAAGCATGGAGCATCAAAAATTATTGATACATTTGAGACGTATCAGTCACCTATTAAGTTCCTCCTAAAAGAAATGTTCAGCCCATCCTCTTTGATGGCGCTGGCCACGGTGACATTTTTGTGGTTAACAATGGCATATAGGTTGGGGTATTGGGAGGCAAGCGGCTCGGCGCCTAGCCAAGTGTCCTCCTAGAGCCGATTCCCCTCTCCATCGCCAATGATGTAGGAGCCATATTTGAAGAAAGTTTCTTTTTGATGCATCAACCCTTTCCAAAAAGGGGAGTCTTTAGGTTTAGCTTGCACTTCAGCTATTGTTTTGGTTTTTAAATATTTATTGCATAGCAGCTCTTGCCACATGCCTTCCTCGTTGATGATTTTGAACAACCATTTCCTCAGAAGACAGCTATTCTTGACATCTAGTACCTTGATGCCCAGACCACCTAGGTCCTTCAGACGACATATCATGTTCCATTTTGTGAGTCTATACTTCTTTTTATTTTTGTTGCTTTGCCAAAAGAAATGTGGACGATAATAATCAAGCCTCTTCCTTACCCCTATGGGTATTTCGAAGAAGGAGAGCAAGAACATTGGCAAACTAGTAAGCATAGAATTTATGAGGATTAATCTATCACCATATGAGAGGATTTTGCCGATCCACGACGCTAGTTTCTTCTCCAATCTATCTTCGATAACTTTCCATTCTCTAATCAGAAGTTTTCTATAGTGAATTGGGATACCAAGGTATTTAAATGGGAGTGCACCCACGACACTGCCAAAAATTTCTTTATAACCATCTTGACATTCTTTTGCTCGCCCAAATTAAAATAGTTCGCTCTTATGGAAGTTGATTTTAAGACTAGAGAGTTGTTCAAATAGGAACAAAATCAGCTTCATGTTGACGGCTTTATCTAAATCGTGCTCCATGAAAAGGATCGTGTCATCGGCGTATTGGAGAATTGATACCCCTCCTTCTACAAGGTGGGGGTATTAGTCCTCCTACTTGCACATCTTCTCTTGCCCTTGCAATGAGTATGGCAAGCATGTCTGCCACAATATTAAAAAGCATGGGCGATAGGGGGTTGCCCTGACGGAGTCCTTTCAGAGTTTAGAAATAGTGTCCTATATCATCATTAACTTTGATTCCCACACTTGACGGGGAAACCTTTCATCCTAAGGACTTGATGGAGGAAAGGCCATTTGACTTTGTCATAAGCCTTTTCAAAATCTATTTTGAAGAGAACTCCATCAAGTTTCTTAGAATGAAGCTCCTTAATGGTCTCATATAATACTACAACTCCTTCCAGAATGTTTCGACCAGGAATGAAGGCGGTTTGAATGTATCACATCACGTAAAACTAGAAAAAATAAAGTTAAATAAATCTTATCCATAATTTTATATTGAGATTCTAGAAATCAATAAATATCATGAGATTATGAGACTACTACATAATATTATATATTGTAGAGGTTGTATTATATAGTAAAATCATATGCATGATACTATTATATGATACTAGGAAATTTGCCGCGGCGGCACACCGCGCCCGTGGTGTTATTTTTAGTAGTTTATTATTTATTTAGAGTGTTTTTGTTGATGCCCCGTTGGAAAATACTATCAGATAGTTATAGCCAAAATTACCGGGGGAGTGAATTACACGGGTTGAAGTATTTACTTATTTGGAGTGTTCTTTTTTGAGCCTCTGTGATACTATCAGATAGTTATAGCCAAAATTACCGGGGGAGTGAATTACACGGGTTGAAGTATTTACTTATTTGGAGTGTTCTTTTTTGAGCCTCTGCGTACCTACCTTTTGAAAATTGAAGCTTAAAACAAAAGTCTTCTCAAAGTTATCGTAGGAGAATCCCGATATTCTTTTGAGTGCGTATTTTGACCAATTTCATATCTACCTTTTAACTGGTGAAGCCCAAATGAAAATTTCGTGCCCGTTATGCCAATCTTATAGTAGAAGTAGTTAGTGTTTAGAATTTGAAAGAAGACAGCGATACTTTTTCATCTCAAAGAGACTGCAGATGGTAGAGTAAGTATATGTTTCTGTCACTGCTATAAAATAATATAGTAGTATTTTCCCAAGCAAAAGAGACGACTGACGGTGTATTAAGTTTTTTTGAAGGTACAAACAATCAGACAATGGAATAACTATGTTTTTCTAAATTTATTGTAGAAGAAGACATTAGTATTTTCCTCAGAGAAAAGTCATTAGTGGTGTAAGCTTATAGGATGACCGTGAACTATTGTCAAACGGATGTGTTGAGAAATTAAAGTTGGAAATTTACCGCGAGAAAATTACTGAATGTGATTAATAGAAGAAGTTAGTACCAAAAAATTATTGTTCATATTGCACCGGGAAATTACAATAAAAAAATCAATCGCAAAATTTATAGGATGACCGTGAACTATTGTTAAAAGATCGGCGCACGCCGCGCCCTTGGTTGTTAGATTGTTGGCTAAAGTATTGTAGAAGTAATACAATATCTAAGTTGATGAAACACTGTAGAAGTGATGTTAGGAAAGCATAGTTAAATAGGATAAAATTGGTATTATAGGGCATGGTTCAAAATTAATTTCGTGCAGGTAGGTGGTCCAGAAAGGCTAAAAAAAATAGGACAGTATAGACAAAAATCACTGGGAGTTTATGAGTTTATTAGGAAAAGGAGGTTACTATGCAGCTGGAGTGCCCAGAGTGAGGAGAAAGCGCCACATCTTAAAGACGATGCATGTGATAGAGCAAGTTTTGTCTACATATAGCTAAAGATAACTTGCGGTAAAAAATTCACCAAAGTTATATGTGTACCGATAAATTACTACCACCATACTCACAAAAGCTGGAAAAATTACTAATAATAAATCGCATGGAAAATACTGTAGTGTGCGAAAAAATTACAGTGCAAGTTTATCGTGCATCATTGAAAGAATATAGTTGAGAAATTACCATCAACGACTTATGCGCTATTGAAGAATTACTATTGGGTACTTAGCATCGGTAAACTATTGTTAATGCTGAAGGTTCATGTCAGAGAATTATTCTTGAAGAATTACGGTTTGTGTCCTTCATTGTACTGGGAAATTACTAATAGTAAATTATAGGAAAAATACTATAGTATGCACTATTCATAATATACTAAAAAATACTGTTCATGCCACGTAGTGTTTATGTGAACAGTTTTCATGACGTGGCCTAGCTGTGGAGGCAAAATTTATTGATAATCTTTTGGTATTGTTCTCGGATGTAGGGATCGAAATCTAACGGCCACCGCACCAGGAGACACTGGTCATGTTACTACTGTTCATACCAGGTACTGTTCATGCCGAGTTACTGTTTATGGCATATACTGCTCGCACGCACTTACTGTTCATGTTACTGTAGATGCACGCATGAAGAGTGCCCACCGCCGTGGCAGGGCTGGTGGCTCTCCAAATCTTGCAACCTTTATATATGTATATAGACTATCCATTGTGATTAGTCTTAGCCTGAATCGTTGGCATATCTGTGTCTCAGTGTATATGTCACTCCGTTTACAGATCGTCGATGAGGGGTTATAGGTCTCGATGGTTTGATAGGTGGAGCATCACAACAACACTAGAATCACGTCTGGTACCGACCATCGAGCGGATATGGAGATGCAAGCATCGTGTCTTCTCCCTACAAAACTTTTGATGCGCTCAACGACGGAGCTGATACCTTTTGTCGATCTCGCTGCGGCAAAGCTCGGAACACACAATGCCCTGAATACACAGATCTCGATGGTTTAATAGGTGGAGCATCACAGCAACACCAGAATCATGTCTGGTACAGCTTCCTCATATGGTTTTCCAAGTGTTGGGACGTGGATTGTGAGGTAACACCCGTTGCGTGGCCCTTTTTCATCGGCATTCGGATCATCATCACTGTATGAAGAAAGTCAACTTTTTATCCTTCAACTTTGCTTCAGTATTAATTTTTTTATTTCAGTCAAAACAGACCTTAATCTTCCTAAATCGATCAAAACAGATCTAGAACTTCATAAATCAACCACATCAAGTTTTTTTTTGATTATGTGGTGCCACCCGGTTAATAAAAGCCAAAAACCTATCCAATCGTATTGAACCGGGCCAAACACATTTGACCACACCAATCTAAAATAGCAAACCAATGGTCAAATTCCATGATTTTTGTGTCAAAATCTCTGCTGGAGCAGCTTCCCAGCTCGACATCGCTGGTTACTCGTTTGACGGTGTCGCGTCCTTGCCGTTCTGCTAGTTTTGTTCTCCATGACTCTCGTCCTCCACCAGTCCAACGATACGGCGCTCGTCTTCATCGCGGTTCCCATACGCTTGACCTTGGGCTCCTCCAGGACCATCCGAAAAGTGCGGCCCTTCTCCTTGCTAGGCCCATCCACCGGCTCTAGGACAACAGCGATGTTTCACGCGAAAGGGGTGTCTACCAACTCTTCTTTTTTTAAGGTGAGATTTAGTGGCTTGGTCAGCTCTATAACAATAGGTTTTGCGTTGCAAAGGGGCGACGATGTTGTGCAGCGCTGAAGGGGCGACGCGAGCGTGAGAAAGTGACGATAGAGATCACGATAATCACGAGAGCGATCAGAGCTGGTTTCCTTTTTTTTCACTGGTTGTTCGGTTCAACCATCCATCAGTAACCCGGTTCTGTTAGAAACATGTGGTTTTTAATAACCAAGTGACGACATCAACAAACAATCAGGAAAAACCCTAATACAACCGATTTAAGATGTTCAATGTCTATTTTAAACCAAAAGAAAATTTTAGGACTAAAAGTGAATTTGAAGCAAAATTAGAGGACGAAAAGTGAACTTTCTTCTCACTATATTGCATAATATTGTTGTTGCATAATAATCTCCATTATATGCAGCTGAACTGTTTGCAGATACATTCCTTACTACATCGGGAACCCACTAGCAACTTTAGTCAGAAATAGGACCAGTCCTATTGAATGTGTCTAGTCGCACCACAAGATTCTGGCTTTTACATGAGTTACATGGGAATCATAACGAGTTTATTTTTCTCATGTTTGTTACAGAATGCACGGAAGCTAGAGATGATGTTCATCATGATGAAAAATGACCTAACTTATGCCGAGACACAAGTGATGGTTACCGGATTGGGAGCTCTTCATTCTGCTAACTGGGCTAGTAGGGACTACAATGTGAAATTAATAATCAGTTGTTATCCTATATGAGGTGGTCATTGGACCTCCACGCAGGATCAGATTTATCGGTTAATGATCCTTTTATATAAACTAGGTGTTATTGTATGGTGTTGCAGTATCTAGTCTAGAAACTCGTTTTGGGTACTGGAATATGCTCTGTGAAGACTAGACAGAGTTGCATTTTGTTGACGAGTTCCGTTGGACAAACATGATTTTATTTTATTATCTTATAGAACACTTTAACGCAGAACCATTGCTACACTAAAACACTATATATGAAACTTTATTTTTCAAAACCCTTAGAAGACTAATAAGACATCATCGATAACAAGAATGTTTAAGATTTTATATCAATGCTTAATTTCCAATAACTCCAATGGATGATTTAGCACACATTTTTTTGTGTTAATATTAGTGACAACCAACCATTTATACGTATAATTTGTTTATTATTTGAGCTATCAAACCTTAGTGGTATTAATTTTGTTGGCATTGTAAAGAGGATATAACCAAGATGCATGGTTCATAGTTCATGCTCATAGCGTATAATCATGTGTTTATTACCTAATAAGAGAATACTTTTGATTTGCTAGACAATTGTATAAGACGACAGGTAGGTTAATTTATTTAAGTTACGAGGAGCACCCACACCACTACAAGTAATGAAGCTATCTATAGAGCATTTATTGGATTTCTGAACAATATTTCATTCCTACTCAATGCTCTCAAATATCTAAATATTACCCTCTTCCATCCAAATATCTGAATGCTAGAAATCTTCAAAAAAATTACAATATTATCCTCTTTCATCCAAATATCTGAATGCTAGAAATCTTCCAAAATTTTACACTATGAAGTGCTCGCTAGAAACATCCATTTCGCACAGCTTGGAGAGCTAATATTTTTTCCATTGCTAGCATTCATTAACCAATATACGTTTTTTGGCCAAGAAACATACCTTCTTATTCACTGATCATACAAAACCAAACATGTCGTGTACCGTCTCCAAATTACTTTGTTGCTTTTGCTAGATAGTGAGATAACACAAGTGCTTACTTTAATTCTTGAAAAAAAATCTCGGGAATGGTTAGCGTGTGCTCATGTCTCATACAGAACGCCACCGTGGCCCGTGGGTGCATGCATGGAAAATATCGTGTATTCTTCTGAAGACAAAAACAGACACTTAATACATTGCACCGATGGTAACAAAATATATCAAATAAATAGCATCGGTGGTCACTAAACTCGGTAACGGATGAATTTATCATTAAACTTGTATTTTTAGTACACGCATGCTCACAAACTGACCTATTTGATGGTTTTTTTTTAGCAAAACCAGTCAGACGCGGGCTACATAAATTTTGGAGGAATGAAAGAGATGACATATGGCGTTGTATTTTTTTATATTAAAAACCCTTATATTTTCTGACACATGTGACAATGCTACTTCCTTACACGTGAATCCAACATGTCAGTGGTGCATGAAATAATTAAAACTATACGTGCGCCGGATCTAGGATTCGAACTAAGGATCTGAGTCTCAAAAATAGCACACATAGCCACCACAACATATATTAGATTGCTTAAGGATGGGGACCATAGATTGGTTCCCCCTCCTTCGGCTGGTTTCGCTGGCGTCAGGAGGGGTAGGGAGTCTGATTATGAGTAGAGTTTTTTTAAAGTAGTGGTTCTCAATAATTAGGTTAAGTTTTGGTAGCTATTTTTTATCTCCCTGCCAATATAGATGGCATCGTCTATAAAAAAAAAAGATTTTTGGCCTTTCATCCGACGACGAGATCTTCATCCCAGTGTTAATGTTAGTGTTGGAAGATTAACTTTCTCTAGGTATGGTCTTTCAGATCTTTTCTTCGCCGGATCGATATTGGATCTTTTCTCATGGTTGCCGCGAGGAGTATTGTTTTTGCAATATTTGTCCCGGCTGCTACGTCCTCAACAATGATAGTTCGTGCTCTCAGCTCCCCAGCGCTGTTGACCAGGCTGTTCAGTTACTTTTACCTAGCATACTGGTGTTGGTACTCTTGTCGATGGTGATTGACTACTTAAATAGTTGCACGCGTGCACATAGCCTTAGCATTGCGACTGAAATTAAAATTATGGGAGAACCTTCGTTGGTATTTTCAGGTCTATGGTTTGGTATCTATGTTCGGCTACCTCTAGAAAAATACAAGATTGTGTCATAAAAGAAGAAAGAGTTTAAAGATCTTGAAGATTTACTAGTTCTTTTCAGACTTTATTTTGTAATAGTTGAAATCAGTTCATGTATCTCTACCATATACTATTTGTTATTATTTATTATTATGAATATATATCGTATTGATTGCCAAAAAAACATTGCTCAAGGACGGGGGAATTTTCATTTATCATATAAAACTGTTTGCGTAGAGTTTGTACACTTCCATCCTTCTAGAGGTTGTATACTCTCGTTAATTGACTTTGTAAACTTTCGCGCGCACAACCACCACAGCATACCTTAGATTAGTACTAGATTGACCCAGTACGTTCTGCCACGCCGTGCTCTAAGACCATCGCTAAATAGTTGTGGTGTGGTTTTGTTTTGTCGGGACATACATGGTTTTCTTGTTGGCTCGCTGAGTTTTAGCCCTAGGTATAACACGATGAGGCTAGGCGTGTTTTATAGGACAATGCATGGTCGTTGCAACGCTGCTCCCCGCGACATAATCCATCGGAACCACTACCACAACAATACGCAAAAAGAATGCATAACAAGTACCAACGAAAATGAAAGCATTTGCCCTAGAAAATATCGGTGGAGACAACGACAGCGCCAAATAGCCATCCAACCCGACGCAACTCAGCCTTCGAATAATAGGAAGAGTAGCACAAGGCGAAGGGAACCACCGCCATAGCAAGAAACAGAAAAGATCACCTGTCAAAACAGTAAACCGACCCTGTGGCTCTCACCTCGCTTCCACATCGATCACCTCTACCTCTAAATGACACACCCCAACGACAAACACGCGTTAGAGAAAACGTTCATAGGCCGAAAGGTAGGGCCCAACCGAGGGCCCACAACCGAAGGAACCACTGGCTACCGATTCCACCAACACGAGTAGGCCTAGCAAGGAGTGACATTGTTGACCAAAGACGCTCGACTTACCGACAACCAACCGCTACACAAATCCTATACACCACTACGTGCGACGCGGAGGCTCGCCCTGCACAAAGAGATTCGGTGGTGGACCAGGCCCAGTTTGTTCGATAGCTTGTCTGGTTTCTCGGATGCGACACGGCCAGATGTTTCCAGGTTTTCTACATATGATTTTTTTGCAATGATTTTTCTTACATTCTTTTATTGCTTCTTCTATTTTTTCCCTTTTGTTTTCTTTATTCTTTCTTTTTTTTCTAACTATAACCCTGTATAACACCATTTTATCTACCAAGTGTTGGCACGCAAAACTGCCGCGCAACACCAGGATAATCGCCGTGCTTTCGTGACGACGAACGAATGCTTTCTGAGCAAAGCAACAAAGGATTCCCTCGCTTTTGTGGAGGAGAGATGACCGCTTTTCAGCGCAATTTCAGCGCAAAACGGCAAAGATTAAACCAAACCCTAGGGCTGCTAGTGCATGGCGGAGAAGAACGATAAAAGAAACATACGTAAAGAAAATAGACTGTATTTGTGTAGATCGATTGGATGTGTCGATTCTCAATCGGCCATAACCCTTTTATAGGCGCAGGACTTCGCATACGGGTCATGACGTGACGTACAGGAATAAAATTCTAGATGCTAAACCGAATACAATTTGTCCTTCCTAATTCGGTTACCACGTACGTTTAAATATATGTCTACCAAATCTACATGCTAACATATAGTACGTATCAGCTTCAGCAATATATTCTGGCCATGAACACTGATCGCACTAGCTAGGCAATAACAATTGATTGTACATCACTTATACGCATGCACTTGTCTCTACTATACCTTCTCTACCAAATTCCTTCGGCTTGATATCTGATACTGGACAGGACTTGTCCTGGCCTCCTGGGTATAACCTTGTAAGTCCATGAATCCATGAGTCTGGCAAGGAATGTCCGGTGAAGTTTCTTGTCCATGCCAGCCCCTGTTACAGCTTTTAAATAAAATACCAACTGATTAGCTTGACCGACTATTAGGTTAATTTGGCCCATTATACAAAGGTAACTATAGCCAAATCACATCTCTAAATTGTCACTTAACCATGCTAAGCTTTACATCTTTGGCTTTATTGGCCTCTTATTATGCCTGCATTTTGAACTATTCTGGAAGTCCAAATATCAATGTTCTCCAATAATTTAACCACACACATTTAAATTAATTTGGCCTATAAAATACCTAGTAGCCAAATTATGTATTCAACACATGCCCCCCTGTTTTTGGTATAATTATATTTATCGAAAACACTATAACAATACCTTAGGACTATTTCACCGGCCATATAATTTGCTTAGTGTGATGTTAAAGAAATACATCTGACAAACCTTCTGTTCTGCTAAGGGCGATGTTCAAAGAAGACATCGGCCATTCTTTTTTTTTACGGCGATATGAATAACATATCGGCTATTTTTTTAGGTAGATACTTTAAATAGTGCTTACCTCGGGATGATATAAATTGCTTCACCAACCATTATTGCTCAGGGCGATGTCCAAAGAATATACTGGCCAAATCTTCTTAGAGTGATATTTGGAATATATACCAGCCAAATTTTCCTTAGGGTGATACTTGAAACATCATAACGGCCATAGTATCTTCAAACCCCCTGCCTCATGATAGGATAGTATTTCTTTTAATATTTTTCATTTAGAGCTTTGCACAACTTCTCTCCTGCAAGGCCTGTACAAAATATGAATTTTTTCATGGACAGTCTGCACAACTCTATATGGACCTTCCCAACTCGGCGATCATTTGCCGAATTTTCTATCTCCTGGTGGACCTGGACCTTTAAATAATTAACTAAAAAGAACTCTCAGTCAGCTGGTTCTACTCTTGCAAATTCGGTTATTTGGGAATCAGGTACCGAATTATGCTTGCAATGTACCGCTAGCCGCTGATGTTGAACCAACACAATAAAAAGCTACACCATGCACTGAACTCACAGCTAGCATGCTGGTTTCACTCTTGACAACAGCCAGCATCGGTCTCTCTAGTATAATTGTCCTTTTCCTTGCCAACGTAATGACCAGATGCTTGCTGTTCTAAGTAATAAGCTCTAGAAATTTCTTCCCTAAGTATATGATTGAACGTGAAGTATCAAGAGATAACTATATCTAAACATCGGTCTAAATAGATATTTCATAATCAATCAAAACACCGAAATTCGCCTATTATTTTTTGTACTACCAGAAGCGAATCTCCATAAGCATCTATATTCCTTACACCCATATCTACTAAATTTTTCAAACCAAACTGTAAAGCTTCACAGTCAGCTTGGCTATTTGCACAAGGATATTCTAAGCAGATCGATGTTTTATAAACAATATTGTTGGGTAAAATTAAAACAATAAAATCGGCAATACCCCTCATAGCATGCAGCGATTCTTATGCAAAGTGATATTCTATTTTCATGCAATCCCATCGCTAAAAATCGGTTGCTATACACATACTAGGAAGTAAATGATGCAAAAATATTGTACATGCATTACTGTTCAATAAACACATACCGATTTTTTTGGCTTTGAGCAAGCGACGTCGTGGATATGCAATGATGTACTCCTTCTGCCTTCTTACGCCAAAGACTGTGCTGATAACTCGATATTTGTTGTTCTGATCGGCTTGCATATTAACATTAACTAATGTAGACACTGGAATGCTTGCATCACCAATATCTATTACTTGAAGTGAGCCAGCCGATGATACTTAATCCTTGTCTAAGCTTTTTGATGCCATCAAACTCATGAATTGTTTCTTGCATATCGCTCATTCTAAAATGATACTCTTGTGCATCTTTGCAACCACTTATCTATAGCATCGGTCAAACATAGTATCTCAATATATTGCAACTTAACCGATGCCTCTGCCAACATGATGCGGCTTGGATTATCCGCCTTTATCAATATCCATATCACTAGATGCATCTCTTGTATTTTCTGAAACTCCATCAACAACCATGTCATGTGCATTTATATTTTCCTCCCTCGTGATGCGCTTCTCCCTCCAAGTCATGTTCGGAGGCACCATAGGCTTATCCCAATTGAATAATTCATCGCGCTTCTTCTTAGCTATCTCTTCTCTGATCTCCAATGCTCGCAGTCGCTGCACCCTGATGACCCACAAGTATAGGGGATCGCAACAGTCTTCGAGGGAAGTATTACCCAAATTTATTGATTCGACACAAGGGGAGCCAAAGAATATATGTAAGCCTTAACAGATGAGTTGTCAATTCAGCTGCACCTGGAAACAGTCTTGCTCGTAGTGGTTTATCAGTAGCAACAGTTTTATAGTGATGACAGTAGTGAAACAGTAACAGCAGTAGTAAAATAGCAGCAGTAATAGTAACGGTTGTAAACAGTAGGAACAAGTACTGTAGGCATAGGGATGGATTATGGGCGTTGCATGGATAAGATAATTCATGAAATCAATGAGACATGGGCATTGCAGATAAATAATGGTAAAGCATCATAGTACAAACAATCATAGGCATGTGTTCCGTATATAGTCGTACGTGCTCACAAGGAGAAACTTGCACGACATCTTTTGTCCTACCAGCCTGTTGCAGCAGGGCCTCAAGGGAAACAACTGGTAATTAAGGTACTCCTTTTAATAAAGTACCGGAGCAAAGCATTAGCACTCGGTGAACACATGTTATCCTCACATCATAGCCATCCCCTCCGGTTATCCCAATTTCTGTCACTTTGGGTCCTCGGGTTCCGGACAACAATATGTGTATACAACTTGTAGGTAAGACCATAAACAACAAGTATCATCATAGAAATAATAACATGTTCAGATCTGAAATCATGGCACTCAGGCCCAAAGTGACAAGCATTAAGCACAACAAGTTCCAACAATGTCATAGGCACTAAATAAAGATACTAGGCACTATGCCCTATCAATCTCATATCAAATTATATGAACAATCTCATCCAATCCCTACCATCCCCTCACCTACAGCGGGGGAATTACTCACACATGGATGGGGGAGTCATGGATGGTTGATGGAGGAGCGTCGGTGGTGATGGTGATGAAGATCTCCTCCGAATCCCCGTCCCGGCAGGGTGCCAGAACGGAGTTTCTGGTTCCGAATCGCGGTTTCTGATGGCGGCGGCGCAGCGGAAGTCTATCTGGAAAAAAAACATCGTCTCCCTGATATTATGTCGTCAGGGGGTATATGTACGCGAGAGGGGAGGTCGAGAGGGGACCTGGGGCCCCCTCACGCAGGGGTGGCACGGCCAGGGCTGGGCCGCGCCACCACTGTGTGACGGCCCCTCGAGCCCCTTCTCCCTCCGGTCTTCTGGCTCCGTGGGTCTTCTGGTGAAATAGGATTTTTCATGATTTTTCCCGAATTTTTACTGGAAGTTGAATTTCTGCACAAAAACGAGACACCAGAGCAATTCTGCTGAAAACAGCGTCAGTCCATGTTAGTTGTATTCAAAATACACAAATTAGAGGAGAAACAATAGCAAAAGTATTCGGGAAAGTAGATACGTTTTGGACGTATCAACTCCCCCCAAGCTTAGCTATTTGCTTGTCCTCAAGCAATTCAGTTAACAACTGAGAGCGATAAAAGAAACTTTCACGAACACATTTGCTCATATGATGTATATATACTAACTATGTGATCAAGTACTCAGGCAATTCATAATAAGAAATATGTAACTAATGTCACCTCATAGTCAAGCAAGCTATGAAAGAATGCCAATGCACTAATAACAAGTAACATGTGCATGAGAAGCTACAAGATTGTAAAACGCATAAATGATATGAAAGAGTGGTATCCCGCTTGCCTTTATTTGTAGAGCAAAACATAAATGCTGAGGCACCTCTGAAGTCCAAGGGAAGACTAGAAGTAGAAATATCAAAGATACAAGCATCAAAGTTATACCACAATTAACCGTGTTCTGGGACAAGCACATTACACTAAGAATAACAGCTATGCTCTCAAGAAGTGCTTAAAGTTAGAAGATGGTGACACAACATAAAAGTAAACGAATGGCCCTTCACAGAGGGAAGCAGGGATTTAACATGTGCTAGAGCTTTTCATTTGTAAAACAGAGATAAAAGTTTCTTTTGAGAGGTGGTTGTTCTATGTCAACGACTAGCAATGGGGACTTACTATCTTCCATAATAAACAAGTGAGAGCGGTTCCGAGTTCTTTGAAATTTGGCACATTGGTGCTCTTTTATAAAGCTTTGGCAATCCTCCCCACCTTTTTTCCTTTCTCAAACCATGGCTAACCGATTCCATCGGGTGCCCACCAACTTTCACATTCCTTTGGAGGAGTGCCTTTTTTTTCTTTTCTTTAAAATTAAGATTATAATGGTCTGACCAGCTCCCTTGCAAAATTAATGACGAGCAGATGAAGCTGCCTAGTCGAGGGGTACTTAATTTAATATGGAAGATAGCAATTCCGACCACTACGTCCCCATGAGCTAAAAACAGTGGCACAAAATGAGAAGTAGTTGAAAGTTTTGAAAGGTAGCACATGAAAATTTACTTGGAATGGCTTACAAATACCATGTATAGGAATTTATAGTGGACTCTTTGGAAGACTTGGTTTTTGGTAATTGGATGCACGAGTAGAGCTCATACTCGGTACAAGTGAAGGCTAGCAAAAGACTGGGAAGCGACAATCGAGAGAGCAATAACTATCATAATCATGCTTGCGACAAAACAAAATTAATATAGGCATAAAAATGATAGAAGAACTCTGAGGCAATTTAGATCATCGAGGCTTAATTGACTTTTTGTTCAGTCATATGCATGCTTGAGCATGTGCCAAGTCGATTCAAATGAAGCTTTCAGAGGTGGATACCACAATATCATACCATACTATGAATAAAATAATGCATGCAAGCGTCTACATGACATGCTACAGGCTAATAGTAAATTGAAACTAATCATATGAAAGCGAGAACTACAAAGCATCCATTAGATAACATATACCTTACATGAACCGACTAAGCATGTCCACATAGATGAGTATATGTACAAAAATGAAAACAAATAGAGTTCATACCAGCCTCTTACCACATCTCAGATTGTCATATGTCGTCATTATTGCTCTTCACTTTAGTGGCTTGAATAATATAAAGTGAATACCAAGCTCCAGTGGAGTAACGGGAGACTGGACTCTGCAACAAACTTTACAAAACCGAAGAAGAACAACAAATATTTTTGGGGTTTTCGATTTTTGAAACAAAAGCAGAAGGAAATAGCAAACAAAGCAAAATATTTTTGGATTTTTCAAGTAGCAAACCGAAAATAGCAAGTAGAGCAAACCAAAGATAGCAAACTAAAGAACCAAATAGAGAGAAACAACGGAAATATTTTTGGTCTTTTTGTGTTTTGGAAAAGCAGAAGTAAGAACTTAGAACAATAAAGAAAGTAAAACATGGATATACAAAGGTCCGACAAAATATGATGTGTAGATGAGTGAATCGTTGGCGTACCTCCCCCCAAGCTTAGTCTTTTGGCCTAAGTGGAGATCAATCCCAGCTCGGCCAACTTGGCCATGAGGTGGCGCCTCCATAGTGTGACGAAGAAGCACCATCGTCCTGATATGAGTTTGAGGACTCCCCGGAGTGGTACGTGGTGAAGTGATAGGGCGGCTCCTCCTCTTCCTCCTGGACCACCACGCCATGTTGGATATTGAAACCGAGCAGCCTAAGCTGATCGTCCAACTCCACCTTCGTGCGCGACCATGGCCTCACATGAACGCTGAACAAGTTAGGCTGAGGCAAGGGAATTTCCATTTCCTCTCCATCAATGAATAACATCCTGTAAACTAATTTCCCTGCACCAGAGTTAGCAGTAACAAAATGATGGAGTTTCATAGCAGCAAGATCAAGCCTCTGTGGAGCCAACAATACATCATTAGGAGCAATAGAAAGTCCTAGCTCAGCAGCAATGCGCGCGGCAATAATACCTCCATAAATAGGTCCCCTAGCGGCTAGGCGACGAGCAATAACAGCACCGAGGTTATACTTCCTACCAACATCAAGAGCGGTAGCTAGAAAGGCTAAATGATAGTTGGAGATATTGCTAGTGTTTTATCTACCGAGTACACTAGTTGCAAGATAGTAAGTAAAATATCTAATAGCTGGGAGCTGAATATTTCTTATCTTGCCACGCTGTGCGTTGTGGTCGTCATCATTGGTCACCCCTCGGTAAAGCTCCAACAAATCAGCGGGGTAATTTTGTATCTTCTTGGCCGTTCCAAACATGGGAATACCTAAAATAGAACAAAACCTCCCCAAAGACATGGTGATAGACTTATCATAAATCTTAAATGCAACGGAAGGGTTGTAATGAGAGTTAATAAATTTAAAACTTTCAACGAAAATCTTTGTAAGCAAAGCATATTGGTCTCTTTCATCTGCCACGTAATCTATCAATCCAACCCTGTTAATAAGAAGTAAGAAATCATCAAGAATCCCTGCATCACTCAAGAACTTAAAACAAGGGAAGGAGGATGGATGTGCATCTCCATCGTCCCCTTCAGGGTTTGGTGACATGAGATCCTCATTATAAGATATCCTATATTGAGCAGTGGATCTTGAGGGCCTTGATGACCTTGGTGCATCACTTTCAAACACTTCTCCATATGTGAAGTTGGCCATCTCCCTTCTCTGAAATTTTTCAACAAACTCATAAAAAGTGATTTAAAGACAAGCAAGTGTAGAAAACTACTATGGTGAGTTACTAGAGAGCTATCATGCATCAAAATATCAATTCTAAACAAGAGAACAAGCATGCATACTCATTTATACTGTCACCTACAATGCTAAAATACTCAAGATATACTTCACCAAAAGAAAATCTACTTGGACAAGTGGAGGAGTCACATACCGGAGAGCAAATGATCCAAATTTCAGCAGAAATGTTGGGCTGAACAAGGAGATCGAGAAATCCAGGTGAAGAACAGCTAGAACTCGAGCTTGAGCAAATGGGGCGGTGTTTTTCGGGAGAGAGAAAGAGCAGGGGAAGAAGAGATGAGTGAGGTGCCTGGTGGGGCCCCCTCACACCTGGGTGGCGCGACCAGGGCTGGGCCGCGCCACCTGTGTGTGAGGTGGCGTGGCTGCCCCACCTGGTGCCTCCCAGGTGTCTCTCTGCCCCATTTTTGACATAAAAATTTATAAAGAATTTTCTGGAATTTTTCGAGAAACCTTATTTTTGAGGATTTTTTAGAAATTGGCATATCGATAAAACTCAGAAAAACGAGGATGAAAAGATTTTGAGCAAATCAAAACTAAGCATGCAGCAGCTCTGATATACTCTTAATCAAGCAACTTAACTGAAGGAACAAAATTTGATGAAAGTAAATACAAGTGAGGTGGAGTGGATGCGGTGAAAACGAAGTTTCTATCATATAAAATCACTTTGTTAACAAGGTTGATCAAGTCTTGTTACCAAACTAACTTTTTATGCGGAGAAACTTTGCATATCACTTAATGCTTATGTTACCTCAACTTTGATAGGTATAGTCCCAACCATAACAATTTGACATTCTTCTTTGGGCTTTCGCTCTGAACAAATAATTTGACCAACTTTGATGGTCTCAACATGCTTGATTGTATTTAGAGCATTCTTCCTATCAATCCTCTTGGAAAAATATACCGTATATTCTTTATCATTAACATTAAAACTGACTTTTCCTTGATTGCAATTGATAACAGCTCCTGCAGTGTTTAGAAAAGGTCTCCCAAGAATAATAGACATATTATCATCTTCAGGCATTTCCAACACAACAAAATCAGTTAATATTAAACAACTGTTAGCAACTTGAACGGGAACATTCTCACATATACCAATAGGAATAGTAGTAGACTTATCAGCCATTTGCAAAGATATATCAGTTGATACCAATTTTTCTAAATCAAGTCTCTTATAAAGGGAAAAAGGCATGACACTAACTCCAGCTCCCAAATCACATAACGCAGTTCTAACATAGTTATTTTTAATGGAGCAAGGAATAGTTGGTATACCTGGATCTCCAAGCTTCTCTGGAACTTTACCATCAAAAGAATAATTAGCAAGTAAAGTGGAAATTTCCTCACTAGGAATTTTCCTTTTGTTAGTGACAATATCTTTCATATACTTTGCATAAGGAGGCATTCTAATAGCATCAGTCAAAGGAATTTGCAAAAATAAAGGTCTCATCCATTCACAAAACCTGTTGTAGTGTTCTTCTTCCTTAGACTTGTGTTTCTTACCAGGAAAAGGCATTGGTTTCTGTACCCAAGGTTCTCTCTCCTTACCATGCTTGTTGGCAATGAAGTCTTCTTTGGTGTACTTTGCATTCTTATCAATCTTTTCTGGTTCTTCTTCAACTTCTTCTTTATCTTCTTCTTTATCGGAAGCATCTCCTAGTTTAGTTTCAGCATTAGAAATAGAAACACTGTTAGGATCTTTACCTGCATCAGAGGATTCTGCGGTTGTTTTATGCTTCTTCTTCTTCTTAGAAGGAATATCATCATTTGAAGTGCGTTGAGAATCTTGCTCAACCCTCTTAGGATGTCCTTCAGGATATAATGGGTCTTGAGTAGCAGCACCACTTCTTGTGCGTATTTCACATGCTTGCTTCTCTCTTGCAGCATTAACTAGCAAATCTTTTTGCACCTTGGTAAGCTGATCAATTTGTGTTTGAACCATTTGAAAATGTTTAGCAAGTATCTTCACATCATTGGCGGTTCTCTCCACAATATCCTGCAACTTGTTAATAGCTCTAGAATTTTCTAACAAATGATTATGCACCATTCTATTAAATTTTTCTTGCTTAACAATAAAGTTATCAAACTCATCTAAGCATTGATCAGGAGGTTTAGTATAAGGAATATCTCTTTCATCGAAGCGTTGGAGAGAGTGTACCTCAATAGTAGATGAGCGAGGAATTGGCTTACATAATTCTTCAATAGGAGGTAAATTTTTAACATCTTCGTCCTTAATACCTTTCTCCTTAAGAGATTTCTTCGCCTCCTTCATAACTTCATCATTTAATTCAATCATCCCTCTCTTCTTCAGCGTAGGCTCTGTAGATGGCGCAGGAGTTGGTGTTGGTGTTGGCTCAACTAAAGTCCAATCATCATGATTCTGGCTTATTTTAGCCATTAACTCCTCTGCTTCAGCCAGAGTTCTTTCCCTGAAAACACAACCAGCACAACTATCCAAATATGACTTAGATTCATCCATTAGTCCATTATAAAATATATCAAGGAGTTCATTTTTAGGCAATGGTTCTTTAGGCAAAGCTCTAATCAAAGAACAAAACCTTGTCCAAGATTCAGGCAACATCTCTCCTTTTCCCTGTTCAAAATCAAAGATTTTCTGCACAGCAGCATGTTGAGCACTAGCAGGAAAATATTTCTGAAAGAAAGCATTAACCAAAGCAATAGGACTAGTAAGAGATCCAGGAGAAAAGCTATTAAACCAAATTTTAGCAGCATCTTTCAATGAAAAAGGAAAAATCTTAGCAACAAAGTAAGTGCGGAGCTTAATATCATCAGAAAACAAATTACTCAAAGTAGAAAGCTAATTCATGTGCTCCATAGCACTCTCATCTTTAGTACCACAAAAAGGAGTTTTCTCAACAATAGATATGTAAGATAAATCCAAAGATAAATCATAATCCTTGTCTCTAATATTTATGGGAGAAGCAGCAAACTTAGGATCAGGAGACAAATTATATCTCACAGAGCGTCTGGCAAGAAGTTCTTTAACATTACCTGCATTACGAGCAGCACATGCTTCTGCAATAAAATCATCATTAAGCTCAATATAAGCATCATCATCATAATCATCACTAGGACATTCCCTAGACTCAGGTGAACTAACAGGTGTAACAGTGGTGTTTCCCAACTTAGCTCTAGCAATAGTAGCATCTAAAAAGGAACCTAGTGAACCACTCTCATCAAGCACAGTAGAAGCATCATCTAAATTATCAGTGGCATTTTCAATCTCAGCAGAAGTTGTAGCAGTAACATGTGGGTGTGGTGGTGTAAGCAACTTACTCATAACAGAAGGTGAATCAAGAGCAACAGAGGTGTTGAGAGTCGTACCTCTTCTTATAGTGGATGGCAATATAGTAACTTTTCCATCACGAGGTTTACCCATGATGAAAGGATTGCAGCGAACAATATGAATACCAAGTGAACTTACAGATAAAGCTATGCTCCCCGGCAACAGCGCCAGAAAATAGTCTTGATGACCCACAAGTATAGGGGATCGCAACAGTCTTCGAGGGAAGTATTACCCAAATTTATTGATTCGACACAAGGGGAGCCAAAGAATATATGTAAGCCTTAACAGATGAGTTGTCAATTCAGCTGCACCTGGAAACAGTCTCGCTCGCAGTGGTTTATCAGTAGCAACAGTTTTATAGTGATGACAGTAGTGAAACAGTAACAGCAGTAGTAAAATAGCAGCAGTAATAGTAATGGTTGTAAACAGTAGGAACAAGTACTGTAGGCATAGGGATGGATTATGGGCGTTGCATGGATAAGATAATTCATGAAATCAATGAGACATGGGCATTGCAGATAAATAATGGTAAAGCATCCTAGTACAAACAATCATAGGCATGTGTTCCGTATATAGTCGTACGTGCTCACAAGGAGAAACTTGCACGACATCTTTTGTCCTACCAGCCTATTGCAGCAGGGCCTCAAGGGAAACTACTGGTAATTAAGGTACTCCTTTTAATAAAGTACCAGAGCAAAGCATTAGCACTCGGTGAACACATGTTATCCTCACATCATAGCCATCCCCTCCGGTTATCCCAATTTCTGTCACTTTGGGGCCTCGGGTTCCGGACAACAATATGTGTATACAACTTGTAGGTGCTACTTGGTGATGGCGCCAAAAAAGAGCTGTGGCGTTTGTTGACGTGGGAGCAGTAAGTCCTTGTGCGTGGTGAATGACCAGCCCGTTGGGAACCCCAAGAGGAAGGTATGATGAGTGTAGCGGCTAGTTTTCTCTCAGTTAAGAAACCAAGGTTTAATGTCGATCTTGAAGAGGAGAGACGGTGACAACTGAAGGTGATGCGGACTGGCTTAGTAACACTCCAACAAGGGCGCCGTTAACGATACTTGTTGACTCGTCTTTGGCCAGTGGCAACGCGGAACCTGCACACACACAAACAAATACTTTGCTCCCAACTTGCGATGAGGTTGTCAATCTCACCGGTTTGCTTGAAACAAAGGTTATGAGTGTATCGAGTGGAAAACAGTAATAATATGTGAGTAAAGTAAACAGTGCGGGAAAAGTAAACAGGTGATAGCAATATGATTAAAATAGGACCGGGGTCCACAGTTCACTAGTGGTGTCTCTCCATAGATAAAATAACATGCTAGGTAAACAAATTACAGTTGGGCAATTGATAGAATAAAGATAACGTGATATGTCAAGAAGATCACTATGAGATTTACTCTGGGCATTACAACAAAATACATAGACCGCCATCCAACTGCATCTATGACTAATAATCCACTCCCGGGGATATCAATCCGAACACCCCAGTAGTATTAAGTTGCGAACAACAGATAATTGCATTAAGCAAAGTGTGTAATGTAAACAAAGCATATGCCCTTGAGCATATGAATGTTGTTTTCTCCCTAGTAGCAACAGCACATCTACCACCTTAGAGGTTTCTGTCACTCCCCCAGGTGAAATAGAGACATGAACCCACTATCGAGCATAAATACCCCCTCTTGGAGTCACTAGCAACTACTCGGCCAAGATAGCTACTAACAACGGAGAGCATGCAAGATCATAAACAACATAGAGATAACAAAATATATAATTCAGTACAGCAACTTAATCATAAACACCAATATTCATCGGATCCCAACAAACCAACATCATAGAATTACATAACGGTGATCTCAATCATGTAGGGCAGCTCATGAGATCTAAACATGAAGCACATGGTGGAGAAGACAACCATCTAGCTACTGCTATGGACCCATAGTCCAAGGTAGACTACTCACTCATCACTCCGGGGGCAAGCATGGCGATGAAGAAGACCTCCGGTGGCGATTCCCCTCTCCGGCAGGGTGCCGGGAAGAGCTTCTGGACCCTCCCGATCTTCGGGTCGATGGTGGTGGTGGATCGCGATGTGTTCTGGAAATTTGATCGGGTACTTAGGTTTTTTCCGTCGGGGGGTCTTTATAGGCGAAGGGGCGATGTCAGAGGAGGGGCCAGGTGCCCTCACACAGGGGTGGCACAGCCAAGGGTAGGGCCGCGCCGCCCCCTTGTGTGGGGCCCTGGTGGCCCCCCTCCATCTCTTCTTCGGATGTCTGGAAGCTTCCGGGTAAAATATGACTTCAGGAACTTGTTTCGTCCAATTCCGAGAATATTTCCTGTGTATCACTTCTGAAACACAAAAACAGTAAAAAACAGGAAACTGGCACTGTGGCACTTGTTAATAGGTTAGTTCCGGAAAATGCATAAAAATGCCACTAAGTGTAACGAAACAATAAGCAAATGGTGTAAAAACAAGCATGGAGCATCAAAAATTATAGATACGTTTGAGACGTATCAAGCATCCCCAAGCTTAACTCCTGCTCGTCCTCGAGTAGGTAAGTGATAACAAAAGAATAATTTTTGAGGTGACATGCACCTACACAATCTTGATCATATATGTAAGCATTGGTGAGCTGGGATCAATAGAACTTAAAACATGGGCATGAAAGATATAATCATGACAATAAGACCTTAGCAACCATGTTGTAAACATGTAAATGAACACAAACAAAAGATCATGATAATAAAACAATGAAAGTCAAACATGTGTTCAAATCATAAGGAAAAACATACAAATGATTTTCAGCTTGTCCTTCAAAGAGAGCAAAACATAAATGCATAGGACACCTTTAAGTTTAAGAGGGCGACTAGATACAAATAACTTAAGAACAAGTGAAACCAATCATCATGAGTCAATCAATGAACTTTGGGACAATGCATATCACACTAAGAATGACAACTATGCTCTCTTAATGGTGCATAAAGAAAGAAGGTGGTGACTCAACATAAAAGTAAAAGAAAGGCCCTTCGCAGAGGGAAGCAGTGATTGCAAGTTTTATAACCTTCAAAAATTATGGTACTTACCGGCTTTGAGCTCTCATTGCCCCCATCATAAGCATCTTGAATGGTTAAAGTTAATGCGAGAACAATTATGATGCATATGCTTGACAAATCATAAGTTGAAGACCTCGTGCCCCGTGAATACGAGTACCCAAACCTCATGCTACTTTACTTAGAGTCCCAAGCAAGGCTCTTGTCATTGTAAATATATGTGTATCATTGAGAACTGCCAATGGGGTACCTCCGTGCCCGATGACATGGAACAAGCCCACACCAAAATGACAGGACAAGTAGACAATGAACACCTCGACATCTCTTTTATTTGCTATATTGTTTAGCTTTTTATTGTGAGATGCATCGTCGAATGTTCACCATGGGTATGCTGCAAATTTCCACCATGAATTATGCATGGCTTAGATTGGCGGCCCGGCGTTTCCCTAACACATATAAAAACTCCATGATCCTCACAAGATTCCCAACTCATTTCACACCGCGGGCATCCATAAACAAAAGATCATGATATCAACTCAAATAGGAAGTGCAATGTTGAAAGCTTGCCCCATGACAGCATGGCTGGGCTAGAATCCAACTTACAACTTGCAAGCATAACAACTCAACATAAAAGACCACAATGTCAAATTTTTAAGAACAAGAAAGAGTAAAGTGTGCCTTCCGGTTCGTGAGAGCTTTACTGACCGAATTTCGCATAACACTGGTAAGAGTTTAATTTGAAGAGAATATAAAAGCAAGTCAAATTTACTTGGAATAGCAAATTGCTAGTAGGTATGTATGGTGGACACTTTGGAAAACTTTGGCTTTTAGGAGTTGGATGCACGAGTAGAGCTCATACTCGGTACAAGGTGAGGGCTAGCAAAAGACTGGGAGCGACCAACTAAGAGAGCAATAATGGCCATAATCATGCAAAGCGACAAAGCGACATTAAAAGAATCATAAGATAGCATCAAAAGTCAAAAACTAAATGATCATGAAGGCTAATGGTGACTTTGTATGAGTCTAACATGTGTGAGCATGCGCCAAGTCAACCCAAATAAAGCATCAAGGAGAAAACCAAAATAATGCTTCCATACAATAAAAACAACGCATGATTTTTTCAAAGGCTCATTAAGCAATCTCAGTTATTTGAGACAAGTAATGCTACAGCAAAACCACTAAGCATACTATCAAAAAGACATCAAGCATGACATGAAAAAGTCTAAGCCGCAGTCTACACAAGCTCCTTCTTGTACCACTATTTTGCACAAAGCTTTTTCTCTTTTCCAACACCATTTGAAAATTTTATAAACACCACTTTTGATGAAAACCAATAAAGATCAGAGGCAAAAATACACCTTGATGAATATATATGACAAGATCTGAATGCATATCAAGGCAAAAACGAAAACCAAAAGCAGTAGCAGAAAAAGTAGAACGCTCGATTTTTAATAAGAGTGAAAACTAGAGCATTCTTTGCAAATGAAAACAAGTCAACTTCTCCAAAGGAAATTTGTTGGGGTCCAACCATTTATTGCAGCAAAGAAACAAACTAAACTAACTAAGAAAACTAAAACAACTGATGCTCCAAGAAAAACACATAGTGCATGAAGCAATAAAAATATAGTGTCTTGAAAGGTGACCTGATTTTTGCCGATGAAGAAGGGGTGCCTCGGGGGCATCCCCAAGCTTTGACGCTTGTACTTCTTGGATATTTCTTGGGGTGATGCATGGGCATCCCCAAGCTTGAGCTTTTGTCCATTCTTCAACTCATCTCATCATTCTCCAATCCCTACACTTGAAAACTTCCTTCATACAAAACTAAACACAATTCTATTAGCAACATTAGTGTAAGCATAAAATATATTCAACCTCTTTTAGCTTCAGGTTTCAACCCAAAACCACCACATATAAAGTATATACTACTGTAGCAACTTCCCAAAAAGTTCCATGATCAAAAAGAACTCAAAAGAAAGCGATAAAGTGGCAAAAACAAATATTGGCAGAAATCTGTCAAAACAGAACAGCTGACAAAGGACGAATTTTTGAGGGATTTTTTGTTGCTCAAATCAAAAAGTGTTCAACTAAGAAAAGTTTGGATATAACCTGGGGCATATGCACTAGAAATTGCAGGTCCAAAAGATAAACAGAGAATTTATACGAATTTTTACGGTGCAGCACCGAAAACAGTTTCAGGACAGCAATAACCCCAAATCTTTACCTCGCTCAAATTAGAGGCTTCTCTTGGCACAAAAACGAAATAAACAAGATAAGGAGCGGTCATTACAGTAGTAATGACTTCCAAGACTCAAATAAAAGAAAAAGTACTAAAAAGTAAAACATTGGGTTATCTCCCAAGAGTGCTTTTCTTTAACGCCTTTGAGCTAGGCGCAGAAAATTGCGAATCAAGTATTTTCAGCAGAAGCATTAAGATCAACAGAAGAGGTCTTGTCAATAAGGCATTGTATTTCATCCACATAAGTTTTTGAAGACCCTTTGTGATCATTCTTTGGCACACTACTTTCATCAAAAAGATTTTTAGGACAAATCCAGGCAAAATTATTTTCGAAAGCTTCACACAATCCCAAAAGCTTGCAAGGTATAGGTATCTCGGTCCTGTCATCATTTGTACTAATAACCGTTATAGGTGAACTGAGTTTATTAAAATGTTTAAGAACTTTCCTAGCTTCAATAACGATATCCTTAAATTCTGTGCGCAAAGTTTCTAAGATAAAAGCTTTCTTCTCGGGATCCTCAATTTCATGAAGCTTAAGAAACATGTATTGTGTGAAAGGATTAAGACTAGCAAACCTAGTTTCCAACATGTGAACTAAATGAGCAGAAGCAACTTCATAACTAGGAGCAAGCTCAACCAAAGACTTTTCCTCAACTTCCTTATGCATACTAATGTGATTAAAGAACTCCTCAATGTTACTTTTGCCAATAATCGAACCACTACCTACTGAGAGGTCCTCCAGAACGAACTTAGGGAATAGCATGATAAACTAAAGTAAAGTAAAAACAATTACCAAGGATTCTATTTTTTTTGGATTTTTGATATAAAAGCAATGCAGGTAAAATAAATAAAGTAAAGCAAAACAATAACAAAGTAAAGGATGTGTGTGCGAAAAACTCCCCTCGCAGAAGTCTTCTCTTCCTCCCCGGCAATGGCGCCAGAAAAGAATTGATGGGGCCGAGTTGACAGGGGGAAAGATATAGTTGATGTAGGAGTTTCTCCTCCCTGGCAACGGCGCCAGAAAAGAAGCTGCTACTCGGTGATGGCGCCAGAAAAGAGCTGTGGCGTTTGTTGACGTGGGAGCAGTAAGTCCTTGTGCGTGGTGAATGACCAGCCCGTTGGGAACCCCAAGAGGAAGGTATGATGAGTGTAGCGGCTAGTTTTCCCTCAGTTAAGAAACCAAGGTTTAATGTCGATCTTGAAGAGGAGAGACGGTGACAACTGAAGGTGATGCGGACTGGCTTAGTAACACTCCAACAAGGGCGCCGTTAACGATACTTGTTGACTCGTCTTCAGCCAGTGGCAACGCGGAACCTGCACACACACAAACAAATACTTTGCTCCCAACTTGCGATGAGGTTGTCAATCTCACCGGTTTGCTTGAAACAAAGGTTATGAGTGTATCGAGTGGAAAACAGTAATAATATGCGAGTAAAGTAAACAGTGCGGGAAAAGTAAACAGGTGATAGCAATATGATTAAAATAGGACCGGGGTCCACAGTTCACTAGTGGTGTCTCTCCATAGATAAAATAACATACTGGGTAAACAAATTACAGTTGGGCAATTGATAGAATAAAGATAACGTGATATGTCAAGAAGATCACTATAAGATTTACTCTGGGCATTTCAACAAAATACATAGACCGCCATCCAACTGCATCTATGACTAATAATCCACTCCCGGGGATATCAATCCGAACACCCGAGTAGTATTAAGTTGCAAACAACAGATAATTGCATTAAGCAAAGTGTGTAATGTAAACAAAGCATATGCCCTTGAGCATATGAATGTTGTTTTCTCCCTAGTAGCAACAGCACATCTACCACCTTAGAGGTTTCTGTCACTCCCCCAGGTGAAATAGAGACATGAACCCACTATCGAGCATAAATACCCCCTCTTGGAGTCACTAGCAACTACTCGGCCAAGATAGCTACTAACAACGGAGAGCATGCAAGATCATAAACAACATAGAGATAACAAAAGATATAATTCAGTACAGCAACTTAATCATAAACACCAATATTCATCGGATCCCAACAAACCAACATCATAGAATTACATAACGGTGATCTCAATCATGTAGGGCAGCTCATGAGATCTAAACATGAAGCACATGGTGGAGAAGACAACCATCTAGCTACTGCTATGGACCCATAGTCCAAGGTAGACTACTCACTCATCGCTCCGGAGGCAAGCATGGCGATGAAGAAGACCTCCGGTGGCGATTCCCCTCTCCGGCAGGGTGCCGGGAAGAGCTTCTGGACCCTCCCGATCTTCGGGTCGACGGTGGCGGCGGATCGCGATGTGTTCTGGAAATCTGATCGGGTACTTAGGTTTTTTCCGTCGGGGGGTCTTTATAGACGAAGGGGCGATGTCAGAGGAGGGGCCAGGTGCCCTCACACAGGGGTGGCGCGGCCAGGGGTAGGGCCACGCCACCCCTTGTGTGGGGCCCTGGTGGCCCCCCTCCGTCTCTTCTTCGGATGTCTGGAAGCTTTCGGGTAAAATATGACTTCAGGAACTTGTTTCATCCAATTCCGAGAATATTTCCTGTGTATCACTTCTGAAACACAAAAACAGCATAAAACAGGAAACTGGCACTGTGGCACTTGTTAATAGGCTAGTTCCGGAAAACGCATAAAAACGCCACTAAGTGTAACGAAACAATAAGCAAATGGTGTAAAAACAAGCATGGAGCATCAAAAATTATAGATACGTTTGAGACGTATCAGTAGGTAAGACCATAAACAACAAGTATCATCATAGAAATAATAACATGTTCAGATCTGAAATCATGGCACTCGGGCCCAAAGTGACAAGCATTAAGCACAACAAGTTGCAACAATGTCATAGGCACTAAATAAAGATACTAGGCACTATGCCCTATCAATCTCATATCAAATTACATGAACAATCTCATCCAATCCCTACCATCCCCTCACCTACAGCGGGGGAATTACTCACATATGGATGAGGGAGTCATGGATGGTTGATGGAGGAGCGTCGGTGGTGATCGTGATGAAGATCTCCTCCGAATCCCCATCCCGGCAGGGTGCCAGAACGGAGTTTCTGGTTCCGAATCGCGGTTTCTGATGGCGGCGGCGCAGCGGAAGTCTATCTGGAAAAAAACGCCGTCTCCCTGATATTATGTCGTCAGGGGGTATATGTACGCGAGAGGGGAGGTCGAGAGGGGACCTGGGGCCCCCTCACACAGGGGTGGCGTGGCCAGGGCTGGGCCGCGCCACCACTGTGTGACGGCCCCTCGAGCCCCTTCTCCCTCCGGTCTTCTGGCTCCGTGGGTCTTCTGGTGAAATAGGATTTTTCATGGTTTTTCCCGAATTTTTACTGGAAGTTGAATTTCTGCACAAAAATGAGACACCAGAGCAATTCTACTGAAAACAACGTCAGTCCGTGTTAGTTGTATTCAAAACACACAAATTAGAGGAGAAACAATAGCAAAAGTGTTCGGGAAAGTAGATACGTTTTGGACGTATCACACCCGTCGTTTCTGTGTATGTGTGAGTCCCGTCGGACACCACTGAGGTCCTGGTTTAGTTCCCGGTGCTACTGACTTAATTTTGTTGCCTCCCAAGTTTCTCGACCTATACTGGCGTACTGTTGTTCGTGGAGAAAATATTATTTGCTTGGCCGAGAACACTCTCTTCTGATCACATATGCTACCCGATTTACCTTTTTGGTTGTCTCGATTGCTTGAGTCTCCATGTTGTGTAGATATGCTAGTACTATACTTGAAACAACCCATTGGCTGTAAACGCATGGATGTTCCTGAAGTATTGCCTCCCATAGCTGAATCGATTTGCATGCTAGCCGATTCATTTTTCTGACTTGTACTGGAGAATGCAGCAAGTGTATTATCCAAACATTTCTTTCCTGTACCAGCATCTTCTCTATAAACTGATCCTAATCCAACATCGCTGCTTATTTTTGTACTATTCAAAACACCTTCAGCTGATTGATATGCTTCAAGTTTCGGATCATGAATATCATCTGTATCATCTGAAGTTTTCACTGGTATAGGTCTAGCACGCTTTCCCGGCACCCACACAAACTTGTGACCACTCTTGTAAATGTTGCCATCCTCTTTACGTATCGGTGATTGGCTTTGCTGAATCACAATAGCATCACGTGACCTAGCCTCATGACTGAAACAAGCTTTTCTCTCATGCAAGTATGGTCTCAACGCATGCCTCTGTGGAATATATTTCGGCATAAAATGACCTGATGGTCCTGCAGAATATGGCGCCCAGTGATTATAGCTCAATGGAGGAAATTGTTGATACATAAGTGGTGCACAACTCCAATATTTTGGTGCCACTGCAAAATAAGACTGTTGGTTATATGAATTTCCTCGCCAACGCTCATGCCCCCCGGGTCGAGAAGGGAACCAGACGCTTAGTACCTCCAAGCCAACTAAACACGTTGTTGGCCTTATGCGAATTGTATTTGTCCAACAATTGTTTAACAGTCGGCTTTATCTTTGGAGCTGATTTTCTCTTTCTTTCATCAACTTTCTGCACTCCTATTTCTGGACTTTTCGGTTTGATCATCCTCAGTGCAGCATTATCGTCAATGGCAACATTTTTCTCTTTGGTAGATTCGGCCTGATCTGACCGAATAAGTATTTTCTTGTTCTCAAAGTCAATCGCATCAATAGGAAAAGGATTAATATCGACTTTCGTCGTAGGACTTTCTATAAATATCAATCGTCCTTTATCACTGGCCGATTGCACCTCTTTAAAGACGTTGGGAGAGTTCGATGGTTGCATGACTTGAACAATATCTTGCCCTGCATCTTGCTGATTTTCCAACGTCTTGTCTTCCTTCCTTTTTTGATCATGTGCCTCTTCACTTTGATGCTCTACTTCAACCGAAGATGGTTCGGCTAAATTTTCTTTTTGTTGATCCTCGTCAATTTCTTTGGCACGGAATTCATAGGGCAACATGAAAGCTCCCTCACATCTAGAAAAATCAAGCACCGTTGTTTCACATTCACCATGTTCTTGCTCGACGAAGCTTGTATCTACCGGATTGACAAACTCGGCGCGTGTGTCTGACTTAGCTTTACCCAAATTTAATTCAGCTTGAACTAAGTCGGTCGTGGCAGACGTGGCAATCATCTTTTGTTGATCTAACTTGGCACATGTATTGTCTAACCCGGCTTTATCCGAATTAGCTGTACTGACCGAGTCAACCTTTTTCTGCTGGTTGGCTCCCATAGCCCTGACTTCGACAAGCTTTTTTGCAAGATTTTCACAATATTTCCTATATAAATCAGCCCACTCCTCTGATGATCTCCCCTCGAATCTTTCAGCATTTTTCGGCAATGACAATTGGGTGTTACCGAAATTCTGCAGTTGTTTAGGGGGTGTATCACATGCTACAGTATCAGATGAAGCCACACGAGCTCCTATTGAATTCTCACTTATTCAGCTGCAAGCAGTGTGGAGGTGTGTAGCCAAATTATGGATATCTGAAGTTGCATATGGTGCTGAAAAATTAGTAACATAAGGTGTAACATATGATGGTTCAGAATAATTGGCCAAATAGCTACTAGTACCATAGCAAGTCGGGCTGTCCATCGGCATGTATGAAGGTGAAGCAAAAAATTGCAAGTTATTTGCCGATGAATAAAAGGGTGAAACATTATTTTGCATATTATTAAAATTTATAACATTAGGTGCTTCATATTGGTTAACTGAATTCATCACGTTGTTCATCGGCATATGAACTTCTGGGGCTGCCGATGTATGAGAATTTGAATATACGTGCTGAAAGTTATCAAAATTATAACAAGTTGAAGGATGCACATTATTTTGCATCGGCGTTTGCACATAGCAAGAATTAGGGCTAGCCGATACAGTATTCATATCAAAGAATCTAGCAACTTCAGCATAAGAATTATTTGCATATACAAAAGAAGATTGAGAATTCATGTTACCGTTGTAGACTGCAGCTTCTTGATGACGCTCTTTACGTAGCAGGAACGGGCCAGAGACCGGTCGATGCTTCATCCCCAGCGGAGTCGCCAATTGTGTTGGCACGCAAAACTGCCGATAATCGACGTGCTTTCGTGACGATGAACGGATGCTTTCCGAGCAAAGCAACAAAGGATTCCCTCGCTTTCGTGGAGGAGAGACGACCGCTTTTCAGCGCAAAGCGGCAAAGATTGAACCAAACCCTAGGGCTGCTAGTGCATGGAGGAGAAGAACGATAAAAGAAATATACGTAAAGAAAATAGACTGTATTTGTGTAGATCGATTGGATGTGTCGATTCGCAATCGGCCATAACCCTTTTATAGGCGCAGGACTTCGCATACGGGTCATGACGTGACGTACAGGAATAAAATTCTAGATGCTAAACCGAATACAATTTGTCCTTCCTAATTCGGTTACCACGTACGTTTAAATATATGTCTACCAAATCTACATGCTAACATATAGTACGTATCAGCTTCAGCAATATATTCTGGCCACGAACACTGATCGCACTAGCTAGGCAATAACAATTGATTGTACATCACTTATACGCATGCACTTGTCTCTACTATACCTTCTCTACCAAATTCCTTCGGCTTGATATCTGATACTGGACAGGACTTGTCCTGGCCTCCTGGGTATAACCTTGTAAGTCCATGAATCCATGAGTCTGGCTAGGAATGTCCGGTGAAGTTTCTTGTCCATGCCAGCCCCTGTTACAGCTTTTAAATAAAATACCAACTGATTAGCTTGACCGACTATTAGGTTAATTTGGCCCATTATACAAAGGTAACTATAGCCAAGTCACATCTCTAAATTGTCACTTAACCATGCTAAGCTTTACATCTTTGGCTTTATTGGCCTCTTATTATGCCTGCATTTTGAACTATTCTGGAAGTCCAAATATCAATGTTCTCCAATAATTTAACCACACACATTTAAATTAATTTGGCCTATAAAATACCTAGTAGCCAAATTATGTATTCAACACCAAGGAATAGCATGGCAAGATATGAACAGGAGCAATGCAAATACTGGTTTGTGAAAACAGACCAGCAACATGTTTTCACCGCTGCGACTAAACGGCTGAACCAAATTGAGTGAGTGACCACTCAAAACGATCGCAGGAACGAGTACTACAAAACATTCCAACTAAGCATCCTCTAATTCGTCCATCTGGGTATTCAAAAGTGATCGTTTCTCTTACTGCAGAAATGGAGACTGCAGCAGAAATGATTTGAACCCTAATTTCACATGGACCTGCTCATCCCCTGCCTTTTTCTATTTTTTTTCTCTTTTATGATTCTTTCACATTGAAAATCATTCAAGTAGCAATTTGAAAGAATATTCATGGGGTATAAAATTGTGTTATAGATTTAAAATATAGCTTATATGGATTCAAGAAATACTCCTAGGTATGAAAAATGTTTTAATATTTCATAATGGTACACGTAGTTTGGAAAAAAAATCATGAGGTTTAAAATATGTTTTTATGGATTCTATAAATAGGCCACAAATTTGAAAAATTGCCACGAGTTTAAAAAATCATTCTTGGATTCAAAAAATATGTTCACCAATTCGATAAGATGTTACAGGTGTTGTGGTAGGAATTAAAATAAGAGTGGATCGGAATTTCTAAGCTTTGTGACTCTGAACCAAGGCACATAATACTATAATGAAGTGCACCCAGCGAAAGAGCTCTTTAGAGATTTCAGAGGTTCTCAATATACACTACGGTTAACAATGCATGCAATAGCTAGCATGGTTTTTTTTGTGTGTGAATAAGCTAGCATGGTACATAACCAAGTTTCGGCATTATGGCACTCTAAAGTACACTGAAAGAGTCCTATACTCCTATCTGAAAGCAATCTCTGTTGACAAAAAAACACAATGCATGTTCAGTCTAGGCGTAGATGTAGTGAGAATTAAGGAGTGACAATGGAACCTAGGTATACTTTTGTAAATATATTTTCTACATCTTAATTATGAAGGTGGAGTGACAATATAACCAAGCTGCCTGTCATTTCAGATTTCACCAAAACCTAGCATAGCAACCGTGCCAGTTTATAGATGACTTGAAGATTTATATCGTTGCTATAAAATCAAGGTTGATCACCATAAAGAAACTTAGAGAAACAAGATCCAATTGCAAAAAAAATTCACATTAGTAGCCACCCTAGATTGAAGTAAATGTTGGACACAACAAACCCAATCTGATGGTTCAGAGCATCGCAACCCAAAAGAACATGATGAAAAACTTAGTAAAGTAAAGCAATGCTCATTTATATGCAAAATCACCTCCACCGGCAGTTCCAGTTAGATATTGGACATCAAAACTTTTGTCGGCAGCTTGGTTCGCCTATTTCAGTGCACTTCAAAAACTTCATCGGGATATAAAGAGACGCTTCCAACAGATAAAAATCACCAAAAGTCAATCCTTATAACATAGCACCAGCCAATTGGGAAAATGCAGAGATTAAACAGTAAAGCACCTGTGAAAGAAAAATTTGTGTACTGTGCCTCGACTACACTCACAGACTTAGCTCCCTCCTATACTTCTCTGCAATTAACGTACAACGTTCCAGCAAAAAAACAGCACAACACTTCCAAATCTCTCGAACAATTCCTCAATTTCTTGCCTTGGCTCAAATCTACTATATACTAAAAGTACAATACGGAGATCTAAAACAGAGACATCACGTTAATCCACATCATCTATATTAATTATGATAGTTAGATCAAAAAATATGTGGCTGTGATTTTATGAAATAATAGTAGTCACGTAACATGTTTGACACAATTTATGTAAAACATCATATACCCAGGTGTCACGTCTTGAAACGTGATCGTTTAGAAAAAGACTAGCCGTATGATACCACGAAACTGATACATGCATCCCTAAAAAAACGGAAACTGATACATGCAAGAAAAAACGATGAAAACGTGATTCAACCAGCTGATATTTGTGTCACTTAAAATAAGTCTTATCACCTCTCAAAAAAAAGTCTTATTTTTTTGACACAAATACAGTAGGGAAAGGCTCCCTACTGTGTCAAAAAAAATTATTAAAAAAAGTCTTATCAGAGTCTACCTGCCCGCAGCGTGATAGGTTATAGGTGTAAGAAAAAAAAACCTATCAAGAACGTGATGGCTACGTTAGGAGTTCTGTTAAGTAATTAATTGGCATGGGCAGCTTAGGAAGAATTTATAAATTGTTAATTATCATGTATTTTCTCTGTTTTTATTTACTCCATAATTCAAATTTATTCAAAGTTATTTTTTTGTAAAATTTGACCAAAGATGTATCAATAAATATTAATATTTGTAACACAAATTTCATATAATATATGAAATAAATTTTATGATGATTCAAATAATAATGATTTTTAAGGCTGAGATTTTTTCCTATATATCTGGTCAAAATTTATAAATTTTATTTGACTAAATTGTAAACATGGGATTGCATATTTCTATGATTGAGTACACATAATGACATAAATGATACAATTTTTTCGACCTTATTAGACCAAAAAATTCGCAAGATGCCTACGGAAGTTCAGAGTGTTGGAATTTAAATATTAAGGAAGTCACGACATTAGTCACCCTAGGTACAATGTTTTTATGATTGAGTACAGAAAAAATGAATTTATTGGACTAAAATAAAATTAGCCCCCGCAAAATGCATGTCGAAACTCAAAGTTTGGAGTCGTACAATTCTAAGATTAATAAAGTCACGACATCTATGGCACTATCAAGGGGAACGTCCTCACATAAAAATACTGTTTAATGATACAAGATTTAGCCAACACATATTCTCCTAAGTTTGAGAATGCCCCTACATAGAAAAATATTTAGACTTCATGAGACACAGAACGTCCAACCTTCAAAATTGATGAAGACATAACTTTAGTCGATATACTATTGACGGTAATGTCTCTCACAATGTAAAATATTTTGGCTTAATGATAGACATGTCCAAAACACTACAAATATTCGCTCGACATGTTTCATATTTAGTATCCATATAGTGCCAATACTATTTGAATTAGAGGACCTGAAAAGAGTACACGTGATTATTATGGTAGACATATTTGGACTATTGTATGTGTCTTTCTCTTCTATAATCAAATCAACATAATAGCATATATATCATTGCAATTGCATAATTAAATTGACAACTGATCAAGAGTCATTTTGCATAGCATACAAAATACATGTGACTAGACGGGTAGAACCACTGAATGAAGATTAAAATAATTTAAGAGTATAGAAAATTTAGAGTCATATCTTTCTAACTATGATTATTAATATATAAACATTTTAACGAATATGCCTAGAAGAAAATTATTTATATTTAGCAATATATTCATATAAAAAATAGTGGCAATGTTTCACTATGTTCATGTTGCTAAGACGTTGCAGATTGTGACATGAAGTACTCGTAAACTAGTGGAAAAAAATCGTACGAGATGATTCTCACTATTTAGTTATTTAATGTGACCTACCCATTAAAGAGGATATGCCGTTTTATCTAAATTCAATGATTTTTTTATCAAAGATAATATTGCTTACTAATCAGACCTCATGTAAGAAGTATAGTTCAGTGTCTACGGATCAAAGATTACTTACATGTATGTTAACTTATGGTATGACAATCCTTTGCCTAGAAAATTTCAGATTATCAATGGTTTTATTTGCATACATGATTTTTTTTATAAAAACCCATTTGCAATAATTGTACAACAATTTTCTTTATTGTCACATAACGATAAATAATATGACATCACTAAAACTATATTTATATTTCTTGAACACTTTGAACCAATTACAAATGATGCTCTCGCATTTGCGAGGGCCACCATACTAGTTGATAGCAACAACCAACACGTATCTTAATCTCTCGCAGTTCCTCTCGGCAACAAGCAGCACCGAGCAGCCGCCTCTCAATTAATTCCGCTCACTTTCACTACCGGAGAACAGTGCTTTGCCGTGCGGGCAAAAGGCACGACAAAGGGGGGAAAACGCACGGCAAAGCCTTTGCCGTGCGCCGACGCACGGCAACGAGCGCACGGCAATGTACTGCCCGGCAACGGATTCTTTGCCGTGCGTTTTTCCCGCACCGCACGGCAACGCCCTTTGCCGTGCGTTTCAGTCTTTGCCGTGCGTCAAACTTCTCTGCCGTGCCATACTCCTTTGCCGTGCGTCCTTCCCTGTTGCCGTGTGTAGAACGTTGCCGTGCGTTTTGCACGTTGCCGTGGGTGGCAGCGCTGCCGTGCGTTTTTTTGTAGACCGGGATGGGCTAGGGTTTCTCCGTAGACCAGGCTTCAAGGGCTATGCATGTCAAAACCTTTGCTTTACACATACATATGACCTAAAAAAAGCCAAAGGAATACACTAGCCCACCGACGCGATGCCGTCTGGAATAATCTAGGGGGGTAGACCGCGCGGGTGCAGCGGGCTAGGGTTTCGCCGTACATCGCGCTTCGAGGGTAGCAACCCCCTCCAATGCTATTATGTGTCCATAATATATAGAGACAGGTGTGGTAGAGCTATCTGAGAGGTGTGACCACCCCGTTGGCACACATGCGATAACACTTAGCACATTAATTTCTCGAAGCGTGGTTTGCTCCGAAACCCTAATATATGTGGGGGATGACGATTTTGTAGTGTATGTTTGTATTGCAAAAAGCATGCATGGGTATAACACATTGTATTAAGTAACATTAATAAATAGTCAACAAAATATAAAACTAATTGAGAAATAAACATAAGTAGTAAAAAGAATAAAACAGAAATTAATTTTTTTTGAAAAAGGTAATATGCGCACGGCAAAGGGATGCCGCACGGCAAAGGCCCCTTTGCCGTGCGGGACAGCAAGGTGCACGGCATAGTTACCTAGCACGGTAGAGGTGTGCGCCTTTGCCGTGCACTTATTCTTTGCTGTGCGCTCCCGCGGCCGTTGCCGTGCGTTGTTTCTTTGCCGTGCGCTCGTCTCGACCGTTGCCGTGCCTACTTTCTTTGCCGTGTGCTTTTGTCCACCTTTGCCGTGCGTTTATCGCTGCCGTGCGTTGTGTATTCGCAGCACGGCAAAGAAGAGTTTGCTAGCACGGCAGCAAGTGTTTTTCTGGTAGTGTTTCTCTCAGCAATTAGCAAACAGAAGCAGCACCGCGCCTCACGAACCGTCTCAGAGACAGCAAGGGAAAGAAGCAAATTGCCATGCAACGATGGAGCCTTCTTCTCTACCGCAGCAACTCTCTCTCCCTGGACTCGATATCCTATCTCCATCACATCGGAACATTAGGGCGTTACTATGGCTCGCTGCGCCGTGTTGTGGCCCAGATGCCGCCGCCCCGTGTTCCGTCTGCGGTCTGCCCCTGGTGCGCCCTGTCTTCCCCATGTCGCCATCTCTCGGTCTAGATTTGACAGGCAAACAAAGCGAACGCACTAACCTATTCGGGACAAAGGCGGCTCGCGGCGGAAGATCGTCATCCTTTTCCACCTGGCGGTTCTCCAATCTCCACTCTCTCCACATCCCTCTCCTCCTCAGCGGCACAGGCTGCCCGCCCCTTGATCTCGAACTAGGAGGCGAGGTGTTGAGCCGTTGAGAGCGCCCGTGTATTTATTGCTCCAAACCGACTTATTGACCGACGAATGGAACCGACTATCCGCGCATGACGCGACCTACAGCAGGTCCAAAACACGCTTGACCAGACGGACGAATCGAGAGAGTCCGTGATGAAGTAAACGTGATCGAGTCAGGCGCCGCCTTCCCGCAGGTGGAACTAGCGACAACGACAGGCCGATCGACCAGGAGCGCTCAAAACCAGGGAGCTTGGAGCTCCTTAGGGATACTTCTGTCCAAGCAGCGGTAGAAAAATTAAACTGATACCGTCCCTCCTCTGCCCCACCTCCGACCTCTCCATCCCAGGATCCGAGGCCGTCGTGGCAGGGGCCGCGCTGTCCTGCGCGCTTCTCCTCCGTAAGGGGCCGGCGACACATGGCTGGGCGCCCGTCGACTTCAGCCCGTCATGCACGTCCACCGCCTCGTTCCTCGTGGCCGGCAGGGCATGCGTGGAGGCCACCACCCAGGAGCGACCTGCGCTGCCGCCGCCCATGCCGGTGCAGATGCAGATGCAGCCGCCGCCGGTCCTCTCCCTCGCCATCGCCGGAGCTGGGGCGGACGAGCCGTATCAGGTACACTGTAAACTCCAAGATCCCTTCGCCGTGGTGGCTGATCCACTGGGGCCCAGGCCTACCGGGATGGTGGTGATGCTGCCTAGTCGGGGTCGGGGATGGTGAGGAGAAACCACTACCTGCTCCTGGTGCTACTTCACGGGGACTCGGGTCCCTCGTCCAGCGGCGGACTATAGCCGAGAGGCTCTAGGTGGACTGCCGGGGAGGGTCGTCCTCCTTCCTGCTCCCATCCTCATCCTTCTGCCAGCCACGGCATCTCCTGGCCATAGAAGATAAGGTTTAGTGCATGTCGGCTTCCTTGCCTAAACTACTTGTACCAACCTGATGGATTAGAGTAATTTTCTGGAACTAGTACTAGTGCTATTGTTTTATGATTACTGTAGTTTAGGGTGTTCTATTTTGGCAAAGTTATCAATTTGCTAGTACTGAATCTTTGTGCAATACAACCATGAGGTTCTTCGTGCAATCAAATCTTTAGTCCTCATCTTATTCTTGTTAAATGAACTCTATGTATGTACCACACCTTTACGAAAGCTTTGCACTTGTGGCTGAAGAAGAAAGCTTCTAATAAGCACAGCTTGAGCATGAAAAATCTGCAAGAGGAAAGGTTACAAAGGTAGGTGCGAGTTAGGAACAGAGCATACTCTTCTGAATTTCATGTTTAGTGAACTCTTGCTTAGCAGTTTGACCGGAAATATTTTTACAGGCAGCAAAAGTCCGTTCTATCTGACCTCCTCAACGCCATCGACATGAGCTGCACATTTGTAGGGAAACGTTGATAGTGCTTGATGATGAAAATTTTCATAGACATTTCCATCCCAGAAATTGATGGTATATTCTCCAACTGGATGTAGTGTTTATATTAGAGTGCACGGACATTTGTTTTTTTAGATTGTGGGGTGGATTGTTCGTGGCTGTTTTGGTTTACAAACAAACCAAAATATTCCTGAGTAATACATTCTAAGGTGTGTCATGTTGCATGGATATTTAGCTCAAATTGCATTTTAAATTTTGATCCGCTAGCGCCTCTAGCACGGGGTGGTCTTAGGGATGTGCTACGGCCTGCGGGAACTGTACTGAGGCTCTAGCCTGGGATTTGTAATCGGATGGTGATGTTCGTGATTGGCAGCCCGTGATGTGGCGGAGGCAGCGGGTGGTGTAGGAAGTCGTTTTTTGCATGACAAATTATATCATTATCATGTTTTGGTCACACTTTTTTTATGTGGAGTTAATTTCTTTGTAACATGGTATTTTTAGTTGCATGTGTGCAATGTATGTCGAGGAGCAGGTGCTTTCTGCTTCCATCATGTTCTATATTAATTACGTTTCTTTTGACAGCATGCCTAAGTTACTTCCATTCTCTCACTAAGTTGGTACTATCATCTAAACTAAGTTGATTATTGTCATAGTTAAATATATTTTAACTTGCTTTATTGCAAGCATGATTCACTTTGTTAGCATGCCTCAAGTTCCCTATTAGTCTACCTAAGTTGCTTTTGTCAACATCCTTTAAGTGTTTGAATTACACCCCAAATGCCCCTTAGTATACCAATTTTATCAACTTCTATGCTTGTTATTTAGTTTCTGATTTTAATTAAGTTGTTATGTCATCATAACTAAGTTGTCTTCTCATTCTAACAAAGTTGGTTTCTGTGTAATCATGCTTTTACCTTAAACTTTTTGCTATTTTTTATTAACTTCTTTACTTATTAGTTGATTTATGATTTTGATTAAGTTGCTCTGTCATTGTAACTAAGTTGTCTTCTCAGTCTAACCAAGTTAGTTTTTGCGTAATCATGCTTAGACCTTAGGCTTTTTTGCTAAATTTTATCAACCTCTTTGCTTATTAGTTGGTTTCTGATTTGGATAAAGTTGCCCTGTCATCATAACAAAGTTGTCTTCTCAATCTTACCAAGTTAGTTTTTATGTAAGCATACTTTTACCTTAGAACTTTTTGCTATTTTTCGTCAACCTCTTTGCTCATTAGTTGGTGTTTTATTTTGATTAAATTGCTCTTTCATCATAACCAAGTTGGTTTTTGTGTAACCAAAATTTTATCTTGGAACTTTTTGCTACTTTTTATCAACCTCTTTGCTCATTAGTTGGTTTATGATTTTGATTAAGTTGCTCTTTCAGCATAACTAAGCTGTCTTATCAATCTAACCAAGTTGGTTTTTGTGTATTCAAGCTTTTACCTTAGAACTTTTTTCTAGTTTGATCAATCTCTTTTGCTTATTAGTTGGTTTCATATTTTGATTAAGTTGCTCTTTCATCATAACTAAGTTGTGTTCACAATCTAACCAAGTTGGTTTCATGTAATCATGCTTTTACCTTAGAACTTTTTGCTATTCTGTTAATTGTTAAAGATGAGGGTTAGGACGATTCAACTAAGTTGCTCCTAGTAGACAAACTCTGGTTTGTGTTTGTATCATTTAAACTAAAAAACTAATGGACACAAGAAATTTTCTTAGTTGTGTTTGCATTGTATATGCAGGTTTTTTGTAGTAAATCACCAGTTTGGCGAAAGATAACCAGGCAAAACCTGCGTTTACCAGAAGGGTGTGGAGGAGCAGGGAGCTGTCCAGCGCCTCAACCACCTTGTGCGGATCCAGCAGCCGTGGCTGTCACCTGGCCAAGCTGGGTGTTGCTCCTTAGTAAAGTTATTTTTTTATCAAGGTTTCGCTATACATGCATGAGCTAGAGGTTTTTACTTTTTCTTTGAAGAGAATCATGCAAATAATATAGGTTCTCAGCTTGTCTAACTAAGTTTGTTGCGACATGTTAGTTGAGTTTTGGGAGTTTTTCATACTTGTCATTTTGCTGAAAACCAAGTTGTCTAGGTTCTCTACTTATTGATGTTACGTTATCTATTTTTTAGGCTCGGCTAAGTTGATCACTTTTCACTGTTAAGTTGTGTACAAAGTAGCTGCTAAGTTGGTGACGAAGAAGCTCTTAAGTTGTGCCCTAATTGCTCCTAAGTTGCCCCTTAACTGCAGCTAAGTTTTTGTAGCTAAGAAGCTTCTAAGTTGCCTATTTTCAGGCTGCTGCTAAGTTGTGTACAAAGTTTTTGGGTCTATCACATCAGTTATACCCTAAGGTGCGTTGTGGATGGATCTAATATGCACAGAAGTTCATGCTTGCTTATTTTCTATTGTTGTCTTTTAGGAATTGGTTTGTTCCAACATGGAGATCCTAATCTAGGAGTAAAAGTAAATAGAGGGGATAGGGTAAATTATCGAGTGATCTGATTACCTCCTTCGTTTTGTTTCCTTTGGAGCTAAGCATTTTGAATCATGGCAAATCTGATGAAATGCAGGTTTCATGGAGATCCGCAGAAGATGAAGAAAAGGAGAGTAGAGGAGGGACGTCACGAGGTCCAGGCTGGAGACTGGTTGGCACGCGCGAGTGGAGCATGCCCCGATCCAGTACACAATTCAGCAGCACCAGCACTCGAGGGCTGATCCTATGATCCAAGGCGCACAGAATCTACTCCGGAGCAGGCGAGGGGATGTTTCGGGAGCGCGTGGACAAGACTATCTAGCTGCGTCCGAATATATCTACTAGTTTTAGCATATTTTTTGGTCTTTTGGTCGAGTTGAATCAGGTTGGTTTTGACTATTGTGTAGATTGATCTCTCACACATTTTGCTACGTTGTGTTTGTAAAATAAATTGTTGTTTCACGCATATGCTAAGTTATATACCCCTAGTGCTAAGTTGCATATCCTATTTGTGAAGTTGATTCACGCCTGTTGCCAAAGTACATCGGGTTAGACAGTCTGGCCTCCATCCTGCCCTCCCCATCATCCTAGAGCTTTGACCCGCCACCGCTCGGCCTAGCTCCGTGCAGGGCTAGGCATCTCCTTTCATTTCTTGTGATTCATGTAGCGCCTTGTGTCTTGACTCGCAACACTAGCCACATTCACATTAATCGAGATGGAGTTGTACTTCCCGGCGGCTGCTGTCAAAGACACCAAGTTTGCTTCTTCACACACGTGCCAAGTTGTATTTTTCGATGGCATATTGGTTCAATAGATTATCTAAGTTGTATTTTTCACACAATAAATTGTTCACTCATATATTTGTTAAGTCATGTTCTGTAGACAGTAAAATGTTGCTTCACATATGTCCTAAGTTGCATTCCCACTATCGCTAAGTTCTATATCCACTATTGTTATATTGCAACTCACTATTGCTAAGTTGTATAGCCAACTAGGCTATGTTGCATACCCACTATTGCTAAGTTTCTTACCCACTATTGGTATGCAAAGTAATCATGATGCCACGACTACCCCCACTGCGGTGGCCTCCACCCTAACGCATCCGGCAGCGAACGCTCGAGTAGGCAACCATCCACAGGAGAACAAGGAGCAAGATCGACACTGAGGAATGGATTCAAGCCCATTTGATCTCCTTGGCGGTAAAACACAACTTAGCACATGTGTGAACTAATAATCTACTATCAGCTAAATACAACTTATTATCTCCAACAAACAACTTTTCTTGTTCCAGCTACAACTTCTTGTTAACTGGACGCAACTTGGGATAAATAGATCAACTTGCATTTGGTGGTCTTTTAGTTGCATCCATACCGCTAAGTTGATTTTGATATAGGCTATAGTTATGCCACTTATTGATATAAGTTGATGCCATTTTGGTGTAGAGGTAGGCAACTTAATAGATAAGATATGCAACTTTAGCACGAGGGGTAATACAACTTAGCAATGAGGTATACAACTTGGCACATATGTGAAGCAACAAATTACTGTCAGCAAAATGCAAGTTATTATCTCTAACATGTAACTTTGCTTGTTTTGGCTACAACTCAATTCATAAATGGATACAATTTGGGATTAAAAAACAACTTATTTGATGATGGCACTTTAGTTGCAGCCAAACCCCTAAAGAGTTGCATTTAGTGCAAGCTATAGTTGTTGTCATTTTTCATATAAGTTGATGTCACACTCGCGTAGAGAGCCAACTTAATAAAAGAGGTATGTGACTAGACTATGAAGGTATACAAGTTAGCAATGATAACTTTGTAATCTAGCATAGATGTAAAGCAACAAATTACTCTCTAGAAAACATGATTTAAATAAATATGTGAGAGAATAATTTAGTGCGAGTGAAAAGCAAGTTAGCTCATCTGTGGACCAAGTAATACCATTGGCAAAAATACAACTTATAATACATATAAAGAAACAATTTGTTATTTTCGTCGCAGCCGATGCAGAGCGCTAGGACAGTTTGGAGGGCGTGATGGCACTTGAATCGGCATACATCAACGACAGGAAGGAATCGCAAGATGAAAAGGGTAGCGACATTCAGCGTATAATCTTTGACGGAAGGAACAACATTTAACTAAGCCTAGAAACGTTTCAAAAAAAACCTAAGCCTAGAAAGGACTGCATAGAAAAGTAGTACTTGTGTCTGAAATCCTTGAATGTTAGAGGACTAAATTGCAAAAGAGACAAGTCTCTTCTTCTCACCCCCGACTGGATTCAGCACGAAGCCACGAACGCGACCGTCGTCTCGCCTGCTCCGCGGCGCTCAACGCCTCAACCCCTCCATCCCCAGACACCTTCTGGCAAGAGCGCCGCTGCTCCCTGGTTCCTCCGCCGCCGCGCATCCCCATTTTCTGGCGCGCCTTCCTACCTACCCAACCTCCTACCGCCGCCGCCCTCCTGCTTCCTCCGCTGCCGCGCCATCGCAGCGAGCCCCTGGGGCCTGGGCTTACCCCGCTGCCGCGCCTCACAGAGCATCTAGCGCCGCCGCGCTGCACGCCGCCATCCTGCACTCCTGGTGCCTCCCCCGACATCACGCAACTCCGGCGCCCCCGCCTCTCCATCCAAATCCTCCCCAGTTGCTCATCTTTGATCTCTGCTTCGCCGGGCGCCGACTTTCCGAGGGGCCTGTTCTCACCCACGACAGCCACCTCGAGCTCCGGCGCGCGGGGTTCACCGTGGACAGGTACCCGACGCCTCGGCCTCCCGCGTGGTGCAGTCGACCGCCGGCACGTGGCTCCTGGTGCTCTTTTCAGCTCTCCCGCTTTCGTCGCGCCAGGGAACAGCGGCGTGGCAGAAGGCCGGCATTGGCCGAAATAGAAGACGGTGGCGGCTGCGTCTCCTAAGCGTCAGGCGGAAGGACGGGCTCACCGGGGAAGATACAACGCGCGTGCTCGTTTGAGCGAACCGGCACCCGAGTGCTTCGATCGACTAATTAGCATCTGAGTACTTGACTAACGAGCACCGAGTACCGAGTGCTCCCTAGCCGCGTCTATTGAAAAAAACTAGGAAATTTGCCGCGACGGCACGCCGCGCCCGTGGTCTTATTTTTAGTAGTTTATTATTTATTTAGAGTATTTTTGTTGACGCCCCGTTAAAAAATACTATCAGATAGTTATAGCCAAAATTACCGGGGGAGTGAATTACACGGGTTCAAGTATTTACTTATTTGGAGTGTTCTTTTTTGAGCCTCTGCGTACCTACCTTTTAAAAATTGAAGCTTAAAACAAAAGTCTTCTCAAAGTTATCGTAGGAGAATCCCGATATTCTTTTGAGTGCATATTTTTACCAATTTCATATCTACCTTTTAACTGGTGAAGCCCAAATGAAAATTTCGTGCCCGTTATGCCAATCTTATAGTAGAAGTAGTTAGTGTTTAGAATTTGTTTTGTGGTTGTCGCATATTTACCATTTAAATAGTGAAGGTTAAAAGAAAAGCCATCTCAAAGTAACCGCAGGAAAACTTGTACTAAAGATACCATTCAATAGTTGTGTGCGAAATTATGTTAAATACTTATCGCTCTTGTACCGATAGAAAAATAATATTAATAAATTGCCATCAAGAAATTACGCACCATTGAGAACTTACTGTTAGATAACTATCGCTGAAATTACTGTCGGATAATTACTGCAGTTAGATTATTGTTGGGGTTGAAAATTTTGTCAAAGAATTAAGTTAGTATAAAATTATCGACACTTATTTCCGATTGGAGGGAGTACTACATAAGAAGGCAGTTACTGTTAAAGAGTTGTGAGGAAAATTCATGTCAAGCAATTACCGCTCTAAGTTCAAAAAAATAATTACCACTCTTGTACCGATAGAAAAATAATGTTAATAAATTACCGTAAAAAAATTGCGCACCACTGAAAAAACTATTACGTAATTATCGTCAAAATTACTGCAGGTGAATTATAGTTGGGATTAAATAATTTTGTCAAAAAAATATTCATGCAGCATTGAAGAAATACTAGTAAAAAAATTGACTTCAAAGAATTAAGAGTCGTTGGAAAATTACTGCGGTTGAATAGGTATGTAGGAAACTCTTATGAGAGAAGAATTGCAGTTGAAAATAACTATTAGATAGTTACCATTGGAATTACTGTCGGAATGAATTACACTTGGGGTTGAAAATTCAAATTTACTGCAAGAATTGATTGTCAAAAATTATTATTAGGTAGTTGTCATCGAAATTACTATTGGATTGAATTAGTGTTAAAAAAATTATAAGAAAAATTTACAGCAAAAAATTACAACACAAACTACAGCTGTTCACTATTTATCGGTATTATTTATCGGATGTATTATATCAAAGAAAGGAAGATATTGGACAACTTTGCATCGCTTTGACCACATACTTTAAGAACCATCTAGATATCCAGATTTTACTTAATTAAATTATAGATGCTACTGTAGCATGAGTACTGTAGCACGAGTACTGCAGCTTGAGTACTGTAGCGTGAGTGCTGTAGATGCACATCTACAGTGCAATAGCTGACGTGGCGTAGCTGATGGAACTCTAAAACCTTTGAAGAATTACATATCCTCGAATAATTAGTATTATGTGAGCACCGCCCACAGGGAAAATATTAGTAAACGTGTAAAAATTACTACTAAAAAATTACTTTTGAAGCTGAATATTTTTATCGATAAATTACTTTCAGAGAAAAAATTAGATGCCTAACGACTCTTGACAAACTACTATAAAATAGCTAAAGATAACTTGCGGTAAAAAATTCACCAAAGTTATATGTGTACCGATAAATTACTACCACCATACTCGCAAAAGCTGGAAAAATTACTAATAATAAATCACATGGAAAATACTGTATTGTGCAAAAAAATTACAGTGCAAGTTTGTCGTGCATCATTGAAAGAATATAGCTGAGAAATTACCATCAACTACTTATGCGCTATTGAAGAATTACTATTGGGTACTTACCATCGGTAAACTATTGTTAACGCTGAAGGTTCATGTCAGAGAATTATTCTTGAAGAATTACGGTTTGTGTCCTTCATTGTACTGAGAAATTACTAATAGTAAATTATAGGGAAAATACTATAGTGTGCACTATTCGTAATATACTAAAAAATATTATTCATACTGTACCAAGAAACTGCTGTTATTAAGCTGAAAATTTATACCAGAAAAAAAAGTTAGAAACCCACCAGCAAAAATACTACAGCATAGACGGTATATATTATATCAGAAAATTGCTGTAAAAAATTAACTCCAATATTAAAATTACTATATTGAACGACTATCAGGGCACCTACTAAACTAGATGCAACTCAAAAGAAAGCTCCAACTCTATCTAGTGAAGGTTTAGGCTTTCTTTGCCTCGGACAAGCTTTTTTCTTTCCTTGCGTCTCTGACTTCTGCTTCTGCTAGGTGAAGAAGCTATGATACTATTTAAAGGCTTATTAGAGCTAGCACCAAGAGGCACTGTTCATACCACTACTGTTCATGCCAATTACTGTTTATGAAACTTACTGTTCATGGAACTACTTTTCGTGTCAACGACTGTTCATGCTGAATACTGTTCACGTCAGTATTGTTCATGTCGGGACTGTTCGTACCACTACTGTTCATGTGAACAGTTCATGACGTTGCCTAGTGCTACTCGGTGATGGCGCCAGAAAAGAACTGTGGCGTTTAGTTAACGTGGAGCAGTAAGTTCTTGTGCGTGGTGAATGACCAGCCCGTTGGGAACCCCAAGAGGAAGGTATGATGAGTGTAGCGGCTAGTTTTCCCTCAGTTAAGATACCAAGGTTTATCGATCAGGAGAGGAGAGACGGCGACGACTGAAGGTGTTATGGAACCTGCACACACACAACCAAGTACTTTGTTCCCAACTTACGATGAGGTTGTCAATCTCACCGGTTTGCTTGAAACAAAGATTATGAGCGTATCGAGTGGAAAACAATATAGTATGCGAGTAAAGTAAACAGTACGGGAAAAGTAAACAGGTGATTGCAATATGATGTAAATAGGACCGGGGTCCACAGTTCACTAGTGGTGTCTCTCCATAGATAAAATAACATGCTGGGTAAACAAATTACAGTTGGGCAATTGATAGAATAAAGATAAACGTGATATGTCAAGAAGATCACTATGAGATTTACTCTGGGCATTACAACAAAATACATAGACCGCCATCCAACTGCATCTATGACTAATAATCCACTCCCGGGGATATCAATCCAAACACCCCAGAAGTATTAAGTTGCGAACAACAGATAATTGTATTAAGCAAAGTGTGTAATGTAAACAAAGCATATGCCCTTGAGCATATGAATATTGTTTTCTCCCTAGTAGCAACAGCACATCTACCACCTTAGAGGTTTCTGTCACTCCCCCAGGTGAAATAGAGACATGAACCCACTATCGAGCATAAATACCCCCTCTTGGAGTCACTAGCAACTACTCGGCCAAGATAGCTACTAACAACGGAGAGCATGCAAGTAATCATAAACACCAATATTCATCGGATCCCAACAAACCAACATCATAGAATTACATAACGGTGATCTCAATCATGTAGGGCAGCTCATGAGATCTAAACATGAAGCACATGGTAGAGAAGACAACCATCTAGCTACTGCTATGGACCCATAGTCCAAGGTAGACTACTCACTCATCGCTCCGAAGGCAAGCATGGCGATGAAGAAGACCTCCGGTGGCGATTCCCCTCTCCGGCAGGGTGCCAGGAAGAGCTTCTAGACCCTCTCGATCTTCGGGTCGACGGCGGCGGCGGATCGCGATGTGTTCTGGAAATCTGATCGGGTACTTAGGTTTTTTCCGTCGGGGGTCTTTATAGGCGAAGGGGCGATGTCAGAGGAGGGGCCAGGTGCCCTCACACAAGGGTGGCGCGGCCAGGGGTAGGGCCGCGCCGCTCCCTTGTGTGGGGCCCTGGTGGCCCCCCTCCGTCTCTTCTTCGGATGTCTGGAAGCTTCCGGGTAAAATATGACTTCAGGAACTTGTTTCGTCCAATTCCGAGAATATTTCCTGTGTATCACTTTTGAAACACAAAAATAGCAGAAAACAGGAAACTGGCACTGTGGCACTTGTTAATAGGTTAGTTCCGGAAAATGCATAAAAATGCCACTAAGTGTAACGAAACAATAAGCAAATGGTGTAAAAACAAGCATGGAGCATCAAAAATTATAGATACGTTTGAGACGTATCAAGCATCCCCAAGCTTAACTCCTGCTCGTCCTCGAGTAGGTAAGTGATAACAAAAGAATAATTTTTGAGGTGACATGCACCTACACAATCTTGATCATATATGTAAGCATTGGTGAGCTGGGATCAATAGAACTTAAAACATGGGCATGAAAGATATAATCATGACAATAAGAACTTAGCAACCATGTTGTAAACATGCAAATGAATACAAACAAAAGATCATGATAATGAAACATTGAAAGTCAAACGTGTGTTCAAATCATAAGGAAAAACATACAAATGGTTTTCAGCTTGTCCTTCAAAGAAAGAAAAACATAAATGCATAGGACACCTCAAAGTTTAAGAGGGCGACTAGATACAAATAATTTAAGAACAAGTGAAACCAATCATCATGAGTCAATCAATGAACTTTGGGACAATGCATATCACACTAAGAATGACAACTAAGCTCTCTTAATGGTGCATAAAGAAAGAAGGTGGTGACTCAACACAAAAGTAAAAGAAAGGCCCTTCGCAGAGGGAAGCAGTGATTGCAAGTTTTATAACCTTCAAAAATTATGGTACTTACCGGCTTTGAGCTCTCATTGCCCCCATCATAAGCATCTTGAATGGTTAAAGTTAATGCGAGAACAATTATGATGCATATGCTTGACAAATCATAAGTTAAAGACCTCGTGCCCCGTGAATACGAGTACCCAAACCTCATGCTACTTTACTTAGAGTCCCAAGCAAGGCTCTTGTCATTGTAAATATATGTGTATCATTGAGAACCGCCAATGGGGTACCTCCGTGCCCGATGACATGGAACAAGCCCACACCAAAATGACAGGACAAGCAGACAATGAACACCTCGACATCTCTTTTATTTGCTATATTGTTTAGCTTTTTATTGTGAGATGCATCGTCGAATGTTCACCATGGGTATGCTGCAAATTTCCACCATGAATTATGCATGGCTTAGATTGGCGGCCCGGCGTTTCCCTAACACATATAAAAACTCTATGATCCTCACAAGATTCCCAACTCATTTCACACCGCGGGCATCCATAAACAAAAGATCACGATATCAACTCAAATAGGAAGTGCAATGTTGAAAGCTTGCCCCATGACAGCATGGCTGGGCTAGAATCCAACTTACAACTTGCAAGCATAACAACTCAACATAAAAGACCACAATGTCAAATTTTTAGAACAGGAAAAAGTAAAGTGTGCCTTCCGGTTCGTGAGAGCTTTACTGACCGAATTTCACATAACACTGGTAAGAGTTTAATTTGAAGAGAAAATAAAAGCAAGTCAAATTTACTTGGAATAGCAAATTGCTAGTAGGTATGTATGGTGGACACTTTGGAAAACTTTGGCTTTTAGGAGTTGGATGCACGAGTAGAGCTCATACTCAGTACAAGGCGAGGGCTAGCAAAAGACTGGGAGCGACCAACTAAGAGAGCAATAATGGCCATAATCATGCAAAGCGACAAAGCGACATTAAAAGAAGCATAAGATGGCATCAAAAGTCAAAAACTAAATGATCATGAAGGCTAATGGCGACTTTGTATGAGTCTAACATGTGTGAGCATGCGCCAAGTCAACCCAAATAAAGCATCAAGGAGAAAACCAAAATAATGCTTCCATACAATAAAAACAACGCATGATTTTTTCAAAGGCTCACTAAGCAATCTCAGTTATTTGAGACAAGTCATGCTACAGCAAAACCACTAAGCATACTATTAAAAAGACATCAAGCATGACATGAAAAAGCCTAAGCCGCAGTCTACACAAGCTCCTTCTTGTACCACTATTTTGCACAAAGCTTTTTCTCTTTTCCAACACCATTTGAAATTTTTATAAACACCTCTTTTGATGAAAACCAATAAAGATCAGAGGCAAAAATACACCTTGATGAAAAGATATGACAAGATCTGAACGCAAATCAAGGCGAAAATGAAAACCAAAAGCAGTAGCAGAAAAAGAAGAATGCTCGATTTTTAATAAGAGTGAAAACTAGAGCATTCTTTGCAAATGAAAGCAAGTCAACTTCTCCAAAGGAAATTTGTTGGGGTCCAATCATTTATTGCAGCAAACAAACAAACTAAACCAACTAAGAAAACTAAAACAACTGACGCTCCAAGAAAAACACATAGTGCATGAAGCAATAAAAATATAGTGTCTTGAAAGGTGACCTGATTTTTGCCGATGAAGAAGGGGTGCCTCGGGGGCATCCCCAAGCTTTGACGCTTGTACTTCTTGGATATTTCTTGGGGTGATGCGTGGGCATCCCCAAGCTTGAGCTTTTGTCCATTCTTCAACTCATCTCATCATTCTCCAATCCCTACACTTGAAAACTTCCTTCATACAAAACTAAACACAATTCTATTAGCAACATTAGTGTAAGCATAAAATATATTCAACCTCTTTTAGCTTCAGGTTTCAACCCAAAACCACCACATATAAAGTATATAATACTGTAGCAACTTCCCAAAAAGTTCCATGATAAAAAAGAACTCAAAAGAAAGCGATAAAGTGGCAAAAACAAATATTGGCAGAAATCTGTCAAAACTGAACAGCTGACAAAGGACGAATTTTTGAGGGATTTTCTGTTGCTCAAATCAAAAAGTGTTCAACTAAGAAAAGTTTGGATATAACCTGGGGCACATGCACAAGAAATCGTAGGTCCAAAAGATAAACAGAGAATTTATACGAATTTTTACGGTGCAGCACCAAAAATAGTTTCAGGACAGCAATAACCCTAAATCTTTACCTCGCTCAAATTAGAGGCTTCTCTTGGCACAAAAACAAAATAAACAAGATAAAGAGCGGTCATTACAGTAGTAATGACTTCCAAGACTCAAATAAAAGAAAAAGTACTGAAAAGTAAACATTGGGTTATCTCCCAAGAGTGCTTTTCTTTAACGCCTTTGAGCTAGGCGCAGAAAATTGCGAATCAAGTATTTTCAGCAGAAGCATTAAGATCAACAGAAGAGGTCTTGTCAATAAGGCATTGTATTTCATCCACATAAGTTTTTGAAGACCCTTTGTGATCATTCTTTGGCACACTACTTTCATCAAAAAGATTTTCAGGACAAATCCAGGCAAAATTATTTTCGAAAGCTTCACACAATCCCAAAAGCTTGCAAGGTATAGGTATCTCGGTCCTGTCATCATTTGTACTAATAACTGTTATAGGTGAACCGAGTTTATTAAAACGTTTAAGAACTTTCCTAAATTCAATAACAATATCCTTAAATTCTGTGCGCAAAGTTTCTAAGATAAAAGCTTTCTTCTCGGGATCCTCAATTTCATGAAGCTTAAGAAACATGTATTGTGTGAAAGGATTAAGACTAGCAAACCTAGTTTCCAACATGTGAATTAAATGAGCAGAAGCAACTTCATAACTAGGAGCTAACTCAACCAAAGACTTTTCCTCAACTTCCTCATGCATACTAATGTGATTAAAGAACTCCTCAATGTTACTTTTTCCAATAATCGAACCACTACCTACTGAGAGGTCCTCCAGAACGTACTTAGAGATCAACATGATAAACTAAAAGTAAAGAAATAACAACTACCAAGGATTCTAATTTTTTTGGGTTTTTGATATAAAAGCAATGCAGGTAAAATAAATAAAGTAAAGCAAAACAATAACAAAGTAAAGGATGTGTGTGTGAAAACTCCCCTCGCAGAAGTCTTCTCTTCCTCCCCGGCAACGGCGCCAGAAAAGAAGCTGCTACTCGGTGATGGCGCCAGAAAAGAACTGTGGCGTTTAGTTGACGTGGAGCAGTAAGTCCTTGTGCGTGGTGAATGACCAGCCCATTGGGAACCCCAAGAGGAAGGTATGATGAGTGTAGCGGCTAGTTTTCCCTCAGTTAAGATACCAAGGTTTATCGATCAGGAGAGGAGAGACGGCGACGACTGAAGGTGTTATGGAACCTGCACACACACAACCAAGTACTTTGTTCCCAACTTACGATGAGGTTGTCAATCTCACCAGTTTGCTTGAAACAAAGATTATGAGCGTATCGAGTGGAAAACAATATAGTATGCGAGTAAAGTAAACAGTACGGGAAAAGTAAACAGGTGATTGCAATATGATGTAAATAGGACCGGGGTCCACAGTTCACTAGTGGTGTCTCTCCATAGATAAAATAACATGCTGGGTAAACAAATTACAGTTGGGCAATTGATAGAATAAAGATAAATGTGATATGTCAAGAAGATCACTATGAGATTTACTCTGGGCATTACAACAAAATACATAGACCGCCATCCAACTGCATCTATGACTAATAATCCACTCCCGGGGATATCAATCCGAACACCCCAGAAGTATTAAGTTGCGAACAACAGATAATTGCATTAAGCAAAGTGTGTAATGTAAACAAAGCATATGCCCTTGAGCATATGAATATTGTTTTCTCCCTAGTAGCAACAGCACATCTACCACCTTAGAGGTTTTTGTCACTCCCCCAGGTGAAATAGAGACATGAACCCACTATCGAGCATAAATACCCCCTCTTGGAGTCACTAGCAACTACTCGGCCAAGATAGCTACTAACAATGGAGAGCATGCAAGATCATAAACAACATAGAGATAACAAAAGATATAATTCAGTACAGCAACTTAATCATAAACACCAATATTCATCGGATCCCAACAAACCAACATCATAGAATTACATAACGGTGATCTCAATCATGTAGGGCAGCTCATGAGATCTAAACATGAAGCACATGGTGGAGAAGACAACCATCTAGCTACTGCTATGGACCCATAGTCCAAGGTAGACTACTCACTCATCGCTCCGGAGGCAAGCATGGCGATGAAGAAGACCTCCGGTGGCGATTCCCCTCTCCGGCAGGGTGCCGGGAAGAGCTTCTGGACCCTCCCGATCTTTGGGTCGACGGCGGCGGCGGATCGCGATGTGTTCTGGAAATCTGATCGGGTACTTAGGTTTTTTCCGTCGGGGGGTCTTTATAGGCGAAGGGGCGATGTCAGAGGAGGGGCCAGGTGCCCTCACACAGGGGTGGCGTGGCCAGGGGTAGGGCCGCGCCACCCCCTTGTGTGGGGCCCTGGTGGCCCCCCTCCGTCTCTTCTTCGGATGTCTGGAAGCTTCCGGATAAAATATGACTTCAGGAACTTGTTTCGTCCAATTCCGAGAATATTTCCTGTATATCACTTCTGAAACACAAAAATAGCAGAAAACAGGAAACTGGCACTGTGGCACTTGTTAATAGGTTAGTTCCGAAAAATGCATAAAAATGCCACTAAGTGTAACGAAACAATAAGCAAATGGTGTAAAAACAAGCATGGAGCATCAAAAATTATAGATACGTTTGAGACGTATCACCTAGCTGTGGAGGCTCTAAATCCTTGATGCCGCTTACTGTTCGTGTCAGCTACTGTTCATGTCGTACTGTTCATGTTAGCTACTGTTCATGCCGGTTACTATCCATGTCAGTACTGTTCACACCATTTACTGTTCATGTGCACAGTTTTCCATGCCGTGGCCTAGCTGTGGAGGCTCTAAATCCTTGAGCTTTTATAGATGTATGTATTAAAACGCAGTACAGGACTCTGCGTGTAACGGTGTAAGCTAGCTAGTCCCAGTAATTAGGCAATTAACTGAAAACAAATCAAAACAGCGGTACAAAAATCTTCACAATTTTGATGAAAAATTTGAACAATGACAAAACCAATTAAAAATGACTCCACAAAAAAAGGAAAATACAATATATGGTTCCATATTTTTGCAAGAATAACCTCACACCGTAACTCCAAAACGCAATCAAGCCCATCGTTCTCATCGTCACCAACCATATACAGGACACAGAAGTAGCACATCTTCAGACACCATCGAGTCACCGCCGCCACTGCCGCCATATTGGGCTTTGAACACCGCAAGAGTGCCCACCCCGAGGCGTGACAGCTAAGAACCTTTTCCAGACCATCGGGCAGGCATGAGATGGGGAAGACCAAGCAGTACCTCTAATCCAAGATCCCCGAGTAGTAGGTCCCAACCACCGACGCCACGTCGAGCCACCTCCTTCCCTCGCCACCATGGCCGGCCGGAATAAGCTTCAAGACGCGACAGTCGCATCTCAAAAAAAGACCACAAATAACCCTAAAGAGGAAGGCGGTGGCGCCATCCCCTTCCATTCCCTCGTCACCACGATCGGCCGAGGGGAAGACAACTGCATCAGTAGCCCTCTGGCACCCGAACAGACTCCAAAAACTCCACGCCCACGTCGAAAGTCGACCGCGCCCGGAGAAACCACCCTCCCCATATCCGTAGATCTAAGAGGATACCAGGCCAGCAGCTCGTCGACGCCGCCACAAGTGGCCTTGCCGAGATGGGGATCAAGCTCCGGCTCCATTATTCTGACGCGACATCGCCTCCACCATCCCGACGACGCCTCTTGAAACCCTAGCAATCCTCAAGAGCGCCACCTGATCTCCGGCGCCCCGCACATCGTCGCCACCACACAGCAGCGCCCCTGGCCGCCGCTGAACCGCCAAAACTCCGCCGGTCAGCCGAAGTGGAGTGCCGCCTCCTCAACCTGACCTTCCCGACGAGATCCGCTGCTGCCACCGCGCCACCAGGACTTTTCCCGGCGACGTCCCCGGCGGCAGCGGCGGGAGGGTGGGATCCGTGCGGGGAGGGACCGGAGATGGCCGGCGATGGCGCCCCAGTGCGGCCCGGCAAGGCCGCACGGGGACGGGGTCGGGAGAGGGGTATCAGATATCGACCATATTTGTTGTATGGTATGTAAAACAGTTATCCCCGTATTGAGCATAGGTGGCTACGCGTGCGAGTTCTGTCGCATCCGATCTTGAGTTTGAATCACAAACCAGCCACAGTTATAATTTTAATTCTTTCATCTACCACCGACATATGGGACCTACATGTAAGAAAGCATCAAGGTTATATGTGTTAGAAAAATATATAAGGTTTTTTTTTCATAAAAATACAACGTCACATATCGTCTCTTAATTGCTCAGAATCTTTATGTGGCCGCGTGCTGGTTTTGGTAAAGAACCGTCAAACCCGATTAGTTTGTGAGTGTTAAAAGATGTATTGTATCTGTCTAGGATACGTATAGGTCTCCTAGTCTTGTATGGTCGATGACCGACCAACCTTGTCCTGATTGACACCACTTCGCTCCCTGACCTAGCCGCCAGAGGCGATTAGGGAGGCGCCCCCCTTTTCCACCCAATCTCCATCGGCCGTGCTGGTCCCCTCTCACTCCGCCTGCTCCAGCGGCGGTGGGGAAGGGGGATCCGATCTGTCCGCTCTGTAGTCTCTACTATATTAATTGTCTACATGTGCCTGCCTGGTACGTCCTCTCCACAAACCAGTTTAGATACCGCACCTCCGCTCGCACGACGTGAAAAAAAAACTGTCGGCACGACCCGCACGCAGCAGCAACCGATGCGCTCTATCCCCTATGCGCTCTATCCCCTACCCCTATCTCTGTCACACACATTTGAGCGATGCAACCGATGGGATTGGGAAACGTTGCCGCCTCCTGCGGGAATCCTCGAGGCAAACACCCAGAAATCCTACACTCACCGCTCCAGATCGGCGCCGGCGAGCGATTTCCTCGACAGTGACACCTGCTCCGCGGCGGCGAGCGATTTCCCCGACGCATCTTGACGCCAGCCGCCGGCGGGACCCTGATCGCTACCCTTGTTCCGTCGCCGCTGCACGCGTCCTGACGCCAGCCGCTGGGGGAAGCCTCGAGACAAACACCCTGCTCCAGGTCGGCGCCGATAATTGCTTGCCCAGACCGCCACCCCTGCTCCGTTGCTGCTGCACGTATCCAACTGGCTCACAAATCAATTCATGATGTAACAGTCCAGCGGAGACAGAGGCCGGCGCGTTGGAAGGGACTGGTCGGGGCTCCGGCGCGTCTGATGGTGAGTGGTCGCTATCCGGCGCAGAGCGATGCGCCGCCGGCTGGCCGGTGCGCTTGCGGCCACCTCGACAGCCTATGCGCCTAGGCCTTCGGAGCGCATCCTCTACACGGCGGGGATCACCGGCGGCAGCAGAGTTGGGCGGCGGCGCGTGCGGGCCATCCGTGAATCTTGAAGTTGGCTGAGGTCCTGCCGGTTGAGCGTGACGGGGTCAACCGAGTCGATGAGGCATGCCGGGGCAAGTTGTCCTCCGGGATGGTAAGGATTCTTCGTCTTTTCATTGTCTGTACATATGCAGTATGAACATTGTCTACTTGTTTCTGTATGTTAACATTGTATCCCATAGAATCATCATTGGCTCTTTACATCTTACATATAAAGATTGATCCCTTACTCTTCTTTCTACTCCATTGGGTTTTCAACTTAGACTATTGGGCTGGGTTATCTGTACTCTGCAGTTCGCTGACCAAATATTATAGGAATCGATGTTCTCTGCAAAGCAGTACCTTGAGAGAAGGAAACAACCGTATGAATCCTCTGTCGCTCCCATGCAAATTGCAAGTAGCTGAAATATGCACCCAACATGATGCGACGAGACCTTCCAGAGTCCTTTGCTGAGACCAATGTTGGAAGAACTCCCTTGACGAGTACACACACTCATTCAGGAACGTCTGGACGAGGCTGGTGAGTTTCTGGGCATCCTTTTGATAAGTGAAATTAAGTACCGCTGAACCATTCAGTAGAATTGGTTTCTGGGCATCATTTTGGTAAGTGAAATTAAGTACTACTGAACCATTCAGTTGAACTGGAATATCAGTAGTTCAATACATTAGGTGCATGTGCTAATTCTTGTCAGAAATAATTCATTCAGATGTTGGTCCTTCGTGAGAATTATGTGTAATCATGCATATTTGGAAATAAGGGATATATAATAGGAAACCATAGATTTATACATACGAGAAATTATCATCGACAAGCTGATATTGTAATATTTGGATAGCTTCTAACATGAAAGTAGACTATGTCATGAGATTGATTCATATATTACTAAGGCGTGGCTGTGTGAGTGTAAAACATGTCCATGTTATTTTTTCTTCCATGACAGTGTACCATCGCGTGGAAGCGATTGCAAGGTAGGGAAGGAGTTCTGCTTCCGCAACATGCTTCTCGAATCCGCTTCCTTCCGCTGGATCAGGAGTATTTTTTTTTGTTTATTCATTAGACCTATATGCTCAATAGGAGCTATAAGATGAATTCAAAATTAGCGGTTATGCGTTTGTTGGATCACAAGACTGAACTTATGGAGTTTCTGATAGGGCTCTTATTTTGTTACAGAACTCATAGCACCCGAGCCTGGAGAATTTCACCGCCGTGGGCCAAGACCACCTGCGTCTCCATCGATTGGGTGGTTGACCTGTCCAGTGGAAAAGACACTGACAACCTCATCTAGAAGGTTCGCCCTTGTGCCATTGTCTGTGGTTAATGAGAATGGATGTGCGTGTTTTTTGCGCTTTCATAAGATTGATTTGCTTTTACCTGTGTGTGCCTTGATGTCTTAGTAATTCTTTATAACATAGATATTCCACGAACTATTTGTTTTCTGTATTTGTTCCTTGAACTATGCTTTGAGCAAAACACTCACAGCTCGATCTGCAAAACAGAAAAAATGGACAGAAAGAACTCACATTAAGATGCTCATGCCTGGCTGGCTCATAAACTGGTAGCTGGACAAAAATATCCATAATCACCATTCCACTGGTCTTCAGGTCGTTAATATTCTATTACGTGATAACCAATTCCTGCATTAAACTGACCTATGCAGCCTTACTTCATGCCATCTTGTGCAATGTTGCTTTATCATCCACGAGTTACCTTTTACTAGATTTGTTTTCTATTTATGTTACCTTTATCACATAGATTATCCAAAAACTTTCTGCTCAATTAGTTTTTTCATTCTTTGAAAGTACAAAGTGGAAATAAGAAACAAATTTGCTTGATCTTCTGAATGCTACCTTTGATCACCCTATTTGAGCAACTCATCCAAAACATGAGTAATATTGCGAGAAATGTTAGATATCATGTGCATTTTCTAAAATTATACTTTAAATGAATTAAAAGAATATTTTGTTTACCACTTCCAAGCAACCTGAAGGACGGTTTATTTTATTTGATATTATGTATCTTTTTTCTCCTTTTGTCGAGTCACAATTAAACATGCCATTATTTTGCAGATACCACACCGCAGTTGCGGTTTGCACTATTTGCCACAGGATCTCGAAGAAGTTAAGTGAACCTGGACAAAATTTCTGGATCCTCACTACGAAAATAAAGAGGTTAATCTTATCACTAACATAGAGGTTAATATATATTCATTATGACTCCACAGTTACTCCTGGATCTTCAAAACTGCTTTGTTGTTGTCTACTAAATCAATGGTTGCTTGCTTGTTAACTTAGAGGTTTAGGAAGAGCTTTATTATGAGATAAGAGCAGATCCATGTCGTGATTAATTCACTTTTTGCTGTCAGGAATAGCACTTTGTAGAAAGGGATTTGGATAGCCATTTTGTGGAAGGCTTGTTGTCTGCACCCAGAATCTGGTGTACGTTCTTGTTGGGACCTGATCCAAGCTACCACCCTAACAACGTTATTTGTCAGTTCGTAAGAATTTGAGTATCAGTTCTTTCTCCATTATTTCTGTGTGATGATTCTCTATCCAGTTAGTGTCAGTCCTGCACACAGGAAACAAAGTTTTAGTATTTGAATCCATGAAACTTGCGCTCTCGAAGAGCTTTGAGATATAGTTTAGCTTAAACTTTTAGTCTGGAGATGTAATTTGGCTTAAATTTTTAGTCTGGATATCCTACTTTAGAAATTTTATTGGAGAGGGTGCATTACATGCTACTTCAGAAATTTATTAGATAGGGGTGCATACATTTTGACATTTTTAACTGAATTGTAAGTAAGTTTTAGTATTTGAATCCATGAAACTTGTGCTCTCGAAAAGCTTTGAGATATAGTTTGGCTTAAACTTTTAGTCTGGAGATGTAATTTGGCTTAACTGAATTGTAAGTAACCTGTCTACAATGATCCATCTGCAAACTAAAAGGGAGAAGGGGGTTCACCTTAATGAAGATAATAATATATGGTGTACTTTGTCCTTCTGCTCGGATCCTTTTTTTTACCAGGGTCAGTAGGTAATAATATGCATGTTTGTCTTCTCCTCCACTTCTCCTCCCAAGACCAATCAGCAAGAGGACAAAATATTCATTTGATGTTCTGAAATAGCCATGGCTTTATCGAGAATATTGCAGCAGTACTGCAGTATGCAGGTGGCTTACCTATGGGGCTTAAAAAATCTGGTGGAAATTTGAAACTATGGGAATAATATATTCTTGAAAAAACACTAAGATGCACTAAGGCTGTTGCCCTGTTGATGCCCCCTCTATATTTAATTTAAGAAGATTAATTATCCACTGATAAATGTTTAGAAAATATCTTCATGATTGCATTTGACATGATGACTGTGAGAATTTGTGGTCCCGTGTCATTCTGTCATGACTATAATGGTGTCTGCTTTATTGCACATAGGCGATGTTTGTGTTAAGCACGGATAGCAAGGGTAGAAAAAATCTTAGTAAATGCTTAATCAGAGTTATATTGGTTTTAGACTAAGGATGCTTGTTTTTTTTATGACAAAGCAATGGTAAAATGATGCTTGTTCTCCAAATTTTGTGTTTGTTTAAATATCATGGTCCGTACCAAATCCTTCTATATCTACATGATCTGATATGATTTATTCTAGACCTGGTCCTACAAAATTAAAATTTGCATTTCACATTTGATCTTATTTTTCATGACCACTTCCTAAGCGGATCGATACCCAAATTGTTGGCTTTTGATTGATGCCTATGTTTTTTGCTCGTGAAAAGGTATGTGTTTTGAATAAGAGATGACCCCTTCAATTTGTCATGCACCAACGTTTTCTGTGATATAGAAGAGATGTGCATCACTTGTATAATTCATTCTTCAGTCTATTCTCATCAACATACCCATGATTTAATTTATGACCGGTTTAAGAACCACAATGGAGAGAATGAATGTTGATATCTTTATATTATGTTGATGGCACCCATTAAACTTACAAGTGGACGTGTGCGGATATCACAGAAACCTGGCCGACTAATGACAAGCCTGAAATCTTCATGACGATGGCTTGCAACCCAAACTGGCAGGAGATACAGGAGGGCAAACACCACAAGACAGACCAGATCTTCTGGCCCGAGTGTTCAGGTCCAAGGTGAAGAAGATAAAAAGATTCTAATCAAGGAACATATCATGGGTGTTGTGAAGCCGTACATCTATGTGGTAGAGTTCGAGCAGAGGGGCTCATTTCATGTTAAGGTGGTTGGACTATATTTGAGCAGCTTTTTTGATGATCGTCATTGAAAATGTAATGTTTGCCGGAAGATTTGAGACCTATATCTATATCCATTTGATTTACCACTTGTCAATTTTCTATAAACAAGAATATGTTGTAATGTTTGCTAGAAGATTTGAGACTTATATCTATATCCATTTGATTTACCACTTGTCAATTTTCTATATACATGAATATGTTGTGTCTACTTTATATTACATATGTACAATAAGCCGTTACAACGTACGGGCATTCAACTAGTTAGGGTTTGGTTTTGCAGGTCGTGGAGCGCCGTTGGGGTGGTGGGAGCGGTGCCCGAACGAATAAATCTACCTCAGCTCCACTCCCACACCGGCGGTGTCCTTCATGGCGGCATCCCGGAGTTGATGGCATCGTGTGTTTGCCGATTCCTCGGATCGGCGGCTTTCAGTTTCTTGGATGGTGTCGTCGAGGCGGAGGCGATGATCCCATCAAGTGTGTTCATCCTCCTGCTCTGTCCCCGTTACTATGGCGTTGGCTCCGACGTCATGGTGGAGCAGGGAGGATGTGTTGTCCAGGAGTACGTGCAGACTTTTGTCTGCGTATGTGACAGACAGAAGATGGTGTATCCTATGCTGGGTTTGTGGATGGAGGCCGGCAATTCTGATTTCCTCCCCCGACGCTGTAGTAGTGGGGGGGGGGGTATTAGTTCTGGAGTCCGATCACGTGTCCGAGGACATGTTGCCTCGGTCTGATTCTTTCAACGACAATGGTTTTGCCTCCGGCAAACTACTTTGGAGGTCCGAAAAGCTGCTGATCAGCGATGGAGCCGCGTCGAGCTCGGGTGTTGTGGTGATCTGTCTTCCGTCCCTTTGGCGTTCGCTTTGGTGGTGTCGAAGGAGGAGGATAGACGCTGGTTTTTTGCATATGTTTATCCTATCTTTTCAGTTCTGTAAGGTCTGTTCGTTCGTAACTTGTAACTTGTTTTTATCTTATGAATAAAGAGCGGATTACAGTGTTAAAAAAAAAAACCTTGTCCTGATTGTGGACATCGATGTAATCTGTGTATGTCTCTAATATATAAGCACACCGAGCGGTTCGATTAGGACATCGCTTCCCACATATTATTTCACACTAGTTGAATGTCCATACGTTGCTACGGGCTTAAAAAAATTCTTCCTTGCTATCGGTATGCTTTGCAGCCATCTGACCCCAAAGCTGTCATCGATGTACTCCATAGTCTTCCTGCTCCAACAACTTGTCACTTGCCACTGTGTGCCGATGTTTTCTCTAACTTTGCAGCCATCGGGCATTACTATGGAGCAATAAACCAATAACCTTAGCATATTAAACAATTAATCAAATTATTTTTTTCCACTTCTCCATTTGGCCCTACCTTTTTAAGTCATCTATCCGCTCTCCACCATGGGCCGTCCCTTCCAGAAAAATAAGTTGGCAACTTCACAACTTTATTCTTATTTATTCCTACCAGTGCGTTGCCACGAGAAACAAATGAATAAATAAACATATTATATATAACAAACATGATATTCTAACACACCACCAGGTAATAAGCATGTTAATCTAGCTCTGACAAACACCATGAATCCCTCGGGAAACTCTTTCTATTCAGTCCATGATCACTCCCTTCTCTGCCCAACCCCCACCCTCCGCACTCATCTTTACCAGCGCTAGGTTTTATAGGGACGTTAAATGATGAAAGTGAGAAATATTCTTTCATCGCTGGTTCCATTCTGTATATGCTAAGATAAATCTATAGAAACAATTTCATCAACGAAGTTGAGATTTAGTTCAAATAATCCAAACACCTATAGAGTCAAAAGCAACATGTCCAAAAGAGAACAGTACCTGAAACACTTTTTTATTGTCTTAGAAGGGAGAAAAGGAAATTTTTGACAAATTATTAGCTCATAGATAAGTAGCAGGTAATATTGTGCAAGACCGAAGATACATAATTTTTACCTATGAACTGGTTTTGATAGAAAAATCAAAAGTAACCCGAACTAAAAGCAAGCTGCGCTGGTAGTGCGTTTTTTCTTCGGTCGTGAGCACCTCAGTCAACCAACGCGTCCTGGCCTCCCTTTCTTAAATACAAATAACCAAGAACTTAATCAAACCTAGAACATGTTTGTACCGAGCTCCTTAATTTTACTGATGATTTTCAGTTTAAAATGCATGCTCCAGATGGACTTGTGCTCCTCCATTAAACCAGCAACTCTCCAAATGCACTCCAACTGCGCCGCTCCGGCAGCTAAGCAGATTCTTGAGCTGCTCATTGAGGAGGTCGTTAGCAGGGTCCGGTCGACATTAACTTCTTCAAATCTCCGACCAATAAAATAGCTATGGGATAAAAACTTCGCCAAGGGTATGATGCAGCTCATCGTTGCCAAATTTAAACTGTCGGACACATATGGTATAGGTCGGACACATATGGTATAGGTCGGACATGGCCGTCTTGGGATGTACCTCAGGTGTTCAACTTCTGGAACGACTCAGACACCACCACCTTCCCTGTCCCCATTGTTGAAGAAGGACGCGGCGTTGGCCCTCACTGTGGATCTCTCGCTGGTGACCGTGCTCGATTGCTCCAAACAATCAACAAACTAATGATCGAGTGGATTGCCTAAAAGAGCAACCGTAAAAGTGGTAATAGGCTTCAGCACAACAACGGTAACAGGCTTCATCTTCTTCTCGGCGGCAGCCGCGTGTCTCCGTTATGTCACAGCACGTTGTCCATGCCGCCGGGCAGTGCATGTCTCGGTACTCGCATGTCCCGACCTCCTTGCGCAGCTTGCCTAGCCCTGCATCATCAGCATCAGAAAATTGCTCTCATGGGACCGGGAATTCGCTACCGATGTCGAGGACTCAAGAAGAGGAGAGGTCGCGGGCGATGCCGGCCGGACGTGCGGCTTGACTTCAGGCCTGCGGCCGTGCGGCTTTTATTTGAGCCATCCGAGGTCACGAGATGGATTCGTGACGGATTCGATTTTAAACATGTACCACTCTTGAGCTTACGTACGACAGACTCCCTGCTAGAAGAGCTTCTTTAGGTAGCACTTTGTATAGCGATCGGGACTGATGGGATCGATCGTATTTTAAACGGATTCTAACGCGATGATGGGCGACCAAAATTAGCGAAGGACCGACGGACGAAAGCACGAACGGTTTTTTTGACGTACGAAACAATCTTTGGTTTCCCGCGCTTTGCTATGGCTATCTGTTAATGCAAAATATTATGTTTAATAAATATTTATAAATTTTTCCTCCATTATTTTCATTTCTCAAGTTCTATGTAAGGCTTAAACATCTTTGGTAGACTTATTTATTTTCATTTTTGCAATGTCTTTTGCGCCCAACAAATATTCTGTTGATTCCTATATCTTATTTTATATCTCCTTCATGGTTGTCCTATCTTTACAACTCATATTTGAACTTAGTTTTATTTTTTTCCCAAATAGACTTTTTTAACCTTATCATAATTTGATTTTTTTAGGGATTCTCATAATTTGACCTAATTTAGATGTACCGATGTACCCCTTTTAGCCTATTTTTTAGAACAATTCATAATGATTTATACTGTATCCAACAATTTTTTTTATTCTTTAAGTGCATGCTCCTACTCCACCAGGCTAATACGTTTGCCAATAGAGCTGAGCACTGTAATAGTACATCCTAAACGCAGCAAAACACTCATCTTTACATCTCTTTTGAAAATAAATAATAAATAAAAAACTCCTCTCGTCTCTCTTCCAAATGACTTAATCTATATCAGTGATTTCGGCTCTACGCAATGCATTGGCTTGTCCGGGCATCTCCAATGCTTTCCAAACCACGATCTAAGTTTTTTAATCTATATTTTTTAATAATATTGTACAACTATTATTTCAACCGACAGTCACAGTCCACAAGAACTCGTTTTCATCTTCGCAAAACCAAGACTCCATATTAAATTATGAGCTATAGCTGCAACAACAAAAAGTGTCAACAGTGTGCCTAATATATGTGCAGGCAGCACAATAACAAATTCAGCAAGGTGCTTCATGTCTGTGTAAAATTCAGTGAGCAATCTATAGTATAATTCAGCAAATAGTACTAAAATTTAGCAAAATTCAGCGGTAGTAGTAAACTTCGGCAAGGAGACTCACATCTATGTAAAATTCAGCAGTCCAACAATACCACCCTATCTTTTCTCTATCTCTTACTCTCCCTGGAAATTGCTCTGAATCCAGCAAAGCAAAAAAGCAGCAGCGCAGCATCAACTGTATTTCTTCCTCACTCAGGTCCTTCCCAAAACCGCCCAGCAGCAGGGGCATCCGTCCCCGTCCACTGCTCTCTATGCGGCGACCCATTTGCCCAACTCCACCCCATCGTGACATGGCCCGCCTGCCCGCCTCTCTCCCTCGGCAGGCCAATGGACTGCTCTGATCTTCTGCAGGTTCTAGCCGCAGCCACACGGGAAGGACCAAAGGATGTAGAAGAACCCGAACCATGCTGTAGATGGAGCAGGCTTGGGGAAAGCCATCGACGCCCTCGGGTGTGGATGGGCCGCCAGTGAGGTAGAGAGGAGAGGGGATCTGGTGAAGAATGTCAACGGGAAAACAGCCTATCACCATGGCGGCGGAGAAAGTAGAGAGTCTGCAAGTCGTCCTCTTCCACTTTCTCGCGTGCGGCCACATCTCCGCCTTCCTCCTCCTCCAGGAGCTTTTCCCGGGCATCACCGTCACCCTCGTGTCCACCTGGCGCCTCCTTGCATCCATCTTGCTCCTAGCCACACGCCTCTCATCTGCCTCCACGCTGTCCCATTTGCGCCTCCCGACCAAGGCCGTCCAAGGCTGACCTCACCGGCACATCGACATATCCCGTCGGTGGAGAAGGAGTAGCTTGGGCGCTCGCGAGGGGGCGAGGGGGTAGGGGCGGGGAGGGGGGCAGCGCGCCGCAGAGCTCATGACGGCGAGGGTTTTCTTCCTCCTGCCAAAGGAGGCAGGCGGAGTCGGTCACCGGGGATCGACCTGACGGTAGCGTGGGTCTGCTCGCTCGGTGAGGGATGGCAAAGAGAAAAGAGGAAGGCTTGAGCCGAAACGTAGCCGAAACGTATGAAGCGATTTATTTGACGTACGAAAGACTTTAAACCGGTTTTTTTACTTACCACGGTTTGGTAACCATCACGTCCTCAAGCCGTATTATTAGTAGAGAAGAGATGGTATTAGAGCCCGTCGACCCTCGTCAATTTTGAGATCGCCGTGCTGCCGTGAAGATTGCCCCGAACATTCTTGTCTTGAAGATCACCTGCAAAATCTCACCACAGCGGTGCCCAGTTGTTCTTCTGCCGTGACACCAAAATTCCCTGTTTCTCTACCGCGACAACTACTGCGGCACAAAATCTCTTCTCTTCTCTGCTGCGGCATAGCTGGTTTCTTCTGCTGTCCAGAACAATGTCAAGCTCGAGCTCAGGATTGACCTCGTCCTTTTCTGGTGGCTCCTCGCTCGACATCACCATCTCGGAGAAACTAATCCTGGAGAATTTCTTGATATGGCAGACTCAAGTCCTTCCTAAGATCTATGGTACGTGCGCAATTGTTTGGCTACCTCGATGGATCAATAGAGGCGCCGGAGAAGGAACAACTGCCAAGGACAAAGATGGTGTGGAAGTGACAATATCAAACCCTGATTATGCGAGATGGGTTGCATTTCAGAACATGGGCAGGGAGGTTCTCACACAAATGGTGGCACTCCGTACATCGACAGCCGTGTGGAAGGCTGTCATGGATATGTTCTCCTCACAATCTCAGGCACGGGTGGTGCAACTTCGCACCAGGCTCAACTAGTGTCGCAAAGAGAATAAATCAGGTCAAGTGTATCTTGATGAAATCAAGGGTCTCTCTGATGAGATGGCTGCAGCTGGTATGCCACTGGATAATCTGGATGTGATCTCACACATTCTTTCAAGCCTTCATGAATAATATGTTGGTTTTAATGCTGAAATCACCGCTTTGATAAAGGCAGAGAAAAACATGAGTCTAAGTGATGTCTACTCACATTTTATGTCCTATGAAGCTCGGATGGAATCTAGAAAATCCGAGGATGGTTCGTCAATTAACACGGTGACCCGTAGCGGCCATGGAGGTGGCCGTGGACGTGGAGACTATAAAGATCCGTACCGTGATCATTGATATGAATATGAGCAGCGCAACAACTATGGTCATGGTGGCTATGACCGCAACAACTATGATCAACGCAATGGTGGCCGTGGAGGATATGGTGGGGGCCTGGCAATGGCAGCAAAACCTATGCACCTCGAACCAATGATACTTGTCAGATATGTGGCAAGGTGGGTCACATTGGATTAAACTGTTGGAAGTGGCTTGAGAAAAAAATATAGGGTTCCGGAAAAATCTACCGGAGCCGCCTATGGATCTTATGGAGTGGATACAAACTGGTACACCGACTCTAGAGCTATTGATCATATCACAGGAGAATTGGAGAAGCTGCATGTGAGAGATTGTTATCATGGCAATGAACAAATTCACACAGCCAGTGGCTCAGGTATGAATATACATCATATTGGTAATTCTGTAATTCATTCCCCCTCACATGATTTGCATCTAAATAAAATACTTCATGGTCCTCAAGCCACAATTAGTCTTATTTCCACTAGTCGCCTAGCCCGTGATAATAATGCCTTTATTGAATATTGGCCTAATTCTTTTTTGTTAAGGATCAGGACACGAGGGAGGTTCTGTTCCAATGTAGATGTGTGGATGGGCTTTATCCTTTACCATCTTCTACATCTACTCTTGGCCGACATGCTCATGGTGCGGCCAAGTCTACCGCATCACTGTGGCATGGGCGTCTAGGTCATCCATCATCTGTTGTGGTTCATCAAGTTCTCTGCAATAATATTCTATTCCATTTAGAGAGTCCAATAAAGAGTTAGTTTGTGATGCTTGTCAGATGGCCAAGAGTCATCAACTCCCATATCCAAAGTCAACCAGTGTGTCTACTTCTCCTCTTGAACTTGTGTTTTCTGATGTATGTGGTACAGCTTCAGAATCCTTTGGTTGTTTTAAATATTATGTGAGTTTTATTGATGATTATAACAAGTTCACTTGGATATATCTCTTGAAAAATAAATCTAATGTGTTTCAGAAATTTCGTGACTTTCAGCATCATGTTGAGCGACTCTTTGATAAGAAAATTCTTGCAATGCAAACTGACTGGGGAGGCGAGTATAAAAAACTTAACTCCTTTTTCCAGCGTGTGGGTATCTCTCATCTTGTCTCTTATCCTCATGCGCATCAGCAAAACAGACCTGCTGAGCGTAAGCATAGGGTTGAAAATGGAACGGAAACGGATGGAAACATGCTTTATCACTTTCTTTTCCGCATGTCTTATCGGAATCGGAAATGAAACCGAAAATCCTGTAAACGAAAGCAGAAATCATTGAAGACGAATACGGAGCGGATACGGAATGAATACATTACAAAAATGGACATGTGTCAGAACCCAATAACATTCTAATACCTTAGGTTGTACGACATATGTCGCACCCAAATAAGTAGACAACAACACAAAAAATAATTCACATCTTTGAAATATGATAGTCGAACATATAAAGTAACACACTCGCAGTTTAACACTTTGGCAAGCATATAAGCTCACAAAAATAGGTTCACGTAGATGCTAAGACACTCACAATCCTGATAAAAAGGCTAGTTTAAGAAAACATGTATGCTTCAACAGCAGTAAAGCACCACGAGTGCTTCATCATCTTATTAATTCTCCTCCATGCCGTCTGTATCAAAGTCCTTCTCCCCATTGGTACTATCAGCACCACTCTCCTGGTCATCAAGCTACAGGAAAGTAACCAAGGCAAGCACGGCAATTTGAGACAATTTAAATTATAATTACAACACTAGAATTTCAATGTTAAAGTAGATAAAACAAGATAAGGCATACTAGCACAAATTGGCCACATGTTGCTCATAGCTTGCCATGTCCATCTCGCCCATAACTGGCTTTCTCACCACCTGAAGGACAACACAATAAAAATCATCAACACACTGGGAGGAAAAAAAATTAAGCTTAATAAAAAATATTACCTTTTCCTAAGGTCTAATCTTTAAGACAAATAAGAGCAAGTACAATAAGTCCTAGTCAGCTAGCTATAAGGAGTAAAATAATATATTTGTGCTTAGTTGGAGAAGAGAAAAGAGGAGAGAGAAGGAAATTGGACTCTTATGCAAAAATTAGCTCTAGCACGTGCTCCTAGGCACTTTGTGAGAATGAATGGTGGGCCATATAGTAATAAAGTAGAACACTATTATAGCCAACTATTGCATGTGTTGACTATATATTGGCTATAGATGATATGACAAATCTAATATAGCCAACTGCTAGCTATACTATTGTTCTTGCTCTAAATGATTGCACTGTTTCACGCTCTAGACGATTGTGCAATGGGTCAATAACTCGTCCACCAGCACTAAATGTGGACTCGGATGCAATTTTTGACACTTGCATAGAGAGAACATCACGAGCAAGACCAGCCAGGATAGGGAACTCAACTTGCTTTACTTTCCACCATAACAAGACATCAAAATCTTTATCCTTGGTTTTAGGTGCTAGCGGTTGCTCCATGTATAGATCCAACTCAGATTTCGCACCATCGTCTGATTGACATTTGGACTCCAAGAACATGTCCAGATCATCCTCGTCACCAGGAACATCAAGTTGAGAAGTCATTTGATTCACAGAATTGCCACCATTATTGTCTCTCTGCCACATGCACCACGTCCCGCATTGAGAAGGCCATCTAGCTCCTTCGCGGCATCCGTGGCGATGCGCAGGCCTGTGGCAGAATCCAGCTCCTCCTGCTCCAGCGTCGCTGCATAGCAGAAATAAATCGTGTGTCATAATCAAAACAGGATATCAACACAAACTGTAGAGTATGGAGAACCAAGGTTACCTAGTAGCGTCTTCTGGAAGTGGTCGAGGACCTCGTTGAAGCCCTTCCACTGATCTTCAAAATCAACGGCAGCTTGACGAAGGTCGTCCACCTCCTTCTGCTTCTGGCGGTTCAGGCGCTCTTGGTCCTTGAGTTGCTCTTCGAGGCGGGTGTTTTCGGCCAAAGATTTCTGGAGCTACGTCTGCAACCCATCCATTGCAATGGCATGACCCTTCTTCACCCCCTCAAGAGTGGACTCCAACTTGGCAGCATCTGCATGACAGAAAAATTGCAGAGTATTGGTCGGATAGCAACAAGGTACTACACTTGCGATATGGATAGCAAAATAAAGTTACCGCTATGAGCAAGTTGCTCCTGCAGTTCCGCCACAAGAGCATTTTTCTCTGACAGCTCCTTCTCTTGCGAGCTGATGGCCTGGACAAGGTCCTCCACGACTTTCTTGTAATTCTGTTAAAAAGTGATAGTGTTAGTTCTCTTAGAGCTTTATGCCGGATGGGAATCCGCTATAACGCTCGGGGGCTACTCAAGACATTTTTTAACTTAGTTCTCTTAGAGCTTTATGTCGGATCGAAATCTGCCGTAACACTCGGGGGCTACTCATGACATTTTTTAGTTCTCTTAGAGCCCTATGCCAGATAGGAATCCGCCATAGCGTTCGCGGGCTACTCATCGCATTTAAAATGTAAGTTCTTTGAGAGCACCATTGGAATAAAATGTATAGCGGCGCTCGAGGGCTAGATGCTAAATATTCCAAAGTAGTTTCTCTTAGAGCACCATGACGGATTGTCTACCAACTCCACCATAGTGCTCGGGGACTATAGGGAGTACATACCTCTTTCACAACAATAGTTCTCTGAACAAAGGATGACATAGCAGACATAAGATTGTTGTTGGTCTCCTCTTACAAGTCATCAAGATGGAAAAGAGCATCTGCCTTCTTTTTCCAATTGGCAGCGTTCCCGGCCTCCACTGCTATGCCAACCTTACTCCCACCAAAAGTCACCTTCTTAGGACCCCTAGCATGAGTAGTGGCAGGCATGGCATCCTTAGCCAAAGCTTCAGCCATTTTAATAGTTTTTGGGGCAGAAGTTGAGGGAGTGGTTTGGCGGATGGGTGCGTCAGGCGTCGGCAGGATTATAGCGGGAGATGGCTTTGCTTTTAAAGGAGCTTTTTGACCAGCAACTTTCCTCTGCCTATGTATAAAACCCAGATTAGAACAGGTGGAGGTGAAGGTGGAAGAAACTTAAAAAGATAATTATGCTTACTTTCGTTCTGGCAACTTGATGGTGGCGGTAGATTCAGGCATGGTGTCCAGATGGCCGCGTAATGCAGGTAATGGATGGCGGGAGATGACCCTTTTGCCAAAATCGTGCATACGTCCACCGGAGCCACGAACCCCGCGATGCACAGCTGCCATAGGTTCCTCCCTATAGGTTCTTCTTGAGAAGGTCCCGCGTCTTCCACCATTGGCGAGGCCTTGCATCTTTTTGGAGAAGGGGATGACTCCTTTTCATCATCTGTAAGTTCTTTTGGCCGCGGATAGTGGATGATAGGACCTAGCACAGAAGGCGGAAGGGTGGAAATCTGCAAAGAATACAAAGTAAGATACGGAATATATGGTAATGACAGAATGAGGGATCAGTCACCTCTGGACAGCTGCCGTTCTCGAACATTGGAATTTTCAGTTTCAACTCCTCATCTCGGCCAATCTTGATGATATTGCGGATCTGACGCTCGATTTCCTCAGGAGTTAATTCCTCCTGGGTATAGCGTTGGGCATCATTGATTCCGCAATATTGAAAAGTAAGGGTTGCATGGTACTGGAGTGGCTAAATCCACCGAGAGATCCAGCAATGGATGGTGTCCGCACCTGTCATACCAGAAAATACAAGTTTGGCAATCCGCCGTGTGCAAAGCTGGCATTCCTCATCCATGGTGATATCATCCATGATCCCCCAGCTATCTTGCTCCTAAGCTGGGCCATCAGGAAAAGACCTAAGTCCAAACTTCCTTTCAGGAGGCGCCCGGTCAGCCTGGTCAAAGAAGGATCCCCACCATCCTTTTGCAAAGTCATGTGGCTTGATATACGGGTATGATTTCCCACTACAAGGAACAAATGAGATGGATCCGCAGTTGCGAAGATCTCCATTTGAGTCTCGATTGTGGCGGATGTTGAAATACAGGCAAAACAAGTCTCCGCGGGGGTAAACTCCCAGGAATCCTTTGCAAAGTTCTACGAATCCTGTTATGATGGTGAGACTGTTCGGAGCAATGTGATGGAGCTGTAACCTATAATGGCGAAGCATGCTCTTGAGAAAGTTTGATGGCGGGGAGGCTGAGTCCTTGACCAATGTGGGACTTCAGCATCACGATCTCCTTCTTCGAAGGTGCTGGCATAATGGCGTTGGGCTCGACCCTCCACTTAGAGAGCTCCTTGGCCGCTATCAGTCCTTCTTGCTCCATTGAAGATAAGACTTCATCGTCCAAGTTGCATGGATCCCAGCTGTCGCTAGAAGCCTCAGGAATAGCAGACTCCGTATCTACTGAAGATTCCGCTGAGTTTGTTGTATCTTAGGAGGCTCTGGCTTGGCGCGTAAAAGTCTCTGGATCCATGGCAGCGAGAGGGGTGGCAGATATGACTTCTAAAAACTCGACCGATGAAGATGGTGAAGCCAGATTGTAGCGGGAGGAAGTGAGTCGCCGATGGTGAGGGATTCCGGCCGGTGGCTCACCGGATTTACTAAGCTCTCATGGCAGCGTTGAAGAGAGAGAGTGAGAGAGAAAGAATGAGGGGTGGAATGGCGTAGGCTCACCGGCCGGGGTATATATAGAACCCGGACCTCAAGATTCATGCCTGCCATCCGCATCATTCATCTCAAACTCGCTAAACCCTAGATTGCTGACACATGTCCACGGGTAAAATGGTAATCATTACCAATGGTGCTTATACCATAGATCTTACCCTAGAATGAACTATGTGGAAAAATTTATGGTGGATTTTGTGGTAAGATCCAATGGATCCCAGAAATCCCGCCTAGCTGAAAAACTACATTGCATGATCCGCCATGTATATCGGATTAAGACATGAAGATAGGAGGAACGCTAAGATCCGCCATCCAGACACAAGAAGAAGACGAGCTATGACAGATAACTTCACCAGAAACCAAGCATGGCGGATAAAGGTGGCGATCTTGAAGTTCCCCCGTGGCTACTATTGGGGATATACCAAATGGGTATACCAGCAACACAGTCCCAAACCAGTAGGCCAGGGTGGCCCATGGAGGTGGTATGGCGGATTGCCTACCGGGCGGCCTAGTTGCTTGAAAGCCCATGGCGGTACAGGACACAGGAGCTTATGGCGGATCCAAAGACAGGCCCATGGCGGGTTACCTTGTAGTACACGACATTGTATAGGACTTAGTCTAGGACTCCATATTATATCCGCTCCGGTACCACCGTGATGCCCACGCTAGGCGCCTTTATAAGCCGGCGTGGAGGAGCCCTCGAGGCATCGAGACTTAGATACGGCCAATCGCATAGCAAAACAGCCAATTTCATCATTGTAACCAAGCACTTGTTGCTATATAGTGATTTATAGCAGCACGTAGGGTCTCGCCACCATCGCGAGATCTAAAGATGGGTAAACTCATGCTATCACCATCCCGGATCGCTCCGCCGTGTTCACCCCCTTCCACGAACCACCATACACCTACCCCTATGGAAGATCTGTTGACATAATCACGACAGGGATGGTCCTAGCCGGGCCGGACAAGTATGTCAGCGAGGCTGAGATCTGGGCACGGAGCTAAACCGAGCAGCGCACTCCACAAGGTCACCTCCGGTCATCGCCAAGCCCACTTATAGTACGCCCACCAAGAACCTCCGTGCTGCTCGCTACATCACGTCTGAGCTAGTCGGCTTGCGCGGCGAGGAGCTGCGAGAGAAGCAAGCTTGGCTCCAAGAACTCCTGAACACCGCCAATCTGCAAAAGCAAGCGATGGAGTCGGACGGGGGGAGGGGGGGGGGCAGAGGCACGCGACACGACCATTGCCTTGTCGTAGCAGGCCAGAACAAGCCTCATGCATAGCAAGCTTCATCGCCCAACCAAGGCCGGGCGGAGCACAGCCAGAGCAACAGAGCTCCTGGCAAGAGTGGTGGAAATCACCGCACCCAGCACTCTAGCTACCATAGCCGGCAGCCTCGAGATCCGGCTTCGGTCACCAGCAAGCCTCGCAATCCACCTCGGCCTGATGCGGCGGAGCCAGCATGAGGCAAGGCTATGGCGCATGCTGCGCCGGCTCCTGGAGCTGGGCACGGTGCTCAAGGCCCCCAGTCGGCACATGTGAGCTTGATAAAGGGTTTCGCAGCATAGTAAATCAAAAACATTCCTATGGACACGAACAAGAAAGCCAAGATCCAATCTAGGAGATGTAATCAACAAGAGAGATAGATGAGATCTTCATACCCTTGAAGAAATAACACAGTGGAAATGTTCAACAGAACATGGATGATGTAGTCATACTAGCCGTCTCCTCCTCGCGATCTGATCCGATCCAACACCGCAAGTGGGGGCGCCTTTGAGAGATGCACACGTGTAGCACACCAATGACTCCGCCTCCCCGGTCTAGCGAGATATGGTGGAGTGGTAGATGGGATCGACAACACAACGGCGTGGTGTCTATGGTGGAGAGTATGTGCCGACATGGCTTCGCATGTTTGCGTGGTGGAAGAAGAACAAAGAAAGGAGGCTTCAGAAACCGGGCAGCGGCTCCGCGGGAGTTAGGTTAGGCCAAAAACCGGCGGCGCCCTGGTTCCTTTTATACCCGATTTTCCTTAGACCAAAAGCTAGGTCAGGCTTGCGTGCCATGCAATCTGCACCAGGCAGAGCTACCGCCGCCATTGATCGATGTAGATCGATCTGGCGTGCATGCAAGCCTCTAGCCAGCGGCCAGCCTGGGCCGCAGGTGGCAATGGCCAACATCACAAGGCCTAATCTGGGCTTGGCCTTCACCGCGAGCGAGAGGGAGCCAGAGCACGCACGCTTGGCCACCACAATTGATGATCAATCGTTGTGCGTGCCTCGAGCGATGCAGCATGGCCTCATGGCCCATTAGCACTCGGCCGGCCCCGTGGCCAAGCCCACCTGGGCACAGGGGCGAGCGAGCCAGTGATCTCCTGGCCGATCCCATCAATCGAGCCAGGGATCTGGCCACTACCCCCTTTTTTTCTTCTTATTTACCTTTTTTCTTTCTTCTTTATTTATTTTTGCTAAATAAATAGAGTTAATATTTATTAATTCATTAATTAATAAATACTAATATTTTTCATCTAGAATGTTGGGGATATACCAAATAGGTATACCATCGATGTAGTCCTAAACCAGCAAGCCAGGTGTCGTGGGGATGACTAATGGGGCATGCCATGGGCCGAGCTATCTTCCGGATGGCATCCCAGGAATCTCCACGGCTCTAGGATGAGAAGACCGGCTCCGCTCGGAGGGCCGGCTGCGCTAGCAGCCAGCTGGCGATTCCACCAAGGAGAGCCGGAGCCGGGCGATGAAGACAAAAGCCCTCCCACGGCTATTTCACCGAAAGTGGGCTGGCCCTGACAAGAACCACAGAGGCAAAGGACAGGAGTGACGAGCGCCACGACCGGACTCAGCCAATCAGCGAACAAGGAGCCTTCCCCACGACAGGATCCATGGCTGTTTCATCCCAGCGGATAACCTATGGGTACCGGCTAGAGATAACCCTGCTCGATTTACTTTTGTTCCGATCAGAGACATCCACATCTTCATCGGAGAGACGGACCTTACCCCCACCACGGAAACCAATTTCTGGCGGATTGGTACGATTGAAACTCCCAAATGGACCGCTTTCGAGCTGGATACGGAGGAGGAATCATCTGATCTGGAACTTTCCAAGTTATCAAGATCGGTTCTAAAAACCAGTCCCACCCAACCCGCCCTAGAGGTGGAGGAAGTGGTGGATGACCGCTATGAATCTGCCATGAACAATCTGGCGTTAGAGACACCGTGGTACTGCCTTGTTGCTTTCGCAGGAACCACTTCGGGATCTGCCTCTGTCGTGGGGATGACTTATGGGGCGTGCCACGTGCCGAGCTATTTGCCGGCTGGCATCCCAGGAGTCCCCGCGGCTCGAAGGCAAGAAGACCGGCTCCGCCCAGAGGGCCGGCTGTGCCAGCAGCCAGCTGGCGATTCCACCATGGAAGGCCGGAGCTGGGCGATGAAGATGAAAGCCCACCGATGGCTGTTTCGCCAAAAGTGGGCTGGCCCCGACAAGAGCGACAGAGGCCAAGGACGGGAGTGACGAGCGCCTCGACCAAGTCCAGCCAATCAGCGACCAAGGACCCTTCCCCACGATAGGATCCAAGGCAAAAGGGAGGGTATATGCCTCCCAGATGCCGGTCCCAGGGGAAAAGGTACTTTATAAAGCAAAATTGTCAGAGCAGGGCGAAGGGATCACGCCAAGGACGCCGCCGCCGAGGAGCCAGCAGCCGGCCGAATCGTTACCTAACCTGTAACCAGGCCCCCGCCTATATAAGGGGGCCTGGACCCTTAGTCTAGGGAGATCCGATCTTCTTCTTCCTCTCCTAGCCGGAACAGCTCGAGGAGCACTGTAATCATTACTGTCTAATCAATACGAAGCAGGCAGGAAGTAGAGGTTTCACCTCCACCCGGGAGGGCCCTGAACCTAGGTAAACCGTGGTGTCTCAGTATGTATAATCTCGAGTCGAGCCCCTTGTCTCCACCGTCGAGCCCCTCCGATAAGCCTACCCATGGCTACTGTCTCTAAATTCCCACGATAGTTGGCGCCCACCATGGGGCAAAGCGCGGCGGCGAGCGGAGTCAAGTTCTAGCCGGGATCCCCATCGATCCCTGGCGAGAGGGTCACCTCCGGCCTCGTCTGGAAGTTTGGCACCCTCGACTGCATCAGCGACAACCTAGACTGCTTCGGGAATGGCTTCGGCAGTGGCACCTTCCTCGACATCGGCAGCCACTGCTTCTACGTCACCAAGCCCTTCCCGGAGGAGGTAACCGACGTCCTTGACCCTCTGAGTGATGGAGGCTTGAGTTGTGGCGAAAGCTATGACTTTGGCGCCATGGTCGAAGTGATGGCCCTGGGAGACGAGGAAGGCAGCGACCAACCATGCTCCGCGCACCCGCCGCTCGAATGCCTTCCTCCGTCGGAGCAGAACGCTCCACTCCCAGAGCAGGACACCTCGGATATCGCCGTCGTGGACCTGCACGCACCGCTCGACCGCGTCATCGACCCCGCCCGGGTCGCCGAGGCCCTGGAGCGGACGCGTCTCGTCCTCCTCAGCAAGGTGGCTGAGGACGAGATCAACTGGCACCACACGAGCACCACGCTCGGTGAGTTCTACGACACGCATGGAGGCGCGCCAGTCGAGCTCGCTCATGGCCTGCGGCGCAGCTTCGCCACCGCAGGCCCTGGCTAGATCCAGCGGTCACCATTGGCAAACCGAGGCCGTGGAGGGCGTGGACAACGCGGCCGTGCTCCAAGTGGCGACGTGCAAGGCTGCCGCGCCTAGCAGGGTGGTAGAGCAGGCGAACCATGTCAGGTCCCAGTGCCAGCGCCAGGGTCGGAGTCCCAGGCTCGCCCATTGGCGCTGCACATCCACCTGTGGTTTGACCACGTCGATACGTTCCCCAGAGGATCTGCTAGCTCAAAGCGAGTGGCTTCTGACCAAGGAGGCCCGGGGGCTGCCGGTAGCGGTCATTGGCGCAAAGAGGGCAAGTACACCCTCGATGCTGCACTTGATCAGCCATGTAAGTTCCATACCTCCCCGGGCAGGGAAGCGATCCACTCCACGCATCAGTGCCGTTTCATGAGAGAGCTGGAGCGATGCGCTCGGCAGATCCCTGGTATGTCACAAGCGCAGCTGGCTGGAGGTCAGGATGACCAACAGCAAGGCCCGGCTGGAGGCAAGCTGGACCAAGATGATGACTTCCTGGCGGATGTTGAGCAATACCACATCTTTACTACCCCCGGCAAGGATAAAAGGAATGACCTTTGGTATGAGGCAGAGGTGAACGCTATAATGCCTGCAGAACCCCAGTTCATGCATTGGTCTGAGGTGGCCATTACCTGGGGGTGCGAGGACCATCCGAGGCTAATGCCTAGCCCAGGAGAGTACGCTCTGGTCTTGGACCCTGTTGTGTGTTCCGATACGCACATGTGCCGGTTCTCCCGCGTGCTCATCGACGGCGGTAGTAGTATCAACCTTCTCTACCGAAGCTCTCTGGAGAAGTTGGGCATCCCACTTGCTCAACTGAAACTGAGTCGGCTCACCTTCCATGGCATCGTGCCTGGGCATTCTTGCACCCCTTTGGGCAAGGTGCAGCTGGAGGTTCTCTTCGAAGAGAAAGGGAATAGCCGCCGCGAGCCCATCTAGTTCGAGGTGGTGGACATCAGCATTCCCTACCATGCGCTGCTTGGCCGTCCAGCCCTGGCCAAGTTTATGGCAGTGCCCCATTACGCCTATCTGAAGATGAAGCTCCCAGGACCCAGAGGAATAATCACCATCTTGGGAAGCTTCAAGAAGTCCTTGGCGTGCACAAAGGAGAGCTCGCAGCTGGCAGAGGCGCTGGTCATCGCCGAGGAGAAGCGGCAGCTTCTGCATCGCGTAGAGCTTGCCCAGCAAGATGTGCCAGTTCGCCAGTCACCGGTGGAGCAGTTCAAGACGGCCAACGACACCAAGAAGATCCTGCTGGACGAGAGCGACCCCTCCAAGTACGTTGTCATGGGCACCGGCCTTTCTGCTAAATAGGAAAGCGAGCTCACCAGCTTCCTCCGTGAGAATCGGGACATCTTTGCATGGTCTCCAAAGGACATGCCAGGTGTACCGAGGGAGCTGGCTGAGCACTCACTCAACGTTAGGCCAGATGCCAAGCCGGTCAAGCAACCGCTGCGGCACTTTGCAGAAGAGAAAAGGAAGGCTATTGGCGAGGAGATAGCCCGGCTCCTTGCAGCCGGCTTTATCATGGAGGTGTTCTACCCTGATTGGCTTGCAAACCCAGTCTTAGTTCTGAAGAAGAACAACACTTGGCGAATGTGTATCGACTACACCAGCCTCAACAAGGCTTGCCCCAAGGATCCATTTGCATTGCCATGCATCGACCAGGTAATCGACTCCACAGCCGGTTGCGACCTGCTGTCCTTCCTGGACGCCTATTCAGGCTACCACCAGATCCCGCTCTACCAGCCGGATCAGATCAAGACCTCCTTCATCACCCCATATGGAGCCTACTGCTATGTTACCATGCCATTCGGCCTGAAGAACGCTAGAGCCACTTACCAGCGAATGATGCAGCGATGTCTGCAGGGGCAGATTGGGAGAAATGTGCACGCTTATGTGGACGACGTGGTGGTGAAGACCAAGCAGAGCGGCACGCTCCTGGACGACCTCAAGGAGACCTTCGCCAACCTGCGGCGCTATCGCATGAAGCTCAACCCAGAGAAGTGCACCTTTGGTGTGCCGGCTGGACAGCTCCTAGGCTATATTGTTTCCCAGCGAGGGATCGAGGCTAACCCCTCAAAGATAAAATCCATCGAGGCCCTAGAGAAGCCCACCTAGCTCAGAGACGTGCAGAAGTTTGCTGGTTGCTTGGCCTCGCTCAGCCAATTCGTTAGCCGGCTCGAGGAGAAGGCCATGCCGCTGTACTAGCTGACGAAGAAGACGGACCACTTTGTTTGGTACCAGTGTGCCGATGATGTCTTCAATGACCTCAAGCGAGCCTTGTCCGCCGCGCCTATCTTGGCAGCGCCGGCTCCGCGAGAGCCAATGCTGCTCTACATCGCGGCCACTCCGTGGGTCATCAGCGTCGTGATCGTAGTGGAGCGCACCGAAGAGGGCAAGGAGCTGCCGGTCCAGCGCCCGGTGTACTACCTGAGTGAGGTGCTCACTCTCTCCAAGCAGAACTACCCACACTACCAGAAGGTCGCGTACGGCGTGTACATGGCGGCCAAGAAGCTGAAGCACTACTTCGAAGAGCACCCTATCACGGTGGTAAGCACCACTCTGCTCTCGGAGATCATCGGGTGCAAGGATGCGTCAGGAAGAGTGGCCAAATGGGCGATCGAGCTTGCTGCTCATACCATTCAATACAAGCCAAGGACGACGATCAAGTCGCAGATCATAGCGGATTTCTTCACTGACTGGGGAGAGCACCAATACCTGCCACCGGCTCCAGACTCCACCCACTGGCACATGCACTTCGATGGCTCCAAGTTGCTTGGGGGCTTGGGGGCTGGCGTCGTCCTCACCTCTCCCAAGGGAGACAAGCTGCAGTACGTGCTGCAGATGCACTTCCGTGCGTCGAACAACGTCGCTGAATATGAAGCCCTGGTGCATGGGCTCAAGATGGCCAAGCAGATTGGCATCAGGAGGATCCTCTGCTTCGGAGACTCCGACCTGGTAATGCACCAGGTTTCGGGAGATTGGGACGCCAAGGATGCCAACATGGCCTCCTATCGCTTCTACGTGCAGCAGCTCAGTGGATTCTTCGAGGGCTGCGAGTTCCACCACGTCCCCAGAGCAAACAATGGGGAAGTAGACCGGCTGTCCAAGATCAGCTCCACCAAGCAGGATATCCTAGCTGGGGTGTCCCTGGAGATCATCCACAAGCCATCTATCAAACCTTCGCCGGAGTCCATATCCATATACGTGCCTGGAGACCCTACCCCGGCTCAGGTACCGCCACCAGATCCGGGGGCTGCCGTCTCAGAGCAGAAGGAGGCAGCCGGCCAGCCCAGTGCAGCCGGCTTGGCAAAGGACACGGGGGCTGTCGGCTCCACGCCTGCTCCCCCAGCCGAACAATCAGACAAGGCCGGCACGACAACGGACCCGTGGGCTGCGGATCCTTTGGTCGCCAGTGTCTTCCACATACGGGAGATACCGTCCTGGGCGGAGCCATTCTCCAACTATCTCATCACTAGGGACTTGCCGCAAGATGAAGCGGAAGCTAGGCGAATTCAACGCCACGCAGGGGCGTACACAATCATCAACAGCGAGCTGTACAAGCGCAGCGTGTCAGGCATCTTCCAGAAGTGCATCGAGCCGAAAGAAGGGACAGAGCTGCTAAGGGAAATACACCAAGGGGAGTGCGGTCATCACGCATCTTCCAGAGCTTTGGTGGCTAAAGCCTTCCGCCATGGTTTCTACTGGCCGACGGCCAAGCAGAATACAGAGCAACTGGTGAAGCAATGCAACGGTTGCCAGCACTTCTCCAAACATAGAAACACTCCAGCGGCAGCCCTCAAGACAATCCCGCTCACCTAGCCGTTCGCAGTTTGGGGCCTAGACATGGTAGGGCCATTCAAGACTGCACCCGGGGGCTTGACACATCTGTTGGTTGCTGTGGATAAGTTCACCAAGTGGATCGAGGCCAAGCCAATCAAAAAACTCAATGGCTCGTCCACCATCAAGTTCTTCAACGAGATCATCATGAGATATGGAGTTCCCCACAGCATCATCACTGACAACGGGACGAACTTCACGAAGGGAGTCTTTGCTGATTACTGTGGCAAGAAGGGCATCCGGCTGGACTTAGCATCGGTGGCGCATCCTCGGACAAATGGGCAAGTGGAGAAGGCAAATGGGCTGATCCTAGCCGGCATCAAACCAAGGTTGGTCGAGCCTCTCGAACACTCAGCCAGCTGTTGCGTCGAGGAGCTACCCTTAGTGCTCTGGCGCCTGCGCACCACTCCAAATCGTTCTGTTGGCTTCACGCCTTTCTTCCTGGTCTATGGAGCAGAAGCAGTGCTGCCCACTGATATCAAATTCGATGCACCGAGAGTTGTCCAGTACACAGAGAAGCAAGCAAAGGAAGCTCGTGAAGATGGCATCGACCTCCTCGAGGAGGCACGAGAACAGGCTCTGGCCAGATCAGCGCTCTACCAGCAGCTGCTGCGATGACACCACAGCCGAAAAATCCGTCCGCTCGCATTTCGCGAAGGAGACCTCGTACTCTGGCTGATCCAGAACACCAAAGGCATGCACAAGCTATCCCCTCCTTGGGAGGGACCGTTCATTGTCAGCCGGGTGCTGGGCAATGGGGCTTACTACCTCATCGACGCACAAGAGCCCAGGAAGAACAAGGTAGACAACTCTGACAAGGAGACTGAGCGTCCCTGGAATGTCAGTCTCCTAAGACCTTTCTTCTGCTAAGGCAAAAGCTTGTACCCCAAAAACTTGTCAATGAATAAAGGATGACGGAGCGGCTAGTTACGGCCGGCTCCAAGGAAAACACGTCGTGTATGTTTTGCTTCCTGCGTTATTCACTTGACCGGCAGCCGGCTCCGGGCACCGAGCCACAGCCGGCAGCCCTAAAAACGATCAATTCCTCATCAACCAGATGAGTACTACATATGAAGAAGGTCTCGAGCCTAACCTCCACCTTCCGGCTCCGGGCAGCCAGGCAGGTAGGAGCCGGCAGGCCGCATACGAAGGAACGCCGCAGGGAAAAGCCGAAAATGATAATTGCTCAACCAAGCGCCGGGGGCAGTGTTCGTTGACCACGCGTTAGCTTGCATGAGTCGGGTGCCTGATAAACTGAAGTACTACTTCTCACTCTGCGGCACGCTCCCACCCTAGGCCGGCATTCGGCTGCCAGCCCAAGGGAGACCAACCGGCACTAGGCTGCCGGTTGGGGGTAGAAGAGTCGAAGGGTGGGAAGATAAAGGAAAAAGTTGAGGGAACCGGGCCAAGGCAAGCTAGCAAATGGTCGACGACCATAATCTCTAGGCGTTAGGGCTGAGTAGCCGTGTCAAAGAGGTTCGAAGCTAGTGCTGCCTCGCTCGACGTCGGCACCGAATGCGGAGAAGTTAGTTTCGAGCTAGCTATCAATCCAGCTACCCCAAAACTCGGGGGCTAGGGGGAAAGGGAATCTGCCCCAAAAGTGGGCCAGTTCTAGTACCTCATCGGCTATCCGATTAGCTGGCGCTGTGACATGATTAGCGAACGAGCAACAAAATCGAAACCTAACATGCGCAAAGTACCGGCTAGAGCCGAAAACTGGGAAATCTAGTCGAACTGCGGCAAGGAATGTGCGAAGGCCCGGGAAAGGAAATGTGCCGGCTCTGACCTTGCTCGAGCCGGTACAAGACTTAGTCTCCATTCTAACCCCACTAGGCCATAACTAGTCCGCTCTCCCCGAAGCCGGCTAGTAAAAGCACCACTTCCTTCGCGTCGAAGCCGGAGAAGCCCGCCCGAGGCGTCTGCGCAGGGCAGTGACCAGCGTAGTCCAAAGAAGAATCCTAGCTGAGGAATTGTCGCGACGCGAAGATGTTAAACAGAGGACATTTGCATGATGGCAAAGTACACAGTGAAGAAGAACAAACATTCACACAACAAATGAAGATTGGCGAGAAATTAAGAAAGTCCTTAACATAGGAGCTGATTACATACTACGGGCCACGCTAAGGGCTGAAATAGCAAAAGGACTCCCCCTCCTAACCCCTAGACCTCTGTTGATGGTGCTACTGTTAGATAGGGGCCTGTGGGGGTGCTCGCCGGTCACGGCCGGGGGAGTAGGCGCGGGCGTAGCCGGAGCCGTCCACAAAGCGGATGCAAAAGATGGGCGACCTGGAGCGGTGGGTCAGGATGAGGGACCAGCCCCGTTCTAGGTTGTAGTCGGTGAAGAACCGCCCCCAGCCCTCGGCGAGGTAGCTCTTCCCCTCCTCATCGTGGAGGATCTCGACCTGGCATAGAGGCTGGCCGCCGCTGCCATCCTCCATCATGATGTTTGACGGGAGGACCTTCCCCATCGTGCCGACAAAGCTCGCGGGGAGCGGCAGGCACTCCTTGCACCCAGCCAGCAGGGGCACCACAGAGGTGGCGAACCCGTGCTTGGGGATGTAAGAGAGCCGCTGCCTGGACGGCGGGCGCGGCGGTCACGTCTTCGCCTTGCCGGCGGCCACGCAGGAAGAGCTGCTGACATTTCCGGCGGCGAGGCCCAGAGGGGCGGCCTTGAGCGCCATCGCGGCGCCGACCAGGGCGGCCGCTGCCTCCAGGGGAGCCCCAGTGAGACCCGCGATGGAGCACGGCCGCGGGAACTGCGGCATTGGCACCAGCCACGGCGGCGCCTCCTCCAGGGGCCGTGGCGAGGGCGGTGGAGCGGCTAGCCCTGAATGGCTCCGCGGCAGCCGCAGCCGCAAGTGCCGCCAAAGTCTTCTTATTGTGGCTGCCCGGAGGGCGACCGCATTTCTGGGGCACCGGCGGCGTCGCTGCCAGGCCCCTGGCTCCGCTCTGACTTCCGAGCGGGCGACCACGCTCATGCCCACCCGGCCCGTCGTCGGCTCCGGCCCCGGCTCCGCTGGTTAACCCGAGCGTCGACATCAAGATCGCAGGGGGAGAAGTGGAGACAGCGATTCGGCGAGGCAAAGGAATGGAGATGTTCGGGAGTGGGAAAAACCCTCGAGGGCTCTGGAATTTAAAGGCTGGAGAAGCACGAAAGACAGGGCCGGTTTAATGCGAATAAACAATACGCGTGGCGCTTCGATGGGACTTAATGCTGATGCAAGTCTCGTCCCGTCAGCTGACATCGGCAGGAATCATCACAGAGGCCGAAGAGTCAAAGTGACGGGACGGGACACTGGCCACTGGTGCACCGCGCCGGCCATGGCGTAGGATCAAAATCCAAAGTAGCGCAAGTTCCAAGGAGGCAGCGCGCCGGCTCACAGCTGCCAGCCAGGTCGAGCCTAAAACCGGCACGTCCCGAGACGGCCGGAGAGGCCTCGCATGGTTTAACTTTGGAACCGGCAAACCTACAGACCCGGTGGGGAACCCTGAGGCTTAGGAAAAACAAGCAAGACTTCGGCGAGAAGAGGGACCCGCCGAAGCCCCATGCTAGCCCATGAGACTTCACCAGTTTCGGGGGCTAGTATTGTGGGGATGACTTATGGGGCGTGCCACGTGCCGAGCTATTTGCCGGCTGGCATTCCAGGAGTCCCCGTGGCTCAGAGGCAAGAAGACCAGCTTCGCCCGGAGGGCCGGCTGTGCCAGCAGCCGGCTGGCGATTCCACCGTGGAAGGCCGGAGCCGGGCGATGAAGACGAAAGCCCACCGACGGCTGTTTCACCGAAAGTGGGCTGACCCCGACAAGAGCGACAGAGGCCAAGGACGGGAGTGACGAGCGCCACGACCAAGTCCAGCCAATCAGCGACCAAGGACCCTTCCCCATGATAGGATCCAAGGAAAAAGGGAGGATATATGCCTCCCAGATGTCGATCCTAGGGGAAAAGGTACTTTATAAATTAAAACTATCAGAGCAGGGCGAAGGGATCACGCCAAGGACGCCGCCACTGAAGGGTTTCGCAGCATAGAAAACAAAAATTTTCCTACGGAAGCGAACAAGAAAGCCAAGATCTAATCTAGGAGATGTAATCAACGAGAGAGGTAGATGAGATCTTCATACCCTTGAAGATTCGCACAGCGGAAACGTTCAAGAGAACGTGGTTGACGTAGTCGTACTCGCCGTCTCCTCCTCGCGATCCGTAGTCGTACTCGCCGTCTCCTCCTCGCGATCCGATCCGATCCTACGCCGCAAGTGGCGGCGCCTCCGAGAGTTGCACACGTACAGCGCGCCAACGACTCCGCCTTCCCGGTCCAGCGAGATATGGTGGAGTGGTAGTTGGGATCGACAACACGACGGCGTGGTGTCTATGGTGGAGAGTATACGCCGACAGGGCTTCGCCTGTTTGCGTGGTGGAGAAAGAACGGAAAAAGGAGGCTTCAGAAAGCGGGCAGCGGCTTCGCAGAGAACTAGTTTTTCTACCTTACCAACCGGCTGCGCGCCCGCGTCCTTTTATTAGCGTGCACCTGCGCGCTGATCGCATCGTATACGTCCCGGAACCGAATCAGATTCGTGATCGCCGTGTACGTGTCGATCCCGGCCAAAGTGCAGCCGGCCAGCGCGCGCGTGCACGCACGAGGCAAAGCCTCGTTATTGCATGCAGCCGTGGTCGAGCCAAGCTCGTGCAGCTGTGTGCGTGCGCGCCAGGGACTCTTCCCTGGCCGCCGCAGCCCCTTTTTTTTTTCTTTCCTTTTATTTATTTCTGCTAAATAAATAAAGTCTAATATTTATCAATTCCTGTAATCAATAAATATTGTATTTCCACCCGGAACAGTTCCGAAACTTTCTGAAACAGTTTCACATATATCCCTGAGACTACCCTAGCGTTGATTTGCGTTAAGTGTGTGACCCTACGGGTTCGAGAATACGCGGACATGATCTCTATCAATAATCAATAGCGGGATCTGGAAATCCATATTGACTCCCACGCACTCAGCGATGATCATATCGGATGAACCACGATGTCAGGATTCAAGCAATCCCGTATTTGTATTCCCTCTGTCTCGCGATATTTTACTCGCCCGAGATTCGATCGTCGGTATCGGTATACCTAGTTCAATCTCGTTCACAGCAAGTACTTTACTCGTTCCGTAATCCGATATCACTTTGTGATTAACTCCTTAATCACATGCTTGCAAGCGGTGTTGATATCGATTACCGAGTGGGCCCGAAGTATATCTCTCCGACTTGGGAGGGACAAATTCCATCTCGATACATACAACTCAACAAGTACTTTCCGATCACCTGAGAGACACCTTTATTATCACCCTCACATAGGATGACGTTTGATGACTTCAAAGCTTTCTTCCGATACTAGGGAGTTGTATTATCTCATGGTCTAAGGAATACAATACATGACATAGGAAAAGCTTCGCAAAGATGAACACGATGACACGATCTAATTGCTCTGCTTAATTTGGGTCTGTCCATCATGTCATTCTCCTAATGATATGATCTCATTATTAATTGACAACACATGTCTATGGTTAGGAAACCTTAACCATCATTAATCAATGAGCTAGTCCAAAGAGGCGTACTAGGGACACGGTGTTGCTCATAAACCACACAAGTATTAAAGTTTCCGCTTAATACAATTCTAGCATGGAATATAAACATTATCATGAACAAGAATTATAATAATAACATCTTTATTATTGCCTCTAGGGCATAATTCCAACAGTCTCCCACTTGCACTAGAGTCAATAATCTAGTTTACATCTGGCAACAATCTAACACCCATGGCATTAAGGTGCTGATCATGTTTTGCTCGTGGAAGAGGTTTAGTCAACGGATCTGCGACATTCAGATCTGTATGTACTTTGCTAATCTTCAGATCTCCATCTGCTATATAATCTCGAATTATATGGAATCGGCGATTGATGTGCTTGGTTTTTGGATGATATCTTGGTTCCTTAGCCAGTGCTATGGCGCCAGTGTTGTCGCACAATATCTCCAGTGGGTCCAAGGCATTTGGAACCACACCAAGCTCAGTGATGAAGTTGCTGATCCAAACTCCTTCACTTGATGCTTCCGAAGCAGCCATGTATTCCGCTTCTGTTGTAGATCCCGCGATCACGCTTTGCTTGCAGCTTCTCCAGCTCACAGCTCCACCATTCAAAATATAAACGTATCCTGTCTGAGATTTAGAATCATCCGGGTCGGTGTCGAAGCTAGCGTCGACGTAACCTTTTACGACGAGCTCCTCGTCACCTCCATAGACTAAGAACATTTCTTTAGTCCTATTTAAATACTTTAGGATGTTCTTTACGGCTGTCCAGTGTTCCACTCCTGGATCACTTTGGTATCTGCTCGTCAAACTAAGAGCATTGGACACATCCGGTCTAGTACACAGCATGGCATACATGATAGAACCTATGGCCGAGGCATATGGCACTTTGCTCATAGTTTCTCTATCTTTTACCGTAGCTGGACACTGAGCCTTGCTCAATATCTTACCTGACAACATGGGCAATGAACCTTTCTTTGCTTTATCCATTCTGAACCTCTTCAGAACTTTGTCCAGATATGTACTTTGGCTTAAAGCTATTAGGCGTCTTTCTCTATCTCTATAGATTTTGATGCCTAATATATAAGCAGCTTCCCCTAGGTCTTTCATTGAAAAACATTTATTCAAATAACTCTTCACATCGTTAAGCATATCGATGTCATTTCCAATAATCAATATGTCATCCACATATAGTACTAAAAATGTCACCGAGCTCCCACTCACTTTCTTGTAGATACAAGCTTCGTAGCAATTTGGAACAAATCCAAAATTCTTGATCACTTGATCAAAACGAAGGTTCCAACTCCGAGATGCTTGCTTCAGTCCATAAATGGAACGCTGAAGTTTGCACACCTTATTAGCATCCTTAGGATCGACAAAACCTTCGGGCTGCATCATATACAACTCTTCATCAATGTTGCCATTGAGGAACGCAGTCTTGACATCCATCTGCCATATTTCATAATCATGAAACGCAGCAATTGCTAATAAAATCCGAATGGACTTAAACATCGCTACGGGAGAGAAAGTCTCATCGTAGTCAACACCTTGAACTTGCCGAAAACCTTTTGCGACAAGCCGAGCTTTATAGACAGTAACATTACCATCCGCGTCTGTTTTCTTCTTGAAAATCCATTTGCACTCAACGGCCTTACGGTCGCTAGGAGGGTCCACCAAAGTCCACACTTGGTTTTCGCTCATGGATCCCAATTCGGATTTCATGGCCTCTAGCCATTTCTCAGAGTCTGGGCTCATCATCGCTTCCTCATAGTTCGCAGGTTCACTGTTGTCTAACAACAAGACTGTTAAGACAGGGTTGCCGTACCATTCAGGAGTGGCACGTGACCTTGTCGACCTGCGAAGTTCAGTAGTAGCATCGTTCGAAGTTTCATGATCTTTATCATTAGCTTCCCCTCTTGTTGGTGCAGGCGGCGCTGGAACAATTTCGGGTGCTGCGCTACTCTCCAACTCGAGAGAAGGTTCAATAACCTCGTCTAGCTCTACCTTCCTCCCACTCACTTCTTTCGAGAGAAACTCCTTCTCAAGAAAGGATCCGTTCTTTGCAACAAACACTTTGCCTTCGGATCTGTGGTAGAAGGTATACCCAATTGTTTCCTTAGGGTATCCTATGAAGACGCATTTCTCCGCTTTGGGTTCGAGCTTGTCCGGCATCAACTTCTTGACGTAAGCTTCGCATCCCCAAACTTTAAGAAACGACAACTTAGGTTTAGCACCAAACCAAAGTTCATACGGTGTCGTCTCAACGGATTTAGATGGTGCCCTATTTAAAGTGAATGCAGCGGTTTCTAATGCATAACCCCAAAATGATAACGGCAAATCTGTAAGAGACATCATTGATCGCACCATATCTAATAGAGTTCGATTCCGGCGTTCAGACACACCATTGCGCTGTGGTGTTCCGGGTGGCGTGAGTTGCGAAACGATTCCGCTTGCTTTAAGATGCGTGAGAAAATCATAACTCAAATACTCACCTCCACGATCGGATCGCAGAAATTTAATTTTCCTGTTACGATGGTTTTCCACTTCGTTCTGAAATTCTTTGAACTTTTCAAACATTTCAGATTTATGTTTCATTAAATAGATATACCCATATCTACTTAAGTCATCAGTAAAAGTGAGAAAATAGCGATATCCACCGCGCGTCGAAATACTCATTGGTCCGCACACATCGGTATGTATGATTTCCAATAAGTCCGTTGCTCGCTCCATTATTCCGGAGAACGGGGTTTTGATCATCTTGCCCATGAGGCATGGTTCGCACGTGTCAAATGATTCAAAATCAAGAGACTCTAAAAGTCCATCAGAATGGAGTTTCTTCATGCGTTTTACACCAATATGACCTAGACGGCAGTGCCACAAATAAGTTGGATTATCACTATCTACTTTGCATCTTTTAGCCTCAATGTTATGGATGTGTGTTTCATTGCTTTCGAGATTCAGAAGAAATAAACCATTCACAACAGGTGCATGACCATAAAAGATGTTATTCGTATAAATAGAACAACCATTATTCTCAGATTTAAATGAATAACCGTCTTGCAATAAACATGATCCAGATATAATGTTCATGCTCAACGCAGGCACATAATAACACTTATTAAGGTTTAAAACTAATCCCGAAGGTAAAACTAAGGAGAGCGTGCCGACGGCCATCACATCAACTTTTGATCCATTGCCAACGCGCATCGTCACCTCATCCCTTGCTAACCGCCGTCTATTCCGTAGTTCCTGTTTCGAGTTACAAATATTAGCAACTGAACCAGTATCATATACCCAGGCACTACAACGAGCGCTAGTAAGGTAGACATCAATAACATGTATATCAAATATACCTTTGATGGTGCCAGCCTTCTTGTCTGCTAAGTACTTAGGACAGTTGCGCTTCCAGTGACCCTTGACCTTGCAATAGAAGCACTCAGTGTCCGGCTTAGGTCCAGACTTGAGCTTCTTCTCAGCAGGGGCAACGTGCTTGCCTTTGCCTTTCTTGAAAGATCCCTTTGCACCCTTAGCTTTCTTAAAGCTAGTGGTCTTGTTGACCATCAACACATGATTGTCTTTCTTGATATCCACCTCCGCAGCTTTCAGCTTAGCGAAGAGCTCAGTGATCGTATCAGTGGAACCAATTTGATTATGAGTAACTACAAAACCTTTGTAGCTAGGAGGGAGTGATTGCAGAACTCTGTCAATCTTGAGCTCCTCTGGAATCTTGCAGTCCAGTTGCTCAAGGCGTTGAGTGTAGCCCGACATCTTAATGGCGTGCTCACTAACGGAACTCCCTTCCTCCATCTTGCAGTTAAAGAACTTCTCAGAGATCGCATATCTCTCAGAACGGGCCTGAGTCTGAAACATCGTTTTCAGTTCCTCAATTATCTCAAAAGGCCCGCGGAATTCCTCAAAACGATTTTGAAGTTCCGGTTCCATAGCAAACAACATGGTACTCTTAATCACTCCATAATCATCTTTGCGTGACTGATAAACAGCTTTTACATCAGTCGACGCATCAGCAGCAGGGGCGTCACCTAGCGCTTTCTCAAGTACATAGGCTTTTTGTCCGCCAGCGAGAATGATTCTCAGATTGCGAAACCAGTTGGTGAAGTTAGACCCATTATTCTTAAGCTTTTCTTTCTCAGCAAAAACGTTGAAGTTGAAGTTGGACTTAGCCATTTGATCTACAACATTGCAAGTACAATTTTAGACTATGTTCATGATAACTAGTTCAACTTAATCAAATTACTAGATGAACTCCCACTAATTCAACATCCCTCAAGTTGTTTAGTGAACACGATCCAAATTCACCACACCTAATCCGATCTTCACGAGAAGAGATGTGGTTTCAATGGTGGACAACTCAGTGTCGATCATATCAATCATATGACTCATGTTTAACCTTTCGGTTCGTGTGTTCCGAGGCCATGTCTGTACATGCTAGGCTCGTCAAGTCAAACCCAAGTATTATCCGCATGTGCAAAACTGGCTTGCACCCGTTGTATGTGAACGTAGAGTTTATAGCACCCGATCATCACGAGGTGCTTGAAAACGACGATCTTTCGCAACGGCGCATACGAGGGGAGAACACAATTTTATCTTGATCTTTAAGTGAGGAATCATCTTATAATGCTACCGTCGCGATCTAAGCAAAATAAGATACATAAAAGGATAAACATCACATGCATATAATTTTATGTGACATGGTATAGCCAATCTCCGCGCCATGATCTCCATCTTGTGCGCGCCGGCATGATCTCCATCACTCCACCATGATTGCCTCCACCACGAATAGCAAATACAACTATTGCTAACTACTTAGCGATGAAGTAAAGCTATTACATGGCGTATAAGAAGTTGACACGCAGGTCATACACAATTATAAAGACAACCACATGGCTCCTGCCGGTTGTGAACTCATCGACATGCAAGTCGTGAAATATTACAAAACATGATCATCGCATACATCACATATATCACATCACATCTTGTGGCCATACCATATCACAAAACACTCCCTGCAAAAACAAGTTAGACGCCTCTACTTTGTTGTTGCAAGTTTTACGTGGCTTATGGGAGTAGCAAGCTAAGAACGATTCTTACCTACGAAAAGCCACAACGGTGATATTATGGTTGCTAACATCCGATGTAAGTCCCATGACTACTATAGTGAGAGAAACTGACATCCACCAGCCGCATGTATGGAACAAGCCACACGTCAAGTGCGGAGCCGGTCTCGCGAACGCGGTCGCGTAAAGTTGGCCTGGACCGCTTCGATCTCACTATACCGCGCCATAAGAGATACACAACAAGAGGTTTGCAACAGAAAACATCAACGCCCGCAACAAACATGTTGCGTTCTACTCGTGAAACACATCTACGCATAGATCTAGCTCTGATACCACTGAAGGGTTTCGCAGCATAGAAAACAAAAATTTTCCTACGGAAGCGAACAAGAAAGCCAAGATCTAATCTAGGAGATGTAATCAACGAGAGAGGTAGATGAGATCTTCATACCCTTGAAGATTCGCACAGCGGAAACGTTCAAGAGAACGTGGTTGACGTAGTCGTACTCGCCGTCTCCTCCTCGCGATCCGTAGTCGTACTCGCCGTCTCCTCCTCGCGATCCGATCCGATCCTACGCCGCAAGTGGCGGCGCCTCCGAGAGTTGCACACGTACAGCGCGCCAACGACTCCGCCTTCCCGGTCCAGCGAGATATGGTGGAGTGGTAGTTGGGATCGACAACACGACGGCGTGGTGTCTATGGTGGAGAGTATACGCCGACAGGGCTTCGCCTGTTTGCGTGGTGGAGAAAGAACGGAAAAAGGAGGCTTCAGAAAGCGGGCAGCGGCTTCGCAGAGAACTAGTTTTTCTACCTTACCAACCGGCTGCGCGCCCGCGTCCTTTTATTAGCGTGCACCTGCGCGCTGATCGCATCGTATACGTCCCGGAACCGAATCAGATTCGTGATCGCCGTGTACGTGTCGATCCCGGCCAAAGTGCAGCCGGCCAGCGCGCGCGTGCACGCACGAGGCAAAGCCTCGTTATTGCATGCAGCCGTGGTCGAGCCAAGCTCGTGCAGCTGTGTGCGTGCGCGCCAGGGACTCTTCCCTGGCCGCCGCAGCCCCTTTTTTTTTCTTTCCTTTTATTTATTTCTGCTAAATAAATAAAGTCTAATATTTATCAATTCCTGTAATCAATAAATATTGTATTTCCACCCGGAACAGTTCCGAAACTTTCTGAAACAGTTTCACATATATCCCTGAGACTACCCTAGCGTTGATTTGCGTTAAGTGTGTGACCCTACGGGTTCGAGAATACGCGGACATGATCTCTATCAATAATCAATAGCGGGATCTGGAAATCCATATTGACTCCCACGCACTCAGCGATGATCATATCGGATGAACCACGATGTCAGGATTCAAGCAATCCCGTATTTGTATTCCCTCTGTCTCGCGATATTTTACTCGCCCGAGATTCGATCGTCGGTATCGGTATACCTAGTTCAATCTCGTTCACAGCAAGTACTTTACTCGTTCCGTAATCCGATATCACTTTGTGATTAACTCCTTAATCACATGCTTGCAAGCGGTGTTGATATCGATTACCGAGTGGGCCCGAAGTATATCTCTCCGACTTGGGAGGGACAAATTCCATCTCGATACATACAACTCAACAAGTACTTTCCGATCACCTGAGAGACACCTTTATTATCACCCTCACATAGGATGACGTTTGATGACTTCAAAGCTTTCTTCCGATACTAGGGAGTTGTATTATCTCATGGTCTAAGGAATACAATACATGACATAGGAAAAGCTTCGCAAAGATGAACACGATGACACGATCTAATTGCTCTGCTTAATTTGGGTCTGTCCATCATGTCATTCTCCTAATGATATGATCTCATTATTAATTGACAACACATGTCTATGGTTAGGAAACCTTAACCATCATTAATCAATGAGCTAGTCCAAAGAGGCGTACTAGGGACACGGTGTTGCTCATAAACCACACAAGTATTAAAGTTTCCGCTTAATACAATTCTAGCATGGAATATAAACATTATCATGAACAAGAATTATAATAATAACATCTTTATTATTGCCTCTAGGGCATAATTCCAACAGCCACCCCCGCCTATATAAGGGGGCCTGGACCCTTAGTCTAGGGAGATCTGATCTTCTTCTTCCTCCCCTAGCCGGAACAGCTCAAGGAGCACTGTAATCATTACTGTCTAATCAATACGAAGCAGGCAGGAAGTAGGGGTTTCACCTCCACCTGGGAGGGCCCTGAACCTGGGTAAACCGTGGTGTCTTAGTAGGCATAATCTTGAGCCGGGCCCCTCGTCTCCACCATCGAGCCCCTCCGATAAGCCTACCCATGGCTACTGTCTCTAAATTCCCACGACAGCCTCCAATGGAGATGACAGCCCAGGTGAATCCACCTAGAGGCACTTAACGAAAGTGGTGAATCGGATGACTGGGATAGCAAAGGCTATGACTCTAGTCACTATGATGCCACCATGAGAAGAATCGAGGCAGAACTAGCTTAGCAAGAATTAGAAGAAAGGCAAGCAGCCGCCAAGCAGGTGTTCATGACCAAGAAGGGAGATGACGCTGGCAAGCAACTGGTGATCTGCCATCTCAGACAGCCCATGATAGAGATGCTGGCAAAGAGCAGGGTAACCCGCCATCAGCCGCCGATCCCACCATGGAACAACTTCCCAAGATTCAGGGTGGACCTAGGCCACTTCAACCCGCCATCCCTGTGGTGCACAACCCAGAAGACTTCATGACCCCGATGGACAAGGTCGTCTACAAAACTCTAGGAGATCCAATCACCCCTGTCTATGTCAGAGACATGAACGATCTCGAGAAGAAGAGGCGAGAAATCCTTAAAGAAGCGAAGCGCATTGAGAAGATGGGCCAAAAGCTGGATGGCGACATTGCTCAGGCTCAAGATATGCTTAAGCGTGCAAGAAACATGGAGGAGAAGTACGTTACTCTCATCCAGAAACAAATAAACAAACACAGAGATCGCAGCTGGCGTGAAACCTTGAGTTCACCGTGCCAATCGCGGAAACACTGGCCAGGATGTACATCAAGAATCTGCCATACGTGGACAAGAATCGCGATGAAGCCGGGGCTACTCCCATTGAGAACATCGTGGCCGTAAAGGAGTTATTGGAAAATAACCAAAGCCCGGCAGCCCTGGAGACAGCGGTAAGACTAATGACCAAGGCATTGGCGCAGCAGGAGAAGGCTACATCATCACGAAAGCTCGAATCTGATGCTGCGCTATGCCGATCTAGTACTGCCTCCAAGGCTCGGGGTAATGGCAATCATGGTGCTCACCCTGATAACGAATCTCATACCGGATCCTCAGAGGCCCGAAGAAGAGAAGCTTGCAACAAGGCAGACACCATCCCAATATCCTCCGAAGATAGGCCGCATGGCAAAGGACAACAAAGAAATCCATAACTGCCTCACAAGAACTATCCTGCTTATGGATACCACAAAGACAAGGCCGCGCCCTGCCATAAGTCCAATATGCCACCACCAAAGTATAAGACATTTGAAATCCCTCAGGGAGGAATTGTCATATGCGACAACAATGGCAAGCGGGGAAGGAGTCGTGACGCTAGCCGCAGAGACGAGCCACCACGACGAGAAACCAGTCGAGATGGTGGATCCAGGCAAAGGGAACAATCTCGCCATGATGACAGCGTGCATCGCAGCGGCGACAAGGATAAACATCGCTCTTCACGATGCCGCGATGACAAAGGGCAAGGCTCCCGCCGCCATGATGATGATCCAGCTCCATGAAGAGCAGAGGGTAGCTGTCGCAGTTGCATAGATCCATCGCAGGACGTCGAGAGCAAAAGGCATGACCCTTCACCATCCCCACCAAGCAGCCCCCATGGCAGCGGTGGTGGCGGCGGCGGCCCAGCCAGGTCACACGCCTCCCAAAAAGATCCGCAGGATCAGAAGCCCTACGACGCACGTACCCACCTAAACGAGATCGCCAAGTCTCAGATAGCCTTCTTTCTCGGCCCAAAGTGCTTTGGACAGCGGATCCATGATGAGCCCATCCCACATGGGTTCAAGATCGAGAAAAACATCTGCCAGTACAATGGAGTCGATAGGCCCTTGACTTGGCTACAAGATTACTTCAATGCAGTGCAGTTCGCAGGAGGATCACCCAACGTTGCTGTCCGCTATCTTCCCCTGATGCTATCTGGCACAGTGATACGTTGCAAATGTATCTATAATTTCTGATGCTCCATGCTTGTTTTATACCAATTGCTATATATTTTATCTACACTTTGTGGCACTTTTATGATTTATTTGGACTAACCTACTAATAGTTGCAAAAGTGTACAATGTTCTTGTTTTACACTTTGATGTGTAGGAATTCCAAGAATACAAGTGGAAACCTTGTTGGAGTCAAATTGGGACTTTCCTAAAATCTATGCCAGAACTCTTTTCGAAGATGGTCATGTTACGGGTCGAAGACAGCGTCAACCGGAAAACTCTTCAACTACAAAGTTGTAGGGAATTTCACAGAAAGCATTCTAGACATAAAATTCACCTGATTCCGAGTCCGAACGGCCGAGTTAGGCCCGATCTAGTGTGGCCCAAGATGGGAAGACGGGAATCCGAGAGACTATATAAAGGGAGGAACCCTAGCTCGTGGGGGACACCTCCACCCACGAATTTGCAGCCATCGGAGCCACATTTTCGCATCCCCCATGGATCCCATCTCCATGGGGGAGGGCTCCCATGAAGCCATGAAGGAAGGGTGCCAAGGGGCGGTGCTCCCCCATGATGCCAGCGGCGGGGGAGTCCCTCGCGCCGCCGCCCGCGCCCCTCGCTGCTCATCTTCGCCGTCTTCACCGCTATCTACATCACCAACTCCTCCTATTATGCAGTGGTTCATCCTCCCACACATCTCTATACCGTCCTATGTAAACATGGTGACAAAGGTATAGATAATAGAGCCCGTTAGTTGAGTACCCCTGCGGCCCGTTAAGCTAGGCCCAATTGTAATACTAGTCGAAATAAGAGTTCATATCGTATGTCGATATTGTAATCTGTATCGAATCCCACCCGATCCTTGAGACCTAGCCACCTATATAAAGGGGCCAGGAGGGGACGGTGTGGGACAGATTGTAAGCAAGCCAAGTTTTGCACCCATGTTTACTTTCATAGCCACCTTGTTTGACTGAGTTTACCTTCGAGTTCATCCGACGCCCTATCTCCCCGATCCTAAGTCCTTCATCTAGGACATTTGTTGAGTTTAACCCTCGTCAATTGGCACCAACCGTGGGGACTCTAGGTGTTGGAATCATGAATTCGATGACTTTTTCACTTTTAGCCAATAGCAATCCAGAAGTCGACGAAAATCAAGAGATGGAATTGACGTTTGGAATTCTAAGCTTCTACATCAGACCCTCAGGTTCAACTCGCCTTTCGGATCCGACGAAATCAGTTTTGTCGGTGGGCAAAGCAGAGAGGATGACAGCATCTGGATCATCTATAGGCTCTTCTAGAGAGGCAAACTCGCCAGTCAGCTTAACAGCAGCAGAAAATTTGCAGGAAAAATTAGAGGAACCCGACAAAATCGGGCAAAAGACCATTGAGGAAGCAGCAGTGGACAAATCAAGGGATATCGCCAGCAGAAGCAGTGATGTCTCCAGGAGTGATACGTCTCAAACGTATCTATAATTTTTGATGCTCCATGCTTGTTTTTACACCATTTGCCTATTGTTTCGTTACACTTAGTGGTACTTTTATACATTTTCCGGAACTAACCTATTAACGAAGTGCCACAGTGCCAGTTTCCTGTTTTCTGCTATTTTTGTGTTTCAGAAGTGATACACAGGAAATATTCTCGGAATTGGACGAAACAAGTTCCTGAAGTCTTTTATCAAGGGGAAGCTTCCAAACATCCGAAGTAGAGAAGGAGTAGGGCCACGTGGGCCCCACACACACAGGCGGCGCGGCCAGCCCCCTGGCCACGCCACCCACGTGTGAGGGGGCATGGGACCCCCTCGGACATCATCCTTTCGCCTATATATACCCCCTGACGAGAAAAACCTAAGGGCCCGATCAGTTTTCCAGAATACATCGCGATCCGCCGCCGCCGTCGACCCGAAGATCGGGAGGGTCCAGAAGCTCTTCCCGGCACCCTGCCGGAGAAGGGAATCGCCACCGGAGGTCTTCTTCATCGCCATGCTTGCCTCCGGAGCGATGAGTGAGTAGTCTACCTTGGACTATGGGTCCATAGCAGTAGCTAGATGGTTGTGTTCTCCATCATGTGCTTCATGTTTAGATCTCATGAGCTGCCCTACATGATTGAGATCACCGTTATGTAATTCTATGATGTTGGTTTGTTGGGATCCGATGAATATTAGTGTTTATGATTAAGTTGCTGTACTGAATTATATCTTTTGTTATCTCTATGTTGTTTATGATCTTGCATGCTCTCCGTTGTTAGTAGCTATCTTGGCCGAGTAGTTGCTAGTGACTCCAAGAGGGGGCATTTATGCTCGATAGTGGGTTCATGCCTCTATTTCACCTGGGGGAGTGACAGAAACCTCTAAGGTGGTAGATGTGCTGTTGCTACTAGGGAGAAAACAACATTCATATGCTCAAGGGCATATGCTTTGTTTACATTACACACTTTGCTTAATGCAATTATCTGTTGTTCGCAACTTAATACTTTCGGGGTGTTCGGATTGATATCCCTGGGGGTGGATTATTAGTCATAGATGCAGTTGGATGGCGGTCTATGTATTTTGTTGTAATGCCCAGAGTAAATCTCATAGTGATCTTCTTGACATATCACATTATCTTTATTCTATCAATTGCCCAACTGTAATTTGTTTACCCAGCATGTTATTTTATCTATGGAGAGACACCACTAGTGAACTGTGGACCCCGGTCCTATTTTAATCATATTGCAATCACCTGTTTACTTTTCCCATACTGTTTATTTTACTCGCATATTACTATTGTCTTCCACTCGATACACTCATAACCTTTGTTTCAAGCAAACCGGTGAGATTGACAACCTCATCGCAAGTTGGGAGCAAAGTATTTGTCTGTGTGTGTGCAGGTTCCACGTTGCTACTGGCCGAAGACGAGTCAACAAGTATCGTTAACGGCGCCCTTGTTGGAGTGTTATTAAGCCAGTCTGCATCACCTTCAGTCGTCACCGTCTCTCCTCTTCAAGATCGACATTAAACCTTGGTTTCTTAACTGAGGGAAAACTAGCCGCTACACTCATCATACCTTCCTCTTGGGGTTCCCAATGGGCTGGTCATTCACCACGCACAAGGACGTCTGCTCCCACATTATTTACATGCCACCAGCTCTTTTCTGGCGCCATCACCTTGGAGTAGCAGCTCTTTTTCTGGCGCCGTTGCCGGGGAGGAGAGAAGACTTCTGTGAGGGAAGTTTTCGCACACACATTCTTTACTTTGTTATTGTTTTGCTTTACTTTATTTACTTTACCTGCATTGCTTTTTATCAAAAACCCAAAAAAAATAGAATCCTTGGTAGTTGTTTTTACTTATCTGCTTTTAGTTTTGTTAAAATGAGTAATCCTGAAGTAGAAGTTCGTAGTTTTAAGCAACAAGGGGGAGAAAGTTTAAAAGATGCTTGGTACCGTATTAACAATGCTCATCATAGGTGTACCAAAAAGCACTCTACCACTATCCTCCTTAGAAATTTTTATGTTGGTATATCCAGTTGGAATAGGTATGTTCTTGATACTCTTACAGGAGGTAATTTTCTGGGTACTCCCGCGGGAGAAGCATGCACTATAATTGAAAGTTTAGTGGGAGTACCACCTATTCATGTTGCTAAAACGGAGGCTACCTTGGAAGAGGTGGTAGAAAAGCTCAGCTCCTTAGAAAAAAGTTTGCCAAGTATCCTAGAAAATGCTAGCCACGTTAGTGAATTAATAGAAAACATGGGTAAGAGAATTACCATTTTAGAGGCTAGCACTACTCATGACAATCAAAACTTAAGGATTGGTAAACTAGAGGATTCTATGGAAACTCTTAGTTTAATCTTCTCTTCTCTTAAATTTAAGAAGGAGAAAGTGTTTGTTGGGAAAGAGCAAAAATTTATGTATGTTCCCAAGGTTTCTGCGCTTAAATCTCAACATGTTCTTAAGATTGGTAAGACTCTTAGTTCCACTAAGGGTGACTTGCAGGTTGAATCATCTTTGGGAACCTTCAAAGAGCCTACTGAGGTAACTAGCACTTCATCTCTTGATATTACTTGATTCGCAATTTTCTGCGCCTAGCTCAAAGGCGTTAAAGAAAAGCACTCTTGGGAGATAACCCAATGTTACTTTTTAGTACTTTTTCTTTTATTTGAGTCTTGGAAGTCATTACTACTGTAATTACCGCTCCTTATCTTGTTTATTTCGTTTTTGTGCCAAGAGAAGCCTCTAATTTGAGCGAGGTAAAGATTTGGGGTTATTGCTGTCCTAAAACTGTTTTCGGTGCTGCACCGTAAAAATTCGTATAAATTCTCTGTTTATCTTTTGGACCTGCTATTTCTTGTGCATATGCCCCAGGTTATATCCAAACTTTTCTTAGTTGAACACTTTTTGATTTGAGCAACAGAAAATCCCTCAAAAATTCGTCCTTTGTCAGCTGTTCTGTTTTGACAGATTTCTGCCAATATTTGTTTTTGCCACTTTATCGCTTTCTTTTGAGTTCTTTTTGACCATGGAACTTTTTGGGAAGTTGCTACAGTAGTATATACTTTATATGTGGTGGTTTTGAGTTTAAACCTGAAGCTAAAAGAGGTTGAATATATTTTATGCTTACACTAATGTTGCTAATAGATTTGTGTTTAGTTTTGTATGAAGGAAGTTTTCAAGTGTAGGGATTGGAGAATGATGAGATGAGTTGAAGAATGGACAAAAGCTCAAGCTTGGGGATGCCCATGCATCACGCCAAGAAATATCCAAGAAGTACAAGCATCAAAGCTTGGGGATGCCCCCGAGGCACCCCTTCTTCATCGGCAAAAATCAGGTCACCTTTCAAGACACTATATTTTTATTGCTTCATGCACTATGTGTTTTTCTTGGAGCGTCAGTTGTTTTAGTTTTCTTAGTTTGCTTAGTTTGTTTGTTTGCTGCAATAAATGGTTGGACCCCAACAAATTTCCTTTGGAGGAGATGTACTCGTTTTCATTTGCAAAGAATGCTCTAGTTTTCACTCTTATTAAAAATCGAGCATTCTACTTTTTCTGCTACTGCTTTTGGTTTTCGATTTCGCCTTGATATGCGTTCAGATCTTGTCATATCTTTTCATCAAGGTGTATTTTTGCCTCTGATCTTTATTGGTTTTCATCAAAAGAGGTGTTTATAAAAATTTCAAATGGTGTTGGAAAAGAGAAAAAAGCTTTGTGCAAAATAGTGGTACAAGAAGGAGCTTGTGTAGACTGCGGCTTAGGCTTTTTCATGTCATGCTTGATGTCTTTTTGATAGTATGCTTAGTGGTTTTGCTGTAGCATGACTTGTCTCAAATAACTGAGATTGCTTAATGAGCCTTTGAAAAAATCATGCGTTGTTTTTATTGTATGGAAGCATTATTTTGGTTTTCTCCTTGATGCTTTATTTGGGTTGACTTGGCGCATGCTCACACATGTTAGACTCATACAAAGTCGCCATTAGCCTTCATGATCATTTAGTTTTTGACTTTTGATGCCATCTTATGCTTCTTTTAATGTCGCTTTGTCGCTTTGCATGATTATGGCCATTATTGCTCTCTTAGTCGGTCGCTCCCAGTCTTTTGCTAGCCCTCACCTTGTACTGAGTATGAGCTCTACTCGTGCATCCAACTCCTAAAAGCCAAGTTTGCCATTGTGTCCACTATAAATTCCTATGCATGGTATTTGTAAGCCATTCCAAAGTAAATGCTCATGTGCTACCTTTCAAAACCTTCAAAATACTTCTCGTTTTGTGACACTGTTTTCAGCTCATGGGGACGTAGTGGTCGGATTTGCTATCTTCCATATTGCTTATTCCAAAAAGAAAAAAAAAAGAAAAAAAAGGCACTCCTCCAAAGAATGTGAATGTTGGTGGGCACCCGATGGAATCGGTTAGCCATGGTATGTGAAAGGAAAAGGTGGGGAGGAGTGCCAAGTTTTATAAAAAGAGCACAAAAGTGCCAATCTCTCTCTCAAAAACTTGCTTTATTTTTGTATGGAAGATAGTAAGAACCCCATTGCCAGTCGTTGACAAAAGCAACCACCTCTCAAAACCCAAGTTTTATCTCTGTTTTACAAATGAAAAGCTCTAGCACATGCTCAATCACTGCTTCCCTCTGCGAAGGGCCTTTCTTTTACTTTTATGTTGAGTCATCACCTTCTTTCTTTATGCACCATTAAGAGAGCATAGTTGTCATTCTTAGTGTGATATGCATTGTCCCAAGGTTCATTAATTGACTCATGATGATTGGTTTCACTTGTTCTTAAATTATTTGTATCTAGTCGCCCTCTTAAACTTTGAGGTGCCCTATGCATTTATGTTTTGCTCTCTTTGAAGGACAAGCTGAAAACCTTTTGTATGTTTTTCCTTATGATTTGAACACACGTTTGACTTTCATTGTTTCATTATCATGATCTTTTGTTTGTGTTCATTTGCATGTTTACAACATGGTTGCTAAGTTTCTTATTGTCATGATTATATCTTTCATGCCCATGTTTTAAGTTCTATTGATCCCAGCTCACCAATGCTTACATATATGATCAAGATTGTGTAGGTGCATGTCACCTCAAAAATTATTCTTTTGTTATCACTTACCTACTCGAGGACGAGCAGGAGTTAAGCTTGGGGATGCTTGATACGTCTCAAACGTATCTATAATTTTTGATACTCCATGCTTGTTTTTACACCATTTGCCTATTGTTTCGTTACACTTAGTGGCATTTTTATGCATTTTCCGGAACTAACCTATTAACGAAGTGCCACAGTGCCAGTTTCCTGTTTTCTGCTGTTTTTGTGTTTCAGAAGTGATACACATGAAATATTCTCGGAATTGGACGAAACAAGTTCCTAAAGTCTTTTATCAAGGGGAAGCTTCCAAACATCCAAAGTAGAGAAGGAGTAGGGCCACGTGGGCCCCACACATGCAGGCGGCGTGGCCAGCCGCCTGGCCACGCCACCCACGTGTGAGGGGGCGTGGGACCCCCTCTAACATCGTCCTTTCGCCTATATATACCCCCTGACAAGAAAAACCTAAGGGCCCGATCAGTTTTCCAGAATACATCGCGATCCGCCGCCGCCGTCGACCCGAAGATCGGGAGGGTCCAGAAGCTCTTCCCGGCACCCTGCCGGAGAAGGGAATCGCCACCGGAGGTCTTCTTCATCGCCATGCTTGCCTCCAGAGCGATGAGTGAGTAGTCTACCTTGGACTATGGGTCCATAGCAGTAGCTAGATGGTTGTCTTCTCCACCATGTGCTTCATGTTTAGATCTCATGAGCTGCCCTACATGATTGAGATCACCGTTATGTAATTCTATGATGTTGGTTTGTTGGGATCCGATGAATAATGGTGTTTATGATTAAGTTGCTGTACTGAATTATATCTTTTGTTATCTCTATGTTGTTTATGATCTTGCATGCTCTCCGTTGTTAGTAGCTATCTTGGCCGAGTAGTTGCTAGTGACTCCAAGAGGGGGTATTTATGCTCGATAGTGGGTTCATGCCTCTATTTCACCTGGGGGAGTGACAGAAACCTCTAAGGTGGTAGATGTGCTGTTGCTACTAGGGAGAAAACAACATTCATATGCTCAAGGGCATATGCTTTGTTTACATTACACACTTTGCTTAGTGCAATTATCTGTTGTTCGCAACTTAATACTTTCGGGGTGTTCGGATTGATATCCCTGGGGGTGGATTATTAGTCATAGATGCAGTTGGATGGCGGTCTATGTATTTTGTTGTAATGCCCAGAGTAAATCTCATAGTGATCTTCTTGACATATCACGTTATCTTTATTCTATCAATTGCCCAACTATAATTTGTTTACCCAGCATGTTATTTTATCTATGGAGAGACACCACTAGTGAACTGTGGACCCCGGTCCTATTTTAATCATATTGCAATCACCTATTTACTTTTCCCGTACTGTTTATTTTACTCGCATATTACTATTGTTTTCCACTCGATACACTCATAACCTTTGTTTCAAGCAAACCGGTGAGATTGACAACCTCATCGCAAGTTGGGAGCAAAGTAATTGTCTGTGTGTGTGTGCAGGTTCCACGTTGCTACTGGCCGAAGACGAGTCAACAAGTATCGTTAACGGCGCCCTTGTTGGAGTGTTATTAAGCCAGTCTGCATCACCTTCAGTCATCACCGTCTCTCCTCTTCAAGATCGACATTAAACCTTGGTTTCTTAACTGAGGGAAAACTAGCCGCTACACTCATCATACCTTCCTCTTGGGGTTCCCAACGGGCTGGTCATTCACCACGCACAAGGACGTCTGCTCCCACATTATTTACATGCCACCAGCTCTTTTCTGGCGCCATCACCTTGGAGTAGCAAGGAGCATACACCAATTATGTGTTATCATCACTGAAGCAGCAGAAGAAGAAAGCAATCACGCTGACAACAAGGAGGTCGATATGCAAGTCGACAAGGCAATGAGCAATGGCAAGAAAGAGAAGGAGAAAGTGCACATTTCCGCCGGAGAGTGGAGAATTGTAACACCCCACTTTTTGTAACCCTGATTAAGTCATGTTTAGTGAGCCAAAATTGAGGGCCAGCAAAAACTTTTTGAGCAAACCTCTGGAAGAACTGTTTCTTGCTTGTTTGTCTTGGTTGTTATGTTAATGATGTCTGCTTGAGTTGCTTATTGAACACCATTGTGAACCAACACAATCCTTGTGCCCTTGTGATCATGCTCTTATTTATGCTTCTAGTTATTTTCCAAAACCATTATCTTGGCAAACTCTCCTTTTTATTCAAATTATTTTATTTATCCAAATAAACGCCAAGATTTATTCTTGAGACAAAGCTTTTATCAAACCTAAGTATTTACAAAATTATCTGGACCTACAAAGTAGAGTGGTCCAACTATTTTTACAAACTTTTATTTTGTTAATATTTATAAAAGGATTTCAAACACCTTTGAGAAGACTTTACAAAGGAGATGTTTATGTCTCCATTTGTTTCTAAAACTATCTACCAAAGCCTTACTCCTTTATTTGAAACTCTTCTCTACTTGACCCTGGCATGATCACTGAGCACTGGTTCAATCATTTATTCTGATAATGCTAGATTAGCTGCAAATGATTGACCTTATGTGGTGAGTTGACTTTGTGTGACTGTTTGACTTTGATGAGTTGCTTGTGTGTACATATACTCCTCATATAGGCCTGTGGCCTAACCCTTTTCAAATCTCCTCAATTTATATTTTTTCCCATGTAAGTATTTTTCCACTCTATCTTTCAAATCAAACCTATCTTGTTATTTTCATCTCAGTCCTGAATCCCTAACTCTAATGTCTTAGTCTTATCATGAGACATTAGGAGCACCATTTTGAGGGATCTTAAAACTACTCAAAACTAGCCCAAGGAAAGCACCCATGGTGTTACTAGAATCATCTACACCCCATCTTAGAAGGCTCCTCTTAGTCTTCTCAAAATATCTTTTGGCAGCCATTTTATCAAACACCTAGTGTGTAGACTATCTTAGTGTCTGTTAACAGATTCAATTTTCCAACACCTATATTAAGCTCATCTATTCTATCCATGGCAATGTACCTTCCTAGAACCCATATTTGGCATGTGATCTTCAATTCTTTCCATTGCCACCTGGTCATTTGAGGTCATCTGATACTTGCTCTAATCCTGTTTCTGACCCTAATCAAATCACTGACCATTTGACTATTATCATATGCACTTTTGCCCACCCTTCTAGAATTCGAAATAAATTGTTCAGAGACCATTACTTGACCCATTCCTCTTCCTTTTGATCTACTCTAACTATCTATGCACTTGCATGTGCATTTTGAAGCATGTCACCTATTTATGTGACTGGGTTTTGAAGCCTAGTCAAGACTGATTTCACTCCCTAGTTTTTCCTGATCCTCTTAGTATTTTGTCAGCACTCATCATAAAATCTCTCCATAAATTCATTTCCTCCTTACTAGCATTTGGAAATGTTATTCTTGCAAAATATCACTTTTCCTCCATCAAGGATAGCTATTTCTCTATATCATCTTTCTTGCATAACAAAATGCATATGAGTGGTACCTTGTTATTTCATGCACCTTCCTATCCCTAAACCTTGCCATCTGAACTTCCTTTTCTTACATTTCCACCTAATCTTTTGAGGCCATCTAGCATTTCCTTTGGACAGGTCTTTAACCCTAGTCAAACAGCAAGAAGTGGCAATGTTATCAGATTTCACTTTTTGTAATTCTTTTTAACCACATCCCACTGTTGTTTCAGCAAGATTAGGGCATGTTCGTGATCCTCAAGACTTCTACTCCTAGTGCCAGCAAGGTTTTATCAAAATGTTTTCCCCTAGCTTGCTTGTTCAAGGCTGTTTTGAGGTCTAGCCAATAACAGCAAAATCTGGCAAAATCTGAGTTTTCTGCCAAGTCATTCTCTGTTAAAAGGTTCTGACTTTGGAACCTCGCCATTTGTATCTACAATTCTGTTTTTGCCCAAACTTTCGTACCAATCTCATCTACATGACCTCTACTAACTAACCCTACCTTTTCCCTAGCTTTTAGAAGCCATCTAACCACTAATTCAAGCAAGGTTTGTGAGCACCACAGAAATCTGTTTTGGCCACTGTTAAAAAGTTGATACTTTGGCAGTTTGTGTTAAGCAACCCCTCCTGCACCCTTGGCCGTGGACTACATTTTGTTGTGCACCTAAAACAGTACTTTTAACCCCACAAACCATTCTCAATTGTGGAGCAACCTAGCTTGTTCAAATATTGGTGTTCTGAACCCTATGCAATGTTCTGCCCATAGATCAATTTCCATCATCAAAACCATTCTAAATCTTTTCCAATTAGCCAACCCTTACCCTAACCACCCCTGCAGACCCACCCCCTCCCTCTGGTCGACCTTCACTGTAGCATTCCCCTCTCCCTCTTGTCTTGTAGTCCTTGGCAAGGGAGAGGTAATAAAAAAAGGAAAGAAAGCATGCCACCCCTCCCCTCCAATAAAATGCTTGCACCAGCCTCTCTCACCTCCCTCTCTCTGAACCTTCTCGAGGAAGACACCCCCTGGACCCTCTCCACCGTCACTCTCCCCCAACCCTAGCCCTCCTATGGGCCCTACCATGCCAAACCGACCTAAGCACTCATCCCTCTCGGTTTAAAGCTGCAGACCACCCCAGCCCCTCCCTCCTGGCTCATTCTGCTCCTCTCAGTCTCCCCAACCAATTCCTATGCCCAGATCTCAAGCCCTCAACCCGTGGAGCCGAGGAGAACAAGGTTTTCACCCCGGTGCTGCAAACTTGCGAGGAGCTTAGCCTCTGATCCAAACCTTCTCTGTCTCTCCCCTCTGTACCATATGAATCACCTCTTCCAGATCTACCTAACCATGCCCTTGTACTCATGCAGGAGTTCCCAGAGTCGCCGCCACCATCTCGCCCCTGTAGGTCCTATCGAGGACGGACCCGATGGCCCCGAGCACCAGAAGCCAAGACCCGACCGCCCTCGGGATCCCTGAAGCCTCCGCGTCCGCCCTAGACCTCCGCCGCCGGCCGGCGACCACCCTAGGTGAGCCCCCGCCACCTCCCTGTGCCGGCTAGGGTTTCCTCCCTGGCGAGCCGGGCGCGGGGAAGGAGACGGCCCCCAGCCGTCGATCGGCTTCTAATCGGGTGGCCAGTCTTCTCCCGTACCGCTTCGGCCGCCGCGGCCGCTGACAGCCGGGCCAGGCCTGTCAGCGCGGCCGGACAGTTTCCCGCCCGCGCGCTCGCGTGAGTGGGCCGGCCCAGCGCTGGGCTGAGTCGGCCGGTCAGAATCGGCCCGTGCGCATTTTTTTTTAGAAAATTATCCCTGTTAATTTCCTCAGATCTGTTAGCTTGCAAAAATCATAGAAAAATAAATGTGGGTCCATTGGAGTTGATTCAAATTTCTGTGAACTCCTTAGATTATTATCTATCTTGTAGTACTGGTTGCACATAATTTGAAACCCTGTAGAAAGACTTGTATTTAAATTGGTAGATCTAGTCACTTTTCTTTAAAAATCCAAATCTGAGGTTTTATACCATAAAAGTGTGTGGTTCCAATTCTCAGTGGTGCCTTGCTATACTGGGAACCTAGAGGAACTGGTTTTGCAAATTTAGGACTCTTAATCTTGCAGTAGTAATTAAAATGGCATAGTGTGTAATTAATCTTAGAAAAATCATCACTTGCAGTAGAATTAGAATTTGGTGTTGAATCCAACTATGTTGGATTGTGTTCTGGAAGAGCTCTCCAGAGCACTTGACCTCATATTTTTCTGAGTAGCAGAGAATATCTGGGGATTAAATTGGTACTCTAGTGATATTTTCCTATTGGTTAGTTCATAAGAAATTAACCATAGCTTGTTTCTCAGTAAATCCAACTATGTTAGGTTCTTAAGATTGTTGTCAACCTGCATGTTTGATAGGAGTGCTGTTTGATCTATTTTGTGCCTGCATGCTTGAATTGGTTGCTAAGTGGTGTTGTTCACATCAATTTAAGAAACCCTAGTTCTCTAGTAGGCTTCAAATGTTAATTAAGAACCTTCAAAGCTTTGTTTGTTTTCTAAACTTGTTTGCTTCTGATACTCTTTGATAAGATGGTATGAGTGCTGAAATGTTTGTGACTTGTGTATGCATGTGTGCTTATTGTGTGTTTTTATTTTTCCGGCGATAGAATCGAACGAGGAGTGTACCGAGGAGGGAGAAATCTTTGATTATCAAGAAGAAGACCAGGGACAAGCTACTAAGGCAAGCCATCTAACTTGATGCATATCTGAACCCTAATTACACATTTGCATGTCTCCTTCTAATTTTATTAAAGGGCATTGATTTATGTTGCTATAGTCCCTATAGCAATTATTTGTTGACTCAAGCTCCGCGAGTCAAGTTGTTATCATCCATCGAGATGACCCCCTTTGCTACCTATTCCAATACCCCTGAAGTAGTGGCTTGTTGGTTAGCAACAATGCCTTTGATAAACTTTCTAGTGGAGCTAAAACTCTAGGACTGGGAACACTCAATGAAAGTTTACGAAAATGTTTCCAAAAACCTTGGGGTAGTAACTACCCCACTGAAGTGATTTCAAAAAGGGTTTTTGTCAAAATGGAGGACAAGGAGATGGTGGTTTTTAATATGACATTGGTGATCACTAGGCGTTCGCTCAGAACAATTAACCCGTGCAACCACATTACCCTGGTATGGGACGGGGCTTAGTCGGAAGTTTATCTGCCTTAGTGTGGGGAGCCTCGCACTATATAAGGGTCTGGAGGACCCTAGAATCCGGATTGCCGCCAGATTATGGGCAATAGTAAATCGGGATCCATCGGGATTTATCCGGCCGGAAGACACTTGGGTTTCTCCTGCCGTGGCACTGGAACTACGCTCGGCAGAGGTAGACGGCCAGGGTTTGCCGGGGATGTATACTCCACAGGGTAGGCGCCCGTATTAAGGTGGATAGATGGAAGGCTATGATCGATTATCCAAACCCCGCATACTTGTGTATGACGGTCCGTGGTGATATCCCGGCGGATTTATCGGATGGTGTGGGTAAAGTGTACAACCTCTGCAGAGTGAAATTCTATTCGAATAGCCGAGTCCTCGGTCATGGACGGTTGGGACGACCGTTGCCTAGCCCAATGTCGGTTTTGTTTTTTTTCAAAGTGGATTTCGGAAAGAAATGGAGATAATGCCGAACGGAGTACTCGGAGGGTACTGCCGTGGCACATACTTGGTTCGGAGTACCTGGAGGGTACTGCCGAAGGAGGAAAGTGGTCATGTGTGATTGACCAGAGTTAATAAGGAGGGTGGTCATGTTTGATTGACCCCCGGCTCTTCTCTTGAAAATGAGTTCCCCCTTCCCTAGAGCTTTTACTAAAGATGTTTTACAAAAACTCTTCTTTAATAAGGATATAGAGATGTCATATGACACGCTATATCGACACGAGAAATTGACTAGATAGGGAAAACTAGATTAGAGCCTTTCTCCTTGCTACAACCAAACTGCATATTTGTCCTCTCCCCTTTTAGATGGTTTGCGAGTACAATTCAAATGTACTCACGGCTTTGTCCCTGGCTATTAACTTGGCCAGATTATGAAGACTTTGAAGACGATGGTGAGGAGTTCGACGACGCCTGTGCGAACTAGGAACGTCTCCCAGTCAGTTGCCTGTAGGGTAGTAGGCATGATGTGGGTCATCAACGTTGCTTGGTATCCGCTGCGTAGTTTGTAAACTTGCCCTGCGTGGCATTATCAGTCTTGGTCATGTGACCAATTGTAAGACTTTTTTTTCGGTACTGTAATGGATGATGTAACTTTGATATCAGCTCGGTTATGTGGACTCACGACATACTGATCATGGGATCGTGAGTTGTAAGCATAACGGGAATTCCGGGTGGTAAACCGGGGTTCCCACAGAGTTGGTATCAGAGCCATCCTGACTGTAGGAGACCTTAGTTAGCATGGGCGTTAGATAGGAAAGTAATATTTTGCTAAAACTATTTGCAAAGGTTACTTCTTCTAAGTATCCAATAGTATGGCTTATACCTTTCTCACCTCTTCAAAACTGCTAATCTTATCTCTCTGTTTTCCAAGGTTTTCACCGTTTTTGCTATCTCATCTCATCCCCTTCAAAATCTAAATACTGGACGTTGTGCCCCGAATAGACCTAAAGTTTAGTAGCACATGATGGAGCAAACTTCAGAAGGACGTCTTCAAACCTCTCCAGCTGCAAGGGAAGAAGGATGTTGACAAATATTTCGCCTCTGGTTGACACCAATGGCTCTGTCAGGATACTAACCTTGATCCTCCCTGGACTTGCACTTTTGCAGTCGTCAAGGACCGAGTACTTAGTTGCTTGACTAGTATTTATTAGGTCTGTCAGGCGTGTATGCCACCAATGGAGCACTTCAGCAATCCCTCTGAAGATCTCACAACCATGTGATGTGATACAAGAAGACTTACAATGATGCACTTCCCAAGTCAACATCAACGGCTCAACGACACTGCAACTTCACCACCAACTGCCATCAAGTTTCGACTGAAGCCAGAAGCAAGTAAATGAAGAAGTCAACAACTATGACCAACCATGACCCTAGGATAAATAGGACTAACCCCAAAATATCGCGCGTTGTTAGGCATCATTGGTACTTGAAGTACCTCGTGTGATTTTTGTGATTGTTTGTTGACTGCCTTGTCTATTCTTGATAGTGTGTGCAATTGTCTGGTGTGTTTCTTAAATGTGTATTGTCACCTTGTGCTTGTGCTTGTGCTTGTTTTGGCCTCTCGGCCTTGAAAATCATAGGTCGTGTAAAACTCTGAATAAGAAAACCTCTTTAAAAAGTGATTTCCATCTCATCTGTTTTTGTCGGCTCGAGTAGCATAGAGAAGTTAAAAGTAAAACGCTAACCCTAAACTCGATAATAGTGGGTTATAAATTCTCTCGCAACACTTATCCAAGATCCGATGCGGAAATTTTTGCTACGAGCTTCATGCTTCGTCAACACCTCTCTACAACGACAAGGAAGCAGAAGATAGACCCGCCTGTACTACAAAGGACTTTTAGAAGACAAAGACATCACTAACCAGGATCGTCTAACCATAATTCTAGATTTTTTCTAACATTGATGATACTCTCTTAGCACCCCAACGCTTGCTGAACTTATAACAAGCCGACTAACATTGAGCATAGAAGTATCAAGGCCAAGACCTAACATTCGAAGATCAACCCGTTGTCGCCACTTGAAGCCCAAAGACTCACGTGCTTGATCTCCACTGAGCAAATAGAAGGATGAAGACTCTCCGAAATCAAGTCATCAATGTCAACTCTGCATTTAGAGATATCAATGGAGGTAGCAACGAGAAGAAGTGAAGACTGTTCTAACTAACTCGCTCGCTCGTCCAAATTTTTGACGGGTTTGAAAACCAATACTGACTTATGCCACGAGTAGAAATCCACGTGAAGATTTCTCGGAAGATGAAGTCGACTCAAGGTATCCCAATATACCTCAAGATTCTCAAGACTATGAGAAGCAAGATCTTCAATAGTCCCCACCAACCCGAAGACAAGAAGGAATAAATCGTGGACTACTAGAAGACACACCGTTGGTGGTGCGTCGCCACCTGAGGTGATTTCAACTCAAGCACAAGGCGACCTAGAAAAATGGTTTCCATTAGGACTAACCCGCGCCTTGGTAGTTAGGAAGCATATAGAACTAAGACGACAAAGTGGGCATGCCTATCAAGACCAAAGCACAAATGCTCTTGTCTACCGTCTGCAAGCTCAAGATTAAAGGTCTACGCAAATATCAAGCTCCAAGTCACGACTCCAAGATCTGAAGATTCCATCAAGCTACGCGAGGGAAGAAGCGACTCCAAGCCAACAAGAGCTACCCGAGAAGCCTCGACTCTTCAAGACCTCAATTGCGAGTTGAAACTCTTCTAACTCTCGTAGGATCCTTTTTGACATGCTAGATAGCTTCATCCCATTAACCTCAAAGGCGTCTTAGCAAGGTTTTCATCAAACTACCTTTGGCTACACCAACTCTCCAACCATCAACTCCAGCAGAAGAAGATCTACAACTTCAGGAGAACAAGATTTCAACGCAACTCAGAAGACTAACGAGGAGTTGGAAGAATAACCATTTGAAGTCTAACTCTAACCTAGTCTCAGCACCTCTTTCTACTACACTTAGGAATCTCGGGACGAGATTCTGTTTAAGGGGGGAAGAGCTGTAACACCCCACTTTTTGTAACCCTGATTAAGTCATGTTTAGTGAGCCAAAATTGAGGGCCAGCAAAAACTTTTTGAGCAAACCTCTAGAAGTACTGTTTCTTGCTTGTTTGTCTTGGTTGTTATGTTAATGATGTCTGCTTGAGTTGCTTATTGAACACCATTGTGAACCAACACAATCCTTGTGCCCTTGTGATCATGCTCTTATTTATGCTTCTAGTTATTTTCCAAAACCATTATCTTGGCAAACTCTCCTTTTTATTCAAATTATTTTATTTATCCAAATAAACGCCAAGATTTATTCTTGAGACAAAGCTTTTATCAAACCTAAGTATTTACAAAATTATCTGGACCTACAAAGTAGAGTGGTCCAACTATTTTTACAAACTTTTATTTTGTTGATATTTATAAAAGGATTTCAAACACCTTTGAGAAGACTTTACAAAGGAGATGTTTATGTCTCCATTTGTTTCTAAAACTATCTACCAAAGCCTTACTCCTTTATTTGAAACTCTTCTCTACTTGACCCTGGCATGATCACTGAGCACTGGTTCAATCATTTATTCTGATAATGCTAGATTAGCTACAAATGATTGACCTTGTGTGGTGAGTTGACTTTGTGTGACTGTTTGACTTTGATGAGTTGCTTGTGTGTACATATACTCCTCATATAGGCCTGTGGCCTAACCCTTTTCAAATCTCCTCAATTTATATTTTTTCCCATGTAAGTATTTTTCCACTCTATCTTTCAAATCAAACCTATCTTGTTATTTTCATCTCAGTCCTGAATCCCTAACTCTAATGTCTTAGTCTTATCATGAGACATTAGGAGCACCATTTTGAGGGATCTTAAAACTACTCAAAACTAGCCCAAGGAAAGCACCCATGGTGTTACTAGAATCATCTACACCCCATCTTAGAAGGCTCCTCTCAGTCTTCTCAAAATATCTTTTGGCAGCCATTTTATCAAACACCTAGTGTGTAGACTATCTTAGTGTCTGTTAACAGATTCAATTTTCCAACACCTATATTAAGCTCATCTATTCTATCCATGGCAATGTACCTTCCTAGAACCCATATTTGGCATGTGATCTTCAATTCTTTCCATTGCCACCTGGTCATTTGAGGTCATCTGATACTTGCTCTAATCCTGTTTCTGACCCTAATCAAATCACTAACCATTTGACTATTATCGTATGCACTTTTGCCCACCCTTCTAGAATTCGAAATAAATTGTTCAGAGACCATTACTTGACCCATTCCTCTTCCTTTTGATCTACTCTAACTATCTATGCACTTGCATGTGCATTTTGAAGCATGTCACCTATTTATGTGACTGGGTTTTGAAGCCTAGTCAAGACTGATTTCACTCCCTAGTTTTTCCTGATCCTCTTAGTATTTTGTCAGCACTCATCATAAAATCTCTCCATAAATTCATTTCCTCCTTACTAGCATTTGGAAATGTTATTCTTGCAAAATATCACTTTTCCTCCATCAAGGATAGCTATTTCTCTATATCATCTTTCTTGCATAACAAAATGCATATGAGTGGTACCTTGTTATTTCATGCACCTTCCTATCCCTAAACCTTGCCATCTGAACTTCCTTTTCTTACATTTCCACCTAATCTTTTGAGGCCATCTAGCATTTCCTTTGGATAGGTCTTTAACCCTAGTCAAACAGCAAGAAGTGGCAATGTTATCAGATTTCACTTTTTGTAATTCTTTTTAACCACATCCCACTGTTGTTTCAGCAAGATTAGGGCATGTTCGTGATCCTCAAGACTTCTACTCCTAGTGTCAGCAAGGTTTTATCAAAATGTTTTCCCCTAGCTTGCTTGTTCAAGGCTGTTTTGAGGTCTAGCCAATAACAGCAAAATCTGGCAAAATCTGAGTTTTCTGCCAAGTCATTCTCTGTTAAAAGGTTCTGACTTTGGAACCTCGCCATTTGTATCTACAATTCTGTTTTTGCCCAAACTTTCGTACCAATCTCATCTACATGACCTATACTAACTAACCCTACCTTTTCCCTAGCTTTTAGAAGCCATCTAACCACTAATTCAAGCAAGGTTTGTGAGCACCACAGAAATCTGTTTTGGCCACTGTTAAAAAGTTGATACTTTGGCAGTTTGTCTTAAGCAACCCCTCCTGCACCCTTGGCCATGGACTACATTTTGTTGTGCACCTAAAACAGTACTTTTAACCCCACAAACCATTCTCAATTGTGGAGCAACCTAGCTTGTTCAAATATTGGTGTTCTGAACCCTATGCAATGTTCTGCCCATAGATCAATTTCCATCATCAAAACCATTCCAAATCTTTTCCAATTAGCCAACCCTTACCCTAACCACCCCTGCAGACCCACCCCCTCCCTCTGGTCGACCTTCACTGTAGCATTCCCCTCTCCCTCTTGTCTTGTAGTCCTTGGCAAGGGAGAGGTAATAAAAAAAAGGAAAGAAAGCATGCCACCCCTCCCCTCCAATAAAATGCTTGCAGCCGCCTCTCTCACCTCCCTCTCTCTGAACCTTCTCGAGGAAGACACCCCCTGGACCCTCTCCACCATCACTCTCCCCCAACCTTAGCCCTCCTATGGGCCCTACCATGCCAAACCGACCTAAGCACTCATCCCTCTCGGTTTAAAGCTGCAGACCACCCCAGCCCCTCCCTCCTGGCTCATTCTGCTCCTCTCAGTCTCCCCAACCAATTCCTACGCCCAGATCTCAAGCCCTCAACCCGTGGAGCCAAGGAGAGCAAGGTTTTCACCCCGGTGCTGCAAACTTGCGAGGAGCTTAGCCTCTGATCCAAACCTTCTCTGTCTCTCCCCTCTGTACCATACGAATCACCTCTTCCAGATCTACCTAACCATGCCCTTGTACTCATGCAGGAGTTCCCGGAGTCGCCGCCACCATCTCGCCCCTGTAGGTCCTATCGAGGACGGACCCGATGGCCCCGAGCACCAGAAGCCAAGACCCGACCACCCTCGGGATCCCTGAAGCCTCCGCGTCCGCCCTAGACCTCCACCGGCGGCCGGCGACCGCCCTAGGTGAGCCCCCGCCACCTCCCTGTGCCGGCTAGGGTTTCCTCCCTAGCGAGCCGGGCGCGGGGAAGGAGACGGCCCCCAGCCGTCGATCGGCTTCTAATCGGGTGGCCAGTCTTCTCCCGTACCGCTTCGGCCGCCGCGGCCGCTGACAGCCGGGTCAGGCCTGTCAGCGCGGCCGGACGGTTTCCCGCCCGCGCGCTCGCGTGAGTGGGCCGGCCCAGCGCTGGGCTGAGTCGGCCGGTCAGAATCGGCCCGTGCGCATTTTTTTTTAGAAAATTATCCCTGTTAATTTCCTCAGATCTGTTAGCTTGCAAAAATCATAGAAAAATAAATGTGGGTCCATTGGAGTTGATTCAAATTTCTGTGAACTCCTTAGATTATTATCTATCTTGTAGTACTGGTTGCACATAATTTGAAACCATGTAGAAAGACTTGTATTTAAATTGGTAGATCTAGTCACTTTTCTTTAAAAATCCAAATCTGAGGTTTTATACCATAAAAGTGTGTGGTTCCAATTCTCGGTGGTGCCTTACTGTACTGGGAACCTAGAGGAACTGGTTTTGCAAATTTAGGACTCTTAATCTTGCAGTAGTAATTAAAATGGCATAGTGTGTAATTAATCTTAGAAAAATCATCACTTGCAGTAGAATTAGAATTTGGTGTTGAATCCAACTATGTTGGATTGTGTTCTGGAAGAGCTCTCCAGAGCACTTGACCTCATATTTTTCTGAGTAGCAGAGAATATCTGGGGATTAAATTGGTACTCTAGTGATATTTTCCTATTGGTTAGTTCATAAGAAATTAACCATAGCTTGTTTCTCAGTAAATCCAACTATGTTAGGTTCTTAAGATTGTTGTCAACCTGCATGTTTGATAGGAGTGCTGTTTGATCTATTTTGTGCCTGCATGCTTGAATTGGTTGCTAAGTGGTGTTGTTCACATCAATTTAAGAAACCCTAGTTCTCTAGTAGGCTTCCAATGTTAATTAAGAACCTTCAAAGCTTTGTTTGTTTTCTAAACTTGTTTGCTTCTGATACTCTTTGATAAGATGGTATGAGTGCTGAAATGTTTGTGACTTGTGTATGCATGTGTGCTTATTGTGTGTTTTTATTTTTCCGGCGATAGAATCGAACGAGGAGTGTACCGAGGAGGGAGAAATCTTTGATTATCAAGAAGAAGACCAGGGACAAGCTACTAAGGCAAGCCATCTAACTTGATGCATATCTGAACCCTAATTACACATTTGCATGTCTCCTTCTAATTTTATTAAAGGGCATTGATTTATGTTGCTATAGTCCCTATAGCAATTATTTGTTGACTCAAGCTCCGCGAGTCAAGTTGTTATCATCCATCGAGATGACCCCCTTTGCTACCTATTCCAATACCCCTGAAGTAGTGGCTTGTTGGTTAGCAACAATGCCTTTGATAAACTTTCTAGTGGAGCTAAAACTCTAGGACTGGGAACACTCAATGAAAGTTTACGAAAATGTTTCCAAAAACCTTGGGGTAGTAACTACCCCACTGAAGTGATTTCAAAAAGGGTTTTTGTCAAAATGGAGGACAAGGAGATGGTGGTTTTTAATATGACATTGGTGATCACTAGGCGTTCGCTCAGAACAATTAACCCGTGCAACCACATTACCCTGGTATGGGACGGGGCTTAGTCGGAAGTTTATCTGCCTTAGTGCGGGGAGCCTCGCACTATATAAGGGTCTGGAGGACCCCGGAATCCGGATTGCCGCCAGATTATGGGCAATAGTAAATCGGGATCCATCGGGATTTATCCGGCCGGAAGACACTTGGGTTTCTCCCGCCGTGGCACTGGAACTATGCTCGGCAGAGGTAGACGGCCAGGGTTTGCCGGGGATGTATACTCCACAGGGTAGGTGCCCGTATTAAGGTGGATAGATGGAAGGCTATGATCGATTATCCGAACCCCGCATACTTGTGTATGACGGTCCGTGGTGATATCCCGGCGGATTTATCGGATGGTGTGGGTAAAGTCTACAACCTCTGCAGAGTGAAATTCTATTCGAATAGCCGAGTCCTCGGTCATGGACGGTTGGGACGACCGTTGCCTAGCCCAATGTCGGTTTTGTTTTTTTTCAAAGTGGATTTCGGAAAGAAATGGAGACAATGCCGAACGGAGTACTCGGAGGGTACTGCCGTGGCACATACTTGGTTCGGAGTACCTGGAGGGTACTGCCGAAGGAGGAAAGTGGTCATGTGTGATTGACCAGAGTTAATAAGGAGGGTGGTCATGTTTGATTGACCCCCGGCTCTTCTCTTGAAAATGAGTTCCCCCTTCCCTAGAGCTTTTACCAAAAATGTTTTACAAAAACTCTTCTTTAATAAGGATATAGAGATGTCATATGACACGCTATATCGACACGAGAAATTGACTAGATAGGGAAAACTAGATTAGAGCCTTTCTCCTTGCTACAGCCAAACTGCATATTTGTCCTCTCCCCTTTTAGATGGTTTGCGAGTACAATTCAAATGTACTCACAGCTTTGTCCCTGGCTATTAACTTGGCCAGATTATGAAGACTTTGAAGACAATGGTGAGGAGTTCGACGACGCCTGTGCGAACTAGGAACGTCTCCCAGTCAGTTGCCTGTAGGGTAGTAGGCATGATGTGGGTCATCAACGTTGCTTGGTATCCGCTGCGTAGTTTGTAAACTTGCCCTGCGTGGCATTATCAGTCTTGGTCATGTGACCAATTGTAAGACTTTTTTTTCGGTACTGTAATGGATGATGTAACTTTGATATCAGCTCGGTTATGTGGACTCACGACATACTGATCATGGGATCGTGAGTTGTAAGCATAACGGGAATTCCGGGTGGTAAACCGGGGTTCCCACAAGAATGATCATGACAGCTGTTAACCACGGGACTGATGTACCCGCAGATTCACAAAGAGAAGTTTTAATGGGGTACCAATATGCGCTACACCAGCATAGGAAAAAGCTAAGGCAGGAAAGAGATATGATTATGAGAAGCCCAGATTACAACAGCACACCAAGTGAAGGATATTGGAGCGAATATACCAACTCATCAGAGTCCAGTATGGAGTGGCACAAAGATCCGAAGCACAATAGAAGGACAACAAGACGTGTAGTGGAAGAAAGCTATACGAAAAGCCCAAGCGTGAACAAACCAGATGAGGAGGAAGAATTCATGCAAGAAACACCAGAAGCAGCATTGATAGCAGCGCAGGCATACCTACTAACCACGCAACCAAAACCTAATGACCCATGGGAACAAATGCATCAAGCCACAATACGGAGCCTCGGGCTAGTATAAGAAAAGCTAAAGGTAAATATTTCAGAGAAAAAGTCGACTCACCGCAGTGAAAGGAAAAAAGAAGAGGTCAAGCGCAAATCTTCGTGGAATGAAACTAGCAAGTCCTCAGAAGACGAGAAACGCCAAAAGAGGAAGGTGGATGCAAGGAACATAATAGCACAAGCAAGGGTAAATAACTCATGTTACGCGTGAAGGGAAGAAAACTATGAAGACGACGAAAAAGAGATGGGCGCGTTATGCTTTACCCGCAGGGTTCGCAAAATGCGAGTACCCAAAGGATTTAAGTTACCACATGATCAGGAAAAGTATGATGGGTCACAGGAACCAACGCTATGGTTGTCAGACTATCTACAAGCAGTACAAATACTAGAGGTAACAAGAGCAACATCAATGCAAAGTTTGCAGTTACACCTCACCGGCGCAGTGCGGTCCTGGTTAAATACCCTACCCAACGATTCCATCAGAAGTTGGGGGGAACTAGAAAGCCAATTCGCAAGAAATTTTTGCTCAACATACAAGCGACCAGCGTCATTGGAAGAATTTAAATCGTGCATATAGGAAAGAGATGAAACTCTGCACTCTTATATACAACGATGGAGTGTCATTAAAAACTCCGCAGAGGACGTCTCCAATGAAAGAGCAATAGACGCCTTTTCAGCCGGACTTCGTTGCTCAGACCTCGTGGAAGAGATAGGAAGAATAAAGCCAAGAATAGTTTCAAAACTAATGGAGATAGCTAACAGATTTGCCGACTGAGAAGACGCGTATAACAACAAAAGGGGATGCTCATCGAAAGTCAACAAATGCAGGAGGCAAAGGCGACGGTACCGCAACGGTGACAACCATGGAAGGCAAAATCAGATAGCCGCGGGATATGACGGAAGGAACGAGGAAGGTTACAAAAACAAAGAGTTTCATGCAAGAGATAATAGGGGAAAGGAGAAACCAAGGTACTCGGGTCCTTCAGCAGAAGATATGCTATATGGTCCTTGTCGCATCCATTACACGTACTTGGACGGGAAAAGAGTTTCCAACCACCAGATGAAAGATCGCAGAACCTTCTTAAGGTTACAAAACGCCATGGATTCAAACCAAGGAACATGACAGGAGGAAAAATCACAAGTCAAGGATATCAAATGCAGCGACTTGCAAAGCAACTGGCGTCGAAGATATATATATCGGCAATGATCCAACCAGTGCCAAAGTCAAAGAAAGGGAGGAAGAGCATATCAAGATAGGTCAACCTGGCAATATCGTCGCCACCAGTTACTACAGAGTATCTAAAGTGGTATGATCAACCAGTTAAATTCAGCAGAGCAGACCACCCAAGGAAAGTTCCCAGGCCAGGGCATGCACCAATGGTACTAAAAGCACAAATAGGGGGATATAACATTGGGAGAGTATTCATGGATGCAGGAAGCGGCATAAATCTGATATATGCGAGAACTCTGAGGGCAATGTGCATTTCACTAGAAAGTTTAAAGCCAATGGATTGCTCTTTCCATGGAATAGTACCAGGAAGTGCAAATTACCCTCTCAGGAAAATAGAACTCGATGTCTGCTTCGGACATAGCAACAATTATCGCAAAGAAAAGCTAGAATTTGAAGTTATGGATTGGCCTTCACAGTATCATGCAATCCTGGGGCGCCCAGCATTTGCAAAATTCATGGCAGTACCTCACTACGCATATCTCACACTTAAAATTCTGGGACCCAAAGGAACAATCATGGTACAAGGCAGTTTTGAAGTATCCAACACCTGTGACAAAGAATTCCATAGACTGGCGCAAACCTTCGGCATGACAGCAGAGTACGCGAGACTAAAAGGTGAAACCGACCACAACATGCTACCCGACGTCGGGTGATCCCTGCCAGACCAGGCTTTCGATGCAACTCAAGACTCGAAGAAAATCCAGGTCCACCCTACGGACCCAAGCAAAACTACCTCTATAGCAGTAAACTTGGATCCTGCATAGGAAAGCGCGCTCATCGAGTTCCTTCGTGAGCACTGGGAAATCTTTGCCTGGTGTCCTTCAGACATGCCAGGGGTTCCCAGGTAACTTGTCGAGCATGCACTAAACGTCGATCCCAAAGCAAAACTAGTCAAGCAACCATTGAGAAGATTCGATGAACCCAAAAGGAAGGCAATAGCATCGGAACTGCACAGGCTAGAAAACGCAGGGTTCATCCAGGAAATCAAATCGTCTACTTGGGTATCTAATCCAGTTATAGTCCCCAAGAAAAACATGGATGTGCAAAGAGTGTGTGTCGACTATACATCTCTCAACAAGCACTCCCCAAAGGATCCCTTCCCTCTACCTTGCATTGATCAGATAATTGACTCAACAGCAGGGTGCGAAAGGCTTTCCTTCCTGGACGCATATTCTGGCTACAACCAGATCAAGTTGAAGAAAGAAGACGAGGAAAAAATAGCTTTCATAACACCTTACGGCATGTTCTGCTACCAAGTCATGCCTTTTGGCCTAAAAAATGCAGGAGCAACCTACCAGAGGATGATGCAAAACTGCCTCGGAAATCAAATAGGATGAAACATAGAAGTCTACATCGACGACGTGGTTATCACCATGCAAAAAGAAGAGTCACTAATCAGTGATTTAGCAGAAACCTTCGACAACCTAAACAGATATAAGCTGAAGCTCAACCCGACAAAGTGCTCTTTTGGGGTATCTGCAGGGCAACTCTTCGGGTTCCTGGTATCCGCAAGAGGGATAGAGGCAAATCCAGAGAAGATCTAGGCAATACTAACAATGGGGAAACCAACAAAACTACACGACGTACAGAAGCTCGCAGGACGCATCGCGGCTCTAATTCGATTTGTGGCACGGCTAGGGGAAAAAGCACTTCCCTTCTATGCACTGATGAAAAAATCAGATGATACATTCGAGTGGACGGAAGAAGCAGACATAGCTTTCACACAATTGAAAAAAGTGCTTTCCACACCGTCGGTGTTGGTCGCACCAAAGGAAAAGGTGCCATTGTTACTCTATATTGCAGCAACACATCAGGTGGTAAGTACAGTATTAGTAGTCGAAAGAAGTGAAGAAGGAAAAACCCATGGAGTTCAGCATCCAGTATATTTCATCAGCGAGGTGCTCTCTCCAACAAAGCAAAGGTAACCACACTATCAGAAACTTGCATACAGTGTATTCACATCAGCACGAAAACTACGGCAATATTTTGCGGTACACCCGATTATAGTGGTCAATGAAGCACCACTATCCAATATATTGAATAACCCTTCAGTAACAGGATGTGTCTCCTTATGGGGAATTGAGTTGTCACCCCTGGACATCACGTATGAAAAGCGAAAGGTGATCAAATCACAAGTGTTACCAGACTTTACAGCAGAGTGGCTAGAATTGCAAAACACAGGACCACCAGACCTATCGAGTGTATGGACAATGTACTTCAACGGATCAAAAAGGGTCCAAGGCGCAGGAGCAGGAGTAGTCCTGATATCACCACAAGGCGACAAGTTGAAATACGTGTTAAGGATGAGTTTTTCCCAAGCCTCCAATAATGAAGCCGAATACGAGGCGCTACTCCATGGGATGAAAATTGCCAAGGCATGCGGAGCAACTCGACTGAAAATATTTGGAGACTCAAACCTCGCCGTCCAACAAGTGATGAACAAGTGCGATGCCATCAACGACAATATGACAGCGTACATGAACTTATACTATTATCTCGAGGGAACATTTGACAGATGCGAAATTTCGCATATCAGTAGAGCAAGCAACGAGGAAGCCAACAATTTAGCAAATATCGGGTCCCAGTGTTTACCCATACCACAAGGAGTTTTTTGGGAGGAAATCATAGAAAGATCAATAAAAGGAACCAAAGTTTCGACTACAGGAGAGCAAGCCCAGCATCAAGCAACAGGCTCGAGGGCTGGTAGCAGCGGGACAGCTAAACCCGAAGAAGTCATGATGATCGAGGAAACTTGGATGCAACCATACTTGGCATACATGGTAAATAAAACACTACCTGAAGACACAGTACAAGCGAAAAGGATAATACGACGATCCAAGGCTTTCATCGTGCTGCAAGGAAAATTATATAAGAGAAGTATAACAGGCGTCTTACAACGGTGCGTCAACCCTCAAGAAGGGCAAGAAATTTTAAGAGATATCCACGCAGGAGTATGCGGACATCACGCTAGCAGCAGATCTACCGCAGCCAAAGCTTTTTGTGCAGGATTTTATTGGCTAATAGCCATTGAAGACGCAAAAGACATAGTAAGAAAATGTGAGGCTTGTCAGTGCTTAGCATCTTGACTGCACACGCCAGCAGCAGAGTTGCAACCAATACCATTATCTTGGCCCTTCGCACAATGGGGTCTCGACATGGTCGGGAAACTACATAAATCTTGGCCAGGAGGGCATGTTTATATGCTGGTAGCAGTCGACAAATTCACCAAGTGGGTAGAAGCAGACCCAGTGACAACCACACAGCATAATCATAGATAATGGGACAAACTTCACATCAAAAGAGTTCAAGAGTTACTGTGAAGGTCTAGGAATTAAATTGAAATTTGCATCTGTGGCGCATCCAAAGTCAAATGGACAAGTCGAGAAAGCCAATGGCTTAATATGCAATGGGATAAAGAAAAGGCTGCTAGCGCCACTCGAAAAAGCCAAGCATGCTTGGGTGGATGAGCTACCCTCCGTACTCTGGAGTCTACGAACTACACCAAACGCAGCTACTCAAGAAACCCCCTTTTTCCTGGTCCATGGCGCAGAAGCCGTGCTTCCAGTTGAAATAACTCATGAAGCTCCAAGAATCATGGCATATGATGAGACAACTTCTATAGAAGCACTTCAGGATGATGTTGATGCACTTGACAAAGCAAGAGATGTAGCACTCGCTAGAGCTACTCAATATCAGCAAAATCTACGAAACTATCACAGTAGTCAAGTTCATCCATGATCTTTCATGGTGGGAGATCTAGTACTACGACTAAAGCAAGATGGCCATGGAAAATTAGAGTCCCCATGGGTGGGACCTTACATTGTGACAGAAGTAATACCAGGAGGAGCTTATCGACTACAAGACAAGAAAATGGGGAAGGACGAGAGTAACTCGTGGAATGCAGAGCAACTACGATGGTTCTACGCATAGGCAAAATAAGGCGACCAAGGAGTTTTTTGAGTTATGACCCTCTAAATCCAGAACATGAGGCCATAGGTCGGGTTCATTGGGTCGAATCGATAATATGTGTAAACATTTTACTTTACACTTGGGGGCGAAGACCCTCGAGTTGTACGAAATAATATTAACAAGTCTTGTGACTATCTGCGACATACTACAAGGTTGATTGCAACCCGATGTTTCGACAGCACCAGATACGGTTCAAAGGAACCCAATAAAATATTAATGCACATACCTCGGAACCATGATTCTTTCCCATGGTCTATTCATAAACAACATAATTCCGATACGATTATTTATTACAGATAAGCATGACAAAGAAACAACTGGATTACATAAAGGAGAAAACTAGTGAAACTACATTTCGGCTTCATACTCCTTCTGGCACTGGGTGCCGTCGTAGATTCTCACATCGAACTTTGACGTGCCAACATGGAAATCAAAGGTCATGAAGAACCCCTGATGGAGGTCATGATCCTCCGCAAATCGTGACCAGTTGCCCTTGAAGAATTGTTCACCAGCACCGTTGTACCACACCTCCACTTCGTATGGGGTTCCTCCACCAGAGTATTCACGGAGAACTGCTTCACGCAGTTTTTGCCCATCCATGAATTTAGTAAATTTTAGTGGCAGGCACTGAATTTCGTGACACTGCGCGTTGCACATGCAGAAGAAAGAATAGATTCGGGGCGAAGAAGAAGAAGCATCAGGGGAAGGAGCACTTGAACCTGGCGCAGCAGAGGGCGCCTTGGGTTTATTCTTGCTTACGGCCGGACGGCCGAGGCATCGCTTCCCCAAAGCAGAAGACGATGCTACCGCAGTTGCGGTGATAGTCTTGTTTTTACTACCACGAGGACGGCCGCGGCCCCGTTTCTCCACCGGGGCGCCGAGGTTCAAGCGAGATCCACTTGCATCGGCCATGGAGACAAACGACAGGGACGAAAAACCCTAGATGGGTTAAGGAAGAAGAAGACAATGCGGTGGAGGAAAGCACTAGTGAAAGGATTAGGGTTTTTACCCTGGTCAAGCATGCTTTATTTATAAGCATGTGCTAATGGGCCTTTGGAGTAGCAAGGCCCAAAGTATACTTTTGGGTTTTTATAGTGCAAAATAGTATAGAAGAATTAAACATATCAAGGGAAAAGATGCGAGCAAAAAATAAAGAAAGCAGGGAATAAGAAAATATCTCTCAAGAAGCACAAGTTCACCTCATCTTCGACTCGGGGGCTTGTGTTACAAAGAGGGAGGAAATCCACTGAAAAGGCGAAGAAAGTCGACAAAATTATGTGAAAAAAGAAATATGAGGAACAGGTTTTATCTATTTTCTTGAGCCTATACCCAAATTTTTTGGCTATAGCCTCGGGGGCTACTCCCATCGGGAGCACTATCGCGCACCCGATAGAAAGGAGTTGACAAAAAAGGACGAAAAGAAGTGGAAACATGTGATAAATAAAAAGCGAGGTGTATGTATAATCGGTTGCTTTTTGTCAGCAAAAAACTTTGGCTACACTCTCGACGAAATAAAACATCGATTACTCCCATCAGAAGCTATTCATGAGAAGATAACTCGAAAAGTTATGTATAGTGAATCAGTCAAACAAGGCTGCGAAATATAATTCTCGAGTTGCGTCATCACGACAAAACTTGAATGCCGTGATATATCACGAAGGTAAGACCCCAGGATCCGTCCTGTGTGGCCTGGTATACGCACATGGATGCGCTCTGCTGGTATATATCCATGTCTACGACATGAAGAAAAATCCTGGTGGACGCACTGGGTACCCTGAGAACCACTGGGACTCATTCTTTATAAGTCCTAAATGCGGCAAAAGAATGGGTTTGACCGGTTTCCCGAATTCAAGTCCAAGGGGATTGAATTTGAAGTAGGTGGCAAGTGTCTGTTCCGGCAGTTAACTGACCTCTTGATCCATCAGAGTTGTCAGGCTTGTTCATCAAGGCCCCTTGCGAGATATTATAAGAAAAGATAAATCAAAAGACCACGTCAAAGATTTCAAGATTTGAAGAAGTCAAGTATTGATTAAGTCAAAGAATTGAAGATCTGAGATTCAACCCGAATCTGCCATTCTGGTAGAATCTCAGGGGATACTGACAAGGGTATAGATAATAGAGCCAGTTAGTTGAGTACCCCTGAGGCCCGTTAAGCTAGGCCCAATTGTAATACTGGTCGAAATACGAGTTCATGTCATATGTCGATATTGTAATCTGTATCGGATCCCATCTGATCCTTCAGACCTGGCCACCTATATAAAGGGGCCAGGAGGGGACGGTGTGGGAAAGATTGGAAGCAAGCCAAGTTCTACACCCACGTTTACTTTCATAGCCACCTTGTTTGACTGAATTTACCTTCGAGTTCATCCGATGCCCTGTCTCCCCGATCCTAAGTCCTTTATCTAGGACATTTGTCGAGTTTAACCCTCGTCACATGGTGTTTGATGCTATAATATTTATCCTATGATCTATGTCATGTTTGCATAGTTATTTGTTCTTAGATTGATTTATTGAATGTCTTTGGTTCATTAGAGTTGTATGTTGATATGGTACTATCCTTTGGTGTCCATTATATTTATGAGCGCATGGATTAAACATCTTAGGGTTATTAGTATGTGCAAAAGGAAGGGGGTAGTCCTGCCGAAGCGACAGAAACCTGAGGACACGAACCGGAACGTTGCACGTATGGGAGTAAGAGGACCATTAACTTAAGGCTATGGTTGGGGAAACCTTAATGCATTGTTAGTATTTGCGGATGCTTGCTAACAATCTAATTATATAGTACTTGTATTCGCAAGTAGTGAAGTGCATGTATATTTAGCCTCTCCCACATAGAAAAGTGCATCGAAGACAATGAACCCGATTTATTTGCTAATTGAACTTAGACAAAGCCACCACTATTACTCAAAGCTATCTCTCTTACCCGTATTGTTGCTCTAGTTCTATTTCCTAGATAATGCAAACGTTTAGTGTGCGTAGAGTTGTATCAGTGGTTGACAGAACTTGAGAGAACATTTATCCTACCTTTAGCTCCTCGTTGGGTTTGACACTCTTACTTGTCAAAAAGGCTACACATGATCCTCTATACTTGTGGGTTATCAAGACCTTTTCTGGCGCCGTTGCCGGGGAGCAATAGCGTGTGGGTGAATATTCTTGTGTGCACTTGTTTGATTTATCTCTAAATAGTTTTTACTTCCAGTTTTAAGTTGTTCTATATCTTAGTATGGATAGGGAATGCGAATTACAAAAAAATTAGTTGTACTTATTACCTAAAAACATTTTCAAAAAGTAAAGTGATAGGAAAGATGAGTAATGGTTAAGTGGGGGTCGACCTTGAACACTTGTGTTCATGCCTATGAAACCAAAACAAATCTTTCTATAGAAGCTTTTCAGTTAAAAACTTATACATATTGTGTATATTTTATATATTGTACATATTCCTTTGTACCATGCATAAAAGTAAAGTGATAATTGTAGTTCCTAGTTACTTGGAAGTTGATAGTTTTGCTTTGTTGTCCAAAAACAGATTTTTTTTGCTTCACTATAAAAAATCGTGAAAAATATCAGAATAGTGTTTTGATCTGAAATGTTTTGTGCATAAACCTGAGATTATGATCTGTCTTTCTTTAGTTAGGAGTTTTTCGAGTTGAGCTACCTAACTATCTCGTTGAGTGTCATCTTTATAGACTGTTTAGTTTTGACAGATTTCTTAGTTTATTCAATATTGTACTTAGTGTTATTAGTTTCATTAGTTTTTCGACGGACGACGGAAATCATGAATACCTTAGTATATATAGTGGCTAATGTTGAGTATAGATTATGAAACTTGTCAATGCTTGAAAATTAGTGGATTTTATTTAATGAGTACTAACCCTACTAATAAGTTTAGTGAAGTTTTATGTGGATGTAGCTTATAAGTTCTAATCAATATGGTGATATGACATGAACAAGAAGACACAAGAGCTCAAGCTTGGGGAGTTTTAGGTGCATCCCAAGAACATGTCCAAGAATATACAATCATCTAAGCTTGGGGATACCCGAGTCATCCCCATATTCATCAACTAACATGAGGTTGTCTCCTTCATACTCTATATTACGCATCCACATGATATGTATTGTGTTAACTTGTATTATAATTCCTTGTTTATGTCTTAGTTTTATCTTCTTTAATTTTATTAGGCTCTTTATTTTGTTTTTATTGCTTCTTTACTTTCACTTATAAATTGAAAACAACAAAAATAGTTTCTTTTGTTTTGCTTCTTTGTTTGGTTCTCTATACTGCGCCTAGCTCAAAGGCGTTAAAGAAAAGCACTCTTGGAAGATAACCCATATTTTCTTTTAGTACTTTTTCTTTTATTTGAGTCTTGGAAGTTATTATTACTGTAATGACCTCTCCTTATCATTTTTTTATTTCGTTGTTGTGCTAAGAAGAACCTCTAATTTGAGGGAGGTAAATTTTGGGAAAGTTTCTGTCCTAAAACAGATTTTGGTGCTGCACCGTAAAAATTCGTGAAAATTCTTAGATTATCTTTTTGACTTGCGATTTCTTGTGCGTATGTTCCGGGTTATATCCAAACTTTCATTAGTTTACACTTTTCGATTTGAGCAATAGAAGGTCCTCGAAAAAATTGACCTTTGTCAGCTATTCTATTTTGACAGATTTCTGCCACTATTTGTGTTTGCCTCTCAATCGCTTTCTTTTTTAGTTCTTTTGATCGCAGAACTTTTGAGGAAATTGCTACAGTAGTATATACTTTATATGTGGTGATTTTTAGTTTGAAACTGAACCAAAAAGGGTTGATTTACTATTATGTTTATGCTAATGTTGGTAATAGAATTGGAGAATAATGAGATGAGATGAAGAATGGACAAAAGCTCAAGCTTGGGGATGCCCATGTCACCCCAAGAAATATCCAAGAGGTATAAGCGTCAAAGCTTGGGGATGCCCCCGAGGCACCCCTTCTTCATCGGCAAAAATTAGGTCACCTTTCAACACATTATATTTTTATTGCTTCATATTCTATGCATTTTTCTTGGAGCATCTTTACTTTTCCTTTCAGTTTTCCTTTGTTTTGTTTGCTGCAATAAATGGTTGGACCCTAACAAATTTCTTTTGGAGGAGATGTAATCCTTTTTCATTTGCCAAGAACACTCCATTTTTCACTCTTATCGTTCAACGAGTGTTCTCTTTATCTAGAACTGTGTTTAACTTTTGTTTTTGCCTTGATTTTTGTTCAGATCTTGTTTTATCTTTGCATCAAGGTGAATTTAGACCACTGGTCTATGTCGGTTTTCATCAAAAGAGTTGTCTCAAAAAGGTTTAAATTGTGTTGGAAAAGAGAAAAAGTTTCATGCAAAAAAGTAGTACAAAAAGGAGCTTCCGGCTTAGACTTTTTCATGCCATGCTTGATGTCATTTTGATAGTATGCTTAGTAGTTTTTTCTGTAGTATGACTTGTCTCAAATGACTGAGATTGCTTAATGAGCCTTTGAAAAAATCATGCGTTGTTTTTATTATATGGAAGCATTTATTTGGTTTCTCCTTGATGCTTTATTTGGGTTGACTTGGCGCATGCTTATAACATGTTTGACTCTTACAAAGTCACCATAAGCCTTTATGATCATTTTGTTTTTTGACTTGTGATGCCATTTTATGCTTCTTTTAATGATGTTTTGTCGCTATGCATGATCATGGCCGTTATTGCTATCTTAGTTGGTCGCTCCCAGTCTTTTGCTAGCCCTCATTTTGTACTGAGTATGAGCACTACTCGTGCATCCAACTCCCAATAACCAAGTTATTCCAATGTGTCCACTATAAATTCCTATGCATGGTATTTGCAAGCCATTCCAAGTAAATTTTCATGTGCTACCTTTCAAAAAAACATTGAAAATACTTCTCATTTTGTGACACTGTTTTTAGCTCATGGGGACGTAGTGGTCGGATTTGCTATCTTCCATATTGTTCTATTCCAAAAAGAAAAAATAGAAAAAAGAAAAGAAAAAAGGCACTCCTCCATGGTATGTGAATGTTGGTGGGCACCCGATGGAATCGGGTAGCCATGGTTTGTGAAAGGAAAAAAAGGTGGGGAGGAGTGCTTTATAAAAGAGCACCAAAGTGCCAATCTCTCTCTCTCTCAAAAACTTGCTTATTTTTGTATGGAAGATAGTAAGAACCCCATTGCCAGTCGTTGACAAAGACAACCACCTCTCAAAACCCAATTTTTATCTCTCTGTTTTACAAATGAAAAGCTCTAGCACATGTTTAATCACTGCTTCCCTCTGCGAAGGGCCTTTCTTTTATTTTTATGTTGAGTCACCACCTTCTACCTTTATGCACCGTCCAAGAGAGCATAGTTGCCATTCTGAGTTTAATGTGTATAGTTCCAAAGTTTTTCATTGATTGATTCATGATTATGGTTTCACTTGTTCTTAAATTATTTATATCTAGTCGCCCTCTTAAACTTGAAGGTGTCCTATGCATTTATGTTTTGATATTCTATGAAGGACAAGCTGAAAACTATTTGCTATGTTTTTCCATATGATTTGAACACATGTTTGACTTTCATTGTTTCATTGTTCATGATCTTTCGTTTGTGTTTCTTTTCATGTTACAACATGGTTGCTAAGTTTTTATTGTCAAGATTATGTCTCTTATGCCCATGTTCTAAGTTCTTTGATCCCAGCACTCAATGCTTACATAGATGATCAAGATTGTGATGGTGCATGTCACCTCAAAAATTATTCTTTTATTTGTCACTTACCTACTCGAGGACGAGCAGGAGTTAAGCTTGGGGATGTTGATACGTTGCAAACGTATCTATAATTTTTGATTCTGCATGCTTATTTTACACCAATTGCTATATGTTTTATCTAAATTTTTGTGGCACTTTTATCATTTATTTAGACTAACCTACTAATAGTTGCAAAAGTGCACAATGTTCTTGTTTTACACTTTGATGTGTACGAATTACCAAAAATACAAGTGAAAACCTTGTTGGAGTGAAATTGGGACTTTCCTGAAATCTATGCCAGAACTCTTTTTGACGATGATCATGTTACGGGTCAAAGACAGCATCAACCGAAAAACTCTTCAACTACAAAGTTGTAGGTAATTTCACGGCAAACGTTCTGGACATAAAATTCACCTAATTCCAAGTCCGGACGTCCGAGTTAGACCCGATCTAGTGTGGCCCAAGATGGGAAGATGGGAATCCGAGGGACTATATAAAGGGAGGAACCCTAGCTCGTGGGGGACACCTCCACCCATGAATTTACAGCCACCAGAGCCACGTTTTCGCCTCCCCCATGGATCCCATCTCCATGGGGGAGGGCTCCCATGAAGCCACGAAGGAACGGGGCCAAGGAGCGGCGCTCCCCCATGATGCCGGCGGTGGGGGAGTCCCCCACGCCGCTGCCGCTGTCGCCGCCCGTGCCCCTCGCTGGTCATCTCCACCATCTTCACCGCTATCTCCATCACCAATTCCTCCTATTATGAAGTGGTTCATCCTCCCACACATCTCTGTACCATCCTATGTTAACATGGTGTTTGATGCTATAATATTTATCCTATGATCTATGTCATGTTTGCATAGTTTATTTGTTCTTAGATTGATTTGTTGAATGTCTTTGGTTCATTAGAGTTGTATGTTGATATGGTACTGTACTTTGGTGTCCATTATATTTATGCGCACATGGATTAAACATCTTAGGGTTAGTAGTATGTGCAAAAGGAAAGGGGTAGTCCTGCCGGACCGACAGAAACCTGAGGACACGAACCAGAACGTTGCACGTATGGGAGTAAGAGGACCATTAACTTAAGGCTATGGTTGGGGAAACCTTAATGCATTGTTATTATTTGTGGATGCTTGCTAACAATCCAATCATATAGTACTTGTATTTGCAAGTAGTGAAGTGCATGTATATTTAGCCTCTCCCATATAGAAAACTGCATCGAAGACAATGAACCCGCTTTATTCGCTAATTGAACTTAGACAAAGCCACCACTATTACTACCACTTTTCCACACTCATGGTACTGTTAGTTTATGGTTACTTAGTATATTTTATTTCTGCAGCACTAACAATTACTTTCTTGTATTTATTATCTTGCAAAGCTATCTCTCATACCCGTATTGTTGCTCTAGTTTTATTTCCTAATAATGCAAACGTTTAGTGTCCGTAGAGTTGTATCAGTGGTTGACAGAACTTGAGAGAACATTTATACTACCTTTAGCTCCTCGTTGGTTCGACACTCTTACTTATCGAAAAGGCTACACACGATCCCCTATACTTGTGGGTTATCAAGACCTTTTTTGGCGCCGTTGCCGGGGAGCAATAGCATGTGGCTGAGTATTCTTATATGCACTTGTTTGCTTTATCTCTAAATAGTTTTTACTTCCAGTTTAAACTTGTTCTCTACCTTAGCATGGATAGGAAATGCGAATTACAAAAAAATTAGTTGTACTTGTTACCTAAAAACATTTTCAAAAAGGAAAGTGATTGGAAAGATGAGTAATGGTTACGTGGGGGTCGACCTTGAACACTTGTGTTCATGCCTATGAAACCAAAACAAATCTTTCCATAGAAGCTTTTCAGTTAAAAACTTGTATATATTGTGTATATTGTATATATTGTACATATTCCTTTGTACCATAAAAGTAAAGTGATAATTGTAGTTCCTAGTTACTTGGAAGTTGATAGTTTTGCTTTGCTGTCCAAAAACAGATTTTCTGTGCGTCACTATAAAAAATCATGAAAAATCTCAGAATAGTGTTTTGATCTGAAATGTTTTGTGCATAAACCTTAGATTATGATCTGTCTTTCTTTAGTTTGGAGTTTTTCGATTTGAGCTACCTAACTATCTCATTGATTGTCATCTTTACAAACTGTTCAGTTTTGACAGATTTTTTAGTTTATTCAATATTGTACTTGGTGTTATTAGTTTCATTAGTTTTTCGACGGATGATGGAAATCATGAATACCTTAGTATATATAGTGGCTAATGTTGAGTATAGATTATGAAACTTGTCAATGCTGAAAAATAAGTGGATTTTATTTAATGAGTACTAACCCTACTAATAAGTTTTGTGAAGTTTTATGTGGATGTACCTTACAAGTTCTAATCAATATGGTGATATGAGATGAACAAGAAGACACAAGAGCTCAAGCTTGGGGAGTTTTAGGTGCATCCCAAGAACATGTCCAAGAAGATACAATCATCTAAGCTTGGGGATGCCCGAGTCATCCTCATATTCATCAACTAACATGAGGTTGTCTCCTTCATACTCTATATTACGCATCCACATGATATGTATTGTGTTAACTTGTATTATAATTCCTTTTTTTATGTCTTGGTTTTATCTTCTTTAATTTTATTAGGCTCTTTATTTTGTTTTTATTGCTTCTTTACTTTCACTTATAAATTGAAAACAATAAAAATAGTTTCTTTTGTTTTGCTTCTATGTATGGTTCTCTATACTGCGCCTAGCTCAAAGGCGTTAAAGAAAAGCACTCTTGGGAGATAACTCATGTTTTATTTTAGTACTTTTTCTTTTATTTGAGTCTTGGAAGTTATTACTACTGTAATGACCTCTCCTTATCATTTTTATTTCATTGTTGTGCCAAGAAGAATCTCTAATTTGAGGGAGGTAAAATTTGGGGAAGTTGCTGTCCTGAAACAGATTTCTATGCTGCACTGTAAAAATTTGTGAAAATTTTCAGAATATCTTTTTGACCTGCGATTTCTTGTGCATATGCCCCAGGTGATATCCAAACTTTCATTAGTTTTACACTTTTCAATTTGAGCAACAGAAGGTCCTCGAAAAAATTGACCTTTGTCAGCTGTTCTGTTTTGACAGATTTCTGTCACTATTTGTGTTTGCCTCTCGATCGCTTTCTTTTTGAGTTCTTTTGATCACGGAACTTATGAGGATGTTGCTACAGTAGTATATACTCTATATGTGGTGATTTTGAGTTTGAAACTGAACCAAAAAGGGTTGATTTACTATTATGTTTATGCTAATGTTGGTAATAGAATTGTGTGAAGTTTTGTATGAAGGAAGTTTTCAAGTGTAGGGATTGGAGAATGATGATATGAGATGAAGAACGGACAAAAGCTCAAGGTTGGAGAAAGTAAAGACGCTCCAAAAAAACGCATAGAATATGAAGCAATAAAAATATAGTGTGTTGAAAGGTGACCTGATTTTTGCTGATGAAGAAGGGGTGCCTCGGGGGCATCCCCAAGCTTTGACGCTTGTACCTCTTGGATATTTCTTGGGGTGACATGGGCATCCCCAAGCTTGAGGTTTTGTCCATACTTCATCTCATCTCATCACTCTCTATTCCCTACAGTTAAAAACTTTGTTCATACAAAACTTCACCCAATTCTATTAGCAATGTTAGCATAAACATGATAGTAAATTAACCCTTTTGGTTCTGTTTCAAACTCAAATATACCACATATAAAGCATGTACTACTGTAGCAACTTCCTCAAAAGTTCCATGATCAAAAGAACTAAAAAAGAAAGCGATCGAGAGGCAAACACAAATAGTGGCAGAAATCTGTCAAAACAGATTAGCTGACAAAGGTCGATTTGTTCGAGGACCTTCTGTTGCTCAAATAGAAAAGTTCAAAACTAATGAAAGTTTGGATATAACCTGGGGCATGTGCACAAGAAATTTCAGATCAAAAAGATATTATGATAATTTTTACGAATTTTTACGGTGCAGCGCAGAAATCTGTTTTAAGACAGCAACTTCCCCAAATCTTACCTCCCTCAAATTAGAGGTTTTTCTTGGCACAAAAACAAAATAAAAATGATAAGGAGCGATCATTACAGTAGTAATAACTTCCAAGACTCCAAAAAAAGAAAAAGTACTAAAAATAAAACATTGGGTTATCTCTCAAGAGTGCTTTTCTTTAACGCCTTTGAGCTAGGCGCAGAAAGTGCAAATCAAGTAATATCAAGCGATGAAGCATCAAGTTCATAATTTGCTCTAAGAATAGATTCAAAAAGTAATTTCTTACTCCTTCTAGGGAAGTGTTTCATACCTTTCTTGAGTGGGAATTGATATTTGATGGTGCCTTCCTTCATATCAATGATGGCACCTACAGTTCGAAGAAAAGGTCTTCCCAAAATAATAGGACATGAATCATTGCATTCAACATCCATAACAAGGAAATCAACGGGAACAAGGTTATTGTTAACCATAATAAGAACATCATTAATCCTTCCCGAAGGTTTCTTCTTAGCAACATCAGCAAGAGAAACATCAAAATAACACTTATCAAGTGATGGTAAACCAAGCATATCATAAATCTTTCTAGGCATAATAGAAATACTAGCACCTAGATCACATAAAGCATGGCAATCAAAGCCATTAACATTCATATCAATGATGGGCTCCCAACCATCTTCTAATTTCTTGGGAATAGAAGCCTTTTGTTTCAAGTTTTCTTCCCTAATTTGCATGAGAGCATTTGTAATAAGCTTTGTAAAAGCAACATTAATAGAACTGGCATTAGGACTCAAAGCAAGCTTTTGAAGAAAAAAATAAATTCAGATATGTTATAGCCATCAACATCAAAATCATTAAAAGAAATAGAGCTATCATCTCCTATACTTCGAAAAAATTCAGCACTTTTTGTACAAAAAGTTTTTGCAGTTTTGGGCCTTTTCGCACAAGGAGTAGGAGTTTTTGCTACACCGATCAAAGTAAGAGGATTGCTAGCATTTAAAGCAACATCATTAGAGGTGGTAATAGTACATACCTTCATCTTTTTATCCATCTCATCTTCTCTTTCCCACCTGGCATGCAATTCTGCTAACATCCTAACATTTTCATCAATTCTAACTTGGATGGCATTAGTAGCAACAAAAGTATTGCTTTCTTTCACATAATTAGGCAACACTTTTAGTTTCAGAAGTTCAACATTAAGAGCAAGGCTATCAACTTTAGAAGCAAGGATATCAATTTTACCCAATATTTCCTCAACAGACTTGTTAAAAGCAGTTTGCTTACCGATGAAGTCCTTGAGCATGACTTCAAGCTCAGAGGGCGTGCCCCTAGTGTTGTTGGAGGAATTACCATAAGAGTTACCATAACCATTACCATTGGTAGAAGGATACGGCCCATAATTGTTGCTAGCAAAATTGTTCCTATAAGCATTGTTGTTGAAATTATTATTTCTAATGAAGTTTACATCAACATGCTCTTCTTGAGCAACCAAAGAGGCCAAAGGAACATTATTAGGATCAACATGAGCTCTATCATTAGAAAGCATAAGCATAATAGTATCAATCTTATCACTCAAGGAAGCGGTTTCCTCAATAGAATTTACCTTCTTACCTTGTGGAGCTCTCTCGGTGTGCCACTCAGAATAATTAACCATCATGTTGTCAAGAAGCTTCGTTGCGGCGCCCAAGGTAAGGGACATAAAAGTGCCTCCAGCAGCTGAATCCAATACATTTCTTGAAGAAAAATTCAGTCCTGCATAAAAGGTTTGGACAATCATCCAAGTAGTCAGTCCATGAGTGGGACAATTCTTTATCACAGATTTCATTCTTTCCCAAGCTTGAGAAACATGTTCATTATCAAACTGTCTGAAATTCATAATATCACTATGCAAAGCTATAATCTTAGCAGGAGGATAGTATTTTCCAATAAAAGCATCCTTACACTTATCCCAAGAATCAATACTATTTCTAGGCAAACATAGCAACCAATCCTTAGCTCTTCCTCTTAAAGAGAAAGGAAACAACTTAAGCTTAATAATATTACCATCTACATCCTTATACTTTTGCATCTCACATAGCTCAAAAAAATTGTTGAGATGAGCTGCAGCATCATCAGAACTAGCACCAGAAAATTGCTCTTTCATAACAAGATTCAACAAAGCAGGTTTGATCTCATAAAAATTTGCCTCAGGAGCAGGTGGTGCAATAGGAGTGAAGATAAAATCATTGTTTTTGGTGCTAGTAAAATCACACAACTTGGTGTTCTCAGGAGTACCCATTCTAGCAAAACTAAAAGCAAGCAAGTAAAAGTAACAACTATAAAGGAACTATTTTTTGTGTGTTTTTGATAAAAAGATGCAAGTAAAAATGAAATAAAGCAAAACAATAACAAATTAAAAGATTGAACATGAGAGACTCCCCTTGCAGAAATATTCTTTCTCCCTGGCAATGGTGCCAGAAAAAATGCTTGATGGCGTGTAGATTACACTCCGTTGGGAACCCCAAGAGGAAGGTATGATGAGCACAACAACAAATCTTCCCTCAGTTGTGAAACCAAGGTTATCGAACTAGTAGGAGAAAGAACCACACTTCTGAAGGTTGATGCCTGCTAGCTTTGCGACACTCCGAATGATGGCACCAGATAATTGCTTGTCGGCGTGTAGCTTTTCACTAGCAGCAATGTGGAACCTGCACACAACACAACCAAGTACTTTGGCCTAACTTATGATGATGTTGTCAATCTCACCGGTTTGCTGTAAACAAAGGATTGAGCGTATCGAGTGGTAAAAGGGTAATAGTATGCAAGAAAGTAAATAATATGAGTAAAAGTAAACGGTAATAGCAATATAAAGGAAATTGGACCGGGGTCCACAGTTCACTAGTGGTGTCTCTCCATAAGATAACTAGCAACATGTTGGGTAAACAAATTACAGTTGGGCAATTGATAGAATAAAGATAACGTACATATGTCATGAGGATAACTATGAGGTTCACTCTGGGCATTACGACAAAATACATAGACCATAATCCAACTGCATCTATGACTAATAATCCACCCTCCGGATGTCGTCCGAGCAACCATTGGGTATTAAGTTGCAAACAACAAATTATCTCCTTAAGCAAAGTGCATAATGTAAACAATGCAAATGTCCTTGAACACAAGAATGTTGTTTTCTCCCTAGTGGCAACAGCACATCTACAACCTTGGAGGTTTCTGTCACTCCTTCAGATTACTAGAGGCATGAACCCAACTATCAAGCATAAATACTCCCTCTTGGAATCACTAGCATCTACTCGGCCAAGATATCTACTAGCAACAGAGAGCATGCAAGATCATCAATAGCATAGAGATAACATAAAGATAATAATTCAGCACATCCACTTGACATAGTACCAATACTCATCGGATCCCAACAAACACAACATGTAGAATTACACAAAGATGATCTTGATCATGTAGGGCAGCTCACAAGATCTAAACTTGAAGCACATGGTGGAGGAGATGACCATCTAGCTACTTCTATGGACCCGTAGTCCAAGGTAGACTACTCACACATCACTCTGGAGGCGACCATGGTGGTGGAGAAAGCCTCCGGCAGGGATTCCCCTTTCCGGCAGTGTCGTGAGGATGACTTAGGGGGGCATGCCAAGGGTCGGGCTATATGCCGGCTGGCGTCCCAGGAGTCTCCATGGCTCTAAGATGAGAAGGCCGGCTCCATCCGGAGGGCTGGCTGCGCTAGCAGCCGGATGGCGATTCCACCGTGGAGAGCCGGAGCCGGACGATGAAGACAAAAGCCCACCAATGGCTGTTTCGCTGAAAGTGGGCTGGCCCCGACAAGAACGACAGAGGCAAAGGACGGGAGTGATGAGTGCCATGATCGGATCCAGCCAATCAGTGATCAAGGACCCTTCCCCACGACGGGATCCGAGGCAAAAGGGAGGGCATATGCCTCCCAGATGTCGGTCCAGGGGAAAGGCGCTTTATAAAGCGCCTTCGTCAGAGCAGGGCCAGAGGATCACGCCAAGGACGTGGCCACCGAGGAGCCGGCAGCCGGCCAAATCGCCACCTAACCTGTAACCAGACCCCCGCCTATATAAGGGGGTCTAGACCCTTAGTCTTGGGAGATCCGATCTTCTTCTTCCTCCTCTAGCCCGAACAGCTCGAGAAGCACTGTAATCGCTACTCTCCAGATAATATGAAGTAGGCAGGAAGTAGGGGCTTTACCTCCACCCAGGAGGGCCCTGGACCTGGGTAAACCATGGTGTCTCTGTTGGCACAATCCCGTGCCAGACCCCTCATCACCACTGTCGAGCCCCTTCGATAAGCCTCCCCATGGCTACTGTCTCTAAATTCCCACGACAGTTGGCGCCCACCATGGGGCAAAGCGTGGTGGCGAGCGGAGTCAAGTTCCAGCTGGGACCCCCATCGATCCTCGATGAGAGGGTCACCTCTGGCCTCGTCTCGAGGTTCGGCACCCTCGACTGCATCAGCGATAACTTGGACTGCTTCGGGGATGGCTTCGGCAGCGGCTCCTTCCTCGACATCGGTAGCCACTGCTTCTACATTGCCAAGCCCTTCCCGGAGGAGGTAACCGATATCCTCGATCCTCTCAGCAACGGAGGCTCGAGTTGTGGCGAAAGCTGTGACTTTGGCGCCATGGTCGAAGTGATGGCCCTGGGAGATGAGGAGGGCAGCGACCAACCACGCTCCGCGCGCCCACCGCTCGAATGCCTTCCTCCGCAGGAGCAGAACGCCCCACTCCCAGAGCAGGACACCTCGGACATCGCTGTCATGGACCTGCGCGCACCGCTCGACCGCGTCATCGACCCCGCCCGGGTCGCCGAGGCCCTGGAGCGGACGCGTCTCGTCCTCCTCAGCAAGGTGGCTGAGGACGAGGTCAACGGGTGCTGTGCGAGCACCATGCTCAGTGAGTTCTATGAAGTGCGTGGAGACGCACTGACCGGGTTTGCTCATGACCCGCGGCGCAGCTTCGCCACCGCGGGCCCCAGCCAGATCCAGCGGTAACCATCGGCAGGCCAAGGCCATGGAGGGCGCGGACAGGGCGGTCGTGCTCTGGGCTGCAACGCCCAAGGCCTCCGTGCCCGGCAAGGTAGCAGAGCAGGCGGGCCACACCAGGTCCCGGTGCCAGCGCCAGGGTCGGAGTCCCAGGCTCGCCCGCCGGCGCTGCACATCCACCTGTGGCTCGACCACGTCGAGGCGTTCCCAGGGGATCTGCCAGCTCAAAGTGAGCGGCTTCTGACCAAGGAGGCTAGGGGGCTGCCGGCAGCAGTCAGGGGCGCAAAGAGGGCAAGTACACCCTCGATGCTGCACTTGACCAGCCGTGCAAGTTCCACAATTCCCCGGGCAGGGAAGCGACCCACTCTGAAAGAGCATTTGCCCCCATGTGTGGTTTTGGTAATTAATGACAATCCCTATGGACTAATGTTTGCATCGAGATATATTTGTAGGACTTGTCCGTAGACAACGCTTGAGCCATATCTTGGTTTCAAGGTTGTAAGAAGATGCAAATAAAGAAGTTTATGTGATGATCAAGGGAGTTGAGCCTATAGAAGACATCATCATTATGAAGGAAGAAGATGAAGTCCAATGTTGATCAAGTCGAAACGCAAGTTCAAGATAGGCATATAGAGGATATCATTTGCTTGAAGCTCGGTGTCCATTTGGTGTTAATGGACATGTGAAGATATTTCTACTAGTGTCTCTCCCATAGTGAAGTATGGGGGAGCAATCCGCAAGACTTCACCGAGCAAGCGCAATCAAGAAAGGTAGTCCAACTTGAGAAGATCAAGATCGTCACTATCTAGCTCAAGTGGAAGGCGCAAGGCAAAGGTATGATCTTGATAGGGTTTCTTTCTTACCGGTCTCATAGTGTTTGGGAGACCGGGTTTTAGGATCGATAGCCGTACTATCAAGAGGGGCTCTCGAGTGAGTAACTTATTCGTATTGTTCGGAGAGAGCTCAAACCTTTGCATACTTGGCATTATCTTTCTTGGTTCTTATTTGGATTTTATCCATGTGAGGTTCTAGAGCTTGTGGTTATTTCCATGACAAGCTCTAGCTCATCAAAAACAGATTTTGTATGGAACTCTAATTGCGTTTTTAGTGTTTGGAGGTTTTACCGGTTCATCTTTATAGCTAAGTCAAACCTTTTATCATTTGGTTTCATCCTCCTTTGTTGGACTATGATGTTTCTATGGATGATGTTGTAGAGCTCATTGTGGTGATTCCAACGAGCCCAAGATCATCGAAAACGGAGTCCGGATGCAAAAGTTATCGTTGTTTTCGTGTTGCTCTTTTTTCTTGGGCGGATTATCCGGCCCTGCTGTTCTGCAACGGCTACAATCCCGGGAGGGGTATAAATACCCCTCCCCTTCTTCAAGCTTGGGTTAGCTCGTTTTTCCTTCTCTCTCCCTCCATTGTTGACCTTGGAAAGCTTGCCCATCTCTCAATTCCTCCCATGATTCTTGCATATCTTTGAGGGAAAAGAGAGAGGAGATCTAGATCTACATTTCCACCAATCACTTTCTCCTCTTTGTGAGGGGAACCCATTGGATCTAGATCTTGGAGTTCTTTGTGGATTTCTTCCTTTGTTCTTCCTCTCATATCCCTCCATAGCATTTGTTGCTTTGGTAGGATTTGGGAGAGAAGGATTTGAGCACTTCGTGTGTTCTTGCCATTGCATTTGGTGCATCGGTTTGAGTTCTCCTCGGAGATTCGGTAGTGAAAGTTCGTTGAGCTTTTTACTCTTGGGTTCTAGGAGCCCTAGACGGCTTAGTGGCTTAGTGGTTACTTGGGGACCTCCAATTAAGTTGTGGAGATCTTCCCAAGCTTTGTGGTGCCTCCGTGGCAATTACTTGGGGACCTCCAATTAAGTTGTGGAGATCTTCTCAAGCTTTGTGGTGCCTCAGTGGCGATTCTTGGGAGCCTCCAATTGAGTTGTGGAGATTGCCCCAAGCTTGTACGGGCTCGGTGACCGCCCTCAAGTGTCCCATAGTGGTCGGGTCTTCCATCTTGGTGGGAGGGCTCGAGGAGATTACGGTGAGCCTCCGTGGCGTTTGGGGAGCCTTGTGCCTCCACACCGCTCCAACGGAGATTAGCACTCGCAAGGGTGTGAACTTCGGGATACATCATTGTCTCCGCGTCCCTCGGTTATTTCTTTACCCGAGCTCCTTTACTTATGCAATTTACTTTGTGATAGCCTTCGTGCTTGAAGTTATATATATCTTGCTATCTCATAGTTGCTTATCTTGTCTAGCATAAGTTGTTGGTGCACATAGGTGAACCTAGTTTGTTTAGGTTTTGTATGCTTGGCAAATTAAACGTTAGTTTTATTCCGCATTTGTCAAGCCACTCGTAAAAGTTTTAAATCGCCTATTCACCCCCCCCCCCTTCTAGGCGACATCCTTGTACTTTCATTTGGTATCAGAGCAAGGTCTCTCATTTTAGGGCTTCATCGCCTTGAGAGCAAAGATGTCGGCTAGGGGATTAGTGCACAATCACACTTTTATATTTGATGGCACTAATTATGATACATGGAAAACTTGCATGCTTATCCACTTTCGAGATATGGACCCAAATATAGAGAGAATTTTAGATATGGGTTTCTCTCCTCCTAAGGATCCCCAAAGTCTATCTTTAGAGGAGAAGAGAAACTCTTATCTTAATTCTCGAGCTTCTAATGTGCTTGTTGATTTTGTGAGTGATGCAGTTATTCTTGCAATCATGCCTTTCCGTAGCGCTCATGAGTTTTGGACAAAGCTTCAAGACAAATATGATATGTCCAACAAGATTGAGGATGATTGTATTCCCTCCACTTCCGGTCGTGATGAACTCTCTTCCACTTCACTAAAGTGTAGCAAGACACAAGGTAACTCTATGGTGAGTGGTGATGGAAATTGCAATGTTGATAGTGAGCTTACTTGTGATGATCATTCTCCTCTATCTCATTGCCATGATTCATCTTTGGACTTAAACACTTCTAGCACCATAAATGCTTTACATGCTTGTGTTGATAGTCCTTGCATATCATGTGTATGCTCCTTGAACACATCTCATAATGATATGCTCACTTCGTCTTGTTGCCATGATATAAATACCTCTAGTTCCTCTAGTTGTTGTGTGCCTAACAATGTAGAGGAAACCGGAAATTCTATTGGCCAAGACATGGTCTCTCTTGGAGCTTCAAGTATTTATTCATCATCATCTAGTGCTTCCCACATTTGCCTTATGGCTAGGGCTTCAAAGGTATCTCCTACTTTGGAACCCAATATATCTAGTGATGATGATAATGAGGATAATGAAGAAGAGGATGATGATCTTGCTTCTTTAATTGAGAAGAGTGAAATGATTTTTCATGCTATTCATAAGAATAAAATTGCTTGCTCTTACTTCTATAAGATTTTAGCTATTGCCACCGAGAGTAATAAAATTATTGAGGAGCATGAAAATACCATCTTTAAAATGCAAGATCATGCCCGTGATTATGCGGATGAGATCGCGGATCTAAAAGAAGCTCTTGAAGAAGCACAAACCACCAAGGAATCTCTTGAGGAGACCTTTACTTTAGAGTTATCTAAAATAAAGAAATCCTATGATAGGACTCTTGTGGTGGCAAATGTTTTTGAAACTAAATATGAGGAGCTTGTAGTTACTTATGCTAAACTCCTTGAGAATGTTGTGCTTCTTAAAAATGACTCTAGGGTCATTTCGTGTGAGCCCATCATTCTCACCGAGTCGCATGAGCAACTTAAAGCTTCAAATTCAAATGAGCTTACTAAATTGCCTTCTTCGCTTTCCATTAGTGATGATGCTTGTGCTACTAACTCTACTTCTTGTGAAGCATCCATCTTGAAGGAGAATGTTGAGCTAAGGGCTCAACTTGATTTGCTAACTAGCAATTATGGGAAATTGGAAGAAAAACATGGAAAGCTCTCTAGCTCCCATGAGGATCTTCTAGCTTCCCATGATAGGCTAAAATTATCTCATGAGTCTATTATGTCAAAGGTAACATCTAGTGAGCCTCATGTGGACATTTGCACTACTTCTCAAAATGCCATATTGCCTTGTGCTAGTCCTAGTAATTCATCCACTCATAACATTGCTATATCTTGTGATGAATTACTTTCCTTTCCTTGTTGCTCTAACAATGAAGCTTCTACTTCCTCTAGTACTTGTGTTGTTACTAACCATGTAGAGGAAATCGAAGAGCTCAAGGCCCAAGTCTCTTCTTTGAAGAAAGACTTGGTAAAGAGTCATGAAGGGAAATCCAAACTCGACAATATGTTGAGTGTGCAAAAATCCCCCAATGACAAGAGTGGACTTGGGTTTATCTCCAACAACAACAAGAAGTCCACGGTTAACAAGAAGAAGAAGGGCCAAGGACAAGTAAAGATCCGGCCAAGATTGTTTGCTTCAAGTGCAAAATTGAAGGGCACCATGTTAGATCTTGCCCTTTGAAGAAGAAGGCATTAGTTGAGAAGCAACAAGGGAAGCGGCCTCAAGTTCAAGGGCTCGCTCAACCTCGAGTTGAAGAAATGCCACTTCCCAAGAAGAATCAAGCTAATGCTCCCATTGCGGAGAAATCAAGTGAGAAGAAGGTGAAGAAAAGAACTTGCTACATATGCCGTGAGAAGGGTCACCTTTCTTCTTCATGCACTATGGGTAACTCATCCAACCCTATCATAATTGATGATGCTTATTCCCTTTGCAAGGATAAGGTTGGCAATGTGTTTGCCAAATTTGTTGGTACTCCATGTGGTGTCAAGAAAAGAACCATTTGGGTGGCCAAGCCTATTGTGACTAACCTCTTAGGACCCAACTTAGTTGGGGACCATCACACCAAAACTTGATCAATAGGTGTTTGTTGGAGGACATTGGAGACTTGGCTATATCATGAAGAATTAAGGGATCTTCATCAATATATTGTCTCAAGTCAAGTCAATTGGATTATCTTGTTTATATCATATATCCAATGTTCCTCCTTGCGGTAACATGTACTCAACTTATCTACATTGAAAGTTACTCGCCCCTTTTGCATGTGTTGGTTGTGATCCATTGCATGTGTTGGTATATGTTGTGCTACCTACTTGTTTTATTTTGATTAATCAAGTATGTACTTGTGGGTTTGCATACCATGTATGTGTGTTTGTGTTTGAGCCTTATTGCATCTTTGTTTATATTATTTGGTTTTTTTAGAGACTAATGGACTATCCATTATGGGGGAGTGATATGCTTTGGCACTTCACAATCCTAAATATGTGTGCACATGAGGAATACCACTTAGTGTTTATATTTTAAATTATTTAGTCTCTATGTGGTATGTCATGCTCATGAGAAATTCAAATTCTATAATGTCCATTAATCATCTCATGTTGGATTTTATTTGCCTCTTGTGAAAATAAATGCTTTATCACATTATGGGGGAGAAATATGCTTTGTGCATACTACAAACCAATAAAATGTGTATATTTGAGGTTGTGTCACATAGTGTTGATATTGCAAATTATCTTTCTTCTATGTGACATGTTTGCTCAAACAAGTTTCAATTTGCCAAATTGTTTTGTTGCTCTTGTTTTGGATCTTGTTTGTGAGATACATTCTTGGTAGGGTTTTCCTAAAATGTGGAATTCTATATCAAAGTTGGAAAACCATTTGCTTCAAGTTATCCTAATCATTGCTTTGCGTGATTGTTTAACTATTTGAGTCTATCAAGAATATCTTCTTTAGCATGGTGTTTAATTCTTATCCTTTTCATATGCTTCTTGTTGTGAAGATGATCTTGGATTTATGTGTAAAATACCACCGGGAAATTAATAACTCCAAATACCTCTTGTCCTTGGACAATTGGTACTCTATCATGTGGTATATATATATATTGATCATCTTTTTATTGGCTATTGCTTTTAATTACCTTATCTCTTGCCAAGGAATATATTTGTTTTAAATTCCCATTGTCTTTCTTAACTCTTGTGATTCCATTTGATTTTGTTGAACTTGTTTTGTGTTATTCTTAATGTAGGTTGAGATGATGATCCCATTTGTGTGCATTTTGTATTTAAATGAAAAATCATAAATAATGCACTAATCTTGGGGGAGCTCTCCTATATTTTCTATAACATACTCTTGTGGCTTATTTCAATTGGTATTGGTTTTTGTTGGAAGACAAATCTTTTTGTTTTTGGTACTTTGTGTGCCATCATAAAAGAGTGGAGAGTTTGGTTTGTTTGTTGGAACCTTGCTCTCTTTGGGAGAATGGCTATCTCTTTTCTTGATTTTGCTCTATATTCTTAAAATGAGATAAGTCATTGGGCATGTGTGTTTTAGTGATCCTTTATGCTCATTGGCGTTTGCTTTGTTCACTTGGTGGACTTTGGAGTCAATCTTGTGTTGAGTTGATTCTTTGATATATTTTGGACAACCTTTAGTTCTTCACACCTTTGTGTGAGTTCTTGGTCTTCTTGGTGTTTTGTCCAAAGTGTATCTCTTTTGGCTCTTGAAAGTCTTGTGCATGCATTTTTAATAAATGTATACTCTATGGCATGCTTTGCTTTCTTTAATCCAATATATAGGGTAAACTCCAATAAATCCTAAATCGGCTAAGATGTGCATGAAATTCAAGTTCATATCTATATGCACATATATATGTGGAGCTTGTCCTATATATTGTAGTGTCTCTAACTACTTCGGACCCAATGAGTTTGGGAACCATATTGTACTTGAATTTGTTTTAGGTACATGGGAGATATATTGGTGCTTGTCTCAATAATAAGCATGAAGCGGTGACTAGTTGATATATAATTTGGGGCAAGCTAGGATTATTGAAGAACTCGTATCTACTACATCCTCCCAATGGTATCTCGGTAACAAGTATCTTATTAATGCATACTTTTCTAGCATCTAACCTTGTGTGGGTCATTTCATGGCATGAAAATCTTTATTTGCAAAGATCTTAATGAAACCTCTCTATTGAAAATGTGAGTAATTTGAGATGAGTGCATATTTTGGGGAATATATAAAATCATGCTCATGATTCACCCTTCCCAAATATGTCTATCTAGCAATTTTATTGCATATCAATTCCTCAAGTTCCTCACATGTGCAATATTGATGAAAGTGCAAATTTAGTTCTTTCTTTTGGTATACTTATTCGTGATACTTGTTGCTTTTCTCAAAACATCCCAACTATCTTCTTTCCCTTGTTGATATTTGTGATGTCTTTGACATGTTTGTGGTTGAAGTTCTTCATTATGCAATAAGATAAATTGAGCCTTTGGCCATACTTTAAAAGTAAAAATCTCATTGGTATATTGCATGAACTTGTTTGGATATCATGTTCTATTCTTTGTATCTATTTTATGTGTATATGTTTCTTTGTGATAATTATCTTTGTGATGTTGTCTACTTAGAAACTTATACATATGAGAGATGATATCTCCTTATTTGATATCTTTTTCAAACCTTGTGTGTTGGGATGGAATGCTAAGCAATATCATTCATTGAGGACTATGTGGATGCTCTATGTACATCTTTGTACTAGTCTTATAATATGCTTTGTCATTCCTATCACACATTCCTTTGGTTGAGCCATTTAATATGTTGGTTCCTTATTTGTTGCTCAACCATTTCCTTGATGCAAGTGTTAAGCTTGATTTCTTTTCTATGGTCTCTTGCTAATGGTTCCTTTTAAATGGTCTTGAGAGAGTGAGGATTCCATGTTGTGCAAATTGTATTCAAACGCAAACATTCTATCTTGTGCATGTACCTTGGGGAGCTTCCTCATTTCATTTTAAAGCACCATTTTATGGTTATCATAGTATTTGATGTCACTTGGTATCATTATGTTTTGAATAATATCGAGGGAGTGATGATTCTATGTTTGTGCATCTTATACTTTAATTCAAATGGAATATGTTGTGCACAAACCTTAGGGAGCTTCTTGATATTATTTAGAGCATTGTTTTGGTCTTCTCATAATATCTTTATTTGATTCGCTATTTGGATCTTTTGATTGCTATCTTCATTTGTTGGAAGTTTAACCATCATGTCATCCTTTTTTTGTTTGCAATCTTTGATCCTTAATATAGTTTGATTTCCTCCAAATTTTTTGTCCTTGAATTTGTGCATGTGTTTTCACCTTTTTTGTGTGCCATGCACACCTTGAGGAGGAACTCTCACTATATTGGCCTTCTAAGCCTTTCCACCCATTTTGGCAATGGATGCCAATGGGGGAGAAGTTTCGAGGGTTTGAAAGGAATTGGGTTTCACGCTTTTGTTTTGTTCTTAAGCATTTGCCTTGCATGCTTTGCATGGTTGAGTATATATAGTGGAAACTCCACCAACAACATTGGTTGGCAATATATGCAATGAAATTCAAGTTCATTCACACGTGCATAGATTGTGGGGGAGTTTGCTCTATATATGATGGTTCTACTAACATCACATACTTTTGTAGTATTTGATGTTAGTGTAACCATCTTAGTCCTTTAAATTCATTATATACACCCTCTCAAAGAGATTGTCATCAATTACCAAAATGGGGGAGATTGAAAGAGCATTTGCCCCCATGTGTGGTTTTGGTAATTAATGACAATCCCTATGGACTAATGTTTGCATCGAGTTATATTTGTAGGACTTGTCCGTAGACAACGCTTGAGCCATATCTTGGTTTCAAGGTTGTAAGAAGATGCAAATAAAGAAGTTTATGTGATGATCAAGGGAGTTGAGCCTATAGAAGACATCATCATTATGAAGGAAGAAGATGAAGTCCAATGTTGATCAAGTCGAAATGCAAGTTCAAGATAGGCATATAGAGGATATCATTTGCTTGAAGCTCGGTGTCCATTTGGTGTTAATGGACATGTGAAGATATTTCTACTAGTGTCTCTCCCATAGTGAAGTATGGGGGAGCAATCCGCAAGACTTCACCGAGCAAGCGCAATCAAGAAAGGTAGTCCAACTTGAGAAGATCAAGATCGTCACTATCTAGCTCAAGTGGAAGGCGCAAGGCAAAGGTATGATCTTGATAGGGTTTCTTTCTTACCGGTCTCATAGTGTTTGGGAGACCGGGTTTTAGGATCGATAGCCGTACTATCAAGAGGGGCTCTTGAGTGAGTAACTTATTCGTATTGTTCGGAGAGAGCTCAAACCTTTGCATACTTGGCATTATCTTTCTTGGTTCTTATTTGGATTTTATCCATGTGAGGTTCTAGAGCTTGTGGTTATTTCCATGACAAGCTCTAGCTCATCAAAAACAGATTTTGTATGGAACTCTAATTGCGTTTTTAGTGTTTGGAGGTTTTACCGGTTCATCTTTATAGCTAAGTCAAACCTTTTATCATTTGGTTTCATCCTCCTTTGTTGGACTATGATGTTTCTATGGATGATGTTGTAGAGCTCATTGTGGTGATTCCAACGAGCCCAAGATCATCGAAAACGGAGTCCGGATGCAAAAGTTATCGCTGTTTTCGTGTTGCTCTTTTTTCTTGGGCGGATTATCCGGCCCTGCTGTTCTGCAACGGCTACAATCCCGGGAGGGGTATAAATACCCCTCCCCTTCTTCAAGCTTGGGTTAGCTCGTTTTTCCTTCTCTCTCCCTCCATTGTTGACCTTGGAAAGCTTGCCCATCTCTCAATTCCTCCCATGATTCTTGCATATCTTTGAGGGAAAAGAGAGAGGAGATCTAGATCTACATTTCCACCAATCACTTTCTCCTCTTTGTGAGGGGAACCCATTGGATCTAGATCTTGGAGTTCTTTGTGGATTTCTTCCTTTGTTCTTCCTCTCATATCCCTCCATAGCATTTGTTGCTTTGGTAGGATTTGGGAGAGAAGGATTTGAGCACTTCGTGTGTTCTTGCCATTGCATTTGGTGCATCGGTTTGAGTTCTCCTCGGAGATTCGGTAGTGAAAGTTCGTTGAGCTTTTTACTCTTGGGTTCTAGGAGCCCTAGACGGCTTAGTGGCTTAGTGGTTACTTGGGGACCTCCAATTAAGTTGTGGAGATCTTCCCAAGCTTTGTGGTGCCTCCGTGGCAATTACTTGGGGACCTCCAATTAAGTTGTGGAGATCTTCTCAAGCTTTGTGGTGCCTCAGTGGCGATTCTTGGGAGCCTCCAATTGAGTTGTGGAGATTGCCCCAAGCTTGTACGGGCTCGGTGACCGCCCTCAAGTGTCCCATAGTGGTCGGGTCTTCCATCTTGGTGGGAGGGCTCGAGGAGATTACGGTGAGCCTCCGTGGCGTTTGGGGAGCCTTGTGCCTCCACACCGCTCCAACGGAGATTAGCACTCGCAAGGGTGTGAACTTCGGGATACATCATTGTCTCCGCGTCCCTCGGTTATTTCTTTACCCGAGCTCCTTTACTTATGCAATTTACTTTGTGATAGCCTTCGTGCTTGAAGTTATATATATCTTGCTATCTCATAGTTGCTTATCTTGTCTAGCATAAGTTGTTGGTGCACATAGGTGAACCTAGTTTGTTTAGGTTTTGTATGCTTGGCAAATTAAACGTTAGTTTTATTCCGCATTTGTCAAGCCACTCGTAAAAGTTTTAAATCGCCTATTCACCCCCCCCTTCTAGGCGACATCCTTGTACTTTCACACTCCACGTGTCAATGTCGGTTCATAAGAGAGTTGGAGCAACGCGCTCGGCAGATCCCTAGAGCGTCACAAGCGCAACCGGCTAGAGGTCAGGAAGACCAACAGCATGACCCAGCTGGGGGCGAGCCGGATCAAGATGATGACTTCCCGGCGGATGTTGAGCAGTATCACATCTTTACCACCCCCGGCAAGGATAAAAGGAACGACCTTTGGCATGAGGCAGAGGTAAACGCCATCATGCCTGCAGAGCCCCAGTTCATGCACTGGTCTGAGGTGGTCATCACCTGGGGATGCGAGGATCATCCGCGACTAATGCCCAGCCCTAGAGAGTATGCTCTGGTCTTGGATCCCATCATACGTTCCGATACGCATACGTGCCGGTTCTCCCGTGTGCTCATCGACAGTGGCAGTAGCATCAACCTTCTCTACTGAAGCTCACTGGAGAAGCTGGGCATCCCTCTTGCCCAGCTAAAGCCGAGCCGGCTCACCTTCCATGGCATCATGCCTAGGCACTCGTGCGCTTCTTTGGGCAAGGTGCGGCTGGAGGTTCTCTTCGGGAAGAAGGGAAATAGCCGCCACGAGCCCATCTAGTTTGAGGTGGTGGACATCAGCAGTCCTTACCATGCTTTGCTTGGCCGCCTGGCTTTGGCAAAGTTCATGGCGGTGCCGCACTACGCCTACCTGAAGATGAAGTTCCCAGGGCCCAAGGGCATGATCATTGTCACGGGAAGCTTCAAGAAGTCCCTGGCATGTGCAAAGGAGAGCTCGTAGCTGGCAGAGGCGCTGGTCATCGCTGAAGAGAAGCGGCAGCTTCTACATCGCGTGGAGCTCGCCCAGCAGGATGTGCCGGTTCGCCAGTCATCGGTGTCAATGGATTTCGTGTTGCAAGAATACGGGGTACCACACGACGGACCCAAAGATTCGAACACAGGGGGCTGAACGTGTGAGATCTTGGATTGCAATGAAACACGGTGACGGAAGCCTCGAGTTGTCGAACACACAACACACTGCAGAGAGGGACGCCGAGCTTTACCCAGGTTCAGGGCCCTTGTGGTGAGGTAACACCCCTACTTCCTGCCTTCTTGTATTACGACGCGATACCTCACGAGGAGTACAAGGTCTTGGTTACAAAGCTCTAACTGGCCAGAGGTTGAAGAACCTGCGTGCCCAGCTAGCAGCTTGGAGAAGATGAAGATTCGATCCCCTCTAAGGGGTGGCCTCCCCCTCCTTTTATAGCGCCAAGGTCCTCCTTCCCCTTATCTTCTTGGGGAAGGGGTTGCCACACATGGCCAAGGAGGGAGGACAGCTATCAACTATATTCTTCCATGGATGCAGTCTTCGTAGAGTAGTGGCGCCGGTCCACCGGAGTGGGTGGAGGAAGCTGACGTCTTCCTCTGGCGCCCTGCACCGTCCATGCTATTTTTAGGGGGGGTGGCCAACAACCACTATGCCGCTTTATGCAGGCACGGCGAAAGTTGGTCTCCTCCCTGTCGGGGGTAGCATGGGCGGTACGTGGTCTTCTGTCCTTTATCTTCTTGCTCCGCACGCAAACGTGCTGAGCCGATGTGGACGTGGTCCCTCTCCTCACCAGCAGGAGCTCATGAGGAGGTCTTCTGGTCCTTAACAGTTTTAGTCGTCGTTCTCCTCATGAGGCGCCTCCTCATGAGGGTCTTCTCCAATAGCTTCGGTCGTGGTTGCACCCTGGGCTGAAGCTGGGCCGTTGAAGAGGCCCAGGAGCAGGTGGACCAGGATACCCCGGTATCCAGAATACCGACAGTAGCCCCCAGGAGCCCGACCCGCGAACGCACCCTCTTGAGGGGGCGAAGGGCCGGGGGCCCCCAGAAGGTACTGGGCCCTCCAATGGCACGCGTCAACCGCGCGGTCAGAGGACCATGCGAAGATGCAGAGGTCGTGGGCACGTGGCGCCCTTGCAGTTGATGAAGCGAAGCGGCGTGGAGATCATGCGTAGTGGGTGGGGTAACTGGCGTCTTTCGAACCGTCATGTCAAGGGCGACATTTCGAAAACCACGCCCTGGCCGCCCCCTTAAAGGCTTGGCAGAGAAGGCTCCTCCCCCTCTCCACAGCACATCGCCGCCGCCACCTCCCTTCCAAAGATCTTGCACACCCAAATCCTCCTAGCTTCCAATCCTCCCGCTGCAACTCGCCCCCGCCCAGAGCCATGGCACCGCGCAGGGCTGCTGGAGCAGCGAGGTCTTCTGAAGGCGCGCCACAGCCGGCGGCGCCCCTGCTCGACTCCCATATCAAGAGCAGCCGCGAGCTCCAGACCGTCCGAGAGATGGTCGGGAGCAAGAGCAACGAGTGGGGCGCCACCCGCATCTGGCACGGCCACGCGCCGCGGGACACCCTGCCCACGATGGCGCAGCCTTTCTTCCTCTTCTCTGTCTTCGCCGGCCTGGTGCCGCCATTCTCCCCCTTCTTCCTGGCGATCCTGGAGACCTACGGGATCCAAGCCATCCACCTGCACCCCAAGTCCGTCACCTTGCTGGCGGTCTTCACCTATGCCTGCGAGGCATGGATCAGCATCAAGCCGTCGGTGGCGTACTTTTGCCACCTCTTCTCTCTCCAGTCTTCTGGGCTGAACCTGAGCTCCAGCTGTGTCTCCTTCATCGCCACCGCCGGGACGGAGGGCGACTTCATCGACTTGAAGTGGATGAAGAAAGTTGAAGACTTTTAGAGCCGCTGGTTCTTTGTCAACATTCTAGAAGAATCGGAGCTCTTCCTTGTCACCGGGGTGCCCCCCATCAAGCTCACCACCTGGGCCAGCGAGGCCCTTCCTGAGGAAGCTCTGAAGACGCTCCGCCCGCGAATCCAAGATCTCCAGAAGGCCTGCGTCATGGGAACCATGGTCGGGGTGGAGTTCATCACCCGACGCATCACTCCCCTTCAGGACCACCGCCGGGAAATCTGGAGGCATAGGGCCGGAGACGAACTCAGGCTTCACGTCAGCGAGCTCAACGCCGATGCTCGGGAGGAGGTAATAAGAGCCTTCTTCTCTTCCACCACCATCCCCGCCATCCCGCGCACTGCCCTGCCGATCTATAATCTGGGCACTCAGGAGACCAGCCGCGTCACGGCGGGGATCTTGAAGTTCAACGCCTGGGGCCCGTTCCTCGCCGACGGTGTCGTGCCCGGGCCTCTCCCGAGCGCGCCAGCGGCTAGCTCAGAGCAGGACTCGCTGGCGAGGGGAACGGGGCCCTCGGCCTCTAGAGATCTTAACGACGATGACTGTAACACCCCAACTTTTGCAACCTTGATAAAGCAAAGTTTAGGAGGCAAAAAAAAAGGGGGGCCAACAAAAACTTTTTGCAATAAACTAAATAAAATAAAGCTTCATGCATGTTTGCCTTGATTGTTGTGGAAATCATGACTGTAGGAGTTGTTTGACGAACAAGATTGTGAACCAACACAATCATTGTGCTCTTGAGATTATGTCACTAAAAATGCTACTAGTTGTTCTATTAAAAGCTTTATCTTGCCAAACCTTCAATTTCAAATGATTTACTTTTTTTTCTAAAACAAAGAGCCAAGATTTATTTTGACATAAAGGCTTTTCCAAACTAAGTATTTATAAAAACTATAGGGATCTATAAGTTGGTATGATCCCACCATTTTTCAAACCATTATCTTATAAATATACTTTACAAGTGGTTTTCAAACACCTTTGGAAAGTTTTAAAAAGGGAGATGTTCTTGTCTCCACTATTTTCAAGAAAACCTTGCCAAAGCCCTTCTCCTTTATTTAAACCCTTCTTAAACCTTGCCATGACATGATCATCATTGAGCATTTGTTCTTCATTGGTTCTTGTAATGCCAGAGTGATTTTTTTTTTGCATTGAGTTTGATTGACCATGTGTGATGAATTGACTAGTGACATGTGTGTGTTCTCTCCTACGACTACTTGTGTAAATCAACCAGCGCAACTCTATGAAATAAACCCAAAGCCTTACAACAACAACTCATATATTTTTTAATTAATTCCTCTCCCTTTTATTCAAAAACCATAAACCCCCATTTTAAGAGCTATTTCTATCAAAACCCTCTCCTTTGTTTTATTAAGTTATTTCATAAATACTACTTTATTGAAAGAGGGGAATGTGATCTATATATTAGATCACTCTATATATTCTCATCAATTTAGTTCTTTGTTCTTTTTAAATACAAAATGTATGGGATGTGGCAACTATACCATTTCTTGCACTTTTATTCCTCATATAAATGTGATAAAATTCTACTATGATCTGATATGCAAAGAGGATCTTATGAGCTCAAAATCTTATATGTTCATTATCAAAAATTCCAAAAACTAGATTGAAATCAAATTTCATCCAATATGGACACATAGAAGATGATCTTATCTACTCCAATACTTCTCAAATTTGGGAATAATTTCACTCTTATTTAAAAAGGCAAAACTAATCATCTCATGCAACATCACGTCATCACCTACCCTTTGGCAAGATCTCGAAATACCAATTTTTGGTTAGTTTGTTCAATTAAAAATTTAGCAAACTTGGCAAGGCCATGCACTACCTCATTACTACTCGCTCCGATCCTTCAAAACATGCAAGTGCATGGAGAGATTGCCAACGTTGTCAATAGCTAGGTGGGATTAACACATGGATCGTGTCCATTCTATTTCTCTCTCTCTCATTCATTTTGGATCATCTCTGTAACCATCTCGTTGACCTCTCTATCACCCTCACTCCCTCTGGACAGCCACCCTCGCATTGTAGCTTTCTTGGCAGGATGCGCTTGGAGAGAAGGGGGGAGGAGGCCGATGCCCATTCTTATTGGAGGTTCCTGCCCTCTCTCTTTCTTCCCCTCCAGCTGACCCTGCGCCCTGCCACTCTCACACACGCCTGCAGACACGCCTCCCGCACCGCCATAATCGACCAATAGCTGGCCCGGGGCGACGCCATCCTTCCTCCTTTTCTCCATCCGGTGGGCACCAAATCCTTGGTCAGCTTGAACGTGACCACTCCTGCTCATGTGATCGCGCCAGCAGGCTCCTCTACCATCCCTCTCTGCATCCCGCACGGTCCCGATGCCAACCCTGCCCTAAAATGGACACGTCCATGCTCGCCATGCCCGTGGCCACCACGACCTGGGTACGCCGATCCGTTCCCGGCGCTCTCGTGCACCCTAGGGCACGCCAATCTGTATAGGAGATAAACGTCGTGTCTGGACCTCGACCAAATGTCTAGATGCGTCCTTCGTGCACCCACCTCCTGGAGTACTTGATCAAACACCTGCGAGCGCCTCCGGACAGTGTCACGTTCCCACCATGTCAGATCATGCCCCGTATTTTCTGCGACCTGCTTGGAGCTCTACACTCCATCCCGTGAACATAGCCGCCGCCTCTCTGGCCAATCGTAACCACGCACGAACCGCCCTTGACCCGTGCCCTATAGTCCTCCCCGACCGGCATCAGTTCGGCTACGCCACCCTGAGTCCCCTCACTTCTCCTACCCACCACTCCACCACTCTGTCCCCTTTTCCTCTCAGAAACACCCAAGGGCGACGCCTGGCCTCGCCTATCACTCTCTCGAGCCAATGGAGGAACCGAGGTGGAGCTCATCCGCCCGCAGCGGCCTGGACATGACCGCCACCTCCAGTGGCGTAGCCAGGCCCCAGGCACCAGGGGCCTTGGCCTGGGGCGTGGAGGCAAAATCCCTTTGTTCACTGTAGCTTTTTGCACTGTTCAACACTATTTAGTACTGTAGCAAAGGCAATTGGCCTGGGGCGTGTAACCTGGCTGGCTACGCTACTGGCCACCTCTCTCTGCCTCTCCTCTCCTCTCCGTTCACTTTTATTTTATCTCTCTGGAGATTCTAGTACTCACCTCTCCTCTTAACTGTGTCTGGGCAGCATGCGGAGGTCGTCGTCGTTGGAGCTCCGCCCGCGCCGGCGTCGCGCGCGTCTCCGTCAGGTCGACGCCCAGGAGCAAGCCCGCGCGTCGAGGGCACCAAGAGGAGCGGCCTCACGCCGCCTATCCATCTCCCGTGTCCCCTCCGCCGCCTCTCAGACCTCCCTCGGTGAGCTCTCCTCCAAATCCCGTCGTCTCCGATCGAACAGAGAGCTAGACAAGCATCGTGCATGTGATGATATCCTGTAGCACGAATTTTAAAGCATCCATCATGTTTTTTTTAGTCAAGTGTCACAGCCAGTATCATAGTGAGCCGGCCTGGCACTATGCAGCCCAATCGGCTGGTTTCGGCCCGTTTTATTTGTTTTCCAGCGAAATCTGTAACCAAATCTTTTAATCTGTGAACTTCTAAAATCCATAGAATATTCTCTGAACATGCAAATGGACTGATTCAAATTTCTGTGAATCCCCTGTTTAAATATCTATCCAATGGACCTGGTCCCCTGACAAAATAAGTTCTGTAGATTTATCTATATTTAATCTTGTGAATCTGGTTCCCTTTCAATCCAAAATCCAAATATGAAGTTCAGTAGATTTAAATTGTGTGATTCCAATTTTCAGAGATGCTCTGATGTGTTAGCTTGCATGTGCCACTGAGTTTGATATTTTAGGAGCTGTATATCTACAGGAGTAATCATTTTGGCAAATAGTTTATTAAGTCTTGTTTATTTTGTCATTTGAAATAGATTAGGAATTTTGGCATGAAACCAATTTCTATGGTTTGTGCTTGGTAATATCTTTCCTGAACATCCTCTGGCACATTTTTATGATGTTCATAGAATATCTGGGATTTATTCTAGTGTTTTAGCTTTTATGGTTGATAGGAAATTCATTGTTAATCAACCACAAGATGTTTTGTGGTGAATCCAACTTTGTTGGGTTCATAAACTTGTTATCTACCTACTGATGTGCTGGGAGTGATTTTTGACCCATTTTAGCACTTGCATGCTTGCTTGGTTTGAAATGGTGTATTGTTGCTAGAAATAACATACCCCTTGTTTAATAGTTAGCTTGCTATTAGACTCCTATAGAATCTTGTTCAGATTCCTTACTTGTTTGCTTCTGATACTCTCTGGTTGTGTGTTTGAGATGCCTTGCTAAATGTTTGTTCCTTTGCATGCTTGCGTGGTGATTGAATGCTTCTCCTTCATTTTGCAACGCTAGATTCGAACGCCATCGGAGAGGACGAGGACTACCTCAAGAATGCATAAGGAGTGGAACACATTGAGTACATGTTTTAAGGAAGGAGCACAGGGACATAGCTATTCAAGGCAAGTGAAAGAGCATTTCCCGCCTAATTGATTTTGGCGTTTGTTAACAATACATTATCCATTAAAGTGTGATTATGCTTTGCAGGATTTTATAATATTCTTGCACAAAGATATTGGGTTTTATATGTTATACTTGATATTCAATATTGTCCAAAGGAAATTATTGAGGAAATGGTGAAATTCAGCTCAAGGAGAAGTTTCAGAGAAATGTTGGCCAGGAAGGCCGGCTTTAGCCGGTCCCAGACCGGCTATAGCCGGACTGCTCGTTTTCGAGAGGGGCTCTGCGCCTCTGGACTCAACCGGCTATTTGTCCGGCTATTTCCGGCTGGGCCGGATTTTTCAGGCCGGCTATAGCCGGTCTGAGGCCGGCTTTAGCCGGTGTGGCCGGCTTTAGCCGGACTTAACTCCGGCTATAGCCGGTCCTCCTGGCTGCCAATGGTCAGATATTTTGGGGGGGTATATATACCCCCCTCTTCTTCTCCAACGAGCAGCCAGCAAAGATTCAAGAACACCACCATTGTTGAGCTCACCAAAGCAAGTAGATCTCCTCCCTCACCCCACCAAAGCTCTTGATCTTTGGAGAATCGAAGGAGAAGACCATCCTCTACATCCTCACCGAAGCGATTTGATTTCCCCTCTCATTTGCTTGAGGGCCCTTGTGTCTTGGGTTCCCTTGTGTCCCAAGACCTTGTTTGTGTATTTGATATATTGCTACTTGTTGTTTGACAGCATTGTGTTGTGCTTGGGAGCCTCCAATTCGGTTGTGGATGCGTGCCCCAAGATTGTAAAGGCCGATTCCGCCTTGAGGAATCCCTTAGTGGAAAGTGAGCTAGGCCTTTGTGGCGGAAGCTTGCACCGGAGAATAGGGTGAGCCTTTGTGGCGTTGGTTAGGCCTTTGTGGCAACCACACCCCTCCAACGTAGACGTACTTCCCCTAAAAAGGAAGGAACTACGGGAATTACATCCGTGTCTTCGCGTGCTCCACTCTCGGTTACCTCTATCCTTTATTGCCTTTATATATTGTATCTTGTTTAGCTTGCTAGTTGACATATAAGTAATTTCACCTTAGTTGCATATCTAGAGAATTTACCTTTGTGTCAAGCCTAAATTGAAAAAGAACTAAAATTTGAGTAGCACCTATTCACCCCCCCCCCCTCTAGGTGCCCATACGATCCGTTCAATTGGTATCAGAGCCTCGGCTCTTATTTCGGGCTTAACCGCCTAAGAGTATGGAAACTTCACCTAGTGAGGGCTCGGGTCAAGTCTCCATGGGTGAGTTCAAATCTTTGGAATCATCCATGGATTCCATGACATCTCAAATGGGTGAGTTGCGTGAAATGATAGCGCAACTCATGCAAGCTAAAAATGCTAATGCTCCTCCACCTCCGGAAAAACCCGCTACTCCACAAGTGGAGAATGTGGTGATTGATGTGGAGGGTACCGATAAAAATGGCGATGCTAAGTCTTCCACTAAGGACGACGGGAAAGGTGAATTCCCACATTGGTATTCACCCGACCCGCCGGTTCCTCATCCTCATATTAATCATAGAGGTGATCCGCCTAAGCTTGATGCATTAAACTTTGGTCAATGGCAATATCAAATGATCTCTCATATGCGCAGTTCTTGCATCGAGCTTTGGAGGATCGTTGAGGAAGGATTCAAGGCCGTGGATCCCCACAACATGACAAGAAGAGAGACGGTCGATAGTCAACTCAATGCTACCGCTCTTCACATGATTCAAGTCGCCGTGGGATCCAAGGACTTGCCTCACATCCAACACTTCTTCACCGCCAAAGAAGCTTCGCAAGCTCTCTCCGACGTCTTTGTTGGCAATGAGAGCATGAAGAAAACAAGATATATTGCCTTCTCAAATCAAGCGGAGGGTTTCTTCATGATGGATGGTGAGGATCATCAAGAAATGTATAGAAGACTCAAGACCATTGCTACCACCTTCAAGAACCTCGGTGCTCACCATATTCATGATGAGTGGATCAAGATGAAGTACATTCTTGCTCTCACTCCATATGAGCCCGCGGATATAAAGAGTGTTCAAGGCAAGCACAACTTCAATGAGATGACCTCAAATCAAGTGATGCAAGAGATTCAAGCCTACAAGGTTTCCGCACAAAATGCGGAAGATGCTCGTGCTCGTGCCATTGGAATGCAAAGAAGCTCCAATCTTGCATTAAAGGCTAGTGTGCTTGAGAAAGAGGTTCCTCTTCAAGCAAGCATTGATGCAAGGTTAGAAATGTGTCCCGAGGACATAAGACATGAGTACAATGAGCACATGGCCTTCTATGGAAAAACCTTTTGGGTTGATCCTCACAAGGCTAAAGAAGACAATCAAAGGAGAAGCAAGTCAAGTGGCTATCAAAGGAATGACAACAATGGTCAAAGGGTGAGGACTTGCTACAATTGCAATGATAGATTTCACTTCATTGCCGAGTGCCCTTATGAGAAGAGAGAAGACCATGGTGGAAAGCTCATCTTCAAAAGCAAGACCAAGTCACCATCCAAGAAGCCATTTGTGAAGAAGGGTGGACCAAGGAAGAAACAACCAAAGTTTGTGTTCTTGACTCAAGAAGAGTACTCCGCAAGTGAGAGTGATGAAGAAGAAACAACAACTAGTGAGATGGCCGCAATGGCAACCACCTCCACTTCCTCCGCATCACTCTTTGAATCCCCCAATGAGGACTCTCTTGCCAAGAACGTCAAGTGCCTTATGGCCAAGTCTTCCGAGGTATCACCCACATCTTTCTCTTCCTCTAAGACAAATGATGCTTCCTTGAATGATCTTGCTAGTCTTAGAGTAAAGGAAGAAATTATTGCTTTTGATGACTATGTGTCTAGTGTAGATGGTGTTCACAAGATTCACTTTGAACGTCTATTGAGCCAATATGGTAAAACTCTTGAAAAACTAGATGAACAAATGAGGCTTGAAAGAGAATATGCTCAAGATATTGCCTCACTAACCGAGTCTCTTGAAGAAGAGCAAGAGGATCGAGCAACTCTTCAAGAGAAGCTCGATTCCATTGAGGAAGCTAATAATGAAGTTGTTTCCAAACTCATTAAAGAGCGAGATCATGCTCGCGCTAAAGTAAAAATGCTTAAAAAGGAAAAGGTTGAATTTGGTGTTGGTCATGATATACTTGTTAAGGATTTAGAGGATCTTGACAAGGCTCACAAGGCCTTGAAAAGTGAACACTCTATTCTTACCAAGTCACATGAACAACTTCAAATTCAATTGACTAAGAATAATGTGCCTAGTTCTTCTACTTCTACTTGTGATCATGCAAATGTTATTGAAGAAAATGCTAGGTTGAAAGATGAGCTTGCCAAGTCCTCCATTCCCATAGGTGAGAAAAACTTGAATGATCTTTTGAGTAAGCAAAAGGCATTCGGTGATAAAACGGGGATTGGCTATGTCTCAAAGAAGAAGAAGAAGAACAACAAGAAAAAAAAAGGCCAAGCCCGCTCAAGCAAAGAAGGATCCTATTGTGGGTGGCAAAGCCACTCATGATGATCATGCGGGAATTGCTAACCCTCACTATGTTTTATTTCGTGATTATTATGGTGATGTTTATGCAAAATATGTTGGTCCAAATGATGGTTATATTGCTTGGTCTATTTGGGTTCCAAAGACCCTTGTTGCTAACAAAAGAGGACCCATTGAAAAATGGGGACCTAAAACCAAGCAATGATCTCTTGTAGGACTATGCTTCCGGTGGATCAAAATGGGTGCTTGATAGTGGATGCACAAGTCATATGACCGGAAGCAAGAAGATTATGACGGAGATGAGACCAAATGACAATCATATAACCGTCACTTATGGAGACATGTCACAATCCGAGGTATTGGGTCTTGGCAAGGTGGTGGTCGCACCGGATATTTCCCTTGTGGACGTCATGCTTGTTGAGACCCTTGGTTATAATTTACTTTCAGTTCGTGCACTTGGTAAGATGGGCTTTGCCGTCTTCATTGATAATGACATTGTGGTACTCTTGTGGAGCAAGTCTCTAAAGGTCGCTTTCGTTGGACACATTGAAAATAACTTGTATGTGGTGGACTTTTCGGGGAAAACCACTATAAGTGCAATGTGTTTATTTGGAAAGGCCGATGTGGGTTGGCTTTGGCATCGCCGTTTATCCCATGTCAATATGAGAACTTTGCAAAGCCTTCACAAGGGTGGCCACATACTCGGACTAAAAGAGAATGTTTCTTTTGCCAAAGATCGTGTTTGTAGGGCTTGCGTTCTAGGAAAAATGCATGATTCTCCCCACCCAAGCAAGACTATCATTTCTTCAAAGAGGATCTTGGAGCTCCTTCATGTGGATCTCTTTGGTCCTCCCTCTCATGCAAGTCTTGGTGGGAAGAAATATTGTTTGGTGATTGTTGATGACTATTCAAGATATACTTGGGTCTACTTCTTCAAGCATAAGAGTGAGACTCAACAAACCGTCATCGACTTTGCCAAGGAAGTTGAACGTCAACATGGGCAAACTATTTTGGCAATTAGAAGTGACAATGGCTCGGAGTTCAAGAACTACACCTTAAATGGATTTCTTAGTGATGAGGGAATTCGTCATCAATATTCCGCTGCATATACCCCTCAACAAAATGGTGTAGCCGAAAGGAAGAACCGGACTCTTATGGATATGGCTAGGTCCATGTTGGCGGAGTTTAAGTCTCCATACAACTTTTGGGCCGAAGCTATCTCTACGGCTTGTCACTCTTCAAACCGGCTCTTCCTCCGCAAAGGCCTAAACAAGACTCCATATGAAATAATCACCGGAAGCAAGCCCAACATCTCCTACTACCGGGTTTTCGGTTGTAAGTGTTTCTTTCAAAGAAAAGGAGTTCGTTTAGGTAAATTTGATCCGAAAGCAATAGAAGGTATTTTTGTTGGTTATGGTGCCGAATCCCACACTTATAGAGTCCTCAACAAGTCCACCGGACGGGTTGAAGAATCTTGTAGTGTGGTATTCGAAGAGAATGATGGCTCCCAAGGGGGGCGAGATGTTGTTTCTTGTGATGTAGATGATGAAATACCTCGAGAAGCCATAGGAAGAATGGGCGTGGGATTTTTCCGCCCCATTGAGGGACACCTTGTGGCCGACCGGGAAGGACTATGCTCTACTCAAGTAGAGCCTTCATCTTCACAAGCTCAACAAGCCTCTCCCAAGGAAGCAACTAATGCACCAACCGAAGAACAAGACAAGGACCTTCATGAAGAAGAAGGGGCACCACCATCCTCTCCGGTTATTTCATCCGCTCCCAATTCTTCACATGACCAAGATCAACCTACTCATGAAGATAATGATGATCAAGGTCAATTTGATGGTCAAGACGGGGACCAAAATGATCAAGATGATCAAGAGACTCCTCCAAGGTCAAATGAGGAGATCGAAGCCCGTCGCAAGAGGAGAGTTGAAAGAGACTTGGAACTTAAAGGTCATACCCTTGAGAGGGTTATTGGAGATTTAAGAAGCAAAGTGTCAACTCGGCGTCAATTGGCACAATTTAGCTCCCATCATGCTTATATCTCCATGGTTGAACCCAAGAAAGTATTTGAAGCACTTGAAGATCCGGATTGGTTGGATGCTATGCATGAAGAACTCAACAACTTCAAGCGCAATAATGTTTGGGTGTTAGTAGAGAAGCCAAAGGAGTGCCGCAATGTGATTGGCACAAAGTGGATATTCAAGAACAAGCAAGATGAGCATGGAATTGTTGTGAGGAACAAGGCAAGATTGGTTGCTCAAGGTTTCTCTCAAGTTGAAGGCATTGACTTTGGAGAAACTTATGCTCCCGTGGCTCGTCTTGAGTCCATCCGTATCCTTCTTGCATATGCCACTCATCATAATTTTAAGTTGCAACAAATGGATGTTAAGAGTGCATTTCTTAATGGTCCATTGAAAGAGGAAGTGTATGTTAAGCAACCCCCGGGGTTTGAGGACCTCAACTTTCCTAACCATGTCTACAAACTCCATAAGGCACTCTATGGCCTTAAACAAGCCCCACGTGCGTGGTATGAGCACCTTAGGGAGTTGTTGGTAGACCGTGGGTTTGAAGTTGGGCAAATCGATCCTACTCTTTTTACTAAGAGGGTCAATGGGGAGCTTTTCGTATGCCAACTATATGTTGATGATATTATCTTTGGCTCTACTAACAAAGCTTTTAATGATGAATTTTCAAAGCTTATGACCGATAGGTTCGAGATGTCTATGATGGGCGAAATGAAGTTCTTTCTTGGTTTTGAAATCAAGCAATTGAAAGAAGGGACTTTTATTTATCAAGCTAAATATGTCCAAGACATGCTCAAGAGGTTCAAGATGAAGGAACTAAATGGGGCCGCCACACCAATGGCCACAAAATGTCATCTTGAGCTTGATCCCAATGGTAAAGATGTGGATCAAAAGGTATACTGTTCTATGATCGGTTCTTTGCTCTACCTTTGCGCATCTAGACCCGATATTGTGTTGAGTGTAGGTGTGTGTGCAAGGTATCAAGCTGCTCCTAAAGAAAGCCACCTTATGGCAGTTAAGAGAATCTTTCGATATTTGGTTCATACCCCAACTTATGGGCTTTGGTATCCCAAAGGCTCGGATTTCTCTCTTTGTGGCTTCACGAATTCGGATTGGGCCGGTGACAAGGATGATAGGAAATCAACCTCTGGAGCTTGCCAATTTCTTGGTAGGTCTTTGGTGTGTTGGTCTTCTAAGAAGCAAAATTGTATATCTCTCTCCACCGCCGAAGCCGAATATATTGCCGCCGCAAGTGGATGCACTCAATTGTTATGGATGAGGCAAACTTTAAAGGAATATGGTGTCAATTGTGACAAAGTGCCTCTTTTATGTGACAATGAGAGTGCTATCAAGATAGCCTATAATCCGGTGCAACATTCAAGAACCAAGCATATTGAGATCCGGAATCATTTTATTAGAGATCATGTTGCCCGTGGTGATATTGAGCTTGCATATGTAAGCACCAAGGATCAACTTGCCGACATATTCACGAAGCCCCTTGATGAAGCAAGATTTGGATATTTGAGGAATGAGCTAAATATCATTGATTCAAGGAGCGTCGCTTGAGCATCTTGCAAATACACCTATTTTCAATGCTTGTTTGGTTTAGGTGTGGGCATGGAGATAGGGGGAGTGCGGTCCTAATTAATTGGGCTATCTCTCCCCCCATAATGCCAATAGTGATAAAATTGTTCTCTTTCTATCATTTGTGATATATGAGTTTCAATGACGAGTATTGGTTATGGACCCAAGATATATCTTCGCGGTCCAATGCCATAACACTCATACATGGTGGCCTCGGCCACCGACCTCTTCTTCTCGAAGAGTTGATTCCTTGCAAATCTTATTTGAGGTTTATTGAGCCTTTTCGTCATTGTCTCTATCTTTGAAATGGGAAGGCACTAGCATTGGTTTTTCCAAAGATTTCTTGTGTTTTGCAATGCCTAGTGCCGAGAACCACTCCATGCGTGTCTTCTATCCTAAGCCCACTTATCTAAAGCCATAGCATCTTTCTTTTGCATGTCCAGAACTTCAAATCTCAGCTTTCCTGTTTCTGGCAATCTAGGCCGGCTATTGCCGGACTTAGTCCGGAAATAGCCGGTGGGGCGGCTATAGCCGGCCTCTGCGAGTGGCCCGGCTTTTTCCTCCTTTAGGGCTGTGGGGTGAGGGGAATCCTCACTTTCCCCCCACGCTCTATCCTATCCAGCCGCCCCCCTCGCCCTAGCCCGCCGCCGCCACCGTTGCTCTTCGTCGCTCCGGTCGCCGGAGCCCCATCTCCGGCCGGCCACTCCTCTCCGGCGCCCTCTCCATGGACCAGGGTACCCTCCCTCCTCTCTCTCTCTCCCTAGTTCTTCCTAGGGTTAGGGTTAGTGATTTTTGCTGGGTACCTTGTTAATCTGCGATTGTTTGATCTTGTGATTCTCTCTGCATTGCATAAATTGAAAGTGCTTGACAAGTTTTGGTGGCCTACTGCTGTGATCTTGTTTTTGCTCATCTGGACCGGCTAAAGCCGGTGTCAGACCGGCTATTGCCGGCCTGGCCGGCTAAAGCCGGCCTGAGGCCGGCTATAGCCGGTGTAGATCACCTACTACTGTCATGCCTTTTCCTTTTATGCTATTGCTCCTTGATCCTCTGGCATGCATGCTTATCCTATATGCTCTCTTCATATGTGCTGTGTGCAGGTGGTTCTCGACCCAAGAGGTCACGGTATGTTGATCCGTCGCTTGCCCGCCGTCAAGAGCATCAAGATGCTCGTGTGGCAGCTGCTCAAAAGAGGAAGAGATTGGAAGAACGTAAGAAGAAATCTCTGTTTGCCAATGTCAGTGATCTCAAGAAGCTGTCCAAGCAAGAGTACCGGGAGTTCCGTGAGCAGAAATTCTACTCAATGCCTAGGGACATTGACAGTGCTTCATTCTACCGGTCAGAGCATCAGCGGATTTTTGAGCAGGTTTATGCTACCATGAGCACAAAGGTGTGCCCTATGAAGGTCACCAACATTGCAGCCTTGTCCAGAGATGAGTACTTTGCCGATGCTCTGTGGGTCACCGAGAAGCTTGGGTTGCACAAACTGATGGTCTTCAAGCAAGACTACAACCCTCATCTGATCCAGCAGTTCTTTGCCACTTTAGAGTTTGATACTCGGGATGAGGTTGGTTTCACTTGGATGACAGGTGAAGTGAGGAAGTACTCGACCATGTCTCGGTTTGGGAAGCTCTTGGGCTATAGGTTCGATGGCATTCATCGACCTAGAGGTGCCCGCTTGCATCTTGATACCACAGAGTACAACAAAGGGAAGATTCAGTGTTTGTATGGTCCAGGGGGCAAAGCGGGAGAGACCGCAAATCTCCTTCCCCTCTATGATATCTTGCTCCGGATGTTCCGTGCCAACATTGCTCCAAGTGGGGGCAACAATGATTCTATCAGAGGTGGTCTTGTGCATTTGCTCCACCATGCCCGTCTTGTCTTTGAAGCCGGAAGAAATAGTGAAGGGATGGAGCTTGATGTGATGTACTTCATCTTCATGGAGATGAAGATTGCTATGCTTGATAGGAAGATTCCTCCCTATGCTCCATTCATCATGAGGCTCATCATTGACAGAGGCATTGAGGGAGAGTTTGAGATTGAAGAAGATTTGCTTGATGAAGAGTTGGAAGTGCACAAGCCCAACAAGCTCTACAAGAAGACCGCTCACTTGGTGTCAAGCACCCCAAGTGCTTATCCCTCGTCGAGTGATGTGATGGGTGGCAACATCTATGCTACCGGTTCTAGGAGGAAGAATGCGGATCCACCAAGTGGTGGAATGGCTCAAGAGATGAAGAAGCTCAAGTGGTGGCAAAGAGCTCTATTTTGCATGAACAATGATGTGCGTCACACTCAGTACAAGGACTATGTGGACCGCAAGCACATCCACAAGAAGCAAAAGGATTTGGATGCACGTTTGAGGGCTGTGGAGAAGGGCAAAGGTGCTAGCCATGAAGAAGAGTCCCAAGAGCAAGATCAATCCGAGGACACCTTTTCATTTGGCAAATGGAATGAGGGCTCCACTTTTGATTGGAAGGAGTTAGCCGAAGTCACCTCCAAGGGCAAGGAAGCCGTTGATGATGAAGATGAGGAGGAAGACGTTGATGATGATGAAGAGGAAGAAGACGATGACCAAGAAGATGATGAGGACGATGAGGACTTTGACGATGTTGATGAGTGATATCGTGTTGTGGTCTCCCTTTTTGGCGTCTTGATGCCAAAGGGGGAGAAAGTCCCATTTGCATGTGTTTCCATTTGGATTTGGTTTTCCATTTGGATTTGGTTGGGTCACAAGCTCTTATATCGTGCTTGCTTGCTTGTGTCCCATGGTTGAACTTATCGTCTCTACTATGTGCTATGTGTTCAACTATATGATGCTTATGTGTAGTAGACCTTGATTATGTTATATCTACTACTTGCTATATCTTGTCATATCATATGTTTGTTGATTATGTGCTATTGAATTATGATATATATCTTGTGCATTTATGGATCACATTATAAAATCTAGGGGGAGTTCTTATTGTTGATGTGCCTTTGTATTCAAATACAAATTTAAAATAAGGCACATAGCAAGGGGGAGCTCCGTCTATATTTTATATAGTTTGAAACATGCAAAATAATGTATTGTCATCAAACACCAAAAAGGGGGAGATTGAAAGAGCATTTCCCGCCTAATTGATTTTGGCGTTTGTTAACAATACATTATCCATTAAAGTGTGATTATGCTTTGCAGGATTTTATAATATTCTTGCACAAAGATATTGGGTTTTATATGTTATACTTGATATTCAATATTGTCCAAAGGAAATTATTGAGGAAATGGTGAAATTCAGCTCAAGGAGAAGTTTCAGAGAAATGTTGGCCAGGAAGGCCGGCTTTAGCCGGTCCCAGACCGGCTATAGCCGGACTGCTCGTTTTTGAGAGGGGCTCTGCGCCTCTGGACTCAACCGGCTATTTGTCCGGCTATTTCCGGCTGGGCCGGATTTTTCAGGCCGGCTATAGCCGGTCTGAGGCCGGCTTTAGCCGGTGTGGCCGGCTTTAGCCGGACTTAACTCCGGCTATAGCCGGTCCTCCTGGCTGCCAACGGTCAGATATTTTGGGGGGGGTATATATACCCCCCTCTTCTTCTCCAACGAGCAGCCAGCCAAGATTCAAGAACACCACCATTGTTGAGCTCACCAAAGCAAGTAGATCTCCTCCCTCACCCCACCAAAGCTCTTGATCTTTGGAGAATCGAAGGAGAAGACCATCCTCTACATCCTCACCGAAGCGATTTGATTTCCCCTCTCATTTGCTTGAGGGCCCTTGTGTCTTGGGTTCCCTTGTGTCCCAAGACCTTGTTTGTGTATTTGATATATTGCTACTTGTTGTTTGACAGCATTGTGTTGTGCTTGGGAGCCTCCAATTCGGTTGTGGATGCGTGCCCCAAGATTGTAAAGGCCGATTCCGCCTTGAGGAATCCCTTAGTGGAAAGTGAGCTAGGCCTTTGTGGCGGAAGCTTGCACCGGAGAATAGGGTGAGCCTTTGTGGCGTTGGTTAGGCCTTTGTGGCAACCACACCCCTCCAACGTAGACGTACTTCCCCTAAAAAGGAAGGAACTACGGGAATTACATCCGTGTCTTCGCGTGCTCCACTCTCGGTTACCTCTATCCTTTATTGCCTTTATATATTGTATCTTGTTTAGCTTGCTAGTTGACATATAGGTAATTTCACCTTAGTTGCATATCTAGAGAATTTACCTTTGTGTCAAGCCTAAATTGAAAAAGAACTAAAATTTGAGTAGCACCTATTCACCCCCCCCCCTCTAGGTGCCCATACGATCCGTTCAGCAAGCCATCTACTTGTTGTATACCTGAATCCTAATATTTCACCTTGCATTGTTTTACTACTGTTTTCTTATTATGCATTGTTTTCCATATTGCTATTATTCCCTATATAGCAATAGTTGGCGACTTAGCTCCACAAGTCGACTTGATATCATCTGTAGAGATGACACCCTTGACACCTATTCGGCACCACCATATTAGAGACTTGGTGGTTAGCATCAAAGTCTTTGGAAAACTTGAAGTGGAGCCAAAAACTCTAGGATGGGAACACTCTCCGGAAAGATTTCAAAAATGTTTATGAAAACCTTGGAGTAGTCTCTACTCCACTGAAATGTTTTCAAAGTGGTTTTGGGACAAATGAGGTTGGACATGAAGGAAGAAGGTGTTGGTGGTTTTATTAAAAGGCATTGGTGTTTCTTTGTAGTCGCTCGGAACAATTAACCCGTGCAACCACATTACCCCGGTATGGGACGAGGCTTAGTCTGAAGTTTATCTGTTTTAGTGCGGGGAGCCTCACAACTATATAAGGGTTCGTGGTGCCCGAAAAGTGGTACGCGACACCCCTGAATCTGGGTTGACGCCAATAGTGGGTCAACACATATCACGGCATATCCCGAGCCGCCGGAAGACACTTGGGTTCTCCCGCCGTGGCGCCGGAGTTACAATCTAGAGGAGGTACTGCCGGGGCGTGCCGGGGAGGTAAACTCCACAGGGTAGGCACCCGTACTAAGGTGGATAGATGGAAGGCTCTATTCGATTATCCGAACCCCTCATACTTATGTATGACGGTCCGTGGTGGTATCCCGGCGGATTTATCGAATTTTGTGGGTAAAGTGTACAACCTCTGCAGAGTGTAAACCTATTCGAATAGCCGAGTCCTCGGTCATGGACGGTTGTAAAGATCACTACATTGCCCAATGTCAGGTTTTGGTTTTATAAATGGTTTTCAAGAAAAATGGAGAAAGGTGCCGGACGGAGTACTTGGAGGGTACGACCGTGGCATGGATATGGTTCGAAGTACTTGCAGGGTACTGCCGAAGGAATGGAAGTGGTCATGTGTGATTGACCGGATTTAAAATAAGATGGTGGTCATGTTTGATTGAGCACCAGCTCTTCTCTTGGAACTGAGTTCCCCCTCCCTAGAGCCTTTACTAAAATTGCTTTACAAAAACTCTTCTTTAATAAGGATATAGAGATGTCGTATGACATGCTATATCGACACGAGAAACTATAGTTAGAATAGAGCAACTAGCCTTGAACCATTCCACTTGCTACAGCCAAACTGCATGTCAACACTTCCTCTTAGATGGTTTGCGAGTACAATTCAAATGTACTCACGGCTTTGTCCCTGGCTATTAACTTGGTCAGATTATGAAGAAGGTTAACAGGCTGACGGTGAGGAGTTCGACGACGCCGGTGCGAACTAGGAACGTCTCCCAGTCAGTTGCCTGTAGGGTAGTAGGCATGATGTGGGTCATCAACGCTGCTTAGTTATAGGCTTGCCCTGCGTGGCAATATCATGCTTGGTCATGTGACCAATTGTAAGTATATTATTCGATACTGTAAAGGATGATGTAATTCTGTTATCAACTCGGATATGTGGATTCACGACACACTGATCATGGGATCGTGAATTGTATGCATATCGGATATTCCGGATGGGTAATCCGGGGTCCTCACAGAGTTGGTATCAGAGCCATCCTAACTGTAGGAGACCTTAGTTAGCATGGGCATTAGATGGGAAAGTAATATTTTGCTAAAACTATTTGCAAAGGTTATTTCTTCTAGGTAGCCAATAGTATGGTTTATACCTTACTTACCCTTTCAAAACTTCTGAATCTTATCTCTCTAATTTTTCAAGGATTTTAAAGGTTCTACTCTCTTGTCTTTCCCACTTCAAATTTTAAAAAAATGGACGTTATACCCCAATTAGACCTGTAGCTTAGCAACACAAGATGGAGCAAATAATCAGAAGGACGTCTTCAAATCTCTCCTGCTACAAAGAAAGAAGAGTGTTGCCAAATATTCTGCCTTTGGTTGACACCAATGGCTCTGTCAAGAAGTTGACCTTGTTCCTCCCTGGACTTGCACTTTTGCAGTCGCCAAGGACCAAATAATCAGTTGCTTGACTAGAAATTTTTAGGCTTGTCACGAGACATCATCGCATTGGAAGGACTTCAACAACCTTTCTGAAGACCTCACATCCGTGTAATGTGAGCAAGAGAACCTACAAGATCTGCACTTCCGAACTCAATGACAACAGCTCAACAACACTGCGGCTACCTCATCGACTACCATCAATCTCAACTGAAGCGAGAGTCAAGCAAATGAAGGAGACAACAACTATGACCATCCATGACCCTAGGATGAATAGGATCGGCTCATTTGTCTCATATGAGCTACTCCCAACTATCGCGAGTATTAGGCATTGTTGGTACTTGAAGTACCTCGTGTGATTCTTGCAATTGTTTGTTGATTGCCTTGTGTGTTCTGGATATTGTCTGCAGTTGCCTTGTGTGTTTCTTGAGTGTGTGATGTTACATGGTGTTTGTGCTTGTTTTTGGCCTCTCGGCCTTAAAAATCCTCAGGTGCGTAAAACCCTGAATAGGAAGCCTCTCTAGAATGTGTTTTCCCTCTCATCAATTTATGTCAGCTCGAGTGGCCTAGATCAGTTAATAGTAAGACTCTAACTTTAACATTGTTAATGGTGGAAAATAACTCTTCTCGCAACACCTCCACAAGATCCGGCGCAACAATTTGTGCTGAGTGTCTCAAGCTTCATCAAGACCTCTCTACAATGTTAAGGGAGCAGAAGATAGACCCGCTTGGACTACAAAGGACTTCTACGAGACAAAGACGTCACTAACCCAAATCGCCTATCCTTAAAACTAGAGTTCACTAACATTGGTGATACTCTCTTAACACCCCAGCACTTGCTAAACTTCTAACAAGCCGACTAACATTGAGCATAGTAGTATCAAAGCCAAGCCTAACTTTTGCAGATCAGCACGTTTTTGCCACTTGAAGCCGGAGACTCACGTGTTTGATCTCCACCAAGCAAATAGAAGAGTGAAGACTCTCCAAAATCAAGCCATCAATGTCGACTCTGCATTTAGGAGATATCAATGGAGGTAGCAACGAGAAGAAGTGAAGACTTTTCTAACTAACTCGCTCGCTCGTTCAGATTTTGACGGGTTTGAAACCAAAGCTGACTTAGGACACGAGTAGAAATCCACATGAAGATTTCTCGGAAGATGAAGTCGACTCAAGGCATCCCAATATACCTCAAGATTCTCAAGGCTACAAGAAGATGGAGACGCAAGAAGATCTTTAATAAGTCCCCACCAACCCGAAGACAAGAAGGGATAAATCGTTGACTATTGGAAGACACACCATTGGTGGTGCGCCGCCACCTGAAGTGAATTCAGCTCAAGCACAAGACGACCTAGAAGAATGGTTTCCATTAGGACTAACCTACGCCTTGGTAGTTAGGAAGCATAGAGAACTACGACGACAAATTTGACGTGCCTATCAAGACCGAAGCATAAATGCTCTTGTATACCATCTGCAAGCTCAAGATTAAAGGTCTACGCCAATATCAAGCTTCAAGTCACGACTCCAGATCTGAAGATTCCATCAAGCTACGCGAGGGAAGAAGTGACTCTAAGCCAACAAGAGCTACCCGAGAAGCCTCGACTCTCTCAAGACCTCAATCGCGAGTTGAAACCCTTCTAACTCTCGTAGGATCCTTTTGGACATACTAGATAGCTTGACCCCGCTAACCTTAAAAAGTGTCTCTGCACGGTCTCGATACGATACTTGTGGTAGCATCAACTCTTCAGCCATCCACTTCAGCAAGTGAAGACGATCTACATCTTCGGCAAAAATCAAGTCTTCGGCGCAACTCAAGGTACCATCGGTGAGTTGGTAGGGCAACCTATGAAGTCTAACTCTAACCTAGTCTCCACACCTCCCTACTGCTACGATTGGCAATCTTGGGACGAGATTCTTTTTAAGGGGGGAAGATCTGTAACACCCCAACTTTTGCAACCTTGATAAAGCAAAGTTTAGGAGGCAAAAAAAAGGGGGCCAACAAAAACTTTTTGCAATAAACTAAATAAAATAAAGCTTCATGCATGTTTGCCTTGATTGTTTTGGAAATCATGACTGTAGGAGTTGTTTGACGAACAAGATTGTGAACCAACACAATCATTGTGCTCTTGAGATTATGTCACTAAAAATGCTACTAGTTGTTCTATTAAAAGCTTTATCTTGCCAAACCTTCAATTTCAAATGATTTACTTTTTTTTCTAAAACAAAGAGCCAAGATTTATTTTGACATAAAGGCTTTTCCAAACTAAGTATTTATAAAAACTATAGGGATCTATAAGTTGGTATGATCCCACCATTTTTCAAACCATTATCTTATAAATATACTTTACAAGTGGTTTTCAAACACCTTTGGAAAGTTTTAAAAAGGGAGATGTTCTTGTCTCCACTATTTTCAAGAAAACCTTGCCAAAGCCCTTCTCCTTTATTTAAACCCTTCTTAAACCTTGCCATGACATGATCATCATTGAGCATTTGTTCTTCATTGGTTCTTGTAATGCCAGAGTGATTTTTTTTTTGCATTGAGTTTGATTGACCATGTGTGATGAATTGACTAGTGACATGTGTGTGTTCTCTCCTACGACTACTTGTGTAAATCAACCAGCGCAACTCTATGAAATAAACCCAAAGCCTTACAACAACAACTCATATATTTTTTAATTAATTCCTCTCCCTTTTATTCAAAAACCATAAACCCCCATTTTAAGAGCTATTTCTATCAAAACCCTCTCCTTTGTTTTATTAAGTTATTTCATAAATACTACTTTATTGAAAGAGGGGAATGTGATCTATATATTAGATCACTCTATATATTCTCATCAATTTAGTTCTTTGTTCTTTTTAAATACAAAATGTATGGGATGTGGCAACTATACCATTTCTTGCACTTTTATTCCTCATATAAATGTGATAAAATTCTACTATGATCTGATATGCAAAGAGGATCTTATGAGCTCAAAATCTTATATGTTCATTATCAAAAATTCCAAAAACTAGATTGAAATCAAATTTCATCCAATATGGACACATAGAAGATGATCTTATCTACTCCAATACTTCTCAAATTTGGGAATAATTTCACTCTTATTTAAAAAGGCAAAACTAATCATCTCATGCAACATCACGTCATCACCTACCCTTTGGCAAGATCTCGAAATACCAATTTTTGGTTAGTTTGTTCAATTAAAAATTTAGCAAACTTGGCAAGGCCATGCACTACCTCATTACTACTCGCTCCGATCCTTCAAAACATGCAAGTGCATGGAGAGATTGCCAACGTTGTCAATAGCTAGGTGGGATTAACACATGGATCGTGTCCATTCTATTTCTCTCTCTCTCATTCATTTTGGATCATCTCTGTAACCATCTCGTTGACCTCTCTATCACCCTCACTCCCTCTGGACAGCCACCCTCGCATTGTAGCTTTCTTGGCAGGATGCGCTTGGAGAGAAGGGGGGAGGAGGCCGATGCCCATTCTTATTGGAGGTTCCTGCCCTCTCTCTTTCTTCCCCTCCAGCTGACCCTGCGCCCTGCCACTCTCACACACGCCTGCAGACACGCCTCCCGCACCGCCATAATCGACCAATAGCTGGCCCGGGGCGACGCCATCCTTCCTCCTTTTCTCCATCCGGTGGGCACCAAATCCTTGGTCAGCTTGAACGTGACCACTCCTGCTCATGTGATCGCGCCAGCAGGCTCCTCTACCATCCCTCTCTGCATCCCGCACGGTCCCGATGCCAACCCTGCCCTAAAATGGACACGTCCATGCTCGCCATGCCCGTGGCCACCACGACCTGGGTACGCCGATCCGTTCCCGGCGCTCTCGTGCACCCTAGGGCACGCCAATCTGTATAGGAGATAAACGTCGTGTCTGGACCTCGACCAAATGTCTAGATGCGTCCTTCGTGCACCCACCTCCTGGAGTACTTGATCAAACACCTGCGAGCGCCTCCGGACAGTGTCACGTTCCCACCATGTCAGATCATGCCCCGTATTTTCTGCGACCTGCTTGGAGCTCTACACTCCATCCCGTGAACATAGCCGCCGCCTCTCTGGCCAATCGTAACCACGCACGAACTGCCCTTGACCCGTGCCCTATAGTCCTCCCCGACCGGCATCAGTTCGGCTACGCCACCCTGAGTCCCCTCACTTCTCCTACCCACCACTCCACCACTCTGTCCCCTTTTCCTCTCAGAAACACCCAAGGGCGACGCCTGGCCTCGCCTATCACTCTCTCGAGCCAATGGAGGAACCGAGGTGGAGCTCGTCCGCCCGCAGCGGCCTGGACATGACCGCCACCTCTCTCTGCCTCTCCTCTCCGTTCACTTTTCTTTTATCTCTCTGGAGATTCTAGTACTCACCTCTCCTCTTAACTGTGTCTGGGCAGCATGCGGAGGTCGCCGTCGTTGGAGCTCCGCCCGCGCCGGCGTCGCGCGCGTCTCCGTCAGGTCGACGCCCAGGAGCAAGCCCGCGCGTCGAGGGCACCAAGAGGAGCGGCCTCACGCCGCCTATCCATCTCCCGTGTCCCCTCCACCGCCTCTCAGACCTCCCTCGGTGAGCTCTCCTCCAAATCCCGTCGTCTCCGATCGAACAGAGAGCTAGACAAGCATCGTGCATGTGATGATATCCTGTAGCACGAATTTTAAAGCATCCATCATGTTTTTTTTAGTCAAGTGTCACAGCCAGTATCATAGTGAGCCGGCCTGGCACTATGCAGCCCAATCGGTTGGTTTCGGCCCGTTTTATTTTTTTTCCAGCGAAATCTGTAACCAAATCTTTTAATCTGTGAACTTCTAAAATCCATAGAATATTCTCTGAACATGCAAATGGACTGATTCAAATTTCTGTGAGTCCCCTGTTTAAATATCTATCCAATGGAGCTGGTCCCCTGACAAAATAAGTTTTGTAGATTTATCTATATTTAATCTTGTGAATCTGGTTCCCTTTCAATCCAAAATCCAAATATGAGGTTCAGTAGATTTAAATTGTGTGATACCAATTTTCAGAGATGCTCTGATGTGTTAGCTTGCATGTGCCACTAAGTTTGATATTTTAGGAGCTGTATATTTACAGGAGTAATCATTTTGGCAAATAGTTTATTAAGTCTTGTTTATTTTGTCATTTGAAATAGAATACGAATTTTGGCATGAAACCAATTTCTATGGTTTGTGCCTGGTAATAGCTTTCCAGAACACCCTCTGGCACATTTTTATGATGTTCAGAGAATATCTGGGATTTATTATAGTGTTTTAGCTTTTATGGTTGATAGGAAATTCATTGTTAATCAACCACAAGATGTTTTGTGGTGAATCCAACTTTGTTGGGTTCATAAACTTGTTATCTACCTACTGATGTGCTGGGAGTGATTTTTGACCCATTTTAGCACTTGCATGCTTGCTTGGTTTGAAATGGTGTATTGTTGCTAGAAATAACATACCCCTTGTTTAATAGTTAGCTTGCTATTAGACTCCTATAGAATCCTGTTCAGATTCCTTACTTGTTTGCTTCTGATACTCTCTGGTTGTGTGTTTGAGATGCCTTGCTAAATGTTTGTTCCTTTGCATGCTTGCGTGGTGATTGAATGCTTCTCCTTCATTTTGCGACGCTAGATTCGAACGCCATCGGAGAGGACGAGGACTACCTCAAGAATGCATAAGGAGTGGAACACATTGAGTACATGTTTTAAGGAAGGAGCCCAGGGACATAGCTATTCAAGGCAAGCCATCTACTTGTTGTATACCTGAATCCTAATATTTCACCTTGCATTGTTTTACTACTGTTTTCTTATTATGCATTGTTTTCTATAGTTGGCGACTTAGCTCCACAAGTCGACTTTATATCATCTGTAGAGATGACACCCTTGACACCTATTCGGCACCCCCATATTAGAGACTTGGTGGTTAGCATCAAAGTCTTTGGAAAACTTGAAGTGGAGCCAAAAACTCTAGGATGGGAACACTCTCCGGAAAGATTTCAAAAATGTTTACGAAAACCTTGGAGTAGTCTCTACTCCACTGAAATGTTTTCAAAGTGGTTTTGGGACAAATGAGGTTGGACATGAAGGAAGAAGGTGTTGGTGGTTTTATTAAAAGGCATTGGTGTTTCTTTGTAGTTGCTCGGAACAATTAACCCGTGCAACCACATTACCCCGGTATGGGACGAGGCTTAGTCTGAAGTTTATCTGTTTTAGTGCGAGGAGCCTCACAACTATATAAGGGTTCGTGGTGCCCGAAAAGTGGTACGCGACACCCCTGAATCTGGGTTGACGCCAATAGTGGGTCAACACATATCACGGCATATCCCGAGCCGCCGGAAGACACTTGGGTTCTCCCGCCGTGGTGCCGGAGTTACACTCTAGAGGAGGTACTATCGGGGCATGCCGGGGAGGTAAACTCCACAGGGTAGGCACCCATACTAAGGTGGATAGATGGAAGGCTCTGTTCGATTATCCGAACCCCGCATACTTATGTATGACGGTCCGTGGTGGTATCCCGGCGGATTTATCGAATTTTGTGGGTAAAGTGTACAACCTCTGCAGAGTGTAAACCTATTCGAATAGTCGAGTCCTCGGTCATGGACAGTTGTAAAGATCACTACATTGCCCAATGTCAGGTTTTGGTTTTATAAATGGTTTTCAAGAAAAATGGAGAAAGGTGCCGGACGGAGTACTTGGAGGGTACGGCCGTGGCACGGATATGGTTCGGAGTACTTGCAGGGTACGGCCGAAGGAATGGAAGTGGTCATGTGTGATTGACCGAATTTAAAATAAGATGGTGGTCATGTTTGATTGACCACCGGCTCTTCTCTTGGAACTAAGTTCCCCCTCCCTAGAGCCTTTACTAAAAATGCTTTACAAAAACTCTTCTTTAATAAGGACATAGAGATGTCGTATGATATGCTATATCGACAAGAGAAACTATGATATAGAGATGTCGTATGACATGCTATATCGACATGAGAAACTATAGTTAGAATAGAGCAACTAGCCTTGAACCATTCCACTTGCTACAGCCAAACTGCATGTCAACACTTCCTCTTAGATGGTTTGCGAGTACAATTCAAATGTACTCACGGCTTTGTCCCTGGCTATTAACTTGGTCAGATTATGAAGAAGGTTAAGAGGCTGACGGTGAGGAGTTCGACGATGCCGGTGCGAACTAGGAACGTCTCCCAGTCAGTTGCCTGTAGGGTAGTAGGCATGACGTGGGTCATCATCACTGCTTGGTATCCGCTGCTTAGTTATAGGCTTGCCCTGTGTGGCAATATCATGCTTGGTCATGTGACCAATTGTAAGTATATTATTCGATACTGTAAAGGATGATGTAATTCTGTTATCAACTCAGATATGTGGATTCACGACACACTGATCATGGGATCGTGAATTGTATGCATATCGGATATTCTGGATGGGTAATCCGGGGTCCTCACAACGACGTGGGGTCTGGCAAATGGCTAGCATGCTGGAGGCGTCCTGAGGGCACCGTGGTGCTCTCAGACTCTTCCGACGATGACTCTGCCTTGCCGGACCAGCCCACCGGGGGAGACGCCGACGTGTCCTCCTCACGAGACCTAGAGGAGGATGGACGCCAAGCCCGTCTTGAGGCGGAGCGCCGCTCCAAGTTCAATGATGAACGCGCCAGCCGGCGGCCCGAGGCCGAGGCCTCCCGAGGCAAGAAGCTGGCCGGAGAATCCTCTGTGCCTCCACCAAAGCCCTCTACCCTTTCGGGCAAGAGAGGATGGGTGGAGCGTGATGCCTCGTGAGTGTTCCTGCACAAAATCCTCATTTCTTGACTTACCTTTCCCCTAATCTCTTTCTGCCATCTCCTCTCCAGGGACGCCGAGGAGAAGAAAGAAGAGAAGAAGAGGAGGAAAAAGAGGAAGATAGGCCAGACCACGCCGGGCCCTGACCCGGCGTCCACTGCTACACCAGCGACGCTGTCGTGCGCTGCCGGGGAAGAAGAGGATCGCGCGTCCATGGACGCGCCATCCGCTCTGGGAGCTGACATAGCTCCCAGCACGACCGAGCCCCCTAGCGCAGGGGGCACACCAGAGACCATGGGGGCAGCGCCTGCTGCCCCCACAACAGCCAGCACCACCACCACCCTGGAGGCCCCTTCGGCCGCAACGGCCGCGCCGCCCGGGACGAAGGCAGCCCCTGAGCCAAGCGGCGAGAAGGGGATGTCATCCAGCGAGCCGGGGCCCTCCAGGGCCCCGTCGCCTCCCCTGCCAAAGATACTGGGGAGGCCCGCAAGGATCACCACAGAGCCCCATGCCGACGACCCTTGGGAGGGAGTGCTTGTGGCCATGAACGACGCCCTCCGAGACAAGGTCGCCAGGGCGCGCGCCATCAGCGAGGCAAGCATCAATGAAGGCTGGGCCCGCCTGCACGAAGCCACAGAGCGATGCCGGCTCCTAGACCAGCGCGCCGCTGAGCGCCGCGAGCAGGCGAGGAAGGAGGCAGAGGAGATCCGCGCCAGCGCGACTGAGGAGGCCGAAGAAGCTCTGGCAAACGCCAGGGAGTCGACGAGGGGGATCCTAGCCAGGGCGCACCACAAGGCCATGGAGATCATCTCTGAGGTGCGCCAGAGGATCCCCTCCACCGTTGGGCCTCCCAACCCGGCCTTGGCCAGGGAGGAAGCTAAACGAGCGGCTCAGCATCTCCTGGACTAGGCCAGGACCAATGCCGACGGCCTCCTCACTAACGTCAGCAGAGGATGGACGAGGTTGAAGACCGAGAGGCCCTCCTTCATGCCCGCGAGGAGAGCACTGATTCCCGCGTAGAGAGCCTGAGCATGCTGGAGGCTGGGCTCACCGCTCGGGAAGCAGAAGCTCGTGAACGCGAGCAGGAGCTTTGCCTCCGAGAGGAGCAGCTCCATGCCTCCGAGGATCGGCTTGCCAGAGAGCGGGAGGCCCTCGAGAGCAAGGAGGATGTGGTCACCCGGAACGTCACCGAGCTGTCCCGGCACCACGAGGAGCTGCAGCATCGCGAGGACTCTCTCTAGGAGCGCATGGACCGCATGCTGGTCCAGTGGCGGGTTGCCATGGAGCAAGAATTCGAGCGGAGGCGTGCCGAGTACATCGAGACATGCCACGCCGGCTTCCGCTCCAAGACCGACAACGCCCTAGCCAGGTACAAGCAGACGCGCGACACCCTGGAGAGGAAAGTCCACGACCTGGAGGCCGAGCTGAAGGGGACACACGAGGTGCGCCAAGGCGCCGAGCACGCCCTGGCCGAAGCCGACGCCAGGATCCGCACGCTCGAAGGAGACATGAGGCGGCTGGAGGAGAGAGCTTGGCGATGGTCCAGCAGATCTTGGGGATCTCCCGAGAGCTCCAGGAGGCCAGAGACTCCAAAGCTGAAGCAGGCGTGCTGCGCAGGTAGCACATGCAGATGTTCCGCGGGTTCTTGGCCCGCGTCATGGCGGCGGCGCACCGCCTGGGCATCCACGGGTTGAACCTTCCCACCGTCCCCGAGGACGACAGGTCAATGATGCTCTTCTTCAGCCAGCTGGCTGAAGAGCTGGACGGCGCATTGGCGAGGGTCTTGGATCTCATCGACGGCGAGTGCCGGGAGCTCCTGGGGCTCACGGGGACAAGGATTTTCTCCAACCTTCAGTGCCTCTGCCCCGAGCTGGACCTGGAGGAAGTCCTGCAGAGGAGGGAGCCTCCAGCGCCAGGCATCCCAGATCGCGCGGCGCAGGCGAGGGCGAAGCAGCTGGATGTCGCCCTGCAATGGCTGCAAGCCATCTACGCCCGCTCCGGCCCGTCCGCAGCTGCGGACCAGGGAAGCTTCTCCAGCGGTGACTCCTCGAGCTTCGGGGAGTCCAGTAGCGAAGAAGCCGAGGAGGACGGCGACGGAGCATCAGAGTCCAGCAGAGACATGTCCTCGGCTCCAGCCAAGGCACCGGCGATGACGAGGGCGACACAGAGGCCGCCCAGTAAGCTCTTCCTGGACCTCCTCCTGAAGAAATGTAGTAGCTGCACACTTGGCAGCCGTCAGACATTGCCCTGCTGGGCCCTTTTTAGTTGTAATCGCACTTAAGGCGTTTGTTCACCAGGTTATCCTCATTTGTACCGTTGCGCATTTTTCCTTGCCCCGCCTTTGTCTGAGACGCGCTCTACGCCGCATGGGGGCCAGCCTCCAAGCGGGACAGCAGCCTGACGCTTAGTATGCAGCTCGTGGTGCAAGGCTAGTGGGCGCTGGCGCTCTAGAGGTGACTATGATGGCATACAAGACTATTTCCCTGCAGCCCCCCTGGCGTCCAGGCACAACAAAGGCAATTCCAGGATAAGAAACACAAGGCCGCAGACAAGGACAGCAATAGGTTCGACAAATTTTGCACGAGTTGTGCGACCCTTCCACGCTCACGCGCCTTCATTCGAGTGTCACTCGAGAGGACAGAGCTCCATGGATCGTATGAGGTGACTGTAGCGGGTCCCTTCCCTAGTCAGAGCTCGATCCATTCTGGGTTTTGCGGGCCTGCTGTTTTCCGGGCAAAGGCCCCAGCGCGGACACCGTGCTCCGGCTCTTTCTCGAAGGGCAGACAAGCGAAAACTCATGTTTGCGTTAAGCCGTGATCCAACCAAATTCGCCGGCTTGGCCGAAGCCAAGACCCAAAAACTCCGGATAGTTTATGCAGATTAGGAAAGGTCGATTACAACGAGGCTTGCCGTTACACTTTGATTCCTCGCGGAGATGGAGATCCCCTTTCTTCAGCCGAGGACCAGGGGGTGGCGACCCATGAGCCCCCTAGCCTAGTCTTCGTGCAGCTGGGGATGGGGCCATCGAGGGCGGCGTAAACCTATGCGCCCTCTAGCTCAGGTCCCAGGGATGCGTATCTGTCGAGGAAGAGCTCGCAGAGGTCCCTCCAAGACAAAATGGATCTTGGCGGTAGCCCGCAGAGCCACCGGCGAGGTTCTCCCTTAGTGGCCATCATGAACCAGTTGGCCATGACACACCCGTCGCCTCCCGCCGCCCGGATACTGGCTGCGTACTTTTGTAGGTACTCCACCGGATCGGAGGTCCTATCGTAACACGCACCAATATCCGGCCTGAAGCGAGGCGGCCACGTTGCGCAGCGAAGGGGCCCGACGAGCGTCGCGAAGCCCCCGAAGCCGAGGTCGCTGACCTCTGGCTCGCCGTCTCCAATGGCCTCCAAGCCATCGAGGACTTGGAGACGCTCTCGGTGACGGCTCGCATAGACAGCACGAAGGCGAAGACGGTGATGACGATCATCATCCATGTCAAAGCAGATCTGGAATAAATCACACCATAGCCCCCTACCTGGTGTGCCAAATGTCGATGGATTTTGTGTCGCAAGAACACGGGGTACCACACGACGGACCCAAAGATTCGAACGTAGGGGGATGAACGTGTGAGATCTTGGATCGCAACAAAACACGGTGACGGAAGCCTCGAGTCGTCGAATGCACAACACACTGCAGAGAGGGACGCCGAGCTTTACCCAGGTTCAGGGCCCTCATGGTGAGGTAACACCCCTACTTCCTGCCTTCTTGTATTACGACGCAATACCTCGCAAGGAGTACAAGGTCTTGGTTATAAAGCTCTAACTGGCCAGAGGTTGAGGAATCTGCGTGCCCAGCTAGCAGCTTGGAGAAGATGAAGATTCGATCCCCTCTAAGGGGTGGCCTCCCCCTCCTTTTATAGCGCCAAGGTCCTCCTTCCCCTTATCTTCTTGGAGAAGGGGTTGCCACACACGGCCAAGGAGGGAGGACAGCTGTCGACTATATTCTTCCGTGGATGCAGTCTTCGTAGAGTAGTGGCTCCGGTCCACCGGAGTGGGTGGAGGAAGCTGACGTCTTCCTCTTGCGCCTTGCACCGTCCATGCTATTTTTAGGGGGGTGGCCAACAACCACTGTGCCGCTTTATGCAGGCACGGCGAAAGTTGGTCTCCTCCCTGTCGGGGGTAGCGTGGGCGGTACGCGGTCTTCCATCCTTTATCTTCTTACTCCGCACGCAAACGTGCTGAGCCGACATGGACGTGGTCCCTCCCCTCACCACCAGGAGCTCCTGAGGAGGTCTTCTGGTCCTTAGCAGTTTTAGTCGTTGTTCTCCTCATGAGGCGCCTCCTCATGAGGGTCTTCTCCAATAGCTAGGCCGAAGCTGGGCCGTTGAAGAGGCCCAAGAGCAGGTGGACCAGGATACCCCGGTATCCAGAACACCGACAGCCGGTGGAGCAGTTCAAGCCGGCCAACGACACCAAGAAGATCCTGCTGGACGAGAGTGATCCCTCCAAGTACGTCATCATCGGCACCGGCCTTTCTGCTAAATAGGAAGGTGAGCTCACCAGCTTCCTCCGTGAGAATCGAGACATCTTTGCATGGTCTCCAAAGGACATGCCAGGTGTGCTAAGGGAGCTGGCTGAGCACTCACTCAACGTCAGGCCGGATGCCAAGCCGGTCAAGCAACCGCTGCAGCACTTTGCAGAAGAGAAAAGGAAAGCTATTGGCGAGGAGATAGCCCAGCTCCTTGCAGCCGGCTTTATCATGGAAGTACTTTACCCTGACTGGCTTGCGAACCCAGTCTTGGTTCTAAAGAAGAATAACACTTGGCGTATGTGTATCGACTACACCAGCCTCAACAAGGCTTGCCCCAAGGATCCATTTGCGCTACCACGCATCGACCAGGTAATCGATTCCACAGCCAGTTGCGACCTGCTGTCCTTCCTGGATGCCTATTCAGGCTACCACCAGATCCCGCTCTACCAGCCGGATCAAATCAAGACATCCTTCATCACCCCATATGGAGCCTACTGCTACGTCACCATGCCATTTGGCCTGAAGAACGCTGGAGCCACTTACCAGCGAACCATGCAGCGATGTCTGCAAGGGCAGATTGGGAGGAACATGAACGCTTATGTGGACAACGTGGTGGTGAAGACCAAGCAGAGCGGCACACTCCTGGACGATCTCAAGGAGACCTTTGCCAACCTGCAGCGCTATCGCATGAAGCTCAACCCGGAAAAGTGCACCTTTGGCGTGCCGGCTGGACAGCTCCTAGGTTATATCGTTTCCCAGCGAGGGATCGAGGCTAACCCCGCGAAGATAAAAGCCATCGAGGCCCTAGAGCCGCCCACCCAGCTTAGAGACGTGCAGAAGTTTGCTGGTTGCTTGGCTTCGCTCAGCCGATTCGTCAGCCGGCTCGGGGAGAAGGCCATGCCGCTGTACCAGCTGATGAAGAAGACATACCACTTTCACTACAAGGAAAATGCTAACTTACGACCCTCCATTTTCATCACTAGATTGTCATAATAAGTCGTTTATGACGATCTTATGACGAAAATAGGATGGTCAAAAGCTAAGCGTCGCAAATGAACTATAACAACGATTTTGCTGAAATCGTCATAATCGACTATGACGATCCTAGATCGTCATAAGGGTTATGACGATCCAATATCATCATTGTCCCTCCGGCCAGGCCACGTCAGATCCTAGGTGGACGATCCTACGTGTCACGTCGGAATGCAAATTCAGCCCGGTCCATTTTGATGGTTTATTTGGGCCAAGCCCAATAGCTCTCGCCTTTTTTCTAGGCCTTGACCTGTTACATTGCATTTTTCTTTTGGGCTGTTATTCTATTTCTCTTTTGGGCCATAGCCTCTTTTAAACTTTTTTGTTTTAATTTCAAGCCTTTTTCAGAACTTTTTTGTCCAATAGAATTTCAGGCCTTTTTAATTATTTTTTATTCGAAAATACAAAAAAATAATACATTATGTTTTATTACTTCCACAGATATCAATTATTCACGTCCCCACAGCAAACAATCAACATTTCACAAATGAGCAATATCAGTTCACAGCCAAAACAAATTGCATCGGGGCTATAAAAATAAATCAGTTACATTATTCTTCTCAATCACATATTACAGGCTAATAAAAATAAAAATAAATCTAATATTTGCTAACTGGGGCTTCACGCTTCATAGACACTCTTGACAGCCTGGAGATCTTGTAACAGAAGGGGAACACGTCCTAACAACAACACATTTAGAAACAAAATATAAACAACTGGGAATTCGAATAGAATGCATGAGTACATACTGATGGAAAGTAACAAAGGAAGAGAATGCATGCCAACATGGATGAGCAGGGAAATAAATCAAGAACTGGAACTAAAAGCATTTCGAATGGAAAGATACCAAACCTGCTAGCCTCTAGTGGTAGATGGCCATACTAATGCTTCTAAATCAAGTTCTGTACCTATAAAATCGACAGAATGTCACTGAAACATTCCAAACATACAAAATGAGAACCAAACAACAATTCTTCACAGGTCCATTCAAAAATCACTGATGTAAATATAGTTCTAACCACAAGATTTGAGTTCCTCTTTAACAAGAAACATAACACCAATCCAAATATGTGCATCCACGTAACAGAAAGCATACATGCAAGATCTGAAATGCTACAAGCTTAAGTATGCGCATACACATCCAATAGTGATGTACAATAAATCACATCAACTAACAGTAACAATCTAGTTCAACTGCAAAAAAGCAAAACCATATCAGATCAATCTCACCAGCAATACACAATACCAGAGCACACATGATCTTCTAAATACACCATCCGCTGCATCCATATAGGTTCCACATGGAGCAGAATTTGCAGCATTTGATTCAATGCAGATTCATACAGGACTCCAAAACAAAAATTAGCGAAAATGATATAGTCAGATATATGTTAAGCTTGTATTTCTCTTAAAATACACCCACCTTTTGTATCTAAACTAGTAAAAAACACGTGCTTTGTACGTTGCGGCATATATGATTTTGAAAAGTATTTTCATATTTATCTAGTATGCGAGATTATGATACATTTTTATGGAAAATTTGGCCACAAAGAGTAAAGTTTGTCGTTGAAAAGCTAATACACCCTATACGAAGGAATGGAGGGACTGATAACCTGGAATCATTATAGTCTCTTCGGTCCATATTACCTTTCGTGAATATGAATGTATCTAGCACTAAAATGTGTCTTGATACATCCGCTTTTGTGAAAGATAATATGGGTCAGAGGGAGTAATTAATTTTTATGCTAATTCTTTTATCAAATTATTGTATCTTGTTTCTAATCTTTACAATTCACAATTTAGAAATGAGTTTTACTTAACTCATAATTTGACTTTGGATCATTTTAAGGTTAGATTGTATTTTACACTAACCCACATTTGATATATTGACATAATTCATTTTTTAAAATACATCCATGTATTCGATGTTTTTAGCTCAATATGGTGGGGTTTCAATCTTATTTCATTGTATTTTATTATCCAACCATTTTTTTCACTTATTTGTTTAGTACATGCTCATGTTCCATCTGGTAAAATAGTCTGTCAATTGGTCATACCACGGAATTTCAAAAATAAAAATAAAAATGGTCGGACCATTGTAAGAGTAAATCACGCATAAAAGAAAAGTAAGAGCATATCAGGAGACACGGTCATTGGACACATCGTCCAATTGTGGCTTTGCCAGTTAGCATTATAATTTTGTGTCAGGTTTGCAAGAACACACCGTATTGCCTAAAACAGAAATTTTGACAATTTGCTTGGGATAACCATCCTATGACAGGTTTTGAACAAATTTTTCATTTTAGGCCATACGGTGTAGTGTTCTGGCAAAGTCACAATTAACCGGTGTGTTTTGGCAAATGCCAGAAAATAATAGTGTCCTATAGCAAATTTTTTCATACAAAATATCAGTACTAAATTATTATATTTTTTTATCAACCTCGTTTCCTTTTTGCCGAAAACCTTGGCTGATGGACGAATGAACTGTGTACTCACCAAATACCTATGATATGGCAACGAAAAGAAAGTGAAGAACGTAGCCACGGTTCAAGGTGATGGATGTAGAGCTAGAGTCGGATGAGTGTGGCGAGAGCTTGCTGGACTGAATGGATGTGGTTGGTGTGCTGTGCGCGGGAAAGGAGTCCATGTAGTAGTACCAGTGCGTGGGCGGCCGTTTTAAAAAGAAAATGATACAAATCCAGCGGGATGTGGAGCTATCTAGAAGGGCCGCGGCTCTCGAGCAGCTACCAACATATGCGCGGGAGGAGCGAGCGGGAAATGTAGTAGCGAATCCAACGTATTACAGCCGTTCGATCTGACACAACAGGGGATGATGTAGGGTGGATAGCAACACATGTTTTGAAATCAACGGTTGTTTTTCATCGCCTGGCGCTGGCAGGAACCTGAGACTGGTTTGAAATTCAAAATTCAAAACTGGTGCATTATAGTAGTAGAGATAATAAAATAGAACTTCTGCAATATTTCTATATTATATGCCGCTACTCAGATATACGCTGTTAACGTCTAGCAGGTTAATTAGCTAACTTTATTTATGTTCTGCACATACTATCTCTGGTTTTCTTACAGATGACTGTCTTATTCCCATCAGAACTAACTGACATCCCTGTCAGGTTCAGTGTAGCATCAGCATCTAGTCAATTTGACAAAGGATTTAGCTATAATTCTCCTAATGCATTTACTACACCACCAATGATTCCTACTTGTGTTGGCAACCCACCCACAGAACAAAGCAGCGACGATCGTTTTGACCATAGCTGCAACATCACATAGGGACTCGAGACAAATAATATGTCATGGAATCAACGTCCAACAACCAAATAACAAGGAAGATAATGAGATAGACCGAACACTTAGCTAATCCAGAGAAGACAGCATTGATGCTATTGCAACACGGTGAGCTCGACACTGAGAATGTGGTGACATGGATATGGTTGATGTGCTCCAGCACATAGGTAAGCATCACCGCTCCATCAAGGCTGCGAGAACAAGCAAGAGAGGTAGGGGTCAGCAAGACACAATTAAACATTGATGAACCATATGGACACAATAACCAAGACTCATCTTATCTCAAGTAATGGTTGTGTGCAGCAATTTAAAAAGAAACACTATTCTTAACAGGTGACCAAACTGCATAGCAAGACTCGCCTTATCTCAAGTAAGCAGAATTGCAGAAAGAGTGGTTAACTATATTTTCCCATAAACTGAAGTAGTACAGTCTAAACCTGAAGCTCTCAACTGCAACTCTCTCTCGCTGAGATACACATTAAACTTAACTGAATCATTCTCTATGTTTTTACTTGGATATGAAAGTGAGCTGTAATCAGACAACATACACAAACGTACACGTTCCTAAAGCAATAACTAAAACAATTCTAAGCTCTAAGCGTTGAGTTCCTAATGAGTAAAGAATATAAGAACCTGCCGTCAATAACGTACCACTGAAACCATGACTTCCAAGAATCGATAGCCGTTACTCTGATCCAAGAAGCAGTTTTAACCTTGCAATGTAAGACAAAGATCATAATGAGGAAAAGCTGCATCTAATCAGAATGAGATCTAATGAGCCCAGCTTTTAATAATTGACTCGCTACAAGCCACAGTTGGTTGATTTATGTAAAAAGGATGGAAATTTATTGACCAGAATGAGATCTAATGAGACCCAGTTGACTAAGTATAATAATAGTCGTACAATGAGATCTCCCCACACTAATCTGATCAACTAGCTAGGATCACGGTGGCAATCTGCACAATGCAGGGTTTTTTTTTTGAGAGTAACGGGGGGGATTTAAATCCCCACCGCTCACGATGCAGGGTTGAACTTGGCAGATCACGCCTCCCTGGCTACACACAATAAAGGACACGAAAAAACCAGCCACGCAGATCCGGAAGATCTGGGGGCAGGAGGTGAGAGGAGGACGTACCAGAACTTGAATTCGGGGAGGCGCCTGATGCAGGGCTTGAACTCGTCAGAGCCGCGGATGGGAAGGGCGGGTCCGTCCTGCGCGATGGAGGGGTCGAGATCCGGGTCGACCATGGGGGAGAGGAAGCCGGTGAGGAGGTAGATCCGAGGATGTACCCAGCGATGTAGAAGCGGTGGACCATGTAGACCATGACGACATAGATAGCAGAGGTGATCATCCTGCGCAACGGCGGGGTCGAGATCCAGGTCGAGATCTGGGTCGACCATCTTGTGGGGAGGGCAGAGGAGATCGGGTGGGGAGGGAGATCGGGTGGAGGCGGCAGAAGGCGCATCCACCGCGGTGGTCGAGCGGCGGCTTGCGGGGAGGAGGAGCCGCGCGTGGCCGCGCTGGTCCTTGGTCGCCGCTGGTCATGCTAGGTTTTGCGCATGGCGGCTGGACTGGAGGCGGGATGGCAGGGTGGGTGGCGGATGGGTAGGGTTTGCTGAGGGCGGTGGGGACTCGGGAGGGTAGGGTAGGCTGGATCGGCGCCGATAGTGCGTAGGAGAGAGGGGGTGAATTTGGTTTGTTGGATCGGCGTCGCATGCACGGTTCAGATGGGCAGGTATGGGTTGATCCGTGGGGAGGGCAGTCCTGCAATATGATTGGTTGCTAGGGTTGGGTTATTTTGTTCTTTTTTGTTTTTGTTTGTGTTTTAACATCTTTTTCAATGAGCTAGTTCTTGATCACAACGATGACATAGTTTGTTTGAGTGATTCCAAATTGTGCAAATGTGTTCGACTTGGAGGGGCAAACAATATTGATTTTGCATGTTTTCATTTTATTTGTAAAAAAAATCCATTTTACATTTTTGAATGTGGTTTTTTGTGAAACAACTACCAAATATTGGATGTTGAATTGTACCACAAGAGTTTTATAAAATAATAGATCATATTTTATGCATAGATCACCAACTGTTTGACTGTTCAAAGCTTTCCATGTATCTCTCATGAAAGAGGCAAACTTCTGCCGAATCAGCTGGAAATGGGTCTAATTTGAACTACAGGTGTCTCATAGAATGTTTATGATTTTTTCCAAAAACCATTTTTAGCTTCACGAGTATATATTTCATGACAGATCCAATGATAGTTTTGCAAGACTCAACCCCTAGCAGAGAAGGGTCATGCCCGCCGTTTTGACCGCATCTTGAATCGAGCATAAGAAATTCAAAAAAAAATATTGTGAAACCTTCGCATTGTGTCATGTTATGCTACCTAGTTTCAAGGAAAAATAACAAACTTGGACTATCTCAAATATTTTAGAAAATGCTTCTCAAAAATGAGCTACCATGTATAGAGTTTCATGGCTTTCAAGCCAAATGGGCTAGGTCAAGACCAAAACCATGGCATGGTTTGTTCAAATGACCCCATATTGTGCACATGTGTGCGACTTGGGATGTCAAACAATGTTCATTTTGGGTATTTTCCTTTTCTTCGCATAAAAAGTTCATTATATATTTTTTGAATGTCAAAAATCATATTTTTGTGAGACAACTACCAAATATTTAATGTTTAATTGGACCGCAAGAATTTTATAAAATAATATATCATATTTTATGCACAGATCACCAACTGTTTGAGTGTTCAAAGCTTTCCATGTATCTCTCATGAAAAAGGCAAACTTCTACCGAATCAGCTGGAAATAGGTCTAATTTGAACTACAGGTGCCTCATAGAATGTTTATGATTTTTTCCAAAAATCATTTTTAGCTTCACAAGTATATATTTCATCACAGATCCAATGATAGCTTTGCAAGACTCAACCCCTAGCAGAGAAGGGTCATACCCGCCGTTTTGACCGCATCTTGAATCGAGTATAAGAAAGTCAAAAAAAATCAAAATATTGTGAAACCTTCGCATTGTGTCATGTTATGTTACCTAGTTTCAAGAAAAAATAATAAACTTGGACTATCTCAAATATTCTAGAAAATCCTTCTCAGAAATGAGCTACCATGTATAGAGTTCCATGGCTTTCATGCCAAATGGGCTAGGCCGAGACCAAAAACATGGCATGGTTTGTTCAAATGACCCCATATTGTGCACATGTGTGCGACTTGGGATGTCAAACAATGTTCATTTTGGGTATTTTCCTTTTCTTCGCATAAAAAGTTCATTTTATATTTTCTGAATGTCAAAAATCATATTTTTGTGAGACAACTACCAAATATTTGATGTTTAATTGGACCACAAGAATTTTATGAAATAATATATCATATTTTATGCACATATCACCAACTGTTTGAGTGTTCAAAGCTTTACACGTATCTCTCATGAAAAAGGCAAACTCCTGCCGAATCAGTTGGAAATGGGTCTAATTTGAACTACAGGTGCCTCACAGAATGTTTATGATTTTTTCCAAAAAACATTTTTAGCTTCACGAGTATATATTTAATTACAGATCCAATGATAGTTTGGTCCTAGCGCGCTGATGATGCCTTCAATGACCTCAAGCGAGCCTTGTCTACCACGCCAATCTTGGCTGCGTCAGCTCCACGAGAGCCAATGCTGCTCTACATCGCGGCTACTCCGCAGGTCATCAGTGTTGTGATCGTGGTGGAGCGCACCGAGGAAGGCAAGGAGCTGCCGGTTCACTGCCCGGTGTACTACCTGAGTGAGGTGCTCACCCTCTCCAAGCAGAACTACCCGCACTACCAGAAGGTCGCATACGGCGTGTACATGGCGGCCAAGCAGCTAAAGCATTACTTCGAGGAGCATCCCATCACGGTGGTGAGCACCACTCCGCTCTCGGAGATCATCGGGTGCAAGGACGTGTCAGGAAGAGTGGCCAAATGGGCGATTGAGCTCGCGGCTCATACCATTCAGTACAAGCCCAGGACGATGATCAAGTCGCAGATCATAGCGGATTTCTTCGCTGACTGGGGAGTGCACCAGTACCTGCCGCTGGCTCCAGACTCCACCCACTGGCGCATGCACTTCGATGGCTCCAAGTTCCTCAGGGGTTTGGGAGCCGGCGTCGTCCTCACCTCTCCTAAGGGAGACAAGCTACAGTACGTGCTACAGGTGCACTTCCGTGCATCGAACAACGTCGCCGAGTATGAAGCCCTGGTGCATGGGCTCAAGATGGCCAAGGAGATTGGCATCCGGAGGATCCTCTGCTTCAGAGACTCCGACCTGGTGTTGCACTAGGTCTCGGGAGAATGGGACGCCAAGGACGCCAACATGGCCTCCTATCGCTTCTACATGCAGCAGCTCAGTGGATTCTTCGAGGGCTGCGAGTTCCACCACGTCCCCAGAGCAAACAACGACGAGGCGGACCGGCTATCCAAGATCGGCTCCACCAGGCAGGATATCCCAGTGGGGTGTTGCTGGAAATCATCCGCAAGCCGTCCATCAAGCCCTCACCGGAGTCTACATCCATCTACGTGCCTGGAGACCCCGCCCCGGCTCAGGTCCCACCACCAGACCCGGGGGCTGCCGCTTCGGGGCTGAAGGAAGCAGCCGGCCAGCCCAGTGCAGCTGGCTCGACGAAAGACTCAGGGGCTGCCGGCTCCGTGCCAGCTCTCCCAGCCGGCCAATCGGACGAAACCGGCACGACGACGGACCCGGGGGCTGCTGATCCCCTGGTCACTAGTGTCTTCCACATACAGGAGATACCATCATGGGCAGAGCCATTCTCCAACTACCTCGTTACTGGGGACTTGACGCAAGATGAAGTAGAAGCTAGGCGACTTCAGCGTCATGCAGGAGCGTACACAATCATCTACAGTGAGCTGTACAAGCGCAGCGTGTCAGGAGTCTTCTAGAAGTGCATCGAGCCGAAAGAAGGGATAGAGCTCCTGAGTGAGATACACCAAGGGGAGTGCGGACACCACGCATCCTCCAGAGCTTTGGTGGCCAAGGCCTTCCGCCATGGTTTCTACTGGCCAACAGCCCAGAAGGACGCAAAGCAGCTAGTGAAGCAGTGCAATGGCTGCCAGCGCTTCTCCAAGCATCGAAACACTCCAGCGGCAGCCCTCAAGACCATCTTACTCACCTGGCCATTCGCTGTCTGGGGCCTGGACATGGTAGGGCCATTCAAGACCGCACCCGGGGGCTTGACACATCTGTTGGTTGCTATGGACAAGTTCACCAAGTGGATCGAGGCCAAGCCAATCAAAAAGCTCGACGGCTCGTCCACCATCAAGTTCTTCAACGAGATCATCACGAGATATGGAGTCCCCCACAGTATCATCACTCACAACAGGATGAACTTTGCAAAGGGAGTCTTTGCTGAGTACTGTGGCAAGAAGGGCATCCGGCTGGACTTAGCATCAGTGACGCACCCTCAGACAAATGGGCAAGTGGAGAAGGCAAATGGGCTGATCCTGGCCGGCATCAAACCAAGGCTGGTCGAGCCTCTCGAGCGCTTAGCCGGCTGTTGGGTCGAAGAGCTACCTTCAGTGCTCTGGAGCCTGTGCACCACTCCAAATCATTCTGTCGGCTTCACGCCTTTCTTCCTGGTCTATGGAGCCGAAGCAGTGTTGCCCACTCATATCAAATTCAACGCGCCCAGAGTTGTCCTGTACACAGAGAGGCAAGCAAAAGAAGCTCGCGAAGATGGAGTTGACCTCCTTGAGGAGGCACGAGAACAGGCTTTGGCCAGATCAGCGCTCTATCAGCAGCAGCTGCAATGATACCACAGCCGGAAAATCCATCCGCTTGCATTTCACGAAGGAGATCTCGTACTCCGGCTAATCCAGAACACCAAGGGCATGCACAAGCTGTCCTCTCCTTGGGAGGGACCGTTCATTGTCAGCCGGGTGCTGGGCAATGGGGCGTACTACCTCATCGATGCACAAGAGCCTAGGAAGAACAAGGCAGACAACTCTGACAAGGAGACGAAGTGTCCCTGGAATGTCAGTCTCCTAAGACCTTTCTTCTACTAAGGCAAAAGCTTGTACCCTAAAAAAAAATCTTGTCAATGAATAAAGGATGACGGAGCGGCTAGTTACAGCCGGCTCCGAGGAAAACACTTCGTGTATATTCTGCTTCCTGCATTATTCACTTGTCCGGCAGCCGGCTCCGGGCACCGAGCCACAGCCGGCAGCCCTAAAAAACGATCGATTCCTCTCCAGCCGGATGAGTACTACGTATGAAGAAGGTCTTGAGACCAACCTCCACCTTCCGGCTTCGCGCAGCCGGATGGGTAGGAGCCGGTAGGCCACATACGAAGGAAAGCCGCAGAGAAAAACCGTAAATGATAGAAAACTGCTCAACCAAGCGGGGGGAGGGGGTGGCAGTGTTTGTTAACCATACGTTAGCTTGCATGAGTCGGGTGCCTGATAAACCGAAGTACTACTTCTCACTCCGCAGCATGCTCCTACCCTAGGCCGGCATTCGGCTGCCGGCCTAAGGGAGACCAACCGGCCACCAGGCTGCCGGTTGGGGGTAGAAGGGCTGAAGGGTGGGAAGATTAAGGAAAAAGTTGAGGGAACTTGGCTAAGGCAAACCAGCGAAAGGTTGATGATCACAGTCCCTAGATGTTTGGGCTGAGTAGCCACATCAAAGAGGTTCGAAGCTAGAGCTGCCTCGCTCGACATTGGCACCGTACGCAGAAAAGTTAGTTTCAAGCCAGCTGTCAGTCCAGCTATCCCAACACTCGGGGGCTAGGGGGAAAGGAAATTGGCCCTCAGAAGTAGGCCGGTTCCAGTACCTCACCAGCTGTCCACTCAGCCGACGCTGTGATATGACTAGCAAATGAGCGATGAAATCGAAACTTAACGACTGCAAAGAGATGGCTAGAGCCAGAAACTTGGAGATTTACTCCACCCGCATCAAGGGACATGCGAGGGCCCAGGAAGGGAGACGTGCCAGCTCCGGCTTTGCTCGAGCCGGCATAGGACTCAACTTCCACTCTAATCCCTCCAAGCCGGAATGAGCTCGCACTTCCTAGAGCCGGCCAGCAGAAGCACTGCTCCCTCCGCGCTGAGGCCGGAGGACCTCACCAGAAGTGTTTGCGAAGTTAGTGGCCATCATAGCCCCTACCTACAGATTTGCACGGCAATGGTTTGTCGAAGGAAGAGCCCTAGCTGGGGAATCATCATAGCGTGATGATGTAAACAGAAGACACTTGCGCGATGGCAAGACACATAGTAAATGAAGAAGGACAAGCAAAGATTTGCAGGAAATTAAAAGAGTTCTTAAACATACGACGGGCAATTACATAATATGGGCCATGCTAAGGGCCAAGATAGCAAAAGAACTCCCCCTCCTAAGTCCTTGGACCTCTGCTGACGATGCCATCGTCAAAGAGGGGGCTTCGAGGGTGCTTGCCAATCACGGCCAGGGGGAGTAGGCGCGGGCGCAGCCAGAGTCGTCGACGACGCAGACGTAAAGAATGGGCGACCCGAAGTGGTGGGTTAGAATGAGAGACCAGCCCCACTTCAGGTCGTATTCGGCGAAGAACTTCGCCCAGCCCTCGGTGAGGTAGCTTTTCCCTTCCTCGTCGTGGAGGACCTCGACGAGGTACATGGGCTGGCCACCACTGCCATCCTCCACCATGAAGCTCGTCGGAGGGCTCTTCCCCATTGTGTCGACGAAGCTGGCGGGGAGCAGCAGACGCTCCTCGCACCCGGCCAGCAGGTGCACCACGGAGGTGGCAAACCCATGCTTCGGGGTGTAGGAGAGCCGTTGCCTAGGCGGTAGACGCTGGGGCTTGCGCGCCTTGCCGACGGCCACGCGGGAGGAGCCGCCGACGCTCTTGCCGGTGAGGCCCGGAGGGGCGGCCCCGACAGCCATTGTGGTGCGGACGAGGGCGGCCACGGCCTCCAGGGGAGTTTCGGAGAGCCCAGCGACCGAGGTCGCGGCCGCGGGGGCTGTGGCATTGGCGGCGGCCAGGGCAACCCCCCTTCCAGGGGCCGCGATGATGGCGGTGGAGCGGCCAGCCCCGAAGGGCCCTGCGGCAGCCGCAGCCGCAAGTGCCTCTAGCATCTCTTGTTGCGGCAGCCCGGAGGGCGGCCGCACCTCCGAGGAACCGGTGGCGTCGTCGCCGGGTCCTTGGCCTTGTTCTGGCTCCCAAGCGGGCGTCCGTGCTTGCGCCCGCTTGACTCACCGGTGGCTCCGGCCCTGGCCCTGTTGGAAGCTTCGAGCGATGACATTGGAGCGAAGGGCGGCGAGATGGAGGTGACCGCTTGGCGAGATGAAGGAGTGGAGATGCTCGAGAGTGGGGATAAACCCTCGAGGGCTCCGAGATTTAAAGCCTGGTGGGGCATGAAAAGCTGAGCCGATTTAATGCGAATAAATTGTACATGTGGCATTTCGATGGGACACTTCGCTGACGCAAGCCTCATCTCGTCACGTGATGTCTTCTGGAAATCATTACGGAGGCCGAAGAGTCAAGATGACAAGACAGGATGCTGGCGCACTGCGCCGACCGCAGCATGGGATCAAGACCCGAAGCGACACAAGTTCCGAGGGGGCAGCGCATCGGCTCATGGCCGACGAGCAGCCGCCAGCTGGATTGGACCTGGAGCCGGCACATCTCGAGATGGCTGGAGGGGTTCCGCGCAATCTGACTTCGAAACCAGCAACCTCCAGACTAGACAAAGAACCCTGGGACTTCGACGGAAACAAACAAGACTTTGGCAAGGAAAAGAACCCGCCAAAGCCCCATGCTAACCCATGAGACTTCACCAGTTTCGGGGGCTAGTGTCGTGGGGATGACTTAGGGGGGCATGCTAAGGGCCGGGCTATATGCCGGCTGGCGTCCCAGGAGTCTCCATGGCTCTAAGATGAGAAGGTCGGCTCTGCCTGGAGGGCCGGCTACGCTAGCAGCCGGCTGGCGATTCCACCGTGGAGAGCCGGAGCCGGACGATGAAGACAAAAGCCCACCAATGGCTGTTTCACCGAAAGTGGGCTGGTCCCGACAAGAACGACAGAGGCAAAGGACGGGAGTGACGAGCGCCATGACCGGACCCAACCAATCAGCGATCAAGGACCCTTCCCCACGATGGGATCCAAGGCAAAAGGGAGGGCATATGTCTCCTAGATGCCGGTCCAGGGGAAAGGCGCTTTATAAAGCGCCTTCGTCAGAGCAGGGCCAGAGGATCACACCAAGGACATGGCCACCGAGGAGCCGGCAGCCGGCCAAATCACCACCTAACCTGTAACCAGACCCCCGCCTATATAAGGGGGTCTGGACCCTTATTCTTGGGAGATCCGATCTTCTCCTTCCTCCTCTAGCCCGAACAGCTCGAGGAGCACTGTAATCGCTACTGTCCAGATAATATGAAGCAGGCAGGAAGTAGGGGCTTTACCTCCACCCGGGAGGGCCCTGAACCTAGGTAAACTGTGGTGTCTCTGTTGGCACAATCCCGTGCCAGACCCCTCGTCACCACCATCGAGCCCCTTTGATAAGCCTCCCCATGGCTACTGTCTCTAAATTCCCACGACAGGTAGGGTGCCGGGAAGAGTTCCTGGATCCTCTCGATCTCGCGTGGACGATGGCGGCGGCTTGCAGTATGTTTTGAGGAAAATTGATCGGGTCCTTAGGTTTTTCCCGTTGAGGGGAATATATAGGCGGAAGGGTAGCATCAGGAGGTGGACCAGGGCGGCTCACCCCCTGGTGGCACGGCCAGGGCCTAGGCCGCTCCACCCTAGGGTGTGGCTGGCATGTGGCCCCCCTCCGTCTCATCTTTGGTCTTCGTGAAGCTTCGGTAAAAATAGGAGGTTCGGCTTTCGTTTCGTCCAATTATGAGAATATTTCCTGTGTAGCTTTTCTGAAACACAAAAACAGCAGAAAACAGGGAACTAGCACTGTGGCGTCTCGTTAGTAGGTTAGTTCCGGAAAACGCATAAAAATGCCACGAAGTGTAACAAAACACAAAGCAAATGGTGTATAAACAAACATGGAGCATCAAAAATTATAGATACGTTTGAGATGTATCAGGTGGCCACAACCTTCTATGAGACAGGATAGAGCATCCAACGCGGTCGGGGACACGGTTCCAGCAGCGGCCAGCCACGGAGCTCTGCAGCTTCCGCTACGGCGTCGGCTGCCCCCGTGTCCTATGATGAGTACCGCGACATGCCATGCTTCGCCCATCGGGATGCTTCAGGAAAGTGCAATCACACCAACCAGAACTGCAAGTTTGTCAATGACATCAAGGCAGATCAAGAAGATGGCTACAAACGCACCCAGTGATAACGGCCTCGTGGCAAAGGGAAAGCGGGCAAGGAAAAGGAGTCCAAGGATGGCAACGATATGGAAGAAGACCCTGTGCCCAAACCTGCCGAAAAGGCTGAGGGTGGAACTGGCACGGGTAACCCATAGAAGAACACAAAAAAGGGAGCATTTCACACATTCCTTGGACCCTCCACGGCTAAGGCGCAGCGAGCCACCATGCGCTCACTGAACGCCACCGTGCCCAAAGTCCGCCAGTACGTTTGATGGTCCGAGATGCTGGTGCAATGGAGCCGCGAAGATCATCTAGAGCACATCTCGGACGGATACTATGCCATGGTGGTTAACCCCCTGATCCAAGGCTACGAGTTCTCTAAGTGTCCAATGGATGGTGGCAGCAGCCTGAATATCATGTATGTGGAAACCTTGACAAAGCTAGGCCTCACCAAGACCCAACTCCGCCATGGTGCTGTCACTTTCTATGGAGTGGTTCCTGGCCGCCAAGCAAAGTCCCTCAGGTCCATCACCCTCAAGGTCACCTTCGGTGATGAAAATAATTACCGTGAAGAACCCATAACCTTTGAGGTGGTCCCTTTCAAGAGTACATACCATGTGATCTTTGGCTGCCCCGCCTTCCATAGTTTCCATGCCAGGCCGTGCTACATCTACAACCAGCTGAAGATGCCAGGGCTTGATGGCATCATCACCATTTATGGAAGCTTCAGGAAGGCCAAGGAGTGCGAGGACGGAGAAGCTGCCTTCGCAGAAGCAGTGTTCTTTGGCGAGGAGTTCAAGGAAATCCATGCCACCACAGACCCCGCGGAGATGCCGACATCCAAGCAAGAAGTTTCCGCCTCCCCGCCCACCTTCAAGCCTACAGTTGATACAAAGCAGGTGGAACTTGTCGCTGGCGACGCTGCCAAGACCACCTCAATAGGGACAAATCTGTCCCCCAAATAGGAAAGCGCGCTCGTCAAGTTCCTCCATGAGAATCGGGACATCTTCGCATGGCAGCCATCTGACATGACAGGTGTACCCAGGGAACTCACCGAGCATGCCCTGCAGATAATACCTGGCTCTAAGCTAGTAAGACAAGCAATGAGATGCTTCGGAGATGAAAAATGCTGCGCCATAGCAAATGAAATTTCCAAGCTATTGAAAGCAAGCTTCATCAAAGAAGTGATCCATATGAAGTGGGTGGAAAATCCCGTGTTAGTTCCTAAGAAAAACACAAAGGTTCTGCGCATATGTGTAGATTACACTGGCCTGAACAAAGCATGTCCAAAAGACCCTTTTCCTTTGCCTCGCATTGACCAAGTCATAGACTCGACGGTGGGATCGGAGCTGCTATGTTTCTTAGATGCCTACTCGGGTTACCACCAGATCAAGATGAAGGAATCCAACCAGCTTGCTACCTCGTTCGTAACACCTTATGGCACATATTGTTATGTGACAATGCCGTTCGGTCTAAAAAATGCAGGAGCAACGTACCAGCGCACCATGCAAAAGTGCCTGGCGGACCAAATTGGTTGCAACATCCACGCCTACATGGACGATATCACCGTCATGTCCAAGAAATAGGATGACCTCATAGCGGATTTGCAAGAAACCTTCAATAACCTAAGGAAATACAAGATGATGCTCAACGCCACAAAGTGCGTCTTTGGGGTACCAGCAGGACAACTCCTTGGATTCATCGTCTCCCAACGCGGTATTGAAGTCAACCCGGAGAAGACCAAGGCTATCCTCGACATCTCCCAGCCTAATGACCTGAAGGACGTGCAACGACTCACAGGCTGCGTGGTAGCAGTGTGCAGATTCATCAGTCGTCTTGGCGAGAAGACATTGCCACTCTACAAGCTGATGAAGAAATCAGATGAATTCGTCTGGACCGATGAGGTAGACGCTGCGCATAAGGATCTGAAGAGAGTGCTATCCACTGCACCAGTCCTAGCAGCTCCCGAAGACCAGGAGTCCATGTTACTATGCATGGCGGCAACCAACAGGGTCATCAGCATCATCATCGTGGTAGAATGCAAGGAAGAAGCGCAAGAGTACGGCATCCAGAGACCAGTCTACTACGTTAGTGAGGTCCTGACAGAATCCAAACAGCGCTACCCTCACTACTAGAAGTTGGCATATGGAGTTTTCCTAGCTTCACGCAAGCTACGGCACTACTTCTATGACCACAAGATCACAGTGGTGAGCAAGGGTCCAGTGAAGGACATCATCAACAACAGCGACGCAACAGGAGGAGTTGCGAAGTGGGGCATCGAACTGGACTCCTTCAACATCGACTACAAGCCTTGCAGTGCCATCAAGTCCCAGGCTTTGGTGGAATTTATGGCAGATTGGAAGGAAGCCTATGAAACTACGCCAGTCCCAGAACCAGAGCATTGGGTGATGCACTTTGATGGCTCAAAGCTGCAATGCGGCTCGGGGGATGGAGTGACACTCAAATCCCCTAAGGGAGATGAGCTCAGCCAAAGCTGCAATGTTTCATCGCATACTCCTTCACTTTCCATGCTCTAGTGCTTGTCAATAAACATCGTCGGGTGCGCGCTCAGCGCTCCCGATGGGAGTAGCCCCCGAGGCTATAGTCGAACAAAACTTTTTTTGAGTATAGGCTCAAATATAGTGTACTCCATCATCATGCTTCAACTTGAAATAGTTTAGCGATAACTTCATCGGGTGCGTGTTCAGCGCTCCCGATGGTAGTAGCCCCCGAGGCTATAGTCGAATGTTGTCGAGTACAGTCTCCTAATTTGGTTTTTGTATTGTCGGCGCCAACCTTGCTTGTTCTTTTCTGTCATCTTTTATTTGATAGTCGCCATATTTGATACTCGTCTATTATATGCATCTGTTGAATTGATCTCTAATCTTTCATCCTCTTCATGACGTCAGTGGCCAAATTTAGCTATACGTCACCCTTACTGAGCGCGTACCATTTCATGGGTAGCGCGGTAATTTTTGTATTTCTCTGCCTGTTAGTAGGCTGCCTCTTCCGCTCCTTTCGCCATGTCTCAGCCCATGTTCCTTCACCGAGAAGGTATATAAAGGGATAGTGGGGATTTGTACTGTTTACCAGCTCTTTCTCTCCGCCGCCGCCGCTGTTGTCAATCTCTGCTTCCTACTCCTCTCGTGCATAGCCCCCAGGCGCGGATTTGTAGATGTGCGTGAAGCACCTTGCGTCTAAGAACACCATGGCTAAGGGAAAGACAATGACCTCCGCGACTAGCTGGGTGCCCTCTGCCATCATGCAGAAGGAGGTGGAGAAGGCCAGGATGGACGACCTCATCTCCAGCAGCGACTCCATCAAGTTCCCCAGCACCGAGCGGATCCCTCAGCCCCCGAGCGGTTATCGAGTGATGTTCCTCTCCTTCCTCTTCCACGGACTGTCTCTTCCTACCCACGAGTTTCTTCATGGGCTTCTTTTTGTTTATGGTGTGCAGCTTCACCAGCTCACACCTAACTCCATCCTCCATATCGCTTGCTTTGTGACTCTTTGCGAGTCATTCCTGGGGATTGATCCCCACTTTCTTCTTTGGAGATCTATCTTCTGGCTCCACCCCAGCGTTGGTTTAGCCAAAAAACCTGAACTAGGCGGTGCTGTTGTCTCTGTGCGCCCTGAGGCGCAGTATCTGGAATTTTCCATGTCTGCGTCAGTCCAAGGTTGGAGGACCAAATGGTTTTACATAAAAGACCGTAAGGCCTCCTCTGAAGATGAGTATGGCCTAGCCCCCTTTGATGCCTCCAAGGAACTGAAGAAATTGGCATCGTGGGATTCGCCTCTCTCAGATGCTGAAATGGAGTAGATTGCTCCTCTATTGACCTGTATCCAAGCTCTGAAAGGAGGTAAGGGGGGCGCATTGTCGGGTATTCAGCTCATGGCGTTCTTTGTGCAACGTCGAGTTCAACCCCTGCAACATCGCCTTGCCAAACTTTGGAGCTACTCTGGCTTGGTGGATCCATCTCGCGTCTCTGGAGATCTAATGGAGAAGCAAGAAGTCGACAAGCGAGTTAGGAGCCTCACCAAGCTCACCAAGGACCATGCGGTTGCTGAATTGGCTGCTAGTTATTTCGACTTTGTGCACCCCTACCCAAGGTATATAGTTGTTTGCTTTATACATTTGTTGTCAAATTCATCAGTTTTGAGCTGTGTTTATCCTTGTATCTGTTACTTGGCTGATTTATTCGCTTGTAGGACCACCAATTCCTCATTTCACACCCTCCTCTTCCAGAGGAAGGGCCCCTTCTGGCTGATCTGGCCTCTTCTATATCTGAAGCCCCCGAGGCTGAAGAAAATCAGGACGGAGATGAAGCCGAAGAATCAGAAGAGGATACCAGCTCGACGACATCGCCTCCTCCTGCGCTTTCTGAAGACACTAGTGCGGACAAGAAGAGGAAGCGTGTCGACAAGTTTACTTCTTCGAGTACCTCTCTACAGAGAATAGCGGCTAATAAAGCCCCTGTTCTAGAAGAAGATGTTGAATTCTTTGACCTCCTAGCATTGTAAGTGTTCTACGAGTTCTACGATTGCACTGTACTTGCTCTCTTTCTTTCGGGTTGTATATAACCTGTTTCCTCTTGTAGTGATGACAAAGAGCCACAAAGGGATACTATGGCTGCTCCTTCTACTCAAGCTGTGATTGCTGATGAGCCTTCCGCACAAGAAATTGTGCCAAGGACCACCAGGGCTTCTGTCAAGAAGGTTCCTGTGACCCGAAGCATCAAGCGATCAAAAAGATCCAAGGAAGCCGACATTGCTCTTGAAGCCCATGAATCCGCGGTCTCTCCTGATGATGTGAGTAAATGTCCCTGACTTACTTTCCTTGTGTAATCTATCCTCTTACGCGTCCTTTTTTCCCAGGCATTGTTGAAGAGATTTGTCGCCTTGGGCACTGAATGTGCTGAGTATCTAAAGGTTGCTAAAGCTTTCGAAGGTAAATTATGTTGTCTTGGCTTTTGCTTGCCATGTATGCTTCTCTTTGCTGTGTGTTTGACTTCTTACCTTTCTTTGCTGGACTGCAGATGCTCTAGCATCAGCCAATGCCCGCATTGCATCGCTGGAAGACGAGCTCAGTGCTTCGCAGAAATCCTATGATGTTGCGACCGCCGCCAAAGCAAGTGCTAAGAAGTCGCAGAAGTCAGCACTGGCTAGGGCGAAGAAAACGGAAAAGGCTTTGGCCGATGCTAACAAAGAGCATTCCCAGCGAGAGCAAGCCATGGCGGAGCGTCTATGCACGATGTCTGCTGCTGCTGGAGGTACATACTCGCCTTGTCCTCTTCTTCGACTGTTGTTGCTTTCTTGCACTTGCTAATACTTTCCTTTCCTGCTTTTTCCTTGTCCCCTTTGTTGTATAGGATTTACCGGGGTGTCTTTGTTGACTCTGCAACTGGGCAATGATCCTCTGATGACCGCGGTTAACTTACTCGAAGCAAACTGGATATCTATCCAGGAGATCTTTGAGTTGGTGAGCCGCGTTCTGACACGGATGTTCGTCGGGTTGTGGCCCATGAAGAAGGCGAAGGTTCCGAACAATGACTTGAAGAAACTTGCTGAAGCCTTCGATACGACTAACGACCCCGTCATCCAGCTGAAGGGGCTTTCTTTGAAGCGAGGTGCTGAGGGTGCTATCACACTTTCTTATGCACATGGTGCAGATTTCGACTGGGAGAAGGTGAACTCTCCTCATGGCCGCACCCGCTCAGAGTTAAAGGCCTTCTTCGAGAAGGCGAAGAAGTTTGCGCCCGCCCTAGTATCGATTATTTCTCCTTCGGCGGCTTCCGCGACTTCTACGGCGCCAACTCCCTTGACTCTAGCGATGGAAGAGCCCGCACCTCCTTCAAATGCTTGCAATGCTTTTGCCATGCCTTCCTCCGCCACGGAGCAAAATGCTGAGGTGGCATAGATTCGGCCTCTTATTGTAATTTCCAATTTTTGCTTTTGGTGCAAAACATTTAATTGTGTGCAACCCAAGAACTTTAGTCAGAGGGTTTGCACCTATGTAAATATGCTTCTTTTCGATTATATCGTGTTGGCTTCTAAAATGCTTCTCTTTTCTTTTCTTTTGGCTTCCAGTCTATGTGTATTGGTGATCCTCCAAGTCACGAGCAGGCTCCCTCTGGCGCTTTTGACTCTAAAGCTTCGTCGCCTCCTCGCTGCTGCTATCAATGCGCTGAATATTCTTCAAGGATTTCGGATCTTGAGAATCGCTTGACTTTAGCCAAACGCCAAGCACAGATGACTATAGATAAAGCTAGCAAAGCTTGTGGTTTGATGAAGCAGATATCTGTTCTCGATTATAAGGTGTCTAGTCTGATGGCGAAGATTCTCCATCATGAAGAATGCAACTCTTTTGTCATCGGCATTATCGAGTCTGCCTGCGAGATGTTACGATGTAAGATTCCTTGCGACTTCTCTTTTTCCCTTTTGTTCCACTGCTGCTTTGTGATATCCTTTGTCATCTTAGGCACTTGTTTGGATTTTGCTGCTGAAGACCGTCGGGTTACCGAGCGAAATGCGGCTCTGGAAAAGGTGTCAGTGGGTATTGAGACTTTGTGGTCTGATCCTTGCCGCCGTCGTGCTATCGTATTTGTCGATGGATTTCGTGTCGCAAGAACACGGGGTACCACGCGACGGACCCAAAGATTCGAACGCAGGGGGCTGAACGCGTGAGATCTAGGATCGCAATGAAGCACGGTGATGGAAGCCTCGAGTTGTCAAATGCACTATGCACTACAGAGAGAGATGCCGAGCTTTACCCAGGTTCAGGGCCCTCGTGGTGAGGTAACACCCCTACTTCCTGCCTTCTTGTATTGCAACGCGACACCTCGCGAGGAGTACAAGGTCTTGGTTACAATGTTCTAGCTGGCCAGAGGTTGAAGAACCTGCGTGCCCAGCTAGCAACTCTGAGAAGATCAGATCCCATCTAAGGGGTAGCCTCCCCTCCTTTTATAGCGCCAAGGTCCTCCTTCCCCTTATCTTCTTGGGAAAGGGGTTGCCACACACACGGCCAAGGAGGGAGGACAGCTGTAGACTACTCTCTTCTGTGGATGTAGTCTTTGTAGGGTAGTGGCGCCGGTCAACAGGAGTGGGTGGAGGAAGCTGACGTCTTCCTCTGGCGCCCTGCACCGTCCACGCTATTTTTAGGGGGGTGGCCAACAACCATTGTGCCGCTTTGGGCAGGCACAGCGAAAGTTGGTCTCCTCCCTGTCGGGGGTAGCGTGGGCGGTACGCGGTCTTCTGTTCTTCGTCTTCTTGCTCTGCACGCCAACGTGCTAAGCTGGCGTGGACTTGGTCCTTCTCCTCACCAGCGGGGGCTCATGAGGAGGTCTTCTGGTCCTTAGCAGTTTCCACCGTTGTTCTCCTCACGAGGCGCCTCCTCGTGAGGGTCTTCTCTGTAGCTTGGGTTGTCGGTTCTCCCCTGGGCTGAAGATGGGCTGATGATGGGGCCCAGGAGCAGGTGGACTGGTATACCCCAGTATCCAGAACACCGACAGTAGCCCCCGGGAGCCCGGCCCATGAACGCGCCCTCTTGAGGGAGCGAAGGGCCGGGGGCCCCATAAGATGCTGGGCCCTCCGACGGCACGCGTCAGCCGCGCGGTCAGAGGACCATGTGAAGAAGCGGAGGTCATGGGCACGTGGCACCCTCGCAGTCGGCGGAGCGAAGCGGCGTGGAGATCGTGCGTAGTGGGTGGGGTAACGGGCGTTTTTCGAACCGTCGCATCAAGGGCGATGCTTCGGAAACCACGCCCCAGACGCCCCCCTTAAAGGCTTGGCAGAGAAGGCTCTTCCCCCTTCCCATAGCACATTGCCACCGCCGCCACCTCCCTGTCGAAGATCTTGCGCATCCCAAACCTTCTAGCCTCCAATCTTCTCGCTGCATCTCGCCCTCGCCCAGAGCCATGGCACCGCGCAGGGCCGTTGGAGCGGCGAGGTCTTCCGCAGCTGTGCCGCGGCCGGCGGCGCCCCTGCTCGACTCCCGCATCAAGAGCAGCCGCGAGCTCCAGACCGTCCGAGAGATGGTCGGGAGCAAGAATAATGAGTGGGGCGCCACCCGCATCTGGCAAGGCCGTGCGCCACGAGACACTCTGCCCCCGACGGCGCAGCCTTTCTTCCTCTTCTCCATCTTCGCCGGCTGCTACCGCCATTCTCCCCCTTCTTCCTGGCGATCCTAGAGACTTACGGGATCCAGGCCATCCACCTGCATCCCAAGTCCGTCACCTTGCTGGCGGTCTTCGCCTACGCCTGCGAGGCCTGGATCGGCATCAAGCCGTCGGTGGCGTACTTTCGCCACCTCTTCTCCCTCCGGTCCTCTGGGCTGAACCAGAGTTCTGGATGCGTCTCCTTCATCGCCACCGCCGGAATAGAGGGTGACTTCATCGACTTGAAGTGGATGAAGAAAGTTGAAGACTTTCGGAGCCGCTGGTTCTTCGTCGACATCCTCGAAGAATCAGAGCTCTTCCACGTCACCGGGATTCCTCCCGCCAAGCTCACCACCTGGGCCAGCGAGGCTCTTCTTGAGGAAGCCCTGAGGATGCTCCGCCCGCGAATCTGAGATTCCGGAATGCCGGCGTCACAAGGACCATGGTCGGGGTAGAGTTCGTCACCCGACGCATTGCCCCCCTATAGGACCACCGCCGGGAGATCTGGAGGCACAGGGCCAGGGACGACCTCAGGCTCCACGTCAGCGAGCTCAACGCCGACGCTCGGGAGGAGGTAATAAGAGCCTTCTTCTCTTCCGCCGCCATCCCCGCCATCCTGCGCAATGCCTTGCCGATTTACAATCTGGGCGCTTGAGAGACCAGCCGTGTTACGGCGGGGATCTTGAAGTTCAACGCCTGGGGCCTGTTCCTTGCTGACGGCATCGTGCCTGGCCCTCTCCCGAGCGCACCTGCGGCCAGCTCAGAGCAGGACTCGGCAGCAAGGGGAACAGGGCCCACAGCCTCTAGAGATGGCGATGATGACGACGCGGAATCTGGTGAGCGACTGGTCCGCCGGAGGCGTCCCGTGGGCACTGTGGTGCTCTCAGACTCCTCCGACAACGACTCCTCCTCACCGGACCAGCCCGCCGAGGGAGACGCCGACGCGTCCTCCTCGCGAGGCCTGGAGGAGGAGGGGCGCCGAGCCCGCCTGGAGGCGGAGCGCCACTCCAAGTTTAATGATGAACGCGCCAGCCGGCAACCTGAGACAGGGGCCTCCCATGGGAAGAAACCGGCGGGCGAATCTTCCGCGCCCCCGCCGCCACCGTCTGCCCTCCCGAGCAAAAGAGGATGGGTGGAGCGGGACACCTCGTGAGTGTTCCTGCACAAAGACCTTTACCTCTTGTCTTACCTTTCCCCTAACCTCATTCCCCCTTTTCCTCTCCAGGGATGCCGAGGAGAAGAAGGAAGAGAAGAAGAGGAGGAAGAAGAGGAAGACCGCTCAGGCCACACCGGGCCCTGACCCGGCCACCACGGCCACATCGACGACGCCGCCGTGCGCCGCCGGAGAAGAAGAGGACCGTGCGTCTACGGACGCGCAGTCCGCCCCGGGAGCCGCTGCGGCTCCGAGCACGTCCGAGCGCCCTAGCGCAGGGGGCACACCGGAGACCACGGGGGCAGCTGCGGCTGCCCCCTCTGTAGCCAACACCACCATCGCCCCGGAGGTGCCCTCGACGAGCACAGCCACGCCGTCTGGCACGAGGGTAGCCCCCGAGCCGAGTGGCGAGAAGAGGACGGCCTCCACTAAGCCGGGGCCCTCCAGAGCCCCAACGCCTCCCCTGCCAGAGATTCTAGGGAGGCCTACGAGGATCGCAGCTGAGCCCCACGCTGCTGACCCATGGGCGGGGGTGCTCGCGGCCATGACCGGCGCCCTTTGGGATGAGGTCATCAGGGCGCGCACCGCTGAGGAGGTGCGCATCGACGAGGGCTGGGCCCTCCTGCACCAAGCCACAGAGAGATGCCGTCTCCTGGACCAGCGTGCCACCGAGTGCCACGAACAGGCGAGGAAGGAGGCGGAGGAGATCCGTGCCAGCGCGGTCGAGGAGGCCGAAGAAGCTCTGGCGAACGCCAGGGAGTCGGTGAGGGGGGTCCTGGCCAGGGCGCATCATGGGGCCATGGAGATCATCTCCGAGGCACGCCAGAAGATCCCCCCCACCGTCGGGCCTCCCAACCCAGCCTTGGCTGGGGAGGAGGCCAAGCGGGCAGCTCAGCACCTCCTGGACCAGGCCAGGACCAATGCCGATGGTCTTCTCGCCAACGCCCAGCAGAGGCTAGACAAAGTCGAGGACCGAGAGGCCCTCCTCCATGCCCACGAGGAGAGCGCTGATTCCCGGGCGGAGAGCCTGAGCCTGCAAGAGGCTAGGCTCGCTGTCCGAGAAGCAGAGGCTCGCGAGCGCGAGCGGGGACTCCGCCTCCGAGAGGAGCAGCTCCATGCCCTCGAGGATCAGCTCAACAGGGAGCGAGAGGCCCTCGAGAGCCGGGAGGCAATGGTCAGCCAGTCCACCGCTGAGCTGACCCAGCATCAAGAGGCGCTGAACCAGCGCGAGGCTTCCCTCCAGGGAAGGATGGACCACATGCTGAACCAGCGACGAGTCAGCATGGAGTAGGAGTTCGAGCGGAGGTGCGCCGAGGTCACCGAGGCATGCCGCGCGGACTTCCGCTCCAAAACCGACGTCGCCCTGGTGAGGTACAAGCAGGGGCGCGAGACCCTGGAGTGTCAGGTCTGCGAGCTGGAGATTAACTGAGGGAGGCGCACGAGGTGCGCCGGGGTGCCGAGCGCGCCCTTGCTGAAGCTGATGCCACCATCGCCTCGCTCTGGCGTGACGTGCAGAGGCTTGAGGAGGAAAACTCGGCATCGGTCCTGCAGGTCGTGGAGATCTCTAGGGAGCTCCAGGAGGCTAGGGACTTCGAAGAGGAGGCACGCGTGCTGCGAAGGCAGCGGGTGCAGATGTTCCGCGGGTTCTCAGCCCGCGTCATGGCGGCGGCGCACCGCCTGGGCATCCACGGGCTGAACCTGCCGACCGTCCCTGAGGACAACGGGTTGATCTTGCTCTTCTTCAGCCAGCTGGCTGAACAGCTGGATAGCGCGTCGGCGAAGGTCTTGGAGCTCATCGACGCCGAGTGCCGGGAGCTGCTGGGGCTCGCGGGGACGCGAATCTTCTCCAACATCCAGTGCCTCCGCCCCGACCTCAACCTAGAAGAGGTACTGCGGAGGCCGTCGCCTCCACCACCGGGAACTCCCGACTGCGCGGCGGTGGCCAGGGCAGAGCGGGTGGAGATCGCCCTGCGACGGCTGCAGGCCATCTACGCCCGCCCTGGAGCACCCGCCACCGCGGACCAGGAGAGCTCCTCCAGCGGTGACACCTCCGGTTCCGGGGAGTCCGGCAGCGAGGAAGCTGGGGAGGAAGATGATGGAGTGACGGAGTCCAGCGAAGAGGCGTCCTCAGGCTCCAGCCAAGGCACCGGCGATGACGAGGGTGACGCGGCGGTCGCCCAGTAAGCTCCTCCTAGACCTCCTCCAGAAGAACTGAGTTAGCTGCGCACTTGGCAGCTGTTAGACATTGCCCGGCTAGGCCATTTTAAGTTGTAATTGTACTTAAGGCGTCGTTTGCCGAATTATCCTCATTTGCACCCTTGCGTCATTTTCCTTGTCTTGCCTTCGTCTGGGGAATGCTCTACGCCGTTCAGGGGCCAACCTCCGAGCAGGACAGCAACCTGACGCTTAGTATGCAGCTCGTGGTGCAAGGCTAGCGGGTGCTGGCACTCCAGAGGTGACTGTAATGGCACACAGAACTATTTCCCTACAGCCCCCCTGGCGTCCAAACACAACAAAGGTGATTCCAGGAGAAGAAACACAAGGCCGCAGGCAAGGACAGCAGAGTATTTGAAGAAATTGGCACAAATTGTGCGACCCCCACACGCTCATGTGCTTTCATTCGAGCGTCGCTCGAGAGGAGAGAGCACCATGGATCGTATGAGATGACTGTTGCAGGTCCCTTCCCTAGTCAGAGCTCGATCTGTTCTGGGTTTTGCGGGCCTGTTGTTTTCCGGGCGAAGGCCCCAGCGCGGACACCGTGCTCTGGCTCTTTCTCGAAAGGCAGTCGAGCGAAAACTCACGTTCGCATTAAGTCGCAGTTAGCTGAAATTGCGAGGCTGGTGGAGCCAAGACTCACGATTCTAGGCAGCTTCTATAGATTAGAAAAGATTAATGGTGAGTGAGATTACCGTTTACACTTTGTTCCTTGCGCAGACGAAGGGCTCCGTTTCCTCAGCCGAAGGCAAAGGGGGGTGGCGCCCCTTAAGCCCCCTTGCCCCATCTTCAAGTACCTGGGGACGGGGCCATCAAGGACGGCGCAGGCCTACGCGTCCTCTGGCTCAGGTCCCAGGGGTGCGTATCTGTCGAGGAAGCGCTCGCAGAGGTCCCTCTAGGACGAGATGGATCTTGGCGGCAGCCCGTAGAGCCACTGGCGAGGCTCTCCCTTTGTTGCCATCATGAACCAACCGGCCATGACACGTCCGTCGCCTCCCGCCGACCGTATGGTGGCCGCGTAATGCTGCAAGAACTCCACAGGATCAGAGGTTCCATCGTAACGCGCACCGATTTCCGGCCGGAAGCAAGATGGCCATGTTGCGCGGTGAAGCGGCCCGTCGAGTGTCGCAAAGCCCTCGAAGCCGAGGTCGCCGGGCGCTGGCGCACCCTCTCCAATGGCTTCCAGGCCATCAAGGACTTGAAGACGATCTCGGCGACAGCTCGCGTAGACAGCGCGAAGGCGAAGACGACGACGATGATCGTCACTCATGTCGAAGCAGATCTGGAAGAAGACACACCACAGCCCCCTACCTGGCGCGCCAAATGTCGATGGATTTCGTGTCGCAAGAACACGGGGTACCACGCGACGGACCCAAAGATTCGAACGTAGGGGGCTGAACGTGTGAGATCTAGGATCGCAACGAAGCACGGTGACGGAAGCCTCGAGTTGTCGAACGCACTACGCACTGCAGAGAGAGACGCCGAGCTTTACCCAGGTTCAGGGCCCTCGTGGTGAGGTAACACCCCTACTTCCTGCCTTCTTGTATTGTAACGCAACACCTCACGAGGAGTACAAGGTCTTGGTTACAAAGTTCTAGTTGGCCAGAGGTTGAAGAACCTGCGTGCCCAGCTAGCAACTCCGAGAAGATCAGATCCCATCTAAGGGGTAGCCTCCCCTCCTTTTATAGCACCAAGGTCCTCCTTCCCCTTATCTTCTTGGGGAAGGGGTTGCCACACACACGGCCAAGGAGGGAGGACAGGTGTAGACTACTCTCTTCTGTGGACGTAGTCTTCGTAGGGTAGTGGCGCCGGTCCACAGGAGTGGGCGGAGGAAGCTGACGTCTTCCTCTGGCGCCCTGCACCGTCCACGCTATTTTTAGGAGGGTGGCCAACAACCACTGTGCCGCTTTGGGCAGGCACAGCGAAAGTTGGTCTCCTCCCTATCGGGGGTAGCATGGGCGGTACGCGGTCTTCTGTTCTTCGTCTTCTTGCTCTGCACGCCAACGTGCTGAGCTAGCGTGGACTTGGTCCTTCTCCTCACCAGCGGAGGCTCGTGAGGAGGTCTTCTGGTCCTGAGCAGTTTCCACTGTTGTTCTCCTCACGAGGCGCCTCCTCGTGAGGGTCTTCTCTGTAGCTTGGGTCGTCGGTTCTCCCCTGGGCTGAAGATGGGCCGATGACGGGGCCCAGGAGCAGGTGGACTGGTATACCCCGGTATCCAGAACACCGACAGTATTGCTTCAAGACCGTGCCCAGCATATCGGCGAGTCAGTTGATGGTTGCCAAAGAGCTCTCATAACTATGCATTCTGTTATGCTTCCTCGCAATCCTCTGCCTGGAAGTTTCCCACTGCTTCTCGATACTTTTAGATCTAGTCAGCGTATTCATCGGTTGATAGAACTGAACGTAGTGGCAGGTGCCAATTTTGCTCTTGGGTGGATGCGTAAGTGGTACCCAAGACTTAATTATAGCTCTATGTCACTGAGTTTAGCTCCAGGTGGAGCTAGTCTACGAGTACATATGGAGAGTACCTTGCAGCCTGCTCGAAGGATTATAGCTAGGCTGTTGTGAGCGGATGCCGCGTTTTTCCGCGAGTATCACTATTTAGATCCTTTAGGTGTAGACGATTCTGATAACCCGCTGTTGTAATACTTGTGTATATGTGAAACACGAGAGTTTCTTATTTCGCGACTGTATGTCTGAAATTTGTTCTCAGAGCGTTTTGTATGATTCGTGCGTTTGCCGCATTTTCCCTTTGAAAGACTCGTAAACTCGAATATGAGGAACGTTTTGTCTTTATTATACTTGTAATGTAAGATACATGGGGTGACCCAAGAGATCCGGCCTATGACCTGTGTTCTGGATCTAGAGGGCATTGCCTCTGGGATGACTCGTGGCTTTTACAGCCTTATTCTTTCTACTCTACTTTGTTGTTCTTGATGCTTATGCCATCATGGCCTTCTCTTCTTCTTCTGTAACTTTGTCTTCTCCTGATGCTTCTACTCGTGGTTTCTTCATCTCTGGCTCCGTAGCACGTCCTTCGGGTAGCTTGACGCCTTCCGTAGTCATGCTTTTCACCTTCTCTGCATAGTTGGCTATCATGCCAAAGTTTTGTGCCATCTTGTGGAACTCCTTGTTGCAGAGGTCTGAAACCTTGAAGCTTCCCTTCACTGTGATTATTCCCTTTGGTCCTAGCATCTTGAGTACTAGATACGTATAGTGAGGCACTACCATAAATCGTGAAAATGTGGGTCGCCCGAGGATCGCATGATACTGAGATGGCCAGTCCATGACCTCGAAGTCTAGCTTTTCTCTTCTGTAGTTTTGTCGGTTGCCGAAGCAAACATTGAGTGCTATCTGCCCTAGTGGATATTTGGCACTTCCTGGTATGATCCCATGGAAGGAACAGTCTGTTGGCTTCAGGAACTCTAGTGATATATGCATTGCTCTGAGCATTTTCGCATATATTAAATTGATTCCACTTCCCGCGTCCATGAATATTCTGTTGACATCGTATGCGCCGATTTGAGCTTTGAGTACCAAGGGCGCGTTTCCCGGCCAAGGTACTGTTATAGGGTGATCTTCTCTGTTGAACTCGGTTGGTTGTTCTGACCAGTGTAGATATTCTGTTGTAGCTGGAGGTGAAGTGACTGCTAGACTGACTTGTCGGGTAATGCTTTTTTCTTCTTTGTTCGACTTGGGCACAGGTTGTATCATTGATGTGATGTGTCCCTTAGATGGAACGTACCCTCCATCGTCATCGTGTCCCTGGTTTGGCTGGTCTTGTCCTTGAGGGGCTCCATTGTTCCCTTGTTGATTTGTGGGAGGCTTGTTGCTTCCTTCGTATCCTTGTCGCTTTGCTTCGGTTTGCTTACTTAATGCTGCCTCTTGTAGCTTCAAGAATGTTGTGCAATCTTTCATTGCATGCCTAGATACTCGCTTTCCATCGACGAACACTGAGTGTATATGACAAGGTCCATTTAGCATGTCTTCTGGTGACGGGTTATACTCTCTGGATTCTCTTGTGGGAAACTTTTTATAGTCCTCTTTCCCGTAGCTTCGATATCCCGAGCTTCTGCGATCACTCCCTTGGTAGCTGTTGTCCTTATATCCTGTGGCTACTTGGCTGTGGGAGCCGTGGTTGTCGTAATTGCGGGACCTTCTTTTTTGACTTCCATATCTGTTTCTTCTATCGTCCTCTGGCGATCATGTCCGCTTGTTGTTGCATGCATCTTCTCCATCTGCAAATCTGTTTGCTACGTCCATGAGGTCTGACACTATTTTCGGCTTAATTCTTCCCATCTCTTCGCCTTAATCCAATTATGAACGCGTCTATTGCACTTTCATCTAAAACTTCAACTGCTGAGTTTTTGATAAGACTCCATCTTTGGATGTATGCCCTTAAGGTTTTGTCGCATTGTTGCACAAATGCTTTGACTTCTTCTATTGATGCCAGCCGCTTGTATGTCGATCTGAAGGTGCTTGTGAATTGCTTCATGAGATCTTCCCAACTTCCAATAGTTTCTTTCTCTAGTTTGCTCAACCATGACCTTGCTGCGCTGGTGAGGTGTAGTTGCAAACTTTGCATTGCTGTTTCTTTGGTTCCTCCCAATATTTGTACTGCTTGTAGATAGTCTGAGAGCCATGATTGTGGTTCCTGTGATCCGTCGTACTTTTGTTGATCATGAGGTAGTTTGAACCCCTTGGGTACTGGTGTAGTGCGAACCCTGCGGGTAAAGCATGATGCTCCCATCTCCTTTTCATCGTCTTCATAGTCGCGCTTTCCGTTTGGAGATCGAGATCTTCGGGTTCCTCCATGTTTTGGGCTCCCGTGGTGTCTTGGTGATGGCAATCGAGATTGTTGATTACTATTTCTGTGCCGAGGACTATTATGACGGTGAGGTGACCTTGGCTTGTGTGTTTCCTTGTGGTGATATGCCTCCTCTCCTTTTGCTGATAGCTTGTGGCCCACCATGTTTAGTCCGTTCAGCGCTGCTCTGTGCATATGTTCCCTAGGGTCCCCTGGACTTGGTCGAGTTGTAAGCAGATATGCTTGAGCTGCCACTAGTGCTGCTTCAGGGGTTTTTGGTACGATGTTTCCCTACTCGTCGACCGATAGGAAGGACGAGTCGAGATTTTTGGAGATGCTTTGCCTTTCTGAGTACTCGAGGTTTTTGTACCTTGAACCATGTCGATGATTTCTCCTTGCGTTAGTATGTGACGCATCGCTTCGTGCTCTGCGAGTGGCGTTGCTGGCTGCAATGGCTGAGTCTTTTCTTTTTTGTATCTCTATTTTCTCCTTTGCCAGTTGCTTTGCCTGCTGCCTTAGGGCATAGTGATACCCCAGGAGCATATCCTTGCTGGAATTTGATGGTATTGGTGTGCCATTTTCCATAGCTTCCCTTATTACTCTCCATTCATCGGCTGATAGTCAAATTTTTTCCCTAGTTGTGAGGGATTCTGTTGTTTGCCCTTCTGCTAGATGATTTGCTCCTGTGTCAATATTTGCTGGGTTTAACATTGGATTTTTGTTTTTGTCGAATTCTTCTGAATTGTCTCCTACAATGGTGAGCACCTGGCATTGTTTGCCGATTTTATTATTAAAGCTTGAGAAGATCGAGTCATCATCTTCAGAAAGCTCTAACCCTGTCTTCCACGTATCTGTTGACTTGTCTAAGATATCTTCGTGGCAGATCATGAGATCTTCGAGTTGGACCCCTACGTCGAAATTTTCCATTGTTTTGTCATCTTCTGCGATTTTTCCTTTTTCCACTTCTTCTAAGCCGACCGGCGAGTTTACCTCGCTGGAAGAGCCTTCAGAATATTCCATTATTGCTACAGTTTCGGGCTCACTTGCTGACGGATCTAGTTTTGCCGGTTTTGAAAGGCGAGTCGAACCCGATGGCCCGATGAAGATGCTTAGACTTCCGATTGTCAACTCCATCTCTTGGTTTTCATCGATTCCTGCACTGCTGTTGGCTACAAGCGAAAAAGCCATCGAATTCATGATTCCAATGCCCAGAGTCCCCACGGTCGGCACCAATTGACGAGGGTTAACTCGACAAATATCCTAGATGAAGGACTTTGGATCGGGGAGATAGGGCATCGGATGAACTCGAAGGTAAGGTTAGTCAAAATAGGTGTATATCGAAAGTAAACTTGGGTGTTGAACCTGGCTTCCTTTCAATCTGCCCTACACCGTCCCCTCATGGCCCCTATATATAGGTGGCCAGGTCTGGAGGATCGGGTAGGGTCCGATACAGATTACAATATCGACATACGGTAAGAACTCGTATCTCGACTATCATTACAATTGGGCCTAGCTTAACGGGCCTCAGGGGTACTTAACTAGCAGGCTCTATTAGCTATACCCTTGTCACTCCTTGAATAACAATTTGGTCATTGAATAATCTTCTTTATCTTTATCTTATTACAACATTGAAACCAACATATGGCTCAAGCATTGTCTACAGATAAGTCCTATACATATAACTCAATGCAAATGTTAGTCCATAGGGATTGTTATTAATTACCAAAACCACACATGGGGGCACATGCTCTTTCAATCTCCCCCATTTTGGTAATTGATGACAATCTCTTTGAGAGCGTTTATATAATGAATTTAAAGGACTAAGATGGTTACACTAACATCAAATACTACAAAAATATGTGATGTTAGTAGAACCATCATATATAGAGCAAACTCCCCCACAATCTATGCACGTGTGAATGAACTTGAATTTCATTGCATATATTGCCAACCAATGTTGTTGGTGGAGTTTCCACTATATATACTCAACCATGCAAAGCATGCAAGGCAAATGCTTAAGAACAAAACCAAAGCATGAAGCCCAATTCCCTTCAAACCCTCAAAATTTCTCCCCCATTGGCATCCATTGCCAAAATGGGCGGAAAGGCTTAGAAGGCCAATAGCGAGAGTTCCTCCTCAAGGTGTGCATGGCCCAAAAAGAGTGAAAACACGTGCACAAATCCAAAGATTTGTTTTTGGAGGAAATCAAACTATATTGAGGATCAAAGATTGCAAACAAAATAGGATGACATGATGGTTAAACTTCCAACAAATGAAGATAGCAATCAAAAGACTCAATTAGCGAAACAAAAAAATATTATGAGAAGACCAAAACAATGCTCTAAATAATATGAAGAAGCTCCCCAAGGTTTGTGCACAACATATTCCATTTGAATTGAAGTATAAGGTGCACAAACATGGAATCATCACTCCCTCAATATTATTCAAAACAAAATGATACCAAGTGACATCAAATACTATGATGACCACAAAATGGTGTTTTAAGATGAAATGAGGAAGCTCCCCAAGGTACGTGCACAAGATAGAATGTTTGCATTTGAATATAATTTGCACAACACGGAATCCTCACTCCATCAATACAACTGTTGGGTATTAAGTTGCAAGCAACAGATTATCGCCTTAAGCAAAGTGTGTAATGTAAACAATACAAATGTCCTTGAACACAAGATTGTTGTTTTCTCCCTAATAGCAACAACACATCTACAACCTTAGAGGTTTCTGTCACTCCCCCAGATTACTAGAGGCATGAACCCACTATCGATCATAAATACTACCTCTTGGAGTCACTAGCATCTACTTGGCCAAGATATCTACTAGCAACGGAGAGCATGCAAGATCATAAACAACATAGAGATGATAAATCAATAAATCAACATGACAAAGTACTCAATATTCATTGGATCCCAACAAACACAATATGTAGAATTACATAACAATGATCTTGATCATGATAGGTAGCTCACAAGATCTAGACATGAAGCACATGGAGGAGAAGACAACCATCTAGCTACTGCTATGGACCCGTAGTCCAAGGTAGACTACTCACACATCACTCCAGAGGCAGGCATGGTGATGAAGAAGGTCTCCGGTGGTGATTCCCCTCTTCGGCAGGGTGCCAGGAAGAGCTTCTGGACCCACCTGATCTCGCGTCGATGATGGCGGCGGCTTGCAGTATGTTTTCTGGAAAACTGATCGGGCCTTAGGGTTTTCTCGCCAAGGAGAATATATAGGCGGAAGGGCGGTGTTAGGAGGTGGGTCAGGTGGCCCCACCACCTGGTGGCGCGACCAGGGGCTAGGCCACGCTGCCCTATGGTGTGGCTGGCCCCTGGCTCCCCTCTGTCTCTACTTTGGACTCCGTCTTGTGTCGGGAAAAATAGGAACATCGGCTTTTGTTTGTCCAATTCTGAGAATATTTCCTGTGTAACTTTTCTGAAATACAAAAACAACAGAAAACATGGAACTGGCACTGTGGCATCTTGTTAATAGGTTAGTTTCAGAAAATGCATAAAAATGCCACGAAATGTAACAAAACACAAAGCAGATGGTGCATAAAGAAGCATGGAGCATCAAAAATTATAGATATGTTTGAGACATATCAGCCACCAGTCGGGTCTCTTGGGCCACCCTATGTATCGTTATATTCAGTATAATATATAAATAAAAGACAAGTTCCTCATTTATTGAGTTTACGAGTCCACTATATCAATACCTTTGCACGATGAAGAACGTCAGAAGTACTAATAAATTGCGGTAAATGTCGTGGGGATGACTATCTATGTAGGCCAAAGGCGGAGCAACCTGCCGGCTGGCATTCCAAAGATCGTCGTGGCACCCGGTCGTTGAGGCCGGCTTCGACCAAAGAGCCGGCTGCGCCAGCAACCGGCCAGAATCTTCTCCACCAAAGGCCCAAGCCGGCGAAGACAATGAAACCCTGAACCGCCGCTTTATTGAATCTTACAGGGCCCGATAGGAGCGGTAGAGGCTGGAGACCGGAGTGACGCCAGCCACGAGCGGCCTCCACCAACCGCACCAAGCAAACCCTATCTCCACGAAAGGATCCGAGGTGAGCCAGGGGCATATACCCCGGATATGCCGGTCAAGAAGACAAAAGGCACTTTATAAAGTAGCATGCGCCTAGGCAGAGGAACAGAAAGAAGTAGGACATGTGCCAGAGCCACGGGCACGAAGAAGCCGATAGTCGGGTAGCTAGACGACACCTTGTAACCAGGCTCCTGCCTATATAAATGGGCCTGGACCCTTAGAATAGGGAGATCAAACACTTCTTCTTCTTCGTCTAGACAACACAGCTCAAGGAGCACTGTAAGCCACCGTGTGCTGATAATAAAGACTAAGGTAGGACGTAGGGGTTTTACCTCCGGCGAGGAGGGCCCTGAACCTGGGTAAGTGTCATGTCGTCACTGCGCAATCTCAAGCCGGACCCGTCGTTGTTCTCAGACGAGCCCCTCCAATAAGCCATCCATATGGCTACTATCATGAAAATACCACAATAGTTGGCGCCCACCATGGGGCAACGTGTGGCAGCGACCAACGTGAAGTTTCGTCCAGGATCCCCATCGACTCTCAGCGAGAAGGTCGCCTCTGGCCTTGTCTGGAGGTTCGTTACCATCAACTGCATCAGCGACAACCTTGACTGCTTCGAGGACGGCTTTGGCGACAGCGGCTCCTTCCTCGACATTGGCGGCCACCGCTTCTACGTCGCCAAGCCATTCCTAGAGGAGGTAACCGATGTGTTTGACCCTCTCTATGTTGCAAGCTCAAGCTACAGTGAAAGCAGCGACCTTGGTGTCATGGTCGAAGTGCTGGCCCTGGGGATGAAGAGGGCGGCGACTCAGCGCGCACCCGCCACTTGAACGCATTCTTCCACAGGAGCAAATCGCTCCACTCCCAGAGCAGGATACCTCGGACGTCGCTGTCATAGACCTACACGCACCACTCGACCATGCCATATTATAATAAGTAGTTTCAATGTGTAGTACTATGTAGTAGAAGTTCCTTATCAAATTGTAGTAAGAATTTTCAAAATGGCTAGCCCGTGCAAGGCACGGGGTTGATGCCTAATTCTTTTTAAGGGGGTAAGATTATAACAACCCAATTTTTTTGAAAATAAAAATAAATGCAATTTATTCAAATACCAAATTTTTTAGCCAACAAAAACTTTTATTTTTTATACAAAATTTGAGCATTTGGCTCATATGATTCAAATAATAAGAATAATAAACATGTTCTGACTTGAGCCCTTCGAGCCTAAGTTTCAAAACTACTACCTTATTATTTTATTTCAAACATCAACCTATTCAAGAACCTTTTAAAACTTCCCATGATTTCTTAACCAAATTTTGAGACCAAATAAACCCTTTTCTTAAAAGTGGGTTATTTAATTATAGTTGCTTTCTACATATTTAATCTTTGCATGAGTACATGCTACACCTACTTATGTATGGAAGTGTGGGGAGCCCGGTTTACCACCCAAAATTCCCGTTATGCATACAATTCATGATCCCAGGAAGACCATCATGAATCCACATAACAGAGTTGGCATTACAGAGTACATCATCCATTACATAACGAGTCAAATAGTCTTACATGGCCACTTGGCCGAATTCAAATGCCACGCAGGGCAAGTTCACAAAGCATTGCAGCGGATACAAGGGTAGAGTTGGTAGCCCATGTCATGCCTCTACCCTATAGGCGACTGTCCGGGAGACGGAACCTAGTTCGCACCGGCATCGTCGAACTCCTTACCATCATCATCATAGTCTTCACCATAATCTGGCCAAGTTAATAGCCAGGGACAAAGTCGTGAGTACATTTTGGAATTGTACTCACAAACCACCTAAGAGGAACAATTACATGTTATTTGGCTGTAGCAAGGGGGAATGGTTCAGGCTAGTTGCTCTATACTAATCATAGTTTCTCGTGTCGATATAGCATGCCATACGACATCTCTATATCATAGTTTATCTTGCCGATATAGCATGTCATACGACATCTCCATATCCTTATTAAAGAAGATTTTCTATAAAACCATTTTAGTAAAAGCTCTAGGGAAGGGGGAACTCATTTATTTTCTAAAGTAACGATGGTCAATCGAACATGACAACCTCCTTTCCTCGGCAGTACCCTACAAGCACTCCGAACCACCATCGTGCTACGGCAGTGCCCTCCGAGTACTCCGTCTGGCACCTTTCTCCTTTTCTTTCTGAAAACACTTTTATAAAACCAAAGCTTGACATTGGGTTAGGCAACAACCAGTTCAACTGTCCATGACCGAGGACTCGGCTATTTGAATAGATTTACACTCTACAGAGGTTGTACACTTTACCCACACCATCCGATAAATCTGTTGGGATACCACCACGGATCATCATACACAAGTATGCAGGGTTCAGATAATCGATCAGAGTCCTCCATCCATCTACCTTAGTATGGGTGCCTACCCTGTGGAGTCTACCTCCCCGGCACGCTAATATGTCTCTAACGTATCTATAATTTTTGATGCTCCATGCTTGTTTTTACACCATTTGCTTAGTGTTTTATTACACTTCGTGGCGTTTTTATGCATTTTCCAGAACTAACCTATTAACGATATGCCACAGTGCTAGTTCCCTGTTTTCTGCTATTTTTTGTGTTTCAGAAAAGTTACACAGGAAATATTCTCAAAATTGGATGAAATAAAAGCCAAATATCTAGAAATTTACCGAAGCTTCCAGAGAACTGAAGAGGAGATGGAGTGGGGCCACGAGGGGCCCACACAACAGGGCGGTGTGGCCCAGGGGTGGCCCACGCCCCTATGTGTGTGGCCACCTTGGTCCACTTCTAATGATGCCCCTTCGCCTATAAAGACCCCCCGACGGGAAAAACCTAAACACCCGATCACTTTTCTAGAAACATATCGCGATCTGCCGCCGTCGTTGACCCAAGATCGGGAGGGTCCAGAAGCTCTTCCTGGCACCCTGCCGGAGAGGGGAATCACCACCAGAGGTCTTCTTCACCGCCATGCTTGCCTCCGGCGCGATGAGTGAGTAGTCTACCTTGGACTATGGGTCCATAGTAGTAGCTAGATGGTTGTCTTTTCCACCATGTGCTTCAGGTTTAGATCTTGTGAGCTGCCTTACATGATCGAGATCACCGTTATGTAATTCTACATGTTGTGTTTGTTGGGAACCGGTGAATATTGGTGTTATGATTGAGTTGATGTGCTGAATATTATCTTATGTTATCTCTATGTTGTTTATGATCTTGCATGCTCTCCGTTGTTAGTAGCTATCTTGGCCGAGTAGATACTAGTGACTCCAAGAGGGGGTATTTATGCTCGATAGTTGGGTTCATGCCTCTATTTACTCTGGGGGGAGTGACAAAAACCTCTAAGGTTGTAGATGTGCTGTTGCCACTAGGGAGAAAACAACATTCATATGCTCAAGGGCATATGCTTTGTTTACATTACACACTTTGCTTAATGCAGTTATCTGTTGTTCGCAACTTAATACTTGTGGAGTTCTCGGATTGATTCGCCACAAGTGGATTATTAGTCATAGATGCAATTGGATGGCGGTCTATGTATCTTGTTGTAATGCCCAGAGTAAATCTCATAGTGATCCTCGACATATGCACATTGTCTTTATTCTATCAATTGCCCAACTATAATTTGTTTACCCAGCATGTGTTATTTTATCTTATGGAGAGACACCACTAGTGAACTGTGGACCCCGGTCCTATTTCTATTATATTGCTATCACCTTTTTACTATACTCACACTATTTACTTTACTCGCATACTACTATCACTTTCCACTCGATACGCTCATACCCTTTGTTTCAAGCAAATCGCTGAGATTGACAACCTCATCGTAAGTTGGGAACAAAGTATTTGGTTGTGTTGTGTGCAGGTTCCACGTTGCTACTAGTTGAAGACGCGCTAACAAGAATTCGTTAATGGCACCCTTGTTGGAGTGTCACTAGTCTAGCAAGCATCACCTTGTGGAGTATTGTCTTTTTCCTATTGGATTGATAACCTTGGTTTCATAACTGAGGGAAAACTTGCTGCTATATTTATCAAACCTTCTCTTGGGGTTTCCAACTGGCCGGTTATTTTACTTCATCAATAAACGCAATCAAGCTTTCTAGCATCATCATCACCGCGCCATCAACAAGTTTTCTCCGTTGCCGGGGAAAAAGAAGACTTCTGCAAGGGGAGTTTCAGACGCACATCCTTTACTTTGTTTTAAGTTTTGCTTTACTTTATTTTTACTTGCATTGTTTTATCAAAAATACAAAAAAATTAGTTTCCTTTATAGTTGTTATTTCTTTACTCTTATTTCATTATGTTGTTCCCTAAGTACGTTTTGGAGGACCTTTCAGTAGGTAGTGGTTCTATTATTGGGAAAAGTAATATCGAGGAGTTATTTAATCACATTACTATGCATAAAGAAATTGAGGAAAAGTCTCTAGCTGAGCTTTCTCCTAGTTATGAAGTTGCTTTTGCTTATTTAGTTCACATGTTAGAAGCTAGGTTTGCTAGCCTTAATCCTTTTATGCAACACATATTTCTTAAGCTTCATGATATTGAGGATCCCGAAAAGAAAGCTTTTATTCTTGAAACTTTGCACATAGAATTTAGAGATGTGGCCATTGAAGCTAGGAAAGTTCTTAAGCATTTTAACAAGCTTGGCTCACATCTAAAAGTTGTTAGTACAAACAATGAAGGAACCGAAATACCAATACCTAACAAACTCTTGGGATTATATGAAGCTTTTGAAAATAATTTTGATTGGATCTGTCCCAAAAATCTTTTTAGTGATTTGAGTGAACCAAAGCGTGATCACAAAGGGTCTTCAAAAACTTATGTGGATGAAATACAATGCCTTATTGAAAAGACTTCTGCTGTTGATCTCGATGCTTCATCACTTCATATTACTTGATTCGCATTTTCTGCACCTAGCTCAAATGTGTTAAAGAAAAGCACTCTTGGGAGATAACCCAATGTTTTTACTGTCATGGGAATTTGGGGACAGATGCCATGGGGATGGCTTAACACAAGGGCTCGACGGTGGTGATGATGGGTCCGGCTCAGGATTGTGCCAACAGAGACACCTCGGTTACCCAGGTTCAGGGCCCTCCACGATGGAGGTAAAGCCCCTACTTCCTACCTGCTTTCTATTAGCTTTACAGTGGTTACAGTTCTCCTCGAGCTATTCATCTAGAGGAGAAAGAAGGAGAAGGATTCGATCCCCTAGGCTAAGGGTCCAAACCCCCTTATATAGGCGGGGGTCTAGTTACAGGTTAGGTGGCCGGCTGCCCGGTTGCCGGCTCCCCGCCGCTGCGTCTTCGGCGTGATCTCCTGGCCCACCTCTGTTTCCTCCTGACAGTTGCACTTTATAAAGCGACTTTTGCCCCCTTTGGACCGGCATCTGGGAGGCATATGCCCTCCCTTTTGCCTTGGATCCTTTCGTGGGAAAGGCTCCTGCTCGCTGGTTGGTGGAGGCCAGTCGTGGCGGGCGTCACTCCCGTCCTTTGCCCCTGACGATCTTGTTGGGGCCAGACTGCTTTCAGCGACACAGCCGTTGGAGGGATCTTATCTTTGTCGCCCGGCCGCGGCTCTCCTCGGTGGAGTCAACAGCCGGCTACTGGCACAACCGGCCTTTTAGCTAGAGCCGATCTTTCTTGCTTAACGCCATGGAGACTCCTGGGACGGCAACCGGCATACAGCGTCGCCCTTTGCGTACCCCTGAAGTCATCCCCACGACACTAGCCTTCGAAACTGGCGAAGTCTCATGGGCTAGCATGGGGCTTCAGCGGGTTCCTTTCCTCGCCGAAGTCTTGTTTGTCTCTAACGAAGTCCCACGATCCATCGTCCAGCTCGGAGACCGCCGATCCTAAGGTTTAGCCTCGTGGGTCGTCGCCGGCCATCTCGGGACATGCCGGCTTCGCACCCAACCCGGCTGTCGACCGTTGCGTTGCTGATTGCAGATGTCCGGCTCCTCGGGACTTGCTCCCTTGGGGCCTGGGCCGAGACGCCACTTGTCCATGCACCGCACCATCACATCCAATCGGCTTCTGGCTCCACGTTCTTATGTGGCAACCGGGGCGGTTGCCTAATCCTCGCGCGGAGGGCGGTTGCCAGTTCATCGTGGGTGAGACGTGCAACCGATCCGCCCTCCTTCTTTTAAACTGGGGACCGTTCTCAAAATAACTCACCAGTCCCCTGCTTCTCTCCTTCCCTTAGCGCTCACTTCCCCCCAAAATCCTCTGCCTCCGAGCTTCTCCTCAACAGATTTAGGGTTTTCCGCTCGCTCCGCCACCATTCCCCTCATCCAGATCCGCACTCGGATGGCTCCCAAGGCATCCCGGCCCAAAGGGAAGGGGGCGGCCCTGGACAAGGACACCGCTCCATCCCCTTTACCGAAGGGATCCTGAGAAGGCTCTTGGGTGAAGGAGAAGCAGATCGAGCTGCTGCGCCAAGGTCGAGTGCTTTCGCCCGCGGTTCTCGTGGGCTGTTGCCCTGCTGGTGGTGAGCGCGTCCCTGCTCCTAAGCCTGGGGAGACGGTGGTCTTCTATGACCATTTCCCCCGGGGCTTTGCGCTGCCCGCCAGTAGCTTCCTGTGTCAGTTCCTGGACCATTTTCACCTGCAGCCGCACCACCTCGGGGCGAATGCGATGATGACGCTGGCCTTGTTTGCGGCCCTTTGTGAGGCGTACTTGGGCATCTGGCCCAACGTCGAGCTGTTTCGCCGGCTGATCTACTTCAAAGCTCAGACGGCCGACACCATTCCCACAGTGTGCGGGACGGCCTCCTTCTATGCGCGCAAGACCGCGGACTTCCCCGGATTGAAGGGGAAAGAGTCTTTCAAAAAGTGGCAGTGCTCCTTCTTCTATGTGAAGAATCTGAAGGGGGGCGCATACCATATCAACCTGCCGCCCTTTTACGCGAACGGGCCTGAGCGGGACAGCTGGAGCGCTCCTCTCCCTCGCGCCACGCCGGACGTGGAGAAGATTCTCCAGTGGATCTCCGCTCTGCAGAAGGAGGGCGGCCTGAAGCTGCCCGACCTCCTGCACGCCTTCTTGGTCACCTGCATGTCGCCCCTCCAGCGCCGCTCGCACAAGATGTGCTTCCTAGGATTGGCCAGGGATCCAACTCGTCATTCTTCCAAGGCGCTGTCAGCGACTGAGGTGGCGCGGAAGGCGAATCAAGTTGCTGATATCAAGCTTCCGACCTTGTGGAAGTGGGGCCTAAAGCCTCATGGCCGGAATAACCCGATCGCTGAGGTACGCTTGTCGGGCTTGGCTTCAATCTCCCCCCTTTGCGATTTTGATCTTCTGACCTTTATTTGCCTAGCTCGGGCAAAACTTGTTCGTTCTGTAGACCGCAGAAAACTCGGCCCTGTGTCAAGCCGGCTTTGCTGTTGACAGGGCAGAGTCGGACGACGGGGTCGTCTGGGATGATGTTGGGGAGGACGAGGATGTCATCTCCCACGCCGCCGTCGAGAGCTCAAGCGCTACTCATGGCAACGAAGGGAGTGAAGAGCTTGCTAACTCGGGCGAGCCCCTCAGCCACTCCAGTAAGTTTCCAGGTTCCTCCTCCTTAAGAGACTGGTCTGAGGATGATGATGATGAAACAGGGTCGGTTGCCACCCCCAGGGTTGCAGCCCTTCATGTAGCCACCGCAGCCGCTGCTGGAGCTCAAGCTCCCCCGATCGTGGACCTGCCAGAGTCTCCGGAGCAACATCCTGTTGCTCCAGAGCCAGCCAGCCTAAAGCCGGCAGACCCTGAGGGGACTAGAGGCAGGTCGATTGGCACCAAGAGGAGGAGCCAGCCAGCTCCGACCGAGCTGGCTGATAAGCGAAGGAAGCTGGAGCCAGCGACGAGGAGCCAGCTCCAACCCAAGATGAAGAAGGTGACCAAACGGCAGGCCACCACCATAGCCGGGTAAGCTTTTCGCCTCAGCGCTTCTTACCTCTATTGGCCGCCGCACCTCTGATCGACTTAACTGTGAGGTGCCTCCTTCATAGGTCTCCCATTGCCATTGATATGATTACACAGCTTCCCCCCGCTTCCGCATCAGGGGAAGCTGAGACCTCGACTCCTGACCTCCCACGCAACAAGAGAGTGTGCAAGGAGGATGCTGACTGTCGTGGGGATGACTTAGGGGGCGTACCACGAGCCGGGCAATATGCCGGCTGGCGTCCCAGGAAACCCCACGGCCTCAGTGCGAGAAGACCGGCTCCGTCCGAAGGGCCGGCTGAGCCAGCGGCCGGCTGACAACTCCACCGAGGAGGACCGGAGCCGGGCGATGGAGACAAAACTCCCCCAACGGCTGTCTCGCCAAAAGCAGAACGGCCCCGACAAGACCGTCAGGAGCGCAGAACAGAAGTGACGAGCGCCACGACCACGACCAACCAATGAGAGGACGAAGATCCTTCCCCACGGCGGGATCCGAGGCAAAGGAGAGGGGATATGCCCTCCAGATGCCGGCCTGGGGAAAAGGCACTTTATAAAGTGCCTTTGCCAGAGCGTGGCCAGGGGGATGTCGCCAAGGACGCCGCCGCCGAGGAGCCGGCAGCCGGCCAAAGCGTTACCAAAACCTGTAACCAGGCCCCCGTCTATATAAGAGGGCCTGGACCCTTAGCATAGGGGAGATCCGATCTTCTTCTTCCTCCTCTAGCCGAACAGCTCGAGGAGCACTGTAATCGCTACTAATCAATTAATACGAAGCAGGCAGGAAGTAGGGGTTTACCTCCAACCGGGAGGGCCCTGAACCTGGGTAAACCGAGGTGTCTCTGTTGGCACAATCCCGAGCCGGACCCATCGTCACCAACGTCGAGCCCCTCCGATAAGCCTCCCCATGGCTACTGTCTCTAAATTCCCACGACAGTTGGCGCCCACCGTGGGGCAAAGCGCGGTGGCGAGCGGAGTCAAGTTCCGGCCGGGACCCTCCGGCGAGAAGGTCGCCTCCGGCCTCGTCTGGAGGTTCGGCACCTTCGACTGCGTCGACGACAACTTGGCCCACTTCAAGAACGGCTTCGGCAACGGCGGTTCCTTCCTCGACGTCGGCGGCCACCGCTTCTACGTCGCCAAGCCCTTCCCGGAGGAGATCACCGACGTCTTCGACTCCCCCTGCGATGGAGGCTCGAGCTGCGGCGAAAGCAGCAACCTTGGCGCTTTGGTTGAGGTGATGGCCCTGGGAGAGGATGAGGGCGGCGACCTACCGCGCCCCGAGCGCCCGTCGCTCGAGCGCCCACCTCCTCGGGAGCAAGATGCTTCACTCCCAGAGCGGGACGCCCCGGACGTCTCCGTGGTGGACCTGCGCGCTCCCCTCGACCACGTCATCGATCCCGCTCGGGTCGCCAAGGCATTGGAGCGGATGCGCCTCGTTCTCCTTGGCAAGGCGGCCGAGGACGAGGCCCACCGACGCCGCGCGAGCACCACGCTCGGCGAGTTCTACGACGTGCACAGAGACGCACCGGCCGAGCTCGCCCGCGACCTGCGCCGCAGCTTCGCCACCGCTCTCCCTGGCCAGATCCAGCGGTCGCCATCGGTAGGCCGAGGCCGCGGAGGGCGTGGACAGGGCGGCCGCGCTCCGAGCGGCAACGCCCAAGGCTGCCGCGCCCAGCAAGGTGGTAGAGCGAGTGGACCATGCTTGATCGCGGAGTCAGCGCCAGGGTCGGAGTCCCAGGCTCACCCATCGGCGCTGCACATCCACCTGTGGCTAGACCACGTTCAGGCGTCCTCTAGGGGATCTGCTAGCTCAAAGCGAGCGGCTTCAGACCAAGGAGGCCCGGGGGCTGCAGGCAGCGGTCATGGGCGCAAAGAGGGCAAGTACACCCTCGATGCAGCGCTTGATCAGCCATGTAAGTTTCACACCTCCCCGGGCAGGGAAGCGACCCACTCCACGCGTCAATGCCGTTTCATGAGAGAGCTGGAGCAGCGCGCTCGGCAGATCCCTGGGACGCCGCAAGCACAACCGGCTGGAGGTCAGGGGGACCAACGGCGCGAACTGGCTGGAGGCGAGCCAGATCAAGATGATGACTTCCCGACGGACGTAGAGCAGTATCACATCTTCTCTACCCCCGGCAAGGACAAAAGGAACGACCTTTGGCATGAGGCAGAGGTGAACGCTGTGATGCCTGCAGAACCCCAGTTCATGCATTGGTCCGAGGCGGCCATTACCTGGGGGCGCGAGGACCACCCAAGGCTGATGCCCAGCCCTGGAGAATACGCCCTGGTCGTGGACCCTGTCGTGTGCTCCGATACGCACATGTGCCGGTTCTCCCGCGTGCTCATCGACGGCGGCAGTAGTATCAACCTTCTTTACTGGAGCTCTCTGGAGAAGTTGGGCATCCCGCTTGCTCAACTGAGACCTAGCCGGCTCACCTTCCATGGCATCGTGCCTGGGCATTCTTGCACCCCTTTGGGCAAGGTGCAGCTAGAGGTTCTCTTCAGAAAGAAGGGGAATAGCCACTGCGAGCCTATCTGGTTCGAGGTGGTGGACATCAGCAGTCCCTACCACGCGCTGCTAGGCCGACCGGCCCTGGCTAAGTTCATGGCAGTTCCGCACTATGCCTATCTGAAGATGAAGCTCCCGGGGCCCAGAGGTGTGATCACAGTCGCGGGAAACTTCAAAAAGTCTCTGGCTTGCGCAAAGGAAAGCTCGCAGCTGGCGGAAGCGCTGGTCATCGCCGAGGAGAAAAGGCAGCTTCTGCATCGTGTGGAGCTGGCCCAGCAAGACATACCAGTTCGCCAGTCGCCTGTGGAGCAATTCAAGCCGGCCAACGACACCAAGAAGATCCTGTTGGACGAGAGCGACCCCTCCAAGTATGTCATCATCGGCACCGGCCTGTCTGCCAAATAGGAAAGCGAGCTCACCAGCTTCCTCCGTGAGAATCGGGACATCTTTGCATGGTCTCCAAAGGACATGCCTGGTGTGCCGAGGGAGCTGGCTGAGCACGCGCTTAACGTCCGGCCGGACGCCAAGCCGGTCAAGCAGCCACTGCGGCGGTTCGCGGAAGAGAAAAGGAAAGCAATTGGCGAGGAGATTGCCCGGCTCCTTGCAGCCGGCTTCATCATGGAAGTGTTTTACCCTGACTGGCTTGTGAACCCGGTCTTGGTCCTGAAGAAGAACAACACCTGGCGAATGTGTATCGATTACACCAGCCTCAACAAGGCCTGCCCCAAGGATCCTTTCGCGCTGCCACGAATTGACCAGGTGATCGATTCCACTGCCGGCTGTGACCTGTTGTCATTCCTGGACGCCTATTCAGGCTACCACCAGATCCCGCTCTTCCAGCCGGATCAGATCAAGACCTCCTTCATCACCCCATATGGAGCCTACTGCTACGTCACCATGCCGTTCGGCCTGAAGAACGTTGGAGCCACTTACCAGCGAACCATGCAGCGATGTCTGCAAGGGCAGATTGGGAGGAACGTGCACGCCTATGTGGACGATGTGGTGGTGAAGACCAAGCAGAGCGGCACGCTCCTGGATGACCTCAGGGAGACCTTCACCAACTTGCGGCACTATCGCATGAAGCTCAACCCTGAGAAGTGCACCTTCGGTGTGCCGGCTGGACAGCTCCTAGGTTACATCGTTTCCCAGCGAGGGATCGAGGCTAACCCCTCGAAGATAAAAGCCATCGAGGCCCTAGAGAAGCCCACCCAGCTCAGAGATGTGCAGAAGTTTGCTGGGTGCCTGGCCTCGCTTAGCCGGTTCGTTAGCCGGCTCGGGGAGAAGGCCATGCCGTTGTACCAGCTGATGAAGAAGACAGACCACTTCGTTTAGTCCCAGCGCGCGGACGACGCCTTCAACGACCTCAAGCGAGCCTTGTCTACTGCGCCAGTGTTGGCAGCGCCGGCTCCGCGAGAGCCAATGCTGCTCTACATCGCAGCGACCCCACGCGTCATCAGCGTGGTGATTGTGGTGGAATGCACCGAGGAAGGCAAAGAGCTGCCGGTTCAGCGCCCGGTGCACTACCTGAGTGAGGTGCTCACTCTCTCCAAGCAGAACTACCCGCACTATCAGAAGGTCGCGTACGGCGTGTACATGGCGGCCAAGAAGCTGAAGCACTACTTCGAGGAGCACCCAATCACGGTGGTGAGCACCACTCCGCTCTCGGAGATCATCGGATGCAAGGACGTGTCGGGAAGAGTGGCCAAGTGGGCGATTGAGCTCGCGGCCCATACCATTCAGTACAAGCCTAGGACAACGATCAAGTCGCAGATCATAGCGGATTTCTTCGCGGACTGGGGAGAGCACCAGTACTTGCCGCCGGCTCCAGACTCCACCCATTGGCGCATGCACTTCGATGGCTCCAAGCTGCTCGGGGGCTTGGGAGCCGGCGTCGTCCTCACCTCCCCCAAGGGAGACAAGCTGCAGTACGTGCTGCAGATGCACTTTCGTGCGTCGAACAACGTCGCCGAATACGAAGCCCTGGTGCATGGACTCAAGATGGCCAAGCAGATTGGAATCAGGAGGATTCTTTGCTTCGGAGACTCTGACCTGGTAACGCACCAGGTCTCAGGGGATTGGGACGCCAAGGACGCCAACATGGCCTCCTACCGCTTCTACGTGCAGCAGCTCAGCGGATTCTTTGAGGGCTGCGAGTTCCACCATGTCCCCAGAGCAAACAACGAGGAGGCAGACCGGCTGTCCAAGATTGACTCCACTAAGCAGGACATCCCAGCTGGGGTGTCCCTGGAGATCATCCGCAAGCCGTCCATCAAACCTTCGCCGGAATCCATATCCATCTACGTGCCTGGAGACCCAGCCCCGGCTGAGGTACCACCACCGGACTCGGGGGCTGCCGTCTCGGGGCTGGAGGAGGCAGCCGGCCAGCCCAGCGCGGCTGGCTCGACGAAGGACAAAGGGACTGCCGGCTCCACGCCCGCTCCCTCAGCCGGACAATCAGGCGAAGCCGGCTCAACGACGGACTCGGGGGCTGCTGACCCTCTGGTCGCCAGTGTCTTCCACATACGGGAGATACCTTCATGGGCGGAGCCATTTCCAACTACCTCATCACTGGGGACCTGCCGCAAGACGAAGCAGAAGCTAGGCGAATTCAGCGCCGAGCTAGGGCATACACCATCATCAACAGCGAGCTGTACAAGCGCAGCGTGTCAGGCATCTACCAGAAGTGCATCGAGCCAGAAGAAGGGACAGAGCTGCTAAAAGAAATACACCAAGGGGAGTGCGGACATCACGCATCCTCCAGAGCCTTGGTGGCCAAAGCCTTCCGCCATGGTTTCTATTGGCCGACGGCCAAGCAGAATGCGGAGCAACTGGTGAAGCAATGCAACGGCTGGCAGCGCTTCTCCAAACACAGAAACACTCCAGCGACAGCCCTCAAGACAATCCCGCTCACCTGGCCGTTCGCTGTCTGGGGCCTGGACATGGTAGGGCCATTCAAGACCGCACCCGGGGGCTTGACACATCTGCTGGTAGCCGTGGACAAGTTCACCAAGTGGATCGAGGCCAAGCCAATCAAGAAGCTCGACGGCTCGTCCACGGTCAAGTTCTTCAATGAGATCATCACAAGATACGGAGTACCCCACAGCATCATCACCGACAATGGGACAAACTTTGCGAAGGGAGTCTTTGCTGATTACTGTGGTCAAAAAGGCATCCGGCTGGACCTAGTATCAGTGGCGCACCCTCAGTCAAATGGACAAGTGGAAAAGGCAAATGGGCTGATCCTGGCCGGCATCAAACCAAGATTGGTCGAGCCTCTCGAGCGCTCAGCCGGCTGTTGGGTCGAGGAGCTGCCCTCAGTGCTCTGGAGCCTGCGCACCACTCCAAACCGCTCTGTGGGCTTCACACCCTTCTTCCTAGTCTATGGAGCAGAGGCAGTGTTACCCACGAACATCGAGTTCGACGCGCCCAGAGTTGTCCAGTACACAGAGAAACAAGCAAAAGAAGCTCGTGAAGATGGCGTCGACCTCCTCGAGGAGGCTCGAGAGCAGGCTCTGGCTAGATCAGCGCTCTACCAGCAGCAGCTGCGACGATACCACAGCCGGAAAATTCGCCCGCTCGTGTTTCGCGAAGGTGATCTCGTACTCCGGCTGGTCCAAAGCACTAAAGGCATGCATAAGCTGTCTCCTCCCTGGGAGGGACCGTTCATTGTCAGCCGGGTGTTGGGCAATGGGGCGTATTACCTCATCGACACACAAGAGCTCAGAAAGAACAAGGCAGATAACTCTGACAAGGAGACCGACCGTCCCTGGAATGTCAGTCTCCTAAGACCTTTCTTCTGTTAAGGCAAAAGCTTGTACCCTGAAAAATGTGTCAATGAATAAAGGAAAACGGAGCGGCCAGTCACGGCCGGCTCCGGGGAAAAACACTTCGTGCATGTTTTGCTTCCTGCGTTATTCACTTGACCGGCAGCCGGCTCCAGGCACCGAGCCACAGCCGGCTGCCCCGAAAACGATCGATCTCTCGCCAACCGGATGAGTACTGCGTATGACGGAGGTCTCGAGCCCAACCTCCACCTTCCGGCTCCGCGTAGCCGGACGGATAGGAGCCGGCAGGCCACATACGAGGGAAAGCCGCGGAGCAGAACCACAAACGATAGAAAAACCGCTCAACCAAGCATCAAGGGCAGTTTTGTCAACTGGTCGTAGGCTAGCATGAGTCGGGGGCCCGATAGACCGAAGTACTACTTCTCACTCCGCGGCACGCTCCCACCCTAGGCCGGCATTTGGCTGCCGGCCCAAGGGAGACCAACCGGCACCAGGCTGCCGGTTGGGGGTAGAAGGGCCGAAGGGTGGGAAGATTAAGGAAAAGGTTGAGGGAACCGGGCAAGTGCAAAGCCAGCGAGTAGCTGATAGGCACAGTTTTTGGCGTTTGGGCTGAGAAGCCACGCCCAAGAGGTTCGAAGCTAGAGCTACCTCGCTTGGCGGTTGGCATCGTTCGCGAAAAATTAGTTTTGAGCTAGCTGTCAGTCCAGCTACCCCAAAACTCGGGGGCTAGGGGGAAAGGGAATTGGCCCTCAGAAGCAGGCCAGCTCCAGTACCTCGCCGGCTGTTCAAGCAGCCGGCGCTGCGACACGATTAGCAAACGAGCAACGAAATCGAAAACTTAAGACTCGCAAAGCAACGGCTAGAGCTGAAGGCTAGGAGGTCTGCTCCAATCGTGGTTCGGGACGTGCGAAGGCCCGGGAGGGGAAACGTGCCGGCTTCAGCCTCGCCCGAGCTGGTACAAGGCTCAGCCCCTGCTCCAACTCCGCGGAGTCGGGACCGATCTGTTCCCCCCAGAGCCGGCAAGCGAGAGCACCATTCCCTCCGCGTTGAAGCCGGAAGAGCCCACCTGGAGCATCTGCACGGGCCAGTGACCATCGCGGTCCTCATCTACAGTTTCGCTAAGAGAAGAGCCATCGCGGCGCAGCGGTATCAAGCAGAAGACGTTTTGCGCGATGGCAAAAGCACACAGTGAAGAAAAGACATTCACACAACAAGCGATGAAAAGCAAGTAAAGATTTGCAGGAAATCAGAAGAGTTCACCAAGGAGTCTGACGATTACAAAAGTCCCCTAGATTACTACCCTAAGGACGCCAAGGGTCCTCAGGCGAGTCCGTGTCAGAATCGCCCGCAAGAGGAACGACAAGGAGGATGCCAAGAATCCCTCGCCCAGGAGATCCTCGCCTTCCCCAGCCTGGTGCGAGCGCCGCACGGACTTTGCCCCGGAGAAACCCGCCCTTCACGGCGGGGCGGCGAAGGCACGAGCGGAGAGGGTACCGTCGAAGAGGCAGAGGGTGAAGTCATCCTTCTCATCTTGGCGGGTAAGAAGGATGAACCAGCCTTCGTGCACGCCGTAGTCGATGAAGAACTTCGACCACCCATCTCGGAAGTAGCACACCCCTTGGCCGTCGTAATAGACCTCGACGCGGTATGTGGGCTGGCCGCTGCTGCACTCCCGCAGCTTGGCGTAAGCCAACTCTTGGTCCTCCATCGAGCTGGCGAACTGAGTCGGGAGGCGGAGATGATCCCGGGCGCCGGCAAGTACCGGGATGATGCAGGTGGACCATCCCTGCACCGAGATGTACTCTGGTGGCTAGAGCGCCGGCTTCTCCAACCAGGGCCGCGAGGGACCTAGTGGAGGAGGAACCGTCGCGCGGGGCCCCACGGGGGTGGCGTCGACCCTGAAGACGGCGGGGGCCTTCTTGTTCTTGTTACCCGGCGGCCGCCCGCAGCGAGACGAGGAAAGTGCGGCGACCGCCGCGGGGGCCGTCTTCTTCCCGCTCCCCTTCGGGCGGCCGGGCTTCTGCTTCCCCAGGAGGACCGCACCACTGGGAGTCCCGGTCGACTGGGGCGCGACGGGGGAGGAGGCGGCAGCGGCGGCTTCCTTTCGGACGACCGCGAGGGCCTCTAGGGTGCTCTTGTTGCGGCTTCCTTTCGGACGACCGCGCCCTCGGGGTGCGGAGGGTGCCGCCTCCGGCGCCTCAACCTCCTCCCTGACTCCCTCTGGGGCTTTGTCGCCGTTGACAGGGGAGCGGCCAGAGGACGACATGGCTGGGCCGAGTTCGAGAAGAGAAGGCTCGAGCGCGAAGGAGAAGAGACAGGCACTCTGGGCAATGAGTGCGCTTGATATTTAAAAGAGAATGGCGAAGGGGCAACCCCCGACGTTTCAGTAACCAACTTCCACGTCATGTGCTACCGCGACGGTTGCCGCAGCAGATCGTGGGAGGGGTTGATGGGACACGTCGCTGACGTATGCCGGCCCACCCCGCATGATGACCCGAGAAGTTATGGTGAAGGGGATTCCGAGGTCAAGGCGATTAGACTGGTCACTGGCGCACTGCGCCGGCCGTTGCGTGGAAACAAGACCCGAGGCGGCGCAATTTCCCAAGAGGCAACGCGCCGGTTCGCGGCCTCCAGCCGGGCCGCGTCCTGGAGCCGGTTCGTCCCGAGACGGCCGGGAAGACTTCGCATGGCCTAGCCTCGATGACTGGATCGACCAAGCCGGACCGGAGGTCCTGGGACTTCGATGAGGACGAGCGAGACTTCGGCGAAAAGAAGAACCCGCCGAAGCCCTATGCTAGCCCATGAGACTTCGCCAGTTTCGGGGGCTAGTGTCGTGGGGATGACTTAGGGGGCGTACCACGAGCCGGGCAATATGCCGGCTGGCGTCCCAGGAAACCCCACGGCCTCAGCGCGAGAAGACCGGCTCCGCCCGAAGGGCCGGCTGCGCCAGCGGCCGGCTGACGACTCCACCGAGGAGGACCGGAGCCGGGCGATGGAGACAAAACTCCCCCAACGGCTGTCTCGCCAAAAGCGGAACGGCCCCAACAAGACCGTCAGGAGCGCAGAACAGAAGTGACGAGCGCCACGACCACGACCAACCAATGAGAGGACGAAGATCCTTCCCCACGGCGGGATCCGAGGCAAAGGAGAGGGGATATGCCCTCCAGATGCCGGCCTAGGGAAAAGGCACTTTATAAAGTGCCTTTGCCAGAGCGTGGCCAGGGGGGATGTCGCCAAGGGCGCCGCCGCCGAGGAGCCGGCAGCCGGCCAAAGCGTTACCAAAACCTATAACCAGGCCCCCGTCTATATAAGGGGGCCTGGACCCTTAGCATAGGGGAGATCCGATCTTCTTCTTCCTCCTCTAGCCGAACAGCTCGAGGAGCACTGTAATCGCTACTAATCAATCAATACGAAGCAGGCAGGAAGTAGGGGTTTACCTCCAACCGGGAGGGCCCTGAACCTGAGTAAACCGAGGTGTCTCTGTTGGCACAATCCCGAGCCGGACCCATCGTCACCAACGTCGAGCTCCTCCGATAAGCCTCCCCATGGCTACTGTCTCTAAATTCCCACGACACTGACAGCGACTTGGTTCGAGTTGAAGAGGACCGCCACTCCCCGCAGTTGGAGTCTACCGCGAGCGAATCTAGGGCGGAGGAGCCTGTCCGCCCGGAGGTGCCAGCGAATGCTATTTCCAGCCCGGCTGCCGCGACTGAGGCCGACCCTATGCCAGCCAGGGAAATCACCTCGGCGGAGGATGCCATGCCTCCTCCCGCCATTGAAGAAGCTGCGGCGGGGGGTGACACTGCTGCCCACGCGTCCTCTGACCCGCCCAGCCAAGAAGACACGCGCGCGGGGTCATTGGAGCCCTCGGAGCCGGCTGCCCGGACCCCTTCCAGCCCTGGGCTTGCACCGAGCGCACAGGCTGTAGTGCCTGCATTTGGGACATGGGCTAGCACAGCCGCTGGTCCCCTTTTCTTTGGGCTGGCGTCCAATTCTGGCGAAGCTTCCCAAGGACCCCTCACCACTCGGGTGGTAAGGAGTGGGCGCGGTGAAACCTCTCCGGCTCCTGAGGTTGCGACCAAGGACGCCTCGAGGGGAAAAGCTCCTGCTGCTGCGGCCGGGTCCGACATTGGGAGTTTGAGCTCTGCCAGCCAGCTTCAGCAAGAATGGGCGGACACCACCTCGAGCGTCGAGGCCGGAGAAAAACTCAAGGTTCAGGTTAGCAAACCGACCCTGGCGGAGCTAAACAAGTAGTTCTCCATCATTAAAGAGTCGCTACAGAACGTCGGCCTCCAGTTCCTCGATGTTGCATGGACGACCAATGTAAGTACCACGCCTTTAGCCTTTGATTTCTTCTGCTGATTGAGAGATGAGGCCCACAGCTCTGTGGCCAATTTCACCATGCACCCTAGCCCTCGAGTTTCGAGGTAGCTGTAGAGGCAGCTGGCTTGAATATGAATTTTGCTAAGAAGCATTGCCTTTCTATCTTCTACAGGATCTAAACGCGCTTCGAGCCAGCATCTTCTAGAAGCTGTTGGCGAAGTATCACACCGGCAAGGTTCAGTATCAGGATCTAAAAAAGGATCTGGAGAAGCTGTCAGGTAAGCCCAGGACCCTCTACTTTGGAACGCTACTACTGCCCTTCCCGCTCTCACGCTCCCATTCTCAGATGCTGTCTCGCTCATCTCCTCGCTTGAGTCTCGGCTGGCCAACTTGATGTTGGCCGATGCGGTTGAGCTGCTCAAACAAAAGCATGCGGAGGAGCTTCAAAGCCTGCAGGCTCAAGCTGCCCGGGCTCAGGAGTTAGAGATGGAGCTAACAAAGGCTCGAGAGGCGGAGTCATCGCTGCGGCTGGAATTCGACCGCCAGTTGGCCAAGGAGCAAGAAGTTCTCTCTGTGAAGTACGCTAGCGAGGTGGATGAGCTTCACGCGTCGCTGGAATGCAAGGTCGAGAGCCGCAATGCCCAGATCAACGAGCTGGAAGCTTTTCAAAAGCTTGACAGTGAGCGGCATGACAAGGAGATTGGCGTTTGGCGCGCCCGCAACCGCAAACTCCAGTCCGGCCTGCTGGGACTGGAACATGCTCTTCGTGGTACATTTCCCTTCCTGTTTCCCAGCTGTGCTCTTTCATGTTGTTTCCTCACTCTCTGATTGCCCCCGTAGAAGCTTTCCCCAACTCCAACAGGGCCGCGGCAGCCGCGCTGGAGGAAAATAGGACAGAGCAGAAGATCATCCCTAGCACTGACCCCAAGGCCCAGTTTTCCTCAGGGGGATTGATGGCATTGGTTAAAGGCCGGCTTCACCTAGTCGCTAGGCTAGGCGGGGATCTCCGCCGAGCCATTATTTCTGTCTTCGAAACTTTGTGGCCAGGGCAAGCAGTGCCTGACGAGGTCCAGGTGCTCCTCAAGTGGATGCCGCTTGCGTCCAACCGGGTCGACATCTAGAAGGAGTCAGCGGCTCGGGCCGGTGCTGCGCAAGCTTTGGAGTTTGTGCTCTCGTGGTATCCAGGTGTTATCCTGGACCAACTGGAGAACCTTCGCGAGGGTGGGTCGGCAGGTCTCGACAAAGCCAACTCCGCCAACATGCTTGCGCCATCGCAGAGTGTGCCGATACTGATGTGCTCTTCGGCGCTGGGGATAGCAACGGGTCCTTGGACGGCGCAGATTTCGAAGAGCCCAGCTCCACCGAGGAACCTCAGAAGCCCCCCGAGGATCTCGCTGACAACTCCATTCCTATGTCCCTCAGCGGTGATGACTTTGTCTTGGCAGCTCGAACTGGCGATGCTGCTTTGCTAGATCCGGCCGGCTCACCGATGGCCCCCTAACTGTGTCAAAGTTTCTTTGTTCATTTGTATGTGTACTGAACTTGTGCCCCGCCTAGTGACATTTCGCTCGCATACACCGATGATGTTTCGTCCTAAGTCCTTTATACATCGATTTCTAATTGTTCGTGAACTGGATTTTGCCTAATCTCTTTCAACTTTTTCCTTGATCTCCCCATCCTTTGGCCCTTCTACCCCCAACCGGCAGCCTGGTGCCAGTTGGTCTCCCTTGGACTGGCATCCAAATGCCAGTCTAGGGTGGGAGCATGCCGCCGAATGAGGAGTAGTACTTCGGTGCGTAAAAGATCTAGCTCGGTCCAGCCCACGCACAACTATTGACCGATGCACGTTGTTCTTAGGTGAACGATGACGCTTTCGACGTCTTTGGTGTCTCTTCTTCTTAGCGATTTTCCTAAGTCCTGCCGGCTCCCTTCCCAGGGCTTATCCCGGGCCTGGGACAGAGGTCAGGCTCGAGGTCCGATCCGCACGCAGTACTCATTCGTCTGACAAGAAGTTCGGTTCATCGTTTTTTCGGGCATTTCCTCTTAGCGATTTTCCTAAGTGGGTGACCTGCCGGCCCCTATCCCCTAGCCGATCTTGTGCTAGGGATGGTGGTTAGGCTCGAGGTCTGATCCGCACGCAGTACTCGTCCGTCTGACAAGAGGTTCATCGATCTGAGGCAGTCAGCTCCCGTTCGGAGCCGGCCTTCAGCCCCCGGGAATAACGTTAGAAAGACAAAAGATACTTTAAAGCATTCTTTTTCGGGATCAGCCGTATGCCGCCCAACTTTCTTTTATTCCACAACACTTGTTCAGGATACAAGGTTCTTTTTGCCTTGGCATGCCAAAGGTCTTAAGCGATTCTCGACTTGTCTCGGGCGAGGCCACGACATGCACCCTCCTACCTCGAGGAAGGGCCAGCCCCTGAGACAAGAATTTTGGCCTCCTTGCCCACTTTGGGTGGGTCTTTCTTGGCACCGCCTGCCGGCTTGAAGCGAGGAGACTGCGAGCTTGGTGCCGTATGGCCTGGCCGGGTCGCCTCCACCCGCTGCAGCAGCTGGCGCTTTTCCTCAGCGATGACCAGAGCCTCTGCCAATTTAGAACTGGCTCTCACGCATTCGATAGACTTCTTGTAGCATTTGGAGACAGTGATCAGCCCACGAGGGCCAGGGAGCTTCATCTTCAGGTAGGCATAGTGCGGGACAGCCATGAACTTGGCCAAGGCTGGCCGGCCAAGCAACGCGTGGTAGGGGCTGTTGAGATCTACCACCTTGAACCAAATTGGCTTGCGATGGTGATTGTCCTTTTCACCAAACAGCACTTCCAGTTGGATCTTCCCCATTGGCGTGCAAGAGTGCCCCGGCACAATTCCATGAAAGGTCAACTTGGTTGGCTTCAGCTGGATTGCTTGGATCCCCAGCTTTTCCATCGTGGTGCGGTAGAGCAGGTTGATGCTACTGCCTCCATCGATGAGCACACGCGAGAAACGGCAGGTACGCATGTCTGAAAACACGATTGGGTCTAGGACCAGCGCGTAGCCCCCGGGTCTAGGCATAAGGGGCGGGTGGTCCTCGCGCCCCCAGGTGATGGACGCTTCAGACTAATGCATGTACTGCAGCCCAACTTGCGTAACCGCATTCACTTCAACTCCAAACCAAGGTTCATCCTTCGGGTCTTCTGTCTGGGAAGTGAACACGTGATACTGTTCCACATTGGCTTCCTCCGGGTAGTCCCCAGCAGCCTTGGCCGGCTGCCGATTCTTGTTCCCTTGTGCTTCAGCCGGTAGACCTGGCGGTGGGCCTGGCAATTGGTGTCCTCCCTGTTCCAGGTCTCTAGTGAAACTACACTGGCGAGTGGTATGTGCCGCCGGCTTGCCTGAGACACTGGGAAACTTGCAGGGTTGGTCTAACATCACTTCGATGGTGTACTTGTCCTTGCTGAACTTATCACCTTTGCGCTTCTGGCTCTCACCCGTAGCCCCCGGGCTTCCTTGAACTGCGGCCACTTGCCGGGAACCATACTTGTTATCTCGACGCTCGTCTTTGCTCTTGCCATGTCGATCACGGTTGTGATGCCCACCCTGGATAGATGCCGGCTGAGATTGGCCTCCAGCTAGCGCCGGCTCAACGTATTGCACTCTTGCAGCAGAGTCGGCGGAAGCGTACTTGTCCGCTATCGCCATGAAATCAGCCATTGTCTTCGGCTCGGCTCGGTGAAGCTTGTGCTTCAACAAGGTTCCTTCTCTGCATCCGTCCGTGAAGTAGCCAATGGCTTGCTCCTCGCCCACTCCTTTGCATGAGTTGCGCAGCTCGGACCATCTCGTGAGGTAATCATGGTCTGGCTCATCTGGTCCTTGCTTGCAGAGGGCCAGTTGCCATGGGCGGGGCGGTCGCTTGTAGGTTCCCATGAAGTTCTTGATAAATGCTTCTTGGAAATCATGCCAGGAGTTGATCTGCAGAGTCGGCAGGCTGTTGAGCCACGTCCGAGCAGATCCTGTGAGCATGAGCGGCGCGTAGCACACCGCTGTCCTCTTGTTGCCACCCGCAATGTCAATGGCGGTGACGTAGTCCGACAGCCAGTCCTCTGGCTTCACCGCCCCGGTGTACTTGGGCATGTCGCACGGGAGCGCGAACTTGGCCAGGAAGGGCTCGTTGCGGATGCGGAGACCGAAACAGACTGGCCCCGCCAAAGACTCCTCTTTGTCGAACTTGGAGTCCACCAACTGGTTGAGCCGGTGGCACGCGTCATCCTTTGGCAGCTCGACACGCTCTCCGATCCTCAAGCTCACATGCGAGCGCGCCAGCTGGGGACCTTTGGCGCCTTGGCCAGCTCCCGGAGCTGGCGCTACCTGAGCCGCAGGCTTGCCGCATGTTGGTTCCGCCACATCTGGTTGAGGGTGATTGCGCGGCTTGCTAGTGACCGCAGCCGGATCTCGAGGCTACCGGCTGTGGTGGCCAGAATGCTGGGTGCGGTGATTTCAACCGCTCCTGCCAGGAGCTCGATCGCTCTGGCTGTGCTCCGCTGGGCCATGATTCGGCGAATATGCCTGCGACTGTGACCTGTTTGGGCCAGCCACGATGATGCGGTTGTCGGTCTGTGCGCCGCTTGTCTCTCCATGTGGCTCCATCGCCTGCTGCTGCAGATCAGCGGTGTCCAGGAGCTCCTAGAGCCGGGCTTGCTTCTCCCGCAAGTCCTCGCCTTGCAGTCCAGCCAGTTCGGAGGAGACATAGCGTGTACCACGGAGGTTCTTAGTGGGCGTACTGTACGTAGGCCTGCGGATGATGGTAGGCAGCTTTGCCGAGGGCGCCGCCTGGTTCAGCTCCACGCCCAGCTCACGACCTCGTTGACGAACTTGTCCCGCCCGGCTGGGGCCATCCCCGGCCAGCGTGTAGCCCTGGGCGGTGTTGTACTCATGGAGCATGGAGAGGACGCGCCGACGAGTGTCTTCGATGCCAATCGCTTCCTTGAGGAGGTTGCGACGTATCTGTTCCAGATCCTCGGAGAGCTTGGCTGGATCAGCGATGAGGTCGAGCGGAGCGCACAGGTCCATGATGGCAGCATCCAACATGTCCCGCTTTGGTGGTGGAAGATCTTGTTCTGGTTGAGGCGGGCGCACGGTGCGCGGTAGGTCGCCGCCACCATCTTCCTCCAGGGCCATCACTTCGACCATGGCACCAAGATCACTGCTTTCGCTGCAGTCCGAGCCTGCGTCGCTGAGAGGATCGAGGGCGTTGGTTATCTCCTCTGGGAAGGGCTTAGCAACATAGAAGCAGTGGCTGCCGATGTCGAGGAAGGAGCCGCTGCCGCCAAAGCCGTCCCTGAAGTAGGCCAAGTTGTCGCTGATGCAGTCAAGGGTGCCAACCCTCCAGACGAGGCCGGAGGCGACCTTCTCGCCAAGGATCGATGGGGATCCTGGCCAGAACTTAACTCCGGTCGTTGCCGCGCGTAGCCCCACGGTGGGCACCAACCGTCGTGTGAATTTGGGGACAGATGCCATGGGGATGGCTTAACGGAGGGGCTCAACGATGGTGACGATGGGTCCAGCTCGGGATTGTGCCAACGGAGAACCTCGGTTACCCAGGTTCAGGGCCCTCCACGATGGAGGTAAAGCCCCCACTTCCTTCCTGCTTTCTATTAGCTTTACAGTGTTTATAGTGCTCCTCGAGCTGTTCGTCTAGAGGAGGAAGAAGGAGAAGGATTCGATCCCCTAGGCTAAGGGTCTGGACCCCCTTATATAGGCGGGGGTCTGGTTACAGGTTAGTTGGTCAGCTGCCCGGTTGCCGGCTCCCCGCAGCTGCATCTTCGGTGTGATCTCCTAGCCCACCTCCATTTCCTCCTGACAGTTGCACTTTATAAAGCGCCTTTTGCCCCCTTGGACCGGCATCTGGGAGGCATATGTCCTCCCTTTTGCCTTGGATCCTTTGCCCCTGACAATCTTGTCGAGGCCAGACTGCTTTCGGTGACACAGCCGTTGGAGGGATCTTATCTTTGTCACTTGGCTCCGGCTCTCCTCAGTGGAGTCGCCAGCCGGCCTTTTAGCTGGAGCCGGTCTTTCTTGCTTAACACCGTGGAGACTCCTGGGACGCCAGCTGGCATACAGCGCCGCCCTTTGCGTACCCCTGAAGTCATCCCCACGACATTTACTTTCAGTACTTTTTCTTTTATTTGAGTCTTGGAAGTTATTACTACTGTAATAACTGCTCCTTATCTTTTTTATTTCGTTTTTGTGCCAAGAGAAGCCTCTAATTTGAGTGAGGTAAGATTTGGGGATGTTGCTGTCCTAAAACAGATTTTGGTGCTGCACCGTAAAAGTTCGTAAAAATTCTCAGAATATCTTTTGGACCTGCGATTTCTTGTGCATATGCCCCAGGTTTTATCCAAACTTTCATTAGTAATACACTTTTTGATTTGAGCAACAGAAAACCCTCTAAAAATTCGACCTTTATCAGTTGTTCTATTTTGACAGATTTCTACCAATATTTGTGTTTGCCGCTTTATCGCTTTCTTTTAGAGTTCTTTTGATCACAGAACTTTTGGGGAAGTTGCTACAGTAGTATGTTGTAACATCCCAAAATTTCAAAAATAAAATTTTCATCATGCATTCATAGCATATTGCATTTCAAGATCTTTTCCAAAGTTTTGAAACCTTGTTCCTTCATAGATTATGGTTTTCAAATGCCCTTTGCCCCAAATTTTGGAAACAAAAGGGTTTCAGAAAGAAAGTATTTTAAAATGAGTTCCATTGTTATGGAGCTATTTTGTTTTCCTCTAATAAATTTCTTTTTGAAAACCAAATAGTGGGAAGGTATTAATCTTAACTTCCTAATTAATAGGACTCTATATCTAAAGTTTCTACAAATTAATTCCTTTCCATCTTATCACAAAACCTCTAGTTTATAGTTTCTGAACACACTTTTTAAAGACCAGAAGTGGTCAGCTTTGACTTTATTCAAATCTGAATAGAAGAGCTTTTTCAAAACTAAAAACAGAAATTCAGAACAAAAGAAAAGAAAAGCAGAAGGAAAAAAATAAAAGGAAAGAGGCCAGGAGCCCAACTGGGCCGCACCCGGGAAGCCAGCCGGCCCAGACCGTCCCAAACCGACCCAACCCAGCTCACCCCTCCCCTCTCTCACCGCCAAGCGGGACCAACCTGTCATCCCTCTCCCCTGTTAATCTCTCTCTCTCTCTCTTCACTCCATAGTAACCTCGCCGGCGTTACTCCCCCGAGCATTACTCGCGCCTTAACTGGCCATGAAGACCTCCCCTATAAAGCCCGACACTCCCTCTCCCTTCACCTCCCTTTCCACCTTGCTTCGGAGCCGCCAGGCTGCTGGAATTCATCACCGGAGCTCACAGGTGCCGCCGCCAAATGCCGTCGATTCCGACGTGGTGAAGCCACCCCCTCTCCCCCAAACTCCCCCTCCATCTCCTCTCTCTCTGGAGCATCGAGTGATATTTTTCTCCACCCTTTTTCTGCAGCATTTTGAGCTCTCCGACGATCACCGAGACCGCCGTCATCTCCAGCCGTGCATCGCCGTCACCTCTGGAAGTGCTAGTCCTAGCCGACCACGAATTCGAGATCGCCGTCGTCTACTGAACCCTGTCTGATACTTCATCGCCGTCGCCGCTCGCTGGAACCTCGCCGACGACGAGCTCCAGTACCACCTCGCCGGAAAACCTCCGCGCCGGTGAGCAATCCCCCATTGACCCTCCTCATCCCTCAGATCCAAATCCAACGGCCGAAAATAGATCCCTTTACCGAATCGGTATCGACCAATGGGACTGCGCCACGTCGCCCAGGCCAGTCAGCCCCCGGTCAATCCAGTCAAAATCGATTTCAAATCCAAATTCAAATCCCTGTTTTGTGGCAGATCTTGTAAAATCGATAGAAAATAAAATACTTAACCAAAAATTGCAAATAATACCTCGTTGGAATCCTTAGGATGTGTAGAATCCAATGATGCAATAAAACCTGTTATTTTATGGGTTCATTTTGAATCCATCGTCAGATCTGAATCAAACCTTTGGTTTCATAATAAATTCATAACTTTTGTTCTATGAGTCCAAATGCTACAAATTTGTAGTCTATGGAATCCTTGGAACATTTAGAACACTCCAGAAGCAAAAGTTTTCAAAGTTAATACGTGCACAAACTTGCTACTATTAAATATGTTCAAATCACTATTTTCCTTACCATTTGTTTTCTAGAAACTATTTTTGAGTGAAACCACTTGCAGTGGCTCCAAGTTACTGTCACCAAACCAGTGGTTACTCAAACTTATTTTTTTCAGAAGAGTAAAAACCAGAACCTATTTTCCCAAAGTGTTATCCTATTGCATCAAATGAACTTTGCTAATGCCTTGTTATTTATTTAATAAAATCCTTTCCAACACCACACTTGTTGTCAAAAGCCTCTTGTTCCATCTTATACAACATTTCACACACTCACATAGTGTGTGAAATTAAAACGACATTTTGGATACATGCATACATGCATACATGTCTATGTTTGCCATTAGAAATAGAATATTGATTGCTTGATTGTTTGGATTGAATAGATTGTGAAGAGGAGCAAGGCTACTATTGTGACTGTTGTGAGTGTGCAAGCTGTTATCAAGGCAAGTGACACACATATCCCTTACCCATTTTACTTATGCATTAGTATTTTCACCTCTAGTAGTATGCATGATAGGTGATTTACTCAACTGTTTTATCAAATGCTTAGATCCTAGTAGTGTGTAGAAATCCCTCAAACCCCACCTGTTAGGATGCTAAATACTTTGAAAAATATTGATGCCTTGCTTTGATCACTTGATAAAAGTGTTTTGTGAACAAATTAAGAACTTCAACTAAAATGAAACACCTGGGTGGATTGGTTTGATGATGGAGGCGATGTTGAGTGGTGACCTGGGGCTACACATTGTGTAGTTGCTGCCTGGGCGTACACTTGTGGTTTGCCACCCAGGAACAAAGAGATGGATATGTCTTCCATGCTTAGTGTACTTCCAGTGCAGCCTTATGACATTATGGGCTCTGTCTTGACTGATTACATGTGGGAGTATAACTTGTGTGCAAGAAGATGGTGGTAGTTGAATTATAGGTCGGGAACGGATCTTGCCAGTTAGTTGTTCTCTCCTTCTAAAAGGTCTCATTTCATTTTATGTATGGGCATAAAATGAATCGTAAGGTGAAAGTGCACAAGCCTTGCAAGGTGTTTAAAACTAATCGATTAGCCGTGTCCTCGGTTATGGACAATTGAGTCTCTAGACATGGAATGTACGGAATAATCACATCACCGATTCTGAATGACTAAAATCTGTCTAGAAACCCCTAGGTCGGAACTAAGGACCATACACTCCGAGGGGTGGTGGTGCCTGAGGTTCCAACGTTGTTGAATTGCGCCCAGTGCTACATAACTTGCAACTATGTAGTATTTGGGGGTTATTTCGACCCTTTGAAAATAAAATAATCTTCAAAATAAAAATGTTGACTCTAAGTAGGACAAATTTGGCTTTATGCAAATCTAGCCCAGAGATCCACCAGCCAAATAGCATGTAGCTAGATCTTTCACAACCGCCACCAAACATGTGTCATTTGCCAGTACATCATTGTACTGACCCCCATACTTGGGGCTGCATAATCAAATGTGCAGGTTCTTCTGATGAGGAGTGAAGTGTTAGGATCTCGAGTCTACATACCAACATGACTGCATGTGGCGCATGCTGAAGACGGAGGCTCGCTACTATTATATTTCCGTTGTGCTTAAGTTGAACTCTGTTTTCCCATGTCGGTCCATGAGACCAAAGACTTGTATTAATATGTGAGACTTCTGTATCTGGATCTGCGTGTAATCTCGATACTATGTGATGATTACTATATTTTGTTCTGTGGTGCTATCATTGATCTAGGGAATAGCACATAACACAGGTGTTCCGCCTTAATCCAAAGGTGGGGCGTCACAAAATGGTATCAGAGCATAGTGTTGCCTGTAGGATCGAGACCCTAGGAATGAAAAACCTTAGGACCCAAGTTTTATTTCAAAATGCTAAACAAATAATCATGATCTTATTGTCTTAACCATTTCATTCTTACTTGTATTTCTCTTCTTGTTCTGATCATTCCCTCTTCTTTTCAAAATGTTGTAGATGGACACCTACGACGATAGAGTGGTAGCTGGTGAGGGAGATTACCTTTTCTCGGAGGTGCTGCTAGACCTCGTCACCCAGCTTCAGATACCACCTCTGGTTTTCTGTGGGAAGATGCAGTACAAGGAGTATGGTATGGAGAAGTGGTTGATCCAAACCACTATCCAAGGAAGACTTGATGAAGAAGGTGAGTCCACGATGGAGTACACCGAAGCGTACGTGGACTGGAGGTATTCAGTGGAGATTGCCATGCAGGGCGCCATCGCCCGCATTCGCCACAAGTACAGAGCTCACATCCCACGTCCCTCAGCTTATGGGATGATTGGAGAGCGATCTGTTGGAGGACATGTTGTGGATCGCTGAGGCCAGGAGTTCCACTCCCTTCTGAGAGGCTACCTCACTGAGAGGGAGCGCTGCTCAGTCAATCTGGAAGATATGCTGAAGAAGCAGATTATCAACCAGGACCAGTTCAGAGATCTCATGGATCTTGCCACCAAAAAGATCATGGAGACTGAATCCGCTCTCATAATGTTGGATGAGAAGAAGACTCACTTGGAGAACAAGCTCAAGATTGTTGAAGGACCCTTGCAGTTAGGCGGGAAGATTCTCCAAGATGACATCTGGTCCCATCTTCTAGAGAAGACCTTATTGCTGCAATATGACAACCTGCAGAAATTGGGAGATGAGAAGAAGCAGATTGAGGAAGTCAACAATGAGCTGAAGTCTGAGAATGAGAAGCTAAAGATGAAGCTTGCTGAGTTAGAAGCAAGTAAGAAGGAAGAGGAATCCGAGGAAGAAGAGGATCTTGAGGAGAGACTCGTGTATTCCCCCAGTGATGATCTATCCTATAAGGAATGGGAAGCCAAGGCACTGAGAGACCTCAAGAAGGCAGAATGTCGAGACTCTCTACCCCTCTCATGCCTCAAGAGGGTTAAGAGAGGCTAGTTGACCACCATCATCGTCTTATATCGTTTGCGATAGCACGTTTGTATTGTCTTACCATGTTGGTATGACAGTACCATCGATCGTTTACTTTCTTTTTCGAACTCTTAGTACTTACTTCTAAACTTGTTAAGTTGCACACTTCAAAGTTTAAAGCTTTTAAAACCAAAGGTCCTATGCTTGTTTATTGTTTGTGGTTGGCTTGTTGTATTGTGCATGGGTAGGATCTTTACTCCTTTAGCTTTATCTGTCTAATACTCATCTATGCTATACCTTACCTCAGATGTCGCCACGACGTGCACCAAACAACAATGACAACGATGGAAACAACAACAATGACACCAATATGGCAATTCAGCAACTAGTGGCAGCTCAGGCCCAGCTGATGCAAATGATGACCCAGTTCTTCCAGACGAATGCAAACAACAATAACAACAATAATAATAATCCTCCGCCACCACCGCCGCCACCCCACCCCAGGTGGATAGATTGGCAAGGTTTCTGAGGCTGAGACCCAACAAGTTCTCATCCACTATAGAGCCAATAGTAGCTGATGACTGGCTGCGTTCGGTCAACAAGGATCTGACCACCTGCGAGTGCACTAATGCTGAAAAGGTGCGCTTCACTGCTCACTTACTGGAAGGGCCGGCAGCAATGTGGTGGGAGACGTATCAGGTTACCCATCCAATAGATGATCTGGACTGGAACACATTCAAAGAAGGCTTTCGTACTGCCCACATATCCTCGGGCACTATAAATGTGAAGAAGGAAGAATTCCGTGGCCTGTGTCAGGGTGGAAGGACTCTGAAAGAGTATATGGATGACTTATGTGCTCTGTCCAGGTATGCACCTGAAGATATTGATACTGATGCAAAGAGGAAGGAAAAATTCCTCAGTGGGCTCAAGGGAGAACTCAAAATACCCCTGTCTGTGGCCTATGCTCCAAATTATCAGTCTCTACTTGATCAGGCCATCACTCTGGACAACAACATCAAGAAAGAAGAGAACCGTAAAAGGAAGTTCAGTAACAACAAGAACCATGTGGAACCATTCCACAAGAAGCACCACTCATCTGAGAGCAGTGGTCATGGAAACTTCCACAAGCATGGGAATCGTTTCAACAAAGGAAACGGTAATCACTTCAGCAGCCATAAGCATAATGGAGGTGTCAAGGGAAATAGCTCCAGTGGACTTCACAGTGGACACAACGGTCAGCATTGCCATAACACTGAACCCAAGAAAGACCTCTCTAGTATCACTTGCTTCAAGTGCAAGAAGAATGGTCACTATTCCTCCAGCTGCCCGGAGAACAAGACCACCGAGCTTGCCAAGCCCAATCCATTCCAGAAGGGCCAAGTGAACCACCTCAATGTGGAAGAGGTGATGAATGAACCTGATGCAGTGATGGGTATGTTTCCTCTCAACTCATTTACGGCATCAGTTTTATTCGATACTGGAGCATCGCATTCATTCATATCAAGGGCATTTGCAAACAAAAATGAGTTTCCTACTGAAACCATAGGAAAAACCATTAAAGTAAGTTCCCCTGGTGGAGAATTGATAGCCAACGCTGGTTGCAGGGATCTGATTATGGAAATTGGTAAATATAAATTCCCAACCCATTTAGTAATTTTAGACTCGCAGGGTTTAGATGTAATCTTGGGCATGGATTGGATGACTACCTATGGAGGAGTCATAGACTGTGTGAACAGAGCAATTACACTTACCACCCCCGAAGGGGGAAGAATTAGATACAAATCTCAACTGGATTTTAATGACATTAGGCTGAATCATCTTAAGGGGGTTAGCCTAGATGAAGTGCACATAGTGAATGAATACCCCGATGTGTTCCCGGATGAACTACCAGGAATGCCACCTGACAGAGATGTAGAGTTCCTCATTGATCTGCTGCCTGGCACAGGGCCAATATCAAAGAGACCTTACCCTATGTCCACCGATGAGTTGAAAGAACTCAAGAAACAACTAGCAGAACAGTTAGGAAAAGGATTCATTAGAGAGAGTTCATCATCATGGGGAGCGCCAGTTCTGTTTGTTGAGAAGAAAGATAAGAGTCAACGTTTAGTGATGGACTATCGTTCGTTGAATGAAGTGACCATCAAAAACAAATATCCACTACCAAGAATCAATGATTTGTTTGATCAGTTGGAAGGAGCTAGCGAATTTTCTAAGATTGACCTTAGATCTGGATACTTTCAGCTCAAGATTAGAGAACATGACATTCCCAAGACAGCCTTCGTCACTAGATATGGCTCATATGAATATACGGTGATGCCTTTTGGTTTAACCAATGCACCGTCATACTTCATGAGCATGATGAACAAAGTGTTCATGGAATTTCTAGATAAGTTTGTCGTTGTCTTCATTGACGACATACTGGTCTACTCAAAAAGCAAAGAGGATCATGAAAAGCACCTACGTGCAATATTGGAGAAGCTATGAGAACACAATTTATATGCTAAATTCAACAAATTGAGTTTTGGCTCAATGAAGTAGGATTCCTTGGACACATTATATCCAAGGATGGAATTGCAGTCGACCCAGCCAAAGTGACCGCAGTAATGGAATGGGAACCACCCATGAATGTTGGGGAAATTCGTAGTTTCTTAGGATTGGCCGGATACTACCGGAGATGTATTGAGAACTTTTCAAAGATAGCTAAACCAATGACTGAGTTGTTGAAGAAAGAAAAGAAGTATGAATGGACTGAAGCTTGTGAAAATAGTTTTCAAGAGTTGAAAAGGAGATTGGTGTCTGCACCTATTCTGTGCTTACCAGATGTAGAAAAGGAATTTCAGGTGTATTGCGACGCTTCTCATCAAGGTCTAGGAAGTGTGTTGATGCAAGATGGCAGAGTAGCAGCCTATGCTTCTAGACAACTCAAGAAACATGAACTCAACTATCCAACTCATGACCTTGAGTTAGCTTCCGTTGTCCACGCTTTGAAGATTTGGAGACATTATTTGCTGGGAAAGAGATGTGAAGTCTTCACCGACCACAAAAGCTTGAAGTACATCTTTACTCAGAAGGACCTCAACATGAGACAAAGAAGATGGTTAGAAATCATCAAAGATTATGACTTGAGTTTGCAATACCATCCTGGTAAAGCAAATGTAGTAGCTGATGCCTTGAGCCGTAAGGCCTATGTGAACTGTCTATCTCAGAAGTGCTGCCAGAAGATCTGTGTAGGGATTTGAGAGACCTCAGCTTAGAGGTAGTGCCACAAGGTCACGTAGCATCGCTAGTAGTGCAACCAACCCTGATGGACAGAATACGCCAAGCGCAGAAAGGGGATAAAGAGATCGAGAAGATCAAAGTAAACATGAGGAAAGACAAAGCTAAAGGCTTTAGCGAAGATGAGCAAGGAACTATCTGGTTTGAAAGACGTATCTGTGTACCTGATGACCCTGATATTAGAAAATTGATATTCCAAGAAGCCCATGAGACCCCATACTCAATTCATCCTGGTAATACCAAGATGTACATAGACTTGAAAGAAAGATTTTGGTGGAGCAATATGAAGGGAGACATTGCCGAATATATAGCCAAATGTGATGTGTGCAGTAGGGTAAAAGCTGAACATCAGAAGCCAGCCGGACTACTTCAACCCCTGAAGGTGCCGGATTGGAAATGGGATCAAATTGGTATGGACTTCATCACTGGGTTACCCCGCACAAAATCAGGATATGACTCAATCTGGGTTATAGTCGATCGTTTGACCAAGGTAGCTCATTTCATACCAGTAAAGACCACTTACACTAGTGCAAAGTTGGCTGATATCTACATGAAGAGGATTGTAAGCCTCCATGGTGTTCCCAAGAGCATCGTGTCTGATAGAGGAACCCAATTTACCTCTCACTTCTGGAAACAACTTCATGAATCGCTTGGAACTAGGCTGGAATTCAGCACAGCATTCCACCCGCAAACAGATGGACAAACAGAAAGAGTGAACCAGATTTTGGAAGATATGCTGAGAGCGTGTGCTCTGGACTATGGGTCTAGTTGGGATGACAACTTGCCTTATGCAGAGTTTTCCTACAACAACAGCTATCAAGCCAGTATTGAGATGGCACCATTTGAAGCCTTGTACGGCAAGAAATGTACTACATCCCTACTATGGAGTGGTGTAGGAGAACGAAGTTTCTTCGGACCCGATATCATTCAAGAAGCTGAAGAAAAGGTTAAATTGATCAAGGATAGGCTGAAGATCAGCCAATCCCGTCAGAAGAGCTACGCGGATAGCAAGCGTAGAGAAATCATCTATGAAGTTGGAGACAGAGCTTATCTCAGAGTGTCACCCCTTCGTGGTGTTAACAGGTTTGGTATTAAGGGTAAGTTAGCACCCCGATTTATAGGACCATTCAAAGTCCTATCCCGCAAAGGAGAAGTAGCCTATGAATTGGAACTACCCAAAATTCTTTCGGCCGTACATAACATGTTCCACGTGAGCCAGCTAAAGAAATGCCATCCAGAGATGTCAGAAACACCGTTGAATGATACGGTACCCCTCGAGGAAGTTCAACTAGAAAGTGACTTGACTTATGAGGAGAAACCCATTAAGATACTCGAGACAGCAGAAAGAACTACATGCACCAAAACCATCAAGTTCTGCAAGGTACAATGGAATCACCACACGGAAGAAGAAGCCACTTGGGAGCGTGAAGATACCCTTCGAGAAGAGCACCCACACCTATTTGCTAGCCTTTCCGAAGCTCGAGGGCAAGCTTCGTCTTAAGGGGGTTAGTCTGTAACATCCCAAAATTTCAAAAATAAAATTTTCATCATGCATTCATAGCATATTGCATTTCAAGATCTTTTCCAAAGTTTTGAAACCTTGTTCCTTCATAGATTATGGTTTTCAAATGCCCTTTGCCCCAAATTTTAGAAACAAAAGGGTTTCAGAAAGAAAGTATTTTAAAATGAGTTCCATTGTTATGGAGCTATTTTGTTTTCCTCTAATAAATTTCTTTTTGAAAACCAAATAGTGGGAAGGTATTAATCTTAACTTCCTAATTAATAGGACTCTATATTTAAAGTTTTTACAAATTAATTCCTTTCCATCTTATCACAAAACCTCTGGTTTATAGTTTCTGAACACACTTTTTAAAGACCAGAAGTGGTCAGCTTTGACTTTATTCAAATCTGAATAGAAGAGCTTTTTCAAAACTCAAAACAGAAATTCAGAACAAAAGAAAAGAAAAGCAGAAGGAAAAAAATAAAAGGAAAGAGGCCAGGAGCCCAACTGGGCCGCACCCGGGAAGCCAGCCGGCCCAGACCGTCCCGAACCGACCCAACCCAGCTCACCCCTCCCCTCTCTCACCGCCAAGTGGGACCCACCTATCATCCCTCTCCCCCGTTAATCTCTCTCTCTCTTCACTCCGCAGTAACCTCGCCGGCGTTACTCCCCCGGGCGTTACTCATGCCTTAACTGGCCATGAAGACCTCCCCTATAAATCCCGACACTCCCTCTCCCTTCTCCTCCCTTTCCCCCTTGCTTCGGAGCCGCCAGGCTGCTGGAATTCATCGCCGAAGCTCGCAGGTGCCGCCGCCAAGCACCATCGATTCCGACGCGGTGAAGCCACCCCCTCTCCCCCGAACTCCCCCTCCATCTCCTCTCTCTCTGGAGCATCGAGTGATATTTTTCTCCGCCCTTTTTCTGCAGCATTTCGAGCTCTCCGACGATCACCGAGACCGCCGTCATCTCCAGCCGCGCATCGCCGTCACCTCTGGAAGCGCAAGTCCTAGCCGACCACGAATTCGAGATTGCCGTCGTCTACTGAACCTCGTCTGATACTTCATCGCCGTCGCCACTCGCTGGAACCTCGCCGACGACGAGCTCCAGTACCACCTCGCCGGAAAACCTCCGCGCCGATGAGCAATCCCCCATTGACCCTCCTCATCCCTCAGATCCAAATCCAACGGCCAAAAATAGAACCCTTTACCAAATTGGTATCGACCAATGGGACTGCGCCACATCGCCCAGGCCAGTCAGCCCCCGGTCAATCCAGTCAAAATCGATTTCAAATCCAAATTCAAATCCCTGTTTTGTGGCAGATCTTGTAAAATCGATAGAAAATAAAATACTTAACCAAAAATTGCAAATAATACCTCGTTGGAATCCTTAGGATGTGTAGAATCCAATGATGCAATAAAACCTGTTATTTTATGGGTTCATTTTGAATCCATTGTCAGATCTGAATTAAACCTTTGGTTTCATAATAAATTCATAACTTTTGTTCTGTGAGTCCAAATGCTACAAATTTGTAGTCTATGGAATCCTTGGAACATTTAGAACACTACAGAAGCAAAAGTTTTCAAAGTTAATACGTGCACAAACTTGCTACTATTAAATATGTTCAAATCACTATTTTCCTTACCATTTGTTTTCTAGAAACTATTTTTGAGTGAAACCACTTGCAGTGGCTCCAAGTTACTGTCACCAAACCAGTGGTTACTCAAACTTATTTTTTTCAGAAGAGTACAAACCAAAACCTATTTTCCCAAAGTGTTATCCTATTGCATCAAATGAACTTTGCTAATGCCTTGTTATTTATTTAATAAAATCCTTTCCAACACCACACTTGTTGTCAAAAGCCTCTTGTTCCATCTTATACAACATTTCACACACTCACATAGTTTGTGAAATTAAAACGACATTTTGCATACATGCATACATGCATACATGTCTATGTTTGCCATTAGAAATAGAATATTGATTACTTGATTGTTTGGATTGAATAGATTGTGAAGAGGAGCAAGGCTACTATTGTGACTGTTGTGAGTGTGCAAGCTGTTATCAAGGCAAGTGATACACATATCCCTTACCCATTTTACTTATGAATTAGTATTTTCACCTCTAGTAGTATGCATGATAGGTGATTTACTCAACTGTTTTATCAAATGCTTAGATCCTAGTAGTGTGTAGAAATCCCTCAAACCCCACCTGTTAGGATGCTAAATACTTTGAAAAATATTGATGCCTTGCTTTGATCACTTGATAAAAGTGTTTTGTGAACAAATTAAGAACTTCAACTAAAATGAAACACCTGGGTGGATTGGTTTGATGATGGAGGCGATGTTGAGTGGCGACCTGGGGCTACACATTGTGTAGTTGCTTCCTGGGCGTACACTTGTGGTTTGCCACCCAGGAACAAAGAGATAGCTATGTCTTCCATGCTTAGTATACTTCCAGTGCAGCCTTATGACATTATGGGCTCTGTCTTGACTGATTAGATGTGGGAGTACAACTTGTGTGCAAGAAGATGGTGGTAGTTGAATTATAGGTCAGGAACAGATCTTGCCAGTTAGTTGTTCTCTCCTTCTAAAAGGTCTCGTTTCATTTTATGTATGGGCATAAAATGAATCGTAAGGTGAAAGTGCACAACCCTTGCAAGGTGTTTAAAACTAATCGATTAGCCGTGTCCTCGGTTATGGACAATTGAGTCTCTAGACATGGAATGTACGGAATAATCTCATCACCGATTCTGAATGACTAAAATCTGTCTAGAAACCCCTAGGTCGGAACTAAGGACCATACACTCCGAGGGGTGGTGGTGCCTGAGGTTCCAACTTTGTTGAATTGCGCCCAGTGCTACATAACTTGCAACTATGTAGTATTTGGGGGTTATTTCGACCCTTTGAAAATAAAATAATCTTCAAAATATAAATGTTGACCCTAAGTAGGACAAAATTGGCTTTATGCAAATCTAGCCCAGAGATCCACCAGCCAAATAGCATGTAGCTAGATCTTTCACAACCGCCACCAAACATGTGTCATTTGCTAGTACATCATTGTACTGACCCCCATACTTGGGGCTGCATAATCAAATGTGCAGGTTCTTCTGATGAGGAGTGAAGTGTTAGGATCTCGAGTCTACATACCAACATGACTGCCTATGGCGCATGCTGAAGATGGAGGCTCGCTACTATTATATTTCCGTTGTGCTTAAGTTGAACTCTGTTTTCCCATGTCAGTCCATGAAACCAAAGACTTGTATTAATATGTGAGACTAATGTATCTGGATCTGCGTGTAATCTCGATACTATGTGATGATTACTATATTTTGTTCTGTGGTGCTATCATTGATCCAGGGAATAGCACATAACACAGGTGTTCCGCCTTAATCCAAAGGTGGGGCGTCACAAAAGTGCTTTATATGTGGTGGTTTGAGTTGAAACCTGAAGCAAAAAAGGGTTGATTCAATGTTATGCTTACACTAATGTTGCTAATAGAATTGTGTTTAGTTTTGTATGAAGGAAGTTTTCAAGTGTAGGGATTGGAGAATGATGAGATGAGTTGAAGAATAGACAAAAGCTCAAGCCTGGGGATGCCCATGTCACCCCAAGAAATATCCAAGAAGTACAAGCATCAAAGCTTGGGGATGCCCCCGAGGCACCCTTTCTTCATCGGCAAAAATCAGGTCACCTTTCAACACACTATATTTTTATTGCTTCATGCATTATGCCTTTTTCTTGGAGCGTCAGTTGTTTTTAGTTTTCAGTTTTGTTTTGTTTTGTTTGCTGCAATAAATGGTTGGACCCCAACAAATTCATTTTGGAGAAGTTTCCTTGCTTTTCATTTGCCAAGAACACTCAGTTTTTCACTCTTATCGTTTCAATGAGTGTTCATCTTTTTCTAGAACTGCGTTTAGCTTTTGATTTTTGCCTTGATTTGTGTTCAGATCTTTTTATATCTTTGCATCAAGGTGTATTTTGACCTCTGGTCCATGTTGGTTTTCATCAAAAGAGTTGTTTCAAAAAGGTTTGAATGGTGTTGGAAAAGAGAAAAAGCTTTATGTAAAAAAGTGGTACAAAAAGGAGCTTGTGTAGACTGCGGCCTAGGGTTTTGCATGTCGTGCTTGATGTCTTTTTGATAGTATGCTTAGTGGTTTTGCTGTAGCATGACTTGTCTCAAATGACAGAGATTGCTTAATGAGCCTTTGAAAAAAGCATGCATTGTTTTAATTATTTGGAAGCATTACTTTGGTTTTCTCCTTATGCTTTATTTGGGTTGACTTGGCGCATTCTCACACATGTTAGACTCATACAACTCGCCATAGCCTCTATGATCATTTAGTTTTTGACTCTTGATGCCATCTTATGCTTCTTTTAATGTTGCTTTGTCGCTCTGCATGATTATGGTCGTTATTGCTCTCTTAGTTGGTCGCTCCCAGTCTTTTGCTAGCTCTCATTTTGTACTGAGTGTGAGCTCTACTCGTGCATCCAACTCCTAAAAACCAAGTTGTTCCAATGTGTCCACCATACATGCCTATTAGCAATTTGCTATTTCCAAAGTACATTTGACTTGCTTTTATCTATCCTTCAAATTAAACTCTTTTGGTGTTATGTGAAAATTGGTCAGTAAAGCTCTCACGAACCTGATGGCACACTTTACTTTTCTCGTTTTAAAATTTTGACATTGTGGCTCTCTTATGTTGAGTTGTTATGCTTGCAAGTTGTAAGTTGGAAATTAGCCCAGCCATGTCGTCATGGGGCAAGCTTTCAACATTGCACTATCTTTCATTTGAGTTGATATCGTGATCTTTTGTTTATGGATACTCGCGATGTGAAATGAATTGGGAATCTTGCGGGATCATGGAGTTTGTATACGTGTTAGAGAAACGCCTGGGCTGCTAATCTAAGCCATGCATAATTCATGGTGGAAATTTATAGCATGCCCATAGTGAACATTCGATGACGCATCTCACAATAAAAAGCTATACCGATGGTAAATAAAAGAGATGCTGAGGTGTTCATTGTCTGTTTGTCCTGTCATTTTGATGTGGGCTTGTTCCATGTCATCGGGCACGGAGGTACCCCATTGGCGGTTCTCGATGATACATGTATACTTACAATGACAAGAGCTTGCTTGGGACTCTAAGTAAAGTAGCATGAGGTTTGGGTATTCGTACTTCACGGGACAAGAGGTTTTCAACTTATGATTTGTCAAGCATATGCATCATAAGTATATTTGCATTAACTTTAACCATTCAAGATGCTTATGATGGGGGCAATGAGAGCTCAAAGCTAGTAAGTACCATAATTTTTGAAGGTTTATAAAACTTGCAATCACTGCTTCCCTCCGCGAAGGGCCCTTCTTTTACATTTTATGTTGAGTCACCACCTTCTACCTTTATGCACCGTCTAAGAGAGCATAGTTGTCATTCTGAGTATAACGTGCATTGTCCCAAAGTTTTCATTGATTGATTCATGATGCTAGTTTCACTTGTTCATACATTACTTGTATCTAGTCGCCCTCTTAAACTTGTAGGTGTCCTATGCATTTATGTTTTGCTCTCTCATGAAGGACAGGCTGAAAACCATTTGTATGTTTTTCCATATGATTTGAACACAGGTTTGACTTTCATTGTTTCATTTTCATGATCTTTCATTTGTGTTCTTTTTCATGTTATAACATGGTTGCTAAGTTTCTTCTATCAAGATTATGTCTTTCATGCCCATGTTTTAAGTTCTTTTGATCCCAGTCCACAACGCTTACATAGATAATCAAGATTGTGTAGGTGCATGTCACCTTAAAAATTATTTCTTTTGTTATCACTTACCTACTCGAGGATGAGCAGGAGTTAAGCTTGGGGATGCTGATACGTCTCTAACGTCTCTATAATTTTTTATGCTCCATGCTTGTTTTTACACCATTTGCTTAGTGTTTCGTTACACTTTGTGGCATTTTTATGCATTTTCCGAAACTAACCTATTAACGAGATGCCACCGTGCCAGTTCCCTGTTTTTTGCTATTTTTGTGTTTCAGAAAAGTTACACGGGAAATATTCTCGGAATTAGACGAAAAAAAAAGCCAAACATCCAGAAATTTATCGAAGCTTCCAGAGAACCGAAGAGGAGACGGAGTGGGGCCACGAGGGGCCCACACAACACGACGGCGTGGCCCAGGGGTGGCCCGCGCCCCCTAGGTGTGTGGCCACCTTGGTCCACTTCTGACGATGCCCCTTCGCCTATAAAGACCCCCAATGGGAAAAACCTAAACACCCGATCACTTTTCCAGAAACATATCGCGATCCGCCGCCGTCATCGACCCAAGATCAGGAGGGTCCAGAAGCTCTTCCCGGCACCCTGCCAGAGAGGGGAATCGCCACCGGAGGTCTTCTTCATTGCCATGCTTGCCTCCGGCGTGATGAGTGAGTAGTCTACCTTGGACTATGGGTCCATAGCAGTAGCTAGATGGTTGTCTTCTCCACCATGTGCTTCATGTTTAGATCTCGTGAGCTGCCTTACATGATCGAGATCACCGTTATGTAATTCTACATGTTGTGTTTGTTGGGATCTGATGAATATTGGTGTTATGATTGAGTTAATGTGCTGGATATTATCTTATGTTATCTCTATGTTGTTTATGATCTTGCATGCTCTCCGTTGTTACTAGCTATCTTGGCCGAGTAGATACTAGTGACTCCAAGAGGGGGTATTTATGCTCGATAGTTGGGTTCATGCCTCTATTTAATCTAGGGGAGTGACAGAAACCTCTAAGGTTGTAGATGTGCTGTTGCCACTAGGGAGAAAACAACATTCATATGCTCAAGGGCATATGCTTTATTTACATTACACACTTTGCTTAATGCAGTTATCTGTTGTTCGCAACTTAATACTTGTGGAATTCTCGGGTTGATTCGCCACAAGTATATTATTAGTCATAGATGCAGTTGGATGGCGGTCTATGTATCTTGTTGTAATGCCCAGAGTAAATCTCATAGTGATCCTCTCGACATATGCACATTGTCTTTATTCTATCAATTGCCCAACTGTAATTTGTTTACCCAGCATGTGTTATTTTATCTTATGGAGAGACACCACTAGTGAACTGTGGACCCCGGTCCTATTTTCATTATATTGCTATCACCTATTTACTATACTCGCACTATTTACTTTACTCGCATACTACTATCACTTTCCACTTGATACACTCATACCCTTTGTTTTAAGCAAACCGGTGAGATTGACAACCTCATCGTAAGTTGGTGATGGGTTCGTGGCATAGAAAACAAAAAATTTCCTACGCATGAAAACATAAACAAGCCAAGAACATCTACGAGATGGTAGCAATGGAGACTAACCCTCGAAGACCGGTAGCGGGGATTACGTTCCTGCACAAACGTTGCCGATGGAGAGTCGAGGAAGACGCACGTAGTTGACGTAGTCGTTCAGTTGACGTAGTCGATGTAGTGGTTCACTTGACGATCACGAGATCGTGTACACGGCGCCACAATCGGCGGCACCTCCGTACTCGGTCACACGTACAATTCGGTGATGACCTCCATGCCCTCGGTCCAGTGGGGCAGCGGAAGTAGGGATCCGCCGGATCTCCTCCTCCTCCACTTCTCCAAGTGTTGGTGGCTAACAATTTCGGCAGCGCTTCGCTTAAGCAACAGCCATGGTGTGGAGCAACAAGGTAGGGGATGGAAGCAACTAAGTGTAGGGAGAAGAGGAGTATGTCCAACATATATATAGGAGAGAGGGGGCAGCCACCCATGAGGGGTGCGGCCAGCCCCTCCCCTTTTCTCCTCTTCATGGTGGTGGTAACCCCCTCCTTCATGGAAAGGTAACCCCCCTCATCAAATGAGTAACCCCCATTTTAATTTTGCATGACATTCATGTTAATTAAAATCCACACTTATTGAATTAATAAAACATTTTTATTTCTTTAATATTTGTTAATTCAATAAATTAACAAACATTAACATTTACCCCCTTGAGTCATTTCTATATACCGAAACAGTTTTGGTGCTTTTCTGAAACAACCCCTGTGCTATCTAATAATTCAGCCAGAGTTCCAAATCCACTCAAAACGCGTAAGCGAACCTTAAGTGTGTCACCCTATGGTTCGTGAATAACGTGGACATGATCAAGACTCCTCTCCGATCAATAATCATCAGTGGGATCTGGAAATCCATGATGACTCCCACTTACTCAACGATGAATCTAGTGATTGTGTGAACCTTAAACGAACATAGTTAATTCCTTTTGTCTCGTGATATTATTACTTATCCGAGATCCGATCATTTGGTATCAACCATACCTAGTTCGATCTCGTTCCTGACAAGTCTCTTTACTCGTTCCGTGATAATGCATTCCCGTGACCTAGTCACATGCTTGCAAGCGATTCTAATGCAATATCACCGAGAAGGGCCCAGAGAATATCTTCCCGTCATCGGGTCAGACAAATTCCACTCTTGATCCATGAGCCTCAACTAATACTTTCAGAATACCTAAATCAACCTTTATAATCACCCTGTAATGGTGTGACGTTTGATATTATCAAAGCACTCTTCTGGTATCAGTGATTAACATGATCTCATGGTCTGAGGATTAGAACTATTTCGTATGAGTTTGATATAGCAATGAACTTGATGACTTGATCGTATTGCTAATCTTACTATGGGTGTGAGTGTTCATCACATCATTCTTCTAATGATATGACCCTGTTATGAACAACATCCAATATTCATGATCAGGAAACCTTGGTCATCAGTTAATCAATGAGCTAGTATGAAAGAGAGGCTTTACTAGGAACCTTTTTAGTTTATTAATCACACAAGTATTAAGTTTTCCGATTAATACAATTCTAGCATGAGAAATAAATATTTATCATAAACATGGAATATGATAATAACCACTTTATTATTGCCTCTCGCGCATATTCCCTTCAGTCTCCCACTTGCACTAGAGTCAATAATCTAGTTGATACTTGCGTATATAACACTTATGGCTTTCACGTGTTATTCGTACGCATTGCATGTGGTTAATCTGATCTCCAGATCTAACACTTTCAGTTCTGTGTGTATTTGCATGTCTTTGCATTTGCACGCATCACTCATTCTCAAATGAGATAGTTGGGTATAAATTTGATCCTTAGGTGAGACCTTAGTTCCTTTTAGCAAAAATCATATTGTCACTATTGTCGCACAATATATTTTCATAGTAATAGCCATCTTAGAACTACACCTAGTTTGATAACAAACTTCTTGACACAAATGTCCTCCTTTGCTACTTCTAAAGCAACCATATACTCAACCTTTGTTGTAGAATCCATCACAGTGTCTTAACTTTGGAACTCATCCAAATCCACCATGGAACTTCCTTCCATTACATTGTGCCACCTAAACATCTTATATTTACTAATTGGAGGCACCATACGAAGCACCACGTTAATTCTAGAATTTAAGAGTTTCATCCATCCGATTAATTTATAATATATTCTCAACCGTAGGATGAATTTTGACACGCGATGTGCTTTCCCCCAGGGATGTGAGTCGTAGCCTCCTTGGTCTCCCGCACCCATAAAGATTTTAGATGTTAATCGTTTTAAAAAAAGGTGAAGACGAATCACGGTTGCTGGCCCTCACATCCTCACGCCGCCGCCATGTATGCCTCTTGATGCCATTGATCGACATGTCTCGGTCCTTTTCCTTCAATTCGATCTACTTGGAAGTCAAACGATCCTCGCGCATGGGGACTGGGACGAGGAGCATGACGTAAACCTCAGCTGCCTCCGTCTGTAACGTATCCAGGTCGATCGTGGAAGGATTCTAAGAGGGAGAGCACCTGCGCGAGTGAGAAGTTCGGCGTCCGCGGTCAGCTTTAGATAATCGTTATGTACAATGATAAAGGCTAATGTGCTAATGCTTACAGCAACACAGATCCCACTGGGGTGACAAGAGTAAGTTCATGTAGATCCACTTTGTCATCTTTAATCTCCCAGCTCCTCCAAACCAATTAAGCGCACTCTTGCAATGTTTTGCCTCCAGGCTCCAGCACAGAGGTGCGTCAGCACAACAATAATAAGGAAGGCCGTCGATTGATCGAAGTAAGGCGTACACATGTTGGTCGATGAGCTGCAGCTGTAGAAGACCAATGAAGTGCATGGGCGAACAGGATACATATCTTAAGTGTTCTTCGACTACAGGTCCGACAACAGGTCAGCCAAGAGCAACCTTTCTAATTTAAGTGACCCTCTACGCTAACTTCTTCATATCATCCTATGTTTTTCTGTCAGAGTAAGAAAGGTTGTAGCTCTATGAACCGTGATCAAGTTTCAGTTTGTGTCTCTGAATTGTACAATATATTGTTCGTCTTAACCGAAGTTTGGGCCATCCCTGATGCCAAGATCACAGAGAAAGCTGTGATAGTATTGGCCATGCGCTAGCTCCTCATTTAAATTAATTGACAGTATTCAGCAAGGTTAGATTTTAGCAGGTTCTTCATACATGGAAGCATTGATCGGATCTTGACAATGTCACAACCAGCCGATACACACTCTCTGGATGAATCTGCTGACAGGTTGTGCTGCAGTCTGGCCATGACGACCAGTGCAAGAGAACTTCTCTCCAATACAAAATGCAAACCCTAAAGCAGGTTTAGTGAATATATTAGTTGTAGCCCAGTTTATCTTTTTTTTCTTGGTGTGTATCGCATGACACAAGGGAAATTTAGCACACTAAATGTTTTTTTCATGGATGGGCTTTCCAACCATAGAATTTGGTTCCGCAAATCTCTTGAATTACTTGAATGTGTTTGGTTTTAATGTTCATTTGATGGGGTCATTGGGGGGGGTGACATGTGGAGTAATAAGAGGTGAACAGTTAACTGAGAAACATTGTGTTCTACGCTAAAGATTTTGGCAGCTGCTTCAGATACATAATACCATGTACCGGTATTCTGAGCCTGATTTTTGTAAAGGTTCAGAGCATCAAAGTTGCAATAGTGGAAGTCAGTCTACCCGGGTAAAAAATAAGCGACTAATTGTATTTTTCATGTTCAGTGTATGTAATCGGTCAATTGTTTTTCAGAAATAATACAACTGCGATAGTATTATTCTCAGCATGTGAACATGACAATATTTTTTTACCTCATGTTTGCTAATTTGCTGGCATGATCTGCATATTATGTTTTCTACCCTGTGTCGTCAAGTCATGCACTATATCTTAAAAAGTGGTGTTCAATATTGTTTTCCATTATTTGTAATATCCAAATACCGCATTCTCCTCCTAAAACATAAGGCGTACTGATTGTCCTAGGAACTTCTTCATGTTTGCAAATATTATCCAAAAAATATCAAATTGTTGCAATTTTCATCTGTTTTGATTTATTGCAAAATTAGTTGGCCTGCAAAGATGCTCTAAAAGATGGTCCCGATGACAAAACAAAAAAAGTTTCAAATATAACAAAAAAATAACTTTTGAGAGAGATCCATCAAGTCTTCCTATTTGTAAACCTTCACGGGTTGATGACTAGTATAGCTAAAATTGAGATAAACTTAATTTGTATCTTGTGACAAACTTAGTATCAATGTAACACTTTATAATGAACTATGTGTCACTTTGTTATACATAATATATATATCCTTAGTCCTTCCAAATCACTTAAGGATATCTTTATTATTGTCTAGTGATCATCTTATGACATTTATCACTCTGGTATATGCTCATAACATTTAGAGCATAGGACATATCTGGATATGTACATATCACGGTATACATGATCGATCAAATCATTCATGTAGCTTCACTCATCAAGTGTCAAAAACACCTGAATCTTGTTCCAACTTCTTCCATGCGACAAGAACTTTTCTCATCATTTCCATATTGAACTTTATTCAATATTTCATCTATGTACTTTGGCACAACCATATTGGCACCTCGATCTATCTACATAGACATCGAGACCCAATATTTTGGTTTTGCCTAAGTCTTTCATTGAAATCTAATTTTAATGAAATTCTTAACCGGTGTCAATAAAAGATACATCATTTCCAATTAACAATATGTCTTCTACATAATGTATTGAAAATATGTCTCAGCGCTCCCACTTAATTTCTTGCAAATGCAAGCATATTCATCGTATCTGATGAAACTAAACCTTTTAATTATTTCATCACGGTGAATATTTCAACTCCGCGATGCTTACTTCAACCATTGAAGTTTGCATGCCTTTTAGCATCCTTTGAATTTACAAAACCCATTTGACCATGTCATGTACATGTCCTAGGTAACCATTCTATTAGAAGAATGTTGTCTTGTTTGTTCAACTAACATATACCAAACTTGACATATGTAGTGGTTGCTACAGTAATCTGTCCAGACAAAATATCACTATGAAAGATCAAATCTTTTCACAGTCAACTCCTTGAATACAATCGTAAACTCTTTTAATGATGTGTCGACTATTTCATAGATGTTAAACATCCATGTCTGTCTTTATGTTCATAAACTTGGTTTCTCGTGTATGGAACTATCATGGATTTTATGGCTTCTAGCCATTTGACAAAGTCAGGGCCCATCATTGCTTCTTTGCATGTAGTCGGTTCATCATTGTCAAACAATAATGATCTATTCTCAAATCTAACTATTTGATTGTTACCCGACTCACACTGTTCAATAGGAACTTAGATCTATGTGACCACAACCTTTGAGGTACGATAGACATGTGCATTGTGGCCGCCTCCGGGACACTTCCCAGCGCTGCGCTACTCAGCACATATAGCTTAGGTTCAATCACCCAATCAAAGTTCTATTGTCCTCCCACTTAACTTTTCGCGAAAAATTCCTTCTCAAGAAACTTGACATTTTCAGCGACAAACACTTTTGTCTTAGGTGTTCTGGAAGAATACCCAACATTTACTTTAGGATAACCTACAAAGACGTATTTATCCGACTTTAGTTGTAAACATTTTACATATGCATAGCATACCAAAATTTTAGAAAAGACAACTTGGGTTTTATCCCATGCCATATCTCATATGGTGTCATTTCAATGGATCATGATGGCGCTCTTTTCAGTGTAAAAAGCGGTAGTCTCTAAAGCTTTATCCTTAAAATATAATGGTAGTTTTATAGACGACACCTTTGATGTCAAACAAAGTTTGATTTTATTTCTCGAACACTCCATACTCCTATGGTGTTTCGGGAAATACAAGTCTATGGAACGATTCCTCAACCTTTAGGTGTCTGCTAAACTTGTAACTCAAATATCTTCCTTTATGATCAAATCATAAATTCTTTATTATCTTGTTACAATGATTTTCCACTTCATCTAGAAATACTTTAAACATTTTTCAAATATTTCATACTTCTTCCTTATTAAGTAAATATACACATATATCTACTCAAATTATTGGTTAAAGTAAATGAAGTTCAAGAATTCACCACACACGGCTACACATAATGGACTATATACATCAACATGTACAATATCCAATAAGTTAGTCATTCGTTCTTCTTTGGCCTACAAATGGAGTTTTAATCATCTCTAGGAAATTTTCACAAGCGTCAATTGATTCAAAATCAAAAGACTCCAAAATCCCATCAACATGGAGTTTCTTCATGTTTACTTTCCAATATGATTTAAACGGTGGTGTCACTCATAAGTGATCTTCTAATCATTTGACTTGAGACATTTTTAGCATCAGTGTTATGGATGTGATTTCTCCAACAAGATAAACATTCATTCATCTTTTATGAATGCGGTAATAATTTGAACAACCATTGTTCTCATAATACCATAGCAAAATAACAATTATTAAAACAAATCTTGAAGGCTAGGTTTAATTCCAACGAAACACAATAACACTTTATTTGTTTTCGATGAGAATCATCCCATATTCATTTGCTAGTTAATCAGGCCATTGCAGTTCTTGTATTGCGTTGTTCTGTATGACAATTCATACTAACCAATTTAGTATCAAATACCCAAGAACCACATTGTTTTAACAAGCAATGAATACACCCATAACATCTATATCTTCTATATACCTGAGCTGGACATTTCCAGTCTTTTCTTTTCTGCCAGAATAAATTTTGGATTCTCTTTTAGCAATTCTTTTCCTTCTAGAAGAATCTATCAACATCAATAGTGGCGCCATACACATGGCACATAGTTCAACGGATGATTAGTCAAACACTAATAACCTTGGACTCACACTTTGAAGTAGATCACTATCAGTGTTCTGGATACTGGGGTATCCCGGTCCACCTGCTCCTGGGCCTCTTCAACGGCCCAGCTTCGGCCCAGGGTGCAATGACGACGGAAGCTGTTGGAGAAGACCCTCGTGAGGAGGCACCTCACGAGGAGAACGATGACTAAAACTGCTAAGGACCAGAAGACCTCCTCACGAGCATCCGCTGGTGAAGGGAGGGACCACATCCACGTCAGCTCAGCATGTTTGCGTGCAGAGCAAGAAGATGAAGGGCAGAAGATCGCGTACCGCCCACGCTACCCCCGATAGGGAGGAGACCAACTTTCACCGTGCCTGCATAAAGCAGAACAGTGGTTGTTGGCCACCCCCCTAAAAATAGCATGGACGGTGCAGGGCGCCAGAGGAAGACGTCAGCTTCCTCCACCCACTCCAGTGGACCGGCGCCACCACTCTACAAAGACTACATCCATGGAAGAATAAAGTCTACAGCTATCGTCCCTCCTTGGCCATGTGTGGCAACCCCTTCCCCAAGAAGATAAGGGGAAGGAGGACCTTGGCGCTATAAAAGGAGGGGAGGCCACCCCTTAGAGGGGATCGAATCTTCATCTCCGGGCTCCTAGCTAGGCTAAGTTGGTTCTTCTACCTCTGGCCAGCTAGAGCTCTGTAACCAAGACCTTGTACTCCTCGCAAGGTGTCATGTCGTAATACAAGAAGGAAGAAAGTAGGGGCTTTACCTCACCACGAGGGCCCTGAACTTGGGTAAAGCTCGGCGTCCCTCTCGGCAGTGTGTTGTGCGTTCGACGACTCGAGGCTTTCGTCACCGTGTTTCATTGCGATCCGAGATCTCCCACATTCAGCCCCCTGCGTTCGAATCTTTGGGTCCGTCGCGTGGTACCCCGTGTTCTTGCGACACAAAATCCATCGATATTTGGCGTGCCAGGTAGGGGGGTGTGGTGTGATTTCTTCTAGATCTGCTTCGACATGGGTGACGATCGTCATCACCATCTTCGCCTTCGTGCTGTCTACGCGTGATGTTGCCGGGCACGCCTTCAAGTCCTTGATGGCCTGGAGGCCATTGGAGAAGGTGAGCCGGAGGTCGGTGACCTCGGCTTTGGGGGCTTCACGGCGCTTGCCGGGCCCCTTCATCGCGCGACGTGGCCGCCTTGCTTCAGGCCGGATATTGGTGCGCGTTACGATGGGACCTCCGATCCGGTGGAGTTCTTGCAATAGTATGCGGCCAGTATTCGGGTGGCGGGAGGCGATGGGCATGTCATGGCCAACTGGTTCATGATGGCCACAAAGGGAGAGCCTCGCCAGTGGCTCTGCAGGCTACCGCCAAGGTCCATCTCATCCTGGAGGGACCTCTGCGAGCGCTTCCTCGACAGTTACACATCCTTGGGACCTGAGCCAGAGGGCGCGTAGGCTTATGCCGCCATCGATGGCCCCATCCCCAGGTGCACAAAGACTAGGCTGGGGGGCTCAAGGGTCGCCACCCCCTCGCCCTCGGCTGAAGAAAGGGGATCTTCAGCTCCGCTAGGAACCGAAGTGTAATGGCAAACCTTGTCTGTTATCAGGCTTTTCTAATCTGCATGAACTATCTGGAGTTTTTGAGTCTTGGCCTCATCCAAGTTGGCGAATTTGGTTGAATTGCGGCCTAACACGAACATGAGTTTTCGCTCGTCTGCCTTTTGAGAAAGAGTCGGAGCACGGTGTCCGCGCTGGGGCCTTCACCCAGAAAATAGCAGGCCTGCAAAACCAAGAACGGATCAAGCTCTGACTAGGGAAGGGACCCGCTACAGTCACCTCATACGATCCATGGTGCTCTCTCCTCTCGAGTGACACTCGAATGAAGGCGCGTGAGCGTGCAAGGGTCGCATGACTCGTGCGGAAATTGTCAAGTCTTTTGATGTTCTTATCTGCGGCCTTGTACTTCTTCTCCTGGAATCGCCTTTGTTGTGTTTGGACACCAGGGGGGCTGCAGGGAGATAGTCCTGTGTGCCATCATAGTCACCTCCTGAGCGCCAGTGCCTGCTAGCCTTGCACCACGAGCTGCATACTAAGCGTTAGGCTTCTGTCCCGCTCAGAGGCTGGCCCCCGAATGGCATAGAGCACATCTTAGACAAAGGCGGGGCAAGGAAAAATGCGCAAGGGTGCAAATAAGGATAATTTGGCAAACAAACACCTTAAGTACGATTACAACTAAAATGGGCCCAACAGGGCAATGTCTGACGGCTGCCAAGTGTGCAGCTAGTACATTTCTTCAGGAGGAGGTCTGGGAAGAGCTTACTGGGTGGCCTCCACATCGCCCTCGTTATCGTCGGTGCCTTGGCTGGAGCCTGAGGACGCGTCTCCGCTGGACTCCGTTGCGTCGTTGTCTCCTCCTCGGCTTCTTCGCCACCGGACTTCCCGGAGCTCGAGGTGTTGCCGCTGGAGGAGCTCCCTTGGCCCGCAGCTGCAGACGGTCCGGGGTGGGCGTAGATGGCCTGCAGCCGTTGCAGGGCGATGTCCAGTCGCGCCGCCCTAGCCTGCACCGCACGGTCAGGAGTGCCGAGCGGTGGAGGCTCCCTCCTCTGTAGGACTTCCTCCAGGTCAAGCTCGGGGCAGAGGTGCTGGAGGTTGGAGAAGATCCTCGTCCCCGCGAGCCCCAGTAGCTCCCGGCACTCGGCATCGATGAGCTCCAAGACCTTGGCAGATGCGCCATCCAGTTCTTCAGCCAACTGGCTGAAGAAGAGCATAATCGATCCGTCTTCCTTGGGGACGGTGGGAAGAGTCAGCCCGTGGATGCCCAGGCGGTGCGCTGCCGCCATGATGCAGGCCGAAAACCCGTGGAATATCTGCATGCGCTGCCTGCGCAGCATGCCTGCTTCAGCTTTGGAGTCTCTGGCCTCCTGGAGCTCTTGGGAGATCTCCACGATCTGCTGGACCATCGCCGAGTTCTCCTCCTCCATCTGCCTCACGTCTCCTTGGAGCGTGCGGATTGTGGTGTCAGCTTCGGCCAGGGCGCACTCGGCGCCTCGGTGTACCTCGTGCGCCTCCTTCAGCTCAGCCTCCAGGTCGCGGACCTTCCGCTCCAGGGTGTCGCGTGTTTGCTTGTACCTGGCCAGGGCGGTGTCGGTCTTGGAGCGGAAGTCAGCGCAGCACGTCTCAATGTACTTGGCGCGCCTCCGCTCAAATTCCTGCTCCATGGTGACCCACCGCTGGACCAGCATTCGATCTGTGCGCTCCTGGAGAGAGTCCTCGCGCTGCTGTAGCTCCTCGTGGTGCTGGGACAGCTCAGTGGTGTTCTAGCTGACCATCTCTTCCCTGCTCTCGAGGGCCTCCCACTCCCTGGTGAGCCGGTCCTCGAGGGCATGGAGCTGCTCCTCTTGGAGGCGAAGCTCCCGCTCACGTTCACGAGCTTCGGCTTCTCGAACAGCGAGCCTAGCCTCCTGCAGGCTCAGGCTCTCCGCGCGGGAATCAGCGCTGTCCTCATGGGCATGGAGGAGGGCTTCTCGGTCCTCGACCTCATCCATTCTCTGCCGGGCGTTGGCGAGGAGGCCATCGGCGTTGGTCCTGGCCTGGTCCAGGAGGTGCTAAGCCGCCCTCTTAGCCTCCTCCCTGGCTAAGGCTGGGTTGGGAGGCCCAACGGTGGAGGGGAACCTCTGGCGCGCTTCGGAGATAATCTCCATGGCCTCGTGTTGCGCCCTGGCTAGGATCCCCATCGCCGACTCCCTGGCATTCGCCAGAGGTTCTTCAGCCTCCTCGGCCGCGCTGGCGTGGATCTCCTCCGCCTCCTTCCTCGCCTTCTCGCGGCGCTCAGCGGCGAGCTGGTCCAGGAGACGGCATCGCTTAGTGGCTTCGTGCAGGAGGACCCAGCCTTCGTCGATGCATGCCTCGCTGGTGGCGCGTGCCTTGGCGACCTCATCTGAGAGGGCGCCGGTCATCACCGCGAGCACCCCCGCCCATGGGTCATCGGCGTGGGGCTCTACGGCGATCCTCGCGGGCCTCCCCAGTATCTCCGGCAGGGGAGGCGACGGGGCTCTGGACGGCCCCGGCTCGGTGGAGGTCGTCCTCTTCTCGCCGCTTGGCTCGGGGGCTGCCCTCGTGCCGGACGGCGTGGCCGTCGCGGCCGAAGGCGCCTCTAGAGTGGTGGTGGTGCTGGCTACTGTGGGGGCAGCAGGCGCTGCCCCATGGTCTCTGGTGTGCCCCCTGCGCTAGGGGGCTCGGTCGTGCCGGGAGCTGTGGCAGCTCCCGGGGCGGACGGTGCGTCTATGGACGCGCGGTCCTCTTCTTCTCTGGCGATGCGCGGCGGCGTCACCGGTGTGGTAGTGGATGCCGGGTCAGGGCCCAGCGTGGTCTGGCCGGTCTTCCTCTTCTTCCTCCTCTTCTTCTCTTCCTTCTTCTCCTCGGTGTCCCTGAGGAGGGGAGGGGAGAAAGTGGTTAGGGGAAAGGTAAGTCAAGGAGTAAGGATCTTTGTGCAGGAACACTCATGAGGCATCGCGCTCTACCCATCCTCTCTTGCCCGGAAGGACAGGGGGTGGCGGCGGAGGCGCGGAGGATTCTCCGGCCGGCTTCTTGCCCCGGGAGGCCTCGGCCTTGGGTCGCCGGCTAGCACGTTCATCATTGAACTTGGAGCGGTGCTCCGCCTCAAGGTGGTCTCGGTGCCCCTCCTCCTCTAGGTCTCGCGAGGAGGACACATCGGCGTCTCCCCCGGTGGGCTCATCCGGCAGGGTGGAGTCGTCGTCGGAGGAGTCTGAGAGCACCACAGTGCCCTCGGGGCGCCTTCGGTGTGCTAGCCGCTTGCCAGATTCTGCGTCATCATCATAAAGATCTCCAGAGGCCATGGGCCCCGCTCCCCTTGCAACCGAGTCATGCTCTCAGCTGGCCGCCGGTGCGCTCGGGAGGGGACCGGGCACAACACCGTCGGCAAGGAGCGGGACCCAGGCATTGAACTTCAAGATCCCCACCATGACGCGGCTGGTCTCCCGAGCGCCCAGATTGTAGATTGGCAGGGCAGTGCGCAGGATGGCGGGGATGGTGGCAGAAGAGAAGAAGGCTCTTATTACCTCCTCCCGAGCATCGGTGTTGAGCTCGCTGACGTGAAGCCTGAGGTCGCCTCCGGCCCTGTGCCTCCAAATTTCCTAGCGGTGGTCCTGAAGGGGGGCGATGCATTGGGTGATGAACTCCACCTCGACCATGGTTCCCGTGACGCCGGCCTTCCGGAGATCTCAGACTCGCGGGCGGAGCGTCTTCAGGGCTTCCTGTCGATGGATTTCGTGTCGCAAGAACACGGGGTACCACACGATGGATCCAAAGATTCGAACGCAGGGGGCTGAACGTGTGAGATCTAGGATCGCAACGAAGCATGGTGACGGAAGCCTCGAGTTGTCGAATGCACTACGCACTGCAGAGAGAGACGCCGAGCTTTACCCAGGTTCAGGGCCCTCGTGGTGAGGTAACACCCCTACTTCCTGCCTTCTTGTATTACAACGCGACACCTCGCGAGGAGTACAAGGTCTTGGTTACAAAGCTCTAGTTGGCCAGAGGTTGAAGAACCTGCGTGCCCAGCTAGTAGCTTGGAGAAGATCAGATCCCATCTAAGGGGTGGCCTCCCCTCCTTTTATAGCGCCAAGGTCCTCCTTCCCCTTATCTTCTTGGGGAAGGGGTTGCCACACACATGGCCAAGGAGGGAGGACAGCTGTAGACTACACTCTTCTATGGACGTAGTCTTCATAGGGTAGTGGCACCAGTCCACAGGAGTGGGTGGAGGAAGCTGATGTCTTCCTCTGGCGCCCTGCACCGTCCACGCTATTTTTAGGGGGGTGGCCAACAACCACTGTGCCGCTTTGGGCAGGCACAACAAAAGTTGGTCTCCTCCCTGTCGGGGGTAGCATGGGCGGTATGCGGTCTTCTGTCCTTTATCTTCTTGCTTTGCATGCCAACGTGCTGAGCTGACATAGACTTGGTCCCTCTCCTCACCAGCGGGGGCTCATGAGGAGGTCTTCTGGTCCTTAGCAGTTTCCACCATCGTTCTTCTCATGAGGCGCCTCCTCATGAAGGTCCTCTCCGTAGCTTGGGTCATTGGTTCTCCCCTGGGCTGAAGATGGGTCGATGACGGGGCCCAGGAGCAGGTGGACCGGGATACCCTGGTATCCAGAACACCGACAGTAGCCCCCGGGAGCCCGGCCCACGAACATGCCCTCTTGAGGGAGCGAAGGGCCGGGGGCCCCAGAAGCTGCTGGGCCCTCCAACGGCACGCGTCAACCGCGCGGTCAGAGGACCATGTGAAGAAGCAGAGGCTCCAGACACGTGGCGCGGCCGCAGCTGGTGAGATGAAACGGCGGGCGATGCTACAGTCCCCGAGGCGTCAAACCATCATGATGGCGCGTCGCTTCACTGTGGAGCGCTGTGCCAACGCTTCGATTCCCACGCTGAGATTTGACGCATCGATGCCGGACGCCCCCCTTAAATAGAGTCTCCTTGAGACCTCCGGCACTTCACCTCCTTCCTCCAGTGCCACTTCTTCCTCCACGCCCCCAAGCTGATGGATCCCTCTGCCTCCGTCGCCGCCGCTGGATCAAGCTTTGGGGCCAAGCACTGCAGAAGCCCCCGGGCAGCGGGAACATGGCGAAGATCCTGGCCCGGTGGACGCTCGGTGCTGGCGGCCCCCTTCGCATTGGCACGCCGAGGCAGGACGAGGCAAACCGCGCCGCCTCGGGGACCTCCGACGCCCTGACCCTTAGGGGTCCCGCGCTTGGAGGCGCTCTGAACTCGCCGTTGCCGCTGGTGGCGGCGCCTGCTCCCCGGGGAGCGTTGATCGGGCACTTCGGGAGGTGGAGGCTGCCCTGGGCCCCCTTCCCCCTGCTGGAGATCCTTCGGCCCCGCTGGCGAACGGAGTGGTTGCCACTCCACGCCACTTGGCGGTGGCGATGCTGGGACCCCTCATCGGCCCGGGGCCCCGCTTCCTGGAGCTCCTCGTTGTCGTTGATGCTCCGGGCTTCAGCTCCCTCCGGCTGCCCGACGCGGTCCGGAGGGTGGTTTACGCCCCCGGCGCGGCCACCGGGGAGATTGCCCTGGGGGAGCAGAGTAGGCCAGATCTCTTCTGGCATGTGGACATCCTCCTCGGAGTGGGCGGCAACGCCGTCCTCTCCGGCCGCTGGAGGGCCTTTGCCCTCGGCCATCGCCTCCGCGTCGGCGACCACCTCGTCTTCTGCTTCAAGCTGGGGGCGCTGGAGGCTTCAGTGCGGATCTTCACCATCGGTGGCATCCGCCACACCTACCTCCAGCCCACGGCGCAGTGAAGAGGAGATCCTGGCACGGTAGTCTTCTGGGGAGGGGAGCTAGTCTCCTCCCCTCTTTTGCTGTGTAGTCCTCGCCGGTGGGGTATGCCCCACCGTGCCTTTGCTCGTCCCCTCGTTGGGAATGCCTCAATGAAATCTGCTTATTAGCTATCTTGCATTTCGCTTCTCATTGCTCTTCATTGTCCTGGTCATTCGCACGCTCGAGAGCTCTAGTGAGCTGTTAGCATCGACGGGAGGCCTCCCTTCGCCTCAGAGCTCAAGATGGGGTCAGCGCCGATGACACATTGGACGATTCCTGAGACAAGAAGTTGAAGAAAGAGTTGGAAAAGAAAAAACCTCGAATCCCCGAAAACAGAAAAAACAAGTCGATAAAACAAACAAAAAAAAGGCAAATAAGATGCCCCTATGACTGGCACAGGGACCTTCTCCGTCATGGAGGAGCGCGGCACTATCTGTGCCAGCAGCTAAGAGCAAATTGCCATGCGTGGCGATTCACGGGGCCTTCCTCGTCGTTGAGGGAAGCTGGACCCTCACGGATGTGAAAACATCGATGCTTAAGAGAGCCCAGAGACCGTCAACACCTCGCAAGGGTTGCTCACGAGGTGAAGGGCCTAGCACAGACCTCCGGATCTGCGTCTCCTTCGCAAGATGATCAGAGCGGCCTTGGTCTTCAATAATCCTGCCATGTTAGGCCTTCCTCGGTAGAGGGAATCTTCCTGCGGATGCTTGTTGCATCGACGCATCCTTTCTTCCTCGTGAGGGTTGCTCACGAGGTGCTGGTCCTTAGCGGGTGCCTTGGGCACACCTTGGACTTTCCTTGAAGATTTTTTATTTTCTGGTGTACTTCGCGAGGAACTAAGCACCATGGGTATTTGGAGGTGATCGATAACAGGGCTGTCGCCCCCGACCAGAGCTCACTCCCTTCAGGTTTTTTACGCTTGCTATTTTCTAGGCGAAGGCCCCAGCATAGACACCATGCCTAGCCCCCTTCCGCGTGGAGTATAACAAAAAATAAATGGACTTCATGCCATTTTAATGTCATGCCGAAGCAGAGGCGCTATGTTGTGCAATAACTTAATATCAGTGCTTAAGAACAGTTTGAGCTGATACAAGTGCCTCCTTTTGGCCTCCTCTTCATCCTCAGGAAGCTTGCTACTGGTGAGGAAGGCCTTGAGCTCGAGGATCCAATCCACTCCCTCCTACCGTGCCAATGCCAGAAGGACGCAGTCACCCAAAGGAGGCCCGTAGTCGGGAGCCCCCTGCTCCGGCGGCGGCGGCAGGGCAGGTGGAGGGTCTGATCCGGACGATGATGGAGAAGCGGACGGTCTAAAGAGACACTCCTCAAAGACACCAGCAGGTTGTGCTAGGCGATGAGAGGCGCGCTTGGCGATCTCGTCGGCTTCCACATTTTCTCCTCTTGGGATGTGCTTCAGCTCCAAGCCTTGGAAGCATTTTTTCATCTTGCGATGCTCCTCGAGATAAGCCGCCATGTGCTCATCCTTTGGAGTGTAGCTCTTATTCGAGAAGTTCACAACCAGTTGTGAATCTCCCTTGACGATGAGGCGCTTGATGCCCAAAGCGTTCACTGCCCTTAAACTGGCGAGTAGTCCTTCATATTCCGCGATGTTGTTGGAGACCTTGTGCTCAGGCTTAAAGCAGAGTTGTATGGCGTAGAAGAGCTTGTCTCTAGAGGGAGAGGTCAGGACAGCACCAGCTCCCACGCCAGGGAGGTTGAAGGCGCCATCGAAGTGCATGACCCAGAGGCCTGGGGCCTCCTCTCCTGGGAGTGTTGACTCCACCTCTGGAGGCTCGTCGGTGAACGGATCGGTCCACTCTACAGCGAACTCGGCCAAAGCCTTGCTCTTGATTACCTTTGTAGTTTCGAAGGAGATCTCGAAGGGTTGAAGCTCCACGGCCCATTCTGCCACCCGCCCGATGACGTTGGGATTGTGTAGGATGGTCTCCAGGGGATGATCGGTTACCACCTTTATCGGGTGACCCTGGAAGTAGTGGCGTAGCTTCCGCGAAGCGATGAGTAGGGTATAGAGCAGCTTTTGCTACATGGTGTAATGCTCCCGAGCGTTGCGTAGCACCATGCTGACAAAGTATACGGGCTTCTTCACCTTGGTGACACCCTCGGGAGCTTCCTTCTCGGGAGGCTTTTGAACATTACTCTGAGAGAGCGGCTCGGTCGGTGGAGATGCAGCGGGCGGTTCCTATTGAGGGACGGGAGGTGCAGCAGCCTCTTCCTCGCGAGGAGCCCCCGGACCGGGAGGACCGACCTCTTCTTTGGCGATCACCTTTGCACCTCGCTCCGCGACGAGAATGGCACTTGCAGTCCTTGGAGTCGCCACGATGTAGAGTAGCAAGGGCTCGCAGAATGTTGGGGCAACCATGATCGGTGGGCTTGTGAGGTACCTTTTCAACTCAGCGAAGGCCTTGTCGGCTTTCGAAGTCCACTCAAACTTCCCAGTGCGCTTCATGAGCTTGAAGAAGGGCAGGGCTTTCTCCCCACTCCTCGCGATGAAGCGCCCTAGGGCTGCCATGCATCCCGCGAGGCGTTGCATCTCCTTGAGATTGCGCGGTGGACACATTTCTTCGATGGCCTTGACCTTGTCAGGGTTCGCCTCTATCCCACAATGGGACACGAGGAACCCCAATAGTTTTCCCGACGGTACGCCGAAGGCACACTTGACGGGGTTGAGCTTGATGTTTACCTTTCTCAGGTTGACGAATGTTTCTTCTAGATCCTCGATGAAGGTGTGACTCTCGCGAGTCTTGACGACGATGTCATCGATGTAGGCCTCCGCATTCCTTCCCATCTGAGCCCCCAGGGCCTTGTGCATGAGCCTTTGGAAGGTGGCTCCTGCGTTCTTCAGGCCGAAGGGCATGCAGACATAGCCATACACACCACAAGGCGTGATGAAGGCGGTCTTCACCTCGTCCTCCTTTGCCATCTTGATCTGATGATAGCCAGAGAAAGCATCCAAGAAGCAAAGGAGGTCACAGCCGGTGGTGGAGTCGACGATTTGATCTATCCTTGGGAGCGGATAAGGATCCTTGGGGCAGGCCTTGTTGAGACTTGTGAAGTCCACGCAGAGGCGCCCACTGCCATTTGACTTTGGGACAACCACTGGATTTGCAATCCAGGTGGGGTGGGCTACCTCGCGTATTAGCTTGGCCTTCTTCAGCTTCTCTATTTCCTTGACTATGAAGTCCTGCTTCTCTTGCGCTTGTTTCCTAGTCTTCTGCTTCACAGGGTGTGCCTGAGGGCACATGGCTAAGTGGTGCTCAATCACCTCCCTGGGAATGTCGGGCATATCTGACGGAGTCCAAGAGAACATGTCAGAGTTTGCCCGCAGGAAGGTGACGAGTGTGCTTTCCTATTTAGGAGAAAGCCCTGCCCTGATGGTGACGAAGTTTTTGCAGCCCCCAGCCTAAAGCGGGACCTTCTTGGTTGCAGAGCGCTCTTGGGTGAACTGGGGCCTCCTCCCTGAGTGTACCGCTGCTTCCCCAATGCTCATGTCTAGCATCGGATGGACCAGGTCCTCGCTTGGAGTAGGCAATGCAGAGGCGGTGAACTTCTTCCCCGTTGAGCCCTACAGGTGGGGCTCAAGAGAGGCCTTCTTCGTAGCAGCCCGCTCTTGGGATACGAGCTGCTTCTTCCTCGCGAGGTCGCCGGAGTGTTCCAGTAGATCTTCATCGGCGAGGAACATGGTGGCGGCCTCACGGTAGACATGCTCCACCGATCGGAGGGCATCCTTCTCATTGCAGCGCATGGTGATTGTGTCGTTGGCGCCCGGAATCTTGAGGGCATTGAAGCCATGATGCGTTGCTGCCATAAACCTTGCCAGGGCTGGATAGCCGAGAATGGCATTGTATGGTAGCACAATGTAGGCGACGTCGAAGTTGAGGCTCTCGGTCCTGTAGTTGTCCAGGGTGCCGAAGGTAACGGGTAGGCGTACCTGCCCAATTGGCGTTGTAGACCCTTCGGTTACCCCGAAGAATGGTTGAGTTGGCATGAGCCGGTGGTACGGCACCTGCATCTTCTTGAAGATCTCGACCGAGATGATGTTGAGGCCCGCCCCTCCATCGATGAGAGTGTGATTGACGGCGACATTATTAATGGTTGGCATGCACAAGAGGGGAATTGTGCCCACGCCCCTGGTGGAGGCCGGATGGTCCTCCTCGTCGAAGCCGATCTTGCATGTTGACCACTTCATTAGGCGGTTGCCGACGTTGGGCTGTCCCGCCGTGATCTCCCGCGACAGCTGCTTGAAGTGTCGATTAGACAAAGGAGCCTGAGCTCCACCCAGGAGGCAAGCGGTGAAGTCTCGCGGATCTTGATAGCCCCCCTGGTTCTCCTCCCGATGATCGTTTGCTGGTGGGGGCAGCGGCAGCAGCTCGGGATCGGCTCGAGATAGACCCTCGCGGCGGCGACCTTCCTCGCGGTCGTCGTCGCGGCGATCGCCCCGGGATCCACTCTTGCCGTAGCTGCGGCCACCCCCGCGGTGCTTGGAGACACCATTTTCTTCATGAAACTTTCAGACAATCCAACAATCATCAGTATTGTGAGTGTCCTTCTTGTGGAGAATGCAGTAGCAGCGATGATGACCTTTGTCACGTTCGGAGCGGTCCCCGCGGCGTTGCTTATGATCTAGTTCCACCGCGAGGACAGCGGCCTCCTTTCGCTTGGGGTCCTTGGACTTTGGCTTTGGGGGAAGCGCCTCCGGCAGGTTTTGCATGAAGAGCCTCCCCTCCTCAGCCTTGGCGCAGCGGTCGGCAATCTCGAAGAGCCTGACGATGGAAGTCAGCTCATCATTCACGGATAGCATCTCCCTCATCTTGATGTCGGAGACGCCCGTGGAGAACGCGGAGATGACCTCCTCGTTAGAGATCCTGGGGATCTTGTTCCTCATCTGGCTGAAGCGCTGGATATACTAACGAAGCGTCTCGCCCTTGTACTAATGCACTGCCTTAAGATCATTCTTAGTAGCGGGGCGCTCGTACGTGGGCATGAAGTTGGCAACGAACTGACGACATAAATCCTTCCATGAAGTCACGGATTCGTGAGGAAGATTCATGAGCCAAGTTCACGGAGTGTCCTTGAGGGCCATGGGGAACTAATTTGCCATGGCATGCTGATCTCCATGCGCGGCCTGGACGGCGACGACGTAGAGCTAGAGGAATTCGACGGGGTTGGTGGTCCCGTCGTAACGCGCGCCGATGTCCGGCTTGAACTTATCAGGCCAGACCATGTAGCGTTGCTGGTGAGTGAGAGCAAGATACCCGGGGTTGTAGATAGGGTCATCGGGGGTCCTGACGTTCTTGCCAGCTTCGCCAATGTCGTTGATGGCGTGGTCATGATTTTCGCGGCGGCGCTCGAGGGAGACGCGTGCGTCTTCCGGAGCACGTTGGACGATTTGGCAGCTGGGCTCCCCGCGCGGCAAAGATGCGGCGTGGGAAACCACCTTCTTGGCCTTGGTGGCCTTCCCATCTCCGGCGCCCGGGGCACGACGCCCCGCCGCCGGATCTGGGTCTCCCGTGCCCTGGGCTCCTCCCTGGGCCAGGTCTTCGTTGGCAATGGCGACGAGTTTGGCAATTCGAGCGCGCCACCCCTCATGCCCGTCATCAGTGGGTTGATAACGCAGCAGCTCCTGCGCCATGGCGAGAGCCTGCGCAGGAGACAGCTGACTCCCAGAACGAGCGCGAGAAGTGGCGGTGGCGGTGAAGGAGAGCGAAGGCTCTGTACGCCCGGACGGGAGGTAGGAAGACTCCAGATCTTCCTCCTCTTCCTCCCCGGCCGAAGCTTCACGACGATGGAAGATGGGCTCGGTTTGCCCCCGAACAGTGTTGCGATGGCGAAGATACTCGAGCCTTGCATTGGCGTCGGCCATGTCGAAGCAGATCTAGGAGAAAACACACCACAGCCCCCTACCTGGCACGCCAAATGTTGATGGATTTCGTGTCACAAGAACACGGGGTACCACGCGATGGACCCAAAGATTCGAACGCAGGGAGCTGAACGTGTGAGATCTAGGATCGTAATGAAGCACGGTGACGGAAGCCTCGAGTTGTTGAACGCACTACGCACTGCAGAGAGAGACGCCGAGCTTTACCCAGGTTCAGGGCCCTCGTGGTGAGGTAACACCCCTACTCCCTGCCTTCTTGTATTACAACGCGACACCTCGCGAGGAGTACAAGGTCTTGGTTACAAAGCTCTAGCTGGCCAGAGGTTGAAGAACCTGCGTGCCCAGCTAGCAGCTTGGAGAAGATCAGATCCCATCAAAGGGGTGGCCTCCCCTCCTTTTATAGCGCCAAGGTCCTCCTTCCCCTTATCTTCTTGGGGAAGGGGTTGCCACACACACGGCCAAGGAGGGAGGACAGCTATAGACTACACTCTTGTGTGGACGTAGTCTTCGTAGGGTAGTGGCGCCGGTCCACAGGAGTGGGTGGAGGAAGCTGACGTCTTCCTCTGGCGCCCTGCACCGTCCACGCTATTTTTAGGAGGGTGGCCAACAACCACTGTGCCGCTTTGGGCAGGCACATCGAAAGTTGGTCTCCTCCCTGTCGGGGGTAGCATGGGCGGTACGCGGTCTTCTGTCCTTTATCTTCTTGCTCTGCACGCCAACGTGCTGACCTGATGTGGACTTGGTCCCTCTCCTCACCAGCGGGGGCTCGTGAGAAGGTCTTCTGCTCCTTAGCAGTTTCTGATACGTCTCAAACGTATCTATAATTTTTGATGCTCCATGCTTTGTTTTACACCATTTGCCTATTGTTTCGTTACACTTAGTGGCATTTTTATACGCTTTCCGGAACTAACCTATTAACGAAGTGCCACAGTGCCAGTTCCCTGTTTTCTGCTGTTTTTTTGTGTTTCATAAGTGATACACAGGAAATATTCTCCGAATTGGACGAAACAAGTTCCAGAAGTCATATTTCACGGGGAAGCTTCCAGAGACCCGAAGGAGAGTAGGAGACGGAGGACCAGGGGCCCACACACAGGGGTGGCGCGGCCTACCCCTGGCCCGCGCCACCTATGTGTGAGGCCACCTGGGACCTCCTCTGACATCGCCCCTTCGCCTACATATACCCCCTGACGAGAAAAACCTAAGGGCCCGATCAGTTTTCTAGAATACATCGCGATCCGCCGCCGCCGTCAACCCGAAGATCGGGAGGGTCCAGAAGCTCTTCCCGGCACCCTGCCGGAGAGGGGAATCGCCACCGGAGGTCTCCTTCATCGCCATGATTGCCTCCGGAGCGATGAGTGAGTAGTCTACCTTGGACTATGGGTCCATAGCAGTAGCTAGATGGTTGTCTTCTCCACCATGTGCTTCATGTTTAGATCTCATGAGCTGCCCTACATGATTGAGATCACCGTTATGTAATACTATGATGTTGGTTTGTTGGGATCCGATAAATATTGGTGTTTATGATTAAGTTGCTGTACTGAATTATATCTTATGTTATCTCTATGATGTTTATGATCTTGCATGCTCTCCGTTGTTAGTGGCTATCTTGGCCGAGTAGTTGCTAGTGACTCCAAGAGGGGGTATTTATGCTCGATAGTGGGTTCATGCCTCTATTTCACCTGGGGGAGTGACAGAAACCTCTAAGGTGGTAGATGTGCTATTGCTACTAGGGAGAAAACAACATTCATATGCTCGAGGGCATATGCTTTGTTTACATTACACACTTTGCTTAATGCAATTATCTGTTGTTCGCAACTTAATACTTCTAGGGTGTTCGGATGATATCCCCGGGGGTGGATTATTAGTCATAGATGCAGTTGGATGGCGGTCTATGTATTTTGTTGTAATGCCCAGAGTGAATCTCATAGTGATCTTCTTGACATATCACGTTATCTTTATTCTATCAATTGCCCAACTGTAATTCGTTTACCCAGCATGTTATTTATCTATGGAGAGACACCACTAGTGAACTGTGGACCCCGGTCCTATTTTAATCATATTGCAATCACCTGTTTACTATTCCCGCACTGTTTACTTTACTAGCATTTTACTACTGTTTTCCACTCGATACACTCATAACCTTTGTTTCAAGCAAACCGGTGAGATTGACAACCTCATCGCAAGTTGGGAACAAAGTATTTGTTTGTGTGTGTGCAGGTTCCACAAACACCTTCAGTCGTCATCGTCTCTCCTCTCTTGATCGATAAACCTTGGTTTCTTAACTGAGGGAAAACTAGCCGCTACACTCATCATACCTTCCTCTTGGGGTTCCCAATAGGCTGGTCATCACCACGCACAAGGACAGTTTGCTCCCACATCAACTTGGAGTAGCAGCTTATTTTCTGGCGCCGTTGCCGGGGAGGAAGAGAAGACTTCTGCGAGGGGAGTTCTTCGCACACACATTCTTTACTTTGTTATTTGTTTTGCTTTACTTTATTTTATTTTACCTGCATTGCCTTTATATCAAAAACCCAAAAAAAATTAGAATCCTTGGTAGTTGTTTTTACTTGTTTACTTTCGTTTTGCTGAAATGGCCAATCCTGAAAACACCAAGTTGTGTGACTTTGCTAGCACGAACAATAGTGATTTTATCTGCACTCCTATTGCACCACCTGTTCCCGCTACTACCTTTTATGAGATCAAGCCTGCTTTATTGAACCTTGTTATGAAAGAGCAATTTTCTGGTGCTAGTACTGAAGATGCTGCAGCTCATCTCAACAATTTTGTTGAGCTATGTGAGATGCAGAAATATAAGGATGTTGATAGTGATATTATTAAGCTCAAGTTGTTTCCTTTTTCTTTGAGAGGAAAGGCTAAAGATTGGTTGCTGTCTTTGACTAAGAATAGTATTGATTCATGGGCTAAGTGTAAGGATGCTTTTATTGGTAGATATTATCCTCCTGCTAAGATTATATCGTTGCGTAGCAATATTATGAAGTTTACTCAGTTTGATAATGAACATGTTGCTCAAGCTTGGGAAAGAATGAAATCTATGATAAAGAATTGCCCTACTCATGGACTGACTACTTGGATGATTATCCAAACTTTTTATGCAGGACTGAATTTTTCTTCAAGGAACCTACTTGATTCAGCTGCTGGAGGCACTTTTATGTCCCTCACATTGGGCGCCGCCTCAAAGCTACTAGACAACATGATGGTAAATTATTCTGAATGGCACACCGAGAGAGCTCCACAAGGTAAGAAGGTAAATTCTGTTGAGGAAACCTCTTCCTTGAGTGATAAGATTGATACCATTATGGCTATGCTTGCTAATGATAGGACTCATGTTGATCCTAATAATGTTCCTTTGGCCTCTTTGGTTTCTCAAGAAGAGCAAGTTGATGTGAATTTCATTAGAAACAACAATTTTAATAACAATGCTTATAGGAACAATTTTGCTAGTAACAATTATAGACCGTTTCCCTCTAATGGTGATAATAGCTATCTTGGTAGACCTAAAATGCCTAGTGAAGAAAGAATTTTTGAACTTGAAAAGTCTACCAAGAATTTTATGCAGATGCAATATGAGCAGAACAAGGCTTTCACCAAGACTATGGAAGAGCAATCAGCTCTGTTGAGGACTATAAGTCATCAACTTGAAAATTTAAACAAGGCTGTTCCTGAATTACAAGCTAAGGCTTCCAAAGCTGAAACTGATGTCTCATTATTGTCTAATGTGCAATCTTCTTTGGTTAATAGAATGTCCGCTAAGCCTGATCCTTTTGCTGCCATTAATGCTACCCAAGTTAGAATTGATGAAAATATTAGATTGTTAGCAGAATTGCATGCCAGGTGGGAAAGAGAAGATGAGATGGCTAGAGAGATGAAGGTATGTACTATTACTACCTCTAATGATGTTGCTCCTACTGATAGCAATCCTCTTACTTTGATTGGTGTAGAGAAAACTCCCACTCCTTGTGTTAAAAAGCCTAAAACTGCCAAAACTTTTTCTCAAAAGAGTGCTGAAATTTTTCGGAGTGTGGGAGATGATAGCTCTATTTCCTTTAATGATTTTGATGTTGATGGCTGCAATATATCTGAAGTAATTTTGTTCTTGCAAAAGCTTGCTTTGACTCCCAATGCTAGTTCTTTAAATATTGCTTTTACTAAGCATATTACCAATGCTCTCATAAAGATTAGGGATGAAAAGTTGAGGCAAAAAGCTTCTGTTCCCAAGAAGTTAGAAGATGGTTGGGAACCCATCATTGATATGCATGTTAATGGTTATGATTGCCATGCTTTATGTGATCTAGGTGCTAGTATTTCTATCATGCCTAGAAAGATTTATGACATGCTTGATTTACCACCGCTTGAAAAGTGTTATTTTGATGTTCCTATTGCTGATGTTGCTAAGAAGAAACCTTTGGGAAGGATTAATGATGTTCTTATTATGGTTAACAATAACCTTGTTCCCGTTGATTTTCTTGTTATGGACGTTGAATGCCATGCTTCATGTCCTATTATTTTGGGAAGACCTTTTCTTTGAACTGTAGGTGCTATCATTGATATGAGGGAAGGCACTATCAAGTATCAATTCCCACTAAAGAAAGGTATGGAACACTTCCCTAGGAAAAGGAAGAAATTACTTTTTGACTCTATTCTTAGAGCAAATTATGAGCTTGATGCTTCATCGCTTGATATTACTTAATTCGCACTTTTCTGCGCCCAGCTCAAAGGCGTTAAAGAAAAGCACTCTTGGGAGATAACCTAATGTTTGCTTTCAGTACTTTTTCTTTTATTTGAGTCTCAGAAGTCATTACTACTGTAATGACCGCTCTTTATCTTGTTTATTTCGTTTTTGTGCCAAGAGAAGCCTCTAATTTGAGTGAGGTAAAGATTTGGGGTTATTGCTGTCCTGAAACTGTTTTCGGTGCTGCACCGTAAAAATTCGTGAAAATTCTCTGTATATCTTTTGGACCTGCGATTTCTTGTGCATATGCCCCAGGTTATATCCAAACTTTTCTTAGTTGAACACTTTTTGATTTGAGCAACATAAAATCCCTCAAAAATTCGTCCATTATCAGCTGTCCAGTTTTGACAGATTTCTGACAATATTTGTTTTTGCCACTTTATCGCTTTCTTTTGAGTTCTTTTTTATCATGGAACTCTTGTGGAAGTTGCTACAGTAGTATATACTTTATATGTGGTGGTTTTGGGTTGAAACCTGAAGCTAAAAGAGGTTGAATATATTTTATGCTTGCACTAATGTTGCTAATAGAATTGTGTTTAGTTTTGTATGAAGGAAGTTTTCAAGTGTAGGGATTGGAGAATGATGAGATGAGTTGAAGAATGGACAAAAGCTCAAGCTTGGGGATGCCCAGCACCCCAAGAAATATCCAAGAAGTACAAGCGTCAAAGCTTGGGGATGCCCCCGAGGCACCCCTTCTTCATCGGCAAAAATCAGGTCACCTTTCAAAACACTATATTTTTATTGCTTCATGCACTATGTGTTTTTCTTGGAGCGTCAGTTGTTTTAGTTTTCTTAGTTTGTTTAGTTTGTTTGTTTGCTGCAATAAATGGTTGGACCCCAACAAATTTCCTTTGGAGGAGATGTACTCGTTTTCATTTGCAAAGAATGCTCTAGTTTTCACTCTTATTAATCGAGCATTCTAGTTTTTCTGCTACTGCTTTTGGTTTTCGTTTTCGCCTTGATTTGCGTTCAGATCTTGTCATATCTTTTCATCAAGGTGCATTTTTGCCTATGGTCTTTATTGGTTTTCATCAAAAGAGGTTGTTTTAAAAATTTCAAATGGTGTTGGAAAAGAGAAAAAGCTTTGTGCAAAATAGTGGTACAAGAAGGAGCTTGTGTAGACTGCGGCTTAGGCTTTTTCATGTCATGCTAGATGTCTTTTTGATAGTATGCTTAGTGGTTTTGCTGTAGCATGACTTGTCTCAAATAACTGAGATTGCTTAATGAGCCTTTGAAAAAATCATGCGTTGTTTTTATTGTATGGAAGCATTATTTTGGTTTTCTCCTTGATGCTTTATTTGGATTGACTTGGCGCATGCTCACACATGTTAGACTCTTCCAAAGTCGCCATTAGCCTTCATGATCATTTAGTTTTTGACTTTTGATGCCATCGTATGCTTCTATTAATGTCGCTTTGTCGCTTTGCATGATTATGGCCATTATTGCTCTCTTAGTTGGTCGCTCCCAGTCTTTTGCTAGCCCTCGCCTTGTACTGAGTATGAGCTCTACTCGTGCATCCAACTCCTAAAAACCAAGTTTGCCATTGTGTCCACTATAAATTCCTATGCATGGTATTTGTAAGCCATTCCAAAGTAAAAATTTCGTGTGCTACCTTTCAAAAACCTTCAAAATACTTCTCGTTTTGTGACACTGTTTTCAGCTCATGGGGACGTAGTGGTCGGATTTGCTATCTTCCATATTGTTTATTCCAAAAAGAAAAAAAAGTGAAAAATAGAAAAAAGGCACTCCTCCAAGAATGTGAATGTTGGTGGGCACCCGATGGAATCGGTTAGCCATGGTATGTGAAAGGAAAAGGTGGGGAGGAGTGCCAAGTTTTATAAAAAGAGCACCAAAGTGCCAATCTCTCTCTCTCAAAACTTGCTTTATTTTTGTATGGAAGATAGTAAGAACCCCATTGCCAGTCGTTGACAAAGACAACCACCTCTCAAAATCAAGTTTTATCTCTGTTTTACAAAATGAAAAGCTCTAGCACATGCTAAATCACTGCTTCCCTCTGCGAAGGGCCTTTCTTCTACTTTTATGTTGAGTCACCACCTTCTTTCTTTATGCACCATTAAGAGAGCATAGTTGTCATTCTTAGTGTGATATGCATTGTCCCAAGGTTCATTGATTGACTCATATTGTTGGTTTCACTTGTTCTTAAATTATTTGTATCTAGTCGCCCTCTTAAACTTTGAGGTGTCCTATGCATTTATGTTTTGCTCTCTTTGAAGGACAAGCTGAAAACCACTTGTACGTTTTTCCTTATGATTTGAACACACGTTTGACTTTCATAGTTTCATTATCATGATCTTTTGTTTGTGTTCATTTGCATGTTTACAACATGGTTGCTAAGTTCTTATTGTCATGATTATATCTTCATGCCCATGTTTTAAGTTCTATTGATCCCAGCTCATCAATGCTTACATATATGATCAAGATTGTGTAGGTGCATGTCACCTCAAAAATTATTCTTTTGTTATCACTTACCTACTCGAGGACGAGCAGGAGTTAAGCTTGGGGATGCTTGATACGTCTCAAACGTATCTATAATTTTTGATGCTCCATGCTTTGTTTTACACCATTTGCCTATTGTTTCGTTACACTTAGTGGCATTTTTATACGCTTTCCGGAACTAACCTATTAACAAAGTGCCACAGTGCCAGTTCCCTGTTTTCTGCTGTTTTTTTGTGTTTCAGAAGTGATACACAGGAAATATTCTCCGAATTGGACGAAACAAGTTCCAGAAGTCATATTTCACGGGGAAGCTTCCAGAGACCCGAAGGAGAGTAGGAGACGGAGGACCAGGGGCCCACACACAGGGGTGGCGCGGCCTACCCCTGGCCCGCGCCACCTATGTGTGAGGCCACCTGGGACCTCCTCTGACATCGCCCCTTCGCCTACATATACCCCCTGACGAGAAAAACCTAAGGGCCCGATCAGTTTTCCAGAATACATCGCGATCCGCCGCCGCCGTCGACCCGAAGATCGGGAGGGTCCAGAAGCTCTTCCCGGCACCCTGCCGGAGAGGGGAATCGCCACCGGAGGTCTCCTTCATCGCCATGATTGCCTCCGGAGCGATGAGTGAGTAGTCTACCTTGGACTATGGGTCCATAGCAGTAGCTAGATGGTTGTCTTCTCCACCATGTGCTTCATGTTTAGATCTCATGAGCTGCCCTACATGATTGAGATCACCGTTATGTAATACTATGATGTTGGTTTGTTGGGATCCGATGAATATTGGTGTTTATGATTAAGTTGCTGTACTGAATTATATCTTATGTTATCTCTATGATGTTTATGATCTTGCATGCTCTCCGTTGTTAGTGGCTATCTTGGCCGAGTAGTTGCTAGTGACTCCAAGAGGGGGTATTTATGCTCGATAGTGGGTTCATGCCTCTATTTCACCTGGGGGAGTGACAGAAACCTCTAAGGTGGTAGATGTGCTGTTGCTACTAGGGAGAAAACAACATTCATATGCTCGAGGGCATATGCTTTGTTTACATTACACACTTTGCTTAATGCAATTATCTGTTGTTCGCAACTTAATACTTCTAGGGTGTTCGGATGATATCCCCGGGGGTGGATTATTAGTCATAGATGCAGTTGGATGGCGGTCTATGTATTTTGTTGTAATGCCCAGAGTGAATCTCATAGTGATCTTCTTGACATATCACGTTATCTTTATTCTATCAATTGCCCAACTGTAATTCGTTTACCCAGCATGTTATTTATCTATGGAGAGACACCACTAGTGAACTGTGGACCCCGGTCCTATTTTAATCATATTGCAATCACCTGTTTACTATTCCCGCACTGTTTACTTTACTAGCATTTTACTACTGTTTTCCACTCGATACACTCATAACCTTTGTTTCAAGCAAACCGGTGAGATTGACAACCTCATCGCAAGTTGGGAACAAAGTATTTGTTTGTGTGTGTGCAGGTTCCACAAACACCTTCAGTCGTCATCGTCTCTCCTCTCCTGATCGATAAACCTTGGTTTCTTAACTGAGGGAAAACTAGCCGCTACACTCATCATACCTTCCTCTTGGGGTTCCCAACGGGCTGGTCATCACCACGCACAAGGACAGTTTGCTCCCACATCAACTTGGAGTAGCAGTTTCCACCATCGTTCTCCTCATGAGGCGCCTCCTCATGAGGGTCTTCTCCGTAGCTTGGGTCATTGGTTCTCCCCTGGACTGAAGATGGGCCGATGATGGGGCCCAGGAGCAGGTGGACTGGGATACCCCGGTATCCAGAACACCGACACTTCCTTAGGAAGGGCCTCGCTGGCCTAGGTGGTGAGCTTGATGGGGGGCACCCCAGTGACGAGGAAGAGCTCCAATTCTTCAAGGATGTCGACGAAGAACCAGCGGCTCCAAAAGTCTTCAACTTTCTTCATCCACTTCAAGTTGATGAAGTTGCCCTCCGTCCCGGCGGTGGCGATGAAGGAGACGCAGCCGGAACTCTGGTTCAGCCCAGAGGACCGGAGAGAGAAGAGGTGGCAAAAGTATGCCACCAATGGCTTGATGCCGATCCTTGCCTCGCAGGCATAGGCGAAGACCGCCAACAAAGTGACGGACTTGGGGTGCAGGTGGATGGCCTGGATCCCGTAGGTCTCCAGGATCGCCAGGAAGAAGGGGGAGAACAGTGGCACCACGCCGGCGAAGACAGAGAAGAGGGAGAAAGGCTGCGCCATCGCGGGCAGAGTGTCCCGCGGCGCACGGCCGTGCCAGATGCGGGTGGCACCCCACTCATTGTTCTTGCTCCCAACCATCTCCCGAGCGGTCTGGAGCTCGCGGCTGCTCTTGATGCGGGAGTCAAGCAGGGGCGCCGCCGGCTGCGGCGCAGCTTCAGAAGACCTCACTGCTCCGGTAGCCCTGCGCGGGGCCATGGCTCTAGGCGGGGGGAGTTGCAGCGGGAGGATTGAAGGTTAAGAGGATTTGGGTGCGCAAGATCTTCGGAAGGGAGGTGGCGGCGGCGATGTGCTGTGGAAGAGGGGGAGGAGCCTTCTCTGCCAAGCTTTTAAGGGGGTGGCCAGGGCACGGTTTCCGAAATGTCACCCTTGATGCGACAGTTCGAAAAACGCCCGTTACCCCACCCACTACGCACAATCTCCACGCCACTTCGCTTCGCTGACTGCAAGGGCGCCACGTGCCCACGACCTCCGCATCTTCACATGATCCTCTGACCGCATGGTTGACACATGCCGTTGGAGGGCCCAGCAGCTTTTGGGGCTCCTGGCCCTTTGCCCCCTCAGAAGGGTGCGTTCGCGGGCCGGGCTCCCAGGGGCTACTATCGGTGTTCTGGCTACCGGGGTATCCCGGTCCACCTGCTCCTGGGCCTCTTCAATGGCCCAGCTTCGGCCCAGGGTGCAACGACGATCGAAGATGTTGGAGAAGACCCTCGTGAGGAGGAGAACGACGACTAAAACTGCTAAGGACCAGAAGACCTTCTCACGAGATTCCACTGGTGAGGAGAGGGACCACATCCATGTCAGCTCAGCATGTTTGCGTGCAGAGCAAGAAGATGAAGGGCAGAAGACTGCGTACTGCCCACGCTACCCCCGACAGGGAGGAGACCAACTTTCGCCATGCCTGCATAAAGCAGAACAGTGGTTGTTGGCCACCCCCCTAAAAATAGCATGGACGGTGCAGGGCGCCAGAGGAAGACGTCAGCTTCCTCCACCCACTCCGGTGGACCGGCGCCACTACTCTACGAAGACTACATCCACGGAAGAATAAAGTCTACAGCTGTCCTCCCTCATTGGCCGTGTGTGGCAACCCCTTCCCCCAAGAAGATAAGGGAAAGGAGGACCTTGGCGCTATAAAAGGAGGGGGGCCACCCCTTAGAGGGGATCGAATCTTCATCTCCGGGCTCCTAGCTAGGCTAAGTTGGTTCTTTTACCTCCGGTCAGCTAGAGCTCTGTAACCAAGACCTTGTACTCCTCGCGAGGTGTCGCGTTGTAATATAAGAAGGCAGAAAGTAGGGGCTTTACCTCACCACGAGGGCCCTGAACCTGGGTAAAGCTCGGTGTCCCTCTTGGTAGTGTGTTGTGCATTTGACGACTCAAGGCTTCCGTCATCGTGTTTCGTTGCGATTCGAGATCTCCCACGTTCAGCCCCCTGCGTTCGAATCTTTGGGTCCATCGCGTGGCACCCCGTGTTCTTGCGACACGAAATCCATCGACAATCACCATAATCAAATATTTGGCGTTCTTCCAAATTCCATTCTTTAGTAATCCTTTAATGTAGTAAACATTTTACCTACATTTTGTATTTATCCTATCATGACAACTTTCATGATCAAGCTACTATAGCCCATGAGGATGAATTGTGAGTATAATGTTAGTTCCTAAAACCTTTTTAGGAGATCTGGATGCCTAGCATCTCTAATCTTCACAAATTCTCATACAATATGAGAACATGTGTCTTACTAAATTATACTCTACCACATTGCAACCAAACATTGTTTCAGATATCAAAATATCTTCCACATATGATAGTTTATGAAATAATTCTTTCAGCTCCTAGATAACCTTGATACTAAAAACAACTTTTGAATATCAAGGATCATGGAGGCAAGTGTGATACTTAGATACTAACACTGGAATTGTTACTCTTGATTTAATACTACTTATTAAATTTTATCGAGTAACCAAGGTTTGCTAAAAGTTTGCAATAGGACTTTAAACTTTAGATTGACATTCAAACAATACGATACCAGTTCGTAAAGTTAACATCCAGAATTCTATAGTTCTATTATCTCAATTATAGCTAATCGTAAGGTAGTAAATGGATGCCAATGCCTACAACAAATCATGCAAATTCACTTTGATTTAGTTTATGATAAATTGAGTTCTATAATTCAAAATTACTAAGTGAACTTCCACTTAAAAACAACATCCCTCTTAGTTTTCTTAAGTGATTACACGAACCAAATTCACTATACCGCAACCGATTATCACGTGCAACGGCATAGTTTCAAAGGCGAACATCACCATGTTCATCATATCAACCATATGACTCGTGCTTAACCTTTTGGTTCGTGTTCCGAGGCCATGTCGGTACATGCTAGGCTCACCAAGTAAAACCATAGCACTTGCGTGTGTAAAACTGTCTTACACCCGTCGTATGTGAACATAGAGTCTGTCACACCCGATCATCACATGGTGTCTCGAAATGACGAACTTTCTTGACGGTGCATGCTATGAAAGAACACATTTTATATTGATATTTATGTGAGAGGAATCATCTTATAATGCTACCGCGCGATCAAATCTAAGCAAAATAAGATGCATAAAAGGATAAACATCACATGCATATATAATGTGATATGATATGGTCCTTCACGCATTCGATCTCCATCTTGTGTGTCATGGCATGATCTCCATCATTCCATCGGCGTAGCACCAAGGTCCATGGCGCGCCACCTTGGTTGTCTTCCCCCATTACAATATATCACTTAGATATATATATTCGGCACACAGGCCATTTAAATGTAAAGACAACCATATGGCTCCTACCAGTTGTTTATAACTTACAAAAAGGATCATCGCATACAATTTGTAACATAAACAATTTAACCATATCACATCACATGCCCTGCAAAAACAAGTTAGACATTTCTAATTTGTCTTGCATATTTTATATGGTTTGGGGCTTTCTAGGAAGAACCGTTCTTACCTACGAATATGTAACCACAACGGTGATAAAAATATTATTAACAACTCTTTGTAAAATAGATCATAAATATAGTGGGAGAAACGTACACCCGCAAAGCCACATATGCCGAAGCATGTCAAGTGTGGGACAAGTCTCGTAAACACGGTCACGTAAGGTTAGTCTCGGGCAGCTTCAATCCCACTATGCCAATATGATCCAAAATTACAAAAAATAGCAATAACATGATTGTAACAACCCAAATATTTGTAATCCATTTCCTATGAATTAAAGTACCCAATTTTTGGACCAACAAAAACTTTTTCATTCATATTTCATGTATGCAGGTATTTTCCATTATATGTGTTTTATGATTTCATGTGTGTTATAAATTGTGGTGCAATAGTTAGTTAATTCTAACTTAACCAACAAAAGCATTAGAGAAGAATAATAAGAGCCAAAGAAACCAGAAACAAAAGAAAGAAAGAAAAAGATAAGAATAAGTTGATCTAGAAATTATTATTGACTACCCTACTTTGGACACTTAGAATAAGAAATCTGTAACTTAAGTCAAGGTGTGGTCAGTTAGTTGAGCTTGACTAAGTTGCATACTAACTCAACCAAGAGGTTTCCAACAAAAACTCAAACAAGAAACCCACTCAAACATCAGCCAAACTTTGAATCTGATTCAGAAACCAAACCCTAATTTCAAATGCAAATTTTTGCAAAACATGTTATTTCTTCAGAACAAAAATAGTTCTGGGACCCTTGTCCAATATGTTGACGAACCACAGTGGCCGTTTTCAAAAATTTGAAATTCAAATTCTTGCGGGCATTTGATGAAACACGTGGTGGGCAAAAATCAGAGAAAATCGGTTTCACTGTGATCATCACTGTTCTCGCTTGCTCGAACCCTGTAGCCATGCCTGGAGAGCTTCCTTGGTCGAGCCCAGCCCCCTCTGCTCCGACCCGAGCCGTGAGAAAGGGAGAAGAAGAGGAAGAACACGCCCAGGACCCCCTCTCTTCTTCCTCTGCTCGCTGCACATCACCGACCGCCGTGACCTCGCCAGAGCCGACCCACAGCACTCCGTCGCCGAGACAAAACCCCTCCAGCACGCTCGCAAGGCCGCCGCGCCCGGTGTTGCTCGACGCATGTCGCCAGGGCCCCCGCACCGGTGAGCTACTGGACGCTGAAAGGACATTCTTTGTATCTCTTGTTTTGTGTGTTAGATATCAATACTTATGATTTATTTAATACTGTGATGAAGTATTTCAGGTTAAACATTATTTGTATTCATCACAATGATCAAAGGAAGAAGGAAGCAAATCTGTGAAGAAACTGCAGAAAAATCTGTCAGTCAAACCGGATTATCCGGCCCCTGGTAGGGGGCGGATATTCCGCCCCCCAGGATTTTTCCAAGCGACGATTTGCTCCCACAAGGCGCGGCTCTCTGTATAGGGGGTGGATATTGTGTCGGATATTTGCCCCGGATATTTCGGGGGGGGGGGGCAAAATCCCCAAAACCGGATTATCCGCCCCCCACTTAGGGCGGATTATCCGCCCCCCAGAAAACTGCAAACGGCTAGTTTTTGAGGGGGTATAAATCCCCCCTCTCTTCTTCCACCTTGAGCTGCTCGAAACAGACAAGATCCAAGCTTCCAGCTGAGCCACTAAATTGCATCGATCTCCTCTTCCTCCCACTCAATCGTGTTGATCTTTGGAGGATTGAAGGAGAAGACCTAGATCTACGTTTCCATCCAATTAGTTTTGGTTTCCCCCTTGATTTGTGAGAGGGGCTTGTTACTCTTGTGCTCATTGGAGCTCAAGAGCTTGTGGGTTCTTTCTAAGCGATTTGTGACCTTGGAGAACTCGTCGGGAGCCACCAATTAAGTTGTGGTGTGTGCCCCGGCCTTGGAGCATCGAGTTTTGGTGGCTCGGTGCATTTGGTGAGGACCCTCCAAGTTGTGGAGTGTGCCTCATCCTTGTGAAGGTTCTAGTTGTCGACCTCAAGGGCAACATAGTGATTCGTGCCTCTCCACATCGGTGGAAGGACACGAAGGAGATTACGGTGTGCCATATCACGGCTATTCGGTGTTTCACTTTGGTGAACACCGCACCGCTCCAACGGAGACGTAGCTTCCATTGGGAAGTGAACTTCGGGATAAATCCTCCGCGTCACTTTGTTGGTTATTCCTAAACTTACCTTCACGTATTTATTTACTAGCTTTTATATATTGTATATCTTGTGCTAGTGATAGTTTGCTCATCATATAGGGTTGTTCATCTAGTTGCATAATCTAGATAACTTATATTTGAGCAATCCCCGTTTAATTTGAAAAAGAAGTAAAATTTGTAGTTAACCTATTCACCCCCCCCCCCTCTAGTTAACCTCTCGATCACTTTTCAATTGGTATCAGAGCCTCGTCTCTTTATTAAAGGCTTTACCGCCTAAAGAGGAGGATGGGTGATCCCACTCCCATGGAATTGATGCAACAACAGCTCAATGACATGGCAACGAAATCCGAGGAAAGGATGAGTAGGTTGGAGGAGCTAATGAGTAAATTAGTTGAGAAACCTAAATCTAGTCAAGGTGAAAGTGCTCCCTTAGATGAAAATGGTAATCCTATAGCTCCATCCAAAAATCCAGAGAACTCAACAAATAAAGATAAACCTGAGTTTAGTTACCTTTACAATAACTCTCCAAATATTCAACATCCACATGTAAACAATCTTGGCAAGCCTCCGTTGGTAGATAGGGCTCGGTTTACTAACTGGAAAGCTTCCATGAAGTCTCATATGTGCAGCTCTTCAATGCAAATATGGCGAGTTGTTGAGAAGGGATTCTACCCTAAAGACTTCGAGAACTTGACCTCAAGCGAAGTGATTGATCAACAACTTGATGCAAATGCAATGCACATGCTTGAAAATGCAATGGTCAATGAAGGGGTTGAACACATTCGTGCTCTTCCAAATGCCAAGGCTGCTTGGGACTACATCCTTGCTATGTATGATGGCAACACAAGCATGCAACGATCAAGAAAATCAGCTCTTCAACGACAAGTAGATCACTTCATCATGAAGGAAGGAGAGTCCCCAAATGATGTGCACCGAAGACTCAAGGCTCTTGTGGTGGACATGATTGATGTCGGATTCAAGGATTGTGATGATGATTGGATCAAAGGGAAGCTTCTTCAAACCTTGATCCCATACAATCAAAACATGGTGCAAAACATCCAAACAAGGACAGACTACATGGATCTCACTCCCAATGATATAGTAGGCTGTTTTGTTACAATGAACATGTTGAAGGAATCCTCTGACGATGTGCTTGCTCGTGTCAATGGGATGAAGAGGGTATCACTTGCCTTGAAGGCAACATCTTATGAAGAAGAATCAAATGATGATGGTGCTCTCTCCTATGTGCCATCCGAGAAGGAGAAGTGGCAATCACACAACGAGTGTCTAGCTCTTGCTCAACACAATTGGTGGAAGAAAGGAGACTTTAGGTCAAATGCCACCAAGAACAAGGGAAGAGAAAGTTCAAGCATGAAGAAAGCAAGGACTTGCTTTAATTGTGGAGATAGTGAGCACTTTGTTGCGGAGTGCCCATTCAAGAGTAGAATTGAGAATGGTGGACGGCTTATTAAGAAGAACAACTTTGCCCCTAAGAACAAGAACTTCATGAAGAAGGTTCCTCAAAAGGCAATGATGGCTAATGAGCAAGAATACCTATCCGGTGGAGAAGAAAGTGAAGATGAAAGCGAACAAGTGGGAATGGCGGCCGTGGCTATGGGAGTCATTCCCTCGTCATTGGACTCACTCTTCTCCAACCCAAATGACTTGAAAGGTCCCACCAAGCACAAGTGCCTCATGGCAAAGGGTACTACCCCAAAGGTGATATCTTCACTCATACCTTCAAATTCGTGTTCTCCATCCTTGCTAGATTGTGTTGAGAATCTAGAGGACAAAAATGCTATTAGAATCTCAAAACTTATGAAGTCCTTTGAAGGAGAACATAAAATTGCTTTTGATGCTCTCATGTCACAACTTGGTAATGCTAATAGAACCATCGATGAGCATGAAGATAAAATCATGGAACTTGAGGGTTTTGCTCGTGATGATGCTAATAGAATAGCGGAGCTTGAAGAAGCCCTAGATAAATCTCTATGCTTAAATGATGCTATCTCGGAAACTTTTAGCTTGGACTTGTCCAAAATGATGAGTGACCGTGACCATGCTCTTAGTAAGCTTGAGGAGTATCTAGGAGAAAATGAAAACCTTAACAATGGTCATAATGAACTTCTTAAGAATTGTGAGCAACTTGAGAAAACTCACAAAGCTCTCTCAAGTGAACTCAATGCACTTAAGGAGTCACATGACATCTCCCAAAAGAAGAATATAAATGATAATGCTTGTGCCACGAACCCTTTGTGTGTCAAAGCACTTCTTATTGAGGAGAACAATAGGTTGAAGACACAACTTGAGAAAGGCCTTGTCTCTTGCATTCAAGGAGAAAAGAACCTCAATGAGCTTTTGAGAAATCAAAAGAAAGTTGTAGGTAAACAAGGTCTTGGATTTGGAACCGAGAAGGCCATTGAGAAGAAGAAGTCAACTCCCTCCACTAATGCTATTGTTTTTGTGAAGGAGGGGGAGTTGGCTAATGATGAATATGAGTTTGATGCTCTTGCCAAGAGCATTGTGTCTAAGAAAACTTCTTCCCATAACAATTTTGCGGGAAAATACAATCCATCATATGTGCTTTTGAAATCTAAAAATGGACATGTATTTGCAAAATATGTTGGCAAATCTTATGGTAGTGATTACCACCATGCTATTTGGGTTCCCAAGACCCTTGTGACTAACAAGAAAGGACCCATTAGAACATGGGTACCTAAGACAAAGGCTTAACTCATTATAGGTATGTTCTTCCGGTGGATCAACATGGCTTATTGATAGCGGGTGCTCCGCACATATGACCGGAAGCAAAGAAGTACTTGATGATTTAAAATATCAACTTCTCAAGATATCTCAAGTTACAATTGGTGATGGCTCCGAACTTAAGGTATTGGGACATGGCAAGGTGGTCATTTCTCCGGATGCATCCATTGAGAAAGTCCTCCTTGTTGAGTCCCTTGGTTATAATTTACTTTCCGTTTTGCAACTTTGCGAGTGCAACTTTACAGTTGTCTTTGGTCGATATCATGTGCTTATCCTTCACACCATTTCTCTTAAAGTAGCCTTTGTTGGATTTGTGGAAAACCGTATGTATGTAGTTGATTTCTCGAAAGAAACTACACACATAGCCACAAGTCTAATGGCTAAATCCGACGTGGGTTGGCTTTGGCACCGCCGGCTAGGCCATGTTGGTATGAGAAACTTACAAACTCTTGTGAAGGGTGAGCATGTGCAAGGACTAACAAATGTAAATTTCTCCAAAGACCGTCCTTGTAGCTCTTGTGTTGCAGGAAAAATGCATGAGAAGAACCACCCTAAAGTGACCATCATCACCACCTCGAGGCCCTTTGAACTTATTCATATGGATCTTTCTGGGCCTCCCACCTATGATAGTCTTGGAGGAAAGAAATATTGCTTGGTAATTGTCGATGATTATACAAGATACACTTGGACCTTCTATATCAAGAAGAAGACCGAAGTCCAAAGAATATTCATTGATTGGGCTACTCAAGTGCAACGCCAATATGAAACAACTATCTTAGCAATAAGGAGTGACAATGGAACCGAGTTCAAAAACTACACCATGGATGAATTCTTGAGTATTGAGGGTATTAGACATCAATATTCCGCTGCGTATACCCCTCAACAAAATGGTGTGGTAGAAAGGAAGAACCGTACTCTTATTGATATGGCAAGAACAATGTTGGCAGAATTCAAATCTCCCTATAACTTTTGGGCAGAAGCTATCAACACCGCTTGTCACTTATCCAACCGGCTCTACCTCCGTCCTTACATGAACAAGACTTCATATGAACTCCTTGTCGGTAAAAAGCCCACTCTCTCATATGTTAAAGTATTTGGTTGCAAATGCCAAGTTTACATTAAGGGTTCTAAATTACCAAAATTTGAGCCTAAGACTTTTGAAGGCATATTTGTTGGTTATGCCAAGGATTCCCATACTTATAGGATCTACAACATATCCACCGGGTGTGTTGTAGAGTCTATGAATGTGGTGTTCCATGAGGATAATGGCTCCCAAGTGGGACAAATTGATCTTGATGATGTAGGTGATGAGCCCTCCTCCATAGCCATAGGAAGAATGGGTATAGGTCCACTTATACCCGTTGAGGAACCCCTTGTGGCGAAGGACGTGGACTCAAGCTCTATGCAAGTGGAGCCCTCTACATCGACCATTGATCAAACGGCAAACCAAGAACAAGAACAAGACCTTCAAATTGATACCAACCATCAAGACAATGATCAAGACACAACGAATGATATTGATAGACAAGAAATTGGTGAAGCTTCACCAAGAACTCCAATCCATTCTCAAATTGATCCTTGTCAAGATGATGGAGATGATGAAGATGTTCCTCCAAATGAGAGACCTAGTGATGCACTTCTTAGAAGGATAGCAAGCAAGGCCGCCACATTGCATCAAAAGTCTCACTATCAAAAGAACATCATCGGAGGACTTGGAAGATCCGTGTCTACGAGAAGACAATTGGGGCTCTTTTGTGGTCTTCACTCTTATATCTCTCATGTTGAACCCGTCAAGGTCTATGAGGCCCTTGAAGATGAAGATTGGGTTCAAGCTATGCATGAAGAGCTCCACAATTTTGAGAGAAATAAAGTTTGGTCTCTAGTGGAAAGACCCAAGGATCATAATGTCATTGGAACCAAATGGGTATTCAAGAATAAGCAAGACAATAGTGGGCAAGTGATTCGCAACAAGGCACGATTGGGCAAGTATTTCAGGTTAAACATTATTTGTATTCATCACAATGATCAAAGGAAGAAGGAAGCAAATCTGTGAAGAAACTGCAGAAAAATCTGTCAGTCAAACCGGATTATCCGGCCCCTGGCAGGGGCGGATATTCCGCCCCCCCAGGATTTTTCCAAGTGACGATTTGCTCCCACAAGGCGCGGCTCTCTGTATTGGGGGCGGATACTTTGTCGGATATTTTCCCCGGATATTTCGGGGGGGGGGGGGGGCAAAATCCCCAAAACCGGATTATCCGCCCCCCACTTAGGGCGGATTATCCGCCCCCCAGAAAACTGCAAACGGCTAGTTTTTGAGGGGGTATAAATCCCCCCTCTCTTCTTCCACCTTGAGGTGCTCGACATAAACAAGATCCAAGCTTCCAGCTGAGCCACTAAATTGCATTGATCTCCTCTTCCTCCCACTCAATCGTGTTGATCTTTGGAGGATTGAAGGAGAAGACCTAGATCTACGTTTCCATCCAATTAGTTTTGGTTTCCCCCTTGATTTGTGAGAGGGGCTTGTTACTCTTGTGCTCATTGGAGCTCAAGAGCTTGTGGGTTCTTTCTAAGCGATTTGTGACCTTGGAGAACTCGTCGGGAGCCACCAATTAAGTTGTGGTGTGTGCCCCGGCCTTGAAGCATTGAGTTTTGGTGGCTCGGTGCATTTGGTGAGGACCCTCCAAGTTGTGGAGTGTGCCTCATCCTTGTGAAGGTTCTAGTTGTCGACCTCAAGGGCAACATAGTGATTCGTGCCTCTCCACATCGGTGGAAGGACACGAAGGAGATTACGGTGTGCCATATCACGGCTATTCGGTGTTTCACTTTGGTGAACACCGCACCGCTCCAACGGAGACGTAGCTTCCATTGGGAAGTGAACTTCGGGATAAATCCTTCGCGTCACTTTGTTGGTTATTCCTAAACTTACCTTCACGCATTTATTTACTAGCGTTTATATATTGTATATCTTGTGCTAGTGATAGTTTGCTCATCATATAGGGTTGTTCATCTAGTTGCATAATCTAGATAACTTATATTTGAGCAATCCCCGTTTAATTTGAAAAAGGAGTAAAATTTGTAGTTAACCTATTCACCCCCCCCCTCTAGTTAACCTCTCGATCACTTTTCAGCATTGCCGGGGATAAACCTCGTCAACGGCGCTGGGGAACAATACTTCAAGGGCGGCTGGTCGCAATTTGCAGAGGACCATGACCTCCATCAGGTTTTTTTATGACTTTCGACTTCCACGTTGGGACGTCGAAGTTCGACGTGAAAATCTATGACTGCACCCAATGCCAGAAGGAGTATGAAACCGAAGTACATTTTCACTAATTTCCTTCCTATGTAATTTGCTTCCCTGGTTGTATTTCTTTGTATTACCTGTAATCAGTAATCATGCCTTTACTGCGTGTTTTCTTTAGTAACAGACCATGGGAACAAATCCTTGTTCCGAGGTGTGTATATTAACATTTTATCGGGTTCCTTTGAACCATTTATATAGCTGCCGAAATATCGGGTTGTGATCAACCTGGTAGTATGTCGAGGATAACAACCATAGCACTTGATAATAACCTGTTACTCCATATTTCGTATGACTCGAGGGTCCAAGCCCCCGAGTGGAAAAAATAAAATATTTACATATATTGTCGAGTTGACCCAAGGAACCCGACCTGTGGCCTCATGTTCTAGGTTCGGAAGGTCAGAACTCGAAGAAATCTTATGTCATCTATGCGTAGAATCGTCATAGTTGCTCTGTATTCCACGGGTTACTCTCATTTTGCTCTGTTTTCTTGTCTTGTAGTCGATAGGCTCCTCCTGGTATCACTTCTGTCACGATGTAAGGTCTCACCCATGGGGACTCGAGTTTTCCATGCCCATCTTGCTTGAGTCGTAAGACTAGGTCTCCCACTACGAAAGATCGTGGACGAACTCGACTGCTCTGGTAATTTCGCAGGCTTTGCTGATATTGAGTGGCCCTAGCTAGTGCTACATTCCTTGCCTCGTCGAGCGCATCGACATCATCCTGAAGTGCCTCTGTAGAAGTTGTCTCATCATATATCGTAATTCTTGGAGCTTCATGCGTGATCTCTACTGGAAGCACGGCTTCTGCGCCGTGGACCAGGAAGAAAGGTGTTTCTTGAGTAGCAGCGTTGGGCGTAGTTCGCAGACTCCAGAGCACGGAGGGTAACTCGTCTATCCAAGCGTGCTTGGCTTTCTCGAGGGGTGCCAACAGTCGTTTCTTTATCCCGCTGCATATTAAGCCATTGGCTTTTTCAACTTGCCCGTTTGTCTTTGGATGTGCTACGGATGCAAATTTCAATTTGATTCCCAATCCTTCGCAATAGTCCTTGAACTCTTTTGATGTGAAATTTGTACCGTTGTCTGTGATGATAGTGTGTGGCACTCCAAAGCGAAAAACTATAGACTTTATGAAGTTTATTGCTGCTTTAGAGTCTTGAGTTGTTACTGGGGCTGCTTCTATCCACTTTGTGAACTTGTCGACTGCCACCAGCATATAGACATGCCCTCCTGGCCAGGATTTGTGCAATTTCCCCACCATGTCGAGACCCCGCTGCGCAAAGGGCCAAGATAGTGGTATTGATTGTAACTCTGCTGCTGGCACATGTGGCCGAGACGCGAACCTTTGACATGCTTCACACTTTCGAACTATGTCTTTTGCGTCCTCAATGGCTGTTAACCAATAGAATCCTGCTCGAAAGGCTTTGGCTGCGATAGCTCTGCTACTTGCATGATGTCCGCATACTCCTGCATGGATATCCTTTAAGATTTCTTGTCCTTCTTGAGGAGTGACGCATCGTTGCAAGACGCCTGATATATTTTTCTTATATAATTTTCCCTGTAACACGACGAAAACTTTGGATCGTCGTATTATCCTTTTGGCTTCTACCGTTTCTTCGGGTAGTGTTTTGTTTATCATGTACGCCAGATATGGCTGCATCCAAGTTTCTTCTATCATCATGACTTCTTCTGGTTCTGCTGCACTTGTTTTTCCAGCCCCCGAGCCTGTTGCTTGTCCCTCTGTAGTCGAGGTTTTGCTATTCTTTATTGATCGCTCTATTATTTCCTCCCAGAAGACTCCTTGTGGTACGGGCAAGCATTGGGACCCGATATTTGCTAAATTGTCGGCTTCCTCATTGCTGGCTCTGCTGACATACGAAACTTCGCATCTATCGAATGTTCCTTCGAGATAGTAGTATAAGTTTCTGTATGCTGTCATGTTGTCACTGATAGCGTCGCATTTGTTCATTACTTGCTGGACGATGAGGTTTGAGTCTCCAAATATTTTAAGTCGAGTGGCTCCACAAGCTTTTGCCATTTTCATTCCATGGAGCAACGCCTTGTATTCGGCTTCGTTGTTAGAAGCTTGGGGAAAACTCATCCGTAACACATATTTCAATTTGTCGCCTTGCGGTGATATCAGAACTACGCCTGCTCCTGCGCCTTGGATTCTTTTTGAGCCGTCGAAATACATCATCCAAACACTCGATAAATCTGGAGGACCTGCACTTTGTAATTCCAGCCACTCTGCTGTGAAGTCTGGCAGAATTTGCGACTTGATTGCCTTTCACTTTTCGTACGTGATGTCCAGGGGTGATAATTCAATTCCCCATAAGGAGACATGTCCTGTTGCCGAAGGGTTGTTCAATATATTGGAGAGTGGTGCTTCATTGACCACTATAATTGGGTGGACCGCAAAGTATTGTTGTAGTTTTGATAGTGCGGGTACCTTTGCTTTGTTGGAGAGAGTGCCTCGCTGATAAAATATACTGGACTCTGAATGCCGTGAGCTTTTCCTTATTCACTTCTTTCGACTACCAGTACTGTACTCACCACTTGATGTGTTGCTGCAATGTATAGTAGTAGTGGTTCTTTTTTCCTTTGGTGCGACCAACACTGGAGGTGTGGAGAGCACTTTTTTCAACTGTGCGAAGGCTACATCCGCTTCTTCCGTCCATTCGAATTTATCATCTGATTTTTTCATGAGCGCGTAGAAAGGTAGTGCTTTCTCTCCCAATCGACCCACAAATCGACTCAGCGCCGCGACACGTCCTGTGAGCTTCTGTACATCGTGTAGCTTTGTTAGTTTTCCCATTGTTAATATTGCTTGGATCTTTTCTGGGTTTGCCTCTATTCCTCTTACTGATACTAAGAACCCCAAGAGTTGCCCTGCTGATACACCGAAAGAGCATTTTGTCGGGTTGAGCTTGAGCTTGTACCTGTTCAGGTTGTCGAAAGTTTCCACCAGGTCGCTGATCAGAGACTCTTCCTTCCTCGTGGTGATGACCACGTCGTCAATGTAGACTTGGATATTGCGCCCTATTTGACTTCCGAGGCAATTTTGCATCATCCGCTGGTAGGTTGCTCCAGCGTTTTTTAGGCCGAAAGGCATGAATTGATAACGGAACACGCCGTATGGTGTGATGAAGGCTATTTTTTCCTCGTCTTCCTTTTTTAATTTGATCTGATTATAACCAGAATATGCGTCTAGGAAGGAAAGCCTTGCGCATCCCGCTGTTGAGTCAATTATTTGGTCAATGCGAGGTAGGGGGAAGGGATCCTTTGGACAGTGCTTGTTGAGAGATGTGTAGTCGACACATACTCTTTATATGTCTGTATTTTTCTTGTGAACTATAACTGGATTAGATACCCAAGTCGATGTTTTGATTTCTCGGATGAACCCTGCATTTTCCAGCCTATGTAGCTCTGATGCTATTGCTTTCCTCTTGGGTTCATCAAATCGTCGTAGTGGTTGCTTGACCGGCTTTGCTTTAGGATCCACGTTTAGTGCGTGCTCGATGAGTTCCCTGGGAACACCTGGCATATCTGAAGGACACCAGGCGAAGATTTCCCAGCGCTCACGGAGGAACTCGATGAGCGCGCTTTCCTATGCAGGATCCAAGTTTACCGCTATGGAGGTTGTCTTGTTTGGGTCCATCGGATGGACCTGTATTTTCTTCGAATCTTGAGTTGCATCGAAAGCCTGATCTGGCAGGGATCGCCCTATGTCGGATAGCACGTTGTGGTTGGTTTTGCCTTTTAGCCTTGCGTACTCTGCTGTCATGCCGAAGGTTTGTGCCAACCTGTTAATTCTTTGTCACAGGTGTTGGATACTTCGAAGCTTCCTTGTACCGTGATCGTTCCTTTAGGTCCTGGTATCTTGAGTGTGAGATATGCATAGTGAGGTACTGCCATGAATTTTGCAAATGCTGGGCGTTCCAGGATTGCGTGGTATTGTGAGGACCAGTCCATGACTTCAAACTCTAGCTTTTCTCTGCGATAATTGCTGCTGTCGCCGAAACAGATGTCGAGTTCTATTTTGCCCAAAGGATAATTTGTGGCTCCTGGTACTATTTCGTGGAAAGAACAATCTGTTAGCTTTAGATTTTCCAATGATATGCACACTGCTTTCAACGTTCTGGCGTATATTAGGTTTATACCGCTTCCTGCATCCATGAATACTATTCCGACATCATATCCTCCTATCTGAGCTTTGAGCACCATTGGTGAGTGACCTGGTCTGGGGACTTTCCTCGGGTGGTCTGCTCTGCTGAACCTAACTGGTTGATCGGACCACTTTAGATACTCCGTAGTAGCTGGTGGTGATGTTATTGCCAGGTTGACCTGTCTTGATATGCTCTTCCTTTCTTTCTTCGACTTTGGTACTGGTTGGATCATTGTTGATATATATACTTTTGACTCCAGCTATTTTGCTAGTCGCTGCATTTGATATCCTTGATTTATGCTTTTTTCCTCCCTGCCGTGCCTCTTGGCTTGAAACCATGGCATTTTGCAACCTTAAGAAGGTTCTGCAATCCTTCATCTGGTGGTTGGAAACTCTTTTCCCATCTAGGTAAGCATAATGGATGCGACAAGGACCATACAACATATCTTCTGCCGAAGGACCTGAGTACCTTGCCTTCTCTTTTCCCCTGCTGTCTCTCGTAGGAAATTTGATGTTTTCATAGCCTTCTTTATTACTTTCATCATATCCTGTGGCTATCTGATTTCTCCTTCCGTGGTTGTCGCCATTGCGGTATCTTCGCCTTTGCCTACTCGTTTTGTCGACTTCCGGTGAACGCCCCCTTTTGTTATTGTACGCGTCTTCTCCATCGGCGAATCTGTTGGCTGTTTCCATTAGCTCAGATACTATTTTTGGCCTTGCTCTTCCTATCTCTTCCACTAGGTCTGTACGATGAAGGCCGCTCGAAAAAGCATCTATCGCTCTTTCGTCGGAGACGTCTTCTGCTGAGTTTTTGATTACACTCCAGCGTTGTATATAAGAACGTAGTGTTTCGCCTTTCTGCTGTACGCATGACTTGACTTCTTCTAGCGATGATGGGCGCTTATATGTTGAGCGAAAGTTTCTTGCGAATTGACTCTCTAATTCTCCCCAACTTCCAATGGAATCGTTGGGTAGGGTATTTAACCAGGACCGTGTTGCGCCGGTGAGGTGTAACTGCAAGCTTTGCATGGTTGTTGCTCTTGTTCCTCCTAGTATCTGTACTACTTGCAGGTAATCTGATAACCATAGAGTTGGCTCTTGCGACCCATCATACTTCTCTTGATCAAACCTTTGGGTACCCGCGTTTTGCGAACCCTTCGGGTAAAGCATAGCGCGCCCATCTCTTTTTCGTTGTCTTCATAGTTTTCTTCTCTCCACGTGTAACGTGAATTATTTACCCTTGCTTGTGCTATTATGTTCCTTGCATCCTCCTTCCTCTTTTGGCTTATCTCGTCTTCTGAGGACTCGCTAGTTTCGTTCCGCGAAGATTTGCGCTTGACCTCTTCTTTTTTCTTTTTACTGTGGTGAGTCAACTTTTTCTCCGAAATATTGCCTTTTAGCTTTTCTTCGACTAGCCCGAGGCTCCGTATCGCGGCTTGATGCATTTGTTCCCGTAGGTCACCAGGTTTTGGTTGCGTGGTTAGTAGATATGCATGTGCTGCTATCAATGCTGCTTCTGGTGTTTCTTGTACGAATTCTTCCTCCTCCTCTGGTTGGTTCACGCTTGGGCTCCTCGTATAGCTTTCTTCTACTACACGCGCTGTTGTCCTTCTTTTATGCTTCGGGTCTTTGTGCCTCTCCATGCTGCTTTCTGATGCGTCATTGTACTCATCCCAGTGTTCTTCGCTTGACATACTATCGTCACCTCGGCTTCTCATAAACATGTCTCTTTCCTTCCTTACTTTTTTCCTGTGCTGGTGTAGCGCGTACTGGTACCCCATTAAAACTTCCCTTCTTAAATCTACGGGTACATCAGTCCCGCGGTTAACAGCTGTCATGATCATTCTCCACTCTCTAGCCGAAACATGCACTTTCTCCTTCTCTTTCTTGCCATTGCTCCTTAATTTGTCGACTTGCATGTCGACCTCCTTGTTGCCAGTGTGATTATTTTCTTCTTCTGCTGCTTCTGTGATGATAACGCATAACTGGTATACGCTCTTGGAGACACCGCTGCTTCTGCTGGCGGTATCCCTTGACTTGTCTTCTGCTTCTTCCACCATGGTCTCTTGCCCGATTTCGTCGGGTTCCTCTAATTTTCCCTGCAAATTTTCTGTTGCTGCTAAGCTGACTAGCGAGTTTGCCTCGCTAGAAGAGCCTACAGATGATCCAGATGCTGTCATCCTCTCTGCTTTGCCCACCGACAGAACTGATTTTGTCGAATCCGAAAGGCGAGTTGTACCCGAAGGTCCAATGTAGAAGTTTAGACTTCCGAACGTCAATTCCACCTCTTGATTTTCGTCGACTTCTGGACTGCTATTGGCTAAAAGCAAAAAAGCCATCGAATTCATGATTCCAATGCCCCGGATCCCCATGGTCGACGCCAATTGACGAGGGGTTAACTCGACAAATGTCCTAGATGAAGGACTTAGGATCGAGGAGATAGGGCGTCGGATGAACTCGAAGGTAAACTCAGTCAAACAAGGTGGCTATGAAAGTAAACGTGGGTGTAAAACCTGGCTTGCTTTCAATCTGGCCTACACCGTCCCCTCCTGGCCCCTATATATAGGTGGTCAGGTCTTGAGGATCGGGTAGGGTCCGATACAGATTACAATATCGACATACGGTAAGAACTCGTATTTCGACTAGTATTACAATTGGGCCTAGCTTAACGGGCCTCAGGGATACTCAACTGACGGGCTCTATTATCTATACCCTTGTCAGCATAGCTGATGGTATACTTGAGCATGACTATGATGGTTATTTTACGCAAAAAAGAAGTGCTTCTGGAGCTCTTGGGTTACATCCTCTGCAAAAGATGACCGCGGCAATGCGGATGCTAACATATGGAATAGCAGCTGATGGTGTTGATGAGTACATCCGGTCCGCTGAGGCTACTAATTTAGAGTCTTGCAAGAAATTTGTGATCAAAGTCTGTGAAGTTTTTGGGGAAAAGTACATGAGATCTCCAAATGAAGAAGACATTGCTAGGTTACTTGCAATAGGGGAGGAAAGAGGATTTCCCGGTATGTTAGGGAGCATAGATTGCATGCACTGGGGGTGGAAAAATTGCCCCAAAAAATGGCCAGGCATGTTTAGAGGCCATGTGAACGAGCCCACTATGATCTTGGAAGCAGTTGCTTCACAAGATCTTTGGATTTGGCATGCTTATTTTGGTTTACCAGGGTCTCTGAATGATATAAATGTTCTTCAACGTTCTCCTATTTTTACAAAGCTAGCCGAAGGCCAAACTCCTCCAGTGAATTATAGCATCAATGGCCATCAGTACACAATGGGGTATTACCTTGCAGATGGTATCTATCCACGGTGGGCAACATTTGTGAAGAGCATACCAGCTCCAACTAGCAGAAAGCATAAAACTTTTGCCAAGAAGCAAGAAGGGGCTCAGAAAGATGTGGAACGAGCCTTTGGAGTTCTGCAATCCCGTTTTGCCATTGTTCGTGGACCTGCTAAAGGATGGAAACGTAAAGAAATCACTGATGTCATGAAAGCTTGTGTCATAATGCACAATATGATAGTTGAAGAGGAGCGACAAACTGGTCGGCAAAGCTGCACTTTTGAGGCAATGGGAGAAAGAGGCACAGTCTCTCGTACTCATGCGGAAGAACTGAGCTCTTTTATTCAGATGACTCACCGGATTAGAAATTTCGATGAACATGATCAGCTTAAACTTGATCTAATTGACCATGTGTGGCAAAAGTTTGGAAACGAGTGATGTAATCCATTTCTTTTCATCTAGTTTTAATTTATGCAATGAGTGATGTAATCCATGTCTTTGTAATGCAGCTATCAATAAAAATATTTATGCAATGAGTGATGTAATCCATGTCCTCAATAAAATAGCAAAAAGCATCAAATTGTTCTTACAACAACTAGCAGAAAGCAGTAAATAGTTCTTACAACAACATTACTCTAGGCCGTGAGCAAGGATCTCCTTCTGCTTAGCTTGGTAGAACTGCTTTTGCACATCATTCATACCACTAGTGTCGATGAGCATGACCCTCTCATCTAATTCAAACTGTCTCCGTGCATCCTCCCTCTCATTTCGTGCATCCTCCTTCTTTTTGAGTGCAATCTCCTCTTTTCGCAATTCAAATTGCTGTGCGTAGCGAGCATTTCTTGCCGCCTCTTTGATCTCATCCTTCTCTTGCTTTGCTGCCCAAACAGTTTCTAATGACAGCTTGCAAGCAATGTCATCAGTTCTACCTCTCTTGTCCTTCTTCACACCATCAGGTCTTTTCTCATGTTCAAGAGCATCAGTGCGTATCGAGGTAGCATCAGTGCGTACCGACGATGCATCAGCCGGATCATTGGTGGCTGTGCCCGGACTTGCATCAATGGTCTTCTTTTGTTTCTTAAGAGAAGTTTCAAGTTCTCTTGTCTTCCACTTTGGATACTTCGAAAACTGTACATAGCAATGCATCAATGTGAAAGGCTTCTTTTTTTAAGATCCATTTCCTTGAACAAAATGTGTGCATCGTTTGTCTGCACATAGGAGTATATTGTTAAAATATGCACAACACATATAGAATATGCACAACACATATAGAATATTGCACATCACATATAGAAGTACAAGAAAGGCGCATACCTTTTCATCTATAGTCCTTCCACTTTCTTGCCTATTTAAAATCTGCTGAAGGCAACCACAAAATTTAGAGGTCTCTCTGTTAATCAATGTGTAACGGCAATTGATTGCATTAGCATTACGCTCCGGCCATGATGACTCCTTGTGTGTTGTAGTACTCTGAAATTCTAGCCCAATAAGCATCTCGGTTTTGATCTGTCCCAACAATATCCAAACTTGTATTTGCCCATGCTGCTATGAGAACCTTGTCCTCATCACTAGACCAATTTTTTCCTTTGTTCGATTTTCCTTTCTCTGTTATTGTTGGTGCGCGATGCTGAGTTGATGGAGTTGGTTGCTCTCCAATTGGGCTATCTGGTTGTGTTTGTGTGTAACCAAAACCCACGGTGTCAAAGAAGTTTTCATCATTATCCATCTGCAAACAATCAACTAATGCACACAGGAATTAAGCACATGGCATCTGTCAAACAATGTGCACCAAAATTATCCACAAATGCACACAACACAGGAATTAAGCACAGGTGTACACAAGAATTATGCACAATCTGCAAAAAGGACTCGCTGTACACTCATCCTCCCGTGCGCCCCATCCCAGCACCGTCCCAATCTCAAAAAGGACGGCGGCGCGAGCGGTAGCAATAGAGGCGACATCGGCGGTCCTTTCCCCAATCTCCTTTTGTCGGAGGCTTTGAGCCGGTGGCGTCGGCAATTTTTCTTCACTTCTGGGGGCGCCATTGTCGAAGGAAGAAGAAGCAGCTACGGGGATGGGCACGGCGGCGATGGCGGCCTTTTCCCCATCCCATCCCAGCACCGCCGCCCCCATCCCAGCACCACCGCCCCCCATCCCAGCACCGCCCCGTCCGCTGCCCCCATCCCAGCACTGCCCCGTTCCCGCCCCGTCTCCAGGGCGAGCGCCGCCGCCGCCGCCAAATCTCCCTGCAGAGCGTGCGGGCGCCGCCCCTCTGCTCCCCCGCTCGAGCTCGTGACGCGAAAAAAGAAGTGCTTACCTGTTGGGCGGCGGCCGGAGAGGAGGACTTCCGACGGCCGAGCTCCTCCGATGCTTGCTCCGGGCGGGCTGCGGGAGGATGATTTCCAGGGCGAGCTCCTCCGATCCGTTCTCCAGGGCGAGCACGAGCGTGGCTGGGTCATGTTTACTTCCACGCCTCGTACCGTCGTGGATTGGGCGTGGATATTTACACGCCCTTTTACACGAGCCACTGGGAGCAATTTTTCGGTGCCCATCGTGTATATTTGCTATACACCTCCATATAGAGGATCCACTAGAGATGCTCTTAGGGGATATCGTGAGTGACATGGTTAAGTAGCAAGTGTTCAGTAGCGATTAGGGTGTGTACGTCAGTCTTATGAAGACGAAGGTGCCATACACTTCCAAGAGTTGACACAACGATGGTTTTTGAGTAGGTTGGGTTATCTCGTTGGAGCCCTATCCTGTCCCGAGGGGTGGGGGGGGGGGCTGACGAAGGTGCTTTGATCAGGTCGCAATGCTACTTGTGCATATATATTCTGCAATCCTGCCTTCCGGAGATCCTTCAAGTGTCTAACACACCGTTGTGTGGTGCCATCCTCTGTCTTCAGCGGTGTCCCAACGTACTACTTGTCATGTTGTTGCCTCAAATTTGGTCTTGTCACTCGTTTCTTACATGTAGAGCCTGGGCACCACCTCCCCGCAACCTGCACCCACCGATAATGCTAACCTTGTTGTGTGCCTTTCCACCTTGTCCTCGTAGAGAAAGCCAAGCTGCCCCACTTGACCTTTTTGCATGCCTTGTGTGTCTTGGTTGTTGTTTTGGTGAGAGTAGATACTGCTCTCCGCAAAATCCATGTTTTGACGGTTGTTCCTCAGATGCCAGAGCACCAGGTCTGTTATGCGGATGTGAGATCAAGCCTCTATGGAATCCCCCCTCGTGCTACCTTGCCCATCGTCACTGCATGTGTTGCTGACTACAACAGGGCGTGAAGTCATCGTTGAAGACGTGTCTCCAGTTCTGCAGATTATGCCTAAGCTACAAGAGCTATACGGGGAGCCCACGTTGCCTCTTCGATGGTGCTTCCGGTGAGATGGGCTTTCCAAAGCCTCAATGGTACCCACACCGCCCTTACCGACATCATTGTTTGTGCTCTGTGGGTGATGAGGTAATTGAGGCAGATGAGTTGGCTCCTAGCGAGGCTCTCTACACGAAAGAGATTCCTGACTTGCTCACCAGCCTCGAGGTCGCTAGCCCTTGAGCTGGCAAGGTATTTGCTTGCCTTCTGACAGCGAGGCTTCTAGGGTAAATCGGGAAGCTCGAGAAGTCTCTCAGAAGCAAAGGCAAGAAATTGGCACCATGAGGAAAATGTTTGTAGCTGCTTAATAGATGGTGCTTAGTCTCTTGGTTCGTCCTCATCATTTGACCCGTTACCATGGATTTGGCGGTGTGTATGTTGTCCTTAGTTATTGTTGAGGTTCTTTGTGTTGTAGAAGTGAGGGGTTTATGGATGTTGCGTGTTGGGTATGGTTGTCAAGATTGTCTGGTCGTTTCAAGCTTTATAGTAGTTTGCGTGTGGTCTGTTTGTATCGGCTTACCCTTGTTTTATTTGATTCATTGAATTACTTTTTTTCTTCTTAATTAAAGATGAGCAAAGCTTTGCCTCCATTTAGAACAAAAAACACATGCATGTTTTATAAACATAAAAAACAAGTAAATACAACCCCGTCCATGCTGAGGCATAAAGTCAACAAATTTTTCCAAGCGACAACCTGCCAATGTATGCTAGTCGGGCTGGACAGCTAGAGGGATAGATTTTTCTAAAATTTACAAGAGATATACGTGTACTACTTGGGGTCCTGGACCAAGACATGGGTTGTAGCCTGGACTACCCGGTGCCAGGTCCGCCCATATTCTTCTGATGCTTTCGCGAAGAGAGCAAGCAAGAGCGGACGAAGGGCACTAACTAGCATCCAAGAAAATAAAACATGTTTATATGACCACATTTTTATTTTCTAAAGAAAATAACTAGCTTTAAAAATATGAACTCTATTGAATTGTTTTTAGATTAAAAATGACCTTCTAGAACACATAACGTGTCTACTCCCTCCGTTCCGGTGTATAAGTCTTGCGCGTATCCCTAGGTTGCCATTTTGACTAATATAATATAAGATATATACTACAAAATATATATCACTAGAAACTTGAGATTATGTACTTTGTAATGGTATAATTTTTATATTATAAAATTTATATTATATTTGTCAAAATAACGATCTAGGGATACGCGTAGGACTTATACACCGGGACGGAGGGAGTAAAAAAGATCAATATGTATGCATTATTGGACCTCCTTTTAATAATACCGAAGATCTTTATGAGGACTTTCAACTTCCGCATGGAAGATAGAAAAATAAAATATAAGAGACTCTAGAGAAGAATCTCCTAATGGGTCTAGTTAAGAACAAACCCTCATTTCAGATCAGTTGCAATAATTTGCTCTAGTCTTGGGGGTATAAAATAATAATTAGAAAATGCAATTCTGCACTTCTGTCACAATCTTTATTTCCTCAAATTGATCATAAGAAAAATAAGGTATTTAGGAAGATTTCACGTGGAAGCAAACTATTTCCTAGATAGACAGGCAAAATACTTTGTGGTTAAATGAACAAACAGAAATGTAAAAGGGATTACACAAGTTAATTTTTTGCGAATTTACACAGCGTTTATCAATGGGTAGTATTGCGCTTCGTACCTAACAAAAGGGCTACTACTTGCAACAACGATTAAATAAACGGTTGTGACTTGTAGCTGCTGGGCAACCAAATAGATTTTGAGATTTATTGGCAGAATATACCTAATTAAAACCCTAGAAATTATTGAGAACGACCAATAACCTATTGTGTACCATAAGAAGTAGGAGTTAGTACTACTTGAAACACTAGAAAGAAGCTCAATATATGACATCTTAATTTTATTCCATATGTTTCTCTGTTTTTGTAACTAATCCGCAAGTAAAAGGCAGTACTCAGGAGAATTCGGTTGCCTAATCCAGTACCCGGTACTAGACAATTGTAGTGCAATGTTGCACCTACCACACATTCTTCTCAGACTACAATTTGTCGACTAAATATGTTCGTATACTATACCTCTGTTTGCATTTTCCACCACACCGACACCGTGCACAATATTCATGAAATCATGAAAATCAAGCCCGTGTTGTTGACACTGTAGCTACCATGCAACTGATAATCAAAGTACTTAGCCACGGAATACTCGCTGATCAGTGGCAGCTGCTCACTGTGTGCAGTAATCGCCGAGCGTGACTTGACGATGACTGACTAACCGGCGAGTAGGTGACCACGTACGTACGGGGCCGGGCAGAGCGGAGTAGAGGAGAAAGATCCATCGTGGGGAAATTAAACAGCTGAAATGCCCACTGCGACACTGCGTGCATCCACTTCTACTTAAGTCCAGCTCCCCACCACCGCCAGCCGTCCACCTGCCTCACCGGCAGCCGGCAGCCGCCACCGAGCTCCCCTCCCGCCGCCACCTCCACGTCAGTCCGTCCGAGGCAAACGCCGGCGTAAAACCTCACTGCCACGACCGCGACCCCCGCATGCATTTCCCACGGACGCGCGCCACTCGCCGCCGAGCTCTTTCCAGCTAGCGCGCTCCTGTAGCCGGCTGGTGCTCCGGGGAGGCTAGAGCAATGGGGTCGGCGGCGCCGCTGATGACGCTGCGGGACCTGCTGGAGCTGGCGTGCGAGTCCAGCTGCAGCGACGGGTTCCGCTCCTACCCGCGCCGCCTCCTCCTCCCGGCCTGCCCCGCCGCCACCCACGCCGTGCAGGCGAAAGCGGCGGACGCGGACGTGCCCGTAAGGCTGCTCATCAAGGCCGGCCTGCGCCGGAGCCCGTCGCGGACGCTCTCCTCCATCCTCTTCCCCAGGAGCCCCGGCCCCGGGTCCGTCGCCACCATCTCGCGTCTCACCAGGAGCCTCTCGCGGCGGCTCGTCTTCTGGAGGCGCCACCGCGGGGACGACGACGTGGAGGGCAGCTGGAGCGGCTCCGACGAGCGGGACTCCCTCGGCCTCCCGTCGCCCGTCGTCAGCAGCTGCTCCGCGTCCGAATGCTCGGAGCACGCCGAGTCCGTCGCAGAGGCCGCCGACCCGCCCGTTCCGGAGGAGCAGCAGTCCGAAAAGCCGTCGCCGTCGACGTCCTCAGGCTGCGCGGAGAGCGCCGACGACGGCGCCGCCGCCGGAGACGGCCCCAAGGTGCGTTTTTTCGCGTACATTCTGACCAGTTGCCGTTCCTTGCATTGCGCGTTAGTAAATGCGGGCTCAATGATTGCGCGACTTATTTGTTGGTTGGCGCGGCGCGGCGCGGCGTAAATACAGTAGAGTTTGGTGATCGATCGCTATGCCCGTACGCGCCATGCATACATATACATGGCCGATGGGCCTAAATTTTCTATTCGCGTCGCATTTCAAGAATCAAAATCAGAAACAGTAGTGCAATCCATACATCTCTGTCAGTAGGAAATCTGCAAATCTTCCCCAATTTTTTTTGTCATTTGCGTTCCACGCCCACATTTTTGTAGGGAATTTGCGAATCAATATCAATGTCAATTACTCCATTTTAGTAACCAACAAAAAAAGTCTCAAGTGATACCACTGAAAACCTTGAAGTAGCTAGGCAGACAGATGAGACAGGATGGCCTCTGTTTGTCGGTGAACCCAAAAATATTCTCTTTTTTCAATTTGATGTGATGGAGATGACTAGCCTAAAGATTGTACCCACGCGTGCCGTCAACTCGAGTGATCGACCACGGACCAACAGACGGCGTTAACAGCTTGGAACTCACTGACATATGGGTCTTACGAGGACCCAAACATTTTTTTTTGACCAGGAAGACCCAAACATTGTTTCTGCGGAAATGTGAATGCCTTTTTTTACCATGGCCGTCAGGGCGTCAGTCAAGACACCACGAAAAGCTCTTAAAAATTTATTCCGAGCCATCAGTGACCTACAGGCACGTTTGGGAGTTGAGTAAAGAGAGAGCAGTGCTTTGCCTGCGTCTGCGTGCTCCGTCTGTACGGTTTGCGTCGTTTCAAGTGAATCTCAAATGGGCTCAAGAATTAACTAGTCTGCCTAAGTACTGCCCCTCGTTTGAAGATGCGGCGTTTTGGCCGCTCTAGGATGCACATGCACCACCTTTTATTTTAAATGCATTTTAAATATATTTTAGATTGTTAAAGAATTTTAAAAAGGTGTTAGATGAATTTTTCCACAACCTATACGTGAACCAGTTTGTTTCATGAGAAAACGACTTTCCGTGTAGGTTAGGTCAAAAGACAAAATTGGATGCTAAAATAAGAGTTTATACATGACAACTTTTTATCTTTTTACACGGAGCATTAAAAAATCGGTTTACCACGAAACTTTATCATGCGTACATAGAATATCGAGACGTACGAGTGGAATTTTTGTTTAAATTTTTATATTTTAAAATATTTTTTTTACATGAAATAAGCATATGCACACAGATTAAATGTGCATTTCGCCCATTAATTTGCCCGGCTGAAGCAAAGCCCATCAAGATCACCTCGTGGAACACATAACTCTGGCAGACGAACTATACTTTTCTGTTGCAGTAACAACCCTCCTGTCCAGGCATCGCCCACCGCAGCACCGCCACGGTGCCACGTCATCGTCACGCACGAGTCAAGTAGCTAGCCAGCCAGCTGCTCCGAAAACGCCATGCCACGTCCTCCGCTCCACAGCCAGCCATCGGATGCGACGTACATATACGCGATGGGGGCCAGTGGCGGAGCCAGGATTTTTATATTGGGTATTCGGAGTGTAAAAAAACTTTCAGCACACCAGTATAATGTATGTAGGTTGACTATAACAGGAAGCAACACTACAAATTTTTCATAGTAATGACAACGTCTTGAATATTTAAATTGCATAGCAAGATCAGAGAAAAATATTACTTAACTCTATGATCTCCCTTTTCAAAATGAGCAATGATGTCATTTTTCAGACCAGAAACGTTTCAAAACATTTGTCCTACGGCTGGTTGTTCTTCACTTTCAGACCTACAAGTGATTTTTAACTAATTAATTAGAATCTGAATTGGGGAAAATCAATACATAAATTGAAATGAAGCAGTTCATGGTTCTCACCGTGAACTAATCACTTTTGAGATTCTTAGGATCATGATTGCTGATGGGCTGCAGCGCCGCAATCTTTGATCTGCTGGTGAGTCACCCCGTCATCGCGTCAGGTCGCTGGAGCGTGAGCGAATTGGGGCCAAGGACGGCATGGCCGGAGGGCGGCCAGAGGGCGGGCGACACCGGCCCTGAGAGCAGGCGACGGGTGGTGGCCTGGCGCCGGCCGACGGCCAGTGGCACGGACGCACAAATCGCCGGCGCCCAGCGATTGAAACCGATCGGGACGACAAAGTCTCGGAGAGAAGAAGCGTTCGCGTCAAGGGTGTCGATTCCATTCCGTCGTTGGCTAGTAGGAGCTGAGGTGGGTCGATGGCAACCGGCAGCGCACTAAAGCCCAAATTTGTTACCTTGGCCCAGGTTGGGATGGAAGGAAGTCGGGAGAGCTCTGGACAGCGTGTTTTTACGATTTTTGTGACTTAACCACGCTCAAACGAGCACCAGATGCATATACATTCACATAGGAGCGTTTATACCAAAAAAAATGCAAAAAGTATTGGGTATTCATTGCATACCCATGAATAGTTCTAGCTCCGCCCCTGATGGGGGCGGTAGCTATGCACGTCCGCGAGCCGCGGTGACCACCGGAATTAATGACCTCATCGACAGATCAAGGATCGACGAAAAGGAAAATGCCAACGTGCATACGTGCAGTGGTCTGGTCATTTTCTTGGTACCATCTCCACGCACGCAAGTGCTTTGTCTTTCCCTCGTCGTCAGTCAGATGCAGATCCAGGAGAGGATCCTATCGAACCATCCCAAATCGCTTCCGTACTTCCTTTTTCTGGATTTGCCGATCGGCACCATCTGCCGACAACGATTTCTTTTTGGTACTAGCGTCCATCTGCTCTTTTTTGGTGTATATAATTCTGTATAAATGTGCAATTGTAAACGAGTCTGCAATTGAACATCTTTTCACAATTAAACATCAATTGGACATAAGAAAGGGTGACTAGTGATTAAGTTAGTTCTAGGTCAACCAAAAACTAGCCGAGTCCTAACGCCATATTCACTCTTTCATTGTTCCACATTTGAGGCAACTAATTGATCTGTTAATGATACATTTGCAGGCGTCGGATGGCGATCCCATGGGGGGCAGCCTGGTGTCGATGGAGGAGAACAAGCAGCAGTTGAGCCCTGTGTCTATCATGGATTTTCCCTTCCATGACGAGGATGACGTGGACGAAAGGAGCGATGCCGGCACCTGCTCGCCCTCATTCCAGGAGTGCCAGCATGATCTCGAACGTAAGCACTTTGCTCTCGGATTATAGACCTTCCAAGTTTCCATTTTTATAACACATTAATATAGTCTGCAACTTCCTAATTCTGAGTTTACCAACCTAAATGATCAAATCTAAGTGGAAATTAGCAAACCAAAAAAATTATCAAGTTGCTCCGGCTTTGAATTATCGTGTAGTAATAACCTACTCCCTCCGTTCAAACATATAAGATGTTTTAGCCTTTTTATGACATGCATGTATCTAGATTTCTTTTAGTGTGCAAATTAGAAGCAAAATAAGTGAACCTACACACTAAAAGTCATCTAGATACATGTATTCTAGAAAGTAGCTAAAACATATATATTTTGAAACGAAGGGAGTAGTATACATCTAACTGTAACAAGAAACTCGGAATGGAGCTCGCGCTAGAGGTAGCCTGTTTTGAGTATTCTTTTTTTATGCTTCAAAGTTTCAAATACTAAGTTTCAAAGTACACATATTTATTTCTAAAAATGTACACAATTATAGAATATAACATTTTCTTTGTCCTGGTATCTTTTAAATTTATTGAGATGTTGGAATTCAAGATTTCCAAGATTCATAAATTTGTCTCCATGGAGACCGAGCCCCGGATGACTCTTCTCTAAATGTGGTTTTCTTGCCCTTTAGGCTTCCTTTGATCCACGGGAATTTTGTAGGAAAAGTGTAGGATTCCGTGAAAGAATTTAAACTATGGCAACAATTCATTCATAGAAATACATAGAAGAATTATTATTTTTGCAACCAGGTTCCTACGAAAAACACCCGAAGAAACTTCAGTTTGAGCTCATTGTTTGTTTCCTGTGCGGTTTTCTACTTGCATTTCTACCCAATTTCTTATTTTCTACTCCCTCCGTTTTAAAATATAAGATGTTTTAGCATTGTGAAGCAAATGTATCTAGACAACTTTTAGTATGTAGGTTCACTCGAATATACACACTAAAAAGTATCTAGATACATTTGCTTCACAAACTTAAAACATCTTATATTTTAAAACGGAGGGAGTATGTTTTAAGATTCGAATCAACGAAGGCCTAATTAGCAGCCGCATTGTAGATCGAATCTTGTACAGAAAAAATCTTCCACAAATAGCGAGGGTAGCTCAAAGATAAAATCTTGGACTCCAAATTGCAGCCGATCAATGTTGGTAAGCGTGCCACGCCGGAACCCCCACGGCGCTCTTCACCTCTCCTGCTAGGACACGACACAACGGGCCATTAAAGCCGCCCCAATTTTCCAGAGCCCCATCGAAACCATTGAGAAATCTTGGTGTGGTACCGGAGATCAGTTAGTTTAATCGATCTGTAGTTTAACAATGCACAGCCGTTGATTTTTTTTAACCTCGTCTACGGAACACTGCAGGGCCGATCTCGGCGCAGGAGCTGCTGCCGCACAAGATCCGACGGCTGGACGTTCTGGCGCAGCAGGGGGTTGACCCCGTGGATCTCGAGCCGCGCTTCGTGGCGTCCGACGTGTCAGGGCCGTCGGCGTCGGACGACACGCAGACCCAGACCGACTCCAGCACCGACCACGACAGCACGGCAACGACGACGTCGACGGCTCCATCAGAATCCGACGAACAACGCCCGAGCGCCGACGATGGAGAGATCGAGCTTGACGAGCATCACCACCACCGCCTTCTCGCGCGGCTACTCAAGGACGAAGGCGGCGGCGCGGCGGCCGCTGCGGAAGAGCGCCTGCTGCTCGACTTCCTCGCGGAGGGGCTTGGCCGGCTCCGGGAGCTGAAAGCGGGGCCGGTGGTCGGTGCTGTGAGGCCATCGGATCACGACCGCGACGAGGCGGCGCTGGTGCGCGCGGCGGAGGAGTGGGTGCTTGGCGCCGGCACGCGGTGGGGCGTGGAGGACGTGCTGTTCGCCGGGCCGGCGGCGCTGGCGGACATGGACCGGGAGCGGCGGTGGATGTGCGTCGGCGAGGAGGAGCGGGAGGTTGGCGTGGCCGTGGCGGGGCTGGTGCTGGACGCGCTGCTGGCCGAGCTGGTGTGCGACATGACGGTACGGTGATGACGTGTGTGCTCGTTGAGTCGTTGTACGTACGTTCGAGTGCCGCTTGGTGTGCAGGTTGTGGGTTTTCGCCCGTGCCGCGATGAATGCACGTACATGTGAACTTGAGTGTTAACATGACGGAAATGATGATATATGGTGTCTATAAAAGATCAAGTTTGTAGATTTCATTTTTAGTGATCATCATCTAGTACATCAAAGACATGAATTGGCATCGCCGACTCGCCGTGACAACTCATAACACAACATAGTCGTAGGCGAATTCACCACTCTCGGCGCTAAATCCTATACACCGTCTTCTGCGACGCCCTACGCTCGCGTACCCTACAATGCCCGTGTGCGGTATGTGGGCTGGGGCCATTAGTGAGGACGGTCACCGGGGAAGAAGACGACGGCGACCTGGAGAAGATGGGAGGTAACAGCGACCAACCTCACCGATGACGGGGACAACGCGGCTGGCCGCGACGCCCCGACGGAAGTGAGGCCAACACCTCACCGCAGATTGGGACGGCAGAGCTCGCTGTAGTGTCACCGGCGAAGGTGAGGCATGGAACTTAGGGTTGTAATAATTTTGAGTTAGGAGGGGCCAACTAAGCTAAATTTCTCTAAAAGTTCTGTCTAAACTAGGCTTAATTAAAATTTTCTTCAGGTTTCACAATATCATAGGGGGGCCAAGGCCCCTGCTGGTCCCCCTAGCTCCGCCACTGCCTCCAGCCACTGCATCAGCCAAGTGACATGTGTCGTCGTGGTGAAACAACATATGCCATGGGATGGCTTAAGTTGGGGCCGACTGTACACTGGCGGATCCGGAGGAGGGAAGGCGCGGTGAAGACCGCGCACAGAACACACTGCAAACACACCGAGCTACCCAGGTTCGGGGCCCTCGTGAGGAGGTAACACCCCTACACCTGCATGTCTGATCTATATGAGCTGCACATAAGAGCTACCATGGTGCTCCTTGAGCTGTTCATCTTGCCTATCTAAGGCTGCACTGAGCAGGAGCTAAAGAGCTAGTGCTACTCAAGAAGGAGAGCTCCCATGGAGCGAGAGAGAAATGGGCCTCCCGTGGAGGCTGGGGTGATCGATCCACCTGGTGCCCCTTATATAGGGAGCCCAGGGGACAAGGGACGCCCCACAAAACACTATACATATACTCTGTACACTATAGCTGAGTTGACTACTGGGGTCTTGTCATCACTGTAGCCTGCATCAGCACAGTACCGTCCTCGGTACTATGCACTGCGTCATGGTCATGGGCTTGTCCCATCGATGTCTGTCCTTGGAGTACTTGGTCTTCGTCTTCTAGCGTGTGTCTTCAGGATCTCCTTGTTATCAGTCTTATCCTCCTCCTGAGGATAAGACTGACTAGGAGAGGTGGAGTATGCTGGTCTGAGCCAAGGGGCATCCCAAGACCAGCATATAATGATGGAGGATGTGCCAGTCGGAGCCTAGAGGCGTCCCAGGACTGGCACATGGCGATGGAGTCGATGCCGGATGAATAACATGTCCCGGAGGAGGCTAATCTCGGCCCAGAGAGGGCTAAGTTGGCCTGGAGAGAGATAATCTGGCCTGGGCTAGGGAAATCCCGGCCTGGCTCGGCCGGAATAGTAGGCAGAGGCAGCCCAACCGAATTTGGAATCCCGGCTGCCCGGGAAAGCCGGCCTGGGCCAACTCCGGCCTGGGGAGCGACCCCGGCCCAGCTGGAGTGGCGGCCCGCAGTTCCCGGCCTAGGCGCGCCGGCCCAGCCGGGGAAGGAAGAGGATCGCCGGCCTGGAGAGCGTTGGCCTGAGAAGGCCGGCCCAGCCGGGGCGCCGAAGACCGGCCCAGTTGGGAGAAGAAGAGGCGGCCCACGCCGGGGGAGCGAGCAGCGGCCTAGCCGGGCGAGGGAGACCGGCCCAGCCGGGGGAGGCATGCCGGCCCAGCCGGGGGAGGAAATGCCGGCTTGGCCGGGGCTGCGCCCTATGCCGGCCCAGCTGCGCACTATACCGGCCCAGGCTCAACTATGCCGGCCCACAGAGTGGTTAATCCGGCCTGGGCTTGGTTAATCCGGCCTGGGAGGTTATATTCCGGCCCAGGCTGCTGTTTACTTGCTTTTTAATATTCCTGCACATATAACTTGATATATAATATACATATTAGTCATAACAAAACAGGACTTTGGTATACCCGGTGACAAGGGTATAGTTAATAGAGCCCGTTAGTGGAGTACCCCTAAGGCCCGTATAGCTAGGCCCAATTGTAATGATAGTCAAATACGAGTTCCTACCGTATGTCCATATTGTAATCTGTATCGGACCCTATCCGGTCCTCGAGACCAGGCCACCTATATAAAGGGGCCAGGACGGGACGGTGTAGGCCAGATTGAAAGCAAGCCAGGTTTAACACCCAAAGTTTACTTTCGACACACACCTATTTCGACTAACTTCACCTTCGAGTTCATCCGACGCCCTATCTTCCCGATCCTAAGTCCTTCATTTAGGACATTTGTCGAGTTAACCCCTCGTCAATTGGCGCCGACCGTGGGGACCGGGGCGTTGGAATCATGAATTCGACGGCTTTTTCGCTTTTAGCCAACAGCAGTTCAGAACTCGACGGAAATCAAGAGATGGAGTTAACCATTGGAAGTTTGAGCATCATTATAGGGCCATCGGGTTCATCCCGCCTCTCGGATTCGACGAAATCAGATCCGTCGGCAAACAAGCCCGAAACAGAGGAAACGTTGGAATCATCAGAAGACTCTTCCAGCGAGGTAAACTCGCCGGTCAGCTTCGACAAAGCACCAATCGCAGAAGGCGACAAAATTCAGGAAAATTTCGACTCAGAAGAAAGAGCGTGCCAGACGCACAACAACGCAAAGGACTTCGCCGTGGGCAGCAGCGGCGTCTCCAAAGTACATCAGTTATGCGTTATTATCACTAAAGCAGAAGAAGAAAACAACACCGAAGGAAGTAAAAAGGTCGACAGGCAAGTCGACAAAATGAAAGAACACAACAAAAAGGAAAAAGAGAAAGTCCACATTTCGGCTGGCGAATGGAGAATGATAAAATCAGCTATCAATCATGGTACAGAAGTACCCGAAGGAGCGAGAAGAGAAGTTCTAATGGGCTATCAGTATGCATTATACCAACAAAGGAAAAAACTAAGAGAGGAAAGAGACATGGTTTTTCAAGACAATAACAATATATCAAGGGAGGAGTACTGGGAAGACTATAGTGAAGATTCAGAGTACAGCAGAGAAAGGCACGGAGACCCAAAGCACAATAGAGGGGTGACGGCGCGCAGCAGAGAAGAAAGGTACTCCAGGAGCCCTACCCCACAGCTAGAAGAGGAGGAAAACGACTTCATACAAGAAACGCCAGAAGCAGCATTGGTAGCAGCACAAGCGTATTTACTAACTACAAGGCCAGAACGTGGGGACCCGCGAGAAGATATGCACCGAGCCGCGATACAAAGCCTTGGAATAGTGGGAAGCAAGATCAGGGAAAAAGGCCCAGAGACAAAGTCGACAAGCTGCAAGGAAAATGAAAAAGAGGAGTTCAAATACAACTTCACCGATAACGAGTACAGCGAGTCATCAGAAGAGGAAAGGTGTCAGAGGAGGAAAGATGACGCAAGAAATATAATAGCGCAAGCTCGAGTAAACAAATCGCGTCATGCTTGGAGGGAAGAAAATTATGAAGACGACGATAAAGAGATGGGGGCGTTATGCTTTACCCGCAGGGTTCGCAAAACGCGGGTACCCAAAGGATTCAAACTGCCACCCGACCAGCATAAGTATGACGGGTCACAAGAACCTACCCTATGGTTATCAGACTATCTGCAGGCAGTACAGATATTGGGGGGAACAAAGGCGACTGCAATGCAAAGTTTGCAGCTACACCTCACTGGCGCAGCACGGTCCTGGTTGAATACCCTACCCAACGAATCCATCGGAAGTTGGGGGGAACTCGAAAGTCAATTCGCACGAAATTTTCGTTCAACATATAAGCTCCCAGCATCACTGGAGGAAGTCAAGGCGTGCGTGCAGAGGAAAGGCGAGACTCTACGTTCGTATATACAACGCTGGAGTATAATCAAAAACTCAGCAGAGGACGTCTCCGACAAACGAGCAATAGACGCCTTTACGGCCGGACTTCGTCGCTCAGATCTCGTGGAAGGAATAGGAAGAACAAACCCTACGACAGTTGCCGAGTTAATGGAACAAGTCAACAAATTCGTTGATGGAGAAGACGCATACAATAATAAAAGAGGACGTTCACCAGAAGCCGACAGAATAAGCAGACAGAGGAGACGATACCGCAGCAGGGGTAACCAAGAAAGGTGAAGCCAGGTAGCCGCGGGCTACGTAGTAGAAGAAGAGGAAGGATATGAAAATAGGAGGTTTCAAGCAAAAGGAGTACAAAAATCAAGATACTCCAGTCCTTCGGCCGAGGATATGTGATGCGTGGTGAATGACCAGCCCGTTGGGAACCCCAAGAGGAAGGTGTGATGAGTATAGCAGCTAGTTTTCCCTCAGTTAAGAAACCAAGGTTTAATATCGTTCTTGAAGAAGAGGGACGGTGACGACTGAAGGTGATGCGGACTAGTTTGCGACAGCAGCGGACAATTTATATATGGCGCCTCGTCCAAGCTTTGCTTGCTAGCTGCAACGTGGAACCTGCACACACACAAACAAATACTTTGCTCCCAACTTGCGATGAGGTTGTCAATCTCACCGGTTTGCTTGAAACAAAGGTTATGAGTGTATCGAGTGGAAAACAGTAGTAATATGCGAGTAAAGTAAACAGTGTGGGAAAAGTAAACAGGTGATTGCAATATGATTAAAATAGGACCGGGGTCCACAGTTCACTAGTGGTGTCTCTCCATAGATAAATAACATGCTGGGTAAACAAATTACAGTTGGGCAATTGATAGAATAAAGATAACGTGATATGTCAAGAAGATCACTATGAGATTTACTCTGGGCATTACAACAAAATACATAGACCGCCATCCAACTGCATCTATGACTAATAATCCACCCTCGGGGATATCATCCGAACACCCCAAAAGTATTAAGTTGTGAACAACAGATAATTGCATTAAGCAAAGTGTGTAATGTAAACAAAGCATATGCCCTTGAGCATATGAATGTTGTTTTCTCCCTAGTAGCAACAGCACATCTACCACCTTAGAGGTTTCTGTCACTCCCCCAGGTGAAATAGAGGCATGAACCCACTATCGAGCATAAATACCCCCTCTTGGAGTCACTAGCAACTACTCGGCCAAGATAGCTACTAACAACGGAGAGCATGCAAGATCATAAACAACATAGAGATAACAAAAGATATAATTCAGTACAGCAACTTAATCATAAACACCAATATTCATCGGATCCCAACAAACCAACATCATAGTATTACATAACGGTGATCTCAATCATGTAGGGCAGCTCATGAGATCTAAACATGAAGCACATGGTGGAGAAGACAACCATCTAGCTACTGCTATGGACCCATAGTCCAAGGTAGACTACTCACTCATCGCTCCGGAGGCAAGCATGGCGATGAAGAAGACCTCCGGTGGCGATTCCCCTCTCCGGCAGGGTGCCGGGAAGAGCTTCTGGACCCTCCCGATCTTCGGGTCGACGGCGGCGGCGGATCGCGATGTATTCTGGAAAACTGATCGGGCTTAGGTTTTTCTCGTCAGGGGGTATATGTAGGCGAAGGGGGGCTGTCAGAGGTGGAGCCACGCGGCCTCACACGGGGCTGGCGCGGCCAGGGGCCAGGCCGCGCCGCCCCTGTGTGTGGGGGCCATGTGGCCCCCCTCCATCAGGTCTTCGGATGTTTGGGAGCTCCCCGGTGAAATATGACTTCAGGAACTTGTTTCGTCCAATTCCGAGAATATTTCCTGTGTATCACTTCTGAAACACAAAAACAGCAGAAAACAGGAAACTGGCACTGTGGCACTTCGTTAATAGGTTAGTTCCGGCAAATGTATAAAAGTACCACTAAGTGTAATGAAACAATAGGCAAATGGTGTAAAAACAAGCATGGAGCATCAAAAATTATAGATACGTTTGAGACGTATCAAGCATCCCCAAGCTTAACTCCTGCTCGTCCTCGAGTAGGTAAGTGATAACAAAAGAATAATTTTTGAGGTGACATGCACCTACACAATCTTGATCATATATGTAAGCATTGATGAGCTGGGATCAATAGAACTTAAAACATGGGCATGAAAGATATAATCATGACAATAAGAACTTAGCAACCATGTTGTAAACATGTAAATGAACACAAACAAAAGATCATGATAATGAAACAATGAAAGTCAAACGTGTGTTCTAATCATAAGGAAAAACATACAAATGGTTTTCAGCTTGTCCTTCAAAGAGAGCAAAACATAAATGCATAGGACACCTCAAAGTTTAAGAGGGTGACTAGATACAAATAATTTAAGAACAAGTGAAACCAACAATATGAGTCAATCAATGAACCTTGGGACAATGCATATCACACTAAGAATGACAACTATGCTCTCTTAATGGTGCATAAAGAAAGAAGGTGGTGACTCAACATAAAAGTAAAAGATAGGCCCTTCGCAGAGGGAAGCAGTGATTTAAACATGTGCTAGAGCTTTTCATTTGTAAAACAGAGATAAAACTTGATTTTGAGAGGTGGTTGTCTTTGTCAACGACTGGCAATGGGGTTCTTACTATCTTCCATACAAAAATAAAGCAAGTTTTTGAGAGAGAGATTGGCACTTCGTGCTCTTTTTATAAAACTTGGCACTCCTCCCCACCTTTTCCTTTCACATACCATGGCTAACCGATTCCATCGGGTGCCCACCAACATTCACATTCATTGGAGGAGTGCCTTTTTTCTTTCTTTTTTCCCTTTTTTTTCTTTTTGGAATAAGCAATATGGAAGATAGCAAATCCGACCACTACGTCCCCATGAGCTGAAAACAGTGTCACAAAATGAGAAGTATTTTGAAGGTTTTTGAAAGGTAGCACACGAAAATTTTACTTTGGAATGGCTTACAAATACCATGCATAGGAATTTATAGTGGACACAATGGAAAACTTGGCTTTTAGGAGTTGGATGCACGAGTAGAGCTCATACTCAGTACAAGGCGAGGGCTAGCAAAAGACTGGGAGCGACCAACTAAGAGAGCAATAATGGCCATAATCATGCAAAGCGACAAAGCGACATTAAAAGAAGCATACGATGGCATCAAAAGTCAAAAACTAAATGATCATGAAGGCTAATGGCGACTTTGGAAGAGTCTAACATGTGTGAGCATGCGCCAAGTCAACCCAAATAAAGCATCAAGGAGAAAACCAAAATAATGCTTCCATACAATAAAAACAACGCATGATTTTTTCAAAGGCTCATTAAGCAATCTCAGTTATTTGAGACAAGTCATGCTACAGCAAAACCACTAAGCATACTATCAAAAAGACATCAAGCATGACATGAAAAAGCCTAAGCCGCAGTCTACACAAGCTCCTTCTTGTACCACTATTTTGCACAAAGCTTTTTCTCTTTTCCAACACCATTTGAAACTTTTAAACACACCTCTTTTGATGAAAACCAATAAAGATCAGAGGCAAAAATACACCTTGATGAAAAGATATGGCAAGATCTGAACGCATATCAAGGCGAAAATGAAAACCAAAAGCAGTAGCGGAAAAAGTAGAATGCTCGATTTTGAATAAGAGTGAAAACTAGAGCATTCTTTGCAAATGAAAACGAGTACATCTCCTCCAAAGGAAATTTGTTGGGGTCCAACCATTTATTGCAGCAAACAAACAAACTAAACAAACTAAGAAAACTAAAACAACTGACGCTCCAAGAAAAACACATAGTGCATGAAGCAATAAAAATATAGTGTTTTGAAAGGTGACCTGATTTTTGCCGATGAAGAAGGGGTGCCTCGGGGGCATCCCCAAGCTTTGACGCTTGTACTTCTTGGATATTTCTTGGGGTGATGCATGGGCATCCCCAAGCTTGAGCTTTTGTCCATTCTTCAACTCATCTCATCATTCTCCAATCCCTACACTTGAAAACTTCCTTCATACAAAACTAAACACAATTCTATTAGCAACATTAGTGTAAGCATAAAATATATTCAACCTCTTTTAGCTTCAGGTTTCAACCCAAAACTACCACATATAAAGTATATACTACTGTAGCAACTTCCACAAGAGTTCCATGATAAAAAAGAACTCAAAAAAAAGCGATAAAGTGGCAAAAACAAATATTGGCAGAAATCTGTCAAAACTGGACAGCTGATAATGGACGAATTTTTGAGGGATTTTCTGTTGCTCAAATAAAAAAGTGTTCAACTAAGAAAAGTTTGGATATAACCTGGGGCATATGCACAAGAAATCGCAGGTCCAAAAGATAGACAGAGAATTTTCACGAATTTTTACGGTGCAGCACCGAAAACAGTTTCAGGACAGCAATAACCCCAAATCTTTACCTCACTCAAATTAGAGGCTTCTCTTGGCACAAAAACGAAATAAACAAGATAAGGAGCGGTCATTACAGTAGTAATGACTTCCAAGACTCAAATAAAAGAAAAAGTACTGAAAAGTAAACAATGGGTTATCTCCCAAGAGTGCTTTTCTTTAACGCCTTTGAGCTAGGCGCAGAAAATTGCGAATCAAGTAATATCAAGTGATGAAGCATCAAGCTCATAATTTGCTCTAAGAATAGAGTCAAAAAGTAATTTCTTTCTTTTCCTAGGGAAGTGTTCCATACCTTTCTTTAGTGGGAATTGATACTTGATAGTGCCTTCCCTCATATCAATGATAGCACCTACAGTTCGAAGAAAGGGTCTTCCCAAAATAATAGGACATGAAGCATGGCATTCAACGTCCATAACAAGAAAATCAACGGGAACAAGGTTATTGTTAACCATAATAAGAACATCATTAATCCTTCCCAAAGGTTTCTTCTTAGCAACATCAGCAATAGGAACATCAAAATAACACTTTTCAAGTGGTGGTAAATCAAGCATGTCATAAATCTTTCTAGGCATGATAGAAATACTAGCACCTAGATCACATAAAGCATGGCAATCATAACCATTAACATGCATATCAATGATGGGTTCCCAACCATCTTCTAACTTCTTGGGAACAAAGGCTTTCTGCTTCAACTTTTCATCCCTAATCTTTATAAGAGCATTGGTAATATGCTTAGTAAAAGCAATATTTAAAGAACTAGCATTGGGAGTCAAAGCAAGCTTTTGCAAGAACAAAATTACTTCAGATATATTGCAGCCATCAACATCAAAATCATTAAAGGAAATAGAGCTATCATCTCCCACACTCCGAAAAATTTCAGCACTCTTTTGAGAAAAAGTTTTGGCAGTTTTAGGCTTTTTAACACAAGGAGTGAGAGTTTTCTCTACACCAATCAAAGTAAGAGGATTGCTATCAGTAGGAGCAACATCATTAGAGGTAGTAATAGTACATACCTTCATCTCTCTAGCCATCTCATCTTCTCTTTCCCACCTGGCATGCAATTCCGCTAACAATCTAATATTTTCATCAATTCTAACTTGGGTAGTATTAGCGGCAGCAACAATATTGCTCACATTCACATCATTAGGGAACACTTTTAATTTCAGAAGTTCAACATCATGAGCAAGGCTATCAACTTTAGAAGCAAGAATATCAATTTTGCCTAACTTTTCCTCAACAGACTTGTTAAAAGCAGTTTGTTTACCGATGAAGTCCTTGAGCATTACCTCATGCTCGGAGGGCGCGACCCTAGTGTTGTTGTAGGAATTACCATAAGAATTACCATAACCATTACCTTTGGTAGAAGGATACGGCTTATAATTGTTACTAGCAAAATTGTTCCTATAAGCATTGTTATTAAAATTATTATTTCTAATGAAATTCACATCAACTTGCTCTTCTTGAGCAACCAGAGAGGCCAAAGGAACATTATTAGGATCAACATGAGTCCTATCATTAGCAAGCATAGCCATAATGGTATCAATCTTATCACTCAAGGAAGAGGTTTCCTCAACAGAATTTACCTTCTTACCTTGTGGAGCTCTCTCGGTGTGCCATTCAGAATAATTTACCATCATGTTGTCGAGTAACTTTGATGCGGCGCCCAAGGTAAGGGACATAAAAGTGCCTCCAGCAGCTGAATCAAGTAGGTTCCTTGAAGAAAAATTCAGTCCTGCATAAAAAGTTTGGATAATCATCCAAGTAGTCAGTCCATGAGTGGGGCAATTCTTTATCATAGATTTCATTCTTTCCCAAGCTTGAGCAACATGTTCATTATCAAACTGAGTAAACTTCATAATATTGCTACGCAACGATATAATCTTAGCAGGAGGATAATATCTACCAATAAAAGCATCCTTACACTTAGCCCATGAATCAATACTATTCTTAGTCAAAGATAGCAACCAATCTTTAGCCTTTCCTCTCAAAGAAAAGGAAACAACTTGAGCTTAATAATATCACTATCAACATCTTTATATTTCTGCATCTCACATAGCTCAACAAAATTGTTGAGATGAGCTGCAGCATCTTCAGTACTAGCACCAGAAAATTGCTCTTTCATAACAAGGTTCAATAAAGCAGGCTTGATCTCATAAAAAGTGGTAGCAGGAACAGTTGGTGCAATAGGAGTGCAGATAAAATCACTATTGTTCGTGCTAGCAAAGTCACACAACTTGGTGTTTTCAGGAGTACCCATTTCAGCAAAACGAAAGTAAACAAGTAAAAACAACTACCAAGGATTCTAATTTTTTTGGGTTTTTGATATAAAAAGCAATGCAGGTAAAATAAAATAAAGTAAAGCAAAACAAATAACAAAGTAAAGTATGTGTGTGCGAAGAACTCCCCTTGCAGAAGTCTTCTCTCTTCCCCGGCAACGGCGCCAGAAAATTAGCTTGATGCGTGGTGAATGACCAGCCTGTTGGGAACCCCAAGAGGAAGGTGTGATGAGTATAGCAGCTAGTTTTCCCTCAGTTAAGAAACCAAGGTTTAATATCGTTCTTGAAGAAGAGGGACGGTGACGACTGAAGGTGATGCGGACTAGTTTGCGACAGCAGCGGACAATTTATATATGGCGCCTCGTCCAAGCTTTGCTTGCTAGCTGCAACGTGGAACCTGCACACACACAAACAAATACTTTGCTCCCAACTTGCGATGAGGTTGTCAATCTCACCGGTTTGCTTGAAACAAAGGTTATGAGTGTATCGAGTGGAAAACAGTAGTAATATGCGAGTAAAGTAAACAGTGTGGGAAAAGTAAACAGGTGATTGCAATATGATTAAAATAGGACCGGGGTCCACAGTTCACTAGTGGTGTCTCTCCATAGATAAATAACATGCTGGGTAAACAAATTACAGTTGGGCAATTGATAGAATAAAGATAACGTGATATGTCAAGAAGATCACTATGAGATTTACTCTGGGCATTACAACAAAATACATAGACCGCCATCCAACTGCATCTATGACTAATAATCCACCCTCGGGGATATCATCCGAACACCCCAAAAGTATTAAGTTGCGAACAACAGATAATTGCATTAAGCAAAGTGTGTAATGTAAACAAAGCATATGCCCTTGAGCATATGAATGTTGTTTTCTCCCTAGTAGCAACAGCACATCTACCACCTTAGAGGTTTCTGTCACTCCCCCAGGTGAAATAGAGGCATGAACCCACTATCGAGCATAAATACCCCCTCTTGGAGTCACTAGCAACTACTCGGCCAAGATAGCTACTAACAACGGAGAGCATGCAAGATCATAAACAACATAGAGATAACAAAAGATATAATTCAGTACAGCAACTTAATCATAAACACCAATATTCATCGAATCCCAACAAACCAACATCATAGTATTACATAACGGTGATCTCAATCATGTAGGGCAGCTCATGAGATCTAAACATGAAGCACATGGTGGAGAAGACAACCATCTAGCTACTGCTATGGACCCATAGTCCAAGGTAGACTACTCACTCATCGCTCCGGAGGCAAGCATGGCGATGAAGAAGACCTCCGGTGGCGATTCCCCTCTCCGGCAGGATGCCGGGAAGAGCTTCTGGACCCTCCCGATCTTCGGGTCGACGGCGGCGGCGGATCGCGATGTATTCTGGAAAACTGATCGGGCTTAGGTTTTTCTCGTCAGGGGGTATATGTAGGCGAAGGGGGGCTGTCAGAGGTGGAGCCACGCGGCCTCACACGGGGCTGGCGCGGCCAGGGGCCAGGCCGCGCCGCCCCTGTGTGTGGGGGCCACGTGGCCCCCCTCCGTCAGGTCTTCGGATGTTTGGGAGCTCCCCGGTGAAATATGACTTCAGGAACTTGTTTCGTCCAATTCCGAGAATATTTCCTGTGTATCACTTCTGAAACACAAAAACAGCAGAAAACAGGAAACTGGCACTGTGGCACTTCGTTAATAGGTTAGTTCCGGAAAATGTATAAAAGTACCACTAAGTGTAATGAAACAATAGGCAAATGGTGTAAAAACAAGCATGGAGCATCAAAAATTATAGATACGTTTGAGACGTATCAATATGCTATACGGACCTTGTCGAATCCACTACGCATATCTCGACGGGAAAAGAGTCTCAAATCATCAGATGAAGGATTGTAGAACATTCCTAAGGCTGCAAAGCGCCATGGGCTTGAGTCAAGGAGGGAGGCAAGGAGAAAAACACAGAAGTCAGGGATATCAAATGCAAAGGCTAGCAAGGCACTTAGAGTCAAAAGTTTACATATCAGCCATGATTCAACCGGTGCCCAAGTCAAAGAAAGAGCGAAAAAGCATTTCCAGGCAAGTAAACCTAGCAATATCATCACCACCAGCTACCACAGAGTACCTACGGTGGTCAGAACAACTAGTTAAGTTCAGTAGAGCAGACCACCCGAGGAAAGTTCCCAGGCCAGGCCACTCGCCTAAGGTTTTAAAGGCGCAAATAGGAGGGTACGACATCGGAAGAGTGTTCATGGATGCAGGGAGTGGCATAAACTTAATATATGCTAGAACCCTAAAGGCAATGTGCATCTCGCTGACGAGTTCAGATACAATTTCAAAGATAACGAGTATAGCGAGTCGTCAGAAGAGAAAAAGCGACAGAAAAGGAAGGAGGACGCAAGAAGTATAATAGCACAAGCTCGAGTAAATAAATCGCGTCACGCTTGGAGGGAAGAGAACTACGAGGACGACGATAAAGATATGGGTGTGTTATGCTTTACCCGCAGGGTTCGCAAAACACGGGTACCTAAAGGATTCAGATTACCACACGACCAACCTAAGTATGATGGGTCGCAAGAACCTACCATATGGTTATCGGATTATCTGCAGGCAGTGCAGATATTGGGGGGAACAAAGGCGACTGCAATGCAAAGTTTGCAGCTGCACCTCACCAGCGCCGCACGGTCCTGGTTAAATACCCTACCCAACGAATCCGTCGGAAGCTGGGGGGAACTCGAAAGTCAATTCGCAAGAAATTTTCGTTCCACCTACAAGCGCCCAGCATCACTGGAGGAAGTTAAAACATGTGTGCAAAGTAAGGGCGAAACGCTACGTTCTTATATACAACGCTGGAGTATAATCAAAAACTCAGCAGAGGACGTCTCTGACGAACGAGCAATAGACGCCTTTTCGGCTAGACTTCGTCGCTCAGATCTCGTGGAAGAAATAGGAAGAACAAGACCGTCGACAGTAGCCGAGCTAATGGAACAAGCCAACAAATTCGCTGATGGAGAGGACGCGTATAACAACAAAAGAGGACGTTCACCAGAAGTCGACAGAATAAGTAGACAGAGGAGACGACACCGCAGCAGGGATAACCAAGGAAGGCGAAATCAGGTAGTTGCGGGTTACGTACTAGAAGAAGAGGAAGGATATGAAAGCAGGAGGTTTCAGGCAAAAGGAGTAGAAAAATTGAGATACTCCGGTCCTTCGGCCGAGGATATGCTATACGGACCTTGTCGAATCTACTACGCATATCTCGACGGGAAAAGAGTCTCAAATCACCAGATGAAGGATTGCAGGACATTCCTAAGGTTACAAAACGCCATGGGATCAAAACAAGAAGGGAGGGAAGGAGGAAGACATAGAAGTCAAGGATATCAAATGCAAAAGCTAGCAAGGCACTTAGAGTCAAAAGTGTACATATCAGCCATGATTCAACCGGTGCCCAAGTCAAAGAAAGAGCGAAAGAGCATATCCAGGCAAGTCAACCTAGCAATATCATCACCACCAGCTACCACAGAGTACCTACGGTGGTCGGAACAACCAGTCAAGTTCAGTAGAGCAGACCACCTAAGGAAAGTTCCCAGGCCAGGTCACTCGCCTATGGTTTTAAAAGCACAAATAGGAGGGTACGACATCGGAAGAGTGTTCATGGATGCAGGAAGTGGCATAAACTTAATATATGCCAGAACCTTGAAGGCAATGTGCATCTCGCTGACGAGTTTGAAGCCAACATATTGCTCTTTCCATGGAATAGTACCAGGAGCCGCAAATTACCCATTTGGGGAGAATAGAACTCGACGTCTGCTTTGGCAGTAGCGAAAACTACCGAAAAGAGAAGCTAGAATTTGAAGTAATGGATTGGCCGTCACAATATCATGCAATCCTGGGGCGCCCAGCATTTGCAAAATTCATGGCAGTACCACACTACGCGTATCTTACGTTAAAAATTCCAGGTCCCAATGGAATAATCACAGTACAAGGGAGCTTTCAAGTAGCCAATACATGCGACAGGGAATTCAACAGGATGGCGCAAACCTTCGGCATGACAGCGGAGTACGAGAGGTTAAAAGGAGAAACGGATCACAATGTACTACCCGACGTTGGACGATCCCTGCCAGATCAGGCCTTCAACACGTCTCAGGACTCAAAGAAAATCCAGGTCCATCCTACAGATTCAAACAAGACGACATCAATCGCGGTGAACTTGGATCCCGCATAGGAAAGCGCGCTCATCGAGTTCCTCCGTGAGCGCTAGGAAATCTTCGCCTGGTGTCCATCAGACATGCCAGGGGTTCCCAGGGAACTCGTCGAGCACGCACTAAACGTAGATCCCAAGGCAAAGCCAGTCAAGCAGCCATTGCGACGATTTGATGAACCTAAGAGAAAGGCGATAGCATCAGAGTTGCACAGGCTAGAAAATGCCGGATTTATCAGAGAAATCAGAACTTCGAGTTGGGTGTCGAACCCAGTCATAGTACCCAAGAAGAACACAGACGTACAAAGAGTATGTGTCGACTACACATCTCTCAATAAGCATTGTCCAAAGGATCCCTTCCCTCTACCCCGCATCGATCAGATAATCGATTCAACAGCGGGATGCGCGAGGCTTTCATTTTTGGACGCATACTCTGGTTACAATCAGATCAAATTGAAGAAAGAAGATGAAGAAAAAATGGCCTTCATCACACCATATGGGGTGTTTTGCTACCAAGTAATGCCGTTCGGCCTAAAAAATGCAGGAGCAACGTATCAACGGATGATGCAAAGTTGTCTCGGAAGCCAAATAGGGCGCAACATACAAGTCTACATTGACGATGTAGTCATCACCACAAGAGAGGAGAAATCTCTAATCAACGACTTGGCAGAAACCTTCGACAACCTGGGCAGGTACAAGCTTAAGCTTAACCCGACAAAGTGCTCCTTCGGCGTATCAGCAGGACAACCTTTAGGGTTCCTGGTATCAGCACGGGGAATAGAGGCGAACCCAGAGAAGATTCAAGCAATTTTGACAATGGGGAAACCCACGAAACTACACGACGTACAGAAACTTGTAGGACGCGTGGCGGCACTAAGTCGCTTCGTTCCTAGACTAGGGGAGAAGGCGCTTCCTTTTTATGCACTTATGAAGAAGACCGACGATAAATTCGAGTGGACAAAAGAAGCAGACGCAGCGTTTGCACAGTTGAAAAAAGTGCTTTCCATGCCACCAGTGCTGGTCGTACCAAAAGAAAAAGAACCACTGCTATTGTACATCGCTGCAACCCATCAGGTGGTGAGTACAGTATTAGTAGTCGAAAGAAGCGAAGAAGGAAAAGCCCACGGCGTCCAGAGGCCAGTATATTTCATCAGTGAAGTGTTGTCTCCAACAAAACAAAGGTACCCGCACTATCAGAAGTTGGCATACAGTGTCTTCACAACCGCACGAAAACTACGACAGTACTTTGCGGTGCACCCAATTATAGTGGTCAACGAGGCGCCATTGTCGAACATATTGAATAATCCCTCAGCAACAGGACGTGTCTCTTTGTGGGGAATCGAGTTATCTCCCATGGACATCACGTACGAAAAAAGGAAGGCGATCAAGTCGCAAGTTTTGCCAGATTTTACAGCAGAGTGGCTGGAGATGCAGAGCACAGGACCACCAGATTTATCCAGTGTTTGGACAATGTACTTCGATGGTTCTAAAAGAGTCCAAGGCGCAGGCGCAGGAGTAGTGTTGACATCACCTCATGGCGACAAATTGAAGTACGTCTTAAGGATGAGCTTTCCACAGGCTTCTAACAATGAAGCAGAGTACGAGGCTTTGTTGCACGGAATGAAGATGGCTAAAGCATGTGGAGCAACTCGCCTAAAAATATTTGGAGATTCCAACCTTGTTGTCCAGCAAGTTATGAACAGATGCGACACAATCAATGACAACATGATGGCCTACAAAAATTTGTACCATTATCTAGAAGGAACGTTCGATGGATGCGAAGTCTCGCACGTAAGCAGGAACAGCAATGAAGAAGCCGACAATTTAGCAAATATCGGGTCACAGTGTTTATCTGTGCCATCCGGAGTATTTTGGGAGGAAATATTGGAAAGATCAATAAAAAGTGGAAAAAGTTCGACTACTACAGCAGGCTCGGGGGCTACATCAGAACCAGAGGAGGTCATGATGATAGAAGAAACATGGATGCAGTCATATCTTGCATTCATGATAAATAAAAAACTACCAGAAGATGCAGTGGAGGCCAAGAGGATAACTCGAAGATCGAAAGCGTTTGTCGTGTTGCAGGGGAAGTTATACAAGAAAAGTATTACGGGCGTTTTGCAGCGTTGTGTAACGCCACAAGAAGGACAAAAGATACTACAAGACATACACGGTGGAGTATGCGGCCATCATGCTAGCAGCAGAGCAATAGCAGCAAAAGCTTTCCGAGCAGGATTCTATTGGCTAACAGCCATCGAGGACGCAAAAGATATAGTTCGAAAGTGTGAAGCATGCCAAAGGTTTGCATCTAGACCGCATGCACCAGCAGCGGAGTTACAAACGATACCATTATCTTGGCCTTTTGCACAATGGGGCCTCGATATGGTGGGAAAGTTGCACAAATCCTGGCCAGGAGGGCATGTCTACATGCTACTAGCAGTCGATAAATTCACCAAATGGGTAGAAGCGGCCCCGGTGACAACTCAAGATTCTACAGCAGCAATCAACTTCATCAAGTCAATAGTTTTTCGTTTTGGTGTACCATACAACATCATCACAGACAATGGGACAAATTTCACTTCGAAGGAATTCAAGAGTTACTGCGAAGGATTAGGGATAAAGCTGAAATTCGCATCTGTGGCGCACCCGAAGACAAACGGGCAAGTCGAAAAGGCCGATGGCCTGATATGTAATGGGATAAAAAAGAGGCTCCTAGCACCTCTTGAGAAAGCCAAGAGCGCTTGGGTAGAAGAGTTGCCCTCCGTTCTTTGGAGTTTAAGAACTACACCTAACGCAGCAACTCAAGAAACTCCTTTCTTCCTGGTCCATGGCGCAGAAGCCGTGCTTCCAGTCGAGGTTACACACGAGGCTCCAAGAGTGACAGCATATGACGAGACAACATCAACAGACGCATTGCAGGATGATGTCGATGCACTAGATGAGGCAAGAGATAAAGCATTGGAAAGGGCTACACAGTATCAACAGAGTCTACGAAACTACCATAGTAGTCGAATTCGTCCACGATCCTTCATGGTGGGAGACCTAGTTTTGCGACTTAGGCAAGACAGCCACGGCAAGTTAGAGTCCCCTTGGGTGGGACCTTACATCGTCACCGAAGTAATACCAGGAGGAGCATATCGACTACAAGACAAGAAGACTGGGAAGGATGAGAGCAACCCATGGAATGCAGAGCAGCTACGGCGTTTTTACGCGTAGTGGTATTAATAAATTCGAGTTAACCTTCTGAACCCAGAACATGAGGCCACAGGTCAGGTTCTTTGGGTTGAACTCGACAAAATTGTACAATTATTACTTCTTCGCCTCGGGGGCTTCAACCCTCGGGTCGTACGAAAGGAATTTTTATCGCGACTTGGAAGAATTTTTTCACTTAAAGGTTGTGCAGTCAACCCGATAAATATTCAAATAATGTGGTTCACAAAGGAACCCGATATTCTTGGTTCACAAAGAACCCGATAGATGGAAAGCATACCTCAGAACAATGACTTGTTTTCTTGGTACTAGCAAAAACATCGACATAGAATACGAATATTCATTACAAGAGAACATGGCAGCAAGGACATTATAAAATGATATTACATAAAAAGCAAAATCCTAATGGAAGTGGTCTTCAGCTTCATATTTCTTCTGGCAGAGGGTGCCGTCGTAGATCTTCACGTCGAACTTCGACATGCCGATGTGGAAATCGAAGGCCATGAAGAAGCCTTGGTGGATGTCGTGGTCTTCTGCGAACTGCGACCAGCCACCCTTAAAGTATTGCTCGCCGTCGCCATAATACCACACCTCCACCTCGTATGGGACACCACTGCCAGACTGTTCACGGAGAACCGCCTCTCGCAGTTCGCGCCCATCCATGAAGTTGGTGAAACTCAATGGCAGGCGCTGAATCTCGCGGCACTGCGCCATGGCGATGCAGAGGAAAGAAAAGATTCGGGGAGGCGCAGCAGGAGCAGCGGAAGTAGAAGGAGGTGGAGCGACTGGACCTGGGGCAGCGCCAGTCACCTTGGGCTTGTTCTTGCTACCAGGAGGGTGCCCGGGGCGACGTTTAGCCGGAGCGGCCGATGATGATCCTGCTACGGCCAGAGTGGTATTGTTCTTGTTTTTGCTTCCACGAGGGCGACCTCGGCCTCGGGGCGCCACCGGAGAGCCAAGATTCAGACGGGAGCCACCTGCATCAGCCATGCGTAAAGGGAAAAAGGAAAACCCTAGATGGAGGGAGAAGATGATGCGGCGGAGCAGGAATCTGATTAGGGTTTTTACCCTTGCTAGAGGGTGCTTTATTTATAAGCACGTATTATCGGGCCCCCGTGCTAAAACAAGGCCCGTCAACATATTTTACAATAGGAGTTAAATTCTGCACACAGCAGACGATAATATCAAAGAACAAGAAGAGAAGATTGTGGTCGCATGATATGAAAACCTCAACTTGGACTCGGGGGCTTGCAAATAGTAGACGGTTAACAGAAGGAAGAAGAAATGAACTTTGAGCCTATGCTTGACTACAAGTATCCAAACATAGCCTCGGGGGCTACTCCCATCGGGAGCGCTGAGCGCGCACCCGATAGAGGAAGAAGAAGGGTTAGTATACAAATTTCGACTATATAGTCGACAAAAGTGCAGAGAGATTACTCCCATCGGGAGCGAAGAAGATTAATTTAAAATCCGAATTTCTTTAATTTTATCAGTCGAAAACTTGGCTGCGACATAAGATTCTCGAGTTGCGTTATCGCAATGAAACTCGAATGCCGTGATTTATCACGAAGGTAAGACCCCAGGATCCGTCCTGTGTGGCCCGGTATACGCACATGGATGCGCTCTGCTGGCATGTATCCGTGTCTACGATGCGAAGAAAATCCTGGTGGACGCACTGGGTACCCTGAGAACCACTGGGATTCATTCTTTGTAAGTCCTAAATGCGGCAAAAGAGTGGGTTTGACCGGTATCCCGAATTCAAGTCCGAGGGGATTGAATTTGAAGTAGGTGACAAGTATCTGTTTCGGCAGTTAACTGACCTCTTGATCCGTCAGAGTTGTTAGGCTTGTTCATCAAGACCCCTCGCGAACAAATTATCATAAGTCGAAAGACCAAGTCGAAGATTTAAAGATAAAGTCGAAGAATTGATCAAGTCGAAGATTTGAAGATTAGAGATTCAACCCGAATCTACAATTCTGGCAGAATCTCAGGGGCTACTGACAAGGGTATAGTTAATAGAGCCCGTTAGTTGAGTACCCCTGCGGCCCGTTAAGCTAGGCCCAATTGTAATGATAGTCGAATACGAGTTCTTACCGTATGTTGATATTGTAATACGTATCGGACCCTACCCGATCCTTGAGACCTGGCCATCTATATATAGGGGCCAGGAGGGGACGGTGTAGGCCAGATTGAAAGCAAGCCAGGTTGAACACCCAAGTTAACTTTCGACACACACCTATTTCGACTAACTTTACCTTCGAGTTCATCCGACGCCCTATCTTCCCGATCCTAAGTCCTTAATCTAGGACATTTGTCGAGTTAACCCCTCATCACCTGATATGTAGTGGGATAAAAAAGAGGCTCTTAGCACCTCTCGAGAAAGCCAAGAGCGCTTGGGTAGAAGAATTGCCCTCCGTTCTTTGGAGTCTAAGAACTACGCCTAACGCAGCAACTCAAGAAACTCCTTTCTTCCTGGTCCATGGCGCAGAAGCCGTGCTTCCAGTCGAAGTTACACACGAGGCCCCAAGAGTGACGGCATACGACGAGACAACATCGACAGAAGCACTGCAAAATGATGTCGATGCACTAGATGAAGCGAGGGATAAGGCATTAGAAAGAGCCACACAGTATCAACAAAGCCTACGAAACTACCACAGTAGTCGAGTTCGTCCACGATCTTTCGTGGTGGGAGACCTAGTTCTGCGACTCAGGCAAGACAGCCATGGCAAATTGGAGTCCCCTTGGGTAGGACCCTACATCGTCACAGAAGTAATTCCAGGAGGAGTATATCGACTACAAGATAAGAAGACAGGAAAAGACGAGAGCAATCCGTGGAACGCAGAGCAGCTACGACGTTTTTACGCGTAGAACAACTTTAGTGGTATCAGTAAACTCGAGTTTAACCTTCTGAACCCAGAACATGAGGCCATAGGTCGGGTTTTTTTGGGTTAAACTCGATCAAGTTGTACAAGTATTTCTACTTCTCCGCTCGGGGGCTTCAACCCTTGGGTCGTATGAACGAAATTTCTATCGCGACATGGAGACCTTTTTTCATTATAAAGGTTGTGCAGACAACCCGATAATACTCAAACAATTTGGTTCACAAAAGAACCCGATATTCTTCATACCAATTGGTTCGCAAAGAACCCGATATATCTCAAGCATACCTCAGAACAAGTGACTTGTTTTCAGGGTACTAGTAAAACCAGCAAAATAGAGTACGAATATGCATTACAAATAACATGGCAGCAAGGACGTTATCAAAACGGAATTACATAAAAAGCAGATCTTAATGGAAATGTACTTCAGCTTCATACTTCTTCTGGCACTGGGTGCCGTCATAGGTCTTCACGTCGAACTTCGATGTGCTGATGTGGAAGTCGAAGGCCATGAAGAAGCCCTGGTGGATGTCGTGGTCTTCTGCAAATTGTGACCAGCCACCCCTCAAGTATTGCTCGCTGTCGTCGTCATACCAAACCTCCACCTCGTATGGAGTCCCACTGCCAGTTTGTTCACGGAGAACCGCTTCCCGCAGCTCCCGCCCATCCATGAATTTGGTGAAATTCAGCGGCAGGCGCTGAATCTCGCGGCACTGTGCCATAGCAATGCAGAAGAAAGAAAAGATTCGGGGAGGAGCAGCAGGAGCAGCGGAAGTAGCAGGAGGAGGAACGCTTGAACCTGGGGCAGCACCAGTCACCTTGGGCTTATTTTTGCTCCCAGGTGGGCGGCCGGGGCGACGCTTAATTGGAGCGGTCAATGAAGATCCTGCGGTGGCCGGGGTTGTGTTGTTTTTGTTCTTGCTTCCACGAGGGCGACCCCGACCTCGCGGCACCACCGGAGCACCAAGGTTCAGACGAGAACCATCTGCGTCAGCCATGTAGACAAGGGAAAAAAGCTACAAAAACCCTAGATGGAGAGAAAAGATGATGCGGCGGGGGAGGAATCTAATTAGGGGTTTTACCCTTGCCAGAAGATGCTTTATTTATAAGCACATATTATCAGGCCCCCGTGCTACAGCAAGGCCCGTAAACATATTTTACAACAGGAGTTAAATTCTGCACACAGTAGACGATAAAACCAATGAGAAAAAACAAGAAGAGGAGACTGTGGTCGCACGATATGAAAACCTCGACTTGGACTCGGGGGCTTGCAAACAGTAGACGTTAACAGGAGAAAGAAGAACTGAACTTTGAGCCTATGCTTGACTACAAGTATACAAACATAGCCTCGGGGGCTACTCCCATCGGGAGCGCTGAGCGCGCACCCGATAGAGGATGAAATAATCAATAATGGAGATGAAGAGGGATTAGCATACAAACTTCGACTACATAGTCGACAAAGCGCAGAGAGATTACTCCCATCGGGAGCGAAGAAGATTAATTTAAAAGTCCGAAATTCTTTGATTTTATCAGTCAAAAACTTGGCTGCGACATAAGATTCTCGAGTCGCGTTATCGCAACGAAGCTCGAATGCCGTGATTTATCACGAAGGTAAGACCCCGGGATCCGTCATGTGTGGCCTGGTATACGCACATGGATGCGCTCTGCTGGTATGTATCCGTGTCTACGACGCGAAGAAAATCCTGGTGGACGCACTGGGTACCCTAAGAATCACTGGGATTCATTCTTTATAAGTCCTAAATGCGGCAAAAGAATGGGTTTGACCGGTATCCCGAGTTCAAATCCAAGGGGATTGAATTTGAAGTAGGTGACAAGTATCTGTTCCGGCAGTTAACTGACCTCTTGATCCGTCAGAGTTGTCAGGCTTGCTCATCAAAACCCCTTGCGAAAGAATATCATGAAAATAAGTCGAAAAGACCAAGTCGAAGATTTGAAGATGTGAAGAAGTCGAAGAATTGATCAAGTTAAAGATTTAAAGGTTAGAGATTCAACCTGAATCTGCAATTCCGGTAGAATCTCAGGGGCTACTGACAAGGGTATAGTTAATAGAGCCCGTTAGTTGAGTACCCCTAAGGCCCGTATAGCTAGGCCCAATTGTAATGATAGTCGAATACGAGTTCCTACCATATGTCGATATTGTAATCTGTATCGGACCCTATCCGGTCCTCGAGACCTGGCCACCTATATAAAGGGGCCAGGAGGGGACGGTGTAGGCCAGATTGAAAGCAAGCCAAGTTTAACACCCAAAGTTTACTTTCGACACACACCTATTTCGACTAACTTCACCTTCGAGTTCATCCGACGCCCTATCTTCCCGATCCTAAGTCCTTCATTTAGGACATTTGTCGAGTTAACCCCTCGTCACCCGGGGTTATATCCCCGACAACATGTGCAAAAAATACTAACAAATTAGTGCTAATCAAGACTAAATCGGTGAAAAGGAAACTCACATCGAGTGAATACATTGCGCTGGACGTCTCGCTGTCATCCCTGCTCGGAATTTTTGAGGCAGTAGCAGTGGATTTGCCGGATGTCCGAGACATGGGGGAGGCTGAATACGCGGATGCTTGCAAACGACGGCGCTGATGGGTGGCTCCTAGGAAGGAATGAGCCGGTGATCTGTGTACACGACGCTTTAAACGGTCAGGGCGGCAGCGGTGGCGCTTTTGCGAGGCAATTTTTTGGGCCAGAGACGAGCAAGAGGAAGATAGGGGGTGTGTGGTGGCTTGATGCTGGCGGGTGGAGTCCTCCCGGCTTTTTTCCAACGTGGTGGGCGTGCCGGTGCCTTCGAACTGAGCCCCAAGGGCTTGGTCTAGCATGGGATTGCCGGACACATATTCGTACGCGGCCCGATGCCGCATCATTTCGAGGGCCCCTGTGTGAGCCAATGTTTTCCTGCCTGCCCGAAAAGCCCATTATGGGGGATATTCGGGACGCTGAAAACAAGTTGGAACCGAAGGAACTTGGAGCGGATGACGTCAGGCTGGAGCATCTCGGGCTGGAACATCTTGGGCCAGAGACGACCTTGGGAAGGTGGAGCCTGGGCGGACGGCCTCTTGACGGAGGACCTCGGGCCGAAGACGAGCTGGGGACGGAGGAGAAGCTCAGGTCGGATGAGAGAGAGGAGTTTCGGAGATGAGGAAATGAGAGGAGAATGAGGGGGATTTTCAGGCGAGGCCGGCTGGGCTAAGTTACCAAGCTCGATTTAATCTTCTCTCTCGAGCTTAGACTAGCTAAGAGGCATTTTCAAGACGAGGGGGGGGATGGGGGGGGGGGGGTATGGCCCAAACAGTAAAACCGGGCTACCAAACATCCATATCTCGGTTGAGATGGAAATCTCTAGGCAGCATCGGGCTACCAAACACACCCTTAACTGTTTGGTCCATCCTAACCGAAGTGGGACAATCTTTCAAATGTTTGAGTTTGAAAAAAAAATAGACATCGTAGTACCACTTTGAGAAGGAGAGAGAGTGGTACTTTAATCTCAGGTTAGTAGCTAGCGTACGTAGCGTTTTAGTGAGCGGTGGCATTCTCGGTTGACCGTGCGATTCTCCAACAAGGCTGCCAAATCATCGAGTAATCCTGCATCGATCATCGAGGCACACACGCGTCTTGGAGCTCTTGGTGTTAGGAAATATTAGCTTTAGACTTAAGCTAACTAGGCAGTTAGAATTTTTGTCCAATCGCCTTATATCCGAGGAGTCGCCTCACTTGTAAACCGCCTCAAATGTAACTGTTCAGAGGGTATATATACCCAGACATCTATCAATAAAATCACTTGATTCTCTCTGAATACTTTTACTTTAAACACGTTATCGGCACTTTTCTCTACCCGAGAGCAAACAGGCCACAAAACTATCGGACGGATGAACAAAAGAATAGGAAGAACGGAGGACAAGCGGCGGCGTTCGACACAGCATCGTCCTGCATACTCGCGGCGCGGCGGCGCCACTGACCAGCCACTTACCTTTCACCGGCGTGGTTCCCTGGTGATGCTCCTCCCGGTGGCGGAGACCCGCGCCATCGCCATCCCTCGCGCATCTCCTCTGTAAGTTGACGACGGCGTCGTGGCACGCCCAACGGGCGGTGCGGCCACCTATCCTCCCAGCGAGGCATACCGCATATGCGGCCCTCGACCTGTCTCCCTCTGCCACAAGGCGACCTCCCGGCGCTCTTCTTCTGTAAGGCGACGACCGAGCACAAGGCTCCGTGCAGCCCGGCGCCTCTTTGCCACCCGGCTCACACCGGTGATGGCCGGCGGGCGCGCAGGGCGGCGGCGGCCTCGCTCATCGCGGCAAGGTTGCCTGAGGCCGACACGGCGCACGGCCAGCACGCGCGGCGGCGCTCCTCCGGGCGCGGCTGCGGAGGCACGCCGGCACCCGAGCCCACGGCTCTCAAAGGTGCAGCGCCGTCCTCGGCAGCCAACTCCAACGGTCGGCGCGACGAACAGCAGCAGCTGCTGCGCCACAGCCCCAGCACGGCGTGGCGGCAATGGCCAACGGCCGGCTTTCCGTGTGGCAGCGTCCTCCGGCGTGGCCGTCTGTCACTCCACGCTGCTACGACCTCTCGTCGACATCCAGCTGCCTAAGATGAGCAAATGGAATCAATCGATTCTTCAACGTTGAAGATGGGGACGGGAAACCTTATCCTTTGGGACGTTTTTAGTTTAGTCCTTCCTTTTTCTATCATCCGCGAAAAATTCTCTGATACTACTAGGTCTGGTAATTCTATTTCGCGTTTCAGTCTTCCAACTTTACAGCTTTGTCCTCAGACAATTTGTTGCCAAATTTAGGCCGCAGAATTACTATAGATTAATATATAAGGCCATCAGGTCTTCACATATACATAATTATTGTATTTTACAATTATAAGTATTACAACTGTAATACTATTGCACAGGATACTTCTGACCTAGTAGTATCTATAAAATATACCATGTTATATATGTGTGGATATTTGTCTTTAGCATTTTATGACATGTTATTTGGTACAACAATTTCATTTTGCATTTGAAATTTAATTTTCTTGCAAAATTTCTCATAGAAAAGATGAGATAAAGATATATATGTGACTATCTCGAATATTATTTGTGAAACACAAGGTGATGGCATCTACTGCATAAAGTACAGATTATCCATTACTATGAGGCGTACTTATTCGTCATTACGACAATAAGATTACCTACAAAGTGCTCTTCCGAATAAGTCAATGTCAAAGTATAACACAAGGTAATAGGATAAGGCATCTACTGACACCTGTCAGACTATGCTTCCTACTACTGAGAGATGTACTCCATAAAAATGGAGATTATCTACAACGTGTTAACTTGAAATTCGAAGATCTACACATATATGACTTATAAGCATCAGCTTAATTTCCAAATGTTCCTCTAGAACATACTTGTTGTTTACCAAAATAAATTTTACCATCATAGTAAAAACAATTCATGCATGGTTATTTCATGCTTCTATTACATTGGTAAGATGTGGGATCTATAAATATTGGACATGGTTCTAATGTCTATCAAGACATAGTCCATTATTTCTCATATACTACTATTTCTATATCATATGATGATAATTATATTCACAGCAAATAACCAATGTCAAAAGTATATATCCATGTTTTGGCGCAAAATATAATATCACCCATCACTTTGGGAATAAAGTCCAAAACATTGATATAAATAACATTTGATGTCTCAACATTAAATGTCTACCCTATGGTCATTATGAAATCACCTTGACCATTAACATATGCTTATTGAGAGCATTTTTCATCAATTCAAATTTACTAACATAGTAAATGAGTTGCATGATCATCTCATGCAGGACATGGCTATCATTCTCATTAGTGGAAATTGTTGAACTCACATTACATGAGAGAAATTGATTAAATATCGATTTTCCTCTAAATCTCCATCAAGGAGATATAAGATGCATAAACGCAATGGTAATAGTTTCTCAAACACTTTTGAGGACTTTTACTACATTGTGGGTTTCTTTTTCTTTTTCTGTTGTCTATAGGATAAACTCAAAAATGATATTTTTCCGATCTGAAATATGTTATAAAGATCTGATCAAAACCTCTGATATACTTTACATCCTCCTTTGATAATGCATCAGCATTATTGTCTTTATATCAGGTTAAACCTATATGATATCTTCTTCTAAAGAATCATTAAATACACCCTACGGTGATATGCAATTGCCTGAAATTCATACGAGTACTCAATGAACTATGAATCTCGTTGGTCTAAAGATGAACCATGTGAAATCAATGTAAAGTTGAGGTAAAATGACAAACAGAAACAAAGTAAACCTTATTAAAAGGGATAAATCTAACTATCAAGTTTATCAAATGTGTTATTGTATGAATCATCATACATATGCATTTCAAATTCCCAAATCATTGGTTAGGTTATGCCACAAATGCATCAATTAATATGAGTTCAATGGGATAATTTCGAAGCTCACTTCGTTAAGCACCAGAATATAATATGGTTGTTGATTATACTTATAATCTTCATCAGAAAGATAACGTAAGTATAATCTGGTAGGAGATGCACTCCTTCGCAATAATAATTTGATTGAGGAATGAAATTCCCAAGACATTTTGGTGACCACATTTGGTCTTATAACTATCCCATAGTGTTACTTCGCCTATAATTATACTACTACAAGTGGTATGTTGTCCAATATCATGTTCTCTAGACATGACAATTCAATGTATGAACCAAATTCATACTAATTTTGTTGCGTACAATAATTTATCAACTGTTGATAAATTTAACATTTGGCATAATCGCTTTAATCACCCCATCATAGGGATGATACGAAAAAATTTATCAACAATCTTGTTGTTCACAACTTAAAAGTTGCAAAATTCTCAAGTCATCGGATTTTATGTGCACCACATGTGCCATGAGAAAATTATTATTTTGAAGGCTCTCTCACCTTAAAATTAGAAATGAGCCACTCAGATTCTTGAATGTATACAAGAAAATGTGGGTGGACTATTCAACCATTATATGGGTCATATAAGTACATCACTATATCCATACGCGCATCCTATAGATGACCTTATGGGGATCTCTAATCTCCACAAACTCATGATCTTACTAAATTAATTGCTCAATTATCAAATTAGAGCAAATTATCATAAGATATGGATTAAAACCATGTGAATGTCATCTTAATGATCATTTATGATTTTACTAAGTACCTCATGTACATACCCAAAATGGTGCAACTAAAATCTTTATCAAAAGAGTAACTAATTAAAAGACCACATCAAGAAAATTTAATTATACCAACCTCTTGTTGGAGATATGCATCCTTACACGTCATAGATCTGATCAAGATCATAATAACTGCATACCATACTGCTTCCCCTTGCAGTAAGTACGTGGAAATCAAATAAGTATTTCCCATCTGCGATAATTCGGTCATATATCGATATCACCACCCCCAACATGCATCATGGGTTCTCACATAAAATTGGGATCTATGTGAGAAATAACTAAGTATAACTATTTATCCGTCAAATACTTGACCCTAACAAGGGAGTTATTGATAGCCATGTGCGTTGATTGCATTTGCAATGAGGACATTTTCGGTATTAGGGGGAGATAGTACCATAATGAATGCCGATAAATAAATTAGAAATGTCATAGACATTCAGTCCTTATATTCACGTACTTGAAAAATCTGAACATGAAGTTCAATCATAAATTTGCAATACATTGCAAATCTGCCAAATATATTTACTGAGAATAAAGATGTCATTACATCATATTATTCATGCAATCCATATGCAAGAAGAGTGAAGGTACCTAATTCAAACACTCTTCCCCCACATGAGAGAAAAAGGGGGAGAAACCTTCTCACATGGATTTAAGTTCTTATATGAATCCGCGGAATGGAGGAAATTATATCCTCAAACTGTAAATGTAATTCAACCTCAAGTTGAATAATACAAAATGGATGCTCTCATCCAAACCAACACAAATGTGCACACAAATTTAAGTGTTGGACATCGAAACACGCTGACTCCGTTGTTATGGGAAATCATAAGGAGTTCAATGATGTAAATAATATTTCCACAAATCCATTGATTCAACAGAATCATATAACATAAAAGCCTACATTTGTCGACATATATTTATTCTTAAAATTGCTAAAACCTTTAGGGCCCTGAACCAAAGTCCATGGCATAGTGCCTCATGCACTCGTATATTGGTTCAACTAGAAGGAAGCAATTAAATAAGAATAGCACTCGCTTAATAAAAGAGAGGTATCTACCTTAGTAATACCTACTCCTCATAAGGATCTTTCCTCTGGAAGACCAATAATTTTTCGTTAATAACAAAAACAATGAGGTGGTGAAAAAGCGAGGCTTGTATCACAAGGGTTCACGCAGAGACCTGACATCAATTATGATGCAACATACCCTCTTGGTATATGTGGATTAAGTTTCGATATTACTATTATTGGCAGTTATAAATAAACTATTCATGCAGTTGATGGATCCATACATATATGGATCACTCATTTTTGGATATCTATATTAAGTCCCTTCATGGATTATATCCAAAAGAAAATCACAACATATATTTGTGTAAATCTTCAATAGTCAGTCTATGACTTGAAGAGATGGTCGGAAAAATTATATGGTACAACCAACCAAGAGAAATTCCTTCTTCAAAAGGATTACTCAAATAATAATGATGATTTCTTACATGTATTCATAAACAAAATCCCTAATTGGATTATACATGACCTTTGTACATGTAGATGACTTTATCATCAAATTATATACATGAAAGGTGCTTACAATCATCTTATGACGGAAATTTGGATTAAACCAAATACCAATCAGGTTCACAACTTGAGTATATCCCCTCGGGGATACATATATTTCAGTCTTAATGTATCCATAAAATGTGGTAGAAAGTAAACATGCATAAACCATATCAACACATATGGTCATGCTATCCCTATCAAGGTACAAATATGGTATCAATGATGAAGTGGTATTGGGACCTGTAGTTCCATACCTCACAAACTACATCATATGTGACAATATTTTTGTTGTCAGTTTACTAAAGTGCAAAATCCAACCAAACATTGGGTGAAGTAATATCCTTTGGTATCCTCAAGGCACTAAATATCTTGATTAATTCCTTCAGGAACATCAAGGTTTGACCATCATGTGATATACATATATTGGCTATAATCAACTGATCCCAATAAATGCCATATCATGGACTGAACTCACTAGAAGATCCTTCTCAAGGATATCTTCATAATAGACTCTATAGTCTACCCGCATTAATCATTCTGGAATAATTATTATACTTTGAAGCATCATAAGATTTATATGGCTTCGCAGAATGATTAACCACATTCAAAATGATGTGGTTAGGATTCAACAGAATCACCTACCATATCTATCAAGATAATACACACTTATATTACTCAAATGCATGTGGGTTATATAGAGAACAATATTGCAAAGAAAATTGCTAGTAAAATAGTAATTCCCAAAGCAGGCATATTGTTTCTGCAAATATATCTTGTGAAAATCTAATAGATTTATTCACAATGTTGTTAATTACCATATTTTGGTTTCCATAACTATGTCATGGAATTGGTATAAGACAACTTTGAGATTTGCACAATTCAAGGGGAGTAAACTCCCTAATTATAACATTTTGATGATCTTCAGATCATATATATTGTACTCTTTTTCCCTTGATGAGTTTTTCCTAATGATTTCTCATAGAGGTTTTTAATGAGACAATATAAATACAAGTGTTTAGATATGCCATATTGCTTTCTCCTTATATTTTTCCCGTTGGGTTTTAAAGGAGTTTTCAGTGGCACATCATATTGCACTTTTTGCAGTATTTACATAAGATATATGTCATACCTCCTATTTTCCCTATCGGGGGTTTTAGAAGGAGGTACTCGAGACATATGTGTTATTCTCTGAACTCATTAATGAGATTTTTCCTTTTCAAGGTTTTTCTCATATGAGTTATTAAGGAGATAACAATCATTATATGTTGTATCATTTTCTCCTGATTTTCCCCACTGGGTTTAAAGGAGTTTTAGCAACATATAAAATACAACTCTCCTCATATTTTTCCCACAGGGTTTTTGGGGGAGATATTATAAAGATGAAGATTTTCAAGATGATAGATTTACAAAGAACAGTATTGTTTACAAGGGCATCCTCATATTTATGCAAGAACACTCTCAAGACTAAGTATGAAGATTCCTGAAGATTATACAAGGCATTTTCAAGAAACGGCGTTGTTCAAGGGGGAGTGTTAGGAAATATTAGCTTTAGACTTAAGCTAACTAGGCAGTTAGAATTTTTGTCCAACCTCCTTATATCCGAGGAGTCGCCTCACTTGTAAACCGCCTCAAAGGCAACTGTTCAGAGGGTATATATACCCAGACATCTATCAATAAAATCACTTGATTCTCTCTGAATACTTTTACTTTAAACACTTGGTACTGTAAAACATAACTGGAGTACGACCACGGTCACGTACTATTTTTATTTTCGAATTCGCGGTCAACGAGAATGAGTGGGCATCGTGTACGTACACTAGCCGATGTAACCGCACTCCAACGGAAGCCTCGTAAACACGCTACTGGTGCTGTGATAAACGATTCGTTTGCGTCCCAAGCAATTATTATTCCCTCCTGTGCTGGCGCTGGAATGTAAAACCAAGCAACCAGAAAGTTCAGTGCATATGCACATCTCCTTTGCAGCAGGGGATATATACGTTGGGGCGTTCTAATTTCGAGTATTGGGCAACAGATTGTACTACTCCGAATCTTCCTTTTGTTCGCGGAAGACGACGACCTAGGATCCATTTTTGTTAAGGCCTCGTTGGGTGTTAGAGTATTTATGTGTATTAAAGGGTGTTTTACGAAGAGTTTTTGGTGAAAATACACTCTTCCCCAAATACTCTCTATCTTCACAAAGAGTTTGAGATGGCACGTTTTTCTTGGAACAAGCAAGTAGTGCATGTTGTCAGAGTATTTATTGAAGAACTGGTGTTACAGCTAGTTGTGCGGGTGTAGGCCTCTACAGACGTGTGACGCGCGTGACAGCACGAAACAGGCGGGGGTGTAAGGGCATCTTCAGCGGGCCGACCCAAACGGACACCGCGGATCCGTTTCTGTCCGATCGGACAAAGAGGTCCAAAAAACAGCACCCAGCGGGCCGACCCAAACGTGTCCGGGGAGGGGGGGGGACACACCCATCCGCGGCCCAAATTTGGGGCAGCGATGGGTCTGCGCGGACACGCGCGGACCGGGCACGCGTCCTCCCCTGGTCCACCTGTCATCGACCCGCGTCGATACGTCTTCTCCAACGCGACGCGTCCGCCTACGTCAGTGCGTCCCGTCGCCTCGAGTCAGAGCGCGTGCGGTTCTGGAACTATTGAAGAAGGGCAGGCACGACCACGAGGCCAGCGGGTCTCGGCGCCGGCATTCGCCACCTCGACGCCGGTATCCACCGCGCCGCGCCAGGACGGCCTTGCCGCAGCCACCGCGCCAGCGTGATCGCCGGTACATTCCGGTGACTCACTGCCAGGCGCTGTACCGCTGCGGCCAGAGCGTCGACTGGCCGGACTGCAGCCTCCCCGGCAGGTGGCACCTGAACATCCGGCGCGTGCCGGTGCCGCGCTTCGGCCCGGACTGGGTGACCGAGATCCGCCGCCGCCGCGCGCTGATGCCGGCGCGCCTCCGCGCCGATCCCGCATTTGGCTACGATAGCCAATGGTGGGACAACTTCGGGTCGCGGGAGCGTGACCCGGTGCGGCGGGCGGCCTTCCTAGGGGAGGCCGACCCCAACCCCTTCGCCGGCGTGTACATGCCGGAGCCGGGGCCAGAGCCGCCGCATCGGGAGCCCTTCATCGAGGAGATGGAGAAGGACGACGACGAGGAGGAGGCGCCGCCGGAGGTCCACGTCAAGCAGGAGGTGGGCGGCGACGACATCCCTGGCGAGGAGCCCAGGGACGACACGGAGGACTTCTGCGGGTGCGTCGCCTACGGCATCCTCGACGCAATGGAGCGCGGCGAGGCGCCGCCGTCCCCGCCACCGCTGACCGAGGAGGAGCAGCTCCGGGTCGCCCTCCTCGTCTCCGAGGAGGAGGAGAAGAGGCGGTGGGCCGGCTACGAGACTGCGCTGGCCATTTCAGTGCACCAGCAGCATGGCCGGCCACCGTCGCCGCCACCGCAGCGTGCCGCGACGCCACCGCCGCCTCATCCTCCAGGCCCTCCGCCGCCGCCACCTGCTGCCCCTGGTCCTCCTCCACCGCCTGCGGCCAACTGGCAGTGGCCGCAGTCGCCCTACATCATCCTCGCCGACGAGGACGACGAGTAGGCCGCGGCGAGGACGACGACGCCGCCGCCCCCTGTGCCCCCAAAGCCCTTGCTAGGGCTTTGTGTGTTTTTTTTTATTTTCTATGTTTTTTTTATTTTCTATGTATTATATAAGTAATCAAAAAAAAATTGCGTCGGGCCGCTGGGTGCACCCCACGACCCATCTAGACAAAGCCGGACTGGCTGTCCGCGGACCGACCCATACGGACCAAATCGGACCGATTCGGTGTCCGAAATGGATCGGCCCGCTGGAGATGCCCTAAGAGAATGTACAGTCGCGTGGCATGTAGCACGAAACGTGCTTCGATACTGGCTGCGTTCCTCGCGCCACCGAATGTAGAAAACGCGAGGTATACCTCGCGTCTCCACCCCCTACTAATCCGACGAGTTTTTGGTACAAAACTCGGTATTACACCATTTGATACTCTTCAGCCAAACGGATTGTTTAGTAGATTTAAGGGTACTTATTTGATTGCACTTGGAATATACACTAAAAAACCGGTCAAAACTTGCTGACCAAACAAGGCCTAAAGGGGCGCAAGCTGTCGCAACTGCACCAGTGCACCACTGCACGATGGGCCGTCAGTCAAACCCTCCCAAACTGAAACAGCACCATTTCCTGCTGTACTATATGACAGTTGGTCCTACGAAATCCACGGAGCCACCTGTCACGCCTGACCAGCCGTTTGCGACCACCCCAAACCACGGCGCAGCCGCCAGCCGGTGCATGCATGCAACGCCCCTCCGGCCGGCGATCCGTCAACCAGGTCGTCCCCTCCCTCCTGAACCCGAGGGCGATACGTGCCGCGCGCCGTCCTCGCCGTCCCGCGCACGCACTCCTAGCTAGCACAAGTCTTTCAACCGCACGGCGCGGTTCCGTCGCCGTCGGAGCCGCCGCCTCGCTAGATCGATCTCTCGGCGCATCGCATGCAGACCAACCAGGCAGCAGCAGCAGCAGTTACTACTACCAGTACCAGCTAGCTAGCCAGCAAAAAGAGGCACCTCTTCAAAGACTTCTCCGCATACCGCCGGTCTTCCTTCCATCGGCGCGGGCGAATCCACACCCACACGCCAGCGCCAATACAAGGAAGCGTTTTAAAGCCCCTCTATCGCGTATCCTTTCCATTTCGTCGAGGTTCTCTGCTCCGACGTCCTGCCGTCCGCCCATATCTTCGTCCCCGGCGGCAACGGTCCGGCCTCTGCCCATTAATTAGTTCTGGCGAGGGGATTCTCTCGGTAGTTCTCTGCCTCGTGGTCGGAGTTCCGTGGGGGGATCGAGCCATGACCGGCGGCGAGGAGCAGGGGAGGCGGCTCTTCGGCGTGTCCCTCACGGACAGGCCCGTCTGGCAGCAGTTCCTCATCTGCTCCTCCGGGTTCTTCTTCGGCTACCTCGTCAATGGCATCTGCGAGGTAACTAAATCTCCTCCTCCTTCCGTTTCAATTCACCGTCGATTACGGGAACATGGAAGCATCCTCCGCGCTCTTCGGATTCAGTAGTGATGACAGTGATACACACCGTCCCTCCCTCCTACTCCTTCCGATTCGCAGTTGATTGTTGTAAGAACATAGCGTCCTCCTCTGCGATCTTCGGATTCAGAATTCATGGCAGCGATACACTCCGTCCGTCATTTCCATGAATTCGTATCTCGCGAAGATCTTCCGGCCTATTTTTACGGCTCGATCGGAGCGCAAATCTTGAATCGGTCCTACCATACTGTTTCTTCCTCTCAACGCCTCGTTTTCTTCGTCGTGGTGGACTCCTAGAGCAGAGTTTGCCTGGTCAAAATGCTTTTCTTTTTTCTCTGAAACTTCTGCGTACGTTTCGCCAATTTCCTTCTTCCGTTCGTGCATTTCCACACAAGTCGGTGACACCCTTATCTTGGATTTGTCTAATTTGCAATCTTTTTTGGCGCATTTCATTTGACGTGCCTGATTTTGTATTCATCCTCGTGGTCCAGGAATACGTCTACAACCGGCTTCAGTTTAGGTAAGCTATCTGATTGTTGTGTACCGTGTACCAACCTAATGTGGTCACTTCTGATATATCTTGCAAAATATTACTAGTGCTAACTGTGTCTGTGTGCGCTCATGCTGCAGCTACGGATGGTACTTCACGTTCGTGCAGGGGTTCGTGTACCTGGGCCTCATACGGCTGCAGGGGTTCACGGTGAAGCAGATGGTGAACCCGTGGCGGACCTACGTGCGCCTCTCCGCCGTGCTCATGGGCTCCAACGGCCTCACCAAGGGCTCCCTCGCCTTCCTCAACTACCCGGCGCAGATCATGTTCAAATCCACCAAGGTTTGCCAAACTTGAACCTTTATTTGTTTTGGTGCTAGCTGTTCCTTCTAGTTTGTGACTATGTATGTACTCTGTTGTTCCTGTTTTATCGCGGCATGAAATGTGCTGTATCATCCTTGTGTGAGAAACAGGGGAATTTTTTGTGCTGGGAAACACTCTAATTTGGGAGGGGAATCCTGGCATCAGTTCTTGGGAGGGGGTGCAAGCTATCCGGTGCAATGATGTATTGTGATTCGAGCATCTGTCTATTTTTGAGATGGGCATAGTACTCCTTTCTTTGGCCAGACACATTCTGAATACTTCTTTCCTAGGCTAAGTTGTACAAGTTGACTTCAAAATAAGAATAAAATGGGTCTGATTTTGGCTAAGATTGTCAGTAAGAAATGATTTCAAAATTATTATCTTTTGATGACAACGTACACAAAAGTAGTAGTAATGCTTCCGCAAAGGTACAGTAAGCCGAATGAGTTGACCCGATGCTCCTAGCACTCTTCATTCCCTGTCCCTAGGGAGCATAACAAACCCATGTGAATGTTCACCGCTTGTCATGTTTTGAAGCTTCGATTTGGTAGTGCGTTGACTACTGGTGATTTGCTGATACAGTTCACATAGAAATGTATTCACCAGAGAGTTTTAGTTGTTACCAGCCAGTGTGTTGCGGTTCTTATTTCCAATAAACCTTTTACTCTCCCATTCAGGTTTTGCCAGTGATGATAATGGGAGCATTTATCCCCGGTCTAAGACGCAAGTACCCGTTCCACGAGTACGTATCGGCAGTGATGCTCGTCATTGGCCTCATACTTTTCACACTCGCCGACGCACAAACGTCGCCTAATTTCAGCATGATAGGTGTGACCATGGTGTCCGCCGCACTCGTCATGGATGCCTTCCTCGGCAACCTGCAGGAAGCCATCTTTAAGATGAACCCAGAAACCACACAGGTATTATGTCTACGGGCATTTTGATTGACTCTGATTCTGTGAGAACATTGACACTGAAGCGCTCTTTACCGAAAAAATTGACACTGAAGCTTCACCTCTGATCAGATGGAGATGCTATTCTGCTCAACTGTTGTTGGGCTACCATTCCTTGCTGTGCCAATGGTCTTAACCGGAGAGCTAACGACGGCATGGAGTGCATGTTCACAGGTACAAAATCAGAATCTCTGCTCCATGTTTTCTCATTGTCTTGGCAGTTAATCATCAGATACTTTCATTCAGAATGTGTACAAACCAGATGGCAGGGAAAGAATCAGTTACTTTTTTGTGTAGAGGAATCCATCTTCAGTCGTATGAGTGCATCTTGTAGAGAACAAGACATGCCAGCACTACATTCTTCATTTCTGTATATTTGATTCTGACCACGTTGTCCAGAAAAGTATATCCACATAAAAATTGAAAGTGCTCGTGTCTAACTTGCTGCTGTGGTACTTCTCCCAAAAAGATCACTGAAAAAAGATTGCCCAAAAAAATATTGCTGATTTTTTCTGATCTGACTGATTTGTTGTTCACTGGACTCATGTAGCACTTGTACGTGTACGCCGTTCTGGTGTTCGAGGCGATGGCGACGTTCGTTGGGCAGGTGTCGGTACTGTCCCTGATCGCGCTCTTTGGTGCGGCGACGACAGCCATGGTGACAACAGCGAGGAAGGCGGTGACCCTGCTCCTGTCGTACCTGATATTCACCAAACCCATGACAGAGCAGCACGTCTCCGGGCTTCTGCTGATAACAATGGGGATCGTGCTGAGGCTCCTGCCAGAGGACAAGGAGAAGAAGAACCTTGCCGAGCGCCAGCAGGCGAAGATGGTGGCGCAGCTCGGCGAGGACAAGCGGCGGGGCGATGGAGTAGAGGAGGAGAAATCGCCGTTAGTATGATTTGAACGAGCTGAACCAAAGTGCAGGATAGGATACAAGAATAACAACACCTCTGTTTTTGTTGAACTCTCTCTGTAGTCTGTTGTTCTGTCTCTGATGTTTGCTGTGCTGAAGCTGTTTTGTGGACTGTAACTTGTAAGCCAAAAGGGTTCCAAAGTATTACAGATGCCCATAATCATAGATGTATCATTAGTTGTTGTTGTCCTTTTTTTTTCTCTCCGTGTCGATTTCAACAGACTAAAAAAGCATACACTACGATTAATTATTTAATTTAAATATGACAAGTCAAGATATTGTACTAGTACATTTTTTCTAACATGTTTTAAGACTTGAATTAGCACGCTCGTGCCCGAACACCAATTGGGCTGAAACTGTTCAGTGATTAGATATTGAAAGTCTACAGCTCCATGGGCCGCACTCCCATGGTCCCGGGCCTGCAGCCCGTGTTGCGGTTCTTATTTCCAATGAACCCTTTTACTCTGACATTTCAGGTTTTGCCCGTGATGATAACGGGAGCTTTTATCCCTGGTCTAAGACGCAAGTGCCTAGGTTCAAAAAAAAACGACACAAGTGCCCGTTCCACGTTGTCCAGATAAGTATCTGAACCAAAATGCAGGATAGGGTACAAGAATAATAACAGCTCTGTTTTTGCTCTGTAGTTTGTTGTCTGCTATGCTGAAGCTGTTTTGCGGACTGTAAAACTTGTAAGCCAAAAGGGTTCCAAAGTATAAAAATTGCCCATAATCATAGATGTATTAGTTCTTGTCGCCCTTTTTTATCACTCTGTATCGAATTCAACAGAAAAAGCATACACATGGGTGGTATGATGCAACGATTTTTTGCGGCATACCAAGTTTTGGTACATGTTGCAAAGGTGATTTTGCATGGCTTCACACTTTGCACTTGTTTTTTTAGCACAAACAACGGAGGGCGAACAGCCCACCTGGAGCATTTCATGTTAAAATCAGGGAAGAACAGTACAACCGCGAGCACGCCTCGTCGAGGCAGGAAGAAGTACAAGGGGGATCACGGTGTGAGGGACGCACACCACGAGACTAGGGGTCGCAGCTAACAGCCCGGGGAGCCCTAACAACCCACAACAATAGGTGTTGCTGCAACATCGGCCACCGTCATTCGGAGCAGAGGCAGCCCATCCCGGTGAGCGTCAGAGAAGGCGACGACCATGCCCTCCAGCGACAACGTGGCCACCGAGGCCGTCGAGGAAGGGATCATGGACGCACAACCCCATATAGACAGGAGGCGGAGGCAGGCCCAGGAACAAGTGGTGTACATCTTGTTGTACGCCCGCATAGAAGGGGCAAGAAAACAACCTTGCATTGTGGAGAATGTCGCAGATCCAAGATTGGAAGACATCTCCAAAACCCTTGGCCTCTAGAATAGCGTCAAATGAACTCCAGTTGACAAATTCGAATGCCTTCTTGAATTCCAGTTTAAGCGTGGTCGTGGGGGTCTTACGGAGGCGGCAACACTGTATGAGCTCAGCCACACACAGGAAGTTGTCAGTGATACAACGACCCGCAATGAAACCAGACTACTCAAAGGCGACCAGCTGATCGATAAAAAGGCTGGAGTCACGACGTGAGAATGCACGTGATGATCTTCATAATGCAGTTTTGCAGCGATATGGGGCGGAAACTATTCGCCGAAACCACATCATCCGACTTAGGCAACAATGCAATGTATGCCTGGTTCACCCAAGCGAGGTGGGCGCCCCCACGGTGAAACTCGTCAGGTCATTCTTGACGACGTGCCATAAGCTCTTAAAGAACGAGGGGCCAAACCATCTGATCCAGGGCTGCTACCAGTGTGTATAGACCACACCGACTCCCACAGCTCCTCCTTAGTGAAGGCCAACCTCAAGCAATGAGAGACCAGTAATGGGGGGGGGGGGGGGGGGGGGGGGGGTCAGGGAGCATGCAGGCAAGTCCGGGATCCCATGCGTCGGGGGAGTGGCGCCAAGAAGCGAGCAATAGATATCATAGAGGACCCATTATTTTTCACCGTGATCCATGAGAACGCTCCCTCCCCCCACCCACCCTCCACCCCCACCTGAGTGCACAACCTTGATTTGATTACGGCGTAGACGTGGAGATGCCAAATTTTGATAGACACCTAGTTTTTGGCAGAGTTGTTTGGGGGTGCTACAATGGTTGTTAGTATCCCGATACGCATCGTAGTATCTTACGATTTTACGATACTACTTCAGTCAATCGATACGTATCATGATGGTATCTTAATCTGATAGTATCTTACTCATATCCCGATACATATCATGGTATCTTTCGTATCCCGATACAATAACGATACCATACGTTATCACACTTATGCTAAAAAATAAGGACACAATGACATAGCAAGCTCAAGATTAAAAGTGGTTTTGTAGCTCAAGGCTGACTAAGTATCTAAACAATACACCGTCCGTTGATTTGGTTGAGATGGGTATAAGAAAGGACTCTTCACATACAAGAAAGCAGTCAGCTAGCCAGTGTGTTTAGTTTTCAAGCATATGGACCCAGTCTTTTAATTTGTGGGTTCGTAATTAGTGATGTTTGTATTATGCATTGGATGAGTCGATCCATATTTATATATAAATTCATCATTTACATGATCTGCCTTTATGAAAGAAACAAAATATGCTTAAAATTTAAATAAAAATCAAATTTATATCTATTTTTGAGATATATTATTAATATGTACATATATTTTATTAAAAATAAAAATCTCATAGTATCGTGATACTACGATATAATTCTACGATACGATATTGTTGACAACAAAACGATACTACCTAGTATCCCGATACTGAAAATCTTGGTGCTACTATACCCTGCTCGTGAGATTCTGCCCCACCTGCAGCGTTTGGTTATGGGCTGCACCGAAAAACCAGCCCAATCAGAGGTATATGCTTTGCTTTCTTTTTTTCCTTTATGTTTAGATTTAAAAATGTTCAAATCTAAAAATAGTTTAAATTTAGCAATGTTTGGGTTTGAGAATTGTTCAAATTTGAAAAATGTTCAAATTTAAAAAAAATTCAAACATTAAAAGAATCAAAATGTTTAGATTTGAAAATTTTCAAATTTGAATTTTTTTAAATCTAAAAAGTTCAATCTTGAAGAAAAGTTGTAATTTGAAAAAAGATTTAAAAATCTTCAAAAAAATCGAACCAACCAAAACCAAAAAACCGAAGGAAAAAAATGATAAACCAGAATCAATACAGCTGAGAACTAGCAATAAACCATTAAAAAAAGAAAAACATAAAAAATTGAAAAGCACCCGCGCTAATGGGCCGTAGCCTAGAACGCGCCGCTAGCGGGCAGGAAATAGGATCCCCTAGTTTGGACACTAAACCAAATACACACATCCGTAGTACTCCCTCCGGTTGCAAATAAATGTTGATGACTTAGTACAAGATTTATATTTAATTAGTACAAATTGACCAACACTTATTTTTGATTGGACGAGTATTCAATTCTCTCTGCGGCTGTGATGATCGAAGTAGTAATGGGCTTGCAGGAATATACTTAGTACTCCTTTTGATAAAAAATAAGTATAGATGACTTATTATAAATTTTATATTAAGTTAGTACAAAATTACCGATCCTTTTTCCAATCAGAGGGAGTACTCCTATTCGGTCAAGTACACCGAGAAAGCCCACTAGTAATACCTTTTTTCCTTGGATGAAGCCCATATCATCTGTCATGCAATTTTAGCTGAGAATGCGAGAAGGCCTACAACCTACTTGTAAAATGAGGCCCACATTATGTTTCTTGCGGCGAAGCGCGCATCGTTTCTCACTTCTCAATTCTCATACTCCATCCGTCCTCAAAAGAGTATACTCCTAACTATCTTGGATAGTTAAATGTTTTGAAGTTTGACCATGTTTAAATAAAAGGCATAAACATTTATGCCACCAAATTTGTGTTATTAGATTCATGATAAAATATATTTTCATCATATAGCTTTTTTGTTTTATAAATATTGTTAATTTTTTGCAAAAACTTGGTCAAAGTTAAAAAAAATTAACTCTCCAAAAAAGTTAGAAGTACACTCTTTTATGAACGGGGGAGTAGCTACCATTTCAGCGAGCAAGTACTACCGATCATCTTTGACACTTCTTGTCACAATCAACAATGCAACAAAGAATGAATTGTTTGTAAGAAAGGAACGAGAGAGATATGTGTTAGAGATCCCATTTCTCCCTTTTTTATTTATCTTGTATTTCTATAGATTAGATATTTTCTTTTATGGAAGAAAAGCAAAAGGATTTAGTTCATATTCACTGATACGTCTCCAACGTATCCATAATTTTTGATGCTCCATGCTTGTTTTTACACCATTTGCTTAGTGTTTCGTTACACTTCGTGGCATTTTTATGCATTTTCTGGAACTAACCTATTAACGAGATGCCACAGTGCCAGTTCCTTGTTTTCTGCTGTTTTTGTGTTTCAGAAAAGTTACACAGGAAATATTCTCGGAATTGGACGAAACAAAAGCCAGAAGTCCAGATATTTCACGGAGCTTTCAAAACACCGAAGAGGAGCCGGAGGAGAGCCACTGGTGGGCCACACCACCAGGAGACGCGGCCTGGGGCTGGCCCGCGCCCCCCTATGGTGTGCCCTACCAGGACTACCTCTGATGACGCCCCTTTGCCTATAAAGACCCCCCGACGGGAAAAACCTAAATACTCGATCACTTTTTCAGAATACATCGCGATCCGCCGCCGCCGTCGACCCGAAGATCGGGAGGGTCCAGAAGCTCTTCCCGGCACCCTGCCGGAGAGGGGAATCGCCACCGGAGGTCTTCTTCATCGCCATGCTTGCCTCCGGCGCGATGAGTGAGTAGTCTACCTTGGACTATGGGTCCATAGCAGTAGCTAGATGGTTGTCTTCTCCACCATGTGCTTCATGTTTAGATCTCGTGAGCTACCTTACATGATCGAGATCACCGTTATGTAATTCTACATGTTATGTTTGTTGGGATCCGATGAATATTGGTGTTATGATTTAGTTGATGTACTGAATTTTATCTTATGTTATCTCTATGTTGTTTATGATCTTGCATGCTCTCTGTTTGACGAGGGGTTAACTCGACAAATGTCCTAGATGAAGGACTTAGGATCGGGGGAAGAGGGCGTCGGATGAACTCGAAGGTAAAGTTAGTCGGAATAAGTGTATATCGAAAGTAAACTTGGGTGTTCAACCTGACTTGCTTTCAATCTGGCCTACACCGTCCCCTCCTGGCCCCTATATATAGGTGGCCAGGTCTCGAGGATCGGGTAGGGTTCGATACAGATTACAATATCGACATACGGTAAGAACTCGTATCTCGACTATCATTTCAATTGGGCCTAGCTTAACGGGCCTCAGGGGTACTCAACATACGAGATCTATTAACTATACCCTTGTCAGTAGCCCCTGAGATTCTACCAGAATTGCAGATTCAAGTTGAATCTCTAATCTTTAAATCTTCGACTTGATTAATTCTTCGACTTCTTCATATCTTCAAATCTTCGACTTGGTCTTTCGACTTGTCTTTATGATAATATTTCGCAAGGGGTTTTGATGAACAAGCCTGACAACTTTGACGAATCAAGAGGTCAGTTAACTGCCGGAACAGATACTTGCCACCTACTTCAAATTCAATCCCCTTGGATTTGAATTCGGGATACCGGTCAAACCCATTCTTTTGCCGCATTTAGGTCTTACAAAGAATGAATCCCAGTGATTCTCAGGGTACCCAGTGCGTCCACCAGGATTTTCTTCGCGTCGTAGACACGGATATATACCAGCAGAGCGCATCCATGTGCTTATACCAGGCCACACAGGACGGATCCCGGGGTCTTACCTTCGTGATAAATCACGGCATTCGAGTTTTGTTGCGATAACGCAACTCGAGAATCTCATGTCGCAGTCTCTTTTGACTGATAAGATCAAAGAATTTTTGAATTAACTTCTTCCCACTATCTCCCGATGGGAGTAATTGCTCTATATTTTGTCGACTACGTAGTCAAAGTTTGCATGGTAGATTCTCTTCATCTTCATTGTTGCTTGTCTTGATTTCTATCGGGTGCGCGCTCAGCGCTCCCGATGGGAGTAGCCCCCGAGGCTATGGTTGGATACTTGTAGTCAATCATAGGCTCAAAATTCTCTTCTTCTTCTTCCTTCTAGTTTCTCTTGTTTGGAAGCCCCCGAGCCCTAAGGCGAGGTTTTTCGTATCCTTCGATCTATGTTTTTTTTTCCTTTTGTTATTATCGTCTGCTATATGCAGAATTTAACTCCTTTGTAAATATGTTTATGGGCCTCGCTTATCAAGGGGGCCCGATAATATGTGCTTATAAATAAAGCATCTCTGGCAAGGGGAAAAACCTTAATCAGAATCCTCCTCCGCCGCATCGTCTCCTCTTTTCATCTAGGGTTTTTAGTTTTCCCAATCTTCCACATGGCTGATGCAGAGGGTTCTCGTCTGAACCTTGGCTCTCCGGTAGCACCGCGGGGTCGCGGCCGTCCTCGTGGAAGCGAAAACAAAACAACTCTGACCGCCGTAGGTACGTCATCGGCCGCTCCGGTGAAGCGTCGTCCTGGCTGTCCACCTGGTAGCAAGAACAAACCCAAGGTGACTGGCGTCGCCCCAGGTCCGAGCGCTCCTCCGCCTGCTGCTCCTTCTGCCTCTCCAAGAATTTTTTTCTTTCTTCTGCATTGCCATGGCGCAGTGCTGTGAGATTCAGCGTCTGCCGCTTAATTTCACCAAGTTCATGGATGGGCGGGAACTGCGAGAAGCGGTTCTTCGCGAGCAATCTGGTGGAGGGACTCCGTACGAAGTGGAGGTTTGGTATGATGGCGATGGCGAACAATACTTCAAGGGTGGCTGGTCGCAGTTTGCAGAAGACCACGACCTCCATCAAGGCTTCTTCATGACCTTCGACTACCACATCGGCACGTCAAAGTTCGATGTGAAGATCTATGGCGGCACCCAGTGCCAGAAGGAATATGAAGCGGAAGTCCACTTTCATTAGGATCTGCTTTTATGTAATCTCTTTTTATAGTGTCCTTGCTGTCGTACTATATGTAATGAATACTCATACTTTGCTTTGATGCTTTTAATAGTACCATGAGAACAAATCATTGTTCTAAGGTGTGCTTTATATATATCGGGTTCTTTGTGAACCAGTTATTTTGAAGAATATCGGGTTGTCTGCACAACCTAGTAGTGTAAGAGATCTCCATGTCGTGATAAAAGTTTCTTTCGTACGACCCGAGGGTTGAAGCCCCCGAGCGGAGAAGTAGAAATATTTTTACAATTTTAGCGAGTTCAACCCAAGGAACCCGACCTATGGCCTCATGTTCTGGGTTCAGAAGGCTAACTCATGTTAGTAGCTATCTTGGCCAAGTAGTTGCTAGTGACTCCAAGAGGGGGTATTTATGCTCGATAGTGGGTTCATGCATCTATTTAATCTGGGGGAGTGACAGAAACCTCTAAGGTTGTAGATGTGCTGTTGCTACTAGGGGGAAAACAACATTCATATGCTCAAGGGCATATGCTTTGTTTACATTACACACTTTGCTTAATGCAATTATCTATTGTTCACAACTTAATACTTGTGGAGTTCTCGAATTGATTCGCCACAACTGGATTATTAGTCATAGATGCAGTTGGATGGCGGTCTATGTATCTTGTTGTAATGCCAAGAGTAAATCTCATAGTGATCCTCTCGACATATGCACGTTGTCTTTATTCTATCAATTGCCCAACTATAATTTGTTTACCCAGCATGTGCTATTTTATCTTATGGAGAGACACCACTAGTGAACTGTGGATCCCGGTCCTATTTCCTTTACATTGCTATCACCTGTTTACTTTACTCGCACTGTTTACTTTACTCGCATACTATTATCACTTTCCACTCGATACGCTCATACCCTTTGTTTCAAGCAAACTGGTGAGATTGACAACCTCATTGTAAGTTGGGAACAAAGTATTTGGTTGTGTTGTGTGCAGGTTCCACGTTGCCGCTCGCAAAGCAAAGCTTGGACGAGGCGCCCTATAAATTGTCCGAAGTTGTCGCGAAGCTAGTGGGCATCACCTTCAGTCGTATTGTCGTCCTTCTACTGGATTGATCACCTTAGTTTTATAACTGAGGGAAAACTTGCTACTATCTTCATCAAACCTTCTCTTGGGGTTTCCAACTGGCCGGTCATTTACTACACACAATCAAGTTTTCTGGCATCATCATCACCGCGCCATCAACAAGTTTTCTGGCGCCATTGCCGGGGAGGAAGAAGACTTCTGCAAGGGGGAGTTTTTGCACGCACATCCTTTACTTTGTTTATTATTTTGCTTTTACTTTATTTTTACTTGCATCGTTTTATCAAAAACCCAAAAAAATTAGTATCCTTTGTAGTTATTTTTACTTGTCTGCTTCTAGTTTGCTAGAATGGCTACTCCTGAAAACACCAAGTTGTGTGACTTTACTAGCACGAATAATTGTGATTTTATCTGCACTCCTATTGCGCCACCTGCTCCTGCTGCAAATTTTTATGAGATTAAGCCTGCTTTGTTGAACCTTGTTATGAAAGAGCAATTTTCTAGTGCTAGTACTGATGATGCTACAGCTCATCTCAACAATTTTGTTGAGCTATGTGAGATGCAGAAATATAAGGATGTTGATAGTGATATTATTAAGCTTAAGTTGTTTTCTTTTTCTTTGAGAGGAAAAGCTAAGGATTGGTTGCTTTCTTTGCCTAAAAATAGTATTGATTCATGGGCTAAGTGTAAGGATGCTTTTATTGGTAGATACTATCCTCCTGCTAAGATTATAGCTTTGCATAGCAATATTATGAAGTTTAGTCAGTTTGATAATGAACATGTTGCTCAAGCTTGGGAAAGAATGAAATCTATGATAAAGAATTGTCCCACTCATGGACTGACTACTTGGATGATTGTTCAAACTTTTTATGCAGGACTGAATTTTTCTTCAAGGAACCTACTTGATTCAGCTGCTGGAGGCACTTTTATGTCCCTTACCTTGGGCACCGCAACAAAGCTTCTCGACAATATGATGGTAAATTACTCTGAATGGCACACCGAGAGAGCTCCACAAGGTAAGAAGGTAAATTCTGTTGAGGAAACCTCTTCCTTGAGTGATAAGATTGATGCTATTATGCTTATGCTTTCAAATGATAGGACTCATGTAGATCCTAATAATGTTCCTTTGGCCTCTTTGGTTGCTCAAGAAGAGCATGTTGATGTAAACTACATTAGAAATAATAATTTTAACAACAATGCTTATAGGAACAATTTTGCTAGTAACAATTATAGGCCGTATCCTTCTACCAATGGTAATGGTTATGGTAACTCTTATGGTAATTCCTCCAACAACACTAGGGCCGCACCCTCCGAGCTTGAGGTAATGCTCAAGGACTTCATCGGTAAGCAAAATGCTTTTGACAAGTCTGTTGAGGAAAAGTTAGGCAAAATTGATATTCTTGCTTCTAAACTTGATAGCCTTGCTCATGATGTTGAACTTCTGAAATTAAAAGTGTTGCCTAATGAGGTGAAATAGAACAATGTTTTTGCTACTGCTAATGCTATCCAAGTTAGAATTGATGAAAATGTTAGGATGCTAGCAGAATTGCATGCCAGGTGGGAAAGAGAAGATGAGATGGCTAGAGAGATGAAGATATGTACCATTACTACCTCTAATGATGTTGCTCCTAATGCTAGCAATCCTATTACTTTGATTGGTGTAGAGAAAACTCCTGCTCCTAGTGTTAAAAAGCCCAAAACAGCCCAAACTTTTTCTCAAAAGAGTGCTGAAATTTTTCGGAGTGGAGGAGATGATAGCTCTATTTCCTTTAATGATTTTGATGTTGATGGCTGCAATATATCTGAAGTTATTTTATTATTACAAAAGCTTGCTTTGACTCCCAATGCTAGTTCTTTAAATGTTGCTTTTACTAAGCATATTACCAATGCTCTCATGAAAATTAGGGATGAAAAGTTGAAGAAAAAAGCTTCTGTTCCCAAGAAGTTAGAAGATGGTTGGGAACCCATAATTGATATGCATGTTAATGGTTTTGATTGCCATGCTTTATGTGATCTAGGTGCTAGTATTTCTATTATGCCTAGAAAGATTTATGACATGCTTAATTTACCACCGCTTGAAAAGTGTTATTATGATGTTCCTATTGCTGATGTTGCTAAAAAGAAACCTTTGGGAAGAATTAATGATATTCTTATTATGGTTAACAATAACCTTGTTCCTGTTGATTTTCTTGTCATGGATGTTGAATGCAATGCTTCATGTCCTATTATTTTGGGAAGACCTTTTCTTCGAACTGTAGATGCCATCATTGATATGAGGAAAGGCACCATCAAATATCAATTTCCACTCAAGAAAGGTATGGAACACTTCTCTAGAAAGAGAAAGAAATTTCTTTTTGACTCTATTCTTAGAGCAAATTATGAGCTTGATGCTTCATCACTTGATATTACTTGATTCGCATTTTCTGCGCCTAACTCAAAGGCGTTAAAGAAAAGCACTCTTGGGAGATAACCCAATGTTTTTTACATTCAGTTCTTTTTCTTTATTTGAGTCTTAGAAGTTATTACTATGGTAATAACCGCTCCTTATCCTTTTTATTTCGTTTTTGTGCCAAGAGAAGCCTCTAATTTGAGTGAGGTAAGATTTGGGGATGTTGCTGTCCTGAAACTGTTTTCGGTGCTGCACTGTAAAAATTCATGAAAATTCTCAGAATATCTTTTGGACCTGCGATTTCTTGTGCATATGCCCCAGGTTATATCCAAACTGTTGAACACTTTTTGATTTGAGCAACATAAAACCCTCTAAAAATTCGACCTTTGTTAGTTGTTCTGTTTTGACAGATTTCTGCCAATATTTGTGTTTGCCGCTTTATCGCTTTCTTTTTGAGTTCTTTTGATCATGGAACTTTTGGGGAAGTTGCTACAGTAGTATATGCTTTATATGTGGTGGTTTTTAGGTTGAAACCTGAAGCAAAAAGGGTTGATTCAATGTTATGCTTACACTAATGTTACTAATAGATTTGTGTTTAGTTTTGTGTGAAGGAAGTTTTCAAGTGTAGGGATTGGAGAATGATGAGATGAGTTGAAGAATAGACAAAAGCTCAAGCTTGGGGATGCCCAGCACCCCAAGAAATATCCAAGAAATACAAGCGTCAAAGCTTGGGGATGCCCCCAAGGCACCCCTTCTTCATCGGCAAAAATCAGGTCACCTTTCAAAACACTATATTTTTATTGCTTCATGCATTATGCATTTTCTTGGAGCGTCAGTTGTTTTAGTTTTCAGTTTTTTTTAGTTTTGTTTGCTGCAATAAATGGTTGGACCCCAACAAATTTCTTTTGGAGAAGTTGCCTTGCTTTTCATTTGCCAAGAACACTCCGTTTTTCACTTTCATCGTTTCAACGAGTGTTCTCTTTTTCTAGAACTGCGTTTAGCTTTTGATTTTCGCCTTGATTTTTGTTCAGATCTTATTATATCTTTTTATCAAGGTGTATTTTGACCTCTGGTCCATGTTGGTTTTCATCAAAAGAGTTGGTTATAAAAATTTCGAATGGTGTTGGAAAAGAGAAAAAGCTTTATGCAAAAAAGTGGTACAAGAAGGAGCTTGTGTAGACTGCGGCCTAGGCTTTTGCATGTCGTGCTTGATTTCCTTTTGATAGTATGCTTAGTGGTTTTGCTGTAGCATGACTTGTCTCAAATGGCTGAGATTGCTTAATGAGCCTTTGAAAAAATCATGCGTTGTTTTAATTATTTGGAAGCATTATTTTGGTTTTCTCCTTTGATGCTTTATTTGGGTTGACTTGGTGCATGCTCACACATGTTAGACTCATACAAAGTCGCCATTGCCTCTATGATCATTTAGTTTTTGACTTTTGATGCCATCTTATGCTTCTTTTAATGTCGCTTTGTCGCTTTGCATGATTATGGTCATTATTGCTCTCTTAGTTGGTCGCTCTTAGTCTTTTGCTAGCCCTCATTTTGTACTGAGTATGAGCTCTACTCGTGCATCCAACTCCTAAAAACCAAGTTTGCCATTGTGTCCACTATAAATTCCTATGCATGGTATTTGTAAGCCATTCCAAGTAAATTTTTATGTGCTACCTTTCAAAACTTTCAACTACTTCTTGTTTTGTGCCACTGTTTTTAGCTCATGGGGACGTAGTAGTTGGAATTGCTATCTTCCATATTAAATTAGTTACCCCTCGACTAGGCAGCTTCATCTGCTCGTCATTAATTTTGCATGAGAGCTGGTCAGACCATTGCAATCTAATTTTAAAAGAAAAGAAAAAAAGGCACTCCTCCATGATATGTGAATGTTGGTGGGCACCCGATGGAATCGGTTAGCCATAGTTTAAGAAAGGAAAAAAGATGGGGAGGAGTGCCAAAGCTTTATAAAAGAGCACCAATGTGCTAAATTTTCAAAGAACTCGGAACCGCTCTCACTTGTTTATTATGGAAGATAGTAAGACCCCATTGCCAGTCGTTGACATGAAATAACCACCTCTCAAAACCAAATTTTTATCTCTGTTATACAAATGAAAAGCTCTAGCACATGTTTAATCACTGCTTCCCTCCGTGAAGGGCCTTTCTTTTACTTTTATGTTGAGTCACCACCTTCTACCTTTATGCACCATTAAGAGAGCATAGTTGTCATTCTGAGTATAATGTGCATTGTCCCAAAGTTTTCATTGATTGATTCATATTGTTGGTTTCACTTGTTCCTAAATTACTTGTATCTAGTCGCCCTCTTAAACTTGAAGGTGTCCTATGCATTTATGTTTTGCTACTCCATAAGGGACAAGCTGAAAACCATTTGTATGTTTTTCCTTATGATTTGACCACACGTTTGACTTTCATTGTTTCATTTTCATGATCTTTTGTTTGTGTTCATTTTCATGTTATAACATGGTTGCTAAGTTGCTTCTATCAAGATTATATCTTTCATGCCCATGTTTTAAGTTCTTTTGATCCTAGCGCACAACGCTTACATAGTTGATCAAGATTGTGTAGGTGAATGTCACCTCAAAAATTATTTCTTTTGTTATCACTTACCTACTCGAGGACGAGCAGGAGTTAAGCTTGGGGATGCTGATACGTCTCCAACGTATCCATAATTTTTGATGCTCCATGCTTGTTTTTACACCATTTGCTTAGTGTTTCGTTACACTTCGTGGCATTTTTATGCATTTTCCGGAACTAACCTATTAACAAGATGCCACAGTGCCAGTTCCCTGTTTTCTGCTGTTTTTGTGTTTCAGAAAAGTTACACAGGAAATATTCTCAGAATTGGACGAAACAAAAGCCAGAAGTCTAGATATTTCACAGAGCTTCCAGAACTCCAAAGAGGAGCCAGAGAAGAGCCACTGGTGGGCCACACCACCAGGGCGCGCGGCCTGGGGCTGGCCCACGCCCCCTATGGTGTGCCCCACCAGGACTACCTCTGACGACGCCCCTTCGCCTATAAAGACCCCCCCCCGACGGGAAAAACCTAAATACCCGATCACTTTTCCAGAATACATCGTGATCCGCCGCCGCCATCGACCCGAAGATCGGGAGGGTCCAGAAGCTCTTCCCAGCACCCTGCCGGAGAGGGGAATCGCCACCGGAGATCTTCTTCATCGCCATGCTTGCCTCCGGCGCGATGAGTGAGTAGTCTACCTTGGACTATGGGTCCATAGCAGTAGCTAGATGGTTGTCTTCTCCACCATGTGCTTCATGTTTAGATCTCATGAGCTGCCTTACATGATCGAGATCACCGTTATGTAATTCTACATGTTGTGTTTGTTGGGATCCGATGAATATTGGTGTTATGATTGAGTTGATGTACTAAATTTTATCTTATGTTATCTCTATGTTATTTATGATCTTGCATGCTCTCCGTTGTTAGTAGCTATCTTGGCCAAGTAGTTGCTAGTGACTTCAAGAGGGGGTATTTATGCTCGATAGTGGGTTTATGCCTCTATTTAATCTGGGGGAGTGACAGAAACCTCTAAGGTTGTAGATGTGTTGTTGCTACTAGGGGGAAAACAACATTCATATGCTCAAGGGCATATGCTTTGTTTACATTACACACTTTGCTTAATGCAATTATCTATTGTTCACAACTTAATACTTGTGGAGTTCTCGAATTGATTCGCCACAAGTGGATTATTAGTCATAGATGCAGTTGGATGGCGGTCTATGTATCTTGTTGTAATGCCCAGAGTAAATCTCATAGTGATCCTCTCGACATATGCACGTTGTCTTTATTCTATCAATTGCCCAACTGTAATTTGTTTACCCAGCATGTGTTATTTTATCTTATGGAGAGACACCACTAGTGAACTGTGGATCCCGGTCCTATTTCCTTTACATTGCTATCACCTGTTTATTTTACTCGCACTGTTTACTTTACTCGCATACTATTATCACTTTCCACTCGATACGCTCATACCCTTTGTTTCAAGCAAACCGGTGAGATTGACAACCTCATCGTAAGTTGGGAACAAAGTATTTGGTTGTGTTGTGTGCAGGTTCCACGTTGCCGCCCGCAAAGCAAAGCTTGGATGAGGCGCCCTATAAATTGTCCGAAGCTGTCGCGAAGCTAGTGGGCATCACCTTCAGTCGTATTGTCGTCCTCCTACTGGATTGATAACCTTGGTTTCATAACTGAGGGAAAACTTGCTGCTATCTTTATCAAACCTTCTCTTGGGGTTTCCAACTGGCTGGTCATTTACTACACACAATCAAGTTTTTTGGCATCATCATCACCGCGCCATCATTCAAAAATTCCTAAATTTTTTAGCTGAGCTGGATTTGAACCAGCGTAGACATGTCATGAACGAATTTTCAGTTTGTCCCCATTAACCTCTCGGGCATCGACCCACGAAGAATATATTCTATGGTTTTTAATATCCACTAGTTAGGCAGAAGCCGGAGCTGCCCATGATGAAAGCACGTGAGGAGTTTTAGGGTGTGTTTGGTAGCCCGGGGCTACTGAGAATCACTATCTCTCTTCATATGTGCTGCCTCTAGATAAGTTGAGGTGAGATTTGTTGTGTGTTTGGTAGCGCGGGTTCGTTGAAACAATCCGAGGTGAGATGTTGTTTGGTTGCTTATCTGAGTTGAGAATCGAAATTTTTGCACATAGGTCCTTGGACAGAGCATAAAAAGCAATCAAAACCCTAAACAGAAAAGAAAAAGCAATCAGGTCCTTAAACAAACAAATAAAAGCAATCTGGTCCCTAGCCTCAAGATCTCGCCGGAGCTCGACGACCGCCGGAGTTGCATGGCGGCGGAGAGGACACAGAGCTTGCAGGGCAGGGCAGACGCCGGAGCTTGCAGGGCAGGGCAGACGCCGGAGCTCGTCCACACGGGGGGGGGGGGACGGCGACCGGCGGCCAGGGCTGCCTCTCGCTTGATCTCGCCCGCGACCGCCCGCTCGGCCAGACTCGCCCACCGCCGCCGCTAGATCTCGCCCGCCGCCGGTAGCCAGACTCGCCCGCCGCCGTGAGGAGCTCGCACGCCTGCCAGAGAGGGAGAGGGAGAGGTCCTGCGGGCTGGGGGATTGAGGGCGGCGCGGTGCTGCGGGCTGGGGCTTGAGGGCGGCGCGGTGTTGCGGGCTGGGGCTTGAGGGCGGCGCGGTGCTGCGGGCTGGGAGAGGGAGAGGAAGAGGGCGCGTGAGGGGGGGAATGACTGCGGGGTGGGGGTCTAGGGGGGCGCGGGCCGCTGCAACAGTGTTTTGCGGGATTAGTTCATCCCGAACGAGGAGCGAAGCTCGATTTGAGCTTCGCTCCTCAACTCGGCTCGGTGGCTTTTTTCGTATATCCTCAGCACTGCGCAGGTGAGAAGAGCCGACCTAACAAACACCGGATCTTCTCAAAATCTCGGTTGGGAGGAGAGTTTCTGAATAACCCCAAACTACCAAACACACCCTTATCCTAGCTGCGTCGACGCAGCTCCAAGCCTCCAATGACCACGGACACGGAGCGTGCGTGCGATGGACAATGTGGATGAGCCAAGGTAGGCAGTAGCACTACACACAGTGATACAGGCCCGTTCCACAGCATTGTCGACGACGCTGCCTTTCGCCTTTGTGGAGAGAGGATGTGATGCACGATGTATTGATAGGTGCATAGGCACGCATATATATAGGTTACACGGTGGGGCCGCCACATCCTCGAATATACAAGAGAGGAGGGGGCCTAGTGTAAATATACAGGATACATACGTGCCGTACATATATACTCAACACCCCCCCGCAGTCGAAGCGTCGCCAGAGCCGACGCAAAGGCTGGATCGGAACTCCTCGAAGGACGAGGTAGGAAGTCCCTTGGTCATGATATCCGCAAACTGTTGGGAGGTAGGAACGTGTAGGACACGTATACGCCCAAGAGCAACCTGTTCGCGAACAAAATGAATGTCGAGCTCGATGTGCTTCGTCCGGCGATGATGAACTGGATTGGCGGAGAGGTAGACAGTCGAAACGTTGTCGCAGTACACAACAGTGGCCTTGTCGACGGGACAGGAGAGCTCAAGAAGGAGCTGGCGAAGCCACGAGCACTCAGCGACGGCGTTGGCCACGGCGCGATACTCAGCCTCGGCACTGGAACGAGAGACTGTAGGCTGTCGCTTGGACGACCAGGAGATAAGCGATGGTCCAAGATAAACACAGTACCCAGAGGTGGAGCGCCGGGTATCAGGGCAGCCCGCCCAGTCTGCATCGGAATAAGCGATGATGTCCGTGGCTGGAGAAGCGTGTAGTGTCAAACCAAGGTCCAGAGTGCCTCGGATGTAGCGGAGAATCCGCTTCACTGCAGTCCAGTGAGAGTCACGAGGAGCATGCATATGAAGGCACACCTGCTGAACAGCATACTGAAGCTCCGGACGAGTATGAGTGAGGGACTGGAGAGCGCCGACAATAGACCGATAGAAGGACGGATCCGAGGCCGGGGCACCGTCAGTAGCAGAGAGCTTGGCCTTTGTGTCGACAGGCGTGCTCACAGGATGACAGTTAAGCATGCCAGCACGGTCAAGAAGCTCATGGGCATACTTCCGCTGATGAAGAAAGAACCCGTCCGAGCGGCGAACAACCTCAATACCGAGGAAGTAGTGAAGAGGGCCCATATCCTTGATAGCAAACTCAGCACGAAGACGATCAGTGAGCTGTCGGAGAAGCTGAGGAGTGCATGCCGTCAGGATAATATCATCCACATAGAGGAGCAGGTAGGCGGTGAGACCGCCCTGGCTGTAGATAAACAGCGAAGCATCGGAGCGAGTGGAGCGGAAGCCAAGCTGATGAAGAAACGCTGCGATGCGCTGGTACCAAGCACGGGGCGCCTGCTTGAGTCCATATAGTGACCGAGACAGCAGACAAACATGATCCGGATGAGCAGAATCAACGAATCCGGTGGGCTGCTGACAGAACACTTGCTCCTCAAGATGACCATGAAGAAAAGCATTAGAGACATCCATCTGGTGCACTGGCCAGCTGCGAGAGACCGCAAGCTGGAGAACGGTGAGGACGGTGCCGGGTTTGACAACAGGAGCAAAGGTGTCATGGAAGTCGACACCTTCACGTTGTCGGAAACCGCGAACCACCCAGCGCGCCTTATGACGATCAAGAGTGCCATCTGGATGAAACTTATGCTTGAAGACCCACTTCCCGGTAATGACATTGGCATGTCGAGGACGCGGAACGAGCTGCCATGTGTTGTTGCGCTGTAGAGCATCAAACTCCTCCTGCATGGCGGCGAGCCACGAGGGGTCGCGAAGCGCTGCCCTGGCAGAGGTGGGCAGCGGCGAGGGCGCGGAGGTCGATGCCGCGCAGACGAACTCGTCCGTGGGGTACCGAGTGGACGGGCGAGAGACGCCTGCCCGCGCGCGGGTGACAGGAACAGCGCCAGCCGGAGGCGGAGGCGGCGTCGGAGGCGGGCCGATCGACGTGGCGTCACCCGAGGCGCCGCTCGAGGGTGACGAGGAAGACGGCGAGGCAGCGCCACCCGAGGCTCCGCTCGAGGGTGACGAGGAGGCGGCGCCCGAGACAGAGCTCGAGGGCGAGGCAGGGCCACCCGAGACGGAGCTCGAGGGTGGCGAGGGGGTGCCCGAGCTCGAGGGCGTCGCGGCGCAGGGCCCAGGCACGGCGGCCGGGGCAGGCGGACGGCGAGACGGAGGGTCGCCGGCGCCAGCGGGTGAAGAGGGGGTCGCCACCTGTTCCTGTGCAAACGGAAAGCAGTGCTCATCAAAGTAAACGTGCCGGGAAGTGAGCACCCGGTGAGACACAGGATCATAGCACCGGTAGCCTTTGGTGTTAGCCGGGTAACCTAGGAAGACACACGGAATGGAACGGGGGGCGAGTTTATGTGGGGCGGTGGCGATGGTGCTAGGATAGCAACGACAACCGAAGATGCGTAAACCATCATAGGTGGGAGGAGTACCAAAAAGGAGATGATGAGGCGTGTAGTTCCATCGAGTGCGACATGGGCGAAGGTTAACAAGAAGGGTGGCGGTGGCGAGGGCGTCAGGCCAGAAAGAGGTAGGAACATGGGCGTGGAACAGAAGGGTGCGAACGCAGTCGTTGAGAGTGCGGAGAATGCGCTCAGCACGACCATTCTGCTGTGACGTGTATGGACAGGTTAGACGAAAAATGGTGCCATGAGAAGAAAGAAGACTGCGAACAGTGATGTTATCGAATTCTTTCCCGTTATCAGTTTGAAGCGCGTGTATGGGGCGACCGAACTGGGTAGAGACATAGGCGTAAAACGCAGTGAGGGTGGCAGCAACGTCAGACTTTTTGCGAAGTGGAAAAGTCCAAACAAAATGGGAGTAATCATCAAGTAGAACAAGATAATACAGAAACCCAGAATTGCTCGCAACAGGAGAGGTCCATACATCACTGTGAATTAACTGAAAAGGAAAAGACGCAACTGTGGAAGAGGAACTAAACGGGAGACGCACATGTTTGCCCAAGCGGCATGCTTCACAGCTATGAGCAGCCGGTTTATTACATGAAAAGGAAAAATCTCGCAGTATGTGGCGGAGGGCGGTGGAGCTGGGATGACCAAGACGAGCATGCCAAAGGTCGACGCCGGCGGAGAGTGCACGAGGTCCAGAGCGCGACGAAGGCAGTGTCTGGACTGGATAGAGGTCGCCGGGACTCTCACATCGGTGGAGCACCATACGGGTACGGGCATCCTTAACAGAAAAACCAAGAGCGTCAAATTCCACAGTTACAGAATTATCACGAGAAAGTGTTTTGAAAGAGACTAAGTTATGGCGAAGGTGTGGGGAGACTAAGACATTATTAAGAGACAGTGGTCGAGAGGTGGAGGGAAAAGCAGCGGAACCGATGTGTGTAATAGGAAGACTAGCGCCGTTGCCGACGATGATGCGAGAATGAGTGGAGGTGGGAGACAAGGAGGATAGATTACCCGGGTAGGCGGCCATGTGAGAGGAGGCGCCAGAGTCCATGAGGTACGGAACACCACCAGAAGAGCCCGCAGGAGCAACCTGCTGAAGAGCGGCGACGAGCGCAGGGTCCCAGCCTGCCTGCTGGGAGGGCGCGTAGGACGGCGTGCCGCCGTAAGTCGGCGCATAGGGCTGCTGCGGCGCAGCGTAGAGAGCCTGATGAGCCTGCGGACGGGCGCCGAGGATGCCGGGGACGGGGGGGCGCGGCACGGGCATGGTGTAGGCGTGCACGACCCCCGTCCAAGGGTTGTAACCGCCGCTCCAGGGCGGCAGCTGGTTGGCGGGTGGGGCGCCACCGCCCGCGTAGCCGCCGTTGTTGCGTCCGCCGCCACGCCCGCGACGACGACGCTCTTGTTGCTGCTGTTGGGGGGGCGGCGGGGGCGCAGCCTGGGGCGCCGGGGGGCGCACAGTGAAGGGCGCCGGGGGGCGCGCCGCAGGAGGAGTCGGCGGGGGGGGGGGCGCCGCAGCGCCGTAGCCGAGCCCAGCGGCCAGCGCGGTGTGGGACACACGCGCGCGCAGTTTCAGCAGACGACGTTCCTCGAGGCGGAGGTAGGAGACTGCGCGCTCGAAGTTGGGGTTAGTCATGAGGGTGAGATTGGAGGCGGCATTACCGAGATCCTCGCTGAGACCGGCGGTGAGCGTGGAGAGGAGGAGTTCGTCGCCCATCGTGAAGCCGAGGTCCTGAAGCTCGTCGGAGAGGGCCTTGAGGCGCAGGCAGTAGTCGTCCAGGGAGAGATCGCCCTGGAGAGTACCGAAGAATTCCTGCTGCAGGAAGACGACCCGCTGGAGCTTGTTGTCGGTGAAGAGCCCGTTGATCTTCGTCCACACCGTACGAGCGTCATCGCCGTCGTGAACGACGGTCTTGAAGATGTCCGGCGCGATGGTGAGGAAGAGCCAGCGGATGATGGTGGCGTCGATCGCCATCCAGTCGCTGTCGCGCTGCATGGAGAGGAGGTCGACGGTGCCGTCGATGTGGTCGCGGAGGTTGTACTCACGGAAGAGGAGGTAGAAGTACGTCTTCCATGGATGGTAGTTGTTGTCGGTGCGGGAAAGCTTGATGGGAACGTGGTCGGTGATGGGGATGTCGCGGAGTTGGGCGGCGGTGGGCGGAGCGGAGTCGGAGGAGGGGGAAGAGGCGAAGGGATTGCTGGTGGCGGAGACGGAGGACATGGTGGTGGTGGTGGTTGGCAGCGGTGGTGGTGGAAGAGGGGGGCGGCGGCGCTAGAGGCGCCGGCCTAGGGTTAGGTGGTGGGGAGAGGAGGGGGGGCGGCGGCCAGGAGGGCGCCGGCCTAGGGTTGGGGAGGAGAGGAGGGGGCGGCGGCTTAGGGTTAGGATCGTGGGACGGTGTCTGATACCATGTGGAGAGAGGATGTGATGCACGATATATTGATAGGTGCATAGGCACGCATATATATAGGTTACACGGTGGGGCCGCCACATCCTCGAATATACAAGAGAGGAGGGGGCCTAGTGTAAATATACAGGATACATACCTGCCGTACATATATACTCAACAGCCTTTACTGTTTCGCTCGGCAGTGGGCACACTAATGGCGGCCAACAACCAGGAAGTGGAACCTGCATCGACCTGCGCGGGCGACACGACCCGAGCGCTCGGGCCGCGCGCGGGGGCCAGGCCGATTGGCCGAAGCAAAGCGGAGGACGTGGAGAAGAGAGAGCTTTTCGCTGTGCCGCCCTCGTGCTGTTTACATCCTCGCGGGGCGGGGGCCGGCCAGCTTTACGCCGCCTGCGCGGTGTGGCGCGAGTGGCGCCGATCGGTTTACTCCCGCGTTGATGGGCGTCACATGCAGCGCGCAGTGCCAGTCTCCTCTTTTCATGCAGCGCAGTCCGGCCCAGTCTCGTCTTGCCGACCTGCCTGGCAATGGCGCCACCACGTCGGCGCCGGCGTCCGTGCCCGTGTCCAGCTCCTCGCTCGGAGCCCGCCAGACGCGACGGCGACGATCAGGCCCTGGCGGCGATGAACTAACCGGTGATCGCGAAGATCCGCAGACCACGCGAAGATCGATCGAGTGGATAACGCGGGCGTCGGCTCCGAGGCTCGATCCGCGGAGCCTGGACATCGATCGAAGCGCGCCGCGCCATGCCGATGCGTGCTTGCTCTATCCTCGGTGCGCGGGATCGCACTCGTCCCCAACACCAGCAGCGGTCCGGCAAAGCGCGCCGTCCCTTTTCCTTTGCTCCACGACCGGCGTCGTGCGTCCTCCATGCGCGTAAAGCTCGCTCGCTCCCACGGCGCGGAGGTGGTGCGGTGGTGATGGTGTCTCGCCTCGCGAGACATTGCGAGTATCGGCGTTGATCGAGACCAGACAAGCGGCCTAGCTAGTAGGCGTTCCTCTGTGTGACTGTGTCTCTGTACAAACGGTTCTGTAACTGTAAGCACGATCTATCCACTCATTGGTCAGTGCGTGCGTAATTAGGTTCTGCTGATCGATGACATCGATCTAGTACCAAATGGTAGGAAATGCTATCACTAGCTCGACAAGCTTATCAATGACTGTTTGTACATGGAAGTCAGTCCTCGCCGAACACAAGCCACTTTGTGGTCTGGACGTGCTTGTCGTCCTGTCCTTGTCCACTCAATGTCATCGATCTCAACCAGGGGCGAATCCAGGAGATTAGTGCATTGGGTTCATCTCACTTTAATGGTGTCATTTCTTTAATATGAGCATCAATGGATAGTGATTTATCAAAGGATTTATCAAAATTTATTGGTGTCAACTGACCCCAGCACCTACATAGCAGATTCGCCCCTGATCTCAACGTGTCCAAACCAAAAGTGAGTATATAGACGACGGGGAAACCTACCTAATCTGTCTTTTAGTACCTCTCGGTTTGTTTTCACGTGCTTTATGAATTGTGAGAGTGGCTATTTCACAGTCGACTTATATAGATATACTTATTTCTCATCCAGTATATATTCAAGTTGAAAAAAAATGTTCTCATCCCACTTTGACAAATCTTCAAAGTTTGGATCAAATGGTTCTTAACTCTAATTTAGAAATTGGTTTCTATGCATGAGAAATAACAAAACCACTGCAAATTAGGTTTGGAAGAAATGGTTTTCTAATATACGTGCGGGGTGTGCAAAAACTGAAAACATCGAAAACCGTGGAAATCTCCAATTCCCTTCGCAAATCAAATTCCCACTCCCACTTTAGTTTAAAAAAAGTTAAACTATCCAAAATAGGTTGAACCATGACACCGTGTTTGCCTACGTGCACCGTTCGCGAAAGTTGCCTTTGTAGGATAAATACATATTTACTAGTTCCCTAGCATCTTCTCATCATCATTTTAGGGAGATCTATACATACTTTATGTATTTTTCATTTTTTTTGTGAAAGACCATTAACGAAGGAATGACAAATGGGCCCTCGACATTTGCCTACCTGGCTTTTCGGCCCAGGGGGGATACCGTCGAAGGAATCACAAAGCCCATGAAGATGACGGCCTGGCGCGGCCCAGGGACGTAACTTGGCGTACAAGATAAAGACTCGAAGACGGAGACCTAGTCGAAATAGGACTCGTTCAGGGTTTATTCTAACTAATCCGATATGTAATCAACTTGGAGAACAATCCCGAGACCCAACCTTCGCATATAAAAGGTTGGGAGGGAGAACGTAGTAGAGGCTAGACACTTTTCCACCCACCTCACGCCGGAGCGCTCGATAACTCAGAGCTCTCTGGTTCGGCTAGATCCAATCTACGCCACCATTGTAATACCTCCATCAGAGCCACCCCATCAATACAAAGTCAGACAAGCAGGACGTAGGTCTTTACCCTACCAAGGGGGCCGAACCTGGGTAAAATCCCGTGTTCTTCTGCTTTCGTCTGATCGCCATCGAGTTCGCCAGGTCCCCAATGCGCTCCCTAGATCGAAAGCCCTTAAACATGGGCATTGCCGGGGTAGAACCTCATCAATTGGCGCCGACCGTGGGGACGACGGGATCTGGATCTACGGATTCGCCGGAACCATCATCAACCAACGCCAAGATCGACATCGACCCCGCCATCGACACCGCCGTCGGCATCGCTGTGCCGATCGACGCCGACACCAACGCCAAGATCGACATCGACCCCGCCATCGACACCGCCGTCGGCATCGCTGTGCCGATCGACGCCGACACCAACGCCAAGATCGACATCGACCCCGCCATCGATACCGCCGTCGGCATTGCTGTGCCGATCTACGCCGACGCCAACGCCGATATCAGCATCGACACCATCATCGACATCACCCCGTCAAGCGCCACCGAACTAGTTCCGGCCGCGACTATCGTCGGCCCAACCTCGGGCACAATGGGAGCAGTTTCGGCGATCACTGGAGGTTTCGACATGGCCTTCGGGCTGTTCAGCTTCCACGTGGACAACAACGGAGTCACCGAACTAATCTCCATCGGCGATTTCGCGCCACCTGCGACAACCCCAGGCACACCACCAATTACCGGGGGTAATCCCTCGGCAATCGCACCGCTAGCGCCGTCAGCGCCGCTGGAGGAGGAACCAAGGCTGGAGGATTCGACCCCATCAGTAGGGTCCAATGGCTTTGAAGATCCACCTCCATCCCCAACCACCGCATACTGCGTCGACTGCGACGCATACCACTACGTGGGTGCCGGAGATTTCTCATCTCATGAGATCGCCGGCTGCGAAGATCCTCGGGGGGGGCACAACAGCTGTCTACCCAACAATATCCGAGTGCGAGCGGGCTCTCAACGCCCTCACGCTCCGTACTGCGCCATATGATCCCGACTACGTCAAAGGGTTATACTCGAACTACACATGCTCAGACGACGACGATGACGTCTACCCCGAAGCTAAGGGGAAAATCGGCACTTCAGCAAGCTCTTGCTCACCATGTGAATCTGCCGCATCAAGCGACGGCTACACGACCGATTACGATTCTAACTTCATGATCGAGGTCGGACCCTACGTCGAAAACGACGACGTCTACCCTCCAGCGCTGGGCGAAATCAGTGACGATTCGACCCCGTGGTCCGGAGGCCACTGCATGATGGCGTCGCACGACGATGGGAACGAGAACAGAGCCAACGACGGCCGAAACCGGACGAACAGCGGCCGCCAGGTGGTCATGCATGATCAGATTCGGCTCGCAAGAAGGGTTTACGCGGGTGAGGCAAACTTCGATCCCAATCCAAGCCCAAGCGATATGGCTGCGCTCCGATTCGTCGTCCAGGAGGAAAAAGACCAGATCAGCGCCGACAGGCGAATACTAGAACGACGAAGAGAAGAGGCCGATGCGTCGAGCAGAAGATGGGCCGAAAGATCGTCCCATTACTCATCAAGCGTCCAGCATAGGTCAAGGTCGCGCACCCTGCCCGGGGCCGATATGCACAATATCACCCGAAATCTGGAGGCAGAATTCAACGAGGCTGAACTGATGCCCAAGACCAAGGAAGCTGCAATCATGGCTGCGGCAGCATACATTGCCGCAAACGCATCCAACGGCGATGAGCACATGAGGCACCTGCGAAACCTGGCACTCGAAGGGGTAAGGGTGCTTCAAGGCACGCCCGGCTCAGGACACAATGCGACACCAAGGATAACCGCCCCACCGGCGGAGTAAGCTAGGCACCCAGCAGCGGTGCTAGTCGCGGCGCCCAGAACACAGGTGGTTGAACCCATCAACGGGGAGCTTCGGCATGGTCTGGCCCAGAGCAGAGTCGACCAAGGGCGAGCGCGACGCGAGGCGCGCCGCTTCGAGGAAGAACGTGATACGTTCGGCGGCGCTCACGATGGACTCTGCGGGGCAGAGTGCTTTAGCCTCCTAATCCGTTCCACACCGTTGCCAAAGGGAATCAAGCTCAGCGACGGTGTAGTCAAGTTCAACGGGCAGCAGGACCCCCAAATTTGGCTCGACGACTTCGTAATCGCTGTCAAAATCAGCGGCGGATCCAGGGACAACACCCTCCAGTTGTTGTCGCTGCACTTGAAGGACAACGCAAGGGCATGGCTGAACAATCTTGCCCCAGATAGTATCCGCTCTTGGGAGGAGTTCCGGCAAGCGTTCATCGCTAACTTCCGAGGCACTTCACGCCGACCTACGTCGTTCGAAGAGTTGCGCTTGTGCGTGCAGAGGACCAGAGAAAACTTGAGGTTATACATCTCACGATGGATCAGCCTCCGCAACACGACGGAAAATATTTCGCCCGAAAGAGCCATCGATGCCTTTCGGGACGGTCTCTTCCGACGCGACTTCAAGGAGGAGCTTGGACGCTGCAAGCCAAAGACCGTCGACCACCTCATGAGCTTGGCAAACGAATGGGCCGATGGCGAAGACTCCATCGCAGCACCTAGAAGCCGTCGCCGATCAGCGGAGCGCGACGTCGACGCAAAAGACCAGTTCCATTCCGGTTCCCGAAAGAAAGGCAGTCGGAACCGTTACGAGGACGCGGAGAACACAGACATGGTAGCAGCAGGCTACATACACGAAGACCGTGACGACAATCGTGATTTACCGCGACGAGGGAACAATTACTATGGCAGTAGTAGCAGAAGCGCTAGTCGTGATTCGAAGCCAACAACAGAGTGGCGTCGACAACGCGATCAGCCACAACTGTCAGCAGAAGAGATGCTCGATGGAGGGTGTTACCTCGATAAAGACGGCATCCAAAGACCCGCACATCTCCTCATCGAGTGCAGGGAATTCCTTCGTCTCAGCCGAGCACTCCAAGAAAGGATGCAAACCGAGCAACCAGTGGCCGGCGCGGTAGCTTACAACGCTCCACCGCCGCCGCCTAATCCGCCGGCGAACGTGGTCCAGCAGGGTCACCAAGCCGCTACAATCTAGCACGGCGAGCCACGGCAGCCAGCTGACGAAGAGGAGGCGTTCCCGCCACCCCGAGTATTCGTGCCCATGATTCAGAGAGGGCGCCCGACGAACAAAGTCCAGCGGAAGTGTGCAAGGGAGGTGTTCCACGCCGAGCACGCACCACCTGCTACGCCTGAGTATCTGAACTGGTCTGAACATCCAATTGGTTTCGATCGGTCAGATCACCCACCGAAGATCCCGCGCCCTGGACACCACGCCTTGGTCCTCGAGGCGTAGATTGGGGGGTTCACCTCGAAGAAAGTGTTCATGGACAGAGGGAGCAGTCTGAACCTGATCTATGCAGACACCCTGCGCAAAATCAAGATCCCGATGAACAATCTTTTGCCAACCGAGACATCCTTCCATGGAATAGTCCCTGGGAAGTCGACGTAGCCACTAGGAGCAATCCACTTGGATGTCATTTTCGGCACCCCTTCGAACTTCCAAAAGGAGAAGATCGAGTTCGAGGTCGTCGATTGGCCTTCACAGTACCACGCCATTCTCGGACGACCAGCGTTCGCCCGATTCATGGCAGTCCCGCACTATGCTTACCTCAAGCTGCGGATGCCAGCCAATCGAGGACCGCTAACGATCAGCGGTAGCTTTGCCCGCTCCAAAAACTGCGACAAGGACTTCAACAGCATGTCCCAGACCTTCGGAGTGCACGAGGAGCTCCATCACATCAGGGAGGCCACCAACATGGACATCGATCCGCCGGCGCAGCAGAACACCCCAGAACTCTCATTCGATGCCAGCAAAGACACTCGAGAGCACCAGATCCACCCGACGGATCCAACCAAGATGGCGCGGGTGTCGAATTCTCTTTCTCCCGCATAGGAAAGCGCGCTCGTCGGGTTCCTCCATGAGCACTGGAGGATGTTCGCCTGGTGTCCAGCAGATATGCCAGGCATCCCCAGGGAACTCGCCGAGCACGAGCTCAAAATCTTTCCGAACGTGAAGCCAGTTAAGCAGTCCATGCACCGCTACAATCCAGAAAAGGCCAAGTCAATGGGCGAAGAAATCAATCGCCTCCTCGAGGCCAAGTTCATCAGAGAGATCAAGGAAGCCACGTGGCTTTTGCCACCAGTCATGGTGGAAAAGAAGGACACCAAGATCTACAGGATGTGCATCGACTTCATGGCACTAAACAAACATTGCCCGAAAGACTACTTCCCACTGCCCCACATCGACCAGATCATCGATTCTACCACGGGGTGCGAGCACCTTTCGTTCCTCGACGCCTACTCCGGATACAACCAGATACGGTTGAAGGTCGAAGATGAAGACAAGACAGCGTTTATCACCCCACATGGGGTGTACTGCTACATGACAATGCCCTTCGGGCTCAAGAACGCCGGAGCCACCTATCAATGGTGCATGCAGGCATGCTTGAAGGAAAAGATCGGTCGCAACATCGAGGTCTACGTCGACGATATCGTCATCAAAATGGCGAAAGCAGACAGCTTGCTTGACGATCTGCGAGAAACCTTCGCCAACCTCGACCGCTACAGCATCAAGCTTAACCCGAAGAAATGCTCTTTCGGGGTACCCACCGGCCAACTGCTAGGCTACCTCATCTCCGAGAGAGGGATCGAAGGCAACCCAGAGAAGATACAAGCCATCATCAACATGCAGCCGCCAAAGACGCTTCGACATGTCCAGCAGTTGATAGGTCGACTCGCAGCACTTAGCCGCTTCATCAGCAAGCTTGGCGAAAGAGCTCTCCCTTTCTATCGGCTGCTTTGGAAGACAGGCAACTTCATGTGGATAGAAGAGGCGCAAGCCGCGTTCGACGATCTCAAGCATCGCCTGTCGACCTTCCCAGTTCTCGTCACACCCCGAGAAAAAGAGCCGATGTTGCTATACATAGCGGCTACAAATCAAGTCGTCAGCTCGGTCCTTGTGGTCGAACGCGCGGAGGAAGGCAAAGAGCACGGAGTACAGAGGCCTGTGTACTACCTGAGCGAAGTCTTATCTCCGACCAAGCAAAGATACCCCCATTATCAGAAGCTAGCATACGCCATCTACATGACGGGGAAGAAATTGCCGCATTACTTCGAGTGCCATTCCATTATAGTGGTAGCCTCGAACCCAGGTCCAGCATCCTTAACAACCCAGACGCCACAGGACGCGTATCACTATGGGGAATCACCTTGGGACCCTGGGAGATCACGTACCAGCGGCAATCGGCAATCAAGTCACAGGTCCTGCCAGATTTCATAGCCGAATGGACAGAAGCTCAGATGCCCGAACTCCCAGACCTGTCGAATAGCTGGACCATATTCGTCGATGGGTCCAAGCGGGTTTCGGGGGCAGGAGCAGGAGTGGTTCTTGTATCACCGCAAGGGGACAAGATGCGCTATGTTCTCCGCATACGCTTCTCAAACCCCTTGAACAACGAGGCAGAGTACGAAGCCATTCTCCATGGCATGCGTATGGCGAAAGCCTGCGGGGCCACCCGCATTAAGATCCATGGAGATTCGAACCTCATCGCCCAGTAAGTCTTGAAGGAGTGCGACGCAACCTGCGCAAACATGATCGCATATCGCGCCATGTACGAGAAGCTCGAAGGCGATTTCGAGGGCTGCGAAGTAACGCACATCGGTAGGGAAAGCAACGAAGAGGCGGACAACCTGGCCAACATCGGGTCAAGGTGCCTTCCAATACCGCCCGGAGTCTTCTTTGAAGAGATATTCGAGCGTTCTGTCAAGATCGAACCAATGACCGACCCGGCATTAGCAACACGCTCGGGGGCTCAGCAGGGCAGCACCACCCTAGCAGCGGGAACAGAAGACCTCCCCAAAGACACAGCAGCAGTTATGCTCGTCGAAGCAATTTGGACGAAGCCGTACTTGGCTTACCTGGTTCGGGGCGAACTTCCAGAAGACCCCATCCATCGGCGACAAGTTATGAGGCACTCCAAAGCCTTCACCATAATCAATGGGGAGCTTTACAAGCGTAGCACCACAGGGGTACTCCAACGGTGCATAGCGCAGGAAGATGGAATCGCCCTCCTTTGAGAAATCCATGAAGGAACCTGTGGGCATCATGCCAGCAGTCGAACCCTCGTGGATAAGGCCTTTCGGTCAGGGTTCTACTGGCTTTCTGCCCTTTATGACGCCAGGAACATCGTCCAGCACTACGAAGCATGCCAGCTCTTTGCCACCAAGCCTCACGCGCCGGCGTCCGAGCTGCACACTATACCCGTCGCCTGGCCCTTCGCGTAATGGGGCCTCGATCAGGTGGGACCTCTGCCTAAGTCATCTCGAGGAAGTCACACATACCTACTGGTCGTGGTGGACAAATTCTCCAAATGGATCAAAGCTATCCCGGTCACCAACCAAGAAGCAACCACAACAGTCAAGTTCTTCGAGTCCATCGTCTATCGGTACGATGTGCCAAACAGCATCATCACCGACAACGGCACCAACTTCACCTCAGGCGAATTCCAGGAGTTTGCCAAAAACCTCGGCATCAAGATCAAGTACGCCTCGGTCGCACATCCCAAGTCCAACGGCCAAGTCGAAAAGGCCAATGGGCTCGTCTGCGCAGGCCTGAAGAAGCGACTACTTTGACCCCTCAAACGCGCGGCAGGCGCTTGGGTCGAAGAACTGCCTTCGGTCCTGTGGAGCCTGCGGACCACGCCCAACTCTTCGACCGGCTACACACCTTTTTTCTTGCTCTTCGGGGCAGAAGCAGTGCTACCTATGGATGTGCGCTACTGCGCGCCCCGCGTGGTGGCCTATGTTGAAGAAGACGCAGAAAAGGCACTGGTAGATGCACAAGACCTGCTGGATGAGGCCCAGGACATCGCCCTCGCACGCTCGACAGTTTACCAGCAAAGCCTCCACAATTACCACAGCAGACGGGTACGCGGACGGTCCTTCGAGCCAGGCAACCTCGTCCTTCGACTCAAACAAAAAAGCACATCAAAGCTGGAGCCACCATGGGAGGGCCCATACCTCGTCCACGAAGCAATCCCAAGAGGCGCGTATCGGCTACGCGACCCCAAGACAGGGAAGGACATCGACAATCTGTGGAACGCACAGCAGCTGCGTCGGTTCTATCCTTCGAACCAGCACACCTTCCCCCCAATCTCTGTGTAACTAAGCGTCGGCAGCAGACCACGCTCAACCATTGCGCCCTCGGCGCCAAGTAATAAAGTTCATTCCCTCACATCATTGTTCAACCCACACTTGGGGGCTTCGCCTTAAAACACCGCTCGATTTACGCTCGGGGGCTTCACCCTATGCTCGGGGGCTTCGCCCTATGCTCGAGGGCTTCGCCTTTCAACCTACGCTCGGGGGCTCTGCCTTTCGACCTATGCTCGGGGGCTTCGCTTTTCGACCTACGCTCGGGGGCTCCGCCTTTCGACCCACGCTCGGGGGCTTTGCCTTTTGACCTACGCTCGGGGGCTCCGCCTTTCGACCTACGCTTGGGGGCTTCGCCTTTCGACCCACGCTCGGGGGCTTCGCCTTTCGACCTACGCTCGGGGGTTCGCCTTTCGACCTACGCTCGGGGGCTTCGCCTTTCGACCCATGCTCGGGGGCTTCGCCTTTCGACCTACGCTCGGGGGCTCCGCCTTTCGACCTACGCTCGGGGGCTTCGCCCTTCGACCCACGCTCGGGGGCTTCACCCTTCGACCTATGCTCGAGGGCTTCGCCTCTTCGACCTACGCTCAGGGGCTCTGCCCCTCAGCCCACGTAACCCGCACAAAACACCCAGAAGAATTCCAAAGAGACGCACACATATACAATATATAAGCAGGGTTCAAAAACTAGGCCAGGTCAGTGCGCTGCGACGCCCTGATTTGCCCTCTGACGATCACTTTCGGTGATAATCTGCTGGGCGATACAATCGGTTGTGTCTCTGCAAGCAGCATAATGATGATCCATGTCAACACGACCACTGGGGGATGAAGGAAATGTCTTCAGCAGCTCTAAGTCGACCTCAGGATAATGAGCGCGCACGAAGGAAAGGGCGACCACGGCTCCGCAGCGCAAATGTTCTCGAACAAAGGAGTAGATGACATTGCCATTCTCGAATCGGTCGAGCAGCGCCGACAGGCCTTCGGGTTGGTTGTTCAGAGGAAACATTGCCTCGTGAACCAGAGTAAGGGTGCTACGGCTCGTTTCAGCCAGCACTCCAGCTTGGGCGATCCTGTCCTGGAGAAGGGTCAGCTTCATCGCCTTCGACCGATCTGCCCAGAAGTTGTCAGCGATCGAATTAGCGTGTGTTTGAGCAGCATGAAGGTGCACGTTCACGCGTCGGGCTTCAGCTGCGCTGTCAAGGCACACATCTGCAGAAAGGAGTAGAATATCAAGTTTTACAGGCTCAAATTGCACAGCAGACCGAAAAGTTCGAAAGACTCACACTTCACGGACTTCCCAAGACTCTCGATTTCCTCGAGGAGGAATTTTTCGGCATCCGCAGCCCGTGATGCCTTGGACAGAGCAATATCGACCTTAGCAGTAACTGCTTTCAGTTGTTGCTGCGTGTTCTTGAGCTGATCGCGCAAGGATTGAATCAAGGTCAATTCGCCCGTGGAAGGCGCTCTCCTCTTAGTGGCATTGGAAGAACTAGCAACTGTCTCGTATGAAACAGGCCAGGCACTCGCAAGCGCGGATGAATCCTGCACAAGACGATTCTGGTCACGCATAGTCATCGGTAATCAAGCATGCAGACACAAAATACGATAGCAAAACAAGTGCAGCGAAGTTACAGCAAGCAGTGCACCCGCATTAAAACAACATCATTCGACATAGCATCACAAAGTTATTTACAGATGCACGACAGAGGCATCAACTGCACTACGCTGAGCTACCAGGGGCCTTGCTAGATTGGGCGCCGGAGGTCTCGCGCTTTCGAGCCCGCGCCGCCGCTCGCTTCTCATTCCTTTCGGCTAGGAAGCTCGTCATCCGAGCAGCCAAGTCACGAGCACGAGCAAGATAGCTCTTGGCAGACTTGTCGCGTCCGTCATTGTCCTTCGGATATGTGCTCGTGACCTTGTCGGCATCGAATTCCACCTCGTGCATCATCATCATAGAGAAGACAGACTCGGAGCCGATAGTTACCTGTCGGCGAACCGCAGCAACTAACGGATCTTCGCCGTCCGGCTTCACCGCCAGGGCTTCGAGGATCCCGGCCATGGTGTCGCTGATCGAGTCAGGGATAGACATGTCCCGAACGCGAGCAAGCGTCGACCGCACCTTCGCCAGGAGGTCGCCGACTTCTTGACACAGGCGCTCGGTGGTGCCGACACTTGACTCGAGTCCAGCAGGCTCCTTCATAGCCCCGGCGTCCAACTCAGCAGCAGCTTCAAGAAAGGATAAGCTCCTTAGTTAGTAAGGCACTTAATCGGCATGAAAAAGCCCAATCAAGGGACGTCGAAGACTCACCACGTAAGGCGTCGAGCAAGGTCTGCAGTCGCTGGTGCAAGTCCTTCCCTCGTGATTCAGCATCTAGGCGACACTTCTTCGCACGTTCTTGGGCTTCGGACGATTCGGCCTTTAATCGGGCGACTTCGTCGGCCAGCTCGTCGGCTTTAGCCTTTAAGCCCGAATTCTCCACCGCAAGATCGTCCAGTTGGGTTTTCAGGGACGTCTTATCAGTGGCAGCCTGCGCTCCAATCCCTGATCATTTAAAGGATGTCATAAGGGAGTGAAGCAGAATAGCCATCAGAGTAAGATACTACAAGAGAAGAAGCAGTACTCACGTCGAACATCGTCGAGCTGGGCGGTTAGTCGTCTGTTCTCTTCCTCGAGCGCAAGAAAGTTCTTGCATACCTTCGATAAATCCCTAACAACGGGCTGAGCAAGAAGAAGCAAAGATAAATCTCCGAATTATTGTTAGGAGGGCGAGCCCAAGTGTAAACACTTCGACTCACCCTCGGGGGCTACTGACAGGCAAACATACGAGTCGTAAAAGCTGGAAATTTTGGACTTACATGGCTTTTGGAGCTGGAAGGCTCGCCAGAGGAAGAAACCAGGGCGAATTCAGGCTCATTCATCTTTTTCCTCGAAGGAGACGGTGGCTTCGGGAGGTCAGCCTCAGGAGTGGTGTCTCCAGCTGCCCTCTCCTGCGAATCTGTGGTATGCTCGAGGGCGTCGTCATGAGGCCGAATATGGTACCGGTCGCGGTCCCCTGGGCTAGCCGAGGTCTCTTCGGTGGATGATCTGAAGCAAGCATCAAAGTCAACGCAGCACAGTCAATTCGAAACAAGGTCATATGATGCATGAGTTCAGCAAAGGGAACTTACGATGCGTCGATTCCAAACTTCGGAAGGGCCTTTTTCCCTATTCGAAGAGGAGGACAGCTGCTCAAAGGCGCAGCAGGGATCGCGCTGTCGTCGTCATCGCCTGAAGTGAAATGGGTGTCATCGAGATCTTCCGAGTCCTCGACAACATCCATAATTTGTTGTTTCTTCGGGGCTCGCGGTGGCGATGGAGCGGCAGAGGTCGATCCCTCCGGCACTTCGGTAAAATCACGCCCTAGATATTCACCCATTTCGGGTTGGGGCGGATAGCATCGAGCTACCTCAACTACCTGAGCAAGAATTCCAATCGCATTCGATTCTGATCAACACAATTGCGGTACAAAAGAAGTATTCGATCAAGATGAAAGGTGTACTTCGGTGCGGGGAAAGGCCTTGCTGAAGGCCACAGCGCCGAAGGCTTTCGGCACGGCTGACTTCTTCTTGATGTTTGTGACGGCGCGCACGCACTCGTCGATCTCGGCCTCGTGCAACTCATCTTGGGAAATTCGGGTCGAATCCCGACGATCGCTGTAATCCCACATGCAGTGGGCTCGAGCAGCGAGGGGCTGGATCCAACGCTCGATGAAGGTTCGGATAAGTTGGATGCCCGAAACTCTTTCTTCGGAGTGGCTCGAAGCTGTTGGATTTTCTCCATCAGCGGCTCCGTGATCTTCATCTCCTCGTCAGAAAGATCATGCCTCCAGGACACACGGGGTCGAAGGATGGTGGTGGCCTGGAATTCTTCAAGCCCGAAGGTTTCGCTGTTGGAGAACTTGTCCTTGGCGTAGAACTATTTCGTCCTCCAGCCGGGGTTGTTTTTGGGCGTCTGGAGGGTGAAGTAAGGGACATCCGGACGCACCTGACAGCTGAAGCCGCCAGTCTGGAATTGCAGAGGGCGCCGGATGACGAAGATTCGGCGCCACAGCGCCCAATGGGGCTCAATCCCCAGGAAGCATTCACAGAGCGTGATGAAGCACGCAATGTGCAGAATTGTGTTGGGATTCGGATCATGGAGCTGAATCCCGTAAGCAAAAAGAAGGCCGCGGAGGAAAGGATGCGGGGGAAGAGATAAACCCCGCAACAGAAAGGCAATAAAGATTACCCGGAATCCAGGAGGAGGCCGGGGGATGATTTCTGGGCCGGCGACGAGCGATTCCGCCGGCGTGTTCTTTAGGAGGCTCATCTTCTCGGCCTGGGACAGCTCTTTGTCCCCGACCTTGGTTTGGACCCAACAGCCGACGACAGAGGTGTCGGCGTCCGCTGTCTTGGCCTTCTTGGCGGCGGCGCCGGTCGCGGAGGAACTCCTCTTACCCATGGGCTCTGCGCGCAGCAAAGGCTGTGAAAATAGGTATGGGCAGAGGAAGCAACTGCTGCAGAGCGCAAGGAGGAAGACGGTGGCGGCGGAGTACGCTGAGCTGTTGCCTCTCCGCTGCTGTTTTTATCGGAACTCTGGGAAATCACAGTTGATCTCGGCCGTTCGCTGTGAAGTGGAAACGGCAGAGCAGATCTGGCCACCCACGTGTCAACACCACGGGAGCCATGACCTCCACTATGCACGGTAATCAAGGAAACCGTGAGGACTTTTTTCACCCACGCGCGGGACGTGCGGTCAAACGCGGTCAACAGCTGGGACGTGCGGCCGCTGGGCCCACCGCGCGTCTAGTCTTGTCAGAGTCAGGCCATCCCAGCAGAGGGTGGCGTGACAACTCGAGGAAATCTGGCGTCAGCACTGACGTGGTCTCCAGGAAAAGCTGATCCTATTCGACCCAAGGGGCGAGGTCGACGAGGGTTTCTCCAAATTTCAAAGGTATGTACGACTAGCAACCGGAACACTTTTTGGTATTGAGTTCTCCTCGAAGTTTTTGTGCTCTCTCTGCGCTGCCCGAGTGCGTGCAATGTCCTTCTGGGCAATTTCGTTTTCCACTTGATGTTTCGAATGGGCTCCTCGAGCAAGGGGTACTTATTCATTCGAGAGAGGTTTTTAGTTCTTGATCAATATCGCCTCAAAATTCTCTCTTCGGGCCAGCAGTGCCTTCAAATTATTCGAGCTTGGGCTTCAGTCCCTCGAATTATCTTCTTCGGGCCAGCAGTGCCTTCAAATTATTCGAGCTCGGGCTTTGGTCCCTCGAATTATCTTCTTCGGGCCAGCAGTGCCTTCAAATTATTCGAGCTTGGGCTTCGGTCCCTCGAATTATCTTCTTCGGGCTAGCAGTGCCTTCAAATTATTCGAGCTCGGGCTTCGGTCCCTCAAATTATCTTCTTCGGGCCAGCAGTGCCTTCAAATTATTCGAGCTCGGGCTTCGGTCCCTCAAATTATCTTCTTCGGGCCAGCAGCGCCTCTGCATTATTATTCGAGTGTGGGTGCCAGTCCCTCGAATTATCTCCTTTGGGCCGGCAGCGCCTCTGCATTATTCGAGTACAGGTGCCAGTCCCTCGAATTGTCTTTTTCGGGCCAGCAGCGCCTCAGCTTTACTCGAGTTTGGGTTTTGGACCCTTCAATTCGCATCTTTCGGTCGTCGGCATTTTTGTTTGGGCTCCGGTTCCTCAAATCTCTGTTTCGGGCTATCAACGCTCTCCGCTCAAAATACCCAAATTTTGGTGGCAATATACCAGTTCGGATGCCGTATGTCAAATACGAAGGTAAGTCCACGGTTTGCAACACCAGATGGCCCGGTATTCGTATCAAGCGCGCTCTGCCGAGAAATTTTTCATACCTACGGTATGAAGTTTGCACCGATGGACGCATCGGGTGCCTCGCAATGAACTGGGCTTTGACCTGGTAAGTCCAATGCGGCTCAGGTCGGGGTAGCGCCAGCCCATGCGGGTTCGAGTCGGGGGACTCGAATCTGAGTAAGCTAACCGAATGTCTTTGCGGCTATGCAATTAACTGAGACCCGACGTGAGTCTCAGGCCGGTTATGCGCACCCCCCTGCAAACCAAGCTGAACACTTTTTCAAGGCTCAGTATGAGCATTGCTCGAGTTGATCGCGTCTGTCAGATGCATCATTTGTATACTTGCTATGTAGCTATGCTTTTTCAGGAAGGGCGAAAATGGTCTCGGGCAATGAGAGGGAGGCTCGAGTTAGAGTCCCTGCCATAGTCTTTGACTATCCCAGACACTCGGGGGCTACTGACGAAGGAATGACAAATGGGCCCTCGACATTCGTCTACCTGGCTTTTCGGCCCAGGGGGGATACCGTCGAAGGAATCACAAAGCCCATGAAGATGACGGCTGGCGCGGCCCAGGGACGTAACTTGGCGTACAAGATAAAGACTCGAAGACGGAGACCTAGTCAAAATAGGACTCGTTTAGGGTTTATTCTAACTAATCCGATCTGTAATCAACTTGGAGAATAATCCCGAGACCCAACCTTCGCATATAAAAGGTTGGGAGGGAGAACGTAGTAGAGGCTAGACACTTTTCCACCCACCTCACGCCGGAGCGCTCGATAACTCAGAGCTCTCTGGTTCGGCTAGATCCAATCTACGCCACCATTGTAATACCTCCATCAGAGCCACCCCATCAATACAAAGTCAGACAAGCAGGACGTAGGTCTTTACCCTACCAAGGGGGCCGAACCTGGGTAAAATCCCGTGTTCTTCTGCTTTCGTCTGATCGCCGTCGAGTTTGCCAGGTCCCCAATGCGCTCCCTAGATTGAAAGCCCTTAAACATAGGCATTGCCGGGGTAGAACCTCGTCAACCATAGAGAAATCGACCTCATCATGAAACAATAAATTTGTCAATGTTGGATTCTGTTTGTTGAGTAAAACACTAAGACGGCAGATCATACCCTCTAACTGGTAATTGCGTGACTTCTTTTGGTTGTTACTATCCTAAAAGTATTTTTTTTGCCACTTTTATGACATGGCATCAATGAAGGAGACGAAGAATATCCCTTGTAAAATACGAAGAAGAGTGTAGAGATTGGTCCAAAAACACCAAAATTTATATGATACATCCCCAATGGCCATTAAGATAACATAGGGTTCACTATCCTCCAAACTCGACCAAGCCCACTAAAAATCCTCAGTTCAAGCCAATTATAATTCCGACACAAACGAGTTGGACACAATTTTTGTACCCCGTCGATAATGCCATGGTTCGTGCATTTCATTATAATGTGACCGTGAGTACATCTCTTGACTATGTAACAAAACAACACGAAAGAGAGTGCCGGACAACACGACTCGGATACAAGTTTTCACAATTCGAATCCATTGATCAGATAATAGCCTCACTAAATCCACTTTCAACCATAAATAAATATAAACCCTATAAAAACCACGGAATTAAGAAACCCACCAAAAGGCAACCAAGGAGGGTGGACTGGCCTGACTAGATGAGAAAAGGTTGAGTCCAACGGCAGATAAAGGCCAGAGGAGCGAGGAGCATGACCTGCCTCTGCCTGCATCATCAACAGCAATATTTAGAAGGAGGCAGCGGGGCGAGCGAGGAGGACCAGCCCACCACCCAAACCCCAAGCGCGCGACCCCTCCTCCCAATGGTGGCGGCAGCAACAGCAGCTTTGCCCGCCGCTGCCGCTCTCCCCCACTCTTGATCCCCTTCCTCCTCCTCCTCCCACTCACCTGCTCGTCCATTCCGCCGCCGCCGCCGCCGCCGTCGCGCATTGGACGCCAATGGACCAGGTAACCGGCGCGGCACGGAGCGATCTGCTTCCATCCGGATACGCGGGTTTTGGTACTTCGATTCGATTCTTTTTGATTTATCTCACTCTTCTCAAGCGTGTCTTGTATGTGTTTGTGTGTATGTGCGCGCAGTACGAGAAGGAGGAGAAGATCGGGGAGGGCACGTACGGGGTGGTGTACAGGGCGCGGGACAGGGTCACCAACGAGACGATCGCGCTCAAGAAGATCCGCCTCGAGCAGGAGGACGAGGGCGTCCCCTCCACCGCCATCCGCGAGATCTCGCTGCTCAAGGAGATGCAGCACGGCAACATCGTCAAGTGAGCACCAGCTACCCTCCCTTCCCCCCACCCTGCTTATCATAGGCATTGACTTTCTTTGCTTACCTGCTCCGGATTTAGGAATTAGTACTATCGATTGGCCGAACTAGCTTGGATTGATTGATTGACTGAAAATGAATGAGCATTAAGTTGAGACCGATGGCCTCTGCTTTTATGCAACAGTAACCAGGCCGGTCTGTTGATGGCGCTATGTTAATGCAGTAGCAGTGATGTTGTGGTGAGGAATGACATGGTTTGCCGTGCTGCTATGCTGAGAAGCTCTACTCCTTTGCTTGCAGGCTACACGATGTTATCCACAGCGAGAAGCGCATATGGCTTGTCTTTGAGTACCTGGATCTGGACCTCAAGAAGTTCATGGATTCTTCTCCAGAGTTCGCCAAGAGCCCTGCTTTGATCAAGGTGAGCAAACAGTAATGTCTGCCACTGTGGCTTGCTTCTACTGCTTCCCATATACAGTTAGACCTTGAAGCACTCAGTTGACCCTGCCTTGATCAATGGTTCCGTATGCGCTTTTGTGCTGGGACGAGCTTGTGACTGAACAATGTGAATGTGGAGAAGCATGAGGAAAGGCATAGCTCTTAGTTTGTAGACCAAGTGTTAGTCCAGTGCCTTCCCATTTCGTTTAGCTCTCATATGTTGTACAATGATTGATTTAAGACAAGACAGGCGGAACCCACATTACGTCTCTTGCACTCCATATATGGTAGAACAGTTCCCGTTTTGTTGCTCACTAAGGGCCACGCTTAGCGTAAACCAGTATGCACAGTTGGGGGAAAAGTACCCATGTCTATATTGCACTCTGCACCTGTTCACTGTTGAAATTGACAACTTGTTGCACCTGAATGCCACTGATACTTATGATCTATAAACGTGTTGATGTTTGGACATATATGTCTCTTTACTTTAGAGATCCTAGAAAATTCATTTATAGACATTTCGTGCTCATTTCCAAATTTCTGCTTAGTTATTCCCATCATCCGGTAACCACAGGATGATCCCAATCTCCTTTTAGTAATAGATCTTTTTGATATGTCTCAAATGTGCTGTTGTGCCAAGATAAAAAATTCTTAGTCTAAAACTAGCTGAATTCTAAAATGTATAGTTTGAGAACCGAGTTGTATTTGCTATACATATGCAGTGTTCATTATTGGAAATGTTGTTGTACTTTTTTAGCAATGTAAACGTTTCAATGTTTATCTGAATATCTTCACCTAATCTTGCCCTGGCGAAATAAATGGTCTAATCTTTATTATTTTATCTGCTCGATATAGAAATTTTGGACATCTCGAAGCAAATGTTGGAGTTCTTTTTAACCATGTGTTAGTAATGTTAGTAGATGTCTCTCAGTAACATGAATACACTGTGAACAATCAACCAAAATTGCCTTTTAAGACTGCCTTGGGCTCTACCAAACACAATAGCTGGCCAACAGAGGCTGTCTCCTCAGATTAGATACACTGCACAACACACTTTACTCTACAGTAACTCCTGTAGGCTGTAAATAAAACATGGCTTCACTGTTAGTGGTAGCTTTGTTGCTCTAAATGATTGCAGTGTGGTACCACCACCATCACCCCAGTGCTGTATGATCCCCACGTGGGCACCGTTTCTGTCTTGGTTGTCGTCTTTGTATAACTATTTACTGCACACAGAACTGCCACTATTTCTTTCAACTACCACTTCTGACAGCCATGGTCTTAGGTCTTTGGCTCAAAGTAGTTTGTTCATTTCTTGACATGTCATTATTTTCTGATTAGTATTACCTGATCCTTATATATAGTTGTGCAGGTCATGTTAGAGTTTGCTTACAGTATGAATTGTGGCAACACATTTTAGATCAACCCAATCGTATAGTTAAACATGTAGTTCATGCAACATTACTTTATTGGGCGATTTCTACTGCTACACAGAGAGTAATAAAGATAGCATGAGTGCAAGCTTTACATTCTATTTTACTGTTTTTATGCCTTCGTTCCTAACATATTGTGCCTGACTAAAAATGCATTAGCAGCTTCTGGTTGCAACTTGCTATGTGATTATGTGACCTTTTTCTTCTTTCTCCAGTCATATCTCTATCAGATACTCCGCGGCGTTGCTTATTGTCATTCTCATAGAGTTCTTCATCGAGATTTGAAACCTCAGAATTTATTGATAGATCGGCGTACTAATGCACTGAAGCTTGCAGACTTCGGTTTAGCCAGGGCATTTGGAATCCCTGTCCGTACATTTACTCATGAGGTACTTTCCTTCTATTATTACTCATTTACAAGGGCCTTGAGAACTGTACGGTAACACGTCGCGTTTTGGCAGGATCTTAGTATGCGATTTTGCATCTTAGTATGTACTACATATGATTTTGCATCTAAACAAACCTGTTGTTCTTTTATCGATCCAACACCATGGCACATCAACTCACAAGGCATGCGTATGGGAAGTATTTTTCAGGTAGTAACATTATGGTACAGAGCTCCGGAAATTCTTCTTGGAGCAAGGCAGTATTCCACGCCAGTTGATGTGTGGTCAGTGGGCTGTATATTTGCAGAGATGGTGAACCAGAAGCCACTGTTCCCTGGCGATTCTGAGATTGATGAATTATTTAAGATATTTAGGTTCAGTCCACGCCCTGATTACAAAATTTCTCTTCTAAGTGCACCTCTTGCCTAGTTTATCTGATTTACTTATGTGATGTGTTCTTCTTATTCAATGAAGGGTACTTGGCACTCCGACTGAACAAACTTGGCCAGGAGTGAGTTCCCTGCCTGACTACAAGTCTGCTTTCCCGAAGTGGCAGGCAGAGGTGTGAGACCACCGCTTAAACTTTTCATTAGCATAGAGTGCCCTATGTATCATGTGACTGATATTCCTTGTCTGGAATCTTCACTAATCTCCAGGAGCTTGCAACTATTGTCCCCAATCTTGGACCTGTTGGCCTGGACCTTCTCTCCGTAAGTCAAAGACACACCCTTCTATGGTCATGAACATGACACTGTACACTCTAACCGTATTTGATCATTTGTTTCTTTTCACTAACAGAAAATGCTTCGGTTTGAGCCAAGCAAAAGAATCACTGCTAGGCAAGCTCTTGAGCACGAGTACTTCAAGGACATCGAGGTGGTTCATTGAGCTGGGTATGTATTTGATGTTGCATTGGTTGGCATATGTATGAGCTGAGTCGGCTCATTTCATTCCTTTTGTGAACGCTGTGCCTTTCTTGGCATTTTTTTGTTAGTCATCCGGATATTTTGGAGCTGTACTCAGGAATGCTAAATAGATTACCATCTTGGTCTCTATTTGTTCAAAGTAAATATGTTTATGTGTGTTATTCTTTGAGTACTCAGTATTTTAATCAAGTGCTTGATTATACTCACCTGATAGAGGATGTGAGACTGTTGGCTCATGGAGATAGGGATATTAGAGCATCTTTAGCAGAGACCGAAAAAACGCGAACTGAAAAAGTCGAGTTCAGTGCACCGCACCGAAAACATAAGTTCTGTTGAATTTCGCAGTGGCGCAGAATAAAAACCGTAAAATGGAACTGAAAAGCGGAATTCGAAATGACACGGGTAAATTTAGGCGATGATCATAGTTCTAGATGACATAGATGCTCCGATTGAGCATCGATACTTACATTGTTCGATAAATTGAAAACATAAATACTGGTACACCGGCAAGCGCTACCTAGCTAAGCAAAATGCGGCCTATAATGACCTACGGCGCGCGGCGGTGCTGGTGGGTGGCGCAGCTTGTCGGCGGCAGACGGCGCCGACGCTGTCGTCGAAGATCTTCACGAGTCGTCGGCGTCAAGCTTGACTATTTCGAGCTTGACGTGGTGGACGCGGGCCTCCCGGCGGGCTGCCTCGTACTCCCTGACCTGGCGGACGGCGTCGGCCTCCTCTCGGCGGAAGCGCGCCCGAGCCTCCGCCTCGCTGACCGCCTTCATCTGCGCGAGGACGGCCTCCTCCTCGTCGCTACCGTGGACGTAGTCCCCGGCGGAGATGGTCGGCGACCGCGCGGGGACGAGGTCGTCGTCCTCGCTGCTCTCCGCCACGGGCAGCCGCGGTGCGCGGCTAGACTGGCCGGAGGAGGAGCCCTCGCCGGCGTTGCCGTAGCGCGCGAGCTTCCCTGGGGGCGTGAGCCCCCAGTTCGTCCACCGGCGAGCGCTCCGCTTGCGCGCGCCCTCACTCTTGTTCCACTTGCGCCGCTCCGCGTCGGTGCGGAAGACAGGCGGACGCGGCGGCGAGTCGCCGCTGCCCAATCCCGCGGCACGGCCGTCGGAGCCTCCACGGGACGCCATCGCGTGGCGGTGGGCTACGGATCGGTGGCTGGGGCGAGCTGGATTGCTCGTCGGAGCTGGCGAGTGGCGGCGGCGGAGGGAGAGGAACGGCGGAGGGGAGTAGGGTTTGCGAACCGAACTTCCCTCCGCGAACCCTTTTAATACGGGGCGTGCGGAGAGTTTCTCGGGCCTCTGAACTTCTTTTACGTGTCGGTCCATGTTTTCGGGTTCTGTTCTGCGCGCGATTCGGCCCGAACCCGTAAATCCGCCGGAAAAGTTCAGTTCCGGCGGGATTTACGGGCTCTGTTAGAGATGCTCTTAGCCTTTTCAAATATTAGCTGCACACATAGTTCAATGAGCCCTGAAGTTGCAAAGTATGATTCGAGTCAATGCTCGGACAGAATGCAGGATCAGCGCTTGCCTGATTGACACTTCTTGTTTTGACAATGAGGATGTAATCCCTATTGATATCCCTGTTTAATTACAAAAAGAAGTTGACTTTGAATTGTTTGATTCTTTTTGTATTTCCTCTTCTCGATATTATTAGTTTTATGTTGCAAGCTGATGTCACAGCTTTGTACATGTCATGCATGCAAGACTTATCAGGCAAAATATGAAAAACATTTCATCGATTCAACATCTCTAAGCTGTCACACGATCACATCTCTAAGCAATCACACATGACAGCGAAAGATCATGTTACGAGATAGTCCATAGAGCATCAAAACAGCCATCTCAGCTAGAAGGGATGAACACAAACCTATCAAATACTTCATTGGCTTATAAATCAGAGAATACAAGAGGCTATCAGTAGTTTCAAACCATGTAAACCTCCTGGGCTGAGGCAAAAAGTAGCATGGAAAAAACAGTAATTCACAGACGAAATCACCTAAATTTACATGAAAAAACTCATCTTTACATAAGCTGAGTGCAAACAAGATTTCAGATTAACCACCCTCTGTCGGTATCCGCCCTACCAAAGCTCGTTATCGTTTCTTCTTCATGATTGCCGACGTGCGCATCTCGGCGTCTTCCTTGGCAAAGCTCCACCAGAGGTACGATAGGGGGATAGCCATGGCGAGGCAAACTGCATGACCATCTACGTATCCCCATCGTGGAGGGACATCTTGGGCTTCCAGGAATACTGAAAGGATGCCCCCAATAGCAACAAATATGATCTTCATCCGTGAAGGATGCCTACTGAGTGCAGCCCACAATGTCCACACAAGGAGCTGAGCAATGCTAATAGTAGTGCAAACCTTCATGTTCAGGCCTGCATAGTTTACAAGGTAAGTGTTTAATTCCCAGCACTACCACCAGGAAATACCAATCTCAGAAATTTAACAGTGCAGTTAGATTTTCTTAGACTATAATCATGGACAAGCAAAACAAGTTAATTACGAATTTGGAACTGCGACAAACTAGCTTCCATGAGAAGGTTACCTTTATTAAGGTCGTAGAAGTTTAGGTACAAAATGTGGGTCGTCACAAAAGCCAGAATTGGAGCTGCAACCATCACTCGTGAAGCTTCATCCCTTAAACTTGAAGTTCGCAATATGGCCAAAATGAGGGAGTAACCCAGGAAGGCAGCAGTTGATGAATAATATAGCTTTTCTGTCCATGCAGTATCACTGTAACAGGTAGATCAACTGGATTAAATAACTACCGACCAAAAACCTATCTGAAAAAGATGTTTTCAGTTAGTTGGAGTGGACCTACCAACTGTGATATATGGCACTCCAGAACCACGAATTCATGGCCAGGAGCCCGTAAATGTGCCACAGCCCAGTATATTCATAGTACGTCGCTTGAGTTTCAGGTCTAAGGGGCAGCTTGTATGAAAGCAAGAGGAAGAAAGACAGCCATCCGTTGAATTGCACAAGAAGAGTCAGAGCAGATAGAGCAGCAGAAACAGGTTCCTGGGAATGAAACAACATCAGTTTGTGTACACAAGCCAAAACGAGACATAAGAACTGCAGGTATACTGAAATGTGCTTCATTCAACTAACATGGAGGTGCAGCTACCTGAAACACCGATGCACGTTTCAGAGGCCATTTGCCGTGATACTTGACAGGCCCTAGCTTAAGCTCTTTCCTCTCATTTTCTCTCTCCATCATGCAGTGGTAGCGGCACTCGCTGTTGCAGTTCCACTCCTTCCACTGCAAGTACAGCGGCTCGTGCGCATACCACGATTTGTCAGCAGGCTGATCGTCGGTCGGAACAATGCAGTGTTTGATGGAGTCATCTTTGAGAGCGCCAGTCCTCTGACATTCTTCCACGCAAGATCTGGTAAAAGAGAGGAAAACATGAGTAAATTGGCATGCTGATCAGGTTTCTGGTCATGTCATAAGACCAAATTGCAGGACAGATCAAATTAACATATATTAGCAAGGCCAAAAAAGACGGCATGAAATTTGTCCGACGAGCTCTAGTCCCAATGCCCCCAATTTTGCTAGACGATATCGAATTCGAATTCAAAATCCAAAAAATCGCGCAGCCACAATCCCACGTTCCTTCAAGTAGGACCAGGGAGAGATTCAAAGCAGTCGATAGAGATCGATACGCAGCTTCCCAATTAGATGCAGCTCTCGGAATCTCGGCTCGAGATCCTGCGCGGCCGCGGATCGTGCAAACCTTACCATGGCCTCAGCCGACAACGCCATACGCGCAATAGTGAGCACAGCAACCCGAAATCCCAAATGCTCTCGAGCCGCCAATCCCAGGAGGCAAACCCCAGGTCCGGTTCAGCCGGACGAGCACAGGAGGCTAATCCCAGCTCCAGTTATTAACAATGAGTAGAGTACTGTAGTAGTTCATACTATTTCGGTTCCCCAGAAATCACAGCAGTAGTACTATGAATGTTACTGAATCAATACTTCGTGCTAAAAAAAAAGTACGGGCATAGCTGTGTACAGCGCGGCACGACTTAAAACTGAAACCAAGTACTAACCCGAAGTCCCGAACCGTCGTAACTACCAGCGAGGAAATAGCGGCGGAGGGAATCTCGGGGAGAGGAGGAAGTGGTAGCAGAAACCCACCTGTAGAGCGGATCGGCGTCGCCGTCCTCCGCTCCCGCGGCAGCGAACAGCAGACCAAAAAGAAGAAGAAGCGGGAGCAGCGACCCCTTCCCGCCGAGCACCGCCATCCCGTCTCGCCGCCGGCGCCTAAAAGTTGGGCGAGTGGAGAAGCCGCAGCTGCCTACCTATCTAGCTGAGGAGCGGGGCGAGGCGGAGATCCACCATACATGCGCGCGACGCTGGCTGCGAGGGTAGGAGGAGGAAGAAGGTGCGTGCGCGTGATTGATTGACGCGGCGGAGGAGTATGGATTGTTTTTGTGTTGGGGACTTGGGGCCGCTCCTCCGCGTGTTTGGGGGGAGCAAATCGACACGGAGGACGATTGCAACAGCTTTTATTTGTTCCGGATTTTTCCTCCCCCTCCCCTATCTCTCTCTCTCTGGAGTCTGGATGGTGGACGTGCGTGCGCCGCTCGCTACCTCGCCCTGTCAGGGCTCTCTGGTTGTGTTGGGCCACGAGTCCACGAGGAGGAGGGGCTGAGAGAGTAAAATAAACCCAACACTTGCGCGATCCTGACTGTCACGGATCCAGATCGGGGCACGCACGGAGCACCTCGTCTTTTGCTCTATTCACGTACTACGCGTATCTTTCTCGACCTCGATGAAGAGTAAATTGCACTTCCAATGGTTTTGTTAGCGAGTTGCTCGGAACTTCAATTCGTATGCTCCTTCCACAAAGAATACATATTTTTGATCGGTAAATCTATCCAGCGAGCGCCATGAAAAACGTCCTTTCCAGCGAGTAAATCTTGGCCTTTGGATAAAAAATAAGCGGTCCAAATTAACCTCATAATTGTATTTCTATCCCATCTTAATTGTATTCACACCTTATCTTAATTGCTTTCCTATCTCACCACAATCACCGCACGCGGGATTCTCTCCTCTCCTTCCTAATCTGTATGCATGCACTATAAACCGAAACTGCTGATGTCATTCGCATTAAATGTAAAGCCCAAATATTCAAAATGTTTTGTAGCTCAAACCATTTATCCTATTGAATATCTGTTTTCACCGATGGACTAGTCTCAACGAGATCTTCAAAACTAGATCTCATGTTAATATATTTCGACGACTTTTTTTTACCTAAAAGTTATCCATCTCTAACACAATTGTTATCCATGCTATAGCATATAAATTACCCACTCAAATAATATATAATTACCCACCCCTATGTAATGATGTGCAAAAGCTCTTTTGCATGTAAGATACCTACTTATGACTACTTCATTTTATATGGGTGGATAGATTTTATAATGTCGTTCTTCATGAAGCCTTGGTTACCCCTATTTCTAGTTAATTAAATATGAGCTAGACTTATTTGGTTTGGACGCGGTAGCCTAGGTGTTAGGGTACCGAGACTATCGCGTTGACGAGCGATGAAGCCTCGGTACCCTATCACCATTCGAGGCTTCGTCACCCGTACGTCACGGTAGTGGCGACGGATAACAAAGTCGATCGCTAGATTATTTGTTACGCATTATGTTTGTTCAATATGACTTAGGATGGTGGGGTGGATGGGACGTAAGACCCCAATTTATATGTCGTATGCAAAATAAATGTAGATTTAATTTCTTTTAAAAAATTATGCTTTATGTTTATTGCGGTAAACTCTAGAGACTGAGTCGAAGAGCGATGACTGGCGATGAAGCCAAACGGCTAGACTATTGCTTCAATTTATAATTTTTTTATTATGTGTGTATAATATTTTTGTTTTCGTGAAAATAACTTCACCGAGCCTATTTTATATGGTGGGTAACATATATGATACAGAGTGGGTAACTTAAGTAGTACGGATGTGAAAGGGATCTCACGGGCGACTAGAGGGGGGGAGGGGGTGAATAGGCGCTACACAAAATTTTACCTTTTTCAATTTTAAGGCTTGACACAAACGAAATTCTCTAGATGTGCAACTAGGTGAATTTCCTATGTGACAAGCAAGCAAGAGAACAAGAGTGAAACGAGTAAAACCGATGCGAGTAAGGGTAAGAAAGAACCGTAAAGTGGAAGCCGGAGACACAAGGATGTATTCCCGTAGTTCCTTCCTTTTGAGGGGAAGTACGTCTACGTTGGAGAGGTGTGGCGACACGGAGTCCACCAAACGCCACGGAGGCTCACCTTGTTCTCCGGTGAGCAAGCCACGGAGGCTAACTCGTTTCCACTAAGCGGTGGTAGTGGGGGTACCGACCGAAACCCTTACACGGAGGTTGGGGCACAACTCCACAACTCAATTGGAGGCTCCCAACAAGAACAACCACAAAGCTTTTACACGGAGGAAGCTTTGAGGTGACCTCTCTTGCCTAAGGCAAGGTCCACGGAGGAGGGGTGAAGCAATCACTAAGTACTTCGGTGAGGTTGTAGATCTATGGATCCTCTCCCAATCTACCAAGTCTTGGAGGATTTGGTTGGCTAGGGAAGGAGATCTACGAAGTTGAAGCTCAGCACCAATGGAGGAGAGAGAGTGTGGACGAGGTAACCAGATCTGAGGTAGGGGACAACTATTTATAGGCTGGCTCGAAATGTGGCCGTTGGAGAAAACTTACCCCGGAAATTCCGGCCCTGGGGCGGAAATTCCGGGGTCCGGGAAGGGCGGAAATTCCGGCCTGGGGGCGGAAATTCCGGCCCCCCGAAAATTCCAAAATGGAATTTCCGGCCAGAAATTCCGGCCCTCTCCTGAAAGTCGCACCACAACTTGAGATAAGGACTTAGTGAAAAATCACGGGGGGGAGGCGGAAATTCCGGCCCCCGGAAATTCTGTGTTACCAGAATTTCCGGCCCTTATCTGCAAGATGCACCACGGCCTTTAGGAGAAGACTTAGCCGAAATTTCGGGGGGCCGGAAATTCTGAAATTTCCGGCCCCCGGAAATTCTGCCAATCCAGAATTTCCGGCCCCCTTACTGCACGGTGCACCACCCGGCTTCGTAAGGGACTTAGCCATATTTCGAAGGGCCGGAAATTATGAAATTTCCGGCCCCCGGAAATTTTGTCCAGGGGCGGAAATTCCGGCCCTGGGGCGGAATTTCCGGCCCTGAAACAGAATTTCCGGCCCTGCAGATTTCTCTCCTTTGGGTGATTTCGAGCCTTTCTACAGCAGTCCCCATTCCCACACTTCTTCACCATCAGTCTTGTGCAAAACCTGTAGAATTCCTGCACAGCTCAGCACAAGGTTAAATTCCTTGTATTGTGATCAAACACCCAAAAACAGAAGGCAATGAATATGTCCTTTCAATCTCCCCCTTTTTGGTGTTTGATGACAATACACGGATTTGCAATAGAGAGCAAGAGCAAGTGCTCCCCCTAGACAAGTGCAAGGTATAAACAAGACAATAAGAACAGTTTGCACGAGGAACACAATATTAAACGAGGAGCACAAAGTAGAGTACGACTAGTTTATTACAAAAATGGAACCAAAGTTCCACACAAATAAACCACGAACAGTTCACGAAGCAAATAAGTTCACAAAGCAATTAAGGCAAATAAACAGCCCAAACCAACCCCCAAACCAACCCAAGCAAATCCTAATAGAACTACTTCTCCCCCTTTGGCATCGAGACACCAAAAAGGGAGAAGAGCGATGCTAATCCCCAAACGAAGATCACTCATCATCGAACTCGTCCTCATCATCATCAGCAGCGTCTTCGTCATCGCTCCCGGAGAACTCCTCATCACTTCCAACCTTGGAGAGAGCCTCCACTTCAGCCCAATCGACGCCGTTGTCATCTTGCTACCTCTCATACGGAATGTACTTAGGAGCAGGAACTGGAGAGAGCTGAAGGGAGGGATCCTGAAGAAGCTGAACCTCGCGAGAAAGAACCTGCTGATTGTGAATGATATCCCTTCTCTCTTCATAGGCAGAGTAGTTCTCCTTGTGGATAGCAACGTTGAGGCACAAGAGAGTGCGTTGCCACAGAGAAAGCTTCTTGTTGCTAGAAGGACGGGCAGAGGAAGTCTTGCGCAAACGAGAGCTAGAGTCACCCATCTCAACATCACCACCTGAAGGAACTGGTTTCTTCCCTTTGCTTTTGGCAGCTTCTTTCTCTTCTGCTGGCTTGATCACATTCATTCTCTTGAGCTTGTGTTCTGAGTTCCCCTTGGAGAAATCCATGTCTTGAGCCTTCTGAAGAATGAGGAGCATAATGTATGGAGCATAGGGAGGAGTACGCTTGGAAACCATGGCATCATGCATTTCATTGAAGATGTAGTGCATCACATCCAGCTTGAAGTCTTCATTAGGATCCGTACTCACAAAGCAGCGATGAGAAAGAAACATGAGCTCAACAAGTGCAGCACGAATAGCATCCCGATTACCTCCAGAGGGAGAGATGTTCTCCCTGAACATGCGAAGAAGAATGTTGTACAGAGGAAGCAAACCCTTGATAGTGCCAATCTGACCCTTGGAAGAGTAGAGGGGAGCCAAGCGATTCTTGTCTGGCTGAACTCCATGCAGATGCACACGGTGACCAACAGGCACACTATACCCCTGAAAATCATAGTTCAAAATCTGAGCAAACTCATAGAAATCCGATTCCCGCATGGTATCTCCACACATCCACCTGAAGGAGAGAGCCTCATTCCCCTTGAAAGCGAGAGTGGCATAGAACTGCTGAATGATCTTCTCATTGTAGGGACACTGAATATCCATAAGAGGAAACAGACCAAGCCTCTTCATGATTCCCAAAGCCTCACCAAAATATTCAGCCTTCTTCCTGAGATGAGTACGGTCCAAGATGTGCATGTAACACACCCGCTGAGACATAGGGCGATAGATATCTTCATATATACCTTTCTGAGCAGCACACCAGAAACGAGTATCTTCAAGTTCTTCATCTCTTGCCTCAGAATACCAGTCCAACTGCCTCAAAGCACTGTACTCCACTGAGCTCATTGTATCATAGTTCACACGAGGAACCCGTGAGGGGTTGCGAGCTGCCCTCTTGGCTGCCCTAGCTTCCTTCTCCCTTGCTGCCTCCTGAGCAGCCTCCTGTTCAGCCTGCTGAGATACAAATTCTTCCTCAAAAGTGCCCTCATCAGCATACCGAAAGTTCCGTTTGCGAACAGCAGAACGGCCGCGCTGATCACGCTTAGGACGAGAACTAGAGCCACCTGTGAAAGATAGTAGGAGGAAAAGCACGGAGATAAGAACACACAAGTCGATAAGATAGCTAGTGAGAACATAGAAGGGAACTAGTAAGGCAGAAACAATTTAGAGATGATGTATCTTAGTTGTATTATTCTCAGCACGGGGCGGAAATTCCGGTCTGGGGGCGGAAATTCCGGTGGGGGGCGGAAATTCCGGTCCAAAGGACGGAATTTCCGGCCTACCCCGGAATTTCCGGCCCCAGGGGCGGAAATTCCGGCCCCTGGTGAGAACACCACAACAAAGATACAAAAACCTCTAGAAAAAGGATCGGCACCAACTAAGTTCAATGCTAGGTTCACTAGACCGAAAAACTACCTCTAAACATGCTCCTTTCAATGGAAAACGGATCAACCCAAACGAATCTAGATCTAGGGCAAAGGCACCTAGAGAAAAAGAGAATTGGGGCAATACCGCTGTCCATGGCGAAAACCGCGTGGAGGAAGAGAACCCCCACGCCGAGAGGAGCAAGGACCGGCGAAATCCGGGGAATCCGGCGGCTAGGGAGTCGCCGGAGAGGGCCTTGTTGAGGCGGCGGCGGCGGTTTGGAGTAATGGGGGTCGGGGGTGAAAAGAGGTACCAAGGGGTAACTCCACCCCGCCCCCCCCCCCCTTTATATAGACTAACCGCAGGGGCGGAAATTCCGGCCCTAGGGGCGGAATTTCCGGCCCCCGGAATTTCCGGGGTAAGTAGTAGAATTTCCGGGGGGGCGGAAATTTAACGTTTCCGCCCAAATTTCTGGGGCAAATTTCCGGCCCCCTTCCTGCAAAGTGCACCACTTCTGAGGAGTACATGGGGGCATATAAATTTGCTACGGAAATAAGGGTTTCCACCCATTGGGAAAATTCTAACACTTAAACACGGAAAATCCGGCCATCTCATCAAGAACCAAGATAAAACAAGAGGTTGACTTGTGTGTTAGACGGAGGTTTTAGAGATAGAGAGAGCATAGGCTAGAAAACAAACACGGAGTGGTTCTCGGGACTTGAGGTTGCAAAAAGGCAAGAAATCATCAAAAAACCAAACTCAAGGTCCCTTCCCATATAAAGAGAAACTTCAAAAGAATTTCAAGGAATAAACTCTTCAAAAGAAGAGGTCGGTGGCCGAAGCCACCATATATGAGTGTTTTGGCATTAAACCGCGAAGATATATCTTGGGTTCATAACCAATACTCATCATTGAAGCTCATATATCACAAAATGATATAAAGAGAATGATTGCATTACTATCGGCATAATGGGGGGAGGGATAGCCCAATGAATTAGGACCGCACTCCCCCTATGTCCATGCCCACATCTAGAGTAGAACACGTGCTATCGTATGGGAATGAGTGCACACTAACAAGCCACATTGCAGGAATCAATGATATTCAATTCATGCCTCAACTCTCGGAATCTTGCTTCATCAAGGGGTTTCGTGAAGATGTCGGCGAGTTGATCATTTGTACCTACATAAGACAAGTTAATATCACCTCGATTGACGTGGTCCCGGATGAAGTGATGCCGTATCTCAATGTGCTTCGTCTTGTTGTGTTGAACCGGATTATGGGCGATCTTGATGGCACTCTCGTTGTCGCATAAGAGTGGAACCTTGTCGCAATGAACTCCATAGTCCTTCAACGTTTGCCGCATCCAAAGGAGTTGAGCACAACCACTTGCCGCGGACACATACTCGGCTTCGGCGGTGGAGAGAGACACACAATTTTGCTTCTTAGAAGACCAACTAACCAAGGACCTACCAAGAAGTTGGCAAGTCCCGGAAGTTGACTTCCTGTCCACTTTGTCTCCCGCCCAATCCGAGTCCGTATACCCAACAAGCTCGAAGCTTGATCCCTTCGGGTACCAAAGGCCGAAAGTTGGAGTATGAATCAAATATCGGAAGATTCTTTTCACGGCCATTAAATGGCTTTCCTTTGGGGCGGCTTGATAACGTGCACAAATTCCCACACTAAGCATGATATCGGGTCTAGATGCGCAAAGATAAAGAAGCGAGCCAATCATCGAACGGTAAAGCTTTTGATCCACTTCCTTACCACTAGGATCGAGATCAAGAGTAACCTTTGTTGGCATGGGGGTTTTGGCTCCCTTCACTCCGGATTCCATGTTGAATTTCTTGAGCATGTCTTGGATGTACTTGGCTTGATTGATGAATGTCCCTCCTCGCAATTGGCGAATCTCAAAGCCAAGAAAGAATTTCAACTCTCCCATCATGGACATCTCGAATTTGTCTGTCATTAGCTTTGCAAATTCATCATTGAAGAGCTTGTTAGAAGAGCCAAAAATAATATCGTCTACATAAATTTGGCATATGAAAAGCTCCCCGTTGACTTTCTTAGTAAAAAGAGTTGGGTCGATGAGCCCAATTTCAAACCCACGGTCTAACAACAACTCTTTAAGGTGCTCGTACCACGCGCGTGGGGCTTGTTTAAGGCCATAAAGTGCCTTATCGAGTTTGTAGACATGGGTCGGGAAATGGGGATCTTCAAACCCCGGGGGTTGCTTCACATAGACCAATTCATGTAGAGGACCATTTAGAAAGGCACTCTTCACATCCATTTGATATAACTTAAAGTTGAAATGAGAAGCATATGCAAGAAGGATACGAATTGACTCGAGACGAGCCACGGGAGCGTAGGTCTCCCCATAGTCGATTCCTTCCACTTGAGAGTATCCTTGAGCAACCAAGCGAGCCTTGTTCCTCACGACAATCCCATTGGCATCTTGTTTGTTCTTGAACACCCACTTAGTTCCAATGACGTTGCGGCACTCCTTGGGCTTCTCCACCAAAGATCATACTTCATTGCGCTTGAAGTTGTTGAGTTCTTCGTGCATGGCTTCCACCCAATCCGGGTCTTCAAGTGCCTCAAACACCTTTTGAGGTTCCACACAAGAGACGAAGGCATGATGGATACTAAAGTTGGCTAATTGTCTCCTTGTGGAAACCCCTTTTCTCACACTTCCAATCACACTATCCAAGGTATGACTTCCTTTGCGAAGAGCTTCTTCCACTTTCCTTGCACGGCGAGCTTGAGCTTCTTCAAAAGACTCTTGAGAAGCTACTTGGTCATCACCACTATTTTGGTCCTCGCCTTGACCTTCAACTTGAGCTTGATCAACATCATGAGCATGCTCAACATCTTGAACTCGGCCTTGATCTACCATTGGTGAGAATTCACCATCGTCCTCTTGGTATTGATCTTGGCCTTGCTCGCTTGAAAGAGGGTCTAATGCTTGTCTTTGGTTAGCATCAATCGGTCCTGGAGGAGCTTGTGGAGCTTGTGAAGGTGAAGGCTCCACTTGAGTAGAGCATAGTCCTTCTCCTTCCGCCAAAAGGTGTCCCTCAATGGGTATGAGATGACCCACACCCATTCTTCTTATGGCTTGAGGAGGTATTTCGTCACCTACATCACAAACACCACTTTGCTCCACACGGGAGCCGTCATTCTCGTCGAATCTCACGTTAGAAACTTCAACAACACGAGCGGACTCTTTGTCAAAGATTCTAAAAGCATGAGATTCGGCGGCATAACCAACAAAGATACCCTCAAGAGCTTTAGAATCAAACTTGGACAAATGAACTCCCTTTCTAAGATAGAAGCACTTACAACCGAATACTCGAAAGTATTTGATGTTAGGCTTGTTGCCGGTGAGGATCTCATAAGGAGTCTTGTTCAAGCCCTTGCGAAGATATAGCCGGTTGGAATTATGACAAGCGGTATTGATGGCTTCGGCCCAAAAGTTATACGGAGACTTAAACTCCGCTAACATTGTCCTTGCCATGTCCATCAAGGTTCGGTTCTTCCGCTCGGCTACACCATTTTGTTGTGGAGTGTAGGGAGAGGAGTATTGATGTTGAATTCCCTCATCACTCAAGAATTCGTTGACGGTGTAGTTCTTGAATTCCATCCCATTATCATTCCGAATCATCAAGATATCTTGTCCACATTGACGTTCCACTTCCTTGATGAAGTCCTTGACGGTTTGTTGGGTCTCGTATTTGTGCTTGAAGAAGTAGACCCAAGTATATCTTGAGTAGTCATCAACAATCACCAAGCAATACTTCTTCCCTCCTAGACTTGCATGAGATGGAGGGCCAAAGAGATCCATGTGAAGGAGCTCCAAGACCCTTTTTGAAGAAATGATGGTCTTGCTAGGATGAGGAATTTCATGCATCTTCCCTTCAATGCAAGCTCTACACACACGATCTTTGGCAAAGGTTAGATCGGTTAGTCCTAGGATGTGGTTACCTTTGTGGAGTCTTTGCAAAGTTCTCATATTGACGTGGCCTAGCCGGCGATGCCATAGCCATCCCACGTCAACTTTAGCCATTAGGCAAGTTGCGGCTTTAGTGACCTTCTCCGAGAAGTCGATCACATATAAGCCGTTTTCAACATGCCCAACAAAAGCTACTTTAAGAGACTTGCTCCACAAAAGAACTACAATCCCAACATCAAAGAAAGTTGCAAAGCCCATATCGGCAAGTTGAGCTACGGAAAGTAAATTGTAAGAGAGAGACTCAACAAGCATGACATTCTCCACGGTAACATCTTGAGATATAACAACTTTACCAAGACCCAATACCTTTGACCTTGAGGAATCTCCATAGGTGACGTAGCCCGCACTAGATGAACCGGTGCGAAGCTCCTTCACCAACTCTTTTCTTCCGGACATATGATTGGTAGCACCGCTATCAATTATCCATTGTCCCGCACCGGAAGCAAAGCCCTACAAAAGTCAAGCTTTGTTTTTAGGTACCCATTTTTCAATGGGTCCTCTTTTGTTAGTAACAAGGGTCTTAGGAACCCAAATAGACCAAGCAATGCGTTCATTAGGTGAACCAACAAATTTAGCATAAACATGTCCATCATAAGCACGACGAAGAACATAAGAGGGGTTGTATTTTCCTGCAAAGTCGTTGTGATTGGGCATTGCCCTCTTGGCATTCCCAATCACTTCCCTTACGAGCTCCCCCTCCTCCTCATAAACATTGCCATCCTCGTCAAAGCATATGTCATTTGGGATGTGCTTCTTGGGAGGAGGAGTGGGCACAAGAAATTGCGTCTTCTTGTTGTTCTTCTTCTTGTTCTTTTTCTTGTTCCTCTTCTTGTTGGACTTGGAAGTGAAACCAAGCCCGGTCTTGTCACCATGTTGCTTTTGAGCACTCAAAAGCTCATCAAGCCTTGTGTCACCTTTGGGGGCATCTTTCTCATAAAGAGGGTTAGAGTAACAAGTACTTGCAACAAAGGTGCTAGAAGATAACTTGGTTGCTTCTTTAGCAATCATAAGATTTAGTTTCTCATTTTGCAACCTAAGTTCATTAGCAACTGATTGAGCAATATCACGATCATTCTTAAGCCTAGCAATGTCCAAGTTATAGGATTCTTCAAGACCTAACTTGGATGCCTCAAGTGCCATCCTTAGATCTTGCTCAACCTCAAGAGATTGATTGAGGGTTGCAATTTCATCGGCATACTCACGAGCATGCCCTTCTAGCTCAAAGATGCGTTCCTCATTTTTATCATTAAGTTGGAGAGACTCATTATATTGATTTAGGAGAATCTCAAATTGAGCTTTGGTCTCCCCATGCAAGGTTGTCATGAAGGTGTCAAATTCATTAGGCTCATCCTTATCACAACTAGTATCAACACAATCCATCAAAGATAAGCTTCTAGGTATGATGGGTGTGAAAGTTGGTGATACCTTTGTAGCGTGAGCCATTAAACATGTTCCCTTGGAGTTGGAGCGCTTGGACTCGTTTGCGGAAGCGAAGAGAGATGGTGAAGAGATGGGCTTGGCGATGGCGATGGCGGCCCTTCCTACTTCTTCATCATCACTTGCATCATCACCGGATGGGTATTCTTCTTGAGTCGTTAAGGCATGTATTGGAACGGCTTTCTTCTTATCAAAGTTTCTTGGAGGGTAAGACTTGGCCTTCATCTCCTTGCGAATGAGTCTTCCATTGTGATCTTCCACTCTTTCATAGGGGCAATCCGCGATGAAGTGGTGTTGATTCCCACAATTGTAGCATGTTCTCACTCTACTTGTGGCCTTAGGTTTGGAGGGACTTGATGACTTCCACTTCTTCATGAAAGCCCGTTGAGCAAGAGCCATGTGTTCGGCATGAGCATACTTCATGTCTTTGGGACTTCCACACATTGACTCTTCCTCATCCATCAAACTTGCTTCTTCATAAAGAGAGACTTTTGCCTTCAACGCAAGGTTGGGTGCATGCACACCACGTGCACGAGCTAGAGCATCATCCGCATTCTTCTCAGAGATCTTCCTTGCCACAATCTCTTGCAGGATGTCATGAGCGGTCATCTTCCTAAAGTTGGCATCTCCCTTGATTGAGTTCATCGTATCCTTGAAGAAGGGCAAGAGGGCTTGGACAAATTTCCTCTTCATCCATCTCCCATCACATTGAGTGGAGCCAAGGTCGACTAGCTTCACTTGGAGTGTCGAGAGACGCCGATGAAGTTCTTCGGGTGATTCACCATCAAGCATAGCAAAGTTGTCCGCTTCATTAGATGCCTCATCAAACTTGGACTCTTGAATGCTCTCATTGCCGATGAAGAGGTTGGTGAGAGCATCCCAAGCTTCCTTGGCGGAAGAGATGTTGCGAACAAAGGCCTTGTCCTTCTCGGAGAGTGACATGTGAATGAGGTGCAAGGCGGAGGCATTGAGCTGCTTGTCGATTTGCTCCCAAGGTAGCAAGTTGGTCAAGTCCTTGGAAGTTGGATGATAACCCTGCTCAATGATCCTCCAAAGCTCGATAGACACAAAATTGATGTGAGAGCGCATGTTATCTTGCCAATTGGCAAAGCTAGAAGCATCAAGTTGTGGCGGTGGGCCGCATGAGGCAAGGTGTGGCATTTGAAGGTGCCTTCCGGAGACATAGCTTGTAGGATGTGGAACCTCCGTGCTATGTCCCCGAGAGGTGTCATCTTTCTTGGGGGGATCCTCGTTGTTCTCATTCCCATCCTTCTCCGGATCTTCCTCGCTTAAGGATGGCTTATCCTTACCCGAGGTGTCAACCGGAGTTGGTGGAGTGGTACTTGATGTTCCACTAGTGAGAGCATCAAGTTGAGACTTTTGGCTTTCCATGGCTGCCATCATAGCATCCATGCGAGTCATTATGTTATTAAAATCCGCCTTAGTGGCGGGCTCCTCTTCGCCCATGATCTCTTAGGCGGTTAAGCCCAATCAAAGAGCACGAGGCTCTGATACCAATTGAAAGGGATCTCACGGGCGACTAGAGGGGGGTGAATAGGCGCTACACAAAATTTTACCTTTTTCAATTTTAAGGCTTGACACAAACGAAATTCTCTAGATGTGCAACTAGGTGAATTTCCTATGTGACAAGCAAGCAAGAGAACAAGAGTGAAACGAGTAAAACCGATGCGAGTAAGGGTAAGAAAGAACCGTAAAGTGGAAGCCGGAGACACAAGGATGTATTCCCGTAGTTCCTTCCTTTTGAGGGGAAGTACGTCTACGTTGGAGAGGTGTGGCGACACGGAGTCCACCAAACGCCACGGAGGCTCACCTTGTTCTCCGGTGAGCAAGCCACGGAGGCTAACTCGTTTCCACTAAGCGGTGGTAGTGGGGGTACCGACCGAAACCCTTACACGGAGGTTGGGGCACAACTCCACAACTCAATTGGAGGCTCCCAACAAGAACAACCACAAAGCTTTTACACGGAGGAAGCTTTGAGGTGACCTCTCTTGCCTAAGGCAAGGTCCACGGAGGAGGGGTGAAGCAATCACTAAGTACTTCGGTGAGGTTGTAGATCTATGGATCCTCTCCCAATCTACCAAGTCTTGGAGGATTTGGTTGGCTAGGGAAGGAGATCTACGAAGTTGAAGCTCAGCACCAATGGAGGAGAGAGAGTGTGGACGAGGTAACCAGATCTGAGGTAGGGGACAACTATTTATAGGCTGGCTCGAAATGTGGCCGTTGGAGAAAACTTACCCCGGAAATTCCGGCCCTGGGGCGGAAATTCCGGGGTCCGGGAAGGGCGGAAATTCCGGCCTGGGGGCGGAAATTCTGGCCCCCCGGAAATTCCAAAATGGAATTTCCGGCCAGAAATTCCGGCCCTCTCTTGAAAGTCGCACCACAACTTGAGATAAGGACTTAGTGAAAAATCACGGGGGGGGGGGGGGCGGAAATTCCGGCCCCCGGAAATTCTGTGTTACCAGAATTTCCAGCCCTTATCTGCAAGATGCACCACGGCCTTTAGGAGAAGACTTAGCCGAAATTTCGGGGGGCCGGAAATTCTGAAATTTCCGGCCCCCGGAAATTCTGCCAATCCAGAATTTCCGGCCCCCTTACTGCACGGTGCACCACCCGGCTTCGTAAGGGACTTAGCCATATTTCGAAGGGCCGGAAATTATGAAATTTCCGGCCCCCGGAAATTTTGTCCAGGGGCGGAAATTCCGGCCCTGGGGCGGAATTTCCGGCCCTGAAACAGAATTTCCGGCCCTGCAGATTTCTCTCCTTTGGGTGATTTCGAGCCTTTCTACAGCAGTCCCCATTCCCACACTTCTTCACCATCAGTCTTGTGCAAAACCTGTAGAATTCCTGCACAGCTCAGCACAAGGTTAAATTCCTTGTATTGTGATCAAACACCCAAAAACAGAAGGCAATGAATATGTCCTTTCAGGATGGATAACTTACGTGTTAGGGGTGGATAACCTTTGGATCCAAAAAAAAGTCATCAAAATATATCAATATGGGATCTAGTTTCGAAGATCTCGTCGCGACTAGCCTAACGGTGAAAATGGATTTTCGATCGCATAAATAGTTTGGCCTACAAAGCTTTTTAAATATCCGGATTTTATATTAGATGCTGATGATGTCAGCAATTTTAGTTGTACGTGTATGCATGGAGTTTGGCTATAATTAGCATCTGAAGTAGTCTTTTCTTACCGTGCATGCATAGGTGTGAACGCATAATTTTGATTCAAAACTTGATTAGAGCTCGCGTGGGCGGCTGCCGAATCGCTTGCTGGAAAAATATTTCCAACGAGCACCGCTGTGTAGCAAAACCCATTTTTTAACAAATACATTTGCATGTACATCTCCAGATTCTATTTGCGTTATAAAGTTGTTTTTTGAGAAAATCATATTTTTTGCATTGTATTTTATGTTTTTTCACGGGCCAAACGATAAGTCGGTTTTTCGTGAAACGACTTTGTATGCAGGTGGCATGTGAAGACGTAGGAGCCAAATATTTCTTTCAAACATTTTTACATTCAAAATGTGTTAAAAAAATACATTTTCATTGCAAGGGAGCATATACACCAAAGAGCCGAAACATCGCTCCAGTCACAGCTAGTATAACATATACATACATATCTAGGGTCTACTTGGATGCATGATTTTCAAAGCGTAGGAATATGAATATGAAAACAAAGATTGAGATGATATGTATTTGAATTTATACATATTTATAAAACCCAATTTAAGATTAAGAAGCAACATACATTGCTCTTGTAGCACAACTCGATGACCCAACGACACCGGTCATATGGGCATCACTTGTGCCAAATAAGGTGATGATCTCTTAGATGGAGTTGACAATATGAGCAAATTACCATATGAATTAATCCAAATTAATGGAAGATAAAGCATGATCATAATAATAGGAATCAAACTAATGATGCAAACTAGCAAAATAGATGAACAGATTGCGTCTAAAAGATAAAAACATATCACAACTATTTCAAACACTAGAACAAAAAATTGTAGCAAGAACTAAAATATATAGGACAAGATCTCATACGGTGCAACATAAGCGTTCGCGTTGGCGCTGACACAAAATGGCGCTGTTGATGTCCGGAAAGAATTCATCGTCGGGGAAGAAGTATGTTTGGAAGCATGATTTTCAAAGCGTAGAAATATGAAAACAAAGATTGAGATGATATGTATTGTTATTTTTACATGATTTCACAATCCAATTTAAGATTGTGGATCATACATTGCTCTTGTAGCACAACTCTGCGACACCAAACACCATCCATATGGGCATCACTTGTATTGCAGCCAAATAAAGGTGAAGATCTTTAGATGGTTAACACACAGATAAAATAAACATAGTAAAGAACATGCATCACAAAATATCATCGATGCGACTCCTGTTCCGCGTTGTGATCCTACCATGGCAGACTAAGAACACCTCTTTTCTCATGTCTTGTTGCTCGTCCAATGCGGTTGGGCCTTCACACCGACCCATGTATCGTCAATTCTTCAACCGTCTGGACCACATAACCGCCACACCATATCTGCATTTGTTCATCCATCCTCCTTGAACATCATATGGAAGATATTGGATTCTAGCAATCCTAAGGCCTCGTTTGGAATATAGTTTAATTTTCCTCCCCCGAATGATTTCTAGGCCCGTTTAGTTGTGTCCCCGTATTTTCAGCCGGGTCTCATCAGGCCCGTACAAATTTCTGGATCCTACATGCATGCAACGGCTGGCCAAAAAGGAGCTGGTGAAAAGTACGGCCAACCAAGCGCTCTTAACAAAATCTGCCATTTTCCCTCAAATCCATCGAACCAAGTGGGCCCTAAGGTGTTCACAAATTTTGATGAATCTATGTTCTATGCACTGTCAAACATTGTATCCACTCTTACTTTTTCAATTCAACGATATAGACAACTATCACAAACAGTGGTGTAGCTTAGTGATGGCTAGAGGGGGCCATGCCCCCCACCTCTTAAAATTTTCTTTTAATTCTAGTTTATAATGCATGGCCCCCAGCTCTTAAAGTTTTCTTTTAATTTTAGTTTATAATTAGCATTATTTCATATCATACAAGCATAAATATTTCATATTTATCCCCTCAACTATGGTTTGCCCCCTCTCAATTCACGATCAAGCTCCGCCACTGATCACAAAGATATGCGCTAGTGCTTGGTGCGGTTATCTCACCTCATATATTTGTATACTCCCTCTGTTTCATTATAATCGACGTCACATGTACTTGGAACGACGCTGCAGCAACACTAAATATGCATTGATTAAATCGGAATGGAGGGAGTACCATGTAATTATTGCTCTTTTTGAAGTAAAATTTGTTCAGGCGGGGAGTGTGAGTGTGTTTGGTCTGAACCCAAATTTCTGATTTGTCAGATGTCCTTGAAAAACATGCATTGACCACAATACCAACATACTCACGATGCAACCCGACAAGAACAAAGCAATCATACCAGAAGGGTCGATGTGTTAATATCAGGAAACATGGTGTGTTCAGTCTGCAAATACAGCTGAGAACAACAGACCAAAAGACTTTCGGTGATTATCCAGGTTTTTCTAATCGCCCGTCGCCGTGAGCGCACGACGCTCCACGACGTGGGAAGAGCTGAGGCTCCACCTACCTCTCGTTCTGCCCTGCCCGGCCGGGCAGGAACCAGCACGACATCCGACGGTCGCCGTCGCACCGGCAGGCCGCGCTGCGCCGTCCGATCGTGGCCGTGAACCTCGCGCCGCACCATAGAATACCCTGCACTGATTGCTGTCTAATTAAGAAACCACGGTGAGTACTAGACTCACGTTAGCCGTTGACGTAGCCTTAGTTTATAGGAAACCAGTGACGATTACGGTGGTCTAAACTGTTATCCTGTCATGCTAGACCGGAAAGAGCTTGGCATCATCCATGTCGTTGTCGATGGCTAGGGAGCGCACCAAGAACTCAACTGTTTTTCATCAAGAAAATTTTCTTGTTTACAGTTTTCCGGACGCCTGGGTCCGTTGCCCCATTGCCCTTGATACTTTGGTTTGGAAATTATTATTGCCCGTTGATGCTGACATTTTTCTTCTCGCAGAGATGTGTATCTTTTTTTTAACTACAGAGATGTGTAACGTTGACACAGTGTCTCCTTTGCAAAATAGAGAGGCGAAAGGTCCTTCCCTGGCCACGCACCAGCTCGTCCTCCTTGAGCATTCTAGGAGATCGATTCATTTCAACACCACACCGCTCCCTCCTCCTCCCACCCAAACCCTAGCTTCTCCCCGCAAGATCCGCACTGCCACACCCTTCCTCTGCGAGCCATGCCCGGCCACCCTTCTCTCGGTGGCGATCGTGGGACGGACCCTCCCGGGGGCGGCCGTCGGACAGATCCTCCCGCCGACGACCCTAGCAGTCAATCATCGTGCGTTTCTCCCTGGTGTTGTGGATCTCCTGATAATTTTTTGCTGATTTTTCTCTTGTGCTAATTCTTCCTGCAATGGTGGAGGATCCCTTCGTGTGCCTTCAGACTACCATGAGCCTCCCACCAGAGGAGAGGACCTTGGCCATGTCCCAAAGTATATCTCATCCTTATTTTATGCATCCCGGCTGACGCCCTTGAACCATGAAGATAGTCGTCGCTCCATTTCCGCCCAGACAGGCGTGCTACACAGGATCGGAGAAGCATTCGGAAGGGGCGAGGCCTTCATTTCGTTTTGGCAGAAACGATCCAATCCCGCCGCTTTGAGCAAAAAGAGCTCTTGGCCAAAAGCTTAGCCCTGTTAGAAATGCAAAAAAAATATCCACCATTGGTTGATTCTGCATGTCCAAATCCAATGCAAATCCTATTGAACTGCATAAATTTCCTCGAGCGCCCGAAGATCTATTGTGATATATTTGCAGAAGTTCTGCCAGATCATAAGCTTTTCCCTACTTGAGCTCAGTAACCTGATAGATGCTTTCAACACTTTGAGTTGGTCTGCCATAATATCCAGGAAATGTTGGGAACTGTGTGAGAAATAGAACATTGTTGAATTGGAAATGCTATTAAAGCATCTGCCTCATTCCATTTTGAAAGTGCATTCCTATAACCCCAATAAGAAAAGGGAAATACCACCAGTTCCTGGTTCATATTCTATGACGGAGATAGAGCATTAATTGCAGTTTTCACCCCCACCTTAACGACCGATCGATCAAAAAAAGCCTTTCCTTTTGAAACGAAACCGTTATCTCTGGATTGAAGACCACCGCCGTGCCGTAGCAATAACTTGGTAGCATGGTTTCTATGGTCAGAAGATTCACGTCGGCCTCGCTGGCGATGATACCTTTCAGCGGTAATTAAATTATACTAACATTTTATACTTTTATATTATTTATGATATTGTGGTTTAATGATTTACTTAATAAGAATTGTTAACCACACCATAATTTTGCTAAAAAACAATTATTCTTTGTTACATAGTTACAGTGTATACCATTATAACATATATATATGACCTTAAGAGTTGTGCTAAAAGTATTTTCTTTCTAAGACATTGCATCTTAACAAGGCACTGAAGCACATTAGATGTGAAAACAAAAAAAAATGATAAAAGGCCAACCTGAATAAAGATTTTACAATCGATGATTATATGGTGTACATGTATACTGGTACATATATTCTAAAGCAAATGTTACTTTTGTCTGAGTTTTCTTCTCTATTACGAAAATATTAAATATATTGGTACATATATTCTAAAGCATACGTCCCAATAAATTTCAAATATCTTGAGAGGCTGTAGTAGATGAATATGTGAGCAAATTTGTAGAAACTTCTGGAATATAAATCAAACAGTTGTCATGATTATTTTATCTATGATAAAATGTGTCTTATAAATAATAGCGAGTTTAGTAATAAGTTGACGACATGTTAATGCTCTATACTTATTATTGAAATAACATTGCTCATAGTCATAGAAGCTCGGAAAATCTACAAAAATAGCAAATTATTTGCACCCGTCGGATACTAACAAAACCATATTTGCCAGATATATGTCTGACTATATTCGAATTTGCATCCGTATCCAGCGGATTTCTATAGTTGCATATAGGGATGAAAACGGAGCGGAAACGGACGGAACTAAGTGCTGCCACATTTGTTTTCATATTTTTATACGAAAGCAGAAACAAATACGGAAACACCGGAAACAAATATGAAAATAGATATTTTTTAAAACAAATATAGAACGAATACGGTGCGGACGCGGACAAAAAGTAGATGATTGTCGAAACCAAGAGACCACCTGAATTATGCAGAAAAACTCAAGAAAGTCAAGAAAATCGAAAAACTTATGCCCAAAACCTGTCACGATTACTCGGTGTAAAGGGGGGGATGGGTTGCTTTGACGATTCAGTATGACAAGGTCACATATTGGGCATGCTAAATTGGCCATCAAAATAACCATAAACGGAAATTCTATATTAGTCGGAAACGGAAGTTTCCGTTTTCGCATCTGTTTCACCGGAAAACGCTATTTCGTTTCCGTTTCCACTTCCGCCAAAGAATTTCTGTTTCCATTTCCATTCCACAAAATTCCGTTTCCATTTTCATATTTTCATTCCGTTTCCATTTTTCCGCGAAAAAGTCAGAAAGTTTCCGCTCCACTTTCATCCCTACTTGCATATCATATTCTTAAAAGCGAACATGGATGAGAGTTCATGGAAGAAAATATCCCATACCATTTTACATCCCAGTCAGGTGGCCAAAAATAAGACATGAGCACCATACATTGCGCGCGATTTCTTTCCATTTATACGACGTATACTCTTCCTTTTATTCCACGCTGTGATTGCACTGGTGGAAAAAGGCCTTCAATCCCGGTTTGTAAAGCCCATTAATCCCGATTTCCGCAACCGGGACTAACAAAGCGGGACTAAAGGCTTCAGCCTTTAGTCCCGGTTGCTTACGAACCGAGACCAATGGTCCTCCACGTGGCCCGGGGCATGTGCTGCGGCTGGAGGACCTTTGGTCCCGGTTCGTAACACGGACTGGGACTAAAGGTCCATTCGGAATAAAATTGTATTTTCTGTTTCGGAATTTCTGTATTTTCTTTATTTCTCTATTATCTAATCATCTCTATTCTCATATCTCATATCAAATTAGATACTTATGGCTCTCACTCTATATCTCAAATCAATTACAAGTACTTGTGGTCCTCACTTCCCGGTCGGTCACCCATCCTCACACTGCTCCACCCTTAGCACGCTTAACTTCTCCATTCCTTCCCTACTAGCTTCCAAGACTGCGCTTACGACTTCTTGATAATGGTATGCTACCAATTCTATTAACCTATACACTTTGGTAATATATAATATTACTTTTTAAAATTCCAAATAAATTCACAAAATAAGAAACAATGATTAAGAATAATAAGCACCAATGAATTTCAAATAATCTTTATGTATAATTTAATTATTAATTTTTAGATGATTAAAATATTCAAAAAAGCCAAAATACTTGAAAAATCACAAATTCAAAAATTAGTAGACTTTGTTAACCGAAACAAAGGGAGTACATTTTTCCAAACATACTCATTGACATGGCTCAAAGGGAGTATATTTTGCAAGCAAGCTCATCCTACATTTTTCCATACATAATCATCCACCTAATTATTAAGGTTAAGACGATCAACATGGCTATTGTAGCCCTTTAGCTTCCAAAATCTCCTAGCAATCTCAAAGCCTAGGCGAGCATCTAAAGCGGCATATAATAGTTGGTTGAAGCTCAATGGAACTTTTTCCCAACCAAAAATTAGTTCATCTTCTTCTTCTTCTTCTTCTCCCTTCTTCTTGTACTTCTTCTCCTTCTTCTTCTTGTCCTTCTTCTTCTTGTCCCTCTTCTTGTTCTCAAGATGTGTCCCAATAGTAGCATTGGCCAAATCATAGAGACTCAGCGTTAGCTTGCTAGTGGGGTTTGGGACAACCTGTTGAAGATCATACGCGGACGGAATAACAATTCCGTATGACCTTAGCATGCGCAGATCATTGTTGATAGCCGCACCACAAAACTTGATGGTGGTGTCCTTCAAGAAGTCCTTGAGTAGTTGCGGTACGTCATTGGCCTTGCAAATTTGAAAGATCAATATCTCGGACGCCACCGAGAGTTGAAGGACGGCGACACGTTGAGGGCACGCGTGAGTGGTGAACTCACAGTCCAAGCCCACACACTTGGTCGGTGCGTCGTCGAGGAACCGCCGCTTGACGGCGCGGATCCACTTCTCCACCCTCGAAGCACGGAGAGTCTCCGTGATGGTGAAGTTCATCTCTTCGATGACGACGTAGTAGATCCGAGACCTTGGAAAAAGTTGCTCCTCCATTGAGTCGAGGAAGAGCTCTCGAGGGCGCCGGCGCGGTATGGTGTGGAGAGAGAGATGTTTGGGGAAGAAGAAGCTATGCAATGGTGTGCTTTTAGATGATCAAATGTGATGCTATATATAGTGTAGAGAGAGGGAAGATGAGCACGCCGGTGATGATGTGAATGCAGGCGAGTTTCCAAGGTCGCCGGCGCCGGTTCCCAATCAGCGCGCGACTACGAAGCGTCGTCGTGTTAATGTCGATTGATATCCGAAGCGTCGTCGATCGATAACTGGCGCAAAGTGGGCGGTTCGTTTGAACGAAGAATTGGTCCCGGCTCGTGGCACGAACCAGGACTAAGAGCATCTCCAGCCATTTGAGGCCCCCGGGCCGAAATCCGGCGATATATTCGCCCGGATTGGATGTAAAACGGGCGTGGGTGGGAGCAAACTTCCAGTCGCACCCCGGCGTTCGCGGATATAGTTTCAAAATGGCGTCTTCCCGCCCGCTACACAAAAGCATCGCACAGAGTTCGGCGATCTGATCAGCCAGAATTCGGCGATCGAAACAGAAACTAGACTAGACTAGAACAGGCTCGTCGGCGGTGCCTTCCTGCGCCTCCTCGGGCGGTGTAGTTTCGTCCGCCGAAGGGGACGTCGTTGAAGGGCAGGACGGCGACGCAGTCGACGCAGTCGACGGAGGGTGGAGGATGGCTTGGCGATGAGCATCGTACCAAGCCCGCGTCTCCTCGTCCATCGCAGTGTCGTTGCCGCCGATCAGGAACGCCAGGTCGGTGTTCCTCTTCTTCGCCGCCGATGTTGTCTGGAGCAAGGCGATCCGGGTGCCCTGGTTGGCGAGCATCTGTTTCCAGCGCGCGTCGTACTTGGTGTCTCTCCCGGCGCTGTGCGCCCTCGCGTCGGCCCATCATTTCTCGAAAGACGCCTGCAATCTGTCGGCCGGAGCCCCCGACTTCTTCATCTCTTTCAGCTTCTTTTGGCCGAACTCGGGGCGGCCCGCCGACGCGGCAGCGGCGGGAGCGTCGGGGTTGTACTGCTCGTCCTTGTTCTTGGACAGGGTCCGGCGTACTTCGGCCCACTTCTCGCAGTCCTCGATGCGGGCGAAGACGTTGAGGTACTTGAACTGCTGGCCGTCGGAGTCGTCGCCGTACATGTCGAACGCCCGCCGCATCTGCACAGAGAAGCCGCGGCGTAATCACAAATCGGCGATCCAATGTCGACGGAGAACAGCGAGTACCTTGGCCTCAAAGTCAGCGCCGCTAATCGGACGATCGGCGATCTCCTCTTGTATGCCGTGCCACTTGTTGCACGCCGCCTGCATGATCCCCCAATGCGTGGCCATGGCCTTCTCGCCGCGAACCATCACCGTCTTGTTGAAGTAGGGATCGACGAGTTTGCGCTCGTCGAACGCCGTCTTGACGCGCTGCCAATATGTGTCGAAGTTTTGATTGGCGCCGGTGATGCCGTTCATGGAAACGGTCTTCCAAGCTTCGGCGAGGCATTCCTCTTCTTTGCCCGTCGTTCGGCGGCGGCATCCCGTACGAGAGCGGCCCTCGGCGCAGGGCAGGCGAGATGCCCTCGTGCATCCCGTCGGCGTCGTACTCCGGCGGCGATGGGGTGAACCTCGACATGGCGGGGATGCAGGTCTCGTGGAACATCGGCGACGACGCGGCCGGCGAGTAGGTGGAAGGTGAGCCGATCGTACCTTGGATTGGCCATGAACCGGCGGGGAATTGGCCGACGCGCGGCTGTCCCATGGCCATGGAGACCAGCCTCGCCTGCTCGTCCGCCGCCGCCGCCGCCCTCTTCACCGCGAGCTTCTTCTCCCTCTCCGCCCTACCGCGAGTTTCGGTCTCCCGGCGCGCCACGTCCGCCGCCCACGCCGCGTTGGTCATGCCAGGCGGCCTCTCTTTGGGCGCCCGCGGCTTCCTCGTCTTCGGCGCGCCGTCGTCGGCGATCCTCTTCGGCGGCATGGTGGTGGCAGAGAAGAGGAGGAGCTGCAACTGTGGGGGATTTCGGCGGGGAAATGGGTATATGCGGCGCATTAATGGCGGGAAACGGAATTAATGGCGGGGAACTACCCTTTCTCTCGCCGACACCGCGGGCCCGCTCGCCATTTCGTGCGTTTTTGTTTCGTTCGGAGTCCCCGAGCGCGCCTCGGAAAGCCGGGGACGGCCTGGGCTCGCCGGATGGATGAAAGCCCAAATCCGGGCGAAAACGAGGAACCGGGGGCGTGGCTGGGCCGAATATCGCCGTCCGGATGTAAAAAACGGCCTCCGAGGCCCTAGTCGGGGGGACGGCTGGAGATGCTCTAAAGGGTGACCTTTAGTCCCGGTTTGATCCACGATCCGGGACTAAACGGCCAGGGGCATTAGTCCCGGCTGTTGGCTGAAATCGGGACTGAAGGGCCCTTTTGAACCGGGACTAATGCCCCCTGGCCCATATTTTCAAATGAACCGGGACTGATGGTCCCTTTAGCTGCAGATCGAATTTGGTTCGGGACTAATGGGACGAATGGAAGCCCTTTTTTCCACTAGTGTTGCGTTGCAAGTTTGCAACCACATTTATCCGGATCAACCGATTTATCTCTTGGGGAAGAGGCTCGCGAGGACGACGTCTGCCCTATCCACGAACCCAATCGGCACTGCTGAAACTGCCGTCGTTATCATCGTAATCCTACTGCAGAGCAAGCTAGCTGCAAGAGAATCGTCCAGCTTATTCCGCTCTTCTGCTTTTGCAACGTAAAGGTACGTGAGTCAAACCCTCCCAATCGCTCCACCAAACCAGATCTTCCAATCTTTACTAGATGTACATGCGTTTATCTTCCAATCAAGATCGACAAAAGTTGCAGATGGCTAAGGATCTCTTCATGTGCTATATACCAGCAAACTGCGTAGGTCAGGCAGGAAGATCTGGGCAGGTGCGTGCATGGACGCCGGACCGCTGCTCACCGCCGTCGTGGTCGTCATGGCGGTCGTCCTGCTCGGGCTACTCACATGGTCTGCCTTGAAGTGGAGGAAGGGCGGGGATGAGCCGTATGGCGATGATCATGATGGGCGCCGTTTCCACATGGGCAGAATCGACTCTCCCTGCCGCAGCGAGTTCTCCTACTCCACCGAGGCCACCACGGAGAACGAGTTCGTCATGGCGTCTCGGCTGCGGCACGACGTCTACTGAAAGAGAATTTGATTAGTATTTTCGTTTTATCTTGTACGCGTTGAAACTTGAAACTGTGTGCCTGTGTACGTACGCAGTGATCGTGTTATTTCTTTGTTCTATTTCAAGTTTTCAACTGATCAAGACGAGATGAGTTCTAGCCTCTAGGGTCTACATGATAGATCCAAGATCATCACGCATTTTCTTTCCATCTTGTATTAGTGATCATCGTTGCCGAGCAGCTCCTAATTCCTAGGCGTGATGGGGTGGTTCGGCTGTGCAGGTCTTCATTGGTGCGAATCTTTCCCATCTCTTCTTCAAAGCTCATCTTCAGAATCGAGTCCTCTTTGGTATGGGCTTCATGAGGCCAGTGTGGCGAGATTTTTTCCAGTGGTGTTTTTTTTGGTGAAGTCAAGTAGCTGGTTCGTGGAGAAGTGCTGATGATGACACCAACGAGCAATCTCGATGATGACTCTCTCTCTCTCTTTGACGGTGTGTGTGCGGCTCATGTGGGTAGCCAGGTTGGTCATGTACGCTTGGCTAGGGATGGTTTTAGCCGGATTTTCTGCAAATTAGTTGGACAATTCTCTTTTCCTTAATCGATGAGATGAGGCCAAGCTTTTACCTCCATTAAAAAAAATCCCTAGGCGATTTGTTGTTCGCGGCACCCCAAGTTCCGTGCGTTACTATATTATCCTAGTAGAGAGCCATTCTTCTGCAAAGATTATACCTTGGAACATGCCCACGATAGGGCCGTCGTGATAGATTCACAAAGTTTCCATGTGGGACCTAACAATTACTGTTATTTTAATTTTTCTTTCTAGTTTTCAATCCACCCTTTGGAGTTTGATCGGGCGGCTCAGCCTCGTCGTGCCGCGGTTCCACCTTCTTTTTTTTTAACATGGTACCAACATGCCAAATCAATTAGTGGCGGCCTATTTCATTCGATGTTTCAAGCTTCGTGGGACAACTTATGAGTGTCATTTTCTCTGGATCAAACCGGTGTGCAAAACAAAGTAGATTCCACGTTAGAATATGGTACTACCACGTTCTGTCCCGAACTGGATCAATGACAATGCCAGCGGTGGCCGTCTTGTCCTCGTCTTCGACCTTTAACCTTATCTGGTTGTACCCAGAGTATGCGTCGAGAAACGAGAGATGCTCGCAACCAGCGGTGGAGTCGATGATCTGGTCAATTCGAGGTAGAGGGAAGTAATCTTTCGGGCAGTGCTTGTTCAGCGCCATGAAGTCGATGCACATCCTGTAGATCTTTGTGTCCTTCTTCTCTCTGATGAATTTTGCCTCGAGGAGGCGATTTATCTCTTCGCCCATTGCTCGGGCCTTCTCTGGGTTGTAGCGTCGCATTGACTGCTTGATTGGCTTTGCGTTCGGAAAGATCTTTAGCTCGTGCTTGGCGAGTTCCCTGGGGATGCCTGGCATATCTGCTGGACACCAGGCGAACATCCTCCAATGCTCACAGAGGAACTCGACGAGCACGCTTTCCTATGCGGGGGAGAGAGAATTCGACACCCACGCGGTCTTGGTTGGATCTGTTGGGTGGATCTGATGCTCTCGAGTATCTTTGTTGGCGTCGAATGAGAGCTCTGGGGCGTTCTGCTGCGCCGGTGGATTGACGTCCATGCTGGTGCTCTCCCTGATATGGTGGAGCTCTTCATGTACTCCGAATGTCTGGGACATGCTGTTGAAGTCTTTGTCGTAGTTTTCTGAGCGGGCGAAGCTTCTGCTGATCGTCAGTGGTCCTTTGTTTGCGGGCATCCACAGCTTGAGGTAAGCATAATGCGGTACTGCCATGAATCGGGCGAACGCTGGTCGCCCGAGAATAGCGTGATACTGCGAGGGCCAATCGACGACCTCGAACTCGATCTTCTCTTTCCTGAAGTTTGATGGAGTGCCGAAGATAACGCCCAGGTGTATTGCCCCCAACGGATACGTCGGTTTTCCTGGGATGATTCCATGAAAGGACGTCTCTGTCGGCAAGAGGTTGTCCATCGGGATCTTGATCTTCCGTTATGTGTCTGCATAGATGAGGTTCAAGCTGCTCCCTCCATCCATGAACACTTTTTTGGATGTGAAGCCTCCTATCTGCGCTTCGAGGACCAAGGCGTGGTGTCCAGGGCACGGGATCTTCGGTGGATGATCTAATCGGTCGAAGCCGATCGGATGCTCTGACTAGTTCAGATATTCGGGCGTGGTAGGCAGTGCGTGTTTGGCGTGGAATACCTCCCTTGCATGCTTCCGCTGGTCTTTATTCGTCGGGCGCCCTCTCTAAATCATGGGCACGAAGCCTCGTGGTGGCGGGAACGCCTCTTCTTCGACGGCTGGCTGCAGTGGCTCGACTTGCTGGATCGTGGTGGCTTGATGGCCCTGTTGTACCACGTTTGCTGGCGGGTTAGGCGGTGGTGGTGGAGAGTTGTAAGCTATCGCACCTGCCACCGGCTGCTCGGTTTGCATCCTCTCCTGAAGTGCTCAACTGAGGCGAAGGAATTCTCTGCACTCAATGAGGAGATAAGTGGGTCTTCGTATCCCATCTTTATCGAGGTACGTGTGTCTTGTGCACCCCCATCGAGCATCTCTTCTGCTGACAGCTGTGGCTGATCACGTCGTCGGCGCCACTCCGTTTTTAGCCTCGAATCGCGGCCAGCGCTCCTGCTACTACTGCCGTAGTAGTTGTTCCCTCGTCGCGGTCCATCGCGATTATCGTCACGGTCCTCGTTTACGTAGCCTGCCGCTACCATATCCGTGGCGTCCGCGTCGTCGTAGCGGTTCCGACGACCTTTCTTTCGGGAGCTGGTGTGAAACTGATCTTTTGCATCGATGTCACGCTCCGCTAATCGGCGGTGGCTTCTAGGTGCCACGATGGAATCTTCTCCATCAGCCCACTCGTTCGCCAAGCTCATGAGATGGTCAACGGTCTTCGGCTTGCAGCGCCCCAGTTCCTCCTTGAAGTCGCGTCGGATGAGACCGTCCCGAAAGGCGTCGATGGCTCTCTCGGGCGAAATATTTTCCGCCGTGTTGCGGAGACTGATCCATCGTGAGATGTATGACCTCAGATTTTCTCCGGTCCTTTGTACGCACAAGCGCAACTCTTCGAACGACGTGGGCCGTCGTCAGGTGCCTCGAAAGTTGGCGATGAACGCTTGCTGAAGCTCCTCCCAAGAGCGAATGCTGTCCGAAGCAAGGTTGTTCAGCCACGCCCTTGCGTTGTCCTTCAAGTGCAGTGATAGCAACTGGAGAGCATTATCTCTAGATCCATCGCCGATGGTGATGGTGGTCATGAAGTCATCGAGCCAAATTCGAGGGTCTTGCTGCCCATTGAATTTGACTACACCGTCGCTAAGCTTGATCCCTTTCAGCAATGGTGTGGAACGGATCAGGAGGCTAAAGCACTCTGCTCCGCACAGCCCATCGTGATTACTAGCGAACGCTTCCAGATCGCGTTCCTCCTCGAAGCGACGCGCATTGCGTCGCGCACGTCCATTGTCGACTCTGTTCTGAGCCAAGCCATGTCGAAGCTCTCCGTTGATAGGCTCCACCACTTGAGTCCTGGGCGCGACTGCTGGCGCTGCTGCTGGGTGTCTGGGCTATTCGACTGGCGGGATGGCCCTTCTCGGCGTCGTTTTGCGCCCTTGGTTAGTTGTGCCATGAAGCACCCTAACTCCTAGCGCCAGATTCCGCAGATGCCTCATATGCTCGTTGTCGTTGGCTGCGTTCACAGCAATATATGCTGCTGTTGCCATAATCACGGCTTCCTTGGTCTTGGGTAGCAGATCTGCTTCATTAAACTCTGCTTCCAAATTTTGGGCGACGTTGTGTATGTCGGCCCCAGGCTGGATGTGCGACCGCGTCCTATGTTGGACACTCGACGAATAGTGAGACGATCGCTTGGCCCGTCTTCTGCTGGACGCGTCGGCCTCATCCCTGCGTCGCTCCAAGATGCGCCTATCGGCGCTAATCTGGTCCTTCTGCTCCTGGACGATGAATCGGAGCGCAGCTAGCTCATGCGGGCTCGGATTAGGGCCCATATCTGCTTCACCCGCGTACACTCTCCTTGCGTACCAGATCTGGTCTTGTGTTATGAACTGTCGACCGGTATTCGACCGGTTTCGACCGTCATTGGCTCTGTGCTCGTTCCCATCTCCGTGCGACACCATCATGCAGTGTCCTCCGAACGGTGGGCTCGAGTCATCACTGATTTCGCCCAACGCTAGAGGATAAACGTCGTCGTCTTCGATGTATGATCCGACCTCGATCATGATATCTGAGTCGTAATCGACCATGTATGATTGCTTGATGCGGCAGATTCGCTCGAGTATGAGCTATCCGAATTGCCTATCTTCCCCCTGGCTTCGGGGTAGACGTTGTCGTCGTCTGAACACGTGTAGTCCGAGTACAGCCCTTCGACATAATCAGGGTCATAGGGCGCAGTACGGAGCGTGAGGGCATTGAGAGCCCGCTCGCACTCGGATATCATCGGGTAGACAGCTGCAGTGCCTCCCTGAGGATCTTCGCAGCCGGCGATCTCGTGAGACGAGAAATCTCCGGCGCCCACGTAGTGGTATGCGTCACAATCAGCGCAGTATGCGGTGGTTGGGGATGGAGGTGGATCTTCGAAGTCGTTCGACCCTACTGATGGGGTCGAAAGTTTCAGCCTTGGTTCCTCCCCCGATAACGCCAGCGGTATGGTCGTCGAGGGATTGCCCTCGATAGCTGGTGGCGTGCTTGGAGCCGCTGCGGGCGGCGTCGAAGCACTGACGGAGATCAGCTCCGCAACTCCGTCATTGTTCACATGGAAGTTGAACAGTCCGAAGGCCATGTCGAAGCCTCCGTCACCGCCGAGACTGCTCCTGTCATCGGCTGCGTTTGGCGATGCAGTGTCGATGACGGCCGATCTAGCAATGTCGACCTCAGTTCCTGGTGAGGTGGCATTGAAGATGGCCGGCACAGCGATGCCGACGGCGATGGCGGAGTCGATGTCGATCTTGGCATTGGTGTTGAAATTGATGGCAGAGTCGATGTCGATCTTGGTGTGGGTGTCGAGTGGCGTAGCAGAATCGATGGCCATGGTTGATGTCGGGCCGTCGAACCTTGGCGATGCGGTGATGTTGTCGATGGTTGGTGAAGGAGCTGGCGAATCCATAGATCCAGATCCCATCGTCCCCACGGTCGGCGCCAATTGACGAGGTTCAACCCCAGCAATGCTCATGTTTGTGGGCTTTCGAGACATGTAGCGTATGTGGGATCCGGCGAACTCAACGGCGATCAGACGAAAGCAGAGGGACATGAGGTTTTACCCAGGTTCGGCCCCCTTTGTAGGATAATGACCTACGTCCTGCTTGTCTAACTTTTTATTGGTGGGGTGGCTACAATGGAGGTGTTACAATGACGGCGTAGATTGGATCTAGCCGAGAGTAGAGAGCTCTAATGTTTCAAGCGCTCTGGCGTGAAGTGGTGAAAAAGTGTCTAGCCGCTTCGGGACCTCCCTCCCAGCCTTTTACATGCGAAGGCTGGGTCTCAGGATTGTCCACCAAGCAAAGTACAGATAGGGTCGGTTTTGAACAACCCCTAGTCGAAAGCTAATCCAACTTGGACTCTTCGAGCCTTTGCTTGTACGCCAAGTACTACTCCTAAACCGCGTCAGGCCGCTGTCTTTATGGGCCTTGCAATTCCTTCGACAGTGATCCCTCCTGGGCTGAAAACCAGGTAGGCGAATATCGAGGGCCTATTTGTCATTCCTTCGTCACCACCCCTAACAACAACAACAAAGACAATATTAATTTTCTACAAGAAAAAGTTAACTATATTTGTATTATTTTTTGAAAGAGACGCAAAAGATTTGCCTTAATTCATTGAATAAGAAGAAGAAGAGAGTGAGTTCAAGTTCAGGTTATAGGACACCCACGACAAACCAAAGAGCAGATACTCTCCCAGAATTAAAAGACCCATGTGTTTAGCACCCTAAAATCCAAGATCTGGCTTCAAGCTTAATCTTGCAAAGATAATGGTTGGCAAGGTGCTTTTCATCTTGATTATTCTTGTGTTTCGCTCATTCCAAAGCTCCCAAGAGACAAGCATACTAAGCGACGTGAAGCCACTCCACCAAGCTTCAATGTTATCAAAGGATAACCAAGTCGAGGGGTCCAAATTGTGTAGAGTCCAAGACAATCTTTTATCATAGTCCAAAGACGGACGAAGATTAGTAGGCATTTGAAAACAAGCCGAGTTGCACTTTCATTCTCGCACCGACAAAGAGGAAAAACTCTTCCATTCGGCCAACCTCATTTTTCAAGGCGGTCTCACTAGTCGAAAAATGGACATCAATACCGGTTCCAGAGGCCCATTTGTACCGAAAATCAAACCGGTACAAAAGATTCAGGACAAAAGCCCCCCCCCCTTTGGTACCGGTTCCTTACAAACCGGTATTAAAGGGGCCTCCACGTTGGCTCCCAGGAGAGTGCAGGGCTAGGGACCTTTGGTACCGGTTTGTAACATGAACCGGTACCAAAGGGTGGCTATAGTGTCGCGGCAGAGAATTCAGGGTTTAGGGTTTTAGGAGGGGTTTAGGGGTATCGGACCGTTTCATCGTACGAGGATCGCGTCGATGCGCCAGAAACGCGTTTAGATTTAGGAGTACATGAAGATCAAGGTAATGCATATCAACTTGGTGCATATAATATAACACATGTAATTGCATAAGATCGCAAATTAAGTAGTACATGCATGAAGATCGATCTTCATGCATAGTGGTACTCTCCGAGGCATACTATCTATTACATGTAGCATAGTGGTACTCTCCGAGTCAAACTATATATTACATGTAGATCTTCATTCATAGTGGTACTCTGCGAAGTTAGGTATGATGTCCCGAAGGAAAAATCCCGCCAATTCCTCGCCAATTGCTTTGAAGCGGTGCTCGATTGGGATCCTGTCACGCTTTCTTGCCAACTGTAAAAGAATGAGATTCAAATGAATACAAGAGCTATGTATATATATATATATATCAAATCACAATCAAACAATTATGACTGAAACTTAGCACAAGTTATGGTAACAAAATAAATTTGTGAATATTGTTTTCGTACCTCTCTATTCCTTTGATTATTCGTTCTCTCGCTGACAATCTTGTGGATGTACTCGCAAACGTAGTATCCACATAGATTAGTCCCCTCAGGTTGTTTCGCACATTTCTGTACAAGAATATAATTCAATCAAATAATAATCAAGTATGATAAAGGTGTGTGAACCTAGGTAGTACTACTTACTTTGTTCGCACGCCATATCAGCTTCGGTTTCCATCCACCGGTCGGATCTTCCTGGATGAACGTTTGCCATACGCTGCCCGACAAAAGAAAATGCATAAAAGAGTTATTAATTTGTTGATATCAGGAAATTAACGAAAAAACCGATAAGAATTAAAATTACCTTTTGAGCATATCAAAAGCCGACTTGTATAGTATAGGCTCTTTGGTTAGTGAGTCAAAGACTTCAACATCTCCATCGTACATTTTAATGACGATAAGAATAAAGTGGAACCTGCGCACGTTTAAATATGCAGTGTCATAGATATAAGTCATCAGTTAAAATTTTAACATATGGTGAGCAAAATAGAATGTGTTATAAGACAGTTACACTTACTTGAAGTTGTAAGGCCAAAGTATTATCTTTTTGTCACGTTGTCGCTTCAAAAACCTTAGCAAAGTCTGCGGTGTATCCTTGCTATAGATGGGATCTTCTATGGTTTTTTCATGCATTGTATCTGGGTCAATGAACCCAATGTCCGTGATTTCATCCCTTTTGCATTCGAGCTTCTTCGATCTGCATAATATAGCGCACAAAAGATTAAATTGAGGATAATTTGCAGACAATGAATGAGCTGAGCTAAAGACTTCTCAAATTATATTAATAAATCACTTACAGACAATAGCAACTGATGATAGATTTGTCGATGGCCCGGAGATTGTATAACTGAAAAAGTTCGAGGAAGTCAACGCTCACAGAGTATTCTTGGAAGTAGTGCTCATCCTTAACTCGCACCATGATAGCATCAATCCCTCTCTTTGTGGCATTAGTGTACCACGCATTCAAATTACGCATACATGTTGGTAGCGACCTGATATTCTCGACCAGATCTTTCCCTTGAACAAATTGATATACTACTTCAGCGATGGGGTAATCAATTGTGTTTTGTCGAGAACTTTCAACGGCCTTCTCGTCAAACACCTTGAGAGGGGGGACCGATTGAACGGGTTGTTCTCCGAGCTGGTACACTTGTTCCCTAGTTTTCGCCGAGACCACCGATTGATCGGGTTTTTTCACCTCCACCATAGCGTCATACGACTTTTCAATAGAACGCCTATAGTCAGATGGCGGCGATGGTGCAGGGTCATATAGATTCTCAACGGTACGAATAACTTTCACTGGATCTAGAGTCTTCTCAAAAGGTATCTCTGGCACTTTCTTAGCAAAATGTTTTGCCACCTCGGACTTAGAGATTTCGCTGCATTCCTCGATAGTTCTTTCCCAAGGTAACTTCTCAATAGGCGGTAGTGGTTTCTCCTTTCTAGGTCTCTTCCTAGGCGGCGTACCGTTCTGCTTAAAAAACGCAGTCTTACGCGGAGGATCTTGAGATGGTGGACTCGCGCTGGGGTCCCTCCAGGAAAATCAAGCTCCATTGTTTCAAAACCCGGAACAACGTCATCCACCCTGACACAAACACAGCCAGCTGGAATGGGCATATGATGGTGCGTTGCTCCATCTTCATTTGGGTAAACATAGCCGACCGCCACCTTAACGGACACGTTCCTCATTTGCACCTGTAGCTCGCAATCTGTCTTCTCCGTGACATAATCCACAGGGTAGCTTCCTCCACATTCAAGATGTGAGGAACCCACACTGCTTCTTCGCTGAGATGGGGCGGCATCGGCTTGAGGATTTTGTAGAAACAGCGGCTGATCAGGTGCCCTCTGATTTTTCTCAAGCACCTCCACCCTATTTATCAATTCCGCTAACTTGTCTAAGTCCTGCTTCTTCTTTCTCGAACGGCTTCTATAAGTGTCAGCGCACTCCGGCTATGCTTCCTTCATGGTGACACCTAGGAGGGCTCGTATCCGTCCAACGTGTTCCGCATTCCCAAGAGCGAGTGTCAGCTCGTCATTCTCTCTATCGGGAATGTACTCTCCCTTTCTAACTTTTTCAATTGCATCTATAAGCTGCGTCGTGATTGCTTTAATTTTTTCCTTCCATTTTCCCTTTGCAACGATCTGCCCTGTCTTTGGGTCCAACCCTGCCCCATGCACGAACAACCAGAACTTGGACCGGTCGGGCCAGTCCCATGTCTGTGGAGTGATTCCTGCCTCCATCAGTTTAGCTTCAAATGCTCTCCACTTCGGAATGGCAGTCTTGTAGCCACCTGACCCCAAATGATGGAAATGTTCCTTCTTTGAAGCATTTTTCGTATTTGTGACTGATCGGGACACAGCAGTAGAAGATTTCTTATAGCTCTTAAATACAGGCCAGTGATCTTTTATCTTCACTAGACTTCCAGTGAATACTGGATCTTCATCTTCATATCTGGCCCATAAATTTTTCTTCAAGGTCTCGAATTGTGTGGCCATCTTCTTAAGAGTCCATTCCTTGACTTTCTTCTTCTGGCCTTCCGTCATGTCTTCCGGTAGGCTGAAGTGTGTCAGTAGACTGTCCCAAAGAAAAAGTTTTAGAGTATCATTGACATAACTAGCTTCAGCCCCCGCGTTCTTCGGCTTATGCCACTCTGCAATGCTGATCGGTACATGGTCCCTAACAAGAACTCCAGCTTGGTTTATAAATTTACGACAGTGCTCTTTGGGATCCACCGGTTCACCACTATCCTTAAATGCGGTGAGGGCTAACCTATCCTCGCCCTTTAGACGTTGCGTCGGGCCTCGTTGCTTTTTAACAGATTTGCTCGATGATCCAGAAGGCTAAAAGAAAAATGATTCGTTAATAAGTGTAATACAAATAAATCAATGCATCTAGTGATGAACATATAGCCTTGATATACACCTCGCCGGAGTTTGTTAATGACACTTCGTTGTCTCTTCTTTCTTCAGACTCAAGTCCCTCACCGACATCGTTCAAAAATTGTGAGCCGAAATCATCGTCATCTCCATCGGGTTCTCCATTGGGTTCCGGTCCACGGGCACTCTCAAATATCAATTTCTGCACCATTTCTTCTTGCTCCTCATCTCGGATGAAGGTGTCGTCCTCCATAGCTCAATGTCACTACAAAATTAAGTGCAATTATTTGATTCATCATGTCATATTCATCTTATTATAGGTTTCTAGGTTTTAACTTAAAATGTTAAAATAATTGAGTTAATTATTTCTCATGGTTGAATTGAGCACATAGAGCTAATTACTTATTTACTTAATGGAAGTTAAGAAATAACCTTAAATACAAGTTACTATTTCATTATTAAGGTCCTCCATAATTTTAATACTTCATAATTAGTTATGGAAAGTAACTCCAATGTTTAAGTGCTAATGGCAAAGCTGAAATTAAGATCCTATAATAATGAAATAGTATCTACAATAAAGTTGTTTGAGTGTAAAAATATTTTCTACATAAGTAGGGGAATTATTCGATTCCTACATTTGATTGAAATTTATATTCAAAAATTGTACTTAAACATGTTTTATAATTCAATTCAAAATTATTTCACACAAGTATATAATCTTACAGTATAAACAGATAGCTTTTATTTTTGTGATCATTTTGGTATATTACTTGTATTTTTCTGATTAAAATTGAATTAGTTATGAATTTTTGAAGTTTCTAGTATTTTCAAAAATATCTTTTTGTACCGAGTCTAGTCTTAGCCCGCGACACTGACCAGTGGGCCAGAGCCACGTCAACAGCCACGTGGGCGTAGGCCAAGTCAAAATGTTTGACTGGCGTGGTTTGACGGCGGCAATCGCTGGAGACGGCTCCGGCGACCAATCCCTGCGGGCGTGGCGGCGGCGTGGAGCACGGCGTGGCGGGGGGCGCCGTGACCAAATGGTCACCGGAGTGGCTCCGGCGACCAATCCCTGCGGGCGTGGCGGCGGTCGTGGCGCGGCGTGGAGCACGGCGTGGCGGGGGGCGCGGCGTGGCAGGTGCGGCGTGGCGGCCGTGGCGTGGCGGCCGTGGCGCGGCGTGGCGGCCGTGGCGAGGCGAGGCGCGACGGAGCTGCGGCCGGGCGTGGCGTGGCCGGCGAGGCGAGACGCGGTGGGGGGCTCTGCCGGAGGGGAAGGGGAGAGGAGCGAGAAGGGGCGGCGCACCTCGTTGCTCCGGGCGACGGCGACGGCGATGGCGGGGCTCTGCTGGGACGACGGCGATGGCGGGTCTCTGCTGGGACGACGGCGACGGCGGGGCTTCTGTATGTGTGTGCGTGTGTGTCGGTGGGTCGTGGAAGAAAACGGCCTGAAGGCCTTTGTTTTTGTTTTTCTGAAATTCCTTTCCTTTTGTTTTGCACTTTTATCCTTTCATACCGGTTCTGTCCACCAACCGGTACCAAAGGCTTTTTTATTTTTCTTTTGATTTTTCTGTTGCTGTTTCTTTTGATTTTCGTTTGATTTTTCTTTTGCAGTTTCTATTGATTTTCGTTTCATTTTTCTTTTGCAGTTTCTTTTGATTTTTGTTTGATTTTTCTTTTGCAGTTTCTTTTTTGATTAGTTATATTTGATTTTATTTTTGATTTTTCTTTTGATTAGTTATACTTGATTTTATTTTTGAGTAGTTATATTTGATTTTATTTTTGATTAGTTATATTTGATTTTTGATTAGTTATATTTGATTTTCTATTTTCTTTTGATTAGTTATATTTGATTTTCTTTTTGATTAGTTATATTTGATTTTTCTGTTGTAGTTTCTATTGATCATATGTTCGCTTAATAATTAAGTGTCGGTTGGCGCGGCGGCACGCTGCGTCCGTGAGAGGAAAAGGGCGGGAAGAAAAGGGCGGGAAGAAAAGGGCGGAAAGAAAAAGGGCGGGAAAACGATTGAACTGAAAAAGAAGTACATATCTCAACTGAAAATTAAGATACATGGCCAGATTAAGTCACAATCGGCCGAGCTTGTTTTCGAATGTTGGAGTGATTCAGTCATAGTCGTGCCGAGCCCTATAAACGTCGCCACTGTAGTCATCGTAGTCGCCGGTGTCATCGTCGCTGGCATCGGGGTCGCGGTAGTCGAACCTCGACGGGTGAGCACGCGTGGGCTGAGACTGAGGGTAGCGCAGGCGGGGGCCACGGTAGGCCATGACGCCCTGGAGAGTCCGGCCGCGCCACCATAGCCGACGGCCGGCCTCGTTGAAGTTCGAATGAGGCGAGCCGTCCTCCTCGTGCCTGGCAAGCGCACTCTCACGCCGATTGATGAAGAAGCCGTCCCAAGTCGGGTTGTAGTCGGGATGCCACTGAGGATTCCTCCGCTGCTCTGGCGTGAGCTCGAAGTAGTAGTGGTTCGTGATGGCCATCTGGCGCGCCACACTGATACGTCTCCAACGTATCTATAATTTTTGATACTCCATGCTTGTTTTTACACCATTTACCTATTGTTTCGTTACACTTAGTGGCACTTTTATGCATTTTCCAAAACTAACCTATTAACGAGTTGCCACAATGCCAGTTCCCCGTTTTCTGCTGTTTTTGTGTTTTAGAAGTGATACATAGGAAAATATTCTCGGAATTGGACGAAACAAGTTCCTGAAGTCTTATTTTACCCAGAAGCTTCCAGAGATCCGAAGAGGAGTAGGAGGGGGGCCACCAGGGCCCCACACGCATGGGCGGCGCGGCCACCCCCTGGCCGCGCGGGCCCCGCGTGAGGGAGCCTGGCTCCACCTCTGACATCGCCCCTTCGCCTATAAAGACCCCCCGACGGAAAAAACCTAAGTACCCGATCAGATTTCCAGAACACATCGCGATCCGCCGCCACCGTCGACCCGAAGATCGGGAGGGTCCAGAAGCTCTTCCCGGCACCCTGCCGGAGAGGGGAATCGCCACTGGAGGTCTTCTTCATCGCCATGCTTGCCTCCAGAGCGACGAGTGAGTAGTCTACCTTAGACTATGGGTCCATAGCAGTAGCTAGATGGTTGTCTTCTCCACCATGTGCTTCATGTTTAGATCTCATGAGCTGCCCTACATCATTGAGGTCACCGTTATGTAATTCTACATGTTTGGTTTGTTGGGATCCGATGAATATTGGTGTTTATGATTAAGTTGCTGTACTGAATTATATCTTTTGTTATCTCTATGTTGTTTATGATCTTGTATGCTCTCCGTTGTTAGTAGCTATCTTGGCCGAGTAGTTGCTAGTGACTCCAAGAGGGGGTATTTATGCTCGATAGTGGGTTCATGCCTCTATTTCACCTGGGGGAGCGACAGAAACCTCTAAGGTGGTAGATGTGCTGTTGCTACTAGGGAGAAAACAACATTCATATGCTCAAGGGCATATGCTTTGTTTACATTACACACTTTGCTTAATGCAATTATCTGTTGTTCGCAACTTAATACTTGTGGAGTTCTCGGATTGATTCACCACAAGTGGATTATTAGTCATAGATGCAGTTGGATGGCGGTCTATGTATTTTGTTGTAATGCCCAGAGTAAATCTCATAGTGATCTTCTTGACATATCGCGTTATCTTTATTCTATCAATTGCCCAACTGTAATTTGTTTACCCAGCATGTGTTATTTTATCTATGGAGAGACACCACTAGTGAACTGTGGATCCCGGTCCTATTTACATCATATTGCTATCATCTGTTTACTTTACTCGTACTGTTTACTTTACTCGCATACTATATTGTTTTCCACTCGATACGCTCATAATCTTTGTTTCAAGCAAACCGGTGAGATTGACAACCTCATCGCAAGTTGGGAACAAAGTACTTGGTTGTGTGTGTGCAGGTTCCGCATCACCTTCAGTCGTCATTGTCTCTCCTCTCCTGATCGATATTAAACCTTGGTTTCTTAACTGAGGGAAAACTAGCCGCTATACTCATCATACCTTCCTCTTGGGGTTCCCAACGGGCTGGTTATCCACCACGCACAAGGACAGTCTGCTCCCACGTCAACTTGGCACCATCAGTAATTTCCTGGCGCCATCAACCAGTAGCACACACCTACCGAGACAGGAGGGACCGGTACACCTCTGACGCTCAGCATCCAGCCGGTGGGGACGCGGTAGCCCGGCGGGCAGGGGTAGTTTGAGGCGCAAAGCGCCTCCGCCTCCCGGGGGGTTAGAGATACGATGGAAGCCATGGAAGAGAGTGATGAGGTTTGCAGATATGAGTCTAGATGTGATATGTAAATGGAGGCCAAGCTTACATATATATAGTGAAAAATGGCGGGAAGACGGAGGCGGGAAGCGGTGGAAGGCGCGGGAAGAAAATAGGCGGGAACGCAGTGGCGTGGGGAACCATCTAACCTTTAGTCCCGGCTGGTGGGTACAACCGGGACTAAAGGTGGTTTTTGTGTCATCTAACAAAACTGTCGGCAGGATAAGGACGCATGGGTAACCTTTAGTCCCGGCTGGTGGGTGCAACCGAGACTAAAGCTGTCGGCAGGATAAGGATGCATGGGTGGATGCACTGCTCGATGAGATAAAGCATGTAGCGCACGACGCCCCTGTCGGAGAGGCGGGAAGCGGTGGAAGGCGCGGGAAGAAAATAGGCGGGAACGCAGTGACATGGGGAACCATCTAACCTTTAGTCCCGGCTGGTGGGTACAACCGGGACTAAAGGTGGTTTTTGTGTCATCTAACAAAACTGTCGGCAGGATAAGGACGCATGGGTAACCTTTAGTCCCGGCTGGTGGGTGCAACCGAGACTAAAGTTGTCGGTAGGATAAGGATGCATGGGTGGATGCACAGCTCGATGAGATAAATCATGTAGCGCACGACGCCCCTGTCGGAGGAACAAGACAAAAGTAGAAGCGGCGCCGTGCCTATAAATGGAGCATCGATACGCCATGGCAAGCACAGCTCGAAGGCAGTGAGAGTTTCATCCCCATGGATAGAGGAAAGGGTTGGGAAATCTCCCGTGGCAGAGCTTCTCGAAGATGTCGTTGGTGCTCACGCCCTACGGCATCTTCGGAAGCTCTGCCTCGGAAAAATTTCCCTGCAAGCCCGTGAAAGACTCCATCTCCTCTAACAATGTTGGGTAAAGGATTGGGAAATCTCCCATGGCGGAGCTTCTCAAAGATGTCGTTGGTGCTCACACCCTACGACATCTTCGGAAGCTCCGCCTCGAAAAAATTTCCCTGCAAGCCCGTGAAAGACTCCATCTCCTCTAACAATGTTGGGTAAAGGATTGGGAAATCTCCCGTGGCGGAGCTTCTCGAAGATGTCATTGGTGCTCACGCCCTACGGCATCTTCGGAAGCTCCGCCTCGGAAAAATTTCCCTCATACAATAACATCATTACACAAAAAATAAATGGGAAAGTGATTTCCATATTGAGATACACAAGTTATGATCCCTATCTAGTCTTCTGAGTTTTCTTCTTGTGTTTCCCTTTCTTCTGATTGCGACGCAACCATGGACAATCTTCATTATTTAAAATGATGCTTGGGTCAGTTTTCACCTTGAATGGTGGAATATCATCAAACTTATTATAATCTTCTGACATGTCTGTCTTGTCCTCTACTCCCACGATGTTTCTTTTTCCTGAAAGAACTATGTGGCGCTTTGGCTCATTGTATGATGTGTCCTCTTGCCTTTCTTTTCTTTTTTTCGGTTTGGTAGACATGTCCTTCACATAAAAAACCTGAGCCACTTCACTGGCTAGGACGAATGGTTCGGTGTCGTACCCTAGATTCTTGAGATCCACTATAGTCATTCCGTACTGCGGGTCTACCTGTACCCCTTTTTCAGGTTGAACCATTTACACCGGAACAAAGGGACCTTGAAATTAGGTCCATAGTCAAGTTCCCATATCTCCTCTATGTACCCATAATATGTGACCTTCTTCCCATTGTCCTCTGCTGCATCAAAGTGGACACCACTGTTTTGGTTGGTGCTCTTTTTATCTTGGGCGAATGTGTAAAATGTATTCCCATTTATCTCGTACCCTTGAAACGTCGATATAGTCGAAGATGGTTGCTTGGCCAACAAGTATAGCTGTTCTTCATCAGTGACATTCATGAGACGTGTTTGCAACCAACCGCCGAAAGTCTTCATGTGTTCTCCATCAATCCAATCTTCACGTTGCTCCGGGTATTCAGAGCGTAAAATATTCTTGTGTTCCACTTTGTACGGAGCCACCAAGCTGGAATTATGTAGAATTGTGTAGTGTCCTTGAGTGAAAGAATGTCCGTCCATACACATTGTTGCTTTCTTTCCTAGCATGCCTTTTCCACGTAGTCTCCCCTCATAGCGCGATTCAGGAACACCGATCGGCTTAAGGTCAGGAATAAAGTCAACACAAAACTCAATGACCTCCTCTGTTCCATAGCCCTTGGAGATGCTTCCTTCTGGCCTAGCACGGTTATGAACGTATTTCTTTAAGACTCCCATGAATCTCTCAAAGGGGAACATGTTGTGTAGAAATACAGGACCGAGAACACTAATCTCTTCGACCAGATGAACGAGGAGATGCGTCATAATATTGAAGAAGGATGGTGGGAACACCAACTCGAAGCTGACTAGACATTGCACCACATCCTTCTATAAATTTTGTAGAGTTAGTGGATTGATCACCTTCTGAGAAATTGCATTGAGAAACGCACATAGCTTCACAATGGGTACTCGAACATTTTCCGATAGAAGCCCCCTCAATGCAACCGGAAGTAATTGTGTCATAATCACGTGGCAGTCATGAGACTTTAGGTTTTGAAACTTTTTCTCTGACATGTTTATTATTCCCTTTATATTCGACGAGAAGCCAGACGGGACCTTGATGCTACTCAGGACTTCAAAAAAGATCTCCTTCTCTTCTTTGCACTAGTAGGAAAACCCTTATAGGTGGGATGCAATTCTGTGGCGCACTAGCCAGCAGTGCGCTACAGAAATATGTCATTTCTGTGGCGCACCAAAAGACCATGCGCCACAGAAATAGGGTGGGACCCATGCCCTATCAGCCTCAATCATTGGTTCCTCTATTTCTGTGGCGCATCAGGGCTAGTGCGCCACAGAATTAGAGCATTTTGTGGCGCACCAAGACCCGTGCGCCACAGAATTCGGGTAATTCTGTGGCGCACTGGCCATGGTGAGCATTCTGTGGCGCACCAAGACCTGGTGCGCCACAGAATTAGCTCGTCCCCCCCCCCCCCGTCCCCCCCGTGGGTCGCCTTTTTAGTCTTTTAAAAAATAGAAGAAAATGATAAAAGGTTTGAAAAAAATTCAAAAAATCAGATTTAGTTATGTTATGTGATCTAGTAAGAAAAATAATAAAAATGAATTTTGATATTTTTTACAAAAAAACTTTATGTCTCGGTAAAATGGCCATAACTTTTGCATACGAAGTCGGATTAAAAAGTTTTTTATATGAAAAAGTATCTACACGAAAAGTTACATCCGAATTCAACGACCTATGGTCGTTTCGACAAATTTTAGAATCTCAAAATTCAAAAGGAAAAATAGACTTTTTCGCACTTTTATATTTTCAAATTTTTTTAATTTTTATTTTTAGATCAAAATTTATATTGGATTAAACTTTTGGATTAGTTATATACACACATATAGCACACATGCAGATATATACACACATATACACACATGCAGATATATACACACATACACACACATATATGCACACATACACACATATACACACATATACGCACATATACGCACACATACACACACATATACATACATATACGCACACACACACACATATATGCACATATATACACATATACGCACATATACGCACATATACACATATATATGTGCACACATGCATACATATACACACACATACACACATATACACACATATATGCACATACACATATATGCACATATACGCGGACATACATACACATATATGCACATATACGCAGACATATACGCACATATACATACACATATACGCACATATACGTGGATATACATACACATATACGCGGACATACACACACATATACACACATATATACACATATACGCACATATATGTACATATACACACATATATATGCACACATGTATACATATACACACACACATACAAACATGTACACACATATCCACACATATACGCACATATACGTACATATACACACATATATATGCACACATGCATACATATACACACACATACACACATGTACACACATATACACACACATAGACGCACATATATGCGAACATACATACACATATACACACATATACATAATATATATACACATATATACATATACACACACATATACATACATATACGCACATACACACATAAGCACACATAGGCCTTAAGAGGATTGATATGATAGTAATATCAATAAGAACTTGGGTAGGTTAGGGATAGCTCATGCACATAGAATGGAGAAGTTAAGCATGCTTAGCCCGGAGTAGTCTAAAGATGGGTGACCTAGCGGAAAGTCAAGAAATTTGGTGTGATTTGAATATGTTACTCAGGTGATAAAATCCTAAAAAAATTAAAATAAAATAGTTTTTTCACATTATTTCGATTTTTATGATTTTCAAAAAATAATAATATATTTTTCGATTTTTAAATTTTTTCGAATTTTTTTGAATTTTCTGTAGCGCACCTATTTCTGTGGCGCACCTAGTACTCATGCGCCACAGAATTCCTTAATTCTGTGGCGCATTATGGCTTGGTGCGCCACAGAATTTCTTATTTCTGTGGCGCATGTACTGGTGCGCTACAGAATGCTTATTTTTGTGGCGAAGATTCTGTGGAGCACCACCCATGCGCCACATAATGCATATATGGGTGCGCCACAGAAGAGGTTTTCCCTACTAGTGTTGGTAAGAGCGTAGCTAGCAGTACCTTGATACTTCTCTGGATTCAGGTTGTTTCCTTCGTGGATACATTGCTGGTCATGTCGTGCATTCGATGTATCTTTTGTCTTCCCATACACGCCCAAGAAGTTTAGTAGGTTCACGCAAAGATTTTTCATCACGTGCATCACGTCGATTGCAGAGTGAACCTCTAGGATTTTCTAGTAGGGTAGCTCCCAAAATATAGACATCTTCTTCCACATGGGTACATGTCCGCCAACATCATGCGGAACAGATTGTCCGCCAGGACCCTTTCCAAAGATCACTTTTAAATCCTTGACCATATCATATATAACATCCCCAGTAGGGCGAGTAGGATTCGTTCGGTCTTCTGCCTCACCTCTGAAATGCTTTCCTCTCTTTCTTACTTGATGTTGTTTTGGAAGAAATCGACGATGCCCCATGTACACATTCTTGTTTCTCAAATATATACTGTCAATCTCACCTAAACAGTGTGTGCATGCATTGTATCCCTTGTTTGACAGTCCTGAAATGTTACTAAGAGCAGGCCAATCATTGATGGTTACAAACAACAACGCTCGTAGGTTAAATTCCTTTTGTTCGTGCTCATCCCAAATAGGTACACCTTCTTCACGCCACAACTGTAAAAGTTCTTCAACCAATGGCCTCAGGTACACATCAATGTCGTTGCCGGGTTGCCTCGGGCCTTGGATGAGCACTGGCATCATAATGAACTTCCGCTTCATGCACAACCAAGGAGGAAGGTTATAGATACATAGAGTCACTGACCAGGTGCTATGACTGGAGCTCTGCTCCCCGAAAGGATTAAAGCCATCTGTACTTAGACCAAATCTTAAGTTCCTTGCGTCATCTGAAAATGACTTGTACTTTCTGTCGATTTTTCTCCACTGCGACCCGTCAGCGGGGTGTCTCAGCATCACATCTTTCTTACGGTCCTCTTTGTGCCATTGCAACAACTTGGCATGCTCTTTATTTTGGAACAAACGTTTCAACCGTGGTATTATAGGAGCATACCACATCACCTTCGCAGGAACCTTCTTCCTGGGGGTGGACTCTGATGACCCACAAGTATAGGGGATCGCAACAGTCTTCGAGGGAAGTATTACCCAAATTTATTGATTCGACACAAGGGGAGCCAAAGAATATATGTAAGCCTTAACAGATGAGTTGTCAATTCAGCTGCACCTGGAAACAGTCTCGCTCGCAGCGGTTTATCAGTAGCAACAGTTTTATAGTGGTGACAGTAGTGAAACAGTAACAGCAGTAGTAAAATAGCAGCGGTAATAGTAATAGTTGTAAACAGTAGAAACAAATACTGTAGGCATAGGGATGGATTATGGGCGTTGCATGGATAAGATAATTCATGAAATCAATGAGACATGGGCGTTGCAGATAAATAACGATAAAGCATCCTAGTACAAACAATCATAGGCATGTGTTCCGTATATAGTCGTACGTGCTCACAAGGAGAAACTTGCACGACATCTTTTGTCCTACCAGCCTATTGCAGCAGGGCCTCAAGGGAAACTACTGGTAATTAAGGTACTCCTTTTAATAGAGTACCGGAGCAAAGTATTAGCACTCGGTGAACACATGTGATCCTCACATCATAGCCATCCCCTCCGGTTATCCCAATTTCTGTCACTTTGGGGCCTCGGGTTCCGGACAACAATATGTGTATACAACTTGTAGGTAAGACCATAAACAACAAGTATCATCATAGAAATAATAACATGTTCAGATCTGAAATCATGGCACTCAGGCCCAAAGTGACAAGCATTAAGCACAACAAGTTGCAACAATGTCATAGGCACTAAATAAAGATACTAGGCACTATGCCCTATCAATCTCATATCAAATTACATGAACAATCTCATCCAATCCCTACCATCCCCTCACCTACAGCGGGGGAATTACTCACACATGGATGGGGGAATCATGGATGGTCGATGGAGGAGCATCGGTGGTGATGGTGATGAAGATCTCCTCCGAATCCCCGTCCCGGCAGGGTGCCAGAACAGAGTTTCTGGTTCCGAATCGCGGTTTCTGATGGCAGCGGCGCAGCGGAAGTCTATCTGGGAAAAACACCGTCTCTCTGATATTATGTCGTCAGGGGGTATATGTACGCGAGAGGGGAGGTCGAGAGGGGTGCTGGGGCCCCCTCACGCATGGGTGGCGCGGCCAGGGCTGGGCCGCGCCACCTGTGCGTGACGGCCCCTCGAGCCTCCTCTCCCTCCTGTCTTCTGGCTCCGTGGGTCTTCTGGTGAAATAGGATTTTTCATGATTTTTCCCGAATTTTTACTGGAAGTTGAATTTCTGCACAAAAACGAGACACCAGAGCAATTCTGCTGAAAATAGCGTCTGTCCGTGTTAGTTGTATTCAAAACACACAAATTAGAGGAGAAACAATAGCAAAAGTGTTCGGGAAAGTAGATACGTTTTGGACGTATCAACTCCCCCCAAGCTTAGCTATATTCTTGTCCTCAAGTAATTCAGTTAACAACTGAGAGCGATAAAAGAACTTTCACGAACACATTTGCTCATATGATGTATACATACTAACTATGTGATCAAGTACTCAGGCAATTCATAATAAGAAATATGCAACTAATGTTACCTCATAGTCAAGCAAGCTATGAAAGAGTGCCAATGCACTAATAACAAGTAACATGTACATAAGAAGCTAACAAGATTGTAATATGCATAAATGATATGAAAGAGTGGCATCCCGCTTGCCTTTATTTGTAGAGCAAAACATAAATGTTGAGGCACCTCTGAAGTCCAAGGGAAGACTAGAAGTAGAAATATCAAAGATACAAGCATCAAAGTTATACCACAATTAACCGTATTCTGGGACAAGCACATTACACTAAGAATAACAGCTATGCTCTCAAGAAGTGCTTAAAGTTAGAAGATGGTGACTCAACATAAAAGTAAACGAATGGCCCTTCGCAGAGGGAAGCAGTGATTTAACATGTGCTAGAGCTTTTCATTTGTAAAACAGAGATAAAAGTTTATTTTGAGAGGTGATTGTTCTATGTCAACGACTAGCAATGGGGACTTACTATCTTCCATAATAAACAAGTGAGAGCGGTTCCGAGTTCTTTGAAATTTGGCACATTGGTGCTCTTTTATAAAGCTTTGGCACTCCTCCCCACCTTTTTTTCTTTCTCAAACCATGGCTAACCGATTCCATCGGGTGCCCACCAACTTTCACATTCCTTTGGAGGAGTGCCTTTTTTTCTTTCTTTTAGGATTAAGATTATAATGGTCTAACCAGCTCCCTTGCAAAATTAATGATGAGCATATGAAGCTGCCTTGTCGAGGGGTACTTAATTTAATATGGAAGATAGCAATTCCGACCACTGCGTCCCCATGAGCTAAAAACAGTGGCACAAAATGAGAAGTGGTTGAAAGTTTTGAAAGGTAGCACATGAAAATTTACTTGGAATGGCTTACAAATACCATGCATAGGAATTTATAGTGGACTCTTTGGAAGACTTGGTTTTTGGTAATTGGATGCACGAGTAGAGCTCATACTCAGTACAAGTGAAGGCTAGCAAAAGACTGGGAAGCGACAATCGAGAGAGCAATAACTATCATAATCATGCTTGCGACAAAACAAAATTAATAAAGGCATAAAAATGATACAAGAACTCTGAGGCAATTTAGATCATCGAGGCTTAATTGACTTTTTGTTCAGTCATATGCATGCTTGAGCATGTGCCAAGTCGATTCAAATGAAGCTTTCAGAGGTGGATACCACAATATCATACCATACTATGAATAAAACAATGCATGCAAGCGTCTACATGACATGCTACAGGCTAATAGTAAATTGAAACTAATCATATGAGAGCAAGAACTACAAAGCATCCATTAGATAACATATACCTTACATGAACCGACTAAGCGTGTCCACATAGATGAGTATATGTACAAAAATGAAAACAAATAGAGTTCATACCAGCCTCTTACCACATCTCGGATTGTCATATATCGTCATTATTGCTCTTCACTTGTGTGACTTGAATAATATAAAGTGAATACCAAGCTCCAATGGAGTAACGGAAGACTGAACTCTGCAACAAACTTTACAAAACCGAAGAAGAACAACAAGTATTTTTGGGGTTTTCGATTTTTAAAGCAAAAGCGAAAGGAAATGGCAAACAAAGCAAAATATTTTTGGGTTTTTCAAGTAGCAAACCGAAAATAGCAAGTAAAACAAACCAAAGGTAGCAAACCAAAGAACCAAATAGAGAGAAACAACGGAAATATTTTTGGTCTTTTTGTGTTTTGGAAAGCAGAAGTAAGAACTTAGAACAATAAAGAAAGTAAAACATGGATATACAAAGGTCCGACAAAATATGATATGTAAATGAGTGGATCGTCGGCGTACCTCCCCCCAAGCTTAGGCTTTTGGCCTAAGTGGAGATCAATCCCAACTCGGCCATGAGGTGGCACCTCCGTAGTGTGACGAAGAAGCACCATCGTCCTGATATGAGTTCGAGGATGCCCCAGAGTGGTACGTGGTGAAGTGATAGGCCGGCTCCTCCTCTTCCTCCTGGACCACCATGCCGTGTTGGATATTGAAACCAAGCAGCCTAAGCTGATCGTCCAACTCCACCTTTGTGCGCGACCATGGCCTCATGTGAATGCTGAACAAGTTAGGCTGAGGCAAGGGAATTTCCCTTTCCTCCCCATCAATGAATAACATCCTGTAAAGTAATTTACCTGCACAAGAGTTAGCAGTAACAAAATGATGGAGTTTCATAGCAGCAAGATCAAGCCTCTCTGGAGCCAACAATACATCATTAGGAGCAATAGAAAGTCCTAGCTCAGCAACAATGTGCGCGGCAATAATACCTCCATAAATAGGTCCCCTAGCGGCCAGGCGACGAGCAATAACAGCACCAAGGTTATACTTCCTACCAACATCAAGAGCGGTAGCTAGAAAAGCTAAATGATAGTTGGAGATATTGCTAGTGTTTTCTCTACCAAGTACACTAGTTGCAAGATAGTAAGTAAAATATCTAATAGCTGGGAGCTGAATATTTCTTATCTTGCCACGCTGTGCGTTGCGGTCATCATCATTGGTCACCCCTCGGTAAAGCTCCAACAAATCAGCGGGGTGATTTTGTATCTTCTTGGCCGTTCCAAACATGGGAATACCTAAAATAGAACAAAACCTCCCCAAAGGCATGGTGATAGACTTATCATAAATCTTAAATGCAACGGAAGGGTTGTAATGAGCGTTAATAAATTTAAAACTTTCAACAAAAATCTTTGTAAGCAAAGCATATTGGTCTCTTTCATCTGCCGCGTAATCGGTCAACCCAACCCTGTTAATAAGGAGCAAGAAATCATCAAGAATCCCTGCATCACTCAAAAAGTTAAAACAAGGGAAGGTGGATGGATGTGCATCTCCATCGTCTCCTTCAAGGTTTGGTGACATGAGATCCTCATTATAAGACATTCTATATTGAGCGGTGGATCTTGAGGGCCTTGATGACCTTGGTGCATCACTTTCAAACACTTCTCCATATGTGAAGTTGTCCATCTCCCTTCTCTGAAATTTTTCAACAAACTCATAAAAAGTGATTTAAAGACAAGCAAGTGTAGGAAACTACTATGGTGAGTTACTAGAGAGCTATCATGCATCAAAATAACCTTTCTAAGCAATAGAACAAACATGCATACTCATTTATACTGTCACCTACAATGCTAAAATACTCAAGATATACTTCACCAAAAGAAAATCTACTTGGAAAAGTGGAGGAGTCACATACCGGAGAACAATTGATCCAAATTTCAGCAGAAATGTTGAGCTGAACAAGGAGATCGAAAAATCCAGGTGAAGAACAGCAAGAACTCGGGCTTGAGCAAATGGGGCGGTGTTTTTTGGGAGAGAGAAAGAGCAGGGGAAGAAGAGATGAGTGAGGTGCCTGGTGGGGCCCCCTCACACCTGGGTGGCGCGGCCAGGGCTGGGCCGCGCCACCTGTGTGTGAGGTGGCGTGGCTGTCCCACCTGGTGCCTCCCAGGTGTCTCTCTGGCCCATTTTTACATAAAAAATTATAAAGAATTTTCTAGAATTTTTCGAGAAACTTTTTTTTCGAGGATTTTTCAAAAATTGGCATATCGATAAAAACTCAGAAAAACTAGGATGAAAAGATTTCAAGCAAATCAAAACTAATCATGCAGCAGCTCTGAGATACTCTTAATCATACAACTTAACTGAAGGAACAAAATTTGATGAAAGTAAATACAAGTGAGGTGGAGTGGATGCGGTGAAAGCAAAATTTCGTTCATATAAAATCACTTTGCTAACAAGGTTGATCAAGTCTTGTTACCAAACTAACTTTTCATGAGGAGAAACTTTGCATATCACTTAATGCTTATGTTACCTCAACTTTGATAGTTATAGTCCCAACCATAACAATTTGATATTCTTCCTTGGGCTTTTGCTCTGAACAAATAATTTGACCAACTTTGATGGTCTCAACATGCTTGATTGAACTTAGAGCATTCTTCCTATTAATCTTCTTGGGAAAATAAACCGTATACTCTTTATCATTGACATTGAAAGTGACTTTTCCTTGATTGCAATTGATAACAGCACCTGCGGTATTTAGAAAAGGTCTCCCAAGAATAATAGACATATTATCATCTTCAGGCATTTCCAACACAACAAAATCAGTTAATATTAAACAACTGTTAGCAACTTGAATAGGAACATTCTCACATATACCAATAGGAATAGTAGTAGACTTATCAGCCATCTGCAAGAATATATCAGTTGATACCAATTTTTCTAAATCAAGTCTCTTATAAAGAGAAAAAGGCATGACACTAACTCCAGCTCCCAAATCACATAAAGCAGTTCTAACATAGTTATTTTTAATGGAGCAAGGAATAGTTGGTATACCTGGATCTCCAAGCTTCTCTGGAACTTTACCATCAAAAGAATAGTTAGCAAGTAGTGTGGAAATTTCCTCACTAGGAATTTTCCTTTTGTTAGTGAAAATATCTTTCATGTACTTTGCATAAGGAGGCATTCTAATAGCATCAGTCAAAGGAATTTGCAAAAATAAAGGTCTCATCCATTCACAAAACCTGTTGTAGTGTTCTTCTTCCTTGGACTTGTGTTTCTTACTAGGAAAAGGCATTGGTTTCTGTACCCAAGGTTCCCTCTCTTTACCATGCTTGTTGGCAATGAAGTCTTCTTTGGTGTACTTTGCATTCTTGTCAATCTTTTCTGGTTCTTCTTCAACTTCTTCTTTATCTTCTTCTTTATCGGAAGCATCTCCTGGTTCCGTTTCAGCATCAGAAATAGAAACACTGTTAGGATCTTTACCTGCATCCGAGGATTCTGCAGTTGTTTTATGCTTCTTCTTCTTAGAAGGAATATCATCATTTGAAGTGCGTTGAGAATCTTGCTCGACCCTCTTAGGATGTCCTTCAGGATATAATGGGTCTTGAGTAGCAGCACCACTTCTTGTGCGTATTTCACATGCTTGCTTCTCTCTTGCAGCATTAACTAGCAAGTCTTTTTGCACATTGGTAAGCTGATCAATTTGTGTTTGAACCATTTGAAAATGTTTAGCAAGTATCTTCACATCATTGGCGGTTCTCTCCACAATATCCTGCAACTTGTTAATAGCTCTAGAATTTTCCAACAAATGATTATGCACCATTCTATTAAAAATTTCTTGCTTAACAATAAAATTATCGAACTCATCTAAGCATTGATCAGGAGGTTTAGTATAAGGAATATCTCTTTCATCAAAGCGTTGGAGAGAGTGTACCTCAATAGTAGATGAGCGAGGGATTGGCTTACATAATTCTTCTATAGGAGGTAAATTCTTCACATCTTCGGCCTTAATACCTTTCTCCTTAAGAGATTTCTTAGCTTCCTTCATAACTTCATCATTTAATTCAATCATCCCTCTCTTCTTCGGCGTAGGCTCTGTAGATGGCGCAGGGGTTGGTGCTGGTGTTGGCTCAACTAAGGTCCAATCATCATGATTCCGGCTTATTTTAGCCATTAATTCTTCTGCTTCAGCCGGAGTTCTTTCCCTGAAAACACAACCAGCACAACTATCCAAATATGACTTAGATTCATCCGTTAGTGCATTATAAAATATATCAAGGAGTTCATTTTTAGGCAATGGTTCTTTAGGCAAAGCTCTAATTAAAGAACAAAACCTTGTCCAAGATTCAGGCAGTATCTCTCCTTTTCCCTGTTCAAAATCAAAGATTTTCTGCACAGCAGCATGTTGAGCACTAGCGGGAAAATATTTCTGAAAGAAAGCATTAACCAAAGCAATAGGACTAGTAAGAGATCCAGGAGACAAGCTATTAAACCAAATTTTAGCAGCATCTTTCAATGAAAAAGGAAAAATCTTAGCAACAAAATAAGTGCGGAGCTTAATATCATCAGAAAACAAATTACTCAAAGTAGAAAACTCATTCATGTGCTCCATAGCACTCTCATCTTTAGTACCACAAAAAGGAGTTTTCTCAACAATAGATATGTAAGATAAATCCAAAGAGAAATCATAATCCTTGTCTCTAATATTTATGGGAGAAGCAGCAAACTTAGGATCAGGAGACAAATTATATCTAACAGAACATCTGGCAAGAAGTTCTTTAACATTACCTGCATTACGAGCAACACGTGCTTCTGCAATAAAATCATCATTAAGCTCAATGTAAGCATCATCATCATAATCATCACTAGGACATTCCCTAGACTCAGGTGAACTAACAGGTGTAACAGTGGTGTTTCCCAACTTAGCTCTAGCAATAGTAGCATCTAAAAAGGAACCTAGTGAACCACTCTCATCAAGCATAGTAGAGGCATCATCTAAATTATCAGTGGCATTTTCAATCTCAGCAGAAGTAGTAGCAGTAGCATGTGGGTGTGGTGGTGTAAGCAACTTACTCATAACAGATGGTGAATCAAGAGCAACAGAGGTATTAAGAGTCGTACCTCTTCTTGTAGTGGATGGCAATATAGGAACTTTTCCATCACGAGGTTTACCCATGATGAAAGGATTGCAGTGAACAATATGAATACCAAGTGAACTTACAAATAAAGCTATGTTCCCCGGCAACGGCGCCAGAAAATAGTCTTGATGACCCACAAGTATAGGGGATCGCAACAGTCTTCGAGGGAAGTATTACCCAAATTTATTGATTCGACACAAGGGGAGCCAAAGAATATATGTAAGCCTTAACAGATGAGTTGTCAATTCAGCTGCACCTGGAAACAATCTCGCTCGCAGCGGTTTATCAGTATTAACAGTTTTATAGTGGTGACAGTAGTGAAACAGTAACAGCAGTAGTAAAATAGCAGCGGTAATAGTAACAGTTGTAAACAGTAGGAACAAATACTGTAGGCATAGGGATGGATTATGGGCGTTGCATGGATAAGATAATTCATGAAATCAATGAGACATGGGCGTTGCAGATAAATAACGATAAAGCATCCTAGTACAAACAATCATAGGCATGTGTTCCGTATATAGTCGTACGTGCTCATAAGGAGAAACTTGCACGACATCTTTTGTCCTACCAGCCTGTTGCAGCAGGGCCTCAATGGAAACTACTGGTAATTAAGGTACTCATTTTAATAGAGTACCGGAGCAAAGCATTAGCACTCGGTGAACACATGTGATCCTCACATCATAGCCATCCCCTCCGGTTATCCCAATTTCTGTCACTTTGGGGCCTCGGGTTCCGGACAACAATATGTGTATACAACTTGTAGGTAAGACCATAAACAACAAGTATCATCATAGAAATAATAACATGTTCAGATCTGAAATCATGGCACTCAGGCCCAAAGTGACAAGCATTAAGCACAACAAGTTGCAACAATGTCATAGGCACTAAATAAAGATACTAGGCACTATGCCCTATCAATCTCATATCAAATTACATGAACAATCTCATCCAATCCCTACCATCCCCTCACCTACAGCGGGGGAATTACTCACACATGGATGGGGGAATCATGGATGGTCGATGGAGGAGCGTCGGTGGTGATGGTGATGAAGATCTCCTCCGAATCCCCGTCCCGGCAGGGTGCCAGAACGGAGTTTCTGGTTCTGAATCGCGGTTTCTGATGGCGGCGGCGCAGCGGAAGTCTATCTGGGAAAAATGCCGTCTCTCTGATATTATGTCGTCAGGGGGTATATGTACGCGAGAGGGGAGGTCGAGAGGGGTGCTGGGGCCCCCTCACGCATGGGTGGCGCGGCCAGGGCTGGGCCGCGCCACCTGTGCGTGACGGCCCCTTGAGCCTCCTCTCCCTCCTGTCTTCTGGCTCCGTGGGTCTTCTGGTGAAATATGATTTTTCATGATTTTTCCCGAATTTTTACTGGAAGTTGAATTTCTGCACAAAAGCGAGACACCAGAGCAATTCTGCTGAAAACAGCGTTAGTCCGTGTTAGTTGTATTCAAAACACACAAATTAGAGGAGAAACAATAGCAAAAGTGTTCGGGAAAGTAGATACGTTTTGGACGTATCAGACTCGCCCTCAACATTGCCAGGGTCATCTCGCCTGATCTTATACCTCAATGCACCACATACCGGGCATGCATTCAAATTCTCGTACTCCCCGCGGTAGAGGATGCAGTCATTGATGCATGCATGTATCTTCTGCACCTCTAATCCTAGAGGGCAGACAACCTTCTTTGCTTCGTACGTACTAGAGGGCAATACGTTCTCCCCTGGAAGCATCTTCTTTATTATTTTCAGCAACTTTTTAAATCCCTTGTCAGAAGTACCATTCTCTGCCTTCCATTGCAGCAATTCCACTGTGGTACCAAGTTTTTTCTGGCCATCTTCGCAATTTGGGTACAACAGTTTGTTGTGATCCTCTAACATTTTCTCCAACTTCAACCTCTCCTTTTCACTTCCGCAGTTTATCTTCGCATCAAGAATGGCCCAACCCAAATCGTCATCGGGGTCATCAAAAATGGGCTCATAAAAAATGGGCTCTTCTTCAGCTTCGTCTTCCCCCATACTACTATCACCGTCTTCAGTGAACATAGGATAGTTGTCACTATCCTCTTCTTCTTTGTTGCCTTTCATTATAACCCCTCTTTCTCCGTGCTTGGTCCAACAATTATAGCCGCGCATGAAACCATTCTCAAGCAGGTGGAAGTGAAGGGTCTTTGAGGTAGAGTAATCCTTCGTATTCCTACAGGAACTACATGGACAATAAATGAAACCATTCGACCGCCTGTTTGCCTCCGCCACATTGAGAAAATAATGCATGCCAGTAATGAAGTCGGGATGACATCGGTCACCGTACATCCATTGTCGATTCATCTGCATTATATAAGTATATCAAAAATCATTAATTACACAACATCATGGATATATGAGTGACCAACTTAATTAATATTCAAGTTCATCACATAAAACTAAGTTTTTTTATTAAAAAAAGAGGCTCACCGAGGTGGTACAGTGCCGGCTAGGGAAAGACGCTCGCGATCGACGGCGGTGAGGACGGGGACGATACTAAAACCTACAAATCATACTTTAATTTGAGCTCAATTGCATACAAAAAGAATGAAATCCCTAACTTAGGCATTTCATCAAACACCTTGCTAGCACTAGAAAAATAATACGAGTTAAACTAGCAAAGAAATGAGCTAAATTAGGAACGCCGGAAGAAAGGATGATATTGCTAACCCTTAGATAGATGGGTGCCGTCAATCTTGATAAAATGGTGGATAAAAATGAAGATTTATTGGAGTGTGAGAGGTGCAAAATAGAGATTTGGAAATGTGAGAGAGGAGAATGAGAAGGGAAAGAGAGGTCGGGCTGCAGAAAATAGGCCGGAGGCCCTTTAGTACCGGTTCTTCAGATGAACCGGTACTAAAGGTTCAGCTCTGGCCCCACCTCTGCCTCAAATTTGGACTGAAACCCTTTCGTACCGGTTCGTAAGATGAACCGGTACAAAAGGCCCTCAACGAACCGGTATTGATGTTACTCGGCCGGCTGGGCAAGTGAACCGGTACTAATGCACCCTTTAGTACCGGTTCATACGGGAACCGGTACTAAAGGCTTAGACCGATGCCCATTTTTCTACTAGTGTCTGTTATCCACACCCAATTTTGAATGATAAGCCACGAGAATAATTTTGCATTTTGGAGGCCATTGGCGGGCGGATTGCAGTGGTAAATTGTGCCTCATAAGCAGAGGATCAAGAGTATCCCTAAAAGGTTAGCTTCCAACGAATAGAATCCAGTGCTATATATATACTTTTTGCATTTTGAATGTCTAAATGAGAAAACATTGACAAATTTGGTTATGTTGCAGGCTGATTTTCTGGTGTTGTTGCATGGAGGTGTACTCGAGACTCAGCTCAGCCGAGCGAGACAGCCTCAACTGGGCAGCGAAAGTGTCTCTTCTTCATCCCATGGACTAGGGGACGCCACTTGGAGCGCTCCACTGATATTGCGATTGTGTGCACGGCAGGTTGGCAGCTAGCCGGTCACCATTTTGTCTACAGAACGGGCGAAAATGTTCCTTGAATCGCGCAAGAAATCCCCTTTAGACGCCACTCACCTGCTCTCCCAACTCGGCCAGCTTGTGGGAGGAGCCATAGCAGCTGAAGTTTGTGGAGGAGCTCGAGGAGTCCAGCACCACCTCACCGCTGGTGATCTGCAGCAGGATCACCTCACCAGCTTCTCCTCCACGCCGCTGAGTCCTCGCCCAAGCAGCAGAGCACCTTGCTAGGTCCAGCAACGCACCTGGCCGGCTTCCAGCAGCAGGGCACCACCAGTTCCCGCATGTTCCCGGAAAGGATGTCGACGCGTCGTCGGCAGCTATACCTCCCAGAAACAGGCCGTCGGCCCCCAGCCAGTAGCTCGGAGGCATCCGCGCCACCCAGCAGAGCGCCGTCTTGTCGGCTCCGTCTCAGCTCTGCCTTGCTCCCAAGGTCGTCGAGGCGCCCAAACCCGTCGCGTCTGAAGAACAATGGTGCTTTGAGATTTGAATTTTACTCCTCCTGGAGAACAAGAAGAGGAAGTCAATAATCCACCTGGAGGTCAAACCCTAGGTATAGTAGTGTAGAATATCAAGACTAGTTCATCACTGAATTTTGCCATATTCAGTGTTTTGCTTCCAGTCAACAATAACTCTCAAGTAAGAAATCATGGGCTGTAAAATATTGCATGGGAGTACTATGCTGATAAAATGTTCTGAATTAAACAGGAGGTGTCAAGCAATAAGTCAAAATTTACTAGGCTCTCAAGCAATAACTGTCAAGTAAGAAATCATGGGGAGCATTGACAGGAGTATTCTAAGGAGCACAATCAACAGAGAGAGTATTGCATCTACTCCAACAATCAATGGACAGGACAATACTACTGATGCTTATCTCCAATATTACTGATGCAACGCAAGCGAGCAGCCCAAGCCAAAAAAGAAAGAAGCAAATGCCCTTCAATGCAAGCGCAAGCGATGCTACTGCTTGCAATGTTGTTATGTGATGGTGTTGTTATTGTTATAGAACAGCCAAGTTAAATTCTTATGGTTGAATGATGTTGTTGTTACTGTTATAGAACACTCAAGTTAAATTCTTATGGTTGACTAATGCTATTATGTGATGTTGTTATCGTTAACATGCATGCACTAGAACTAGATAAGCACAGATATAATGGGTAGATACTTGCAGTTTCTAGGTTGGACAGGTCTGACATTACTTTGTTTTGATACCGTATGTTTGCAGGTAGCGAAATAATCAAACAAACACGTCATCAGTTATGACAGAGAGAGAAGAATGGAACAATGATATCACTATATCACAACTTTATTTGCAAGACAAGCAGTTAAGTATAAACTCTGTTTCTCTCAGGCCTAGAAAAGAATTGCTACTGAAATACTCCTAGCACAAGGATATTACTGAAATAGTTGGGCAATTGATAGAATAAAGATAAACGTGATATGTCAAGAAGATCACTATGAGATTTACTCTGGGCATTACAACAAAATACATAGACCGCCATCCAACTGCATCTATGACTAATAATCCACTCCCGGGGATATCAATCCGAACACCCCAGTAGTATTAAGTTGCGAACAACAGATAATTGCATTAAGCAAAGTGTGTAATGTAAACAAAGCATATGCCCTTGAGCATATGAATGTTGTTTTCTCCCTAGTAGCAACAGCACATCTACCACCTTAGAGGTTTCTGTCACTCCCCCAGGTGAAATAGAGGCATGAACCCACTATCGAGCATAAATACCCCCTCTTGGAGTCACTAGCAACTACTCGGCCAAGATAGCTACTAACAACGGAGAGCATGCAAGATCATAAACAACATAGAGATAACAAAAGATATAATTCAGTACAGCAACTTAATCATAAACACCAATATTCATCGGATCCCAACAAACCAAACATGTAGAATTACATAACGGTGATCTCAATCATGTAGGGCAGCTCATGAGATCTAAACATGAAGCACATGGTGGAGGAGACAACCATCTAGCTACTGCTATGGACCCATAGTCCAAGGTAGACTACTCACTCATCGCTCCGGAGGCAAGCATGGCGATGAAGAAGACCTCCGGTGGCGATTCCCCTCTCCGGCAGGGTGCCGGGAAGAGCTTCTGGACCCTCCCGATCTTCGGGTCGACAGCGGCGGCGGATCGCGATGTGTTCTAGAAATCTGATCGGGTACTTAGGTTTTTTCCGTCGGGGGGTCTTTATAGGCGAAGGGGCGATGTCAGAGGAGGGGCCAGGCTCCCTCACGCGGTGGTGGCGCGGGCCAGGGGCTGGCCGCGCCACCTGTGCGTGTGGGCCCCTGGTGCCTCGCCTCCTACTCTCCTTCGGATCTCTGGAAGCTTCCGGGTAAAATAAGACTTCAGGAACTTGTTTCGTCCAATTCCGAGAATATTTCCTGTGTATCACTTCTGAAACACAAAAACAGCAGGAAACAGGAAACTGGCACTGTGGCAACTCGTTAATAGGTTAGTTCCGGAAAATGCATAAAAGTGCCACGAAGTGTAACGAAACAATAGGCAAATGGTGTAAAAACAAGCATGGAGCATCAAAAATTATAGATACGTTGGAGACGTATCACCCCCCTCTTCATACACATGTGATAACACTCTCGAAAATCTCGAGTGTTCGGCGGGAAACTCTCATGATGGGTCTACTAGGGGGATCTTGGACTCCACGGTGTTGTTCCATGCTCCTCTAGCCTAACCAAACAAAATAAAGTAAAAATTCCACCGATCAACCATCGTTGGAGGGAAGTCAAAGGGGTAGACCGCGCGAGCCCACCTGGCTAGAATTTCGATGTACGCACAGCCTGAGAGGAGTAGGAATCCCCCAAAGCTATCACTTTCCCCAAATATATGTAGCTACGTGTGTTAGGATGCTTAAAGAGGCAACATCTATCTCCGAGGTGTCACCCTCTTCACACACATGAGATAACACTCTCGAAAGTCTCGGGCGTAGGGCGGGAAACTCCCACGACAGGTCTACCACGAAAAGTGCTTTTTCCATTTTTGGAGTACCGAAATCGGGTTTTTTTTTGTGAAGCAGCTACCAAAATGCGATATCAAAAACTGGGAAAAACACCCCACATAAATACTAGACCACCTGGGATACGCATATCAGCTCTCGTTTTGTTGCGGCAGCCTTCGGAGGTATTTTTTGAATTTTGTGCAAGTTCCTGCCGATTTCGCTGGAACCGGGGTGGTTTTGCACTTTAGCGCTAAAAAGTAAACCTCCTAATTTTTTGCAAAAATCATTTTTGGATCCGCGACATGTCATTTCTTCACTAAACAGGTGGGGAAAACACGGTAATCCGCACCGCCTGGGCGCGAGCGGGAGTTTTCGGGCATTGTCATTTCATGTGGGTCTCAAATCGGGCGTAACTAATTCAAACAAAATCGAAAAAATGTGAGACCTTCGTGTGATGTCATTTTATGTGACCTAGATGCGGGAAAAAAATCAAACCTTGAGAAAAAATGTTTACCAGAAAGTCCATTCACATAAATGACCTATCACATTCGAGGTTGCATGACTTTTAGGTTAAATGAGCTAGGTTCGGCCATGAGCATGGCATAGTTTGTCAGAACGAGGCCATATCGGACACGCGCGTGGCCCTTGGGATGGCGAGGAACAGCACGGAGGCCGATTTTTGTTTCGTACCACGGAAAGTGCTTTTTCCATTTTTGGAGTACTGAAATCAGGTTTTTTTGTGAAGCAGCTACCGAAACGCGAAATCGAAAGCTGGGGAAAACACCCCGCATAAATAGTACACCACCTAGGATACGCATATCAGCTCTCTTTTTGTTGCGGCAGTCTTTGGACGTATTTTTTGAATTTTGTGCAAGTTCTGCCGATTTCGCTGGAACCGGGGTGGTTTTGCACTTTAGCGCTAAAAAGTAAACCTCCTGATTTTTTACAATAATCATTTTTGGATCCGCAACATGTCATTCCTTCACTAAATAGGTGGGGAAAAACGGGAATCCGCACCGCCTAGGCGCGAGCGGGAGTTTTCGGGCGTTGTCATTTCATGTGGGTCTCAAATCGGGCGTAACTAATTCAAAAAAATTCGAAAAAATGTGAGACCTTCGTGTGACGTCATTTTATGTGACCTAGATGCGGGAAAAAATTTAAACCTTGAGAAAAAATGTTTACCAGAAAGTCCCTTCATAGAAATGACCTATCACGTTCGAGGTTGCATGACTTTTAGATTACATGAGCTAGATTCGACCATGAGAATGGCATAGTTTGTCAGAACGAGGCCATATCGGACACGCGCGTGGTCCTTGGGATGGCGAGGAACGCCACGGAGGCCGATTTTAGTTTCGTCCCACGAAAAGTGCTTTTGCTATTTTTGAAGTACCGAAATCGGGTTTTTTTATGAAGAAGCTACCAAAACGCGAAATCAAAAGTTGGGGAAAACACCCCACATAAATAATAGACCACTTGGGATACGCATATCAGCTCTCGTTTTGTTGCGGCAGCCTTCAGAGGTATTTTTTAAATTTTGTGCAAGTTCCCACCGATTTCGCTGGAACCGGGGTGGTTTTGCACTTTAGCGCTAAAAAGTAAACCTCCTAATTTTTTGCAAAAAACATTTTTGGATCCGCAACATGTCATTTCTTCACTAAACAGGTGGGGAAAAAACGGGAATCCGCACCGTCTGGGCGCGAGTGGGAGTTTTCGGGCGTTGTCATTTCATGTGGGTCTCAAATCGGGCGTAACTAATTCAAAAAAAAAAAATCGAAAAAATGTGAGACCTTCGTGTGATGTCATTTTATGTGATCTAGATGCGGGAAAAAAATTAAACATTGAGAAAAAATGTTTACCAGAAAGTTCATTCATAAAAATGATCTATCACATTCGAGGTTGCATGACTTTTAGGTTAAATGAGCTTGGTTCGGCCATGAGCATGGCATAGTTCGTCAGAATGAGGCCATATCGGACATGCGCGTGGCCCTTGGGATGGCGAAGAATGCCACGAAGGCCGATTTTCATTTCGTACCACGAAAAGTGCTTTTTCCATTTTTGGAGTACCAAAATTAGGTTTTTTTGTGAAGCAGCTACCGAAACGTGAAATCGAAAGATGGGGAAAACACCCCACATAAATAGTAGATCACCTGGGATACGCATATCAGCTCTCTTTTTGTTGCGGCAGTCTTTGGAGATATTTTTTGAATTTTGTGCAAGTTCTGCCGATTTCGCTGGAACCGGGGTGGTTTTTCTGCAGCATTGTTTGCCAGACCAAGTCGAACATTTTCGCACTAATATAGGATTATTTTAACGAACTAAGCCATGGTTTGTGGCCATGACATTGTTATTTCGCTTGAAAGTCATTATTTTTCATAGATGATACCTCTTTTTTGAGAATCCCTTTTTTAAATGTTTGCAATATTCCATTCAAGTCGCACAATTGTCCATGGTATGAGGTTATTTGGCACTCGACAATTAGAAAAAGAATATATATAATTTTTTTTGAGAAAAAGAATATATATAATTTGATTTCATATATAGTACAAAAAATGCTTAGAGACAAACACTACTTCCCTCTAATAGACTGATTTCCAGCCAATAAGACCACCCAAAGACACTACCCACGGATCACTCCATATAATGCATCTGAGCCATCCACCCAGTCTCTGATCCAACTGTTGGTCGGCAAACAATGCCGACCGATTGTGGGTAGCTAGCTTGGACAGGTTCGTGCGCGCGCAAGTGAAAATCTATGCGCCAAAATTTTATCCCAGCCCGCGATTCCATCCGATTTTTTCGTCCGCAGCCGCGGGCTCCTTATCCCCTCCCCTCGCTCTCATTGAAAACGAAAAATAAACACTCAGCCCTGCTGCCTCGCTCGATCTTCCTCCGCTCAGGCGCCTTCTTCCCGGCCGTCGGCCGCGCATAGCGTCCGGCGAGGGTGCCCCCGTAGATCTCCCTCTCCACCATCGCCCCCTCACCTCCTGGCCGTCCCGTGCTCACGCTCATCTCCGCTGCCGCCCCCTCACCGACGACCAGATCCGGGTGTAGGGCGCCGGATCCCGACGCCATGCCTTTGGGAGAGCCTCACCGGCAAGTGGAGCGTCGGCTCCTCCAACAAGCAGGCCGACCACCGGCGCGAAAGTGAAGCCCCCACCATCTTTAGGTGTGGCCCGCTGTAAACATGGCAGATGCCGGCGGTAGCAGCGCGGTGAGAGGCGGAGGGGCGTGGATGAGATGATGCGCTGGAGACCGTGCTGCTTTTAATCAGGATTTTGTCTAGTGAGTTTTCATTTTCTGCGTGCAGTTTTGTTCCCTTTTTATCGTAAACTTGTATATAGACTAAAGATCGTAACAGCTAGATGGTCGGTCTGACTAATGTTCCATGAGGCAATAGCATATTTGAGCGGTGATTACAGGATCTGATTGTGCAGTTACGGAATTATCCTTCCAGTATACTGGATCCATGTTACCTAACCGGCTATTTTTGGTTAAATTCTAATATGCTTGATTGATGTGGAAGTGAAGAATAACCTCTTTTCTATATCTAACTGGAGTGCATTGCATCAACTATTGCATCTCAAATCTGTCATCTTTTCTCGAGGTTGAAGCATGTACGCATCACAATCAGTACTGTCCAAAATCTAGCACTGCAAGAAATGGGAACTTTCTTAGTGAAAATAGTCACACCAAATGAGCTCTTTTTATGTACCATGCCTTGATGATAGACTTTTTTACTTGTAGCACTGATGAGCAAGCACAGCTTGAGCAAGAACAATCTGCAGAAGCAAGGTTACAAAGGTAAGAGTAACAGAGCATGTTCTTCTGAATTTCATATGTGGAGAACTCTTGCTTAGCAGTTTTGCCCGGAGTAGTTTCAGAAGTACCAGTGTAAATGTGCTTCCGTGGTGATGTTCATAAATTTAGTGCTATTTTTGTATTGGACAGCTCTTTGACTGAACTTGAGCAATGTAACACTAGCACAGTACCAACAGAGCATGTTATTGATGGTGATGCTCATTGATGTAGTGGTATTTTTTTAGTGGACAGTTTGTTCGACTAAACATGAACAATAGCACCAGCTAGCTTGGCAATGGCTAGTAAATTTTTTATCTTGTAGCCATCTATGTAGCGATTCGTCACCTGTCCATGGCCGGAATAATGTAACCACACACATTACTCATGCGTCGACAATGGAGTTATTTCCATATCAACATACATAGTTGTTGCTTTCTTGCTGCTAGTACAACATACATACATAGACATTGAGGTAGATACTTCCGCTGAATTTATTCTGCTCTGGAACTTGCACAACACATATGAGTGTTCCAGCTCACCCGTCCAGTGGATTGACTGTGACAAGCATAACTTTACAGATATTAAGTTGACGATTCTCGAGGTGGCCTGAAACTAAACTTCAGTAATTGTGCAGTATTTCTTATGTACATTACTAGTTGTCTCTGTTTTCTTTCCTTGATGAACTGTTCTTTTCTCAACTACTTAGTAATTTAAGCTGTAGTAGAACAGCAAGCGAGTTAGTGGAGTTTCAAAGTCCTCATAATTTTATCTTATGTTCTTCGCACTTGTGGTTAACAAAAACTCAATAGACTGATGATCCATGTAACACTCTTATGTTAGCCTTCTCCAATTTATGCTCCTTTTTATCATGTTGATCTGATCTTATTAATGGTTTGAGCCAATAAAAGTAAAAATGGCAGTATGATTTCCTTTTGTGTGCTGTGTGATGTCTCCTTTTGCTACTATATCCAAGCAGTCTGGATGCATATTTTTCTCTGTATTCATATCTGCTCACTGGACATTCACTGGCTATGCAAGAATCAGTACAATATTAAGGTTTTCTTTCTTAGATTGTCATTTTTTATTGTTCTACCATTCTCTTGATTTGCTTTTCTATGTACAGTGTGGTACAGTTCATCTAGTTCCTCGAATGCTAGCATCATATGCAAAACTATATGCCTTGCGTATATTTACCTTGTAATATTTATTTCTGCAAAAACATGTATGGAATGAGTTTGGCCTCTTCTGCTCATTTAACATGTTAATCTTGTCTGTTATTATAGGATTTTGCCATGATTTAATTATATTTCTTATTCTGGACAGGATGGAGCAGCCATTGTTTAAGTCTTTAGTCCATGATTATCATAACTTTGGATGGACTGCTGGATGGAGTGCTGATGGTTCATGGTTGTTTAAAGGAGCAGATGTGTGCACCCATGGTTTAGCCATGATTTTCGCTTTGCAAAGATTTCTGGGTGGGAACAAACGGTTATCTCTCTCTCAAGTTTCATTTCCCTCTACTGTCATGTTTCCTGTTCGAATTTGTTAAATGAACTATTTATGCACCACACAATTTATTTTTCTTATCAGTTCAGAAGGAATCGGGAGATGGAAAAGCGGTGGATGTATTCACACCAATGGAACTACATGATTTTGATTAAGGTAAACTTGCACTCAAACTCTAAAACAACTTTTAACAAGCACTAAAAGTATGTGGATTGTCATGTAGTGCTCTACTTGTGTAGAAAGAGAACTTAACAACTCTGATTACTACGGTTTAATGTGATATACATACCTGATGGTTATGCTTAGCTTAGCTAGAATCCTTTTGATGGAGTGAATCCCAGCTTGTGTAGAACAAGAACTTGACTGCTCTGTCTCTATTGTCTTATGTAACTTTTTAGATGCCATTGATGCATGCAGCATGCCATGAATGAACATGTTCTTGTATCCTGCATAAGCTGTCTGTTAATTGTGTTTTATTTGCTACACTGATGTTAGCTTTTTAACTAGATGAGCATGTTCTCTCTCTGCAGGTACCTTAGACTTGAGGGTTCAGCTGTTAAGTTTCAAGATCTTCAAAATAATGCAACATGGGATGAATTCATGCCATAGATCTTATATGGCATATACACTGATTCTGCATGAATACATTACCTGGTACTTCATGAATTTAGTTTGCTACTTCTGCTTGCTGCAGCTGGCTTTAATTTGATCAACCTTAAGTTCCATTTTTTATTAGAACCTGTAAGCTTGCTTGTAACTCATCACACATGTATGCTGTTATAATATTTAGATTTGTTGTTGGGATGTTATTTAGATTTGTTGCTGGGATGTTATTTAGGTGCCACCACACCCTGTGCTTTCTCAATTCTTTTTGTTTTCCATTTTTGATTCAAATATGGCTATTGTTGTGCTAATATTTGGGTCAGATTGATCTGGTTTGCATGATTCTAGTAAGAAAAAAGGGGATTATGAATATATGTATATGATCTTACATGTGTGTGTTGATTCACACGTGATTTACTTTGTGTATAATATTGGCATATGCTTGTTCATACTGTGCTCACCTGATGATATTGGCATAATGTTCAGTTGCTGCTTGATTATCACTCTATTGTGTATTTATGCAATTCAAATAGATGTACACTGTTTTGTTATTTATATGAATGTTCTTTTGTTATTTCATTAATTTTTTTGTCCTCTTAAATAGGTATGCCGACGGCAATGCCGTCGGCGTAGCTCTTCCAGGAGATCCCAGCCAAGGACACATGAACACTCTATGCCGATGGTCAGGCCCTCGGCGTAGCTCTGAAGGTGAGCCGACGGCAATGCCGTCGGCATATCTTCACGAGGAGAGCTACCAGCCACTTCCACATGTAAGGTAAGCCGACGGCATTGCCATCGGCATAGCCTTGACGGCCGTTTCCTTGGGTGCCGTGAGACCCACTGTGCCGACGGCCACACGAAGCCGTCGCCATACTGTTCTACGCCGACGGCCATGGCTAAGCCGACGGCCATCCGGGAGGAGCCGACGAGACCTATTCTGATGGTGTTACACCGACGGTAACCGGCGGCATACCCCTACACCGATGGCATTTCGACCTATGCCGACGGCTTGAAGCCGTCGGCGTAGAGCTTCGCTGCTGGATCACGGACACGACTGTGGCGTGGTCGCTGAGGACGCGAAGTAACTTGTGCAGTTCTCGCCGCTCCTACTCTCTAAAGAAAAGCATGCCCATATGGTTAAAAGCAAGACATTTTTCGATAATGGGCATTTTATTACTTACAGAGTTAAGCAGTATTACACCCGGCCTCTTCATAACAAGATGCACACAGCTTCACCACAAAAAGTTTGAAACAATAATAAAAGTAAAATGGGCGAATTACATATCATGATGAGAAATTGTAAGACGCCTAGATAGGAGGTGGCCCAATCCGTAGATTATGCTGTCACCCATGACGAGAGAAGAGATGTCTCGCAGTATCCTCCATCCTTGTGCACACCTCTGTAAATAGGTCGAGATCCTCCAACCGGTGAAGCTGAGACCAAATACGAAGAGTACCTGTGCACCGATAGATTACCTACAAAAGAGTACAATTCTTGTCATTAAACACTTTGTCATTTCTACATAGCCAGAGTGACCAAATTAAAGCCATTGCTCCTACCCTAAGTAGAATCCTGTACTTGTAATCAATACCATGTAGCCAATTCCCAAAGATATTGGCAATACTAGTATGAGTATACAAGCCTGAAGCTGCTCGGATGACTGACCATATAGACCGGGCAAAGTTGCATTGGAAGAACAAATGTTTTATTATCTCATCTTGTGAACAAAAAACACATGTTTGACTACCATGCCAATTCTTCTTAATAAGATTATCTTTAGTAAGAATAACCCCTCGACGTAAATACCATGCAAAAACTTTATTTTTAAGTGGTATTTTCATCTTCCAGATCTTCTTGTTGTCATAGACTGGCGCGTCTGGTAGAATCAGTGCATTGTACATGGAAGCCACCGAGAATTTTCCATTCTCATGAAGGTTCCATCGGAATATATCTTTCCCAGTAGTTAATTGGATATTGGCCAGCCTTTGGATCAAAGCCTCCCAATTAACAAGTCTAGGGCCAAATAAAGTCCTTCTGAACGTCACATTTGGGGGACTAGACCCCAAAACATGGGCAAGAGTGTCGCCCTTATGACGCACAATTGAATACAATGCCGGATACTGTTCTCAGAGAGTAGTGTTTCCAAGCCACTTATCCTCCCAAAACCGAATCTCTGATCCATCCCTAATCGAAAATGATCCATGACCGAAGAAATATTTCTTCGTTACCATTAGTTTGGCCCAGAAGTGTGAATCACCTGGTTTCCATAGGACCTGTGATAATGCCTTTGACCCAACATATTTTCGAATAAGTATTGTTTGCCAAATTCCATCCTCAATTAGCAATCTGAAGAGCCATTTACCAAGAAGAGCTGTATTTTTTACCTCAAGGTCCTGAATACCTAGCCCCCCTTAGTATTTGGGACTACAAACAACACTCCACTTTGCAAGTCTATACTTTTTCTTCTCGCTATCGCCCTGTCAAAAGAATCTTGATCGGAAAAAATCCAATCTGTTCAAGACTCCTTTCGGCAGCAGGAAGAAGGATAACATATACAGTACCATGTTAGACATGACTGAATTTATTAGAACCAACCTCCCACCAATGGACAATAGCTTGCCTTTCCAACTACTTAAACGTAGCTGCAATCTTTCCTCAACAATTTTCCATTCAGCATTCGTAAGTCTCTGAAAATGAATTGGGATACCCAAATACCTAATTGGAAATTGACATTGATTGCATCCAAAAAGCTCGGCATATAAATGAGCCTGATCTTGGGCCTCGCCAAAACAAAACAATTCACTCTTATGGAAATTAATTTTAAGACCGGAAAGGTGCTCAAAAGCCGAAAGTATCAATTTCAGATTCTTTGCCTTTTCAAGGTCATGTTCCATGAAAAGAATTGTATCGTCGGCATATTGAAGAATAGATAAGCCCCCATCAACAAGATGGGGAATCTCTCCCTCAAATTGACCATCAGATTTTGCATGCTCAATCATAATAGCTAACATATGGGCCACTATAGTAAATAAAATGGGTGATAATGGGTCGCCTTGCCGAAGCCCTTTCTTAGTCTGAAAGTAGGGGCCAATATCATCATTGACTTTTATTGCCACACTACCTCCTGACACAAAGCTATGGATGAGAGCACACCATTCAGGTGAAAAACCTTTCATCCTGAGTGTTTGCTGGAGGAAAGACCATTTGACTTTATCATAGACCTTTTCAAAATCAATTTTTAAAATTACCCCATTCAACTTTTTGCTATGTAGTTCGTGGACTATTTCATGCAAAGTGGCAACAACGTCAAGGATATTCCTACCTTGCACGAAAGGTGTCTGGGAGGGCCGAACTACATGATCAGCCACCATGTTAAGTCTAATTGTAGCCACTTTAGTGAATATCTTAAAACTAACATTAAGGAGACAGATAGGCCGATATTGCTGGATCCTTTCTGCATCATTAACCTTAGGTAGTAAAATAATCTCACCAAAATTCAGACGAAACAACTCAAGTTGTGCAGAATGCAGGAAACTGAACAATTCGAGTAGGTCACCTTTGATGACATCCCAGAAATTTTGATGAAATTCTGCAGGAAAGCCATCCGGACCTGGTGCTTTGTTGTGTTCCATTTGGAAAACAACATTCTTAACTTCCTCTTTAGAATAGAGAGTAGTTAGAAGGTTGTTTTCCTGAACAGAAACCTGGGGTATATTGGCTGTACGGGTCTCATCCATATTAAAGTTTCCTTCTTCAGGGGACCCGAATAGACCTTTATAGTAATTTGTTATGTAAGACTTAAGATTTTCGTGGCCTTCAGTTGTCCCTTCATCTTGGATTAGCGAATGAATAAGTTTGTTCCGGTGTCTGCCATTAGCAACACTATGGAAGTATCTTGTGTTCGCGTCACCCTCCAAAATGAATTGACTTTTAGACCTTTGGTACCATTTGATTTCCTCTTCACGTAAAAGTCTAGCTAATTTCTCATTTGACTGGCTCTTAAGCTCAATCTCATGTGACAAAAGCGGTCAAACTTCGGCGATCGCTTCAAGGTAATCAATGGTACCTGAAAGTCTTAATTTTTCTTTTTTAAGGATACCCGCCGTGTGTCTCGCCCAACCACCTAGGTGTTTACGAACAGATCGTATTTTGTTATTCCGCCTTTCAATTGGGGATTGACCAATAGCAGGACGCTCCCATACCGACTTAACCATGTCATGGAAACCATCCCGATGCAACCATCCAAGTTCAAACTTGAATCGACGGTAACATGGAGATCTCAATGACCCGGTAGACAGTAGGATGGGAGCGTGATCCGACAGAGCTTCGATACGTTCTAGAGGTCGAACTGAGACCATTGGGTATTTTTCTTCCCAATCTGAGTCCATCAGCACGCGATCTAGTTTCTCATATGTAGGCTCTGGAAGATTATTCGCCCAGGTGAATTGTCTTCCAATCATTGAAACCTCTCGAAGATCCAAACTATCAATGACAGCGTTGAATAAGAAAGGCCAATGATCATCAAACCGGCCTTTACTCTTCTCAAATGGAAATCTTAGCAAATTGAAGTTCTCTCCAATAATAATTGGGTATGGGTTATCTCTTGCTAAGTTAACCATTTCACGAAGAAAATCAGCCTTAAATTCCTCATGAGCCGCACCATAGACAGCCACGAGACTCCAAATGAAATTATCTGACTTATTGCGGATATGGAGTTTCACATGAAAATCTCCATCCGAGCAAGCCAGAACATCCATAGTAGCAGTCTTGACGCCTACTAAGATGCCACCAGAACGTCCACGAGGTGGATGAGAATGCCACACAAAGTCAACACCACCTGAAAGGCGGCTAAGAAAGCTTTGCGTGAAGTCCTGTCTACCCGTTTCCAAAATGGCAAGAAAATCTAAATTATGATCCCGAATACAATCAGCAAAGAACAAATGTTTAGCCAAGTCACCAAGACCTCTGCTATTTGAAAGCATGCCAGTCATCGGGAAACTATGATATGTGATGAAACTTTTGCCCGTTTCTTAGGCTTCTTGCCCTGCTTACTAGATTTCCAGCCCGATGCTATCAGTTCATACAATGAACTTAGCTTAGCCTCATCCATAAGCACATCTGACACCTCCCCGATTAAACGAGAGAGAAGCTGACCATCTGATGTGGCAATCGCTTCCTCATCATCATCATAGGAGGTACACGAAAATGCCGAGTCTTTTGGAATAACCGTTAGATGATCAACTTCCATCCGTCTCAAGGCATTAGAAGAATAAAAGCAAGACATAAATCTAAAGAGAAGCATGCCCATACTTTCTGAAGCCTATTAGCGCATCAACCTTAACTTGCTACTGCAATTTAAATTCAGTAGCACTATTCCAAGAATACACCCATAACTATAACTCCAATTAAATTTAGTTATACTAGAGCACAAGTTGATAATGGAACAGATTAAGAGAGTGGACAGATCAATTCTTCCTTGTTTGTTGATAAATTGTGAGTATACTGTTTTTCCTAATTATAGAGCTGACTGATAGGCTAGATCAAAAGATTTTACCATCTTTTCCCAGATGTAGAACCTCATGTTAAAATCAAGGAGGGGGAACCCAACCAGTATCTAGCAAATTTACTGTGCAGCGGCATGGTCTCCTTGACTCCTTGTTGGCCCGATTGGAGATCTTCTCCGGCTACGTTTCGAGCTCGAAAGAAAAGACTCTGTGTGCTAGCTGGCCCAGGGTGACGTGAATCACTGCTCGATCCGGATCGCACGGCCAAAACCGACTTTGGACCGGGGACGAAACCAACCGACTTTGGAGTATTCGAGTGGGCCACGTACGCCTCAACCCCGGTACGATTGATCTCTCTATTTATTCCGCCTTCCCGGAAGGGTTAGGAGAAAACAACGAAGCGATCGACCCCAAACCCCAAACGCAAAACCCTCTCCCCTCTCATCCCCGACGAATCCCCTATCCGGCGGCTTCCATGGAGCAGATGCCTATAGAGCTCGAGATTGGGTGGCGGGACATGGACGCCGGCGTATCCAGGCTCAAGCGCATCCTCCACGGCGTAGACGGCGCCAGCTTCAGCTCCGAGGAATACATCCATCTCTACACGTACGTTCGTTTCCATCTTTTTTTTTGCTGCACCTTTTCGGGTGATGATTTCGTTAATTAGGTATCAAATCCGATCTGATCTAATTTGCATTGTGTGGTGGCAGAACGATATTCAACATGTGCACGCAGAAACCGCCGCACGACTACTCCAAGCAGCTCTATGAGCGCTACAGGAAGACCCTAGAAGACTACATCAAATCTATCGTAAGCGCACTTTCTTACTTTCAATTTGCTTGTTGCGTGATGTTCTCCACCTCTTCAAACATGAGCTTTCCCTCTCTTAACGAAAATCGCTCTAGTATTACACTGCTCTGGGGAGTTGTAGTTAGTTCCTGACCATAGTTAGTTACATCAACTGTTGCGCGTGACATTGTATATCTCAACATGATTTGACCCTACTTCTGAATTTTTCTAGGTTTTACCCTCGTTGAAGGAGAAACACGGTGAGTTTCTGCTGAGGGAATTGGTACAGAGGTGGAAGAACCACAAGGTGATGGTCAGGTGGTTGAGCAGGTTCTTCCACTACCTGGACCGCTACTATGTTTCACGCAAGTTACTTCTGCCGCTCAGAGAACTCGGCATGACTTGCTTTCATGATCTGGTAAGTCTTTGTGTTCCTTGACCAATATTATTTTGTCTCTAAGTCTCTCTGCTGAGGACCAATTTATTTGACTCATTTGAAAATGTATTGGTTTTTTGTTGCCCTTCATAGGTTTTCAATGAGCTAAAAACAACACTGGCAGCAATCGTTATCGACATGGTTGATGATGAGAGGGATGGCCAGCTTATTGACCGAGCCCTTGTGAAGGATGTCCTTGATATCTATGTCGATATTGGACGTGGTAGTTTCACTGTTTACGAGCTTGATTTTGAAAAGGCTTTTTGCAAGGCTACTGCAGACTACTATTCTAAGAAGGCACAAACCTGGATGTTGGAGGACTCTTGTCCTGAATACATGTTCAAGGCTGAGGAATGCTTACAAAAAGAGAAAGAGCGAGTGGCACATTACTTGTATTCCTGTACAGAACCAAAGTTGCTAGAGGGTACTATGTCAGAGCTCATAACTAGGCGTGCTGAACAAATTCTGAACAAGGAGAATTCTGGATGCAGGGTGCTGCTTTTAGATGGAAAGGCTGAGGATCTGTCAAGGATGTATAGGCTCTTTTCTAAGATGGAGGACGGGCTGTCTCAAGTAGCAAAAATATTTAAGGAGCATGTCAGTGAAGAGGGTACGTCCTTGTTAAAGCATGTAGCTGATGCTGCCAACAGCAGAAAGAATGAGAGGAAGGAAATAGCCTGTTCGCTGGAGCAGGATTTTGTCAGGAAAGCCATCGAGCTCCACGACAAACATCTAACATATATCACCACCTGTTTCCAGGACCACACAGCATTTCACAAGGCTCTTAAGGAGGCGTTTGAAATTTTCTGTAACAAAGATGTTGCTGGTTGCACTAGTGCTGAATCCCTTGCAGCATTCTGTGATAACATCTTACGGAAAGGTGGAAGTGAAAAGTTGAGTGATGAAACTGTAGTAGAAGAAACCCTTGATAAGGTTGTCAACATTCTCACATACATCAGCGATAAGGATCTCTTTGTTGAGTTTCACAGGAAGAAGCTTGGAAAGAGATTGCTCTTTGATAAGAGTGTCAATAACGATCATGAGCGAAGCCTTCTTTCTAAGCTAAAGCAGTACTTTGGGGGACAGTTCACCTCAAAAATGGAGAGCATGCTCTCTGACATTACAACTGCAAGAGACCATCAGACAAAGTTTGAAACACACATGATCAAGAATTGTCCAGAATCAATTCGTAGGGTGGACTTTAGTGTTACCATTCTGACGACTGGATGCTGGCCAAGTTACAAAACATTTAACATAAATCTTCCTTCGGAAATGATTAAATGTGTGGAGGCTTTCAAGAACTATTATAACGAGAACCAGAAACACAGAAAGCTTAACTGGATTTATTCCATGGGAAGTTGCAACATCATTGCAAAGTTTGACACAAAACCTATCGAGCTGATTGTCACAACATATCAGGCTGCACTTCTGCTGCTATTCAACGAAGCTGAACGACTAAGTTACTCTGATATCGTGACGCAACTAAACCTGCCCGATGACGACGCTGTGCGCCTTCTCCATTCGCTCTCGTGCGCCAAGTACAAGATTCTTGACAAAGAGCCAAGTAACCGAACAATTTCTCCGAGTGACATGTTTCTGTTTAACCACAAATTCACTGACAAAATGCGGAGGATAAAGGTACCGCTTCCTCCCACTGACGAGAAGAAAAAAATTATCGATGATGTCAACAAGGACAGGAGGTTCTCAATCGATGCATGCATTGTGCGCATTATGAAGAGCCGCAAGGTCATGAGCCATCAGCAGCTCGTAACAGAATGCGTCGAGCAGCTCAGCCGCATGTTCAAGCCTGACATCAAAATTATCAAGAGGCGGATTGAGGATCTTATCAGCAGGGAATACTTGGAACGTGACCTGGAGAAGGCCAACACCTATAAATACTTAACTTGATTGATTGGTTGAGCAACAACTTGCTGACTAGCGCCTGGAGTGTTTTTTTAATGATTTCTTCGGTCGTCTCTGTTTACATCTATCTTATAGGGTTGGTTTCTTTCTTGAGGTACCATAGGATCTGGGTATCTTGGAGCCTTCGTGCTTCCTGTAAAGTATACATGGTCATGGAAACTGAAACAAGTTTTACATACTGGAATTACCGAATTGCATTTGTCCGTTTTGATGCCTGCCTATTTTGGATTATCCAAGTAGTAGCATATACTGTGAGTTGATTATTAAAAAAAATTAAGGATTTTTTTTTTTGGAAAACCAAAGAGTGCAAATGACCTCGGCCCGGCAGCTCCCCTGCTAGCGCCGAGGAAATCAATACATATATAAAAGTTGAGGATTTCAATGATCTATCGATGCACCCACGTCATCGCTGGAACTGTAGATGTGCAAATCTGCACATCTACAGTTCCTCCCATGTACGTAATCGTCCGATTTAATCTGTACGGTTCAGTCAAAAGGGCAGTTGGTCAAAGCGGCGGTGCAGTGATGCTCACGATCCTTCCTCCACCGCTTTAACCCATCGATAAAAATCCTGTACCTTCTATTTTCTCAGGCCCTAATCTTTCTGCCCTCTCTCTCGCCCTCACCCAATCTCAGCCCCCCCTCTCTCTCGCCCTCACCTAGTCCCTGAAAAACTGGAAAGGAAAGGCATCGGCCACTATGGAGGAAGATCTGGCGGCGTGTGCCACCATAGATAATCTCACATTGGTGGTGGCGCGGGGAAGATGGAGATGGGGCCATGGAGGACGACGCCACCTCTGGTCATCACCCCACCACCACATCAGAAAGAGGGTGAGGAATCCGAGGACGAGGCGGCCGAGGTAACCAGTAGGAGGCGACGCTGGTGCCGTGCCAGCGGCTGAGGCAACGAGGAGCTGCGCCGGCGGCCGCGACAAGGATCCCTGCGGCGGTGGCACCGCCGTGTGACCTCATCGGACACCTACGTGATGCTGCCTTCCTTCTTCGCGTGGCCCAGCCAGGTTTTCTCCTGCCCGAAGCTCTCTAACTTTTCCCTAGCAGCCTAGAGGTTAGATCCCTAATGTTTCTGTTGGTCAGCGCTGCCACTTTTCTGAGCTCGATACAGGATGCTGTTTTACGGCGAGCCGGAGAGGTGTCTCACGCCCGCTGCAACAGAGGTCAACACAGTGAGGTCCGAATGGAGGGCTTCCGCCAACCACAGTGATTTGCAAGGCTAATGCTTCGCTCTCACCTTGCACCCACGGCGATGGCGATATATGATACCTTGGTTTTGTTTGATTATAATAAATTCATATTAATTTTTGCCCAATTATATTTTGCAACTTGTAGGTCTGCTGCTATATATTTCTCTCAAGATCTATTCCTTTCTGTCAAGCACAAAGAATATGGGTTGTTCCTGGCCTGTTGTGTTGCTTTTGTTCGTACGATTGTAGTCCATACTTCTTACGCTAAATTCCTTCTACATGAGTTTAATGTTCCTGCTTAGTGTCTCTAATTCCTGTAATTTATGTGTCCCTAAATTTCTTAAGTTTTATGTCCTTAAATATCTGGATTCATGTGATGTATACAATCACATCCTATCTGGAAAAATACAATCACACACCCTTTCCTGCTTACTGCTTCTATTCTCTCTTATTTGTAAGCCCTCAAATTCTGAAGTTATACATGTCTCAAGCGTTTTTGAAAATACAGTGAAACAAGGTTGTGCTATTTGATAGTTTTTCTTACGGCTTTCCAGTGATTAATCTTTCTCAATAATCTAAAAAGGAGTACTTACTCCAGTAAAAAATAGTTGATTCATTTCCCAAGTCTTTCGTCTAAGTAGGCATCAAGAAACTTGACATGTGGAAGAGTAATGTACTCCCAAGTGCTTGCAACTGCAATTTCTATTTCTACAAGACCAGGTAAGTCTAGCTTGCAACTTGGTTAAAGATTTCCAGTACCTTAATAACTTATGCAGGATGGTTTTTTTGCAGCCATGACATTTTTTTTTATAAAGAGCGCTTTCTTACACCCGGCCTCTGCATAGCTAAGATGCACACGGCCCCAGCCATGACATGTTAAGTTCAGATGAAAAAACTGCATAATCAGAACTCGCCTATAATGTATGTGGGCTAAATAAAAGAAGTATGTAGGCTGCGCTCTTTTCTGTACTTAAGAATAACATCCACAAGAATACGTGTTGGGTTCAAGATCATCATGACTACAAAATCAAGATGCAAGAAATATGTCAATTGCAGATATGCCTGCAGACACAAGAAGTTCTAGGTCTCTATAGGCATCAAAGAGTAACTTCAGGTTAGCTCGACTTTTCAGGTTGTATAGGCTATGTCCGACTAGGGGAAACTCTTGAATTTTGTAATTATGTCCGACTAGGCGAAAGTGTTCCTTGAATCGCGCAAGAAATCCCCTTTCGACGCCACTCACCTGCACTATGAAATCATCTGATCAAACACACACATGAGAAATACAGATATACATTCTCTAAGAAAATGAAACTTGATAACCACGCTAACATCCATTCGTTCAATTTTTTATCACCCGGACAAACAGGAGCGAATCTAGGTGTTAGCACGGGGGTGCACAGGACACCGGGTAAAACCAAAATCCTTTGTAAAATGTTATTTTTTCACCTTATGTGCCACCCCTAAAACAAGCTTTTTATTAACTGGGGCACCACCGTGTACCCCCGATCTTGAGACTAGCTCCGCCACTGCGGACAAAGGCAGTGCACTAGCAACTTTATCTGAAAGCTCTAGAGGATTAGAAGATCCAAACTATGAGCAGGACTAACGGGAATCGGTTGTTTAGCTAATCAGCTGCCGAGTTACCGTTTCTGCACGACAGCAGAGGTCTTCGTAGCTTTATCTTCCAACGGATACTTGAGCTCGCCAGTCAGTCTCGCACGCGCATTCCCGGCCTCCTCGTATAAAGCCCCCGCCCAACGGAACGAAACAGCAGCTCGCCAGTCAGTCTCGCACGCGCACTCACCACTCACCTGAGGTCCAGAGCAGAAGTAGCAGACCTTCACAGCATCCCAGAACGCCTGCAGCACTAGTCATCATGGCAAGGCGGCACTGCCAGAGGTCGCGGGCGGCGGCGGCAGCGGACGCGGCGGCGTGGTGCTTCGCGCTGTCGGCGCTGGTGGCAGTGCTGCTGGTGTGCACGACCGGTGCCGCCACCGGCGAGGAAGGGGAGACGGTGCGGGGCGCGTCGCTGTCGGCGCGGTGGCGGCCGTGCGACGAGATCTACGTGGTGGGGGAGGGGGAGACGCTGCACGGCATCAGCGACCGGTGCGGCGACCCCTACATCCTGGAGCGCAACCCGCACGTTCACGATCCCGACGACGTCTTCCCCGGACTCGTCCTCAGGATCACGCCCTCCATTTCCAGGCCCTGATAGATCCACTGATTACTGATACACAAAAGAGGGATTGGCAGAGCCAATCCAACGAGCTCTCACTCGTCAGAGATGATTCCCTCCAGGCCCCGATAGATCGGCTGATTACTGATACACAAAGGAGGGATTGCCTGAGCAAATCCAACGAGCTCTCACTCGTCAGGGCGACAGAAATTCAGTTTGTGATGTGTGTGTTGGTTGGTTTTGATTTCCTCTGTTTTTGCTGAACGGAGAAGAGCAGAGGCGGAACATTGTGTGGAACATGTATCTGACAGACAAAACCAGCAACTTAGCAATACCCGCATAGCGCATCCCGCCCAGTTGGGCATCATCTATGTTACAGGTAATAGGTACATCTCCAGCTACTCATCTACGTATGTTAGATACATCTCAGGCCGCTTTGGTTTCTTCCTTCCTTCGCCGATGAAAATGCAGGTCGCAAAAGCAAAAAAGAAAATGACCCCAGAATCTCAGCAGGCAGATGCAGTAAACCTGCAAGTTTTAATCCACATGTTAATACTAAAGTATATATGAGAATTGCAATCGAGGTAACCCACACCAGGGACATGAACTACCGACAAGACATATAACCAGTCACAGCATACATCTGAACAACAAATTAAAATTAAAGCAGTCTGCCAGGAGCAATCCAAGCACTGGGAACTCAACCAAAAGGGAAGAGGTGGTTACCAAGTTCCTTCTCAGGTCCAATTTCAATCCAGATCGTCACTTCTCAGGTCCAATTTCAGTCCAGACATGAGTGATTGGCATGCTTGGGCATACTCCTAAACAAGCACACATCAGTGAGTCTCCAAGGAAAATACAACAGAGTATGGAGAACACAACAACAAAATGCCACTGGCTGCCGCAGCTCACCTTTGTCAGTATCAGAGCTGCTGCTTGCTCATAGCAGGAATTTGATAGATCCATCCCCATAGCTTTGTAGGTAATAGCGTCATCCAAAGCCTTGTCCTCTTCACTCAAATGCAGCCAGCAAAGGCTCCTCTTTGCATACAAGGTTGAATCATCAGGGTCAGCCTCCATAGCCTGCAGACATCAAATCACGCCTTATTCGCACCAAGCATCAAATTAGCTGCAAACTAAAGCCCTTTCTTGTCTTCAAAAGACATATGTAAGCATTGCAAAAATAGGAAAGACATCTGTTTTGCAAGAGTCGGATACACGTCTGTACATGGAGGTAATTTAGCAAAACAATTAATGCAACCCCCATAATCCAGAGCATTTTAGGACAGAAAGGGATTGATCACCAAGTAAAGATGCAAGAATATGCCTTGGTATAGAGAGCCAACGCATCAGCAAAAGCATTTTCCTCAAATGCAGCATCCCCTTGCATTTTCAAAACCATGGACTCAAATGTGATATTCCCTTGCATTTTCAAAGGAAAATCATTATTTTCCTCTAATGCAGCATCCCCTGGATCTTTCAAAGCACATCCATCCACCAAAGAGAGTATCCTAATTCAAATGAACAATTGGAAGTCAAACAGAGAATAAAATGCAAATTTACTCTTGAATTCACATAGTTTGCGTGTTGAATTTTACATCAGTGCCTGCAGGAGATGAGAGAGGGGAAAGAATCTTAGCACAATCCATCCATCCTCGGGCTACAGCAATTTCTGCTGGCGTCCTACCACACTGTTAAGAAGGATATTAAGGGTAAGTATCACTAATAAAAACGGTGAGAGTTTTTTTAAAAAAAGATTAGGTGTTCCATACATAATAACAGAAGAAGTGTGGGTAGCCAAATTCCCATTATATCTGGACATGTCTATAGAGTGAACAGATGCATAAATGCTTAAACTAGCTTCTTTCAATCATTTTGCTCTTTTCTTTTATGTGGTAAGCACAGAGTGTGCCGACTTCAGTATTCTAGATAAAATATTTCGTGAGAGATCAGACATAGGCCTTCATTGTGGGCGTAGTTTTAAAAATCGGACCGGTTACCGAACCGGTAAGGCTGTCGGTCATTGGTTCGCCGGTTCGACCGCTGGTTTGCTAGTTCAATGGCTGGACCGGTAAGGAACAAGTATAATTATATCAAGTAAAAAATAGGGGGGGAAAGTCAAATAGGTTAAGTTCCTTCAACTTAGCACAAAGCTAGCACAGCCCAGATGGTTAGTGCGCTGTGGGAAGGCAAGGCTGCTTGCCTGTGCAAGCATTGCCTGGGTTTGAATTTGCTCCCCCTGCCCCCTATTTTAGCTATTACAATTATTTAATATACCTTACCAGTTCTACTGCCTCCAGTTTTTCTCTCGGTTAGATGGCAAAATCAGCCAAAACTGGCGGTTCGACCGGCATTTTCCGGTTCACTACTTGTTCGGTCCTTTCCGCTTACCAGAACACTGAAGGCGACGGTTCCGGGTTTTTTCCAGTCAAACCGCCGGTCTTGTCTGGTTTTTTCAACTATGATTGTGGGGCATTTTAGCCTAAAGTTCACCAGGTTATAAAAAAACTCCACTAATTAGTACGTATTGAATTGATGCACTAGCCAGTTTACCAAAAGTGCGAACTGTGGAAAGGGCTAGGCTATATATTTTAACACCCCCTCACGTCTAGGCTGGACATACGGGAAAACGGTAGACGAGGGATCCATGAAAGGCCACAACTCTTTTTATATTAAATGGTGCGCTACCCAGGCCTTGAACTTGAAACCTCAAGACTGCACTAGCCAAGTTTACCAAAAGTCTGAACTAATGGAAAGGGCTAGGCTATATATTTTAACAATTAGAACAGAGTTTCACGATACCTTAGTTTGCAAGTGCAACATTTCTCAATTATATTTCAGTTTCAAACCAGATAAGAAACAACTTCTCATCTTCTATCCTATTTTCTAGAATATCCCACACTCTCAATTCCACAGTATAGCAAAGCACAGTTTTTCTTCACTTGTGGATTCAAAAATCAAGATTGGTCCTTAGCAGGCTAGTCACATTCTTTCTTTTGAAGTAATAGCCTTCGGCCATTTTCATGGACAAATATTCATTACAAAATGGAAACTACACAAAAAACAGTTGAGTAGCAAGCAATGCTTCGAACCCAATTAACCCCAATACCAACATGGGGCATCATTTAAGGCCTTAGTAATGGCCTAAATGTACCTTTGTTATTCGACACTCTTGTAATTCAAACAATCGACGGATCTTAGCAGCAACATTAAGCCATTCGTAGTCAACTCAGAAAATCAACAAGAGTGACAAGTAGCAATACAAAAACTCACTTTACCAGGAATATTTGCATCCGCGCCAGCTTCCAACAAACACTTGACACAGTCCATGAAGCCATGTGCCGGAGCTATTACTAATGGTGTAACAGGCCTACCAGCATTGACATCAGAACCAGCCTAAAACACGGAATATATAATACATAATGTTGAATATAGTGTTTCTAAAATATGCAACAGCTTGTGCTTGTGTTAGAAATAACAAAACCAAATTTTTTCAGCTTCCTTCACAAAAACTTTCCACGGTAGAAGCTCTAGAGGGACAAGTCACTGGACCTTAATAAGTAGTTCCACACATTTCACTGAAGAAGCGAAGATAGCCATTGTCAGCGGTGTATAGTATAAGCACACAACTCTGTTAGGCTGGAGAGAAGGAAAATGAAAGATTACTTGCAGGCAAACAATGAAAAAAAGTACCGGAGAAAAATAAGTTATCAGAGATTGATATGCAACTTTTAGCAGATCACGTGAGTAACCCAAAATATTTGGCATACTGAAGCAAATTTCCACGTTAATCTAGAAAGGAAAATTTCTTTGCTCATTTTCTCTTTGTATCATATTATATATGTATATACTAAGTAGCAATTAAAGGCTCCTTTCAATCACTACACTAATCTAATGATAAGTTCCCACATTAATCTAGAAAGGAAAATTTCTCCCACATTCTGCTAACCAATCAAAACTATCTGGATGGTTAGATCTCGATTTTGCGGTATAATCCGCATATATAGAATTCTCTAATGGGGCAACTGTAGCTAGTATGTTGAGTCCAGCTGATTCACAGAAATATATTTTTTCTTTTGCCATCCAGAAAAAAAAGAAGGCTGATTATCAATGTTAGACTAACACCAACTTACGTAATAAAAGTAAATTCATCTAGCACGATGCAAGAGGCTGGTTATTCTCAATCCAAACAAACTGGCAGCTTAAGAATGTAATTGGAGACAGAAGTGTATGTATGAAGAACTGATTAACTGATGTCAGCTAGCTCCTTGACTGGATAAATATTACATTAGCAAACAAGATGTAGCCAAGTAATAGTCCATGACCAGATTTAAATATAGCTTACATATAGTTGCGAAAAGGCCAGAAAATCCTGCATAACTAAGAAATAAAAAACAATAAACCCTTCTGTCTGTCCAAGGCATAAATAATATTCCATGTTGATCAGAGAATTTTAATGAGTGGGTCCTCTAATTATTCGGTTAATAGAAGTATAATTCATTCAACATTTTTGAGTCAAATTTACTGTTTGATTTCATATAAAGGAATAGGCACATAATATTATAGATTGTGTGCCGATCCTGGCAATCTCAATTTACCTGCTAATAAGAGAAATGTAGAAGACTAGAAATATACATCTATAATAACATGTGCAGGTTAGAATGCAATATCAGGTCAAGTTGCACTAAAGAGATACATCATGCAGCCACTTTCAGTTTTACACAAAATCAAATATGCAAAGATAAACAAAAGATGCACATGCTTCTTGATTTGCTCTACCAATATTAAACGTCTAAGTTCTCTTTATGATAAAAGTAAAAAACATAGTGTCTAAGATACATATATGAGACCATGCGGATACATGGCTTGATAACTAGTTGGTATACTCTGTACATTTTTGGTCTCCATCTTGTATACTAAAGCTCCATGTGCAACTAACCACCACATTGGTCAAATAAACAATCAAACAGCACAGCACAGCACGTGACCTAAAAGCTTCATTGTGACTAACATCAGATTAAACTCGCACATAAATTACCCAGTACCACCTCTCGGACTGGCCATGTAAGCAGTTGTGTGGATAAGGTGGGAAGAAGCCGGGAGGACAGGCAGCACCATTATGCAGGTAGAGTAGATTAAGCTATAATTTTGTCTGACAGCGACTTACCTTATTGTGAATATGCAGAAGAAAGCTAAAAAGGCTTATATTTCGAACGGAGGTAATAGAACGCAGTCATCAAGAATATAATACATTCTGAGCAAGGAAAGATCTAAAGATAAATGAAGAGATACATGAGAAAAGGATGCAAAGAGCCATATGATTAGAGTCAGCCAATAAAAAATAACAGCCGGTCAAGGAAGTAAACGCCCGTTCCACCTTGACAGGATCAAATCTTTGGAATAGGCAGGGTTGGGAAAAGGGAAAATATACAAGAACACTGCTAGGCCCAACCTATTTCATCCAGCCATGACTTCTCAGCTATATTACAGAGAACACTGTAATATTGTTCATAATGAGCAAACCAAAGATGGAGAAGAAAGCTATTACATTTGCCTGATGCCGCAACAACAATTCAACCATTCTCACATTTCCATTTTGAGCAGCAATGTGTAGCGGTGTTCCTTTTTTGCATATTGGGTCAACATAAGCTCCCATGGACAATAATAACTCTGCTATTTTACAGGTATCTGGATGAAAAATGAAAATGCCCACGTCACATTACCATCAAAAGAATACATTAAAAAGAATATGGAAAATAGATTAATACCTCGGGTGTTAGCTGCCCACATCCCCCCTTCATCTTCTGCGTCAGTATGTTTGCCTGGATGAACAATTTTGTTACTTATTATGTGTCAATAAGGTTATGACTGCTAACAGAACTGGAAAAACTTCGACAGTCATTTTTGGTTGCGACTAGAATTTTTTTCTTGTCTTGCGATCTCTGTTGATTGACATTAGAAAGTCATCATGTGTTTTTATTTATATGTTCAATAAGTAAGATCTAACCATGACCAAGCGTTTATTAATATTTCAAAAATATATCTATAGGGCATTTCTACAAACCTGTAAGCCAAAGTAAATATGTAAAATATATTAAGTGGTCTTTAAAAGCAGTAGCAAACTGGGAAAACTATTACTACCTCTGTTTCGGTAAACTCGACATGTTTTGCTGCTGTCCATTAAGTATTTGGCGTCGATTAATACAGAACGGAGGGAGTACAGCATATGTAGGGCCTATGAAGGTTTTCGGCAGCTGACCAACAAAACCTGATCCAGACCGATGGTTAAGCATAGGCAACACAGCAAGCAAAAAGAGAAAAACTGGCCATACTCAACCATACATACCAAAATAGATTTTCCAAGCCGAGGACTAGTATTTTAAGTCCTAGTTGAGTTTTGTTAAACTCTACTTAAGAGTATTGTTCAAGGGAAAGTTTATATGCACATGGCATACTGTTGAACTAGCTTTCTGCACTCAAAAAATTAAATGACGGTTGTCCCTATTGGCTCCAGATTGGCAATAGTGCCTATTAATCCAAACAATATTAACTAAATGGTGTTGTCACCACCTTTAGCTAATCGCAAAAAAAGTAGCGCAAGACAAAAAAACAGAAGAGCTGAAACGTGCTGCATGACAGACATCACAACCAGTTACCGGTTAAATTTGAAGCAGAACAAAAGAGGCAGGATGAATCTACGGGTAGTAGAAACTGAAACAAACATACGCAGGGGCAAAGAGAACCTGTCATTGTAGCGTAATGGAGTGCAGTAAACCCCTTAGTATTTGCTTTGTTTGGATTAGCACCATGATCAAGAAGATATCTTATAACTGATGTAGATCCACAACCAAATATTGCATATAATAGAGGTGTTGAACCTAGCAGAGCACAAGAATGGCAAGCATTTAATAAGAATGGTCAAGAATGTTGCTTCCAACCAACATAAAGTGGTAGATAATCAAGAGCTGCAGAAATGCATACTAGAACATCACACAATCAGGTATGACATGTACGTCATAGGATTAAAACGAAGAGCGTAAAGATTCACTCCCAATGTCGCCATTGATGTCGATGCTACCACAAAAGATTGTGTTTTATAGGTCCATGATTCAGGATGCATTTCACAGAAGCAACCTATATGAAACACTTTCTCCAGAAAACCAAAAAAAAACCTCCCTGCTATGCTGCAGAAACCGTTAAACACAAGAAGATTTAGGGGCATCCACCCAACAATAAAACCAAACTACAAGATAGTAATGATTTTGTATCATAGCCCCCACTAAGCCACCCTGCAACATCAATAGTTAAGCTTGAAATTTAATTTGATAGGTGGTGATCAGGGATGAGATCCAGACTCAAGAAACAACAGCGTTCTTAAAGAGCATAAGAATTTGCAGAATTGCAACTTAGAAAAAAGAACTAGCAATGTCACTCCAAAACAATCAACTTTCCCGAGTTCCCATCCCATAGACGAGTCATAAGTCATAACAACAAGCTTTCAGCAGCTGTTCTCCCACCTGATAAAGGTTTGGCGCAGTAGCACTAGAGCAACGGCACCCATCAATCCAACTGTCAACTGTGCAAAGCCAAAACAGTGCCTGTAACAATCACAAACAAATTACCATCGTCGCCAGGCGCGTCGATGTTGAGGCGGAGATCCTTGATGAGAAACTTGCACATCTCGCGCCTCCCGGCCCACGCCGCCATGTGGAGCGGCCCACGGCCGGAGTACTCCCGGTCCTTGACCGCCGCCACCGCCTCCTCCACGCCTTTCCCCGACCTCCGCAGCTCTCCCGCGAGCTCTGGGTTCCCCCGAAACAGAAAAAGAAGAGTCGTCAGATCTAGGAGCACCAAATCCCGATAACCGGCGGGCGCGGGGACCTTACTCCTCACGGCGGGGATGTTGCCATCGATCGCGTCGGTGACCAGCAGCATGGCCGTCCAGTCATCCCTGGAGAGCATGCGGTTCCCGAGCATTACCCGCGGCTGGGTGTTGGCGAAGGATACAGGCTGAGAGGCCAGGCGGAGCCGCCGCATCCTGGGCCCTGGATGGGATGGAAGCTTCTAGAAGCCTAGGGTTCGGCGAGGGGCTCGAGGCGGAGAGGGGAACGGGGCAGGAATGGGGAGAAGGCGGGAACGGCGAGAAGTGGCGCTTGGGTGTGGGTGGTGACGCTAGCCGACAAAACTTGGCAGGCTGCAGTGTCAGATTGGTAATGGGCTTATCGGGCAAAAAATCTCAAATTTAAAAACAGTTTGAAGTTTGAGGAGGTAATAGCATATTTAGTCCCACATCTTGCACACCCGGGACATTTTAGTCTCACATCTTGTAAATGGAACAAATTCGTCCCACAACTTGCAATGCGGATTCAAATTTCGTCCAAATTTGTTCTGGAGCCGCCACGTGTCCGCCAGGAGGGAGAGATGAATATGCGAATAAGTCCTCGAAGTTGCCCTATTCACAGAAAACCCCCCGCCTGGCACACGCCTCTAACCGCCACGCGCCACACCCAGACGCCCCCGCACCATCTCCCCCGCACCTACTCTCTCCCCCGCATCAGTGAGATCCCCACATCGCCGCCGGCGGAATTGACACTGGCGAGCTTGACGACGGCGGATGGAGGAAGGGGAAGGTTCCTTGGACAGCACGGCTAGATCCCCTGCACCTCGTCATCGAGGGGCGCGTCTGCGGGGCAGCAGGACATCCCCTGCATCTTGGCGCGGAGGAGAGGTAGCGCCAGCATCGCCGGCACGGGCGGTAACCTCGCCTACAGCTGCTCGTCCACGGCTGACCTTGGAGGAACACAGGCAAGCAAAGCTGTATGACATGTTCCTGCTATTCTACTACCAGCTCGGGTCCCTGGAGGTCTAGGAGGCCATGGCAGAGCCAGTTGGATGGAGGCCGGAGCCCGACCCCAATTTGAGCCTGGAGGAGCAAGTAAGGTTGATGGAGGAGCAATTGCGAGCCAAGTTCCCGCCGTCTGCACCGCCGGCACCATGAATCGAAGCTCTGGTCAGTTCAGGGACGAGAAGATCTGGGAGGAAGGGGATGGATGGGCAAAGCTGACTGGAGAAGTTTACTGGAATGACAAGGCGACGACGAGGTCGAAGGCAAGCATGAGATACTCCACTGGTCCACAGGTTATTCTTCTGCACATGCATTATGTTTAGTTAACTGATGAACTATGACATGTTCTGTTACCTGAAAATTTGGTGTTCATCATGGAAGGCAAATGATAATGCTGATAGGAAGATGGATGCTGCTGATGATGACAATGTGATGCTGCTGAGGAAGATGGATGCAATGGAGGCAGAATTAAAGAAGTTGAAGCAAGAACAGAAGAAGCTTGTGAAGATGATGAGATGCAGAGATAAGAAGGACATGATTGCAGTAGTAGTGTTACTTGTTATGGTTGCAATGCTTCATGTGTTCTTTAGTTTCAAGTAGTTAAGCATTGTGGTATCCATGTTTGTGTTTGGTATGTAATTTAGTTTTCAGATGTTTAAGCAATGCTACCTTTGTACTGGATTAAGAACATGTATGTGTTTTGTCATGTATGGCTTTGCTCTAAATAATCATGTTCAGCAAGCAGTAACAACACAGCAAGAAAGTCTTTAATTGAAAATTTAATTTAACAAGTACTTGTGAAAGAACAAAATTCAACATGGCCAAGTACTTAGGAAATTCCATTACAACTTGCTGCACTAAAACCATGGCTGGTCATCATTAGGTGGTGCATTTTGGCTCACTGGAACTTCTTCTATGCTAGGATCATGAACTTGTTCATTTAGATCAGGGATTGCACTTCCTTCTGTTCTTCTCTTTTTCCCTCTAGTGCTTGCAGTGCCTCTACCTGTAGGGTTAGCTTGTTGAGGTCTCTTTTTCCCTCTAGTGCTTGTAGTGCCTCTACCTCTCCCTCTTAGTTTGCCTCTAGTGCTTGCAGTTGTTATCTTGTTTCTTGCAGCAGGGATACTATCTCTTGCAGCCTGAACAAAGGCATTCTCTGGAAGTGGTCCTAGAAAGCTCTCCATGGGCACTTGCTCTCTCTCCTGACAAACAATGTACAACATAGGAATATCAACACTCAACTTATTATGAATTTCATAATTAAAAGTCTAGGCAGTATCATACCTCAACTTGCATTCTGAATATCATGTTGTCTTATTGTTGTGTTGGATCTAATAGTGGGCTTGTTGTTTGCTGAATAACATGCTACATTGACAACACATAATTTGTTAGTTGCAACAAGAGATAATAAAAATTGTGAATTAAGAATATTGTGGTTAAATTAACCTCCAGAATAGATGGTATGTCCACATCTTCATCATCAAGGACAATGTTATTTCTTCTCTGCTCTGCTAGGGTTTCAAGGTATTTTTTGTGACCTTTCTTATTGTGGTTTGCTTTCCCACATTCAGAGCAATGCATTGTTACTCCTACCTTTGTAAATACTTTAACTCCTTTCTTGATCTTCTCCTCAGGTGCCTTCCTCCTATTCTTCTTGGGTCTTCCCATGACTTTTGTGAACAGAGGTGGATGAATGGTAGGTCCATTCATTTTTTCCCAAAATGCTCTTCCTCTTAGTGGTGTTAAGTTGAATGCACAGGTGTTGAAAGCATCAATTGTGTAGCAACTATGTACAAGGTTTTCAGGATTTATGTTGTCTTTCCTGCAGCAAGCAATAACATGATGACAAGGGATCCCAGTCAACTGCCACCTCTTGCAGTCACAAGTCCTTGCTTGGATATCAACAGTGTAGTCCTTTTCAAACTCATGGCTGCTCACAGAATAAAGGTAATTAGTTGCTGGTGTCACTGAGCACTCATTACTCCATTCTAGGTATTTATCCATCTTCTTCTTAATCTTAGGACAAATTCTTCCTGTCCACTTCTTAGCCTCTCTTTGTTTGGTATATATCCTTTGAAGAATCTTGTAGAAAATTGTTTCTAGCATAGATAAGAATGGCATTTCCCTAGCTTCTAGGATATAACTGTTGAAAACCTCTAAGTGATTGTTCAATAGCATATCACACTTAGGGAAGTCACTGAAAAAGGCTTTTATCCATGTACTTGGTACTAGTTCTTCAATCCAGCAATAAGCAAATGCACTGTCAGCTTTTAGTTTGTTCATGCTTCTCTCCCACTTAGGGATACTTGTAGACCTTGCTATTGCCCACACATCATTCTTCAAATTCTCTCCTCTGTTTCCTGCCCTTTGGAAATTCTGGAGCAAGTGTCTTACACAAAATCTGTGTTCTGCATCTGGGAAAATCTTTTGCACTGCATTTATCAGACCTTTCTGCCTATCACTCATAATAGTCCAAGGTGAAGTCTTGGTAATCTTCAAATCATCCTTTAAAGTGGTTAGAAACCACTCCCATGCACTTGTACATTCAACCTCTGCCAGACCAAAAGCTATAGGAAAGATACAGTCATTTGGGTCTATACCCACTGCTGTGAGGAGAACACCTTTGTATTTTGTTTTGATGTGACATCCATCAAGACATATGAAAGGCCTGCAACCTGCTAGAAAACCCCTCTTGCATGCATCATAACTCCAGTAGACTGTGGCCAAATGTTGCTTGCGTTCTTCAGTGTTAGGATCATTCACTAAATTTGCTGTTAGTAGAAAGGTAGAGCCAGGGTTACTCCTTCTCAGTTCTTGCCCATAGTCTAGCAAATGGTTGAACTGTTCAGCCTCATCACCATGTATTTGATCAAGAGCTGCTCTCCTTGCTCTTATTAGCTTCCACCTGGGAGGGCACATCTTAAATTCTCTGACTACCTTTGCAGCAAAGCTTTGTAAACCTAGTTTTTGGTTATCTCTGAATTCATGCATGAACTTGTCTGTTAATACTTTGGTTGTAATTGCTTTCACAGGCCAGCTTCCCTCACAGGTGTGATTGCCTTCATATTCAGTAACAATGAAGCCACTTGTCCTTCTAGAATCTGTAGAAGCTTTCAGATACCAAGGGCAACCAGGTGAGCAATGAGCATGCAGCCTCCTTTTGTCATTCTTTGTTTTCTTCAGTAACTTCCTATGTCTAATGCCATAAGTTGTCACAGCTTTTCTCAACTCCTCTACACCACTGAATTTCAAGCCTAGTCCGAAAATGGGATTGTCCATGTGACAAGGGTATAGATAATAGAGATCGTCAGTTGAGTACCCCTGAGGCCCGTTAAGCTAGGCCCAATTGTAATACTAGTCGAAATACGAGTTCTTACCGTATGACGATATTGTAATCTGTATCAGATCCTACCCGATCCTTGAGACCTGGCCACCTATATATAGGGGCCAGGAGGGGACGGTAAAGGACAGATTGAAAGCAAGCCAGGTTTTACACCCATGTTTACTTTCATAGCCACCTTGTTTGACTGAGTTTACCTTCGAGTTCATCTGACGCCCTATCTCCTCGATCCTAAGTCCTTCATCTAGGACATTTGTCGAGTGAACCCCTCATCAATTGGCGCCGACCGTGGGGACTCTGGGCGTTGGAATCATGAATTTGATGGCTTTTTTGCTTTTAGCTAGTAACAATCCAGGAGTTGATGAAAATCAAGAGATGGAGCTGACATTCAGAAGTTTAAGCTTTTACGTCGGACCTTCGGGTTCAACTCGCCTTTCAGATCTGATGAAATCAGGTCCGTCAGCAAGCAAGACCGAGAGAATCACAGAATCTGGATCATCCGTGGGCTCTTCCAGCGAGGTAAACTCGTCGGTCAGTCTCACAGCAACAAAGGATATGATAGAGACGCTCGAGGAATTAGACGAAACTCGGGGAAAGCTCGACAAAGAAGCAGCGACTAAAACTCACGACAGCTCAAGGGATTTCGCCATCGAAAGCAGTGGCATCCCCAAAAGCGTACATCAGTTATGCGTCATTATCACTGAAGCAGTAGAAGAGGGCAATCATGAAGGCAGCAAAGAAGTTGACCTACAAGTCGAAAAATCGAGGAGTAGCAGCAAAAAGGAAAAGGAGAAAATTCACGTTTCAGCAGGAGAGTGGAGAATCATCATGACAGCCATCAATCACGGCACAGAGGTACCCGCAGATTCAAGGAGAGAAGTTCTGATGGGATACCAGTATGCACTGCACCAGCGCAAAAAGAAGTTAAGGGAGGAAAGAGAAATGTTCATGAGAAGCCGAGGTGACGATAGTATGTCAAGCGGAGAATACTGGGATGAGTACAGCAACGCATCAGAAAGCAGCATGGAAAGACACAGAGATCCAAAGCATAATAGGAGGACAACAGCATGTATAAGAGAAGAGAGCTACACGAAGAGTCAGAGTGCACAGCAGTCAGAAGAGGAAGAAGATTTCATTCAAGAGACACCAGAAGCAGCTTTGGTAGCAGCGCAGGCATACCTACTAATGATACGTCTCAAACGTATCAATAATTTTTGATGCTCCATGCTTGTTTTTACACCATTTGCCTATTGTTTCGTTACACTTAGTGGCATTTTTATGCATTTTCCGGAACTAACCTATTAACGAAGTGCCACAGTGCCAGTTCCCTGTTTTCTGCTGTTTTTGTGTTTCAGAGTGATACACAGGAAATATTCTCGGATTTGGACGAAACCACATCCTGAAGTCTTATTTTACCCGGAAGCTTCCAGAGATCCGAAGAGGAGTAGGAGGGGGGCCACCAGGGGCCCACACACAGGGGTGGCGCGGCCAGCCCCTGGCCCGCGCCACCACCGTGTGAGGCCACCTGGCCCCACCTCTGACGACGCCCCTTCGCCTATAAAGACCCCCCGACGAGAAAAACCTAAGGACCCGATCAGTTTTCCAGAACACATCGCGATCCGCCGCCGCCGTCGACCCGAAGATCGGGAGGGTCCAGAAGCTCTTCCCGGCACCCTGCCGGAGAGGGGAATCGCCACCGGAGGTCTTCTTCATCGCCATGCTTGCCTCCGAAGCAATGAGTGAGTAGTCTACCTTGGACTATGGGTCCATAGCAGTAGCTAGATGGTTGTCTTCTCCACTATGTGCTTCATGTTTAGATCTCATGAGCTGCCATACATGATTGAAATCACCGTTATGTAATTCTACATGTTTGGTTTGTTGGGATCCGATGAATATTGGTGTTTATGATTAAGTTGCTATACTGAATTATATCTTTTGTTATCTCTATGTTGTTTATGATCTTGCATGCTCTCCGTTGTTAATAGCTATCTTGGCCGAATAGTTGCTAGTGACTCCAAGAGGGGGTATTTATGCTCGATAGTGGGTTCATGCCTCTATTTCACCTGGGGGAGTGACAGAAACCTCTAAGGTGGTAGATGTGCTGTTGCTACTAGGGAGAAAACAACATTCATATGCTCAAGGGCATATGCTTTGTTTACATTACACACTTTGCTTAATGCAATTATCTGTTGTTCGCAACTTAATACTTCTAGGGTGTTCGGATTGATATCCCCGGGAGTGGATTATTAGTCATAGATGCAGTTGGATGACGGTCTATGTATTTTGTTGTAATGCCCAGAGTAAATCTCATAGTGATCTTCTTGACATATCACGTTATCTTTATTCTATCAATTGCCCAACTGTAATTTGTTTACCCAGCATGTGTTATTTTATCTATGGAGAGACACCACTAGTGAACTGTGGACCCCGGTCCTATTTCCATCATATTGCTATCACCTGTTTACTTTACTCGCACTGTTTACTTTACTCGTACTGTTTACTTTACTCGCATACTATATTGTTTTCCACTCGATACGCTCATAATCTTTGTTTCAAGCAAACCGGTGAGATTGACAACCTCATCGCAAGTTGGGAATAAAGTATTTGTTTGTGTGTGTGCAGGTTCCACAACACCTTCAGTCGTCATTGTCTCTCCTCTCCTGACCGACATTAAACCTTGGTTTCTTAAACTGAGGGAAAACTTGCTGCTACACTCATCATACCTTCCTCTTGGGGTTCCCAACGGGCTGGTTATCCACCACGCACAAGGACAGTCTGCTCCCACGTCAACTATCCACCACCACACGCAGCAGCTACTTTTCTGGCGCCGTTGCCGGGGAGGAGAGAAGACTTCTGCGAGGGGAGTTTTTCGCACACACATTCTTTACTTTGTTATTGTTTTGCTTTACTTTATTTATTTTACCTGCATTGCTTTATATCAAAAACCCAAAAAAATTAGAATCCTTGGTAGTTGTTTTTACTTGTTTACTTTCGTTTTGCTGAAATGGCCAATCCTGAAAACACCAAGTTGTGTGACTTTACTAGCACAAACAATAGTGATTTTATCTGCACTCCTATTAAACCAGCTGCTCCTGCTGCAAACTTTTATGAGATTAAGCCTGCTTTATTGAACCTTGTTATGAAAGAGCAATTTTCTGGTGCTAGTACTGAAGATGCTGCAGCTCATCTCAACAATTTTGTTGAGCTATGTGAGATGCAGAAATATAAGGATGTTGATAGTGATATTATTAAGCTCAAGCTGTTTCCTTTTTCTTTGAGAGGAAAGGCTAAAGATTGGTTGCTGTCTTTGACTAAGAATAGTATTGATTCATGGGCTAAGTGTAAGGATGCTTTTATTGGTAGATACTATCCTCCTGCTAAGATTATATCGTTGCGTAGCAATATTATGAAGTTTACTCAGTTTGATAATGAACATGTTGCTCAAGCTTGGGAAAGAATTAAATTTATGATAAAGAATTGCCCCACTCATGGACTGACTACTTGGATGATTATCCAAACTTTTTATGCAGGACTTAATTTTTCTTCAAGGAACCTACTTGATTCAGCTGCTGGAGGCACTTTTATGTCCCTTACCTTGGGTGCCGCGTCAAAGCTACTCGACAACATGATGGTAAATTATTCTGAATGGCACACCGAGAGAGCTCCACAAGGTAAGAAGGTAAATTCTGTTGAGGAAACCTCTTCCTTGAATGATAAGATTGATACCATTATGGCTATGCTTGCTAATGATAGGACCCATGTTGATCCTAATAATGTTCCTTTGGCCTCTCTGGTTGCTCAAGAAGAGCATGTTGATGTGAATTTCATTAGAAACAATAATTTTAACAACAATGCTTATAGAAACAATTTTGCTAGTAACAATTATAGACCGTTTCCTTCTAATGGTGATAATAGCTATCTTGGTAGACCTAAAATGCCTAGTGAAGAACGAATTTTTGAACTTGAAAAGGCTACCAAGAATTTTATGCAGATGCAATATGAGCAGAACAGGGCTTTCACCAAGACTATGGAGGAGCAATCAGCTCTGTTGAGGACTATTAGTCATCAACTAGAAAATTTAAACAAGGCTGTTCCTGAATTACAAGCTAAGGTTTCCAAAGCTAAAACCGATATTTCATTATTGTCTAATGTGCAATCTTCTTTGGTTAATAGAATGTCCGCTAAGCCTGATCCTTTTGCTACCGCTAATGCTATCCAAGTTGGAATTGATGAAAATATTAGATTGTTAGCGGAATTGCATGCCAGGTGGGAAAGAGAAGATGAGATGGCTAGAGAGATAAAGTTATATCCCATTACTACCTCTAATGATGTTGCTCCTACTGGTAGCAATCCTCTTACTTTGATTGGTGTAGAGAAAACTCCCACTCCTTGTGTTAAAAAGCCTAAAACTGCCAAAACTTTTTCTCAAAAGAGTGCTGAAATTTTTCGGAGTGTGGGAGATGATAGCTCTATTTCTTTTAATGATTTTGATGTTGATGGCTGCAATATATCTGAAGTAATTTTGTTCTTGCAAAAGCTTGCTTTGACTCCCAATGCTAGTTCTTTAAATATTGCTTTTACTAAGCATATTACCAATGCTCTCATAAAAATTAGGGACGAAAAGTTGAAGCAAAAAGCTTCTGTTCCCAAGAAGTTAGATGATGGTTGGGAACCCATCATTGATATGCATGTTAATGGTTATGATTGCCATGCTTTATGTGATCTAGGTGCTAGTATTTCTATCATGCCTAGAAAGATTTATGACATGCTTGATTTACCACCGCTTGAAAAATGTTATTTTGATGTTCCTATTGCTGATGTTGCTAAGAAGAAACCTTTGGGAAGGATTAATGATGTTCTTATTGTGGTTAACGATAACCTTGTTCCTGTTGATTTTCTTGTTATGGACGTTGAATGCCATGCTTCATGTCCTATTATTTTGGGAAGACCCTTTCTTCGAACTGTAGGTGCTATCATTGATATGAGGGAAGGCACTATCAAATATCAATTCCCACTTAAGAAAGGTATGGAACACTTCCCTAGGAAAAGAAAGAAATTACTTTTTGACTCTATTCTTAGAGCAAATTATGAGCTTGATGCTTCATCACTTGATAATACTTGATTCGCAATTTTATGCGCCTAGCTCAAAGGCGTTAAAGAAAAGCACTCTTGGGAGATAACCCAATGTTTTCTTTTCAGTAATTTTTCTTTTATTTGAGTCTTGGAAGTCATTACTACTGTAATGACCGCTCCTTATCTTGTTTATTTCGTTTTTGTGCCAAGAGAAGCCTCTAATTTGAGTGAGGTAAAGATTTGGGGATGTTGCTGTCCTGAAACTGTTTTCGGTGCTGCACCGTAAAAATTCGTGAAAATTCTCTGTATATCTTTTGGACCTGCGATTTCTTGTGCATATGCCCCAGGTTATATCCAAACTTTTCTTAGTTGAACACTTTTTGATTTGAGCAACAGAAAATCCCTCAAAAATTCGACCTTTGTCAGCTGTTCAGTTTTGACAGATTTCTGCCAATATTTGTGTTTGCCACTTTATCGCTTTCTTTTGAGTTCTTTTGATCATGGAACTTTTGGGGATGTTGCTACAGTAGTATATGCTATATATGTGGTGGTTTTGAGTTGAAACCTGAAGCAAATAGAGGATTGATTATATGTTATGCTTGCACTAATGTTGCTAATAGAATTGTGTTTAGTTTTGTATCAAGGAAGTTTTCAAGTGTAGGGATTGGAGAATGATGAGATGAGTTGAAGAATGGACAAAAGCTCAAGCTTGGGGATGCCCATGCATCACACCAAGAAATATCCAAGAAGTACAAGCGTCAAAGCTTGGGGATGCCCCCGAGGCACCCCTTCTTCATCGGCAAAAATCAGGTCAACTTTCAAAACACTATATTTTTATTGCTTCATGCACTATGTGTTTTTCTTGGAGCGTCAGTTGTTTTAGTTTTCTTAGTTGGTTTAGTTTGTTTGTTTGCTGCAATAAATGGTTGGACCCCAACAAATTTTTTTGGAGAAGTTGCCTTGTTTTCATTTGCGAAGAACGCTCGTTGATTTAATAAGAGTGAAAACGGAGTTGTTCTTGCGTTCTTCTTTTTATGCTACTGCTTTTGGTTTTCGTTTTCGCCTTGATTTGCGTTCAGATCTTGTCATATCTTTTCATCAAGGTGTATTTTTGCCTCTGATCTTCATTGGTTTTCATCAAAAGAGGTGTTTATAAAAATTTCAAATGGTGTTGGAAAAGAGAAAAAGCTTTGTGCAAAATAGTGGTACAAGAAGGAGCTTGTGTAGACTGTGGCTTAGGCTTTTTCATGTCACGCTTGATGTCTTTTTGATAGTATGCTTAGTGGTTTTGCTGTAGCATGACTTGTCTCAAATAACTGAGATTGCTTAATGAGCCTTTGAAAAAATCATGCGTTGTTTTTATTGTATGGAAGCATTATTTTGGTTTTCTCCTTGATGCTTTATTTGGGTTGACTTGGCGCATGCTCACACATGTTAGACTCTTACAAAGTCGCCAATAGCCTTCATGATCATTTAGTTTTTGACTTTTGATGCCATCTTATGCTTCTTTTAATGTCGCTTTGTCGCTTTGCATGATTATGGACATTATTGCTCTCTTAGTTGGTCGCTCCCAGTCTTTTGCTAGCCCTCGCCTTGTACTGAGTATGAGCTCTACTCGTGCATCCAACTCCTAAAAGCCAAAGTTTTCCAAAGTGTCCACCATACATACCTACTAGCAATTTGCTATTCCAAGTAAATTTGACTTGCTTTTATTTTCTCTTCAAATTAAACTCTTACCAGTGTTATGCGAAATTCGGTTAGTAAAGCTCTCACGAACCGGAAGGCACACTTTACTTTTTCCTGTTCTTAAAAATTTGACATTGTGGTCTCTTATGTTGAGTTGTTATGCTTGCAAGTTGTAAGTTGGATTCTAGCCCATCCATGCTGTCATTGGCAAGCTTTCAACATTGCACTTCTTATTTGAGTTGATATCGTGATCTTTTGTTTATGGATGCCCGCGGTGTGAAATGAATTGGGAATCTTGTGGGGATCATGGAGTTTGTATATGTGTTAGGGAAACGCCGGGCCGCCAATCTAAGCCATGCATAATTCATGGTGGAAATTTGCAGCATACCCATGGTGAACATTCGACGACGCATCTCATAATAAAAAGCTAAACAAAAGGCAAATAAAAGAGATGTCGAGGTGTTCATTGTCTGCTTGTCCTGTCATTTTGGTGTGAGCTTGTTCCATGTCATCGGGCACGGAGGTACCCCATTGGCGGTTCTCAGTGATATGCATATACTTACAATGATAAGAGCCTTGCTTGGGACTCTAAGTAAAGTAGCATGACGTTTAGGTACTCGTATTCACGGGACACGAGGTTTTCAACTTATGATTTGTCAAGCATATGCATCATAATTGTTCTCGCATTAACTTTAACCATTCAAGATGCTTATGATGGGGGCAATGAGAGCTCAAAGCCGGTAAGTACCATAATTTTTGAAGGTTATAAAACTTGCAATCACTGCTTCCCTCTGCGAAGGGCCTTTCTTTTACTTTTATGTTGAGTCACCACCTTCTTTCTTTATGCACCATTAAGAGAGCATAGTTGTCATTCTTAGTGTGATATGCATTGTCCCAAAGTTCATTGATTGATTCATATTGTTGGTTTCACTTGTTCTTAAATTATTTGTATCTAGTCGTCCTCTTAAACTTGAAGGTGTCCTATGCATTTATGTTTTGCTCTCTTTGAAGGACAAGCTGAAAACCTTTTGTATGTTTTTCCTAATGATTTGAACACACGTTTGACTTTCATTGTTTCATTTTCATGATCTTTTGTTTGTGTTCATTTGCATGTTTACAACATGGTTGCTAAGTTTCTTATTGTCATGATTATATCTTCATGCCCATGTTTTAAGTTCTATTGATCCCAGCTCACCAATGCTTACATATATGATCAAGATTGTGTAGGTGCATGTCACCTCAAAAATTATTCTTTTGTTATCACTTACCTACTCGAGGACGAGCAGGAGTTAAGCTTGGGGATGCTTGATACGTCTCAAACGTATCTATAATTTTTGATGCTCCATGCTTGTTTTTACACCATTTGCCTATTGTTTCGTTACACTTAGTGGCATTTTTATGCATTTTCCGGAACTAACCTATTAACGAAGTGCCACAGTGCTAGTTCCCTGTTTTCGGCTGTTTTTGTGTTTCAGAGTGATACACAGGAAATATTCTAGGAATTGGACGAAACCACATCCTGAAGTCTTATTTTACCCGGAAGCTTCCAGAGATCCGAAGAGGAGTAGGAGGGGGGCCACCAGGGGCCCACACATAGGGGTGGCGCGGCCAGCCCCTGGCCCGCGCCACCACCGTGTGAGGCCACCTGGCCCCACCTCTGACGACGCCCCTTCGCCTATAAAGACCCCCCGACGAGAAAAACCTAAGGACCCGATCAGTTTTCCAGAACACATCGCGATCCGCCACCGCCGTCGACCTGAAGATCGGGAGGGTCCAGAAGCTCTTCCCGGCACCCTGCCGGAGAGGGGAATCGCCACCGGAGGTCTTCTTCATCACCATGCTTGCCTCCGGAGCGATGAGTGAGTAGTCTACCTTGGACTATGGGTCCATAGCAGTAGCTAGATGGTTGTCTTCTCCACTATGTGCTTCATGTTTAGATCTCATGAGCTGCCATACATGATTGAGATCACCGTTATGTAATTCTACATGTTTGGTTTGTTGGGATCCGATGAATATTGGTGTTTATGATTAAGTTGCTATACTGAATTATATCTTTTGTGATCTCTATGTTGTTTATGATCTTGCATGCTCTCCGTTGTTAGTAGCTATCTTGGCCGAGTAGTTGCTAGTGACTCCAAGAGGGGGTATTTATGCTCGATAGTGGGTTCATGCCTCTATTTCACCTGGGGGAGTGACAGAAACCTCTAAGGTGGTAGATGTGCTGTTGCTACTAGGGAGAAAACAACATTCATATGCTCAAGGGCATATGCTTTGTTTACATTACACACTTTGCTTAATGCAATTATCTGTTGTTCGCAACTTAATACTTCTAGGGTGTTCAGATTGATATCCCCGGGAGTGGATTATTAGTCATAGATGCAGTTGGATGACGGTCTATGTATTTTGTTGTAATGCCCAGAGTAAATCTCATAGTGATCTTCTTGACATATCACGTTATCTTTATTCTATCAATTGCCCAACTGTAATTTGTTTACCCAGCATGTGTTATTTTATCTACGGAGAGACACCACTAGTGAACTGTGGACCCCGGTCCTATTTCCATCATATTGCTATCACATGTTTACTTTACTCGCACTGTTTACTTTACTCGTACTGTTTACTTTACTCGCATACTATATTGTTTTCCACTCGATACGCTCATAATCTTTGTTTCAAGCAAACCGGTGAGATTGACAACCTCATCGCAAGTTGGGAACAAAGTATTTGTTTGTGTGTGTGCAGGTTCCACAACACCTTCAGTCGTCATTGTCTCTCCTCTCCTGACCGACATTAAACCTTGGTTTCTTAAACTGAGGGAAAACTTGCTGCTACACTCATCATACCTTCCTCTTGGGGTTCCCAACGGGTTGGTTATCCACCACGCACAAGGACAGTCTGCTCCCACGTCAACTATCCACCACCACACGCAGCAACTAACCACGCAACCAGAGCCTGGAGATCCACGGGAGCACATGCATCAGGCCGCAATACGAAGCCTTGGGTTAGTAGAAAATAGGTTGATGAGAAATCTTTCAGAAGGAAAGGCGACACATCGAAAGGAAAGGCGAAAAGAAGAGTCCAAACACAAGCCCTCGCAAAACAACTCCAGTGATTCATCAGAAGGTGAGAGGCTACAAAAAAGGAAGGAGGACGCAAGAAACATAATAGCACAAGCACGAGTAAACAACTCACGATATGCGTGGAAAGAGGAAAATTATGAAGACGATGAAAAAGAAATGGGCGCGCTATGCTTTACCCGCAGGGTTCACAAAACGCGGGTACCCAAAGGTTTTAAGTTGCCACATGACCAGGAGAAGTATGATGGGTCGCAAGAGCCAACTCTATGGTTATCAGATTACCTGCAAGCAGTACAGATACTAGGGGGAACAAGAGCAACAGCCATGCAAAGTTTGTAGCTACACCTCACCGGCGCAGCACGGTCCTGGTTAAACACCCTACCCAACGATTCCATTGGAAGTTGGGGAGAATTAGAGAATCAATTCGCAAGAAACTTTCGCTCAACGTATAAGCGCCCAACATCGCTAGAAGAAGTCAAGTCGTGCGTACAGCAGAAAGGCAAAACCCTACGCTCTTATATACAACGCTGGAGTGTAATCAAAAACTCAGCAGAAAACGTCTCTGACGAAAGAGCGATAGATGCCTTTTCGAGCGGCCTTCATCGTGCGGACCTAGTAGAAGAGATAGGAAGAACAAGGCCAAGAACAGTATTTGAGCTAATGAAAACAGCCAACAGATTCGCCGATGGGGAAGATGCGTACAATAACAAAAGGGGGGCGTTCACCAGAAGTCGACAAAACAAGCAGGCAAAGGCAAAGATACCGCAATGGCGACAACCACGGAAGGAGAAATCAGATAGTCGCAGGATATGATGGAAGGAATGAAGAAGGCTATGAAAACATCAAATTTCCTACGAGAGACAGCAGGAGAAAGGAGAAGCCAAGGTACTCGGGTCCTTCGGCAGAAGATATGCTATATGGTCCTTGCCGAATCCATTATGCTTACCTAGACAGGAAAAGAGTCTCCAACCACCAGATGAAGGATTGCAGAACCTTCCCAAAGTTGCAAAACGCCATGGATTCAAGCCAAGGAGCACGACAGAGAGGAAAAAACATAAGTCAAGGATATCAAATGCAACGACTCGCAAAACAGCTGGAGCCAAAAGTATATATATCAGCAATGATCCAACCAGTGCCAAAGTCAAAGAAAGAAAGGAAGAGTATATCAAGACAGGTCAACCTGACAATAACATCACCACCAGCTACTATGGAGTACCTAAAATGGTCTGATCAACCAGTTAGGTTCAGCAGAGCAGACCACCTGAGGAAAGTTCCCAGACCGGGTCACTCACCAATGGTGCTCAAAGCGCAAATAGGAGGATATGATGTGAGAAGAGTATTCATGGATGCAGGAAGTGGTATAAACCTAATATACGCCAGAATATTAAAAGCAATGTGCATATCATTGGAAAATCTAAAGCCAACAGATTGTTCTTTCCATGGAATAGTACCAGGAGCCGCAAATTATCCTTCGGGCAAAATAGAACTCGACGTCTGCTTCGGCGACAGCAGCAATTATCGCAGAGAAAAGCTGGAGTTTGAAGTCATGGACTGGCCCTCACAATACCATGCAATCCTGGGGCACCTAGCATTTGCAAAATTTATAGCAGTACCTCACTATGCATATCTCGCGCTCAAGATCCCAGGACCTAAAGAAATGATCATGGTACAAGGAAGCTTTGAAGTATCCAACACTTGTGACAAAGAATTTAATAGGTTGGCACAAACCTTCGACATGACAGCAGAGTACGAAAGACTAAAAGGCGAAACCGACCACAACATGCTACCCGACGTCGGGCGATCCCTGCCAGATCAGGCTTTCGATGCAACTCAAGACTCGAAGAAAATATAGGTCCACCCGACGGACCCGAACAAAACCACCTCCATAGCGGTAAACTTGGATCCCACATAGGAAAGTGCGCTCGTCGAGTTCCTCCGTGAGCGCTGAGAAATCTTCACCTGGTGTCCTTCAGATATGCCAGGCGTTCCTAGGGAACTCGTCGAGCACGCACTAAACGTGGATCCTAAAGCAAAGCCAGTCAAGCAACCACTACGACGATTTGATGAACCCAAGAGGAAAGCAATAGCGTCAGAGCTACATAGACTGAAAACGTAGGGTTCATCCGAGAAATCAAAACGTCGACTTGGGTATCTAATCCAGTTATAGTCCCCAAGAAAAATACAGACGTACAAAGAATATGTGTCGACTACACATCCCTCAACAAGCACTGTCCAAAGGATCCCTTCCCTTTACCACGCATTGATCAAATAATCGACTCAACAGCAGGGTGCACAAGGCTTTCCTTCCTAGATGCATACTCTGGTTACAATCAGATCAAATTAAAAAAGGAAGACGAGGAAAAGACAGCCTTCATCACACCATACGGCATGTTCTGTTATCAGGTCATGCCTTTCGGCCTGAAAAATGCAGGAGCAACCTATCAGCGGATGATGCAAAATTGTCTCGGAAGTCAAATAGGACGCAATATCCAAGTTTACATAGACAACGTGGTCATCACCACGAGGAAGGAAGAGTCTCTGATCAGCGACCTGGCGGAAACTTTCGACAACCTGAACAGGTATAAGCTCAAGCTCAACCCGACAAAATGCTCTTTCGGTGTATCAGCAGGGCAACTTTTGGGGTTTCTAGTATCAGCAAGAGGAATAGAGGCAAACCCAGAAAAGATCCAAGCAATATTAACAATGGGAAAACCAACAAAGCTACACGACGTACAGAAGCTCGCAGGGCGCGTCGTGACGCTAAGTCAATTTGTGGCTCGACTAGGAGAGAAAGCACTACCTTTCTACGCGCTCATGAAAAAATTAGATGATAAATTCGAGTGGACGGAAGAAGCAGAATAGCTTTCGCGCAATTGAAAAAAGTGCTCTCCACACCTCCGATGTTGGTCGCACCAAAGAAAAAAGAACCACTACTACTATACATTGCAGCAACACATCAAGTAGTGAGTATAGTACTGGTAGTCGAAAGAAGCGAAGAAGGAAAAGCTCACGGCGTGCAGAGGCTAGTCTATTTCATCAGCGAAGTCCTTTCTCCAACAAAGCAAAGGTACCCGCACTATCAAAAGCTCGCATACAGTGTTTTCACAATAGCTCAGAAACTACGGCAATACTTTGCGGTGCACCCAATTATAGTGGTCAACGAAGCACCACTATGCAATATATTGAACAACCCTTCGGCAATAGGACATGTCTCTTTATGGGGAATTGAATTATCACCCCTGGACATCACGTACGAAAAGCGAAAGGCAATCAAATCACAAATTCTGCCAGATTTCACAGCAGAGTGGTTGGAATTACAAAGTGCAGGTCCTCCGGATTTATCGAGTGTTTGGACGATGTATTTCGATGGTTCAAAAAGAATCCAAGGCGCAGGAGCAGGCGTAGTCCTGATATCACCACAAGGTGACAAATTGGAATATGTGTTACGGATGAGTTTTCCCCAAGCTTCTAACAATGAAGCCGAATACGAGATGTTGCTCCATGGAATGAAAATGGCAAAAGCTTGTGGAGCAACTCGACTTAAAATATTTGGAGACTCGAACCTCGTCGTCCAACAAGTAATGAACAAATGTGACGCTATCAGCGACAACATGACAGCGTACAGAAATTTATACTACTATCTCGAAGGAACATTTGATGGATGCGAAGTTTTGCACGTCAGCAGAGCCAGCAACGAGGAGGCCGACAATTTAGCAAACATCGGGTCCCAATGCTTGCCCGTACCACAAGGAGTCTTCTGGGAGAAAATCATAGAGTGATCAATAAAAAACAGCAAAACCTCGACTACAGAGGGACAAAAAACAGGCTCGGGGGCTGGAAAAATAAGTGCAGCAGAACCAGAAGAAGTCATGATGATAGAAGAAACTTGGATGCAGCCATATCTGGCGTACATGATAAACAAAACACTACCCGAAGACACGGTAGAAGCAAAAAGAATAATACGACGATCCAAGGCTTTCGTCGTATTACAAGGAAAGTTATATAAGAAAAGTATATCAGGCGTCTTGCAATGATGCGTCACTCCTCAAGAATGACAAGAAATCTTAAAGGATATTCATGCAGGAGTGTGTGGACATCACGCGAGTAGCAGAGCTATCGTGGCCAAAGCCTTTCGAGCAGGTTTCTATTGGTTAACAGCCATCAAGGACGCAAAAGACATAGTTCAAAAGTGTGAAGCATGTCAAAGGTTCGCATCTCGGCCACATGCGCCAGCAGCAGAGTTACAACCAATACCATTATCCTGGCCCTTTGCGCAGTGGGGTCTTGACATGGTGGGAAAATTGCACAAATCCTGGCCAGGAGGGCATGTTTATATGTTGGTGGCAGTCGACAAATTCACTAAGTGGGTAGAAGCAGCCCCAGTAACAACCCAAGATTCTAAAGCCACAATAAATTTCATCAAGTCTATAGTCTTTCGCTTCGGAGTACCACATAGCATAATCACAGACAATGGTACAAATTTCACGTCAAAGGAGTTCAAGGACTACTGCGAAGGATTGGGAATCAAATTGAAATTTGCATCTGTAGCACATCCGAAGACAAATGGGCAAGTCGAAAAAGCCAATGGCCTAATATGCAACGGGATAAAGAAATGGCTGTTGGCACCCCTTGAGAAAGCCAAGCACGCTTGGGTAGAGGAGCTACCCTCCGTGCTCTGGAGTCTATGAACTACACACAACGCAGCTACTCAAGAAACACCCTTTTTCCTGGTCCATGGCGCAGAAGCTGTGCTTCCAGTTGAAATAACTCATGAAGCTCCAAGAATCGCAGCATACGATAAGGCAACTTCCACAGAAGCACTTCAGGATGATGTCGATGCACTCGATGAAGCAAGAGATGTAGCGCTCGCCAGAGCTACTCAGTATCAGCAAAATTTGCGAAATTACCACAGCAGTCGAGTTCATCCACGATCTTCCGTGGTAGGAGATCTAGTTCTACGACTCAAGCAAGATAGCCATGAAAAACTCGAGTCCCCATGGGTGGGACCTTACATCGTGACAGAAGTAATACCAGGAGGAGCTTATTGACTACAAGACAAGAAAACGGGGCAAAATGAGAGTAACCCGTGGAATATAGAGCAACTACGATGATTCTACGCATAGACGACATAAGGTGATAAAGGATTTCTTCGAGTTGACCTTCCAAACCCAGAACATGAGGCCAAAGGTCGGGTTCCTTGGGTCAACTCGACAATATATGTAAATATTCTATTTTTCCACTCGGGGGCTTGGACCCTTGAGTCGTATGAAATAAAGAACAAAAGTTATTATCGAGTACAGTGAATATTATCTTCAAAATACTGCAAGGTTGTTCACAACCCGTCATTTGGCAGAAACACATGCCAGTTCAGAAGAACCCAATAATATGTTAAATAAAAAAAAACCTCAGAACTATGATTTGTTCCCCTGGTCTATTGATAGAACGAGAGCATTACATAAATATGATATCTTCCTTTGGATAGCACAAGGAAGAGCAACCCGAACAAAAGGATTACATAAAAGAAAAAACTAATGAAAGTGCACTTCGGCTTCATATTCCTTCTGGCATTGGGTGCCGTCGTAGATTCTCACGTCGAACTTCGACGTGCCAATATGGAAGTCAAAAGTCATAAAAAAGCCTTGACGGAGATAGTGATCTTCAGCAAAATCCGACCAGCCGCCCTTGAAGAATTGTTCACCAACGCCGTCATACCAAACCTCCACTTCATAGGGAGCTCCTCCCCCGGAGTGCTCATGAAGAATCGCTTCTCGCAGGTCTCGCCCGTTCATGAACTGGGTGAATTTCAGCGGTAAGCGCTGAATCTCACGGCACTGTGCGCCGGCGATACAGAAAAAAGAATAGATCCTGGGGGAATAAGCATTAGCAGGTGAGGCACTTGGACCTGGTGCAGCAGGAGCCAGCTTGGGCTTATTCTTACTCCCGACTGGACGGCCGGAGCGTCGCTTCACCGGAGCAGACGATGAAGCCACCAGAGTTGTGGCGGTAGCTTTGTTCTTGCTACCGCGAGGGCGACCGCGACCCCATTTTTCAATTGGGGCGCCGATGTTCAAACACGATCCACTCGCATCAGCCATGGAGGCAGAAATTGAGAAAAAGAAACCCTAGATGAGTTTAAGGGGAGGAAGATGATGCGGCGGAAAAGCTAAATGACTGGATTAGGGTTTTTACCCATCGCCAGATGTGCTTTATTTATAAGCACGTATAATGGGCCTTTACAAGGTTAAAGGTCCAAAATATATTAACAGGCTTTTATATGCTGCCCAGAGCAGACGATAACAGAAAGGTCAACGTATCCAGGAAAAGGATGCATAAAAAAGATGAAGGAAGAGAGAACAACAACACAGCAAGCGACCGTAGCAGGGAATAAGAAATATTTGTCAAAGAAGCACAAGTTCACCTTGTCTTCAACTCGGGGGCTTGCAAAGTTAGAAGAGGAGAAATCTATTACAAAAGTGAAAGAAGTCGACAAATGACGCAAGAAGAAGTATAAAGCACAGGTTTATTCATGTTCTTGAGCCTATACCCGAAAATTTCGGTTATAGCCTCGGGGGCTACTCCCATCGGGAGCGCTGGGCGCGCACCCGATGACATTTATTTATGAATATTGAAGCAAAGAAAGCGAAAGAAAATTCAGAAAGCTTCATTACTCCCATCGGGAGGGAACTTTTTATTGATTCAAGTTAAAGTAATCCGAATATTTTATACTCTAAATCAGTCAAACAAGGCTGCGACATACTATCCTCGAGTTGCGTCATCGCGACAAAACTCGAATGCTGTGATTAAAATATATCACAAAGGTAAGACCCCGGGATCCGTCCTGTGTGGCCCGGTATACGCACATGGATGCGCTCTGCTGGTATGTATCCGTGTCTACGACGCGAAGAAAAATCCTGGTGGACGCACTGGGTACCCTGAGAACCACTGGGATTCATTCTTTGTAAGTCCTAAATGCGGCAAAAGAATGGATTTGATCGGTTTCCCGAATTCAAGGGGATTGAGTTTGAAGTAGGTAACAAGTATCTGTTCTAGCAGTTAACTGACCTCTTGATCCGTCAGAGTTGTCAGGCTTGTTCATCAAAACCCCTTGCAAGATATTATAATGAAAATAAGTCGAAAGACCAATTCGAAGATTTGAAGATATGAAGAAGTCAAAGAAATGATCAAGTCGAAGATTTAAAGATTAGAGATTCAACCCGAATCTGCAATTCTGGTAGAATCTCAGGGGCTACTGACAAGAGTATAGATAATAGAGCTCGTCAGTTGAGTACCCCTGAGGCCCGTTAAGCTAGGCCCAATTGTAATACTAGTCGAAATATGAGTTCTTACCGTATGTCGATATTATAATCTGTATCGGATCCTACCCGATCCTTGAGACCTGGCCACCTATATATAGGGGCCAGGAGGGGACGGTAAAGGACAGATTGAAAGCAAGCCAGGTTTTACACCCACGTTTACTTTCATAGCCACCTTGTTTGACTGAGTTTACCTTCGAGTTCATCCGATGCCCTATCTCCCCGATCCTAAGTCCTTCATCTAGGACATTTGTCGAGTTAACCCCTCATCACCATGTCAACTTTAGGATTGAAAGGCTTGATCATCTTCTTCAACAACTCAGGATATCCTTGTACAACACTCAGCTCAGTATCATCCAGAGCTTCCTCATCTTCTTGTTCCTAGCATATGTCCTTTTCATTTGCTTGCATGCTATCAATATCTTCAATGACAGCAGATGATGATGTACAAGGTTCAGCATCTGGAGGTGGAGGGATGCTTTGCTCCTGCCTTGGAGGTGGAGGAGGCATGCTTTGCTCCTGGCTTGGAGGTGGTGGAGGCATGTTTTCATCTGCATTGGTAACCAAATTCCTCACTACAACTTCTGGTCTATGAGTTAACAGAAAGTTGGTGTGATCAATGTACAAGTCCAGTGTCTTCTCATTCCTAGATGCAATGATCATTTCCCTCACATCTGCTTGATTTTCAATCATCACCAGTCCATACCTTAACTCCTTTCCAGGCAAACACTAGTAGACTTGAAGCTTACCATCTCTCTCACAACCTAATGTTGTAATGATCTCATTTACAGATGCAATTGACCAAGTGTGAGCACTGCAGTTATCAAAATGATCAACACTGAACAAGTCATAGGTAAGCTCCCCTCTATATCCAAAGAAATACCCACTGTGCATGACTTGTACTGTGAACAAATCAGTTTGCAGTCCAGGAATGAGAACTGGAAAGAAAAAAACTTAATCAATGCATGCACAAGCTATCATAGCACAAAATTCAGTTCACTGTCTACCTACATTCAGTTAACTGTCCCTCTGAAATTCAGTTAACAGGTTTCCAAAAAAAATCTTGATTCAGTGATTCAGTATATGAACTAACAATCAACAATGCATCAGTTATAAATCATGTACTACGAATGATTCAAAATTGCATAACTTGATCAAAATTGAAACCTTTTTTGCAGATCATGCCCAAGCTGTTCATACTAAACAGTGCAACGACGGCAAACTAGCAGAAATCTGCTTCCAGGTTGATGATTCTACCTATCTGCGCAAGGTAAACCCTACAATACCATGCATCACTGATCGGCACACCGTTTCCTTGCAATTTCAGTAACTATCTACCAGTAAATCACCGCCGATCATGCGCTCACCGAGCTCTGCACCGCAGGAACAAGATAGAGAAGAAGAACAGCTACTGCAATCGAGAAGGACAGCGTACCATACGATGGCGGATCTTCATCAAACTCACGGGGATGCTTGGCCGGCGGTGAATCTGACAAAGATATCGCGAAAACTTCTCCACCGCCGTCGCCCCGCGCCAGGGGCTCTGCCATCGTCGCCGAAATTGGCTCTGTTTGTTCGGCTTGAAAAGGTAAGGAGGAGAAACACCTGATATTACTGTCCCGCAAGGATGTTTTTGTAAAATTATCCCTCTCCCGCGCAACCAGGGACCTGTGTTTGATTTCTGTTTTTCTTAGGGCTAAACACTTTAGCCTACGTTGCTCTAATTCGGACTCGGTGGACTAAATAGTTTCGGATGAGCAAGTTGTGGTACTCGTTTGTTCTAATTGCAAGAAGTGGGACTAATTTGTTCCGGTGGTGCAAGATGTGGGACGAAAAGTGCTAATACCTCTTGAAGTTTTGTGTCTAACGAGAACCCTATAAATGGTCATACCAAGGAATTTTAATTCATATTTTAGATTTCAAATTTGTCCCCTAACTGGTCGATTTTTTTTGGTAATTCCTCGAAAATCCTAGCAACCCGCTGATGCGTCTCCAACGTATCTATAATTTTTGATGCTCCATGCTTGTTTTTACACCATTTGCCTAATGTTTCGTTACACTTCATGGCACTTTTATACATTTTTTGGAACTAACCTATTAACAAGTCGCCACAGTGCCAGTTCCCTGTTTTCTGCTATTTTTGTGTTTCAGAAGTGATACACAGGAAATATTCTCAGAATTGGACGAAACAAGTTCCTGAAGTCTTATTTTGTCCGAGAGCTTCCAGTCATCCGAAGGAGAGTAGGAGAGGGGCCACCAGGCCCCCTCACACGTGGCTGGCGCGGCCCAGCCCCTGGCCACGCCGCCATGGTGTGAGGGCACCTGGCCCCACCTCTGACATCGCCCCTTCGCCTATAAAGACCCCCCGACGGGAAAAACCTAAGGATCCGATCAATTTTCCAGAAACACATCGCGATCCGCCGCCGTCGTCAACCCGAGATCGGGAGGGTCCAGAGGCTCTTCCCGGTACCCTGCCGGAGAGGGGAATCGCCACCGGAGGTCTTCTTCATCCCCATGCTTGCCTCCGGAGCGATGAGTGAGTAGTCTACCTTGGACTATAGGTCCATAGCAGTAGCTAGATGGTTGTCTTATCCACCATGTGCTTCATGTTTAGATCTCATGAGCTGCCCTACATAATTGAGATCACCGTTATGTAATTCTACATGTTTGGTTTATTGGGATCCGATGAATATTGGTGTTATGATTGAGTTGCTATACTGAATATTATCTTTTGTTATCTCTATGTTGTTTATGATCTTGCATGCTCTCCGTTGTTAGTAGCTATCTTGGCCGAGTAGTTGCTAGTGACTCCAAGAGGGGGTATTTATGCTCGATAGTGGGTTCATGCCTCTATTTAACCTGCGGGAGTGATAGAAACCTCTAAGGTTGTAGATGTGCTGTTGCTACTAGGGAGAAAACAACATTCATATGCTCAAGCGCATATGCTTTGTTTACATTACACACTTTGCTTAATGCAATTATCTGTTGTTCGCAACTTAATACTTGTGGAGTTCTCGGATTGATTCGCCACAAGTGGATTATTAGTCATAGATGCAGTTGGATGGCGGTCTATGTATTTTGTTGTAATGCCCAGAGTAAATCTCATAGTGATCTTCTTGACATATCACGTTTATCTTTATTCTATCAATTGCCCAACTGTAATTTGTTTACCCAGCATGTGTTATTTATCTTATGGAGAGACACCACTAGTGAACTGTGGACCCAGGTCCTATTTCCATCATATTGCTATCACCTGTTTACTTTACTCGCATTGTTTACTTTACTCGCATACTCTATTGTTTTCCACTCGATACACTCATAACCTTGACAACCTCATCGCAAGTTGGGAACAAAGTACTTGGTTGTGTTGTGTGCAGGTTCCACGTTGCTACTGGCCGAAGACGAGTCAACAAGTGCGCCCTTGTTGGAGTGCTATTAAGCCAGTCTGCATCACCTTCAGTCGTTTGTCTCTCCTCTCCAAGATCGACATACCTTGGTTTCTTAACTGAGGGAAAACCAGCTGCTATACTCATCACACCTTCCTCTTGGGGTTCCCAACGGGCTGGTCATTCACCACGCACAAGGACTGACTATCAACTAGGCAATCACCCGCCCTCCCCTCACACGAGCAATTTTTTCCTACCGGCAACAAAAACCTTAGTGTTAACAAACGGCAGAGGAAATTTGTAATAAAAGCTCGGTAGAAGTCAACCACAGTACGCTTCAATTGTCACGAAGGCCTCCATCATTGACTCCAAAGCTTTTATCGGAGCCCGCAACGAGTGCGAAGCCGAAACCCTTCTAGCTAGGGGTTCGTCATCAATTTCAATGAGAATTTGTCCCTCCATCTCGGACGGGTATTCTCTCAGGTGACAAGGGTATAGATAATAGAGCCCGTTAGTTGAGTACCCCTGAGGCCCGTTACGATAGGCCCAATTGTAATATTAGTCGAAATACGAGTTCATGTCGTATGTCGATGTTGTAATCTGTATCGGATCCCACCCGATCCTTGAGACCTGGCCACCTATATAAAGGGGCCAGGGGGACGGTGTGGGACAGATTGAAAGCAAGCCAGGTTCTACACCCATGTTTACTTTCATAGCCACCTTGTTTGACTGAGTTTACCTTCGAGTTCATCCGACGCCCTGTCTCCCCGATCCTAAGTCCTTCATCTAGGACATTTGTCGAGTTTAACCCTCGTCAATTGGCGCCGACCGTGGGGACTCTGGGCGTTGGAATCATGACTTCGACGGCTTTTTCGCTTTCAGCCAATAGCAATCCAGAAGTCGACGAAAATCAAGAGATGGAATTGACGTTCGGAAGTCTAAGCTTCTACATCGGACCTTCGGGTTCAACTCGCCTTTCGGATCCGACGAAATCAGCACCGTCAGCGGGCAAAACAGAGAGGATGATAGCATCTGGATCATCTGTAGGCTCTTCTAGCGAGACAAACTATCCAGCCAGCTTAGAAGCAACAGAAAATTTGCAAGGAAAATTAGAAGAACCCAACGAAATCAGGCAAGAGACCATTGTGGAAGAAGCAGTGGACAAATCAAGGGATATCGCCAGCAGAAGCAGCGGCATCTCCAAGAGCGTACACCAATTATGCGTTATCATCACTGAAGCAGCAGAAGAAGAAAACAATCACACTGGCAACAAGGAGGTCAACACGCAAGTCGACAAAATAAGGAGCAATGGCAAGAAAGAGAAGGAGAAAGTGTATGTTTCGGCTGGAGAGTGGAGAATGATCATGACAGCTGTCAACCATGGGACTGATGTACCCGCAGATTCAAGAAGAGAAGTTTTAATGGGGTACCAATACGCGCTACACCAGCGCAGGAAAAAGCTAAGGCAAGAAAGAGATATGATTCTGAGAAGTCCAGATTACAACAGCACACCAAGTGAAGGATATTGGAGCGAATATACCAACTCATCAGAATCCAGCATGGAGAGGCACAAAGACCCGAAGCACAATAGAAGGACAACAACACGTGTAGTAGAAGAAAGCTACACGAGAAGCCCAAGCGCGAACCAACCAGAAGAGGAGGAAGAATTCGTGCAAGAAACACCAGAAGCAGCATTGATAGTAGCACAAGCATACCTACTAACCACGCAATCAAAACCTGGTGACCCACGGGAACAAATGCATCAAGCCGCGATACGGAGCCTCGGGTTAGTAGAAGAAAAGCGAAAGGGAAATATTTTAGAGAAAAAGTCGACTCACCACAGTGAAAGGAAAAAGAGGAGGTCAAGCGCAAATCTCCGTGGGACAAAATTAGCGAGTCCTCAGAAGACGAGAAACGCCAAAAGAGGAAGGAGGATGCAAGGAACATAATAGCACAAGCAAGGGTAAATAACTCACGTTACGCGTGGAGGGAAGAAAACTACGAAGACGACGAAAAAGAGATGGGCGCGCTATGCTTTACCCTCAGGGTTCGCAAAATGCGAGTACCCAAAGGATTTAAGTTACCACATGATCAGGAAAAATATGATGGGTCACTGGAACCAATGCTATGGTTGTCAGACTATCTACAAGCAGTGCAAATACTAGGGGGAACAAGAGCAACAGCAATGCAAAGTTTGCAGTTACACCTCACCGGCGCAGCGCGGTCCTGGTTAAATACACTACCCAACGATTTCATCGGAAGTTGGGGAGAGCTAGAATGCCAATTCGCAAGGAATTTTCGCTCAACATACAAGCGACCAGCGTCATTGGAAGAAGTTAAAGCGTGCATACAGGGAAGAGATGAAACTCTGCGCTCTTACATACAATGCTAGAGTGTCATTAAAAACTCCGCAGAGGACATCTCCGATGAAAGAGCAATAGACGCTTTTTTAGCCGGACTTCGTCGCTCAGACCTCATGGAAGAGATAGGAAGAATAAAGCCAAGAACAGTTTCAAAACTAATGGAGATAGCTAACAGATTTGCCGATGGAGAAGACGCATATAACAACAAAAGGGGACGTTCACCGGAAGTTGACAAATCCAGCAGGCAAAGGCGACGGTACCACAATGGCGACAACCATGGAAGGAGAAGTCAAATATCCGCGGGGTACGACGAAAGGAACGAGGAAGGTTACGAAAACAGAGAGTTTCAGGCAAGACACAACAGGAGAAAGGAGAAACCAAGGTACTCGGGTCCCTCAGCAGAAGATATGCTGTACGGAGTATCATTGCCACCAGCTACTACAGAGTATCTAAAGTGGTCTGATCAACCAGTTAAATTCAGCAGAGCAGACCACCCAATGGTACTAAAAGCACAAATAGGGGGATACGACATTGGGAGAGTATTCATGGATGTAGGAAGCGGCATAAATCTGATATATGTGAGAACTCTGAGGGCGATGTGCATTTCACTGGAAAGTTTAAAGCCGATGGATTGTTCTTTCCACGGAATAGTACCAGGAAGTGCAAACTACCCTCTTGGGAAAATAGAACTCGACGTCTGCTTCGGAAATAGCAACAATTATCGCAGAGAAAAGCTGGAATTTGAAGTTATGGGTTGGCCTTCATAGTATCATGCAATACTGGGGCGCCCAGCATTTGCAAAATTTACGGCAGTACCACATTACGCGTATCTTACACTCAAAATCCCAAGACCCAAAGGAACAATCACGGTGCAAGGCAGCTTTGAAGTATCCAACACCTGTGACAAAGAGTTCAACAGACTAGCACAAACCTTTGGCATGACAGCAGAATATGCAAGACTAAAAGGCGAAACCGACCACAACGTACTACCCGATGTCGGGCGATCCCTGCCAGATCAGGCTTTCGATGCAACTCAAGACTCAAAGAAAATCCAGGTCCACCCTACGGACCCAAGCAAAACTACATCTATAGCAGTAAACTTGGATCCCGCATAGGAAAGCGCGCTCATCGAGTTCCTCCGTGAGCGCTGTGAAATCTTCGCGTGGTGTCCTTCAGACATGCCAGGGGTCCCCAGGGAACTCATCGACCACGCACTAAACGTCGATCCCAAAGTAACGGATCAATAGCTAGGATGATTAATGAGCACATTTTTTTTTCAAATCCGCTAGCCTAATTTCGGAACCCATGAACATTTTCTATACTTTGTAAATAACTTTCGAATCATTTTAAACTGGCGCACCTCACCATTATTCGCCGGGGATAACAGCTGGGAGGCCCACCCTGTCTGAGATGGCCCATCGTAGATAATATCGCCGCCGAATAGAACTCGTGTGCGCCGGCAGATGATAAGGTGGGACCCACCCACGCGCCCCCCTCACACGCGCCCGCCCAGAACCCCACCCACCTCCTCACACGCGCCAACCCCCTTCCCTCCCTCCTCGTTGCCTCCCCGCGGTGCCGCCACCTCTGCACATCCTCGAGCGGAGCCCGAGCCACAGTCGCCTCCGCTCCCCTCCCGCCTCCGCTCCATCTCCTCGAGCGGCTGGATCTGGGTGCCCGCCGCCGCCCGCCCCCATCCTCGAGCGGCTGGATCTGGGTGCCCGCCGCCACCCGCCCCCATCCTCGAGCGGCTGGATCTCCTCGAGCAAGGTACATTTCTCCGTTCCCTGGATCTGGATCTGGTGTCGCGGTCTATAAATCAGTGGTTAGCTTCCAGCATGATTACGAGAGTGGTTAGCTTCCAGCATGATTACGAGAGTGGTTAGCTTCCAGAATTAAAAACTACCAGTACGATGTATCTGCTTAGGACCGAAGCCGAAGCTACGCACTCCACTGAATGCCACTGATTCCCTCTTGCTTAGTTTGCTTAGCTACCTTGCAGCTGCATCTATCTTCTTTTACCTAGCTAGCGCTGCTACGTGGATCGGTCGATCTTAGTCAATAATTAGTTAATTACTAGTAGAATTTCCAGGTAGGGTTATTAAGGAGCCGCGTGATATGTTAGATCTGGCTAGCTATTATTTGTTCTGTCTGAAATGTGTTTAGCTATTCTGAGAGTGTCTGTTTGTTGCTGCTCTTCCAGTACTTAGTAACCCAACTTATTTCAAATAATGTATTCTGCATATTTCAAATAGGTGAAAAACTCATGGTCTGATGCATGGATCACTACATTTTTTTAGAATATATATCATCATGTTGTACACATATGCATTTCATATCTTTTAAAATATATGTGGTGCTGTTTTAGTACTTGCCGGAGAATCACGTGTATTTTATATCTCTCTGTGCTTTTAGGTACGCCTTCGCCGCCATAGTGCGCCGCAAGATCACCACCTACGCCATGATGAGCCGACGCCCACCACCACCCCCTCCCCCTCCGACGCCGCCTCCAACACCGCCACCTGCAGCGTTCGACAGCGAGGAGGAAGAAGTCCCCGAGGTGGACTACCCAGAGGACGAAGAAGAGAACGACCGCCTGGAGGCGGAAGTCTAGGCAGAGATCGACGACATGGAGTGGGCCATCTCGGACCCCGAGGATGAAGAATAGGCGGCCATCCACGCCTCGTGGCGTTCTCTACGGATGGAGAACAAGGAGGCGACGCTCGACGACGAGCTCGACGACCGACTTCTTGAGTCGGGGCTCAAGGAGTCGCGCGACCGCCACACGACGGAGGAGGGAGCGCGCGGCTTCATGGAGTTGGAGCGGCGGCGCCTCTTGGAGCTGCTCGCGAAGGACTCCGGTCGCCTCCACAAGATTGTGGAGGATGACTTCCTCCCCGCCCCCGCCACCGCACGAGATGCTCGATCGGGCCTAGCGGCGCCGAAGAAGGGGGCCAACGACGACGAGGCGGACCCCTCCAGGCGCTAGAACTTTTTTTTGTATTATGAATTTCTTATTGCTGGCGCATAGGTCATAGTGAAATTCGCCGGCGCTAACAGCTACTGCCGGCGCATAGCAATATTCGCCAGGGGTAACACATTATCCCTGGCGAATGTTGCTATGCGCCGGCAGTAGGTACTGTTATCGCCGGCGAATATGCAATGCGCCAGGGATAATGCATTACCGCCGGCATTGGTGTCACTGGCGAGTTGTAATTCGCCGGCGGTAAGTAAATTTGGTGCGCCGGCGGTAGACTTTTCCCTACTAGTGTCAGGATATCGTCGGGATGTCGTCGCCGCCATCAACCGCCATGCACCCCCTAAAAAATGTATTTTTCTCTCTTGGTGCATTGGTATGCATCCTGGTGTCAAACTCTCTAGCTCCGCCACTGTCTATATGTGGTCACAGTATTGGAACGAGGGCACTCGAATCATACTCCATTAGTACGTTGCATATGTGCGTGCTACACCTCTCCTGATGGCGTTGCATATGTGCATGCCACACCACTGTCGATGGCGCCGCACAATAAGACAAGGGGCCTACGATCGGTTAGCACCAAATTTTGTCTTTTTACCTAGCCTACAAGAAAAATCAGTTTTTCGTAAAACAACTTGGTGCATGTATAGGTTGTGAAGATATATGTGCAACATGTTTGTTTCAATTTTTATGACAATTCAAAATAAGTTTAAATTGTATTTAAAATAAAGAATATTTATGGTGCATCCCGTCAACATGGGTTGTCCATTCGGGGGATTCTACGGTCTAGATTACTACACAAAATTTGGTCTAGTAAATCTCGTCCCGCTTTTTAGGTTTAGGCACCCAGCTTTGGAATAGAGAGAGAAAGAGGGGGAGTTGGAGATGACATAGATGGCTATAGATAATCAGACACTAAACACTTTGGAGTAGTTTAAAACATGTATAAGCTAGCTAGTTTGTTCAAAAATCGATCAGCATGCATGGCCTGCATGCATGGCGAAAACAATCACAGCAAGTCATGCTTGTGCTTGCTGCCTGCGGCGCCGTTGCCCATGGCGTCGCACCCCTGCGTGCCACGCCATTCTGAGTGGCGCCGCACAGCTAGACATAGACCCCACAATGCCAGCGTGGCAACTTAGTCGCGTCACTGGGAGTGGCGTTGCATCTTCTTTTGCTGCGTCTTAGTGAGTGGCGCGGTAAAAAAGGGTTAGTGACGTGAAATAGTTTGTCGGAAGTTTATTTTTTAAAATTTCTTTGATCTTTGGGTTATTTGTGTGTGATTTGCCAAAGAGAGAGGAAGCAGCGCCGCGGCTGGCGACCAAGGTCCAGCCGAGCAAGAGAGAGAGAGAGGGAGAGAGAGAGGAAGCAGCACCGCCGCCGGCGACCAAGGCCCGCTGGAGACCAAGGCCCGCCAGCAGCCACAGCCACCGGCGATTCAAGGTCCGGCCATCCCTCCACCTCCCACGGTCCAACCCCTTGTCGATCTACTTTTAATTTCTTCCCCTGGCTTCTCTTCTTCCGGGAAACCCTAATTACCATTCCCCTTGCTGCCACAGCTTGAGAAAAGGAGGAGATAGACGATGGGTCCTGCTGAGCCTCCCGACAGGTGAGCTCCAATTTTGCGCTGCTGGGTTGTGAATGCCATGCTGGACTGCGTATTCTGTTCCTACTTGTGTATCGATGACTTGTGTCTGTCGCTGCTTCCCTGTCGTCGTGGTGAAACAACATATGCCATAGGATGGCTTAAGTGGGGGCCGAACTAGATGCTGGAGGATTCGGGGGAGGGGAACGGGCTAAAAAGCACGACAGAAAGGAACACAGATCTACCCAGGTTCAGGGCTCTCGTAAGGAGATAACACCCCTACTCCTGCTCTACTGGTTATATATTTGGATTGATGGAGTACACAACAATGGTGCTTCCAAGCTCTCTGCTAGAGGAGGAAGACAAACTGCTAAGTGTAAGAACACCCAGTGACCAACCCCCTACTAGGGCTCCCTGTGCCACCTTATATAGTGGTGGCCAGGGTTACAACGGTCACAAGAGACCAGAAGACACGAACTACACTCCAAATAGGACTTGCTGATGAAGGCAGAGACCCTTGACTTTCTCCCTGATTGCTCTCGATGGGACTTCATATCCCTGTACCTTGTACTTCCTGCACTGTGACCTTACCTCTGTGAGGTAAGGGCTGTACTTGTGCACAGTGAGGGTAGGTAGACCAGCACTGTGCACCCTGTCAACCTGATACCTCTCCATACTTGGCAGGATCCCTCCTTGATTGTTGGGATAGGACACCTTAGTTGACTTATGTATCCCGGATATGACCGTTGGCCATATCCTGGACCTATATGCCGGACCAACGGCCTATGAAGGTCGGGTAATCCGGCTTATCCTGCTCCTGCACGATATAACAGATAAGTTAGGCCGGCATATCTATGTATATGCCGGCATTCCTCAATGAGTATCCCGGTTATACCGGTATATCCGGACATTAGCCGGGATACACAAATATGCCGGCCTGGCCGATGCTCTTTATATTCCGGCCAGGCCCTTCCTTGATAATCCGGCATAAAGTCAACCATAGTCCTTGTATCTTTCTAGTCTCTTGACCCTACCGGGGGTCATCCCCCCGACATTAGTGAAAGTGCAAACTTTGTTTCCCTCAGATTTTGTGTGTTAGATAACAACATTAGTGATACTAATTGTGTGCTAAGATTTGCAGGATTATCATTTGAAGAAATGCCAGGCCGGATTATCCGGCCAGGAGTGGCCGGATAATCCGCCCCCTCTGGGGTGGCCGAAAAACGGCTAAGGACTTATTGCGGCATCACCCAGATGGGGGGGTCGGATATTCCGGCCAGGGGCCGGATATTCCGGCCAGCCGGATAATCCGCCCCATCTTTGGCCGGATAATCCGCCCTCCCCCGGAGGTGGCTGAAATTCTGCTAAGGACCTGGCGCGGCGTCACCCAGATAGGGGGGGGCGGATAATCCGGTCAGGGGCCGGATAATCCGGCCCAACTTTGGCCGGATAATCCGCCCCTCCAACTCAGCAACGGCTACATTTTGGGAGGGGCTATAAATACCCCTCCCCTTCTTCTACCTCAAGCTGCTCGAGCTGTGAAGAAAAAGACCCCATTTTGGAGCCACCAAATTCGCAAGATCTCCTCCCTCAACCCACCAAAGTCGTTGATCTTTGGAGAATCGAAGGAGAAGGCCTTGATCTACATCCTCACCGAAGCGATTTGATTTCCCCTCTCATTTGCTTGAGGGCCCTTTGGTCTTGGGTTCCCTTGTGTCCCTTGACCTTGTTTGTGTGATTGAAATCTTGATACTTGTTGATTGAGATCTTTGTGGTGCTTGGGAGCCTCCAATTCAGTTGTGGAGTGGTGCCCCAAGTTTTGTAAAGGCCGGTTCCGCCTTGAGGAATCCCTTAGTGGAAAGTGAGCTAGGCCTTTGTGGCGGAAGCTTGCACCGGAGAATAGGGTGAGCCTTTGTGGCGTTGGTTAGGCCTTTGTGGCAACCACACCCCTCCAACGTAGACGTACTTCCCCTAAAAAGGAAGGAACTACGGGAATTACATCTGTGTCTCCGTGTGCTCCACTCTCGGTTACCTCTATCCTTTATTGCCTTTACTACTTGTATCTTGCTTAGCTTATTTGTTGTCATATAGGTAAATTCACCATAGTTGCATATCTAGAGAATTTACCTTTGTGTCAAGCCTAAATTGAAAAAGAATTAAATTTTGAGTAGCACCTATTCACCCCCCCCTCTAGGTGCCCATACGATCCGTTCAATTGGTATCAGAGCCTCGGCTCTTTATTCGGGCTTAACCGCCTAAGAGTATGGACACCTTTCCGAGTGAGGGCTCGGGTCAAGTTTCCATGGGTGAGTTCAAATCTTTGGAATCATCCATGGCTTCCATGACAACTCAAGTAAATGAGTTGCGTGAAATGATAGCGCAACTCTTGCAAGCTAAAACTACTAATGCTCCTCCACCTCCGGAAAAACCCGCTACTCCACTAGTGGAGAATGTGGTAATTGATGTGGAGGGCACCGATAAAAATGGCGATGCTAAGTCTTCCACCAAGGGCGACGGGAAAGGTGAATTCCCTCCTTGGTATTCACCCGACCCGCCGGTTCCTCATCCTCATATTAACAATAGAGGAGATCCACCTAAGCTTGATGCATTAAACTTTGGTCAATGGCAATATCAAATGATCTCTCATATGCGCAGTTCTTGCATCGAGCTTTGGAGGATCGTTGAGGAAGGATTCAAGGCCGTGGATCCCCACAACATGACAAGAAGAGAGACAGTTGATAGCCAACTCAATGCTACCGCTCTTCACATGATTCAAGTCGCCGTGGGATCCAAGGACTTGCCTCACATCCAACACTTCTTCACCGCCAAAGAAGCTTGGCAAGCTCTCTCCGACGTCTTTGTTGGCAATGAGAGCATGAAGAAAACAAGATATATTGCCTTCTCAAATCAAGCGGAGGGTTTCTTCATGATGGATGGTGAGGATCATCAAGAAATGTATAGAAGACTCAAGACCATTGCTACCACCTTCAAGAACCTCGGTGCTCACCATATTGATGATGAGTGGATCAAGATGAAGTACATTCTTGCTCTCACTCCATATGAGCCCGCGGATATAAAGAGTGTTCAAGGAAAGCACAACTTCAATGAGATGACCTCCAATCAAGTGATGCAAGAAATTCAAGCCTACAAGGTTTCCGCACAAAATGCGGAAGATGCTCGTGCCCGTGCCATAGGGATGCAAAGAAGCTCCAATCTTGCATTGAAAGCAAGTGTGGTTGAGAAAGAGGTTCCTCTTCAAGCAAGTATTGAAGCAAGGCTAGAGATGTGTCCCGAGGACATAAGGCATGAGTACAATGAGCACATGGCCTTCTACGGAAAAACCTTTTGGGTTGATCCACACAAGGCTAAAGAAGACAATCAAAGAAGAAGCAAGTCAAGTGGCTATCAAAGGAATGACAACAATGGTCAAAGGGTGAGGACTTGCTACAATTGCAATGATAGATTTCACTTCGTTGCCGAGTGCCCTTATGAGAAGAGAGAAGACCATGGTGGAAAGCTCATACTCAAGAACAAGACCAAGTCACCATCCAAGAAGCCTTTTGTGAAGAAGGGTGGACCAAAGAGGAAGCAACCAAAGTTTGTGTTCTTGACTCAAGAAGAGTACTCCGCAAGTGAGAGTGATGAAGAAGAAACCACAACTAGTGAGATGGCCGCAATGGCAACCACCTCCACTTCCTCCACATCACTCTTTGAATCCCCCAATGAGGACTCTCTTCTCAAGAACGTCAAATGCCTTATGGCCAAGTCTTCCGAGGACTATGCTTCCGGTGGTTCAAAATGGGTGCTTGATAGTGGATGCACAAGTCATATGACCGGAAGCAAGAAGATTATGACGGAGATAAGACCAAATGACAATCATATAACCGTCACTTATGGAGACATGTCACAATCCGAGGTATTGGGTCTTGGCAAGGTGGTGGTCGCACCGGATATTTCCCTTGTGGACGTCATGCTTGTTGAGACCCTTGGTTATAATTTACTTTCAGTTCGTGCACTTGGTAAGATGGGCTTTGCCGTCTTCATTGATAATGACATTGTGGTACTCTTGTGGAGCAAGTCTCTAAAGGTCGCTTTCGTTGGACACATTGAAAATAACTTGTATGTGGTGGACTTTTCGGGGAAAACCACTACAAGTGCAATGTGTTTATTTGGAAAGGCCGATGTGGGTTGGCTTTGGCATCGCCGTTTATCCCATGTCAATATGAGAACTTTGCAAAGCCTTCACAAGGGTGGCCACATACTCGGACTAAAAGAGAATGTTTCTTTTGCCAAAGATCGTGTTTGCAGGGCTTGCGTTCTAGGAAAAATGCATGATTCTCCCCACCCAAGCAAGACTATCATTTCTTCCAAGAGGATCTTGGAGCTCCTTCATGTGGATCTTTTTGGTCCTCCCTCTCATGCAAGTCTTGGTGGGAAGAAATATTGTTTGGTGATTGTTGATGACTATTCAAGATATACTTGGGTTTACTTCTTCAAGCATAAGAGTGAGACTCAACAAACCGTCATTGACTTTGCCAAGGAAGTTGAACGTCAACATGGGCAAACTATTTTGGCAATAAGAAGTGACAATGGCTCGGAGTTCAAGAACTACACCTTAAATGGATTTCTTAGTGATGAGGGGATTCATCATCAATATTCCGCTGCATATACCCCTCAACAAAATGGTGTAGCCGAAAGGAAGAACCAGACTCTTATGGATATGGCTAGGTCCATGTTGGCGGAGTTTAAGTCTCCATACAACTTTTGGGCCGAAGCTATCTCTACGGCTTGTCATTCATCAAACCGGCTCTTCCTCCGCAAAGGCCTAAACAAGACTCCATATGAAATTCTCACCGGAAGCAAGCCCAACATCTCCTACTACCGGGTTTTCGGGTGTAAGTGTTTCTTTAAAAGAAAAGGAGTTCGTTTAGGTAAATTTGATCCAAAAGCAATAGAAGGTATTTTTGTTGGTTATGGTGCCGAATCCCACACTTATAGAGTCTTCAACAAGTCCACCGGGCGTGTTGAAGAATCTTGTAGTGTGGTATTCGAAGAAAATGATGGCTCCCAAGGGGGGCGAGATGTTGTTTCTTGTGATGTAGATGATGAAATACCTCGAGAAGCCATAGGAAGAATGGGCGTGGGATTTTTCCGCCCCATTGAGGGACACCTTGTGGCCGACCGGGAAGGACTATGCTCTACTCAAGTGGAGCCTTCATCTTCACAAGCTCAACAAGCCTCTCCCAAGGAAGTAACTAATGCACCAACCGAAGAACAAGACAAGGACCTTCATGAAGAAGAAGGGGCACCACCATCCTCTCCGGTTATTTCAACCGCCCCCAATTCTTCACAAGACCAAGATCAACCTACTCATGAAGATAATGATGATCAAGGTCAATTTGATGGTCAAGACGGGGACCAAAATGATCAAGATGATCAAGTGACTCCTCCAAGGTCAAATGAGGAGATCGAAGCCCGTCGCAAGAGAAGAGTTGAAAGAGACTTGGAACTTAAAGGTCATACCCTTGAGAGGGTTATTGGAGATTTAAGAAGCAAAGTGTCAACTCGGCGTCAATTGGCACAATTTAGCTCTCATCATGCTTATATCTCCATGGTTGAACCCAAGAAAGTATTTGAAGCACTTGAAGATCCGGATTGGTTGGATGCTATGCATGAAGAACTCAACAACTTCAAGCGCAATAATGTATGGGTGTTAGTAGAGAAGCCAAAGGAGTGCCGCAATGTGATTGGCACAAAGTGGATATTCAAGAACAAGCAAGATGAGCATGGAATTGTTGTGAGGAACAAGGCAAGATTGGTTGCTCAAGGTTTCTCTCAAGTTGAAGGCATTGACTTTGGAGAAACTTATGCTCCCGTGGCTCGTCTTGAGTCCATCCGTATCCTTCTTGCATATGCCACTCATCATAATTTTAAGTTGCAACAAATGGATGTTAAGAGTGCATTTCTTAATGGTCCATTGAAAGAGGAAGTGTATGTTAAGCAACCCCGGGGGTTTGAGGATCTCAACTTCCCTAACCATGTCTACAAACTCCATAAGGCACTCTATGGTCTTAAACAAGCCCCACGTGCGTGGTATGAGCACCTTAGGGAGTTGTTGGTAGACCGTGGGTTTGAAGTTGGGCAAATCGATCCTACTCTTTTTACTAAGAGGGTCAATGGGGAGCTTTTCATATGCCAACTATATGTTGATGATATTATCTTTGGCTCTACTAACAAAGCTTTTAATGATGAATTTTCAAAGCTTATGACCGATAGGTTCGAGATGTCTATGATGGGCGAAATGAAGTTCTTTCTTGGTTTTGAAATCAAGCAATTGAAAGAAGGGACTTTCATCTATCAAGCTAAATATGTCCAAGACATGCTCAAGAGGTTCAAGATGAAGGAACTTAATGGAGCCGCAACACCAATGGCCACAAAATGTCATCTTGAACTTGATCCCAATGGTAAAGATGTGGATCAAAAGGTATACCGTTCTATGATCGGTTCTTTGCTTTACCTTTGCGCATCTAGACCCGATATTGTATTGAGTGTAGGTGTGTGTGCAAGGTATCAAGCCGCTCCTAAAGAAAGCCACCTTATGGCGGTTAAGAGAATCTTTCGATATTTGGTTCATACCCCAACTTATGGTCTTTGGTATCCCAAAGGCTCGGATTTCTCTCTTTGTGGCTTCACGGACTCGGATTGGGCCAGTGACAAGGATGATAGGAAATCAACCTCCGGAGCTTGCCAATTTCTTGGTAGGTCTTTGGTGTGTTGGTCTTCTAAGAAGCAAAATTGTATATCTCTCTCCACCGCCGAAGCCGAATACATTGCCGCCGCAAGTGGATGCACTCAATTGTTATGGATGAGGCAAACTTTGAAGGAATACGGTGTCAATTGTGACAAAGTGCCTCTTTTATGTGACAATGAAAGTGCTATCAAGATCGCCTATAATCCGGTGCAACATTCAAGAACCAAGCATATTGAGATCCGGAATCATTTCATTAGGGATCATGTTGCCCGCGGGGATATTGAGCTTGCTTATGTGAGCACCAAGGATCAACTTGCCGATATATTCACGAAGCCTCTTGATGAAGCAAGATTTGGATATTTGAGGAATGAGCTAAATATCATCGATTCAAGGAGTGTGACTTGAACATCTTGCAAATACACCTATATTTCAATGCATGTTTGGTTTAGGTGTGGGCATGGAGATAGGGGGAGTGCGGTCCTAATTAATTGGGCTATCCCTCCCCCATAATGCCGATAGTAATCATATCATTCTCTTAATATCATTTTATGATTTTTGAGCTTCAATGACGAGTAGTGGTTATGGACTCAAGATACATCTTCGCGGTCCAATGCCATAACACTCAAACATGGTGGCTTCGGCCACCGACCTCTTCTTTTCGAAGAGTTGATTCATTGCATATCTTATTTGAGGTTTTGGTGTTCTCTCCCGGTGTTATTTTTTTGATATGGGAAGGCACTTGCGTTGGATTTTTAGTCGATTTGCTCTTGCAATGTTAAGTGCCGAGAACCACTCCGTGTTTGCTCTCTCACCTAAGCCATCCTCTCTCAAGACATCTATCTATGCACACGAGTTCAAATTTTTCATCAAAACAACATCTGTTTTTGAAAATTTCGAGTTGGCCAGTTTGCTGGCTCCAGGCCGGAATATCCGCCCTCTCTGGGCCGGAATATCCGGGGGGCCGGATTATCCGCCCCTTCCTGGCCGGATAATCCGGCCGTAGTGACCCTGGGTATATAAGGGGCAGGGTCGGGCTGCCCTAGGGCAGTTCCCTCCCCACCCCTTCCAGGTGCTCCCTGCCGCCGCCGCCTCCTTCCCATCGCCGCCGCCGGAGCTCCGGCCAACCTTTTGGCCTGATTTCTTCGGAGGCTGCTCTCCTTCTCCTCTGGAAGGCATTCACCAAGCGGATTTCGCAATGGATGCGGGTATTGTCCTTCTCCTTGGATGTGACTTTACCCTTTCTTGTTCTTGGTGATTTTGCCCTCTAGGTGTTGTTTATCTTGTTTATGAATCATGTTGTATGAACACTTTCCCCGATCTATCAAATTGATATCTGCAGCAAGTTGTAGAAGAAACTTTCGGGGGGGGGGGGGGGCGGATTATCCGGCCACCCCTGGCCGGATAATCTGGCCTGGGATTTTACTGCAACATCTTTTTATATTTGCTGCTGTCAATTTGGTTCATTTAGTGGAATTTGCTTGTTCATCTTTCATGATTCGTTGCTTTCCGATACTCGTGTGCATACGCTTATCCCCATGCTCTCCTTGCATCTCTCTTTCACAGGTGGTCCGAGTATCCCGAAGCGCAAGCGTCGGCTTGTTCGGAATGAGGAAGGAGTTCTTCTGGATGAGATTGCTATCCGGCGGGCACAGAGGGATGCTGCTAGGGAGGCTAAGCAGGAGAAAGCTGCCAAGGTTGCCAAAGCTCATGCCCGTCGTCGCAAAGGCAAAGAGCCCCGTCCTGACTACAAGAAGATGCCAGAGGCCGAGTACATTCTTGTGCGGAGGAACAATTGGTATGCTACTGCAAGAGATGAAGACATTGAAGATAGGGGTTTCTGGAATGAGGAGCAGTGGGGGATTTTTCGTGATATTTATGAGCCTTTCAAGAATCCTTGCCGTCCAATGCATCCGATTGACTTTGATCACCTCCGCAGCAAGTCTTACTTTGATGAAGCACTCTCTGTGATTGAGAAGTTGGGTTTGATGGGATTGGCCAACATTCAGTGCGACTACAATCCCGGTCTTATCAAGCAGTTCTATGCTACTCTGGTGATTTTGCCCAATGCTCAGAAATCCATGAAGTGGATGACCGGCGAACATGAGTGCACATCGGACTTTCCTACGTTTGCCTCTCTCTTGGGGTATGCGTACAATGGAGAGACCCCAGTGGGTCGGCGTATTCACAACCCGGGGAACAAGCCTGACAAGGACAAGCTCCATGACCTCTATGACTCCACAGGTGTTGTGGGCTTCATCAATGGCCTACATCCGCTTTATGATCAGCTGGTCCGCATTTTCAGGGAGAACATTGCTCCTAGTGGTGGCAACAATGATGCCATTCACACCTCTCTGGTTGATCTGCTTGCTTTTGCTCATGAGTGTGCCACGTCGACTGACCCTGCTGAGGACTTTACCCTTGATGTGATGGACTTCATCTTCTATGAGATCAAGGATGCTATTATTCAGAGGAACACTGTGCCATATGCTCCTTTCATCATGCTTCTCATTAAGCATGTCCTTGGAGACTATGATATTCATGATGACTGTGTGGAGCACAAGGTCAAGAAGATGTATATCAATAGAAAGGCGAAATCTGCTCCTTCAGCTGCATATCCTGACACTTTCATGGCTGATGCGAGGACTAGTGCTACTGCTCATGAACAGAGGGCTGCTGCATCTGTTGTGTCTAGGGAGGTGAGGAAGCTCAGCTGGTTTGAGCGGAATGTTCTGTGCATGAAGGTAGAGATCCACCGTGAGAACTACCAGGCCTATGTCGAGAGGAAGAGCATCCAGGACACTCAGCAGCTTATCCTTCACCGTCTCAGTGGTGCTCAGACCGCCGATCCCACTCCTACTGCTCCTGTGGCCTATAATGCTTGGAACACCGATCGCTACAACTGGGTGGATATGCAGAAGCATCTCTTTGATGCTCCAGATGCTCCCGCAGGAGGTGCTCGTGCAGAGGCTGAGGAGGACTTTGAGGCTGAGGAGGACTTTGAGGCTGAGGAGGACTTTGTTGATGAGGATGAAGATGCTGGAGATGACGAGGGTGATGGCGGAGATTATGATGATGAGGACTTCGATGACGTGGACGAGTGATTTCTCGGGACGTGTAGCATCGCTCTTCTCCCTTTTTGGTGTCTTGATGCCAAAGGGGGAGAAGTAGTTCTATTAGGAATTTGTCGGGATTTGCATGGGTGGAAACACAAGCTTGCGCACTTATCATTCTTTGGCGCTTGTGTTTCTTCTTATTTCGTTTGTCTTAAGTCGAACTTTGTGTGTGGTTGAACTTCGTGTCGTTTATATGCTACCATGTGGTGTATGAGACTATGTCATATGTTCTTAATATGCTATGTGGATCATTATGTGTTGTTCACTTATTTTTATCAGCTCATGGTTATTGGTGAAATGGCTATGGAATTATTGCCCGGCATATCATATTATCATAGTCGGGATTCCATAATCCATAATATTTGAGTTATCTATGCAATGGTATGTCTCTTCTAAACTCATTGGTGAAGTTGCACACATCTAGGGGGAGCTGTGTATTTTGATCAATTATTCGTTGTTTGAATTATTCGACCCTTCTTGCAAATCCTAGTGTTGTCATCTAACACCAAAAAGGGGGAGATTGAAAGTGCAAACTTTGTTTCCCTCAGATTTTGTGTGTTAGATAACAACATTAGTGATACTAATTGTGTGCTAAGATTTGCAGGATTATCATTTGAAGAAATGCCAGGCCGGATTATCCGGCCAGGAGTGGCCGGATAATCCGCCCCCTCTAGGGTGGCCGAAAAACGGCTAAGGACTTATCGCGGCGTCACCCAGATGGGGGGGCCGGATATTCCGGCCAGGGGCCGGATATTCCGGCCAGCCGGATAATCCGCCCCATCTTTGGCCGGATAATCCGCCCTCCCCCGGAGGTGGCTGAAATTCTGCTAAGGACCTGGCGCGGCGTCACCCAGATAGGGGGGGCGGATAATCCGGCCAGGGGCCGGATAATCCGGCCAGCCGGATAATCCGGCCCAACTTTGGCCGGATAATCCGCCCCTCCAACTCAGCAACGGCTACATTTTGGGAGGGGCTATAAATACCCCTCCCCTTCTTCTACCTCAAGCTGCTCGAGCTGTGAAGAAAAAGACCCCATTTTGGAGCCACCAAATTCGCAAGATCTCCTCCCTCAACCCACCAAAGTCGTTGATCTTTGGAGAATCGAAGGAGAAGGCCTTGATCTACATCCTCACCGAAGCGATTTGATTTCCCCTCTCATTTGCTTGAGGGCCCTTTGGTCTTGGGTTCCCTTGTGTCCCTTGACCTTGTTTGTGTGATTGAAATCTTGATACTTGTTGATTGAGATCTTTGTGGTGCTTGGGAGCCTCCAATTCAGTTGTGGAGTGGTGCCCCAAGTTTTGTAAAGGCCGGTTCCGCCTTGAGGAATCCCTTAGTGGAAAGTGAGCTAGGCCTTTGTGGCGGAAGCTTGCACCGGAGAATAGGGTGAGCCTTTGTGGCGTTGGTTAGGCCTTTGTGGCAACCACACCCCTCCAACGTAGACGTACTTCCCCTAAAAAGGAAGGAACTATGGGAATTACATCCGTGTCTCCGTGTGCTCCACTCTCGGTTACCTCTATCCTTTATTGCCTTTACTACTTGTATCTTGCTTAGCTTATTTGTTGTCATATAGGTAAATTCACCATAGTTGCATATCTAGAGAATTTACCTTTGTGTCAAGCCTAAATTGAAAAAGAATTAAATTTTGAGTAGCACCTATTCACCCCCCCCTCTAGGTGCCCATACGATCCGTTCAATTAGTCCCCGAAGCTGTCGAGGTCCCCCAGTCTTGACTGAGGGGCGTTGGCAGGTTCAACATATCTTCTTTTCAGTATATCTCGGCTCTATTGCTATATTCCGACGATTAGATTATATGCCGGGACATCCGCACATATACCGGCTACTGTTCCTCCTCCAAAAGTTATTCCGGCCGGTCCCGGGGTATTCCGGACGGAACATATTCCCCGGGCAGTTATTCCGACATATAGACGAGACTTCCTTGAGAAGCCAAGCCTGACAGTTTGCATCGAAACTTGCAACTGCCCTGCCACCTCGAACGGTCACACGATGTGACGGTTCATAGCGCAGTTACTCCTCGCCATCATTGCCTAGTGGCTCGGTTACTGTAACCGCCGCCCCACTCCGTGCCGCCACGTGGAGACCTCCCGCAGAAACGGTCGGGGTAGTGGAACACTCTCCATGATCCCCACGACCCTGGTCCTTCGGTATAAATACGGGGGTGGGCGTAAACTTGCTCTTTTTACCCCCACAGTGCCTTCTTCTTCCTCTGCTTCTTGCGCTTCCTCGCCGGACCGAAGTACAGCGAAGGAGCACCCTCGCCGTCCTGCCCCACGCCGGTGCCGACGCTCGACGACGTCCAACGTTCCCGTCGACGACGCCGCCGCCGCCTCTTCTTTCTGCAACATTGCTGGAGGATCGGATCTTCCTCTGCACGCTCGCCGCCGCTCCATTGCCGCCGGCCAAGCCTCGGTGAGTTCATCCTCTGTTCTTCCTCTTTCATGCTTTTTCGCAGCCTTGTTCCGGTATCACTGCGCGCTTAGATCTCTAGCAGTTTCTCTTCATAGTATCTTCTTGCCTCTATTAGCATTGCCTGAGAAGCTCTTCTATGGTTCACAGATGTTCTTGCGTAGAACTTATTTCCATGCTTTGTTTCCGGTTTTAACTGCTATGGTAGATCCCCTTTTCCCGCTAACTCCTGGGAGAGTGGTATGCCGGAGAGACTAACCTCCCCCTTTTCTCTGGCCTTGATAGGATTAACATCACGGGACTCCGGCTCTCACGCCTTGTTCCGGCCATCCAGATGGCTTCCTCAAGCATGATGGGTACCTCGGCCTCAGAGGAAGATAACTCGGCCCGGGTCCAGGGACGCTCCGGCTGGGAGGGGTCGGAGGTTACCCCGGCCGACATATCCTGGGTGACCTCCACCAGGAGAGTGCCGGAGGGTGTTGCATGCCGGCTACCTGCGGGAGAGACTGCGCCGGCACCTGAACCCGGCGAACGAGTCGTCTTCATTGCCCACTTCGAGCGGGGTTTTGGTCTGCCGGCATCGGACTTCTTCCGGGACTTCCTCGACACCTACGACCTGCAACCTCACCACATCCCGGCGAACGCGGTGATGATCCTCTCCGCCTTCGCCGGCATAGAGCCCTTCTCCCAAGCCTGGGCAAAGTACTTCCAATTACGGAAGCAAGTCATCCAAGAGCCGCCCCGGAGCAAGGATGACCCGCCGGAGACGGCCCAGGAGAAGAAGGACCGCCCCATGACCCTTTGTGGCGCGGCCACCATCATGTCCCGGAAGGGCTCGGACTTCCCCAAGGTGGAACTCCTCGAGTCTTACAAGAAGTGGCAGAAAAGCTTCTTCTACGTCAAGAACACCACCGATGAGGATCTGCTCAACCTGCCGCCATTTGTGGACGAGCCACCCTTGGCTATGAAGAATTGGACCTACAACCCGAAGAACTCGGTGATGCCGGTGAACGCGCTCCACCGGGTTAAGGGCGAGCTCCGGGATGCCGGCCTTACCCCTCAAGATCTAGTGGCATGCTTCATCAGCCGGCGCGTCTCTCCTCTGCAGCGCCGGTCACATAAAATCTGCCAGATGAGCGGGCCCATGGACCCCACCCGGCATTTTACACACGAGCTGACTCCGGCCGACATTCTGCGGCGGATCAAGGACGTCTGCAAGTCCTCTCAGGCCACCTTTGCCTGGGGGCTAGAACCATACAGCCGGGATCGGCCCGCCCCAACGGTAAATACCTCGGTCAATACATACTCTCTTGTCCGGCATATAGATACTTAAACCGACACATATCTATTTACCGACATATATCATGTTTGGCCCGAGACATTGCTATTTGCCGCCATATTCCTTTGTTTGATCAATTGACCTTGCTCCTATGCAGAAATTCAGCTTCCAGGCCATGGGGAACTCCCGGATCCAGATCGCGGCAGACCGCACTGTTGCGGATGTTGAAGATCCGGATCATTGGGACAAGCTGCCCCGGAACACCCGTGCTGCCTCTGCCGCGGGTAAGGCCTCTTCATCCCGGCATTTCACTCAAGACCGGAGTGACGATGACTCCAATGAAGACTGCCAGACGTTTATCTGCCCGACACCTCTTGCTTATGTTTTTCCAGAAACACCTGTTGCTTACGCCTTTCCAATGCCGTCCTCAGCTATCCTGGACGACATGCTTGTCGATGCCGCCCCTCTGAACCAGGGACCTCCTTCCACCGGCGGACGTACCGGCCGGAAGCGAGGCGTGAAGCCCCAGCCCAACACACCTCAGCAACAGAAGAGGCAGAAGGTTGGCGTGCCTATTCCAAAGAAACAGAGGCCTGTTGCCTCAGGGTAAGTTTCTTTTCTTTGCATTTCCTCCGACATATCTCTTGCTTTGATTATTAATTTGGTGTTTTCTCTCTTTTAGGGCTCCTCTTGTGCCGGAACAAGCTTTTGGCTCGAGTGGCGGCCCGAAGGTTACCAAGCCGGCGGAAACTGCCACCTCCGACATACCATCTGCAAGTCACACGACCTCCCCGGCGCCGGCATCTTCGCCTGCGCCCGATAGACCTACCTCCCCGGCGAAGGACGATCCTCCGCCGGAGCAAGACAACTCTGCCCCCGACGTCCACATGGACTCGGGGGCTCAACAGGAACCTCCAGCTTCTGATGCCCATATGGACACAGGAGCCCAACGAGATGCCCCAGACTCCGGCGCGCCCATCAGCGGCGCCGGGACTACTGAGGATGCGGCGCAAGCAACAAGAGCGCCGGCATAGATAACAAAGGAAAGGGCCCTGCAGTGCCGGAAGTCCGGACTGCTCCGGAACCTGCCTCTGCTGGCCAAGCTGCACCGGCCGCGCCGGAACAACCCACGCCCAAGACTCCCTCTGCTAAGAAGACTCCAGCACCAGCCAAGACCGCTGCCCCGGCCAAGACCTCTGCCCCGGTCAAGTCCGGCACCCTCAAGATCTAGCCGACCAAGTCCGGCACACCATCCGCCGCCACTGCTCCTTCTAAAGCAGCGTCCCGGCCCAGCTCTGCCCTGGCCCTGCATCTTGGCAGGGCAGCAACCCGGCCTGGCTACCGGCCCAGCTTCTTCGACACGCCAGAACTTGAGGGCCGCGTCCCCCTAGAGACGAAAAGTGACCAGAGCCTTGGGTCTCTTAAGGAGCACTGTGTCAGGTGGAATGACGCCGGCACCATGGACACTGCGGACTCCAGGAGCAAGAAGTTGGCCGAAGCCTCGGCCACTGGCAATCCATCTGACATCCTGGCCGCGAAGCCCATTCCTATCGCCTGCGAGCTCCTTAGCCTCCAGCAAAGACTTCACCTCGTGGCCGATGCCACCAACGTAAGTCTTCTCCACGTATATCCCCAGTCCCCGAAAATGTTGGCTGTCCGGGATACGGACATCCGGGATTTTCCAATACTCTTTTAGTTAGCTGCTCTCAAATTAACTGCCAACATATGAGCTCGATCCGAGCTTCAAATCCTAGTCATCGAGGGCCGGGATAGGTGCGCAGCACCTGTGCCGGGTCTTCAACAGCATGAGTACTTTATATGATCTTCAATTGTACCGGCCTGCTAGACTTTTCTCATAGCCTTTCAAATCCTAACACTTTTGCAGCGCATGAATAATACACGTGCCGACATGTTCCACGACTTGGTGTGCGAGCACCGGAAGTTATCTGACGCACATAGCAAGCTTCTGCTGGAACTGCGCCAGAAAGGTAAACTCATCCGACATACATGCCGGATGCCTTGCCTTATTTTTTCTCTATACACCTTTTGCCGGCACACCTTAAGATGCCGACACATAACCTTTTACCATCATTCCGCAGCTGGTGCCGAAGCCCAAGTCACCGAGCTTGTCAAGAGGGTGAAGGAGCTGACAGGTATGCCGGATCCTGCTGTCACCCAAATAGACACTTTATACTTCAAATCCTTTATCTCTTGTCACTGCTTTCTATCTTCCCATTATTTTGACTTCAAATCTTTTCAGATGATAAAGCTGCACTGGAGGCACGCCACCAGGACTGTACGTCCTCAGTGGATGTGGCCAAGCAACTGGACGACCGGGATGCCGCCCACAAGGTCGAGATAGAGCAGTTGAAGGGCCGGATTGCCGAGCTTCTGGAGGAGAAGGAGCAGAGGGAGGGTCAACTCAAGAAGGCCCAGGAGCTGCTTGTCACCTCCGAGACTGATGCCTCCAACGCCCATGCCGAACTGTCTAGCTTGAAGGAGCAGGCCACTAAATGGGAAGTTACAGTTGCACAGCTCAATGCCGACCTCGCCGGTAAGCTTCAAATCCTTGTTTTCTTATCCTGCCCGACATACCATGATCCTTTCCGGCATACCATCTATGCCGACATATTCTCCTCTTGCTAACATTATTTCTATTTCTCAGGCATGTTTCTCGCTTCCGTCGAAGACGTTGAGAGGGCTCTGCAGTTGGATCGAGAGAACCGGGGTGTTCCGGTTGACTCGGCCAATTGGGACATGTCGGAACAATTGCTGGCCCTTCAATCCCGGAAGAACGCCATGACCCTCTACACAGAAGAACTTTTTCTTGGCGCCCAGGAGGCATATTCTGCCCTCTGGCCGGGGCAAAGGACACCCACTGACCCCGTCGACCTCGGCAATGATCTGCAGCTCACCAAGGTTCGCCTCCGGGAATGGCGGGATTCCGGCGCCCGGGTGGGAGCTGATGAAGCTCTCACCTACTTCCTGTCTTGGTATGAAAAAGCTGATCTGGAGACTTTGCGCACTGTGCGCGAAGGATCTATCTGGACCACGGATCCGGAACACATCCGGCGTCAGCGGGAACTGGCCCACAGTTATGTGGACTATGCCGACACCGATGCCTTTGTCCGGGACATCCGCGAGCCGGAAAAGACGGCGGACGACGACAAGGATGCTGCTGATGCTGAGGGCTCCGATTCCAGCCAAGACGAAGAGGAAGCTGAAGAGGCCGACACTGATGCTCCGGAATAGGCATCTGTCCCGGGCGGAGGTGATGGCTCCATTCCATCTGCTGGGTCCGGCACTCCTGAAGCCGACATTTCCACTGCTACAGCTCCACCAGCCGGCGGCTCTGCTTCTGCCCCTGCTCCTTGACTTTACAGCACCAAAAACTTTAAGTTTTATCAGATCCCCGGAATGCCGGGTGTAGTTGTAAGATACACGTTTAACTTCCTTTGGTTTGCTATCTGAACAAGTTTTAACTTGGTTTGCTTGTTTATCAATGCCGGATCATCTTTTGGCTAAGTCACCGAGTTTGTTTTCCTGTTCCCTCAACTTCACAACCTTGGCTACTTGTCTACCTTTTTTGGCTTTCGACGTATGAGTCTCAAGGTTGCTTCATTGAACATACAGTACTTTAACTTTGAAACTTAGACTTCAAATCATCCGACATTTCAAGTTTTATCTTTAGCTTTAACATAAATGTCGGTTCGCTTGCTATATATTTTCTTAGCCGTTTTCCATGTGTAGACAATCTCCGACATCTACTCTTGCTAGCCATGAAGCCGGGTTTCGGACAGCAGCTGAGTCGAAGAGCGGCCTTTGGTGCCGACACATTACTAGGCCGACATAGGAAATATTCAAATCAAGCCAGCCGGCATACAAACAAGAACTGAAAATAAACAACGATATATCTCGGAGGCAGTGCCCGCTCTCTTCGGGATGCCGACATTTCATTCGTTAGTCTTATGCCGGCATAAAGCGCCGGCACACAAAGCAAAATATGGAAATACATACATTGTGCTGCTCAGGAGTAAAAGGGGCGGAGTAGAGCTATGTTCCATGGTCTCTTGGTTTCTTCTCCGGACCTGTCCGCCTTGTCCTTCTTGGGGGCCTGCGCATCTATAAGATAATAGGCATCATTGTGCAGAGCTCTGCTCACAATGAATGGCCCCTCCCATGGAGGAGTTAACTTATGCCGGCCCTCTGTTCCTTGCCTTAGCCGGAGTACTAAGTCTCCCTCTTGGAATCTCCTTGGATTTACCTTCTGCGCATGATAGCGTCTGAGGTTCTGCTGATATACTGCTGTTCTTGACAGAGTTATTTCTCTTGCTTCCTCTAGCAGATCAACATCGTTTTCCCTGGCTTCTTTAGCCTCTTCCTCAGAATATAGCACTACTCTTGGTGCATCATGTATTACATCTGTTGGAAGCACAACTTCTGCTCCATACACCAGGAAAAATGGTGTGTAGCCTGTTGACCTATTCGGAGTTGTCCTTAAACTCCAAAGCACTGCTGGCAATTCATCTAGCCAACATCCCGGAGTTTTCTCTAGTGGCTCTATCAGCCGGGGTTTTATGCCGGATAATACTAGTCCATTTGACCTTTCTACTTGACCATTGGCACAAGGGTGAGCGACCGATGCAATGTCCAGCTGGATTCCCACTTCCTCACAAAATCTGGCAAATGGCCCTTGGGCAAAGTTTGACCCATTGTCAGTGATGATACCATGGGGAACACCATATCTCAAGATTATATCTTTTAAGAATTTCACTGCTGTGTGACCATCGCACTTGCTTATGGGCTTTACTTCAATCCACTTGGTGAACTTGTCCACCATGACCAGGATATGGGTCATTTTCCCCCTTGCCGGCTTAAAAGCCCCGACCATATCCAGGCCCCAAACAGCAAAGGGCCAGGTTATCGGGATAGTCTTCAGGGCAGATGCCGGCTGATGAATCTGGTGGGCATATCTCTGACACCCATTGCATTTCCGGACCAAGTCTTCTGCATCTTGCAGTGCCGTCGGCCAATAAAACCCATGCCGGAATACCTTTGCCACCAATGCTCTGGATGAAGCATGGTGACCACACTCCCCCTGATGAATTTCCCGGAGCATCTCCAGGCCTTCCGCGGATTCAACGCACCTCTGCAATACTCCGGTGACACTTCTTTTGTATATTTCCTTGTTTATGATGGTATATCCTTTGGATCTCCTTGCAATCCGGCGTGCCTCGGTTTCATCCGCCGGCACTTGACCATCCACCAAGAAACCCATGATAGGACGTGCCCATGAGGGCACTTCCCTGATAGTGAACACTGCCTGATCTATCTCCATCATCTCGACCGACACATAATCGATCTCCATGGGCTGCGAAGTCCCCGGGACTGAGGGATCAGTCCCCGGGTATACCGGCACAACCTCTTGGTACATTTTACCCTTGCCCCTAGTTCTGCTCCGGAATACTGCACTCACCGCGTATGCCGGCCCAGTCCCCGGGACTGAGAAAACAGTCCCCGGGTTATATGACCTGGCTCCGGCATCTATCTCCATTGGAACTGCATCCTCCGGACTCGGCGGGACATAAATGGAAGATGAGTCCGGCGAGGGCTTGATTGACGGCTTCCTCAGATGCTCCAATGAAATGCCGGGCGGGATTGAATCTCTGGAAGATCCCAGCTTGGACAATGTATCGGCTGCTTCGTTCTGAGCCCGGGGAACATGCCGGAACTCACAACCTTCGAAGTAACCACTTAACTGCTGCACCAGGAAACGGTAGGATCCCATATTTGCATCATGCGCATCCCATATACCGGAACATTGCTGAATCACTAAGTCAGAATCACCGAAACACATAATCCGGCGAATTCCTATGTCCTTAGACACCTTCAGGCCATGCACCAGTGCCTCATATTCCGCCACATTATTTGATGCTGCAAAATGAATCTGCAGGACATATCTCAGTTGGTCATTCTTTGGTGAACTGAGAACTATGCCGGCACCCAGGCCATGTATTGTCTTGGACCCATCGAAATGCATCCTCCAATAATTTGCATCTGGGAATGGTGGCTCATATTGTATCTCGGCCCAGTCAATAAAGAAATCAGCCAGCACCTGGGACTTAATGGTATCTCTCTTGTCATATTGAGGTGTATATGGTGACAACTCTATTGCCCACTTGGCTATTCTGCCACTGGCATCTTTGTTGCCTATGATCTCCGAGATAGGGGCCTCGGCCACTACCCGGATTGGATGCTCTTGGAAGTAATGCTTGAGCTTCTTGGCCGCCATATAGACACCATAAGTCATCTTCTGATAGTGTGGGTAGTTTTGCTTTGAGGTGGAGAGGACTTCACTCAGATAATATACCGGCCGCTGCACGGTTTTGCCTCCCTCCTCTCGCTCCACTACTATCACTGCACTGACAACCCTGTTGGTTGCCGCTATATAGAGCAACATCGGCTCCCGGGGCATTGGAGACGCCAATACCGGTGCTGTTGACAACATCTGTTTCAATTCCTTGAAAGCTGCATCTGCTTGTGCTGTCCAGACAAATGTGTCAGACTTCTTCATCAATTGATATAACGGCAAAGCTTTTTCTCCCAGCCGGCTTATGAAACGGCTCAGGGATGCGAGGCACCCAGTGAACTTCTGTACTTCTTTCAAATCTGTCGGCGGCTTCATCCTTTCTATGGCACGAATCTTGCCGGGATTCACCTCAATACCCCGGCTGGAAACAAGGAAGCCGAGCAACTTGCCCGCCGGCACACCGAAGGTACACTTAGCCGGATTTAACTTCATCCGGAACCTCCTCAGGTTTGCAAAGGTTTCCCGGAGATCATCTATGAGAGTCTTACTCTCCTTGGTCTTTATGACGACATCGTCGACATATACCTGCACATTTTTATCTATTTGATCATGCAAACACTTCTGCATACATCTCTGGTAAGTTGCGCCGGCATTTCTTAATCCGAAAGGCATGGTGAGATAGCAATAAGCCCCGTACGGGGTAATAAAGGATGTCTTTATTTGATCCGGCTCATACAAAGGGATCTGGTGGAAACCAGAATAGGCATCTACAAATGATAACAGTTCACATCCAGCTGTGGAATCAATCACTTGATCGATCCGAGGGAGCGGGAATGGATCTTTAGGGCATGCCTTGTTCAAGTTGGTGTAATCAACACACATCCGCCACACTTTTACTACGGCGGGCTCATCCTTCTTCTTTTCCACCAGAACCGGATTAGACACCCAATCCGGATGTAGTACTTCCTTGATAAAGCCGGAGGCTAGGAGCCTGGCCACTTCCTCCCATATTGCCTTCCTCCTATCATCCGCATTCCGCCGGAGCGGCTGCTTTACCGGCTTAGCATCCGGTCTTACATGCAGTGCGTGCTCAGCCAGCTCCCTCAGCACACCTTGCAGGTCTGAAGTAGACCATGCAAAGATATCCCGATTCTCACGGAGGAAGCTGGTGAGCTCGCTTTCCTATTTGGGGTCCATACCTGCCCCGATGAGGGCATGGCGCTCCGGGAAAACTTCATCCAGAGGCACCTTTTTGACTTCCTTGCCCACTTGAAAAGAAGCACTGCCACCGGGATTTGCCATGCCCGGCATAGATTTGCCGGCCACGACCGTCTCAGCAATTTCCACTGCTCGCTTGAGCCTCTTCCTTTCCTCTGCAATGATCAGAGTCTCGGCCAGGTTAGACCTGGCTGTTGCACATGCCATCGAACGCTTGTAATCACCAATGATGGTAATCGCCCCTCTGGGCCCCGGCATCTTCATCTTCAGGTATGCAACATGCGTAGAGGCCATGAACTTTGCCAATGTCGGCCTCCCCAGCAAAGCATGGTAGGGGCTTTCCAGATCAACCACCTCGAACATGAGGTTTTCCACCCTGCAGTTATCCCGGCTGCCAAACATGACATCCATCCGGATCTTGCCCATCGGCGCACACGAAAGTCCCGGCACAATGCCGTGGAATGTGGTCTTGCTTGGCTCCAGCATATTCTCCTTGATTCCCAGCTTCTGCATCGTATCCCGATACATGATGTTGATGCTGCTTCCACTGTCAATGAGGACTTTGCTGAACCTCACGTTATTAGCCGGCCTGACAAATGTCAGATCCATTACTAGCGCATACCCGCCGGGGTTTGGCATGATCCTGGGATGATCTGCCCTGTCCCAGCCAATGGCCTGGTCAGACCAATGCATCATCTTCGGAACCGCCGACATAACGGCGTTTACCTCCAAACACCGCCGGTACAAGCTCTGCTTGTCTGTTTTTTCGGTCTCAAAGACCATGTAGCTCTGATCATGCTCCTTGTACTCATTCCGGCCCGCTACTGGGCCTCCGGCATAGTACTCCGGATTATAGTTCTGATCTACTTGGTTTACGCCGGCACTTCCGGGATTGCTCTGATTCCCGGGATTAACCGGCCTGGGCGGGACTGCAACTGTATTTGCACCTGTCAACGGCGATGGAGCTGCCGGGATAGATGGTCTAGCCGGTCCCCAGGGACCTGCACGACCTGCTAATATGTCGTCCAGCCATGAACAGTTTCTCGTCAAATGATTTGCCGGCTTACCCGGTTGGAATGTGTGAAACACACAAGGCTTGTCCATGGCCAGACCCACTGTATACTTCGGCCATTGCTTCTTCTGGCCGGCGCCGCTGCCGGCATTCTTGTTGATCCAGACATTCTTCTTCTGGAAGGGCTGCGCTTGCTGCTGCGGTTGTTGCTGCTGAGGCTGCTGATAGCCCTCATATCTCGGGCGTTGGCTACTGCCGGCGCCCTCTTGCTCTTCCTCCACCGCTGCTACTTGTGTCGTTCCATACCGAAAATCCGGCCGCTCATCTCTCCTCTTGTTCTGGTTATCCGGGCGATAGAACTGCCCCGGTCTCCCGGTGTTGCTATTGTTCCGCTGGGCCTGCCCCTGTCCTTGTGAATCAAGGGTGGGCTGCATGGGGTCTCCCAGAGCATAACTATCGGCAATCTTGATTGTCTCGGCCAACGTGGCTGGCATTTCCCTCAGAAGCTTTTGCCACAACATGGTGCCGTGCCGGCACCCATGAGCGAACCACATGATGGCCTGTTGCTCCACAACTCCTTCGCAGGAATTGCGCAACGTGCACCACCTGGTCAGGTAGTCACGGTCGGTCTCATTTACTCCTTGCCGGCAGTTGGCCAGCTGCTGAGGACGATTCGGCCTCTTATATGTACTGGTGAAGTTTGACACAAACTGTTCTTCGAAATCAACCCAGCCGTTGATACTTCCGGCCGGCAGATTATTCAGCCATATCCTGGCTGGCCCTTCTAGCATTTGCGGTACATATCATACCGCCCATCTGAGGTTTCCTCTGGCAATGTTCACTGCGGTGGAGTAATCCTCCAACCAATCTTCCGGCTTTGTACTGCCGTTGTATGTCCTCGCGCCACGCGCGAGCTGGAAGTAGTAAGGTACCGGCTCACCCATAATCCGGGGTCCAAAGCACATAGGACCCGGAGCTCCTTGCCTCTCCACCAACTCTGATTGGTGAATCCTGTCCAGCTTGAAGCGCGCATCACTTGCTGCCAAGGACCGAGGTCCAAGCCGGGACGCAATTGGGCCCGCGATCACTTTTTCCTGCTGCTGCTCCGGCTGATACTGCTCACTTTGCCGGCCTTGCTGATGCTGCTGCTGATATCCCGCCCTGACAAGGGCGGAATTCCCATCATCTTCTCGATGTCCCGGTTGACCTGCACCTTGCCGCTGCGCTGCACCTCCGACGCCCCGCTGCTGACGCCGGGCTGCACTGTTACTCCGGCCACCACCGGCCGAAACTGCCCCTTGCCCGGCCGGCACATTCTGGCCAGCATTCTTGCGGCCGACATACTTGTCAGCTTGGCCGACACTCTTCTGAACTATTGCCTGCTTTCCGGCGATTGCCGGATCATACACTTGGATCTGCTTGTCCCGGCGGCCAGAGGTCACACTTCCGGCACGCCGGGCACTTGGATGCGGGGACGAAGCTTCGCCCCTCGACCTTGCGCCGGCACCTCCTACCGACGCAATGTACTGGGATGCCCCGGCACCTGGGTTTGCCTTCTTGAAGGCCTCCTGCTGCTTGGTAGCTTCAGACAAAAGATGGTTAAGCCGGGCTTGCTGCTCACGCAGTGCTTCGCCGGATAAACTAGATAAGTCTTTAGCTACCTCTGCTGCTGCTCTAAGGTTCTTCACTGGGGAGCTATAAATTACCTTAGGCACAGTACTAGTTGCAGTATGACCCTTATCACTAGCACCTTTTTCTAGCTCAGTGTTAAGATCTCTACCTCTAGTTCTAACCTCATCTATCCGGCTAGGCCGGGTTACCACAGGAGTAAAACCATGGGCTGCCTCATACTCACGGAGTTGCCGGTTAAACCGTTCGCGCTCCTGGTGCATGGCCAGGGCCTCGTCGACGAGGGCCTGGCGAGATCCCTCCAGGACCTCCCTTGTCTGCTCCGGATCATCGCCGGATCGCACCGGCTCGAGAAGCCGATCGATGATGGGAAGAAGCACCTGACCCTTTGCCGGCACAGCGGAAGTGCCGGCCAGGTTCTCGACACGCTCCAACAGAGGACGTGCCGACCTCTTGGCCTTCGGCGGCTCCGGGGGAGTATCTCCTGCTGCTGCTGCTGCCTTGCCGGCACCCTCCGCCGGCGGCACGGATGTGCCGACCATCATTACCTCGGCCGACTCTACTGAGCGAGCGCTACGCCCAGCGCGAGCCAGCCGATGTGACGGAGGATCCGCCGCCACCAGTACCTCTTCCCTGCAAGCTCTCTCAGTCCCCACGTACACCTCGTGGGAACCGAAAGACATGATCCGGCCATCCCTGGGGAACGGCCGGCCGCCGAGACATCCGGCGTTGTCACTGACGAAGCTGAGCGAGCCTAGCCTCTGGACGAGGCCAGAGACCACGCGCACTCCCGAAGCTGCTATCACAGACCCCGTCCGAATAAACACTCCGCCCAGCATATCGATCTGCCCCACGGTGGGCGCCAAATGTCGTCGTGGTGAAACAACATATGCCATAGGATGGCTTAAGTGGGGGCCGAACTAGATGCTGGAGGATTCGGGAGAGGGGAACGGGCTAAAAAGCACGACAGAAAGGAACACAGATCTACCCAGGTTCGGGGCTCTCGTAAGGAGATAACACCCCTACTCCTGCTCTACTGGTTATATATTTGGATTGATGGAGTACACAACAATGGTGCTTCCAAGCTCTCTGCTAGAGGAGGAAGACAAACTGCTAAGTGTAAGAACACCCAGTGACCAACCCCCTACTAGGGCTCCCTGTACCACCTTATATAGTGGTGGCCAGGGTTACAACGGTCACAAGAGACCAGAAGACACGAACTACACTCCAAATAGGACTTGCTGACGAAGGCAGAGACCCTTGACTTTCTCCCTGATTGCTCTCGATGGGACTTCATATCCCTGTACCTTGTACTTCCTGCACTGTGACCTTACCTCTGTGAGGTAAGGGCTGTACTTGTGCACAGTGAGGGTAGGTAGACCAGCACTGTGCACCCTGTCAACCTGATACCTCTCCATACTTGGCAGGATCCCTCCTTGATTGTTGGGATAGGACACCTTAGTTGACTTATGTATCCCGGATATGACCGTTGGCCATATCCTGGACCTATATGCCGGACCAACGGCCTATGAAGGTCGGGTAATCCGGCTTATCCTGCTCCTGCACGATATAACAGATAAGTTAGGCCGGCATATCTATGTATATGCCGGCATTCCTCAATGAGTATCCCGGTTATACCGGTATATCCGGACATTAGCCGGGATACACAAATATGCCGGCCTGGCCGATGCTCTTTATATTCCGGCCAGGCCCTTCCTTGATAATCCGGCATAAAGTCAACCATAGTCCTTGTATCTTTCTAGTCTCTTGACCCTACCGGGGGTCATCCCCCCGACATTCCCTTCCAGTGTTGATCCGGATGCGGACATGCTGTCGTGTTCTGCAGCGCCGGCAGACCCCGTATCGAAGGTGCTCGACGACGACGACCTCCTCATTGAGATCATCGTCCAACTCGGATTCCCCACCCATCTCGTCCGCGTGGCACTCGTCTGCAAGCGCTGGTACCACCACGCTTCCGACCCCGCCTTCCTCCGCCGCTTCTGCAAGCTCCACCCGCCCCGCATCCTCGGCTTCTATGTCAACACCGTGGAGAGGTTGAACCCCAAATGCTTCATACCAATGCTGCCGCGGCCTCCAGAGCTCGGCGCCATCTTCAGACATGCAAGCTTCAGCTTGGATGCCTACGAGAACGGACGGACCTACGTCGAGCACTCCTGGAAGAACAACGTCTTAATCCGCTACCGTGATGCAAGAGGATTCGTAACGCAAAAGCACAACCCACTCTTCCCCGAGAGAGGCATGGCTGTCGTCATACCACCACTACCGTACCCACTCTCAGACGGCAATCACATATGGATGGGCCATGTCCTCACTAAAGAAGAAGGTGACAATGTGTGGAGAGAGGATTTTCTAAGCACCCATGTAGCTGTCCCTTCTATCGTCACCGTACATGCAGCGAAGTAACGCTCTGGGATCGATCTGCGCTGTTTCTGGCGTGTTCACAGAAGTTTTACTGTTACCTATGTCTCTGTCTCTGCGCCTTCTCCTGGGACATCTTGTCTTCTTTCTACCTCATTTTCTTTTGGTGCCAGAGGGAGGGAAGCCACGTGAGAGAGAGAACAAAAAGCTGTATACATCCTCTCCACTTCAGAACAAAAATAAAACGAAAAAATAAATAACTTTTGACAGAGTGAAGGAGAGAGCTTCGGTGGATGAGAGAGAAGGCAAACTTTCAGAGGGAGTGATGAAGCTTTTCAAATAGAGAAAACCGGGAGATAAAGCTTTTTAAGAAAGAAACTTTGGAGAGAGAAGAGAGAGGAAGAGGGTTCGGACTTCAGAGCATGAGAGAGAGAGAGGCAGAGATTCTCCTTACGAAAGTGATAGAGGGGTAACAGCAAAAAGTCAAACCTACTGATAATTGTCTGACAGTTTCTGGCCTCCTTCATGTATCTCAAAGAAACTGGACGGGGAAGATGTGGGGGTGTAGCTACGCTCGTGCTTAGCCACGACTTTCTTAGGTGACAATTTGTCATACTTCTATGTGTTCGAAGAGATTACCTACGGGACAAGAGAATGTATGGTCTACCTGTATGCATTGCAAGATGGTGTCTGGTGCATGATCACCTCGGCCACAACAGAGCTTCATCCTGTAGTGCTAGTACACCTCAAACCCCTGCTCATCGACAACAAAATATATATACTTGCCTCCCCCCGTGCCATACTTGTCTTAGATTTGACAGCCTTTAGTTTCTCCACAATTCAGCCCCCACAAGGGCTGTGGTCTTGTGGCCGGCATTTCTCTCCAATTGAACCCCTGGGGTTGATGGTTGGTGGAAGAACCATACTGTCACGGGCTGATGATAAAAAAAAAAAAACGAGACCAGCAGGGGAGGAACCCTGCGGTATTGTATTAAGAAGGAGGAGCTCTAGGCGCAAAGTCGCGGAGCTGGGGGCTCGAACACGCGACCTCGCGGGAGCGCGCACAAGACCGTGGGCTGCTGCCATCCTGGTAGACACCAGTTCCCGTCACGGGCTGATGATGGTTTGGGGATATATCTTATCCATATCAATAGGCTTGATCAGCTTATCATCTGGCTCCACGAGAGGGACAACTGGTTGCTGGTGGATAAGATCTGTTTGCATGAGATGTGTGCTGATTTGAGGATCTCAGACTGCAGCTCTGAGAATGGGGATAATGGTTTTGTGGAGATAACCATGTTGGGGCCCAATACTGAGTTTGTGTTACTGGAGACGCCTCGGTGCGTACTTCACTGGGATATCAAGTGCAGGATGCTGCGTAAAGTGCATGAAGGCATAGGAATTGAGGGACGTTCGGGTCGTGCCCATCCTATTATGATGATTTGGCCTCCTACATTCCCTGCGCTCAAAGATGATCTTGCAAGGTTTGCCTTTTAGCCTTTGAGTGATGCTACTACAATTTGTTTTGGTGTGGTCTTACCATAAGCCTAGAGCAAGAACATTTTTAGTATTGGGTGTTGCACGGGAGGGTGAGGGTGTCCGTTGTGCACGGGTGCATGGTCAGCGAGGAGGAAAATCATTTATTTGGGGATAGATAGGATAAATTAGAGGAATAGGGTTTTATCCTTTGCATTTTGATCATCAAGCTATCATGTCATAGATTGCTATTACGTAGGGTTCCTGGAATAATGCTGCTGTATAAAGAAATCGATTTCCATGTCTGTTTGCTGAAGCATTCCCTCTCATACTGATTTGATTATGATACTTGTGGTTATGTATGCTGTCTAACTCGGATGTACCACAATGAAGAATTTCCTCTTATAACCAAATTTGTAACCCAATATAGCTAACATGATACCTAAGCTCCAACAGTTTTAGCTTCTCGTGGCGTAAATGATACCTGCGGTCACTAAACTTGTCTGACATGTGCACTTAAGTCACACATCTTGTAAAACGAACTAACCAGTTACACAACTTGTAAATATGTGCACTCGAGGTTATAAAACGGTTTGATGTCCGGTTTTTGGCAAAACCAGTGACACGTGGGGCACTTGAGATAAATGGAACGAATTTTCTTACAGTTACCCCCTCTCCCAAAAGTACAAGGACGGATTGGTTAAACAACACCCATTTGTCAGTCTTGGTCGCCGGTGGGCATAGTGTGAAGCGCCGCTGCTGAGGCTAGCGCCTACTTGCGACTTGCGGCGGCCAGACGCGGGATCTGCGACGACTACAGGCGGGATCTACGGAAGCCAAGAGCGCGTGCGAGCTACGTCGGCCAAGAGCGGGCGCATGCGCAGTGAGCTCCCTAGCTCTGGCCAAGCGCCGCCAGGAGCGGTGGCCACTACGTCGGCTAAGAGAGCGGGCGCATGAGTAGCGAGCTCCCTAGCTCTGGCCAAGCGCCGCCAGGAGCGGTGGCCAATGGCGAGCGCCCGCGAGCCGCTACGGGCATGAGTGGCCAGTGGGCACGGGCGCGTGGTCAGGGGCGGGCGAGCTTCCATCTCCGGTCAAGCTTGTTGGTTTTCAGGCTCTGGATCACACACACGCGCGCGCACGCGATCACCTGGAAAACACACACAACTCGATCCCAAACACAGACCCTCAAGATGAACTCGAGGAAGAACACACAGGAGACCGAGTTTTAGCGACGCGCACTTACTTGCGTCTTTTCTGGTTTTTCACTTTTATTCAGTGTCCGGGGAAGGACTCAACTGCTAGCCCCTACAAACCCGCCATGATCCGGCTTAAACGTGCCATCCCACGTTCTAGATCATGGCACGTTGATTCAGTAAAACAAAGACCGAAACAACTACTGGATCGCAGCGTGAACGTAGCACGCCTCTGATCGCTACACTGAAACTTCAGTTTCGTCAGTTAACTCAACAACAGCCTAAACTGCTACAGAACACTGACGACAGAGAGAAAACTAACACTGCTTTATTCTGGTGCAAACAGAGCTAACAATAACACTCACCTCCTTAGGCTGGTTGCACCTTCTTCACCAGGATCATCCCAACTTTCTCCCTCATATCATGAAACTTCAGTCTTGCAAGGGGCTTAGTCAGAATGTCAGCGAGTTGATCATTTGTTCCACAATACTGAACATCAATGAGTCCCTCTTCTACTTTCTCCCTGATGAAATGATACTTCATATCTATGTGTTTGCTTGAAGTTTGCGCTTGATTCAATGCTAATCTTGCGCTCGAAAACGACTTCATATTCAATCATAACATTTCAATTAACATTTTTGATTTACTTATGTAAAAAAGTACATATTGAGAATCTAAATCTAGATTGTTGGATAATCTGCCGAAAGTACAGGAAAGCACAATATCCTTAGTGTAAAATTAGTTGTTGGGTAGAAACTCATGAAACACAGGATTCTTGCAAAGGGCAATGGCTGACTGGTTATCCATGTTGAGTGTCACACTTCAAACTCAACATCAAGTAGTTCAAACAACAGCCTCCCGAGCCAAATTCCTTGACAGGATGCAGCAGAACCTGCCATGTACTCTGCCTCGCATGACGATATAGCTACTGATTTTTGTTTCTGAGTGAACCAACTTACAGGGCTCGAGCCAAGATAGAACAGAACACCTGAAGTGCTTTTCCTGTCATCAACATCCCCTGCAAGGTCACTGTCACTGTAGCCAATCAGCCTTAGGTTTTTCCCTTTCTCCCTGTGATAACTCAAACCAAGGTTCAGAGTCCCACTCACATATTTTAGTATATGCTTAACAGCTGCAAGATGTTCACTCGTTGGATTTTCCATGTATCTGCTCACTATCCCAACTAAGTATGTAATGTCTGGCCTGGTGTGAATTAAATACCTGAGGCTTCCCACTATACTTCTATATTGAGTGGCATCCACGCTTGAGCCTTTTCCAACTTTGCTCAAGTGCAATCTGGCTTCCATGGGAATCTGAACAACACTGCATCCCTGCATACCACTCTTTTCCAGAAGCTTTGCTGCATACCCGGCCTGACAAAGAGTGATACCATCTGGAGTTTGGTTCACCTCTATTCCCAGGTAGTAGTTGAGCAGTCCAAGATCACTCATGCTGAACATATTCTTCATTTGTTCCTTGAACTGATCAATGCCTCTTGTACTTGACCCTGTCACAATCAGGTCATCAACATAAACACCAACAAGTAAACTCTCCAAGCCTGAATTTCTTTTGTACACAGCATGCTCCTGTGGACACTGCTCAAAACCCAAATCTGTAAGAGTCTTGTGCAGTTTTGTGTTCCAAGCTCTAGGTGCTTGTCTCAAGCCATAAAGAGCTTTCTGAAGTTTCAGGACCTTTGCTTCTTGCCCCTTTACTTCAAAACCTGGTGGCTGGCACACATACACCTCTTCATGCAATTCACCATTCAGAAATGCAGATTTGCCATCTAAATGATGTACATGCCAACCAAGCTGTGCTGCCACTGCCAAAATGAGTTTTACTGTATCCATTCTGGCTACTGGTGCAAACACCTGCTCAAAATCAACTCCTTGCCTCTGAACATATCCTTTAGCAACCAATTTGGCCTTATGCTTCACTATTTTTCCTGTGGAGTCCTTTTTTAATTTAAAGACCCACTTCAGCCCTATTGGTTTATGTCCACTTGGCAAGTCTGTGAGCTCCCATGTTTTATTTTCTTCAATGGATTTCAGCTCTTCTTTCATTGCTGTTTTCCATGCTAAATCTGAGTTTGCCTCCTCGAAATTGTTTGGCTCCTCCATTCCCAACAGGCATAGACCAGAGTATTCCTCAACTTCCTCTAGCTCCACTTCTTCTGTCTCATCAAGCAGCTGCTGCACCAGACGATAGCGGCGTGGTGCTTCATCGGATAGCTGTGAGGCATTGCTTGGAGGGGATACAAACTGACGGTTTTGAGGTGTATGTGGGCTATCTGCTGAAACAGGGGACTTAGCTGTGTTTGGTGGCGATGGAGGGGTGTTGGATGCTGTTCCTTGCTGAGACACCTCCTGATGCTGTTCAAGGTACTGCACTATGAATATTTCTCCTGGCACACCTCCTTCATCTCCACCTTTGTCACTCCATGTCCACTGTTTATCCTCTTCAAATACAACATCTCTGGATACAACTAGTCTCTGAGCCTTTGGATCATACATTCTGTAGGCTTTACTGTCTGGTTCATACCCAACGAAAATCATTTGAGAGCTTCTGTCAGCTAGCTTGGGCAAGTGCACTCCAACCTTTTTCACATAACCAAGGCAGCCGAATATCTTCAGATATTGCACATCCGGCTTAGTCCCATGCAGTGCTGAAAGGATCGTATGAGCGACTAGAGGAGGGGTGAATAGGAGCTACCCAAATTTTTACTTCTTTTCAAGTTAAGGCTAGACAAGAAGGTAAATTCTCTAGATGTGCTACTAAGTGAATTTACCTAGAGTGACAAGCAAGCTAGCAATAACAATATAAGTAAAGGTATGAGTAAAGGATAGAGGTAACCGCAATGGAGACACGAAGACACAAGGATGTATTCCCGTAGTTCCTTCCTTGTTACGGGAAGTACGTCTACGTTGGAGAGGTGTGGTGCCACAAAGGCCACCAACGCCACAAAGGCTCACCCTATTCTCCGGTGAACAAGCCACAAAGGCGAGTTCACGCTCCACTAAGCGATGCCCTTGAAGGCGGCACGACACCTTTACACAAAGTATTGGGGCAAGCTCCACAACTCAATTGGAGGCTCCCAATAGGCCCACCAAGCTCTTACACACAAAGTTAAGCTTGGAGGACGGCTTCTTCCGGCTAGGAATCCGATGAATCACACAAGTTACAAGCCCCTCAACAAAGAGAGGGGGGAAATCAAATCGCCTTGGTGGAAGTGTAGATCTAGGTCTTCTCCCTCAAATCCCAAAAGGGCTTTGAGTTCTATTGGCTAGGGAGAGAGATCTTGAGCTTTGAAGCTTTGGAACAATGGAGGAGAGAGAGTGGAAGCTGTAGCCAGCTCTTGAGGAAGAAGAAGGCTTTATATAGTCCTCCACGAAATGTAGCCGTTGCTGGACAACTAGGGCCGGAGTCTCCGGCCAGGAGGGCCGGAGTCTCCGGCCAGAGACAAAAGTCTCTGGCCCAACTCCGGCCTGGTCTCTGAACTGACCAAGCCAGTCTGCAACCCTCGACCACCCGGCCAGACCGGAGTCTCCGGCCCTGGGGGACCGGAGTCTCCGCCCCACTCGGAGTCTCCGGCCCAACTCCGGGCTGGTCTCTGAGTTGTCCAACTTTGAGGATTGCCTGGGCGAGTCCTCTAGGCCGGAGTCTCCGGCCACCAGGGCCGGAGTCTCCACCCTAGAAGAGGCAACAGCAGCACTTCGTGGATGTCCTCTCCACCATTTCCACCTTCGCGAAGCACCTTACAAGACAACTAAACCCTAACTCCACTACTGGACTACGGGCTCCGATCTTTTCAACCTTTTTGGGGTGCACCTCCGCGAGATCCTGAAATAACCTAGAAAATCTGCAGGACTTTAATAGCATGGTTAAATCACCAAATGTTGTTAACAAACACCGAAATACATTTATTAGGGAAATGCTCTTTCAATCTCCCCCTTTTTGGTGTTTGATGACAACATACGGATTTGCAAGATATAAGCTCAATAATATAAAATATATAGCCAAAGCTCCCCCTACTTGTGTGCACAACACAATTTGCATTTAAACATGAGCCACACAAGTAAGGATCATCACTCCCCCTATATATTTCACAATTATACAAAGAGTAAGTAGTAATACATGAGACTAACCATAAGCATATAAGTAAGACTAACAAGATAGATAGCACAACTTAATAATAGTCTTACTAAGCAACAGAGGAACTTAAGTCTCACAACCATAACGTACCACACACATTTAAAAGTTCAACACTAAGATAGATGAGACACAACATGAAAGTCCATGAAGTTGTGTCTCTACCAAAGCAAATGCAAATCCAAATTCAAATAAACCAACCCATGGCAAATCCCAACGATGACATCCTAATAGAGCTACTTCTCCCCCTTTGGCATCGAGACACCAAAAAGGGAAAAGAGCGATGCTACACGCCCATGGGATCACTCATCGTCTTCATCCTCGGGCTCGTCCTCGGAACCGGCATTGAAATCCTCATCTCCTTCTTCAATATCATCAGAAGCCATGGGCTTCTTGCCATGATGCACATTGGAGGTGCCAGAGGTGACCTCCTCAAAGGCTTGCCAGTCAGTCAGACCCTTGCTCCACTTGACATAGGAGTGAGTGCCGGATGAAGAAGAGGAAGGAGGTGATTCCACATAGTCCGGTTGAGACTTCCGGAAAGCCTTGTGAAGAACTTGTTGATTGTCATTCAAATGCTTTTGGGCAATGTAGCTCTCATATTGCTTGTGACGGATGTCCACATTCATGCACATCACATTCCTTTGGAACCAATTGAGCTTCTTGAATTCTTGCCCAAACTCAATGTTGGAGCTAGAGCCGGCATTGCTAGCATGCTTCATCCTTGGGCCCCTTCTAGTAGAAACACCCTCGGCAAAGGCATCATCATCTTCACCTCTCATTGGAGCAAAAGGTTCCTTGGAGTGACCGGTGGGTTCTTTGCGTTGAAGCTTCACAACCTTGTGATTCACAAGGTTTGCATCGAGAAGAGGAAGGTTGAGTCCTTGAGCACGGATGAGCCTCATGATAAATGGGGCATAAAGAGGAGTCTTCTTGTTGAGAATGCAATCATTTATCTCCTTGTGAATGAAATTCATCACATCAAGTGGCTCAACGGGTGCGGTCTCCCCTTTGCAATAGACTTCATGAGAGTAAGCCAAGAGATTCACAAGTGCCCCGCGAATAGCATCAAAGTTACCGGCTTGAGGGGCAATGGAGGCCCGGAATATGCGGAGCAATATGTTGGACCGTTTGGATAGCCCAAGAGTGCCCCCAATGACAATCTTCTTGTCATCCCCGGTGTAGAGAGGAGCAAGCTTCTTCTTCTCATAGTACTCAGCATCCACATGCATCCTCATGCCACTAGGAGTAGTAGCACCACGAAACTCATACCCAAGGAGAGCAGCAAAGTCCATGAAGGTGGAGTGACAAACCTCTTCTCTGGTCATCCAAGTCATGGGGATCTCCTCACCATCCCCAAGAACCAATGTAGCAAAGAACTGATGGATCAAAGTGATGTTATAGGGCTCTTGAATCTTCATGAGTGGATGGAGCCCAAGCTTGCGAGTGATCCACACGGCCTCTCCAAAATATGCACTGTACTTGGCAAAATGAGAGAAGTCCATGACCGTCTGAGGGCACACCGGATACTTCTTGAGAGAAGCATAGAATTCCTTCATGATCAGTTCTTGCTCTTTGCGGACAAAGCAACGGTCACGAGAGTTCCGCGGAAGAGTGTACATGTCCCTCTTCCTCATCTCAACATATTCAGATGATGACAGCCCTTCCAAGGTCACAAGGCTATCGAACTTGACCTTCTTAGCTGCCTCAGCACGTTCCTCCTCAGCCATCCTCGTCTTGAGTCTCTTAGCATCCCTTGCTTGCTGAGCAAGGACTGACCTCTGAGCAATAGCCCCTGTGGCGGGATTGACAACCAATTTGTCCTTGCTATGAGCGGCCGGTTTCCGAGAACCACCTGCACCTGTGAATGAGTGAGGAAGATAGCAAGGTTGAGGTGACATGTCCTAGAATCCAAAAAATAAGCAACTATGCTGTGAAAGAGTGCACTCAGGCCTGATCTAGCCGGAGTCTCCGGGGACTCAGGCCGGAGTCTCCGGCCAAAACCGGAGACTTTGCGTCCAGGCCGGAGTCTCCGGCCACAGGGGCCGGAGTCTCCGGTTGGATGCAGGAGCCCGAGCCTAGGAGACTACATTTGAGCAAATAGAGTGCAAAATCCACAATAAAGTTGCTAAGAAGATGATTGATAGCCACTAGAAGGTAGTACACCATATCAAACTAGGGGAAACATGCAAATCTCATAGATCTAGGGAGAACTAGATGAAGGAGATTGAGAGCAAGTTTACCGGAGTCCATGGCAAGAAATCGACCGGTGGGATTGATCCCACACCTTCAAGAACTTGTTTTGCCGGTGGCACGGCGGATCCCAAAGCTTGGAGAGGCTCCGGGGGCGATCTTGGACAGTGGGGGCGGCAGGGAAGAGCAGGGGCACGGGGGTGGATGGGGAAGAATGAACCGTTCTTCCCCACCCCGTGCCCTAAGTATTTGTTTCGAAACTGCCTGGCCGGAGTCTCCGGTACTTACCCCGGAGTCTCCGGCCCACCGGAGTCTCCGGGCTGTAAACCCCGGAGTCTCCGGCCCCCCATTGACAAGATCACATATATAGTGGAAAAGGACATGTCATTTAAAGATGAGTATGTTTGAGGATGAGATAGGCTTGGGATGGACACAATGTCACTGTGTGGTACAAGATGCTCATGTTTGCAAACATGCAAATAAAATCAAATAAGACCAAACATGAGCATGTTCCCATAAAAGATAAGACAATAAAATCAAATGGGAAACTCCTCCACTAGGGAGGTTGGTGACCACAAGGCCACCATGTATGAGTATATAGGTATGGCACCGCGAAGATATATCTTGGGCCCAAAACCTAGACTCATCGATTAAGCTCAAAAATGTCACAAATGACAAGATAGAACAATACGCTTACTATTGGCATTATGGGGGGAGGGATAGTCCAATCAATTAGGACCGCACTCCCCCTATTTCCATGCCTACATCTAGAACAACACACAAGTTAGAGTATGGGAGTAAATGCACTTAGCTCAAGCCACATTGCTTGAATCAATGATATTTAGTTCATGCCTCAATTCCCGGAATCTTGCTTCATCAAGAGGCTTTGTAAAAATATCGGCAAGTTGCTCATGAGTGCCAACATAAGATAGATCAATATCTCCACGGTTGACATGATCCCGAATGAAATGATGACTAATCTCAATATGCTTCGTCTTGTTGTGTTGCACCGGGTTGTGAGCGATCTTGATTGCACTTTCATTATCACATAAAAGAGGTACTTTGTCAAAAATGACACCGTAATCCTTCAAAGTTTGCCTCATCCATAAGAGTTGTGCACAACAACTAGCCGCGGCTACATATTCGGCTTCGGTGGTAGAGAGAGACACACAATTTTGTTTCTTAGATGACCAACACACCAAAGACCTACCAAGAAATTGGCAAGCCCCGGAGGTTGATTTCCGTTCCACTTTGTCTCCCGCCCAATCCGAATCCGAGTAACCTACAAGATCAAAACTTGCTCCTTTTGGATACGAAAGACCAAAGTTAGGGGTATTCACTAAATATTGAAAGATTCTTTTGACCGCCACTAAGTGGCTTTCTTTTGGTGCGGCTTGAAAACGTGCACAAACTCCCACACTTAACATAATGTCCGGTCTAGATGCACAAAGGTAAAGCAAGGAACCAATCATAGATCTATAAAGTTTTTGATCCACTTCTTTACCATTAGGATCGAGATCAAGATTAACCTTTGTTGGCATGGGAGTCTTTGCACCTTTAACTCCTATCATCTCGAACCTCTTGAGCATGTCTTGGGTATATTTGGCTTGGTTCACAAAAGTCCCTCCCTTCAATTGTTTGACTTCAAATCCAAGGAAGAACTCTAACTCCCCCATCATAGACATCTCAAACTTGTCGGTCATGAGCTTGGCAAACTCATTATTGAAAGCTTTGTTAGTAGAACCAAATATAATATCATCAACATATAACTGGCAAATGAAAAGCTCCCCATTGACCTTCTTAGTAAAAAGAGTGGGATCGATCACCCCAATTTCAAAACCACGATCAACCAACAACTCTTTAAGGTGCTCATACCACGCACGTGGGGCTTGTTTGAGGCCATAAAGAGCCTTATCAAGTTTGTAAATGTGGTTAGGAAACTTAGGGTTTTCGAAGCCCGGGGGTTGCTTCACAAAAACCAATTCATTTAAGGGACCATTGAGAAATGCACTTTTAACATCCATTTGTTGAAGTTTAAAGTTATGATGTGATGCATATGCAAGTAAGATGCGAATGGATTCAAGACGGGCAACGAGAGCGAAAGTTTCACCAAAGTCAATACCCTCAACTTGGGAGAAACCTTGAGCCACCAATCTTGCCTTGTTACGAATGACTATGCCATTTGCATCTTGCTTGTTCTTTAAGATCCACTTGGTCCCGATGACATTACGGCAATCTTTAGGCCTTTCTACTAGAGTCCAAACATTCTTGCGCTCGAAGTTGTTGAGTTCATCATGCATGGCATCAAGCCAATCCGGATCCTCAAGCGCCTCATAAACTTTCTTGGGTTCTACACAAGAGACAAAAGCATGATGAGAGCTAAAGTTAGAAAGTTGCCTCCTAGTGGAGACACCTTTACGAACACTCCCAACCACATTTTCCAAGGATATGCTTCTTCGTCGAAGAATGGACTCAAGCTTCTTCTCACGGCGAGTGCTAGCCTCAAGAGGAGATTCTTGAGAGACTACTTGATCATCTTCATGATCACTGTTCTGGTCCTCGCCTTGACCATATGGATTGCCTTGATCATCAAGTGGCCCATAGCCACGGAATTCCGAAGGATCTTCATCAAGGCCTTGATCATCCCCGAAGACTCTGGTATCCATACCCGGAGACTCCGGTATAGGCCGGAGAGTCCGGACCACAGGGGCCGGAGACTCCGGGCCAGATTGTTCAGTGGGATGATCTTGAGGGTGAGGGTGAGGGTGCGCAGCTTGTCTTTGGTCAATGTCCTGTGGATGTTCAGCAGGTGAAGGCTCCACATGTGTAGAGCATTGTCCTTCTCCTTCGGCCAAAAGGTGTCCCTCAATGGGCCGGAAGAATCCGACACCCATTCTTCTTATGGCTTGGGGAGGAATTTCGTCACCTACATCACGAACACCACTTTGTCCCACAAAGGAACCATTATCCTCATCGAACCTCACATTACAAGTCTCTATAACATGCCTGGTGGACTTGCTATAGATCCTATAGGAATGTGAGTCCATGGAGTAACCAACAAAGATACCCTCTATAGCTTTAGAATCAAATTTTGACAAACGAACACCTTTCTTGAGATAGAAACACTTACAACCAAATACCCGGAAGTACTTGATGTTGGGCTTTTGCCCGGTAAGAATTTCATATGGAGTCTTGTTCAAGTTCTTGCGGAGATAAAGCCGGTTGGTGGCATGGCATGCGGTATTAATAGCTTCGGCCCAAAAGTTGTATGGAGACTTGAACTCCGCCAACATAGTTCTTGCCGCATCCATAAGAGTCCGGTTCTTCCTCTCGGCAACTCTATTTTGTTGCGGGGTATATGCAGCGGAATATTGATGTTTGATACCCGCATCACTAAGAAACTCATTTAAGGAGTAGTTCTTGAACTCGGTGCCATTGTCACTTCTTATAGTCAATATGGTGGTATTGAATTGACGCTCAACTTCGGTGGCAAAGTCTTTGACGGTTTGTTGGGTCTCACTCTTGAACTCAAAGAAATAAACCCAAGTGTATCTTGAATAGTCATCGACAATCACCAAGCAATATTTCTTGTCACCAAGACTTGCATAAGTGGGAGGTCCAAAGAGATCCATGTGAAGGAGCTCCAAGCACCTCTTGGAAGAGATAATAGTCTTGCTTGGATGACTTGTTTCATGCATCTTTCCTTAGCAATTAGGCATATCACGGTCGTAGTGGGTTTCTCCGAAAAGTCCACCACATACAGGCCATTTTCGACATACCCAACAAAGGCAACCTTGAGAGACTTACTCCACAAGACGACCACAATATCAACATCAAAATATGTGGCATAGCCCATAGTAGCAAGTTGATGAACGGAAAGTAGATTATAACCAATGGTTTCGACAAGCATGACATTCACTAGGGACACGTCCGGAGTGATCACCACCTTACCGAAACCAAGTACCTTAGAGGATGAATTATCACCAAATGAGACCGTGACATTTGAAGTATTGGGCTTTAAATCTTCCCCTTTTTTTTCTTCCGGTCATGTGGCTTGTGGCACCACTATCAATAATCCATTTTCCTCCTCCGGAAGCAATGTCCTACAAGAGATTAATTCTTGGTTTTAGGTCCCCATTTTTGAATGGGTCCTCTTTTGTTAGTCACAAGAATCTTAGGTACCCAAATAGCATATTCAATGTAACCATTATAGGGACCAACATATTTAGCATAGACATCACCATAATAGTCCCTAAGAAGAACATAATGAGGGTTATATTTTCCTGCAAAATTATTGTGAGAAGGGCCGGAGACTCCGGCCTTTGGGAGCGGAGACTCCGGGGTAGATGAACTAACCGGAGACTCCGGAGCCTTTGACCCGGAGACTCCGGTCTCCTCGATTTTCTTCTTTCCATTCAGCTCCTCCCACTCCTCCTCGGTGTAACAAATATCAAATGGGCCATGAGGAGTAGGAGCAGCAGCAGGCTTTATCTTCTTCTTGTTCTTCTTATTCTTCTTCTTCTTTGAGGACTCGGCCACCAAACAAAGATCCTCTTTCTTTGAGGACTCGGCAACAAATCCGAGGCCCTCCTTTCCCTTGAACAATCTTTGATTGTTCAAGAGATCATTGAGATTCTTCTCTCCTTGAATGCAAGTAGCAAGGCCCTTAGCAAGATCGGCCTTCAACCTATTGTTCTCCTCAATGATATCTGCTACTCGGTGATGGCGCCAGAAAAGACTGTGGCGTTTAGTTGACGTGGGAGCAGTAAGTCCTTGTGCGTGGTGAATGACCAGCCCGTTGGGAACCCCAAGAGGAAGGTATGATGAGTGTAGCGGCTAGTTTTCCCTCAGTTAAGAAACCAAGGTTTAATGTCGATCTTGAAGATGAGAGACGGTGACAACTGAAGGTGATATGGAACCTGCACACACACAACCAAGTACTTTGTTCCCAACTTGCGATGAGGTTGTCAATCTCACCAGTTTGCTTGAAACAAAGATTATGAGCGTATCGAGTGTAAAACAATATAATATGCGAGTAAAGTAAACAGTACGGGAAAAGTAAACAGGTGATTGCAATATGATTAAAATAGGACCGGGGTCCACAGTTCACTAGTGGTGTCTCTCCATAGATAAAATAACATGCTGGGTAAACAAATTATAGTTGGGCAATTGATAGAATAAAGATAACGTGATATGTCAAGAAGATCACTATGAGATTTACTCTGGGCATTACAACAAAATACATAGACCGCCATCCAACTGCATCTATGACTAATAATCCACTCCCGGGGATATCAATCCGAACACCCTAGAAGTATTAAGTTGCGAACAACAGATAATTGCATTAAGCAAAGTGTGTAATGTAAACAAAGCATATGCCCTTGAGCATATGAATGTTGTTTTCTCCCTAGTAGCAACAGCACATCTACCACCTTAGAGGTTTCTGTCACTCCCCCAGGTGAAATAGAGACATGAACCCACTATCGAGCATAAATACCCCCTCTTGGAGTCACTAGCAACTACTCGGCCAAGATAGCTACTAACAACGGAGAGCATGCAAGATCATAAACAACATAGAGATAACAAAAGATATAATTCAGTACAGCAACTTAATCATAAACACCAATATTCATCGGATCCCAACAAACCAACATCATAGAATTACATAACGGTGATCTCAATCATGTAAGGCAGCTCATGAGATCTAAACATGAAGCACATGGTGGAGAAGACAACCATCTAGCTACTGCTATGGACCCATAGTCCAAGGTAGACTACTCACTCATCGCTCCGGAGGCAAGCATGGCGATGAAGAAGACCTCCGGTGGCGATTCCCCTCTCCGGCAGGGTGCCGGGAAGAGCTTCTGGACCCGCCCGATCTTTGGGTCGACGGTGGCGGCGGATCGCGATGTGTTCTGGAAATCTGATCGGGTCCTTAGGTTTTTTCCGTCGGGGGGTCTTTATAGGCGAAGGGGCGTCGTCAGAGGTGGAGCCAGGCTCCCTCACACAGGCCCGGCGCGGCCAGGGGTAGGGCCGCGCCACCCCTGTGTGTGGGGCCCTGGTGGCCCCTCTCCGTCTCTCCTTCGGATGTCTGGAAGCTTCCGGGAAAAATAAGACTTCAGGAACTTGTTTCGTCCAATTCCGAGAATATTTCCTGTGTATCACTTCTGAAACACAAAAACAGCAGAAAATAGGAAACTGGCACTGTGGCACTTGTTAATAGGTTAGTTCCGGAAAATGCATAAAAGTGCCACTAAGTGTAACGAAACAATATGCAAATGGTGTAAAAACAAGCATGGAGCATCAAAAATTATAGATACGTTTGAGACGTATCAAGCATCCCCAAGCTTAACTCCTGCTCGTCCTCGAGTAGGTAAGTGATAACAAAAGAATAATTTTTGAGGTGACATGCACCTACACAATCTTGATCATATATGTAAGCATTGGTGAGCTGGGATCAATAGAACTTAAAACATGGGCATGAAAGATATAATCATGACAATAAGAACTTAGCAACCATGTTGTAAACATGCAAATGAACACAAACAAAAGATCATGATAATGAAACAATGAAAGTCAAACGTGTGTTCAAATCATAAGGAAAAACATACAAATGGTTTTCAGCTTGTCCTTCAAAGAGAGCAAAACATAAATGCATAGGACACCTTCAGGTTTAAGAGGGCGACTAGATACAAATAATTTAAGAACAACTGAAACCAATCATCATGAATCAATCAATGAACTTTGGGACAATGCATATCACACTAAGAATGACAACTATGCTCTCTTAATGGTGCATAAAGAAAGAAGGTGGTGACTCAACATAAAAGTAAAAGAAAGGCCCTTCGCAGAGGGAAGCATTGATTGAGCATGTGCTAGAGCTTTTCATTTGTAAAACAGAGATAAAACTTGGGTTTTGAGAGGTGGTTGCTTTTGTCAACGACTAGCAATGGGGTTCTTACTATCTTCCATACAAAAATGAAGCAAGTTTTTGAGAGAGAGATTGGCACTTTTGTGCTCTTTTTATAAAGCTTGGCACTCCTCCCCACCTTTTTCCTTTCACATACCATGGCTAACCGATTCCATCGGGTGCCCACCAACATTCACATTCTTTGGAGGAGTGCCTTTTTTTCTTTTTTTTTTCTTTTTTTTTCTTTTTGGAATAAGCAATATGGAAGATAGCAAATCTGACCACTACGTCCCCATGAGCTGAAAACAGTGTCACAAAACGAGAAGTGTTTTGAAGGTTTTTGAAAGGTAGCACATGAAAATTTACTTTGGAATGGCTTACAAATACCATGCATAGGAGTTTATAGTGGACACAATGGAAAACTTTGGCTTTTAGGAGTTGGATGCACGAGTAGAGCTCATACTCAGTACAAGGTGAGGGCTAGCAAAAGACTGGGAGCGACCAACTAAGAGAGCAATAATGGCCATAATCATGCAAAGCGACAAAGCGACATTAAAAGAAGCATAAGATGGCATCAAAAGTCAAAAACTAAATGATCATGAAGGCTAATGGCGACTTTGTAAGAGTCTAACATGTGTGAGCATGCGCCAAGTCAACCCAAATAAAGCATCAAGGAGAAAACCAAAATAATGCTTCCATACAATAAAAACAACGCATGATTTTTTTCAAAGGCTCATTAAGCAATCTCAGTTATTTGAGACAAGTCATGCTACAGCAAAACCACTAAGCATACTATCAAAAAGACATCAAGCATGACATGAAAAAGCCTAAGCCGCAGTCTACACAAGCTCCTTCTTGTACCACTATTTTGCACAAAGCTTTTTCTCTTTTCCAACACCATTTGAAATTTTTATAAATACCTCTTTTGATGAAAACCAATAAAGATCAGAGGCAAAAATACACCTTGATGAAAATATATGACAAGATCTGAACGCAAATCAAGGCGAAAACGAAAACCAAAAGCAGCAGCAAAAAAAGAAGAACGCTAGATTTTTAATAAGAGTGAAAACTAGAGCGTTCTTTGCAAATGAAAACGAGTACATCTCCTCCAAAGGAAATTTGTTGGGGTCCAACCATTTATTGCAGCAAACAAACTAAACTAAACCAACTAAGAAAACTAAAACAACTGACGCTCCAAGAAAAACACATAGTGCATGAAGCAATAAAAATATAGTGTTTTGAAAGGTGACCTAATTTTTGCCGATGAAGAAGGGGTGCCTCAGGGGCATCCCCAAGCTTTGACGCTTGTACTTCTTGGATATTTCTTGGGGTGATGCATGGGCATCCCCAAGCTTGAGCTTTTGTCCATTCTTCAACTCATCTCATCATTCTCCAATCCCTACACTTGAAAACTTCCTTCATACAAAACTAAACACAATTCTATTAGCAACATTAGTGTAAGCATAAAATATATTCAACCTCTTTTAGCTTCAGGTTTCAACCCAAAACCACCACATATAAAGTATATACTACTGTAGCAACTTCCACAAGAGTTCCATGATAAAAAAGAACTCAAAAGAAAGCGATAAAGTGGCAAACACAAATATTGGCAGAAATCTGTCAAAACAGAACAGCTGACAAAGGACGAATTTTTGAGGGATTTTCTGTTGCTCAAATCAAAAAGTGTTCAACTAACAAAAGTGTGGATATAACCTGGGTCATATGCACAAGAAATCGCAGGTCCAAAAGATAAACAGATAATTTATACGAATTTTTACGGTGCAACACCGAAAACAGTTTCAGGACAGCAATAACCCCAAATTTTTACCTCGCTCAAATTAGAGGCTTCTCTTGGCACAAAAACGAAATAAACAAGATAAGGAGCGGTCATTACAGTAGTAATGACTTCCAAGACTCAAATAAAAGAAAAATTACTGAAAAGAAAACATTGGGTTATCTCCCAAGAGTGCTTTTCTTTAACGCCTTTGAGCTAGGCGCAGAAAATTGCGAATCAAGTAACATCAAGTGATGAAGCATCAAGCTCATAATTTGCTCTAAGAATAGAGTCAAAAAGTAATTTCTTTATTTTCCTAGGGAAGTGTTCCATACCTTTCTTTAGTGGAAATTGATATTTGATAGTGCCTTCCCTCATATCAATGATGGCACCTACAGTTTGAAGAAAAGGTCTTCCCAAAATAATAGGACATGAAGCATGGCATTCAACGTCCATAACAAGAAAATCAATAGGAATAAGGTTATTGTTAACCACAATAAGAACATCATTAATCCTTCCCAAAGGTTTCTTCTTAGCAACATCAACAATGGGAACATCAAAATAACACTTTTCAAGCGGTGGTAAATCAAGCATGTCATAAATTTTTCTAGGCATGATAGAAATACTAGCACCTAGATCACATAAAGCATGGCAATCATAACCATTAACATGCATATCAATGATGGGTTCCCAACCATCCTCTAACTTCTTGGGAACAGAGGCTTTTTGCTTCAACTTTTCATCCCTAATCTTTATGAGAGCATTGGTAATATGCTTAGTAAAAGCAATATTTAAAGAACTAGCATTGGGAGTCAAAGCAAGCTTTTGCAAGAACAAAATAACTTCAGATATATTGCAGCCATCAACATCAAAATCATTAAAAGAAATAGAGCTATCATCTCCCACACTCCGAAAAATTTTAGCACTCTTTTGAGAAAAAGTTTTGGCAGTTTTAAACTTTTTAACACAAGGAGTGGGAGTTTTCTCTACACCAATCAAAGTGAGAGGATTGCTACCAGTAGGAGCAACATCATTAGAGGTAGTAATGGTACATACCTTCATCTCTCTAGCCATCTCATCTTCTCTTTCCCACCTGGCATGCAATTCCGCTAACAATCTAATATTTTCATCAATTCCAACTTGGATAGCATTAGCGGAAGCAACAACATTGCTCACTTTCACATCATTAGGAAACACTTTTAGTTTCAGAAGTTCAACATCATGGGCAAGGCTATCAACTTTAGAAGCAAGAATATCAATTTTGCCTAACTTTTCCTCAACAGACTTATTAAAAGCAGTTTGCTTACCGATGAAGTCCTTGAGCATTACCTCAAGCTCGGAGGGCGCGGCCCTAGTGTTGTTGTAGGAGTTACCATAAGAATTACCATAACCATTACCATTGGTAGAAGGATACGGCCTATAATTGTTACTAGCAAAATTGTTCCTATAAGCATTGTTATTAAAATTATTGTTTCTAATGAAATTCACATCAACTTGCTCTTCTTGAGCAACCAAAGAGGCCAAAGGAACATTATTAGGATCAACATGAGTCCTATCATTAGCAAGCATAGCCATAATGGTATCAATCTTATCATTCAAGGAAGAGGTTTCCTCAACAGAATTTACCTTCTTACCTTGTGGAGCTCTCTCGGTGTGCCATTCGGAATAATTTATCATCATGTTGTCGAGTAACTTTGATGCGGCGCCCAAGGTAAGGGTCATAAAAGTGCCTCCAGCAGCTGAATCAAGTAGGTTCCTTGAAGAAAAATTCAGTCCTGCATAAAAAGTTTGGATAATCATCCAAGTAGTCAGTCCATGAGTGGGGCAATTCTTTATCATAGATTTCATTCTTTCCCAAGCTTGAGCAACATGTTCATTATCAAACTGAGTAAACTTCATAATATTGCTACGCAAAGCTATAATCTTAGCAGGAGGATAGTATCTACCAATAAAAGCATCCTTACACTTAGCCCATGAATCAATACTATTCTTAGTCAAAGACAGCAACCAATCTTTAGCCTTTCCTCTCAAAGAAAAAGGAAACAGCTTGAGCTTAATAATATCACTATCAACATCCTTATATTTCTGCATCTCACATAGCTCAACAAAATTGTTGAGATGAGCTGCAGCATCTTCAGTACTAGCACCAGAAAATTGCTCTTTCATAACAAGGTTTAATAAAGCAGGCTTAATCTCATAAAAGTTTGCAGCAGTAGCAGGTGGTGCAATAGGAGTGCAGATAAAATCACCATTGTTTGTGCTAGTAAAGTCACACAACTTGGTGTTTTCAGGATTGGCCATTTCAGCAAAACGAAAGTAAACAAGTAAAAACAACTACCAAGGATTCTAATTTTTTTGGGTTTTTGATAAAAAGCAATGCAGGTAAAATAAAATAAAGTAAAGCAAAACAATAACAAAGTAAAGGATGTGTGTGTGAAAAACTCCCCTCGCAGAAGTCTTCTCTTCCTCCCTGGCAACGGCGCCAGAAAAGAGGCTGCTACTCGGTGATGGCGCCAGAAAAGACTGTGGCGTTTAGTTGACGTGGGAGCAGTAAGTCCTTGTGCGTGGTGAATGACCAGCCCGTTGGGAACCCCAAGAGGAAGGTATGATGAGTGTAGCGGCTAGTTTTCCCTCAGTTAAGAAACCAAGGTTTAATGTCGATCTTGAAGAGGAGAGACGGTGACAACTGAAGGTGATATGGAACCTGCACACACACAACCAAGTACTTTGTTCCCAACTTGCGATGAGGTTGTCAATCTCACCAGTTTGCTTGAAACAAAGATTATGAGCGTGTCGAGTGTAAAACAATATAATATGCGAGTAAAGTAAACAGTACGGGAAAAGTAAACAGGTGATTGCAATATGATTAAAATAGGACCGGGGTCCACAGTTCACTAGTGGTGTCTCTCCATAGATAAAATAACATGCTGGGTAAACAAATTACAGTTGGGCAATTGATAGAATAAAGATAACGTGATATGTCAAGAAGATCACTATGAGATTTACTCTGGGCATTACAACAAAATACATAGACCGCCATCCAACTGCATCTATGACTAATAATCCACTCCCGGGGATATCAATCCGAACACCCTAGAAGTATTAAGTTGCGAACAACGGATAATTGCATTAAGCAAAGTGTGTAATGTAAACAAAGCATATGCCCTTGAGCATATGAATGTTGTTTTCTCCCTAGTAGCAACAGCACATCTACCACCTTAGAGGTTTCTGTCACTCCCCCAGGTGAAATAGAGACATGAACCCACTATCGAGCATAAATACCCCCTCTTGGAGTCACTAGCAACTACTCGGCCAAGATAGCTACTAACAACGGAGAGCATGCAAGATCATAAACAACATAGAGATAACAAAAGATATAATTCAGTACAGCAACTTAATCATAAACACCAATATTCATCGGATCCCAACAAACCAACATCATAGAATTACATAACGGTGATCTCAATCATGTAAGGCAGCTCATGAGATCTAAACATGAAGCACATGGTGGAGAAGACAACCATCTAGCTACTGCTATGGACCCATAGTCCAAGGTAGACTACTCACTCATTGCTCCGGAGGCAAGCATGGCGATGAAGAAGACCTCCGGTGGCGATTCCCCTCTCCGGCAGGGTGCCGGAAAGAGCTTCTGGACCCTCCCGATCTTCGGGTCGACGGCGGCGGCAGATCGCGATGTGTTCTGGAAATCTGATCGGGTCCTTAGGTTTTTTCCGTCGGGGGGTCTTTATAGGCGAAGGGGCGTCATCAGAGGTGGAGCCAGGCTCCCTCACACAGGCCCGGCGCGGCCAGGGGTAGGGCCGCGCCACCCCTGTGTGTGGGGCCCTGGTGGCCCCTCTCCGTCTCTCCTTCGGATGTCTGGAAGCTTCCGGGAAAAATAAGACTTCAGGAACTTGTTTCGTCCAATTCCGAGAATATTTCCTGTGTATCACTTCTGAAACACAAAAACAGCAGAAAACAGGAAACTGGCACTGTGGCACTTGTTAATAGGTTAGTTCCGGAAAATGCATAAAAGTGCCACTAAGTGTAACGAAACAATATGCAAATGGTGTAAAAACAAGCATGGAGCATCAAAAATTATAGATACGTTTGAGACGTATCAATATCACTATGATCACAAATAGAGTTAGAAGAACAAGGAACTTCAATAACTTGCATTGGTGGGACTTTAGATTGTTCAATAGTTAGTTGAATTTGAAGTTGTTCACGAATCTTGGTGAGATGCGAGAATTTGCCTTCCAAAGCCTTGTGGGCTTCTTCAAGCTTCTCGAACTTCTCATGAAGATCATTATGACCAACGTCAAATTCAACTTTCTCCTTTTTAAGTAACTTGACCATAGCAAGAGCATGGTCACGTTCTTTAGTGAGTTTTGACAAGATTAGATTATGAGACTCTTCTAGTCCCAACAATTTCTCCTCTAAAGAGACTCTCAAGTTTTGCTCTTCCTCGAGCTCAATTGATAGAGAGTCAATATCATCGGCGGCTAATCTTTCCAACTCCTCCTTCTCCTTGATAGTGTCATGGGCATCACCAAGTTCACACATTAGTGTCTCAAAGTATATCTTGGTTGGCCCCTTCATGTTAGCAAGAAAATCATCACAAGAAACTAGTTCTTTCTTAATCTTAAGACTACTCACATCATCCATAGAGGTAGCATTGGAATGTGATGATGAAGGAGTAGGTGATGAGGTTACCTCCGAGGCCTTAGCCATAAGACACTTGTGAGTGGTGATGATGGCGTTCTCATTTTGTGAGTTGAAGAGGGATGTAGGTGGTGTGGAGACAATGGCAATGGCGGCCACTTCTCCATTCTCTTCATCAACGGAGTCATCATCATCGGACTCGGAGTCATACTCCTCATGGACCACCAATACCCTTTCTCCTTTCTTCTTGTTGTCCTTGTTCCCATGCTTCTTGGATGGGTAGAACTTTGATGACCGGCGCTTGGGGATGAGCTGGCCTTCATTGTCCTCCTTGTTCTCATAAGGACATTCGGCGATGAAGTGCTTGATTCCTCCACAATTGTAGCAATGCCTCACTTTAGAGTCACCACCCTTCCTTGGAAAGGATTTGAACTTGGATCCCTTCGTCTTGTGCTTGTTGGCATCCCAAAAGGCATTTGCATTGAGGGCCAAGTGTTCATGGAGTGCAAACTTGAGATCTTCCGGAGACCAACACTCTTCTTCATATATTTCTTCTTCTCCTTCTCCTTGCTTGGACACCACCTTGGCCTTAAGAGCAAGATTGTGAATTCCTTGTCCGGCAAGAACACGGGCTCTAGTCTCTTCCGCGTTCTTCTTCAAGATAGACAAGGCGGTGAACTCGCAAAGAACTTCATTTGAGGTCATACTCCCAAAATCCGGTCTTGAACGGATTATCTCGGACCGCATGGGTTCTCTTGGGTTGATGGAGGTGATGAACATACGCTTGATATAGTCATCACCATTGTCTTTGCACCCAAACCCGGTCAAGGCCGTTGCAAGAGCCAAGATCCTTTGGTACATCTCATCGGGAGTCTCATTATCACGCATAATGAAATCCCTTTCTTCACTGTTGAGCTCATCAAACTGGGAGGACTGAATACTTTCATTCCCAATGAAGAGCATAGTGAGATAGTCCCATACTTCCTTGGCGGTGCTCAAGTTGTTGATGTGTACCGCATGAGTATCCGGTACGGCTTGTTGAAGGAGATGCTTGGCGGTGACATTGAGTTGCTCATCAACTTCTTCCCTTCCGGTCAAGTTGAGAGGATCATGAGGTGCAAAGCCATTTTGTATGACCCTCCATAAATGAGTAGAAGAGTTAGAAATATGAGATTTCATTAGTCCTTGCCATTTAATAAAATTGCGAGAATCAAGCTTAGGAGGAGATCCCATGTTGTTAATGTGTGGCATAGGATAATGGACCGGCGGAGGGGAGTAAGTGTTAGGGGGTGGAATGTTAGCACCCTTTGCCGGACCATCATTTTCCTTAGGAGGATCACCTTTATTCTCGGCGGAGGTGGAGCCATTGTTAGGTGGCTTCACCTTAGCCAAGGAGAGTTCCACACTAGGTGTGGTGTTTGGGTCGGTGGGCCCGGAAGGTTTTCTTCCAAAATATTCCTCAAACATAGCCTTCATCTCCAATCTCATAGTGGTTTGCATTGTGTCCAAGGACGCCAAATGCTCCTCACGTGAGATTGAAGAGGAAGAGATAGATGGAGGAGTATCTTTGGGAGGAGTTTCTTTACCCTTATCCCCTTCCATAGTTGCTCAAACTCTTAGGCGGTTAAGCCCGAATAAGAGACCACGCTCTGATACTGATACGTCTCAAACGTATCTATAATTTTTGATGCTCCATGCTTGTTTTTACACCATTTGCCTATTGTTTCGTTACACTTAGTGGCATTTTTATACATTTTCCGGAACTAACCTATTAACGAAGTGCCACAGTGCCAGTTTCCTGTTTTCTGCTGTTTTTGTGTTTCAGAAGTGATACACAGGAAATATTCTCGGAATTGGACGAAACAAGTTCCTGAAGTCATATTTTACCCGGAAGCTTCCAGAGATCCGAAGAAGTGTCGGAGGGGGGCCACCAGGGCCCCACACAAGGGGGCGGCGCGGCCTGGCCCCTGGCCGCGCCACCCCTGTGTGAGAGCCCCTGGCTCCACCTCTGACATCGCCCCTTCGCCTATAAGTACCCCCCGACGAGAAAAACCTAAGGGTCCGATCAGTTTTCCAGAATACATCGTGATCCGCCGCCGCCGTCGACCCGAAGATCGGGAGGGTCCAGAAGCTCTTCCCGGCACCCTGCCGGAGAGGGGAATTGCCACCGGAGGTCTTCTTCATCGCCATGCTTGCCTCCGGAGCGATGAGTGAGTAGTCTACCTTGGACTATGGGTCCATAGCAGTAGCTAGATGGTTGTCCTCTCCACCATGTGCTTCATGTTTAGATCTCATGAGCTGCCCTACATGATTGAGATCACCGTTATGTAATTCTATGATGTTGGTTTGTTGGGATCCGATGAATATTGGTGTTTATGATTAAGTTGCTGTACTGAATTATATCTTTTGTTATCTCTATGTTGTTTATGATCTTGCATGCTCTCCGTTGTTAGTAGCTATCTTGGCCGAGTAGTTGCTAGTGACTCCAAGAGGGGGTATTTATGCTCGATAGTGGGTTCATGTCTCTATTTCACCTGGGGGAGTGACAGAAACCTCTAAGGTGGTAGATGTGCTGTTGCTACTAGGGAGAAAACAACATTCATATGCTCAAGGGCATATGCTTTGTTTACATTACACACTTTGCTTAATGCAATTATCTGTTGTTCGCAACTTAATACTTCTAGGGTGTTCGGATGATATCCCCGGGGGTGGATTATTAGTCATAGATGCAGTTGGATGGCGGTCTATGTATTTTGTTGTAATGCCCAGAGTAAATCTCATAGTGATCTTCTTGACATATCACGTTATCTTTATTCTATCAATTGCCCAACTGTAATTTGTTTACCCAGCATGTTATTTTATCTATGGAGAGACACCACTAGTGAACTGTGGACCCCGGTCCTATTTTAATCATATTGCAATCACCTGTTTACTTTTCCCGCATTGTTTACTTTGCTCGCATATACTCTACTGTTTTCCACTCGATACACTCATAACCTTTGTTTCAAGCAAACCGGTGAGATTGACAACCTCATCGCAAGTTGGGAACAAAGTATTTGTTTGTGTGTGTGCAGGTTCCACAACACCTTCAGTCATCATCGTCTCCCTTCTCCTGTTCGATAAACCTTGGTTTCTTAACTGAGGGAAAACTTGCCGCTACACTCATCATACCTTCCTCTTGGGGTTCCCAACGGGCTGGTCATCACCACGCACAAGGACTTACTGCTCCCACGTCATCATCACACGAGTAGCAGCACTTTTTCTGGCGCCGTTGCCGGGGAAGAGAGAAGACTTCTGCGAGGGGAGTTTTTCGCACACACATTCTTTACTTTGTTATTTGTTTTGCTTTACTTTATTTTATTTTACCTGCATCGTTTTATATCAAAAACCCAAAAAAATTAGAATCCTTGGTAGTTGTTATTTCTTTACTTTAGTTTATCATGCTGTTCCCTAAGTTCGTTCTGGAGGACCTCTCAGTAGGTAGTGGTTCGATTATTGGTAAAAGTAACATTGAGGAGTTCTTTAATCACATTAGTATGCATAAGGAAGTTGAGGAAAAGTCTTTGGTTGAGTTAGCTCCTAGTTATGAAGTTGCTTCTGCTCATTTAGTTCACATGTTAGAAGCTAGGTTTGCTAGTCTTAATCCTTTTATGCAATACATGTTCCTTAAGCTTCATGAAATTGAGGATCCCGAAAAGAAAGCTTTTATCTTGGAAACTTTGCGCCTAGAATTTAAGGATGTCGTTGTTGAAGCTAGGAAAGTTCTTAAACATTTTAATAAACTCGGTTCACCTATAAAGGTTATTTATACTAATGATGAGGGAACCGAAATACCTATACCTTGCAAGCTTTTGGGATTGAATGATGCTTTCGAAAACAATTTTGCCTGGATTTGTCCTGAAAATCTTTTTGATGAGAATAGTGTACCAAAGCATGATCACCAAGGGTCTTCAAAAACTTATGTGGATGAAATACAATGCCTTATTGACAAGACCTCTTCTGTTGATCTTAATGCTTCTTCTGAAGGTACTTGATTCGCAATTTTCTGCGCCTAGCTCAAAGGCGTTAAAGAAAAGCACTCTTGGGAGATAACCCAATGTTTACTTTTCAGTACTTTTTCTTTTATTTGAGTCTTGGAAGTCATTACTACTGTAATGACCGCTCCTTATCTTGTTTATTTCGTTTTTGTGCCAAGAGAAGCCTCTAATTTGAGCGAGGTAAAGATTTGGGGTTATTGCTGTCCTGAAACTGTTTTCGGTGCTGCACCGTAAAAATTCGTGAAAATTCTCTGTTTATCTTTTGGACCTGCGATTTCTTGTGCATTTGCCCCAGGTTATATCCAAACTTTTCTTAGTTGAACACTTTTTTATTTGAGCAACGGAAAATCCCTCAAAAATTCGTCCTTTGTCAGCTGTTCAGTTTTGACAGATTTCTGCCAATATTTGTTTTTGCCACTTTATCGCTTTCTTTTGAGTTCTTTTTGATCATGGAACTCTTGTGGAAGTTGCTACAGTAGTATATACTTTATATGTGGTGGTTTTGGGTTGAAACCTGAAGCTAAAAGAGGTTGAATATATTTTATGCTTACACTAATGTTGCTAATAGAATTGTGTTTAGTTTTGTATGAAGGAAGTTTTCAAGTGTAGGGATTGGAGAATGATGAGATGAGTTGAAGAATGGACAAAAGCTCAAGCTTGGGGATGCCCATGCATCACCCCAAGAAATATCCAAGAAGTACAAGCGTCAAAGCTTGGGGATGCCCCCGAGGCACCCCTTCTTCATCGGCAAAAATCAGGTCACCTTTCAAAACACTATATTTTTATTGCTTCATGCACTATGTGTTTTTCTTGGAGCGTCAGTTGTTTTAGTTTTCTTAGTTGGTTTAGTTTGTTTGTTTGCTGCAATAAATGGTTGGACCCCAACAAATTTCCTTTGGAGGAGATGTACTCGTTTTTATTTGCAAAGAACGCTCTAGTTTTCACTCTTATTAAAAATCGAGCGCTCTACTTTTTCTGCTATTGCTTTTGGTTTTCGTTTTCGCCTTGATTTGCGTTCAGATCTTGTCATATCTTTTCATCAAGGTGTATTTTGCCTCTGATCTTTATTGGTTTTCATCAAAAGAGGTGTTTATAAAAATTTCAAATGGTGTTGGAAAAGAGAAAAAGCTTTGTGCAAAATAGTGGTACAAGAAGGAGCTTGTGTAGACTGCGGCTTAGGCTTTTTCATGTCATGCTTGATGTCTTTTTGATAGTATGCTTAGTGGTTTTGCTGTAGCATGACTTGTCTCAAATAACTGAGATTGCTTAATGAGCCTTTGAAAAAATCATGCGTTGTTTTTATTGTATGGAAGCATTATTTTGGTTTTCTCCTTGATGCTTTATTTGGGTTGACTTGGCGCATGCTCCCACATGTTAGACTCTTACAAAGTCGCCATTAGCCTTCATGATCATTTAGTTTTTGACTTTTGATGCCATCGTATGCTTCTTTTAATGTCGCTTTGTCGCTTTGCATGATTATGGCCATTATTGCTCTCTTAGTTGGTCGCTCCCAGTCTTTTGCTAGCCCTCGCCTTGTACTGAGTATGAGCTCTACTCGTGCATCCAACTCCTAAAAGCCAAAGTTTTTCAAAGTGTCCACCATACATACCTACTAGCAATTTGCTATTCCAAGTAAATTTGACTTGCTTTTATATTCTCTTCAAATTAAACTCTTACCAGTGTTATGCGAAATTCGGTCAGTAAAGCTCTCACGAACCGGAAGGCACACTTTACTTTTTCCTGTTCTTAAAAATTTGACATTGTGGTCTTTTATGTTGAGTTGTTATGCTTGCAAGTTGTAAGTTGGATTCTAGCCCAGCCATGCTGTCATGGGGCAAGCTTTCAACATTGCACTTCTTTTTGAGTTGATATCGTGATCTTTTGTTTATGGATGCCCGCGGTGTGAAATGAATTGGGAATCTTGTGAGGATCATGGAGTTTTTATATGTGTTAGGGAAACGCCGGGCCGCCAATCTAAGCCATGCATAATTCATGGTGGAAATTTGCAGCATACCCATGGTGAACATTCGACGACGCATCTCACAATAAAAAGCTAAACAATATAGCAAATAAAAGAGATGTCGAGGTGTTCATTGTCTGCTTGTCCTGTCATTTTGGTGTGGGCTTGTTCCATGTCATCGGGCACGGAGGTACCCCATTGGCGGTTCTCAATGATACACATATATTTACAATGACAAGAGCCTTGCTTGGGACTCTAAGTAAAGTAGCATGGTTTGGGTACTCGTATTCACGGGACACGAGGTTTTCAACTTATGATTTGTCAATCATATGCATCATAATTGTTCTCGCATTAACTTTAACCATTCAAGATGCTTATGATGGGGGCAATGAGAGCTCAAAGCCGGTAAGTACCATAATTTTTGAAGATTATAAAACTTGCAATCACTGCTTCCCTCTGCGAAGGGCCTTTCTTTTACTTTTATGTTGAGTCACCACCTTCTTTCTTTATGCACCATTAAGAGAGCATAGTTGTCATTCTTAGTGTGATATGCATTGTCCCAAAGTTTATTGATTGATTCATATTGTTGGTTTCACTTGTTCTTAAATTATTTGTATCTAGTCGCCCTCTTAAACTTTGAGGTGTCCTATGCATTTATGTTTTGCTCTCTTTGAAGGACAAGCTGAAAACCATTTGTATGTTTTTCCTTATGATTTGAACACACGTTTGACTTTCATTGTTTCATTATCATGATCTTTTGTTTGTGTTCATTTGCATGTTTACAACATGGTTGCTAAGTTTCTTATTGTCATGATTATATCTTTCATGCCCATGTTTTAAGTTCTATTGATCCCAGCTCACCAATGCTTACATATATGATCAAGATTGTGTAGGTGCATGTCACCTCAAAAATTATTCTTTTGTTATCACTTACCTACTCGAGGACGAGCAGGAGTTAAGCTTGGGGATGCTTGATACGTCTCAAACGTATCTATAATTTTTGATGCTCCATGCTTGTTTTTACACCATTTGCCTATTGTTTCGTTACACTTAGTGGCATTTTTATACATTTTCCGGAACTAACCTATTAACGAAGTGCCACAGTGCCAGTTTCCTGTTTTCTGCTGTTTTTGTGTTTCAGAAGTGATACACAGGAAATATTCTCGGAATTGGACGAAACAAGTTCCTGAAGTCATATTTTACCCGGAAGCTTCTAGAGATCCGAAGAAGTGTCGGAGGGGGGCCACCAGGGCCCCACACAAGGGGCGGCGCGGCCTGGCCCCTGGCCGCGCCACCCCTGTGTGAGAGCCCCTGGCTCCACCTCTGACATCGCCCCTTCGCCTATAAGTACCCCCCGACGAGAAAAACCTAAGGGCCCGATCAGTTTTCTAGAATACATCGCGATCCGCCGCCGCCGTCGACCCGAAGATCGGGAGGGTCCAGAAGCTCTTCCCGGCATCCTGCCGGAGAGGGGAATCGCCACCGGAGGTCTTCTTCATCGCCATGCTTGCCTCCGGAGCGATGAGTGAGTAGTCTACCTTGGACTATGGGTCCATAGCAGTAGCTAGATGGTTGTCCTCTCCACCATGTGCTTCATGTTTAGATCTCATGAGCTGCCCTACATGATTGAGATCACCGTTATGTAATTCTATGATGTTGGTTTGTTGGGATCCGATGAATATTGGTGTTTATGATTAAGTTGCTGTACTGAATTATATCTTTTGTTATCTCTATGTTGTTTATGATCTTGCATGCTCTCCGTTGTTAGTAGCTATCTTGGCCGAGTAGTTGCTAGTGACTCCAAGAGGGGGTATTTATGCTCGATAGTGGGTTCATGTCTCTATTTCACCTGGGGGAGTGACAGAAACCTCTAAGGTGGTAGATGTGCTGTTGCTACTAGGGAGAAAACAACATTCATATGCTCAAGGGCATATGCTTTGTTTACATTACACACTTTGCTTAATGCAATTATCTGTTGTTCGCAACTTAATACTTCTAGGGTGTTCGGATGATATCCCCGGGGGTGGATTATTAGTCATAGATGCAGTTGGATGGCGGTCTATGTATTTTGTTGTAATGCCCAGAGTAAATCTCATAGTGATCTTCTTGACATATCACGTTATCTTTATTCTATCAATTGCCCAACTGTAATTTGTTTACCCAGCATGTTATTTTATCTATGGAGAGACACCACTAGTGAACTGTGGACCCCGGTCCTATTTTAATCATATTGCAATCACCTGTTTACTTTTCCCGCATTGTTTACTTTGCTCGCATATACTCTACTGTTTTCCACTCGATACACTCATAACCTTTGTTTCAAGCAAACCGGTGAGATTGACAACCTCATCGCAAGTTGGGAACAAAGTATTTGTTTGTGTGTGTGCAGGTTCCACAACACCTTCAGTCGTCATCGTCTCCCTTCTCCTGTTCGATAAACCTTGGTTTCTTAACTGAGGGAAAACTTGCCGCTACACTCATCATACCTTCCTCTTGGGGTTCCCAACGGGCTGGTCATCACCACGCACAAGGACTTACTGCTCCCACGTCATCATCACACGAGTAGCAGATACCAAATGAAAGGATCGTATGAGCGACTAGAGGGGGGGGGGGTGAATAGGAGCTACCCAAATTTTTACTTCTTTTCAAGTTAAGGCTAGACAAGAAGGTAAATTCTCTAGATGTGCTACTAAGTGAATTTACCTAGAGTGACAAGCAAGCTAGCAATAACAATATATGTAAAGGTACGAGTAAAGGATAGAGGTAACCGCAATGGAGACACGAAGACACAAGGATGTATTCCCGTAGTTCCTTCCTTGTTACGGGAAGTACGTCTACGTTGGAGAGGTGTGGTGCCACAAAGGCCACCAACGCCACAAAGGCTCACCCAATTCTCCGGTGAACAAGCCACAAAGGCGAGTTCACGCTCCACTAAGCGATGCCCTTGAAGGCGGCACGACACCTTTACACAAAGTATTGGGGCAAGCTCCACAACTCAATTGGAGGCTCCCAATAGGCCCACCAAGCTCTTACACACAAAGTTAAGCTTGGAGGACGGCTTCTTCCGGCTAGGAATCCGATGAATCACACAAGTTACAAGCCCCTCAACAAAGAGAGGGGGGAAATCAAATCGCCTTGGTGGAAGTGTAGATCTAGGTCTTCTCCCTCAAATCCCAAAAGGGCTTTGAGTTCTATTGGCTAGGGAGAGAGATCTTGAGCTTTGAAGCTTTGGAACAATGGAGGAGAGAGAGTGGAAGCCGCAGCCAGCTCTTGAGGAAGAAGAAGGCTTTATATAGTCCTCCACGAAATGTAGCCGTTGCTGGACAACTAGGGCCGGAGTCTCCGCCCTAAGTGACTCCAGGGCCGGAGTCTCCGGTCAGAGACAAAAGTCTCCGGCCCAACTCCGGCCTGGTCTCTGAACTGACCAAGCCAGTCTGCAACCCTCGACCACCCGGCCAGACCGGAGTCTCCGGCCCCGGGGGACCGGAGTCTCCGCCCCACCCGGAGTCTCCGGCCCAACTCCGGGCTAGTCTCTGAGTTGTCCAACTTTGAGGATTGCCTGGGCGAGTCCTCTAGGCCGGAGTCTCCGGCCACCAGGGCCGGAGTCTCCGCCCTAGAAGAGGCAACAGCAGCACTTCGTGGATGTCCTCTCCACCATTTCCACCTTCGCGAAGCACCTTACAAGACAACTAAACCCTAACTCCACTACTGGACTACGGGCTCCGATCTTTTCAACCTTTTTGGGGTGCACCTCCGCGAGATCCTGAAATAACCTAGAAAATCTGCAGGACTTTAATAGCATGGTTAAATCACCAAATGTTGTTAACAAACACCGAAATACATTTATTAGGGAAATGCTCTTTCAAGTGCTTCATATGGGGTTTGATCATTCAGTGCCTTGGTTGGTGCTCTGTTTAGCAGGATTACTGCTGTTGCCACTGCTTCACCCCAAAATTTTCCAGGGAGGTCCTTGCTTTTCAGCAGGCTTCTAGCCATGCCTACTACTGTCTGGTTCCTTCTCTCAACCACTCCATTTTGCTGTGGAGCATATGGTGCTGTGAGAAAATGCCTGATGCCAGCCTCATCACAGAATCGACTGAAATCATTTGAGGTGAACTCACCACCTCTATCTGTCCGAATGGCCTTAACCTTCAGATTTAACTGTTTTTCAGTCGAACACTTAACCTTCTTGATGGCTGCCAATGCCTCATCTTTGCTCCTGATCAGAACAGCCCACATGTAACGGGTGCAGTCATCCACCACAAGCAGGAAATACTTCTTACCACTGAATGTTGCAGGTGAGATTGGTCCACATAAATCACTATGCAGCAGCTCAAGTGGAACGGCTGCTCTGTACTCAGATTGTGCTGGGAATGGTGCTCTCCGGTGCTTTGCAATCATACAACCATCACAAACTTGGTTCACATGATCCAGGTGAGGCATCCCCCTTACCAGATCCTTGCTGGCAAGTGTCTTCAGTGCATGAAAATTTATGTGCCCATATCTGGCATGCCACAGCCATGGTGTCTCTGCTGTCCGGGCAAAGAGACATTCTGGCACTGTCTGCTCTATCTTCAGGATGTACAACCTGTTCTTGCTTCTCCTCACCCTTGCTAGCACCTTGTGCTCCCTGTCCCAGACAGTCATCATGCTGTCATCAGCAGAATACTTGCAGCCATTTTCATCTAACTATCCAAGGCTAATGATGTTGCTCTTCAGCTTAGGAATGTAATACACCTCAGCTAACACTTTGTGTTCTCCTGACACTGCAGTAAACAGCACTGAACCACGGCCCTCTATTTTCACCAAGGAACCATCCCCAAATTTCACATATCCTTTCACAGATTTATCTAATTCAGAGAACTTTTCCTCACACCCTGTCATGTGGTTACTAGCACCAGTATCTAAGTACCACAGTTTGTTCTGCTCACCTGACAGCTTGGGCACCACCTTCTCTTCGTGCAAGAACACTGTGTTTGTCTAAACCTCAGCTGCGTGCACAACTTCACACACTTCCGTCATCAACATGGCTGGCTCATCATCGGCGTTGTTCTGCACAAGGTTAGCCTGCTGCTGCTTCTTTGGTGGCTCAGGGCAATCAGATGCAAAGTGACCCATCTCATTGCAATTGAAACAACGTACTTTAGTGATGTCAAACTTACGGTGCTTCTTCTTGCCTTTTCCTTTGCCAGTTCCGGCGTTGCCTGCGCCGTGGTCACCGTGATTATCACCACGGCCACCTCCCTTCTTCCCGCCACCAGAGCTGCTTCCACCATCAGAGGGCTTCTTGCCCTTCATCAGAGGGCTTCTTGCCCTTCATCAGCTGCTCCAGCGCGCGGGTCATGAGCATGAGCTGCTCATTGTTGCCGCCCTTGTCGTGACGGCGTCCGTTCTGATCGAACGCAACGAGGCGGCCAATAGCCTCTTCCACGGTCATCGTGGTGAGGTCGCCCCACTGCTCGATCGTGTTGACGATGTCTACGAAGCGCCCCGGAACGGCGCCGAAGAGGATGTCGATCACGGACTCGTCCTTGATCACCCCCCCGAGCGAGCGGATCTCTGCGACCAATGTGGTGAGTTTCTGCGCAAACGCAGATACAGACTCACCTTCATCCATCTCCATGCGATCCAGCTGCCGTTTGAGCTGCTTCACCCACGCCTTCTTGACGCGATCCTCGCCGACACGCATGCGCCAGATTGCATCCCATGCCTCACGGGCGGTGTCGTACTCAGCGATCGCCATCATCACCGAGTCGGGCACCGACTGCGAGATCGCCGCGAAGGCGCCCTCGTCCTTCTGCTCGTCGTACTCGCCATCGCCCTCGACGGCAGACCACACGCCGAGCGGCCGCATGATGATCTTCATCTTCACGGCCCAGAGACTGTAATTCGTCTCTGTTAGCATCGGGTACTGGACGGGGACGTTGGTTGCCCTCAAGGGGGCTCGGACCGAGACCGTCCCGTCGTCCACGCCTGCCCTCATGGCCGGCGGCTGGTACCACGCGCCTCCACCGCTCGCGCTCGCTGGCTTCTTGTCACCCATCGATGAACCCCGCCGCCGAACACACCGCCTCCGAGATCTAGAACCCTACGGCTCTGATACCAAATGTTGGTTTTCAGGCTCTGGATCACACACACACACACACACACACACACACACACACACACACACGCACGCACGCACGCGATCACCTGGAAAACACACACAGCTCGATCCCAAACACAGACCCTCAAGATGAACTCGAGGAAGAACACACAGGAGACCGAGTTTTGGCGACGCGCACTTACTTGCGTCTTTTCTGGTTTTTCACTTTTATTCAGTGTCCGGGGAAGGACTCAACTGCTAGCCCCTACAAACCCGCCATGATCCGGCTTAAACGTGCCATCCCACGTTCTAGATCATGGCACGTTGATTTAGTAAAACAAAGACCGAAACAACTACTGGATCGTAGCGTGAACGTAGCACGCCTCTGATCGCTACACTGAAACTTCAGTTTAACTCAACAACAACCTAAACTGCTACAGAACACTGACGACAGAGAGAAAACTAACACTGCTTTATTCTGGTAACAATAACAAAGCTCGGCCTGTGGGCGCAGATGCCAACAAAATCCCTAGCTCCGGCGACATCTCCGTATGTATTGCTCCCGCTGTCGGTAACCCTACGAATCCCTCGTCGCCGGCTCGCCCCTGATTTGTGCGCCGCCGCGCCCGACTAATTCACCACGGGAGTGTGGCGCCCCGAGCTTGCCTACCTTGGCCATGGCGGGGAGGGGCTCGGATCTCCCCGTTGCCAGGGGCTGGTCGCTGTTGACCTCTTTCGAGGGTGTCGCCTCGCCTCTACTGTTGTGCGCTGCCGCCCTTGCTGATGTGCGCCGTCGCCCCGCGACTCCCTCACCACAGTCCACAGGGTGTGGCGCCCCAAGCATGCCAAGATAGGTCATGGCGGGGAGAATTTGTGACTAACGATGGCGGCCGTGGCACTCCGCCGACCACACTAGGACGCGGCGAAGCATGCGCCAGGAGCTCGAGGATCTGGAGGCGGTCGTACATAACTGAGCGGTGGTGTTGCGGTCCAGGCGCGGGGAGGTGGACGGCGACAGTCTCCAGGCGCGTCGGTGGAGGAGCTCAGGTGGGAGGGGGCGCTCCCTCGTCGGAGTACTGCGCGTGGGCGAGCTCCAGCCATTTGCGGGCACGGGCGAACATGGGGACGGGGAGTTCCCGCCAGAGGCATTGCAACGAGCTCGTCGTGGCAGCAGGCGCGGAAAGGTCTCAATTGAATCGACTGGCAGGGCTAAAAAATTAGGGGGAGTTGCTGTAAAATTTGAATCTCAGGTGCCCTAGGTCTAACCGGTTTTTGCTGAAAACCAGATATCAAACCGTTCAGCGACCTCGGGTGCACACATTTACAAGTTGTGTGACTGGTTAGTTTGTTTTACAAGATGTGTAACTTAAATGCACGTGTCAGACAAGTTTAGTGACCGTAGATGCCATTTACTCCTTCTCGTGACCAGTTTGTATACTCTACTTGGTAGACTCTAGCATTTTTTACTTCCATCCTCAAATTTTGATGTAATAGTAGATGTCTATTTGATTGTCTAGATCTTCCCGTATGCTTAATTATCTTCCATCCTGACCCTTAACTGTACTTTGGTGGGACAGTCCCAGCGAGTGAAGATCAGGAAGGCCGTGATCAACTAGCAAGCCGAGCTGCGCTTCCTTGCTTAGCAGCTGGGCGGTGGCAAAAACCGTACTAAAAACATCTGCAGTATGTATTATTGTGTCAGCGTTATTGGGTACTGGATTTGCATGTAATGTGCCCCGTTTGTGAGAATCCTAACTGTATGTTCAGATTTGGAAAGACCTATCTGTATGTTCAAAGTCTGATTTGATCCACCTGTCTCACATAGTCAGCAATGTGGAGCTCCACCTTTATGTGTTTTTCCAAGTACCACTTTGTAGCATCTAAAGCTAGTGAGCTGACTGCAGTGTGACAAATGCAATGCAAACCAGATACAATGCAAACCAATGCAATGCAAACCAGATACAGTATTGCTCTTTGATAAGCGATTACTATTTGTGGTATGTGCTGGTGTAGTGAATGCTTAATTGAAGTTATAGCATTATTTAAGACACTATCAATTTTTGCAAAATCAGTAATGGGGGAAGCCTTTAATATTGTTCCTTGAACTTTTGTTCCTGCATTTATTTCTCAGCTATCTCCGATCATCTATTAGCACAATCATAGCTCAAAGCGGTGTGGAGTTTGTTGAAATATTTGTTCCACGTATTGTATTTGGCATTTCCTGCTGATCGTCGTGGAGTGCAGATAGAATCAGGTATTTCTTTAGCGACAAAAAAACTGTGTTTGTCAAGAGAAAACATACTTCTTTACCGATAATTATATTTGGCTTAGGAGCCTTCCATGTGATCAGTTCTGCATGGCATTGTTGCAAGAACACTCTTATTGTACTTTGTGCAATTTACAATGACTCCTCTAAACTAAGATTTTAAAATTATGTTTCATGCCTGCAAAAAGGTTGTTGCGAGGTTTCTCACTGGTTTATGTATGTCCTTTGTGATTCCTTGCAGAAATGGAGTGGCTGTCCTTTGGATCGAATTGCATTTTTCCTCGCCAAAAATAAATTGCATATCTGTTCTGCTCTAAATATTATATGCTCGTTGCTTGAAATTCTGAAACAGTGTGACTTTTGGAGTAGCAACTTACATACTGAACCAGGAAAGCTATGGCATCAGGCATGAGTTCAAGAAGTGATTAAAATATTTCTTCTCACTCTTAGTTCCTATTTTCGTCTTCTGTGCTCAAGCTGGTGCTTTGATATTATTGAGTGGCCACACAAATCAATGTCATGCTGACTCATGCACCAGCTAATGGATCTTACTTAAATCAATAACTGCATGGTCCTCCAGGATACACATGTATTTGCAATTGCTGGTTTTGATTGCTTTATTTTGCTATCCTTTTGTTTATTGACCGTTCTTTATTTTTTGCACAGCTTTCTTCCCCTGACTCTGCGTTCTTTGTCTCTTAATTGCAGTGGTTATCAGAGTAGTGTTGTTCTAAGGTGAGAACGGGCTACTTCATCTGAGGGTGAAACTGTGTTCCAATCTGCTAAAAATGGACCTTTTGTAACCATCTTTGTTGGAACTTTGGGTAAACTGTTCAAATGTAAGTATTTAACATGGTTTTAAAGGCGTCGCCTCAGCGTTCAAGCGCTGGACCTCCGCCTTGAAAAAATGGCCGCCTGAGCCCCCCCCCCCCCCCCCCCTCCGACGCCTAGGAAGTTGTATTCCCCTTGAAATAGTGTCAGATGATTCATCAGTAATCAAAAGTGAAAATTACTACTGCGTTGTGCATATCTGTGAGTTGTCATCTGCCTAGCTGCTGGTTCTTTGACTTTTGCTTTTCTCTTGTACCAATTGAGGTATATTTGTGCTTGGTACAGTGGTAGTCGTAGTTTCGGTTTGCTGGTGTATATATTCTGTGGCCTGGCATTAGCCTCATCCAGGAAGCAGGTGTACGAAATAGTGACACTATAAATTTGAATTTCATTATCACTGATGATGTCTGATACGTGGTGTATCTTATTGTACAACCCATGATACTGTATCATACATACATGCTTAGTATTGAGTGAAGCAACGGTTTCAGGCTGAAATTACAATTAGTTATTCAGAAGATGTTGACAACCTGAAGTCGTGGAGAGCTGTGCAGCACGAATCTCTACTAATAATCTCTACTAATAATATTGCTACATGTATGGTCCGTGGCGGTCGTAAGTACGTTTTCAATTCACCTAAAATACGCTTTCCTCATCTAATATATTTCCAATTTTAGCCTCCCACCAAATCACATATAACGCCTTTATACCACCGTACCGGTTCGCCTATCGTCGGCAGAAAAGAGCTCAGGGCCTGAAAGGAGAAGTGGACCCGTCAGAGGCGACCCGTCGTGTCGTTGTACAGGGAGTCGGGGGAGGGTGGCCAGCGCCGGAGTCTAAGCAGGCGAAGGGCGTGGGGATGGAGGCGGCCTTGTGCGACGAGTAGGGGAGGGTAGCACGCGCCTGGTCGGAGCAGGAATTGGGGCTCCTGGTGGTGAGGTTCGGTGGGCGACCGGAGGCGAAGCGGTGGGTGACTGGGGCGGCGCTGCGGGAGACCGGGGCGGGGCGGTGGTGGGTTCCTGCCTGGCTGGGGCAGCGCGGTGGGTTGGGTCACCGGGGGCAGCGCACCACGGACTACGGAGGTCGGAGGCGCTCGATCGAAAAAAGTTCATCTGATATTTAACCAGATCATCCTAGGCATCGCTGTACTGAACCTCCACGAGAAAGTGCGCAAACCTGCAGATACAATGACGAGCAGATCATGTTCTGACATGCTCACCTATAAGCTGCAAGCAACGAACGCTCGCTCCTGGCATGGTGCAATCCCTCGCCGCTGTCATCAGTGATCACAGCCAGCGGTGGCAGTAGCGATTAGAGAATAAGCCCATTAGTTGCAGACTTGCAGTCTGAAAGATTGGTGAGAAGAACATTACGAGGTTTGCTACCGCTTGCATATCAAGCAATTGAGACTTGTTTTTTTCCAGGCGGTCGAAGTGGATGAGGAACCGCACGACCTCTCCGGCCGCTATGAAGTTGTCCGGTTGCCATGGAGGCGAGGGCTATTGAATGGGGGACCAGTATTCAAATGGGTTCGCGGCCGACGGCCGGTGTGGTTGACAACGCCTGCAACCGACAACATGAGGAAGAGCGATTTGTTGATTCTGGACAAGCAGCAACAGTTCAGTACACCAAAATTTGTTTCAGTCTAAAAGTTGAATACACGGTTGGGGGACACATGAGCTCAAGCGGTCATCAGATGCAACTGCTGGCTCGCACTCTTTACTGGCTCCATGCTTACGGGGCTTAGGAAAAATTTCACATCTAATTAAATGTTTTCTATCTTATGAGTGAAATTATCGTTTGCCTTCTTTCTGAGTATACAGACCATAAGGGTGAAATCTCCCAGAAAATACACTGTCGAACGTGTGCATTCTAAATGATGTTCTGAGAAAGTATGGGAAATAATTTGTTGCTACGGTTGCAGAGCTAATACCCAATTGTGGAGTAAACCGGCATGTCACATGCCAACTTCCATAAAGAACAATTTATGGTACTGAAACATTTTGAATCAATACATCTACAGATAATTGAACTGCTTTCTATCCGACCTCCTTCGGTTAAAGTGAAGATGAAACTGGTGAAGGGGATTGCTGAGGAGCTCAATGAAAGGACCACCTGAGCAAATTATGTTCTTTTATTGCAGGGGTTCAAGGTTGAACCGGACAAGAATTTGTGCATCAGCCATGGACTCATTTTTTTTTTTGAAATGGGAGCATAAGCCTCAACCTCTGTATCGAAACGATTAATGCTGGCCATCGGGCCGGCCCGGCACGGCCCGAGCACGTTTTCTGACAGGCACGGCCCGGCACGGCCTGGCCCGTGGCAGGCACGATTCTATCCGGGCCGGGCCGGAAAAGCCCACGGGACGAGAAATTAAAAAAAGCACAGCACGGACGCTATGCGTGCCTGGCCCGTCAGCCCGACGGCCTGAAGGCCCGGTAAGGCCTGTTTAGGCATGGCCGGCCTATTTTGGCCTGTTTTGCATGTTTTTGCATATTTTTGCTCAAAAAAATTATAAAAAGTCAGATAAATCGGTAAAAATTGTAAAAATAATTAAATTCCTGCCAGATATTCCCCAATATGGTATTCAAAATTCGAAACCCACCCTATTTTTTGTGGGCTTTTTCGTGCCAGGCTAGGCCGTATCGTGCCAGGCCTAGGCCCAATATTTTTCGGGCCGTGCTCGTGCTAGCCCGCGGGTCACAAAACTGAAAAAAGCCCAGCCCGATACAGGCCTTGGGCCAGGCCCGTCCCGAAACAGTTCATGCCGGGCCGGATTTCGTGCCGGGCTTTTTCTTCGTGCCTTGGGCTGGCCCGAAAAGGCCCAGCCCGATGGCCACCATTAGAAACGATGCACATGGCCAATTTTATTAAACCAGTAGCCATTGAAAGCAATCGTTGTGATGAATTCGCCTGTGCCAAACGAACAGTCTGCAATCGAAAATAACTAGACCTGGTCATCAAGTGTCAGATATGGCAAGAGCATTAGTATGTACTCATGTACATGTATCAGTAAAAAGTAGTCATTCAGTTTGCTCTGAGAGGTTATATGGAAATAACAAACACGATTGAAAAATATTCGTAATTTTTATGTTCCTCAAGATTTTAGAGTCAACGGATAAAATTCAAGTTTGCCATTATTCATATATAGTGGAAGACACAAATAGAGAAATTAAACATATGTAGCGAGTGGCTTGGATGAAGCGGCAGGGAGAAGGGGGAGAGGAGACGGTAGCAGTGCCCCTGATTGCGAGCGCGGCCTCAAGATCAATTTACTAAGAAAAAACTCAATTTATGTGTCTGTGGTATATCAGATTTTTCGCTCACATTGCTGAATCACATTTCGCTCAAACAAAAATAGTTGCTAAATGACGGCGAGTCAAAATTGCATATATGGCGGCCTGGCCTTGCGTAATAATAATAACCTATAATAAGAGGTAATTAGAAGACAATAAAGGAACCTTTCTATAGTGATAATTCCACCGGTTGTTATAAAAAAATTAGTATAGAAGGACTCAATTTCAATTTCTATATTATTTTCATTTTTAATTTTAAAATATTTTTAAATCTACACATCGTGCCATGTGATCTGACGTTAAGGACGGTGGCCCCATCATCAGTAGAGATTGACATCCACCGTCCACGCTCTCATATCACCACCAGATAGTGACACCGTCCAACATATGTGATATTTGTGATGCCATAGGAGATGCTTGCTTGTGGCCATCGGTCCTCCCCGCATGGTATCGAAGATCTAGCTCAGGTTGTGTATGCCATGGAGTACGTTTCGTTGATCAAATGCTAAAGCAATCATGCACAACTCCATAAAGTGTGCACATTTAGTTAAACAGCCCGTAGCAACGCACGGGCATTCAACTAGTATTGCTACAGGTATGGTCCGTGGCTCGCAAGTACGCTTTCAATCCACCAAAAGTACGCTTTTGTCTGATCGCATCACATTGCCCTCCACGAGTTTGCTTCGATCGAGAGAGAGAGAGAGAGAGAGAGATCGTGTCGTCGCCGATCCAAACTATATCCAAATCAGAGGCAGACCAATTCCTTCTCTTGTCTTCTCTGAGTCTTCAAATATGGGAGGGATTGATTGCCATGCACGAGTTCGTTTAAGCACACGAGAGAGATTAGGGTTCGGCGTGCGATCGTGGCCGCCGGCCACCACTATGTTGAAAACCACGACCACTGACCGCGGAGTCCCGAGATTCAAAGCAGCCATCACAGGATCATCCTCTCCTCCAGCGAAACCTACTTCTACATCGGATGCCCCCTCCCCGCTGCAGTATCACCCACGGCCGTCTTCGCCAGCCAACCCCAAGTACTAGATCGAGAAGAACTGCTGGCGGTACGGCTTGATGGGCACCAACCGCCATCACCGGCTAGGTGGAACTGGATGTTCGGTTCCAGTTCAAGGACAAATCGGACTTTCTTATAATTTTCCTCCACCGGCCTGCAGCGACAAGGAATTCTGCGTCCACCGCCGTGACCACGACTTTGAGATTATCGCCGGCCTCGGTGCCTTCTCCACCATGCTCGACGCAGCGGAAAGCGCGCTGCCACGGGAGCGCGTCCGGAGGGCCAGACAGGGCGACGGTGACGCCCACCCGGACTTGCCCAGGCTGCCTGGCCGGCAAGCGTGCAAGGTCCCTGTTTGATGGGAGTGCTTTTTTGATGATTTGATATGAAAACGTTGAGCTTAACCTCGCACAGAAGGAGGCGCTCGTGGAGGCCGCTGCGAGGAAGATGTCGTTCATCACCGTCCCCAGCACCCGTATTCTCATACTATTGCATCCCCGTATACTCATTGAGATTGGCGGTGTTAAGCTTGTGCAGGTCCTCACTGCCACCGGACCAGATAGGAAAGACAAAGATAGTGAAGGAGACTTGGAGAGGCTGGCCTCCAGGTCCTATGTAATAGCGCGGTGAGCTTGCGCGCGCAGGTCATAGCTGAGGACACCGATGATTATACCAAAGCGCTGGTGTGCGAGCTCGATGGGGCGGTAGCTTGACACGGCCACCAGGCTCAAGCAGGTCCCCATAAAAAAAACGTGAAGTACCACTTTTCTATAACCAGCCTGACGAAGTGAAGATCTCATTAAAAAATCATATGCTTCAGAAGTTGGTTGCTTTCAAGCTCCTTGGTTTGTCCGCAATTCCATGTCTAATGGGAAGTTTGAGTTATGCATATACGATACATAACCACATCTAGGGACATATGCAACTTGTAACTACACTATACTTGCATTTTGATCAGATTTATGTGCTGCATAAAAATGGCGTGGGAGCTGACACAACTTCCTGGGTTGCTATATGATTGGCATATCTTTCATAAAGAGTTGATTGTGTTAAAAGCTCCACCGGTGGCAGTGTGGAGCCGAAGGAGGCGATGCCGATGGATACGAATGTAGCTTCCACGTTACCCCTAGGGAGGGGAATGACTTCACGAAGTAGGGTGAGGTGACGTTGGCGGCACATAACTCTGCTCGCGCACATGTATTGTGGCCATCGGCGGGCAGAGAAAGCTTTGGCGGTACTACACTGTGGTTGTACTGACAGTGCGCTGATGGCTGGCGTGTAGTTGATGATGATGATTATAACCAGTCAGTTGAAAATCCCAAGCGGAAGGTGTGATGAGCACAACAGCAAGTTTTTCCCTCAGTTAGAAACCAAGGTTTATCGATCGAAGAAGAAAAAGCCAATACGACTGAAGGTGATGCTTGCAAGCTTCGCGACAGCTCCGGGCAATTTATATGGCGCCTCGTCCAGGCTTTGCTTTGCGAGCAGCAACGTGGAACCTGCACACAACACAACCAAGTACTTTGTTCTGAACTTACGATGAGGTTGTCAATCTCACCGGTTTGCTTGAAACAAAGGGTATGAGCGTATCGAGTGGAAAACAGTAGAAGTATGCGAGTAAAGTAAACAGTGCGAGTAAAGTAAACAGGTGATAGCAATATGATGGAAATAGAACCGGGGTCTACAGTTCACTAGTGGTGTCTCTCCATAAGATAAATAACACATGCTGGGCAAACAAATTACAGTTGGGAAATTGATAGAATAAAGACTAGCTTAATACCCGTGCGTTGCTACAGGATAATAAATAAATTATATACAAAGATTTCTTTGAATACCTGTGTCAATTGCAGTTATACAAAATTCTAAAAATGTTATACTAATTGGGACAAAAGTGACATACTTCGAACATTTCTTTCAACCTAAATAAGATAGTAATATGATAATCGGCGAAATCGATGAAGATGCACCTCAGAAACATATGGGGTTTTGTCGAGAAGGGTCGACATGACCTCTGGTCTAGAGATTGACATATAAAATTACAAATTAAAATGATGGAATTGAGTCTCATGACATGAGCTCAGAATTAACCAAATCAAAAGTCTATAATTTTTTGAGTTAAATTTATGGTTTTTTATTAACTATAATTATTATCTCATATGCAAATGATGATCTTATCTAGAAAAAATTGTTGCAGATTTTTTATTAAATTGAAAAATAGTTACATGTTGCCACACGTGATACCTTACATGCATGATGCATCCACGTATTGGCAAGCACACGTAGCGCTGACAAGCAGCCATCACAAATGATCTACATGTCCGCAGCAGCGTGCTGTTTGGAAAAAAAACTCAAAGAAAAGTCGCGGCGGTTGAGCTGATGTTGACCTATGCTCATCTCGCCATGGTCGCTCCTCATCCCCGCCTCCTCCTCTCTGATCCATCTCTCAAGCCACCGGCCTCTCCTTCCAATCTTCTCCCAGCCCCACGTCTCCGTTAGAGGCCACCCTTTGACCTCTCCCCGGTGCCTCTTCTCTCCTACAGGTTCCATCGAGCTCCTCGCGGCCGATGTACGCGACCTGGTCGAGTTCTGAGCAGGGCAGGTGCGCGACCTCGTCAAGCTGGACCAGCACGCCTGGTCGCGAACCGGCCGGAGAGGCTGCCATGTTCCTGTCCGCAACTGCCCCTCCCTGGTGCTCGACGACCGCTGCCCCCGGGCTCGGTTCCACCTCGCCAAGCGATGGGGCAGCTCCCTCCCGGCGAGCCCCACGCCTCTCCGTAGGTGATGTCTCGCCCTCGCTTCCTTTGAGCTCCTCCTCTCTCTATGTACGCGCACCGACACCAGCGCTGCGGCGCTGCCGTGTCCCCTGCTTCCGATCTGAGAGATGCTACGGGAGGAGATAAGGTCGATCTTCCGCCTTGTCTGATGCCGCGGTTGGCACTCCCGCGTCAGTGGAGAGAGATGGTCAGGTGGGAGGACTCCAGGCGACGCGGTCAGCGCTCCCGATGGCGCACCAAGACGACGGCCACACAGCAGGGGAGAGAGATGGTCGTGTGGGAGGACTACGGCTTAATTTTCTGTTTCCTAGGGTGTGAATTGCAAAATTGACGACGACGTACGACCGGAATTAACTCGAGGAGTTTGACATAGACGAGAGGAAGACGGTAATGTTGGCTGGGCCGGCTGCGCTGTTTTTCGATTATCGTGAGGATCGGGGAGGACAAAGAAAACGTTTCGGGTGGGACTAATAAAAAAAGTTAAGAAAACGTATTTTAGGTGGATTGAAAGCATATTTGCGAGCCACGGACCATACCTCTACCAATATTATTAGTAGAGATAACGTGATATGTCAAGAAGATCACTATGCGATTTACTCTGGGCATTACAACAAAATACATAGACCGCCATCCAACTGCATCTATGACTAATAATCCACTCACAGGGTGATACGTCTCAAACGTATCTATAATTTTTGATGCTCCATGCTTGTTTTTACACCATTTGCCTATTGTTTCGTTGCACTTAGTGGCATTTTTATGCATTTTCCGGAAGTAACCTATTAACGAAGTGCCACAGTGCCAGTTCCCTGTTTTTTGCTGTTTTTGTGTTTCAGAGTGATACACAGGAAATATTCTCGGAATTGGACGAAACAAGTTCCTGAAGTCTTATTTTACCCGGAAGCTTCCAGAGATCCGAAGAGAAGTAGAAGGGGGCCCACCAGGGCCCCACACATAGGGGCGGCGCGGCCACCGCTGGCCCGCGCCACCCCCGTGTGAGGGCGCATGGCCCCTCCTCTGACGACGTCCCTTCGCCTATAAATACCCCCCGACGAGAAAAACCTAAGGGCCCGATCAGTTTTCCAGAACACATCGCGATCCGCCGCCGCCGTCGACCCGAAGATTGGGAGGGTCCAGAAGCTCTTCCCGGCACCCTGCCGGAGAGGGGAATCGCCACCGGAGGTCTTCTTCATCGCCATGCTTGCCTTCGGAGCGATGAGTGAGTAGTCTACCTTGGACTATGGGTCCATAGCAGTAGCTAGATGGTTGTCTTCTCCACTATGTGCTTCATGTTTAGATCTCATGAGCTGCCTTACATGATTGAGATCACCGTTATGTAATTCTACATGTTTGGTTTGTAGGGATCCGATGAATATTGGTGTTTATGATTAAGTTGCTGTACTGAATTATATTTTTTGTTATCTCTATGTTGTTTATGATCTTGCATGCTCTCCGTTGTTAGTAGCTATCTTGGCCGAGTAGTTGCTAGTGACTCCAAGAGGGGGTATTTATGCTCGATAGTGGGTTCATGCCTCTATTTCACCTGGGGGAGTGACAGAAACCTCTAAGGTGGTAGATGTGTTGTTGCTACTAGGGAGAAAACAACATTCATATGCTCAAGGGCATATGCTTTGTTTACATTACACACTTTGCTTAATGCAATTTTCTGTTGTTCGCAACTTAATACTTCTAGGGTGTTCGGATTGATATCCCCGGGGGTTGATTATTAGTCATAGATGCAGTTGGATGGCGGTCTATGTATTTTGTTGTAATGCCCAGAGTAAATCTCATAGTGATCTTCTTGACATATCACGTTTATCTTTATTCTATCAATTGCCCAACTGTAATTTGTTTACCCAGCATGTGTTATTTTATCTATGGAGAGACACCACTAGTGAACTGTGGACCCCGGTCCTATTTACATCATATTGCTATCACCTGTTTACTTTACTCGTACTGTTTACTTTACTCGCATACTATATTGTTTTCCACTCGATACGCTCATAACCTTTGTTTCAAGCAAACCGGTGAGATTGACAACCTCATCGCAAGTTGGGAACAAAGTACTTGGTTGTGTTGTGTGCAGGTTCCGCGTTGCTACTGGCTGAAGACGAGTCAACAAGTATCGTTAACGGCGCCCTTGTTGGAGTGTTTTTTTTAAACAGAAGGCACAAGTGCCCGGCCTTGAATTAACAAAGCCACCAACGGCCAAAAGATACAAGAATGCTGAAACAGCTTACAACACCCAACACCACAGCAAACAGAAGATAAACAAGAAACTAGCTGAAGTCTTGAATCCCTCGAACGCGAGCAGATCACCAGGGAACGACGAAGGGGGAGCAATGAAGAAGCGCCAGACGAGCAATGGTTGGCACCCGTCTGCACCAGAAACAAGCGGTCACCGGCAGTACTCTTCCATGGCCGGAGAGGGTCCCTACCCCCTCGCCCTGGCTCGAAAGGGCGCCGAACCGCCGGCCATGGAAATGCTCCCCTTGAGCAAAAGCACAAAGCATGGACCAAACCATGGCCTGGGGCCAGAAGAGAGCCCAAACACGCGCACCTCGAGCTCACCCTGCAAGTCCTTGTCGCCCACCGTGGGATCGCCCACGCCGAGCCGAAGCCGCCGCCTAAGTCGAAGAAGAAGAAGCACACGCCGAGCAACCAGCCACCCCGCACAACACCCGCAACCACACTCCCCGGTCAGTCCCAACAACAGCGCCTCCAAGGAGGTCACGACGCCCATGGCGCCGCCACCGCCCATGGCGCCGCCGCCGCCCAACAAAGTTAGGGTTTTCACCCCGGGAGCGCAACCAGGAGAGGGGTGGTGAGAAGAGAGAACCTCGACGTCGCCACCAAGGGAAAAATGGCGCCACGCGGGCGTCACCGACGTCGGAGCCAAGCAGCAGAAGGATTTCTCCCGGCCTCCCTTCGCAACCATCTTCACCGCAGCCAGGCCGGAATCCGGCGGCCCAAGGCCCGCAAGATCCGAAACCGGCGTGGTGGAAAGGGGAAGGCGGCGGAGGCACAGCAGCCCGGAGCAGCCCCACCCTGCGACCAAAGACCGCCGACACCTCGCCGCCCGCGCGGCCGAGGTACCGGAATCGCATCCGCGCCGAACCGCTTGCCGTCGAAGCCGGTGACGCCTCACCGAGCGAGGCCGCCGCCTCGCAGCCCAGAGCCCCCTCTCAGGGAGCCGCCGGACAGGCCCACCCGAGCCAACAGCCGACAGGACCAGCCGTCGGTGGGGCGCCCGTCGAGCCGCCGCCAAGGGCAAGGCGAACCCGCCGCTGAGATCCTCCACCTAGCCACCACGGGGGGGGGCGAGAGCTCAGATCCCCACCGCCCCCTTCACCGGCGTCGCGGGCTTAGCCCGGCGGCGTCTCTGGGGGCGGCAGAGAGGAGGGGAAGGAGGAGAGGGGGGTGGCGGCGGCGCGATCTAGGGTTCGCCTCCTCGGTCGCCAGGAGGGGGCGACGCGAGGAGAGCGAAAACCTAATGACAAGATTTTCCCTCTTGTTGGAGTGTTACTAAGCCAGTCCGCATCACCTTCAGTCATCATTGTCTCTCCTCTCCTGTTTGATAAACCTTGGTTTCTTAAACTGAGGGAAAACTTGCTGCTACACTCATCATACCTTCCTCTTGGGGTTCCCAACGGGCTGGTTATTCACCACGCACAAGGACAGTCTGCTCCCACGTCAACTATACACCACCACACGTAGCAGCCACTTTTCTGGCGCCGTTGCCGGGGAGGAGAGAAGACTTCTGCGAGGGGAGTTCTTCGCACACACATTCTTTACTTTGTTATTGTTTTGCTTTACTTTATTTATTTTACCTGCATTGCTTTTTATCAAAAACCCAAAAAAATTAGAATCCTTGGTAGTTGTTATTTCTTTACTTTAGTTTATCATGTTGATCCCTAAGTATGTTCTGGAGGACCTCTCAGTAGGTAGTGGTTCTATTATTGGCAAAAGTAACATTGAGGAGTTCTTTAATCACATTAGTATGCATGAGGAAGATGAGGAAAAGTCTTGGGTTGAGCTTGCTCCTAGTATTGAAGTTGCTTCTGTTATATTAATTGACATGTTGGAAACTAGGTTTGCTAGTCTTAATCCTTTTATGCAATACATGTTCCTTAAGCTTCATGAAATAGAGGATCCTGAAAAGAAAGCTTTTATCTTGGAAACTTTGCGCCTAGAATTTAAGGATGTCGTTATTGAAGCTAGGAAAGTTCTTAAACATTTTAATAAACTCGGTTCACCTATAAAGGTTATTGATACTAATGATGAGGAGACCGAAATACCTATACCTTGCAAGCTTTTGGGATTGAATGATGCTTTCGAAAACAATTTTGCCTGGATCTGTCCTAAAAATCTTTTTGATGAGAATAGTGTACCAAAGCATGATCACAAAGGGTCTTCAAAAACTTATGTGGATGAAATACAATGCCTTATTGACAAGACCTCTTCTGTTGATCTTAATGCTTCATCTCTTGATATTACTTGATTCGCAATTTTCTGCGCCTAGCTCAAAGGCGTTAAAGAAAAGCACTCTTGGGAGATAACCCAATGTTTTCTTTTCAGTACTTTTTCTTTTATTTGAGTCTTGGAAGTCATTACTACTGTAATGACCGCTCCTTATCTTGTTTATTTCGTTTTTGTGCCAAGAGAAGCCTCTAATTTGAGTGAGGTAAAGATTTGGGGATGTTGCTGTCCTGAAACTGTTTTCGGTGCTGCACCATAAAAATTCGTGAAAATTCTCTGTTTATCTTTTGGACCTGCGATTTCTTGTGCATATGCCCCAGATTATATCCAAACTTTTCTTAGTTGAATACTTTTTGATTTGAGCAACATAAAATCCCTCAAAAATTCGACCATTGTCAGCTGTTCAGTTTTGACAGATTTCTGCCAATATTTGTGTTTGCCACTTTATCGCTTTCTTTTGAGTTCTTTTGATCACGGAACTTTTGGGGAGGTTGCTACAGTAGTATATACTATATATGTGGTGGTTTTGAGTTAAAACCTGAAGCAAATAGAGGATTGATTATATGTTATGCTTGCACTAATGTTGCTAATAGATTTGTGTTTAGTTTTGTATGAAGGAAGTTTTCAAGTGTAGGGATTGGAGAATGATGAGATGAGTTAAAGAATGGACAAAAGCTCAAGCTTGGGGATGCCCATGCAACACCCCAAGAAATATCCAAGAAGTACAAGCGTCAAAGCTTGGGGATGCCCCCGAGGCACCCCTTCTTCATCGGCAAAAATCAGGTCACCTTTCAAAACACTATATTTTTATTGCTTCATGCACTATGTGTTTTTCTTGGAGCGTCAGTTGTTTTAGTTTTCTTAGTTAGTTTAGTTTGTTTGTTTGCTGCAATAAATGGTTGGACCCCAACAAATTTCTTTTGGAGAAGTTGCCTTGTTTTCATTTGCGAAGAACGCTCGTTGATTTAATAAGAGTGAAAACGGAGTTGTTCTTGCGTTCTTCTTTTTCTGCTACTGCTTTGGTTTTTGTTTTCGCCTTGATTTGTATTCAGACCTTGTCATATCTTTTCATCAAGGTGTATTTTTGCCTCTGATCTTTATTGGTTTTCATCAAAAGAGGTGTCTTTAAAAATTTCAAATGGTGTTGGAAAAGAGAAAAAGCTTTGTGCAAAATAATGGTACAAGAAGCAGCTTGTGTAGACTGCGGCTTAGGCTTTTTCATGTCATGCTTGATGTCTTTTTGATAGTATGCTTAGTGGTTTTGCTGTAGCATGACTTGTCTCAAATAACTGAGATTGCTTAATGAGCCTTTGAAAAAATCATGCGTTGTTTTTATTGTATGAAAGCATTATTTTGGTTTTCTCCTTGATGCTTTATTTGGGTTGACTTGGCGCATGCTCACACATGTTAGACTCTTACAAAGTCGCCAATAGCCTTCATGATCATTTAGTTTTTGACTTTTGATGCCATCTTATGCTTCTTTTAATGTCGCTTTGCATGATTATGGCCATTACAGCTCTCTTAGTTGGTCGCTCCCAGTCTTTTGCTAGCCCTCACCTTGTACTGAGTATGAGCTCTACTCGTGCATCCAACTCCTAAAAGCCAAAGTTTTCCAAAGTGTCCACCATACATACCTACTAGCAATTTGCTATTCCAAGTAAATTTGACTTGCTTTTATTTTCTCTTCAAATTAAACTCTTACCAGTGTTATGCGAAATTCGGTTAGTAAAGCTCTCATGAACCGGAAGGCACACTTTACCTTTTCCTATTCTTAAAAATTTGACATTGTGGTCTCTTATGTTGAGTTGTTATGCTTGCAAGTTGTAAGTTGGAGACTAGCCCAGCCATGCAGTCATGGGCAAGCTTTCAACATTGCACATCTTAATTGAGTTGATATCGTGATCTTTTGTTTATGGATGCCCGCGGTGTGAAATGAATTGGGAATCTTGTAGGGATCATGGAGTTTGTATATGTGTTAGGGAAATGCCGGGCCGCCAATCTAAGCCATGCATAATTCATGGTGGAAATTTGCAGCATACCCATGGTGAACATTCGACGACGCATCTCACAATAAAAAGCTAAACAATATAGCAAATAAAAGAGATGTCGAGGTGTTCATTGTATGCTTGTCCTGTCATTTTGGTGTGGGCTTGTTCCATGTCATCGGGCACGGAGGTACCCCATTGGCGGTTCTCAATGATATGCATATACTTACAATGACAAGAGCCTTGCTTGGGACTCTAAGTAAAGTAGCATGAGGTTTGGGTACTCGTATTCACGGGGCACGAGGTTTTCAACTTATGATTTGTCAAGCATATGCATCATAATTGTTCTCGCATTAACTTTAACCATTCAAGATGCTTATGATGGGGGCAATGAGAGCTCAAAGCCGGTAAGTACCATAATTTTTGAAGGTTATAAAACTTGCAATCACTGCTTCCCTCTGCGAAGGGCCTTTCTTTTACTTTTATGTTGAGTCACCACCTTCTTTCTTTATGCACCATTAAGAGAGCATAGTTGTCATTCTTAGTGTGATATGCATTGTCCCAAAGTTCATTGATTGATTCATATTGTTGGTTTCACTTGTTCTTAAATTATTTGTATCTAGTCGCCCTCTTAAACTTGAAGGTGTCCTATGCATTTATGTTTTGCTCTCTTTGAAGGACAAGCTGAAAACCATTTGTATGTTTTTCCTTATGATTTGAACACACGTTTGACTTTTATTGTTTCATTTTCATGATCTTTTGTTTGTGTTCATTTGCATGTTTACAACATGGTTGCTAAGTTCTTATTGTCATGATTATATCTTCATGCCCATGTTTTAAGTTCTATTGATCCCAGCTCACCAATGCTTACATATATGATTTTTTTTTACACCTTTACCGTAGGGGAAACCCCTACGGTGTCAATTTTTTATATATATGGAAGGAAAACAATATTTACAACATTAACCGAAAGGAGTAGAGCAAGGAAAAAAGAGAAAAAAAATAAAAGAAAAGAATAAGAAAAAGGAAGAGGAAGTACATCAGGGGGGCAAGAAGTGAAAGAGATACATGTGGAGCTAAGTTAAGGTAGTCAGCAACCAATCAATAAGATCTTGAACTAAGGTTGCCTTTACCCTATATTGGTGAAGCAAGATATCATTGTGAAATTTTACTTTCCATCGATTTACAGAAACAACCTCTCCTTGAAAAATCCATTCATTCCTCACCTTCCAAATATTCCAAGCTGCACAAGCAAGAGTTTCCATGAAGCAAGGGCCAGCAAAGTTGTTCTTAGCGGCTAGGATGCGATCAGGAACCTGTAAGGCCATATTCCACTGAATTCCAATAGTGGCCCAGCAACTTTGAGAGAAGGGACACTCAAAGAATAAGTGGTCTCGAGTCTCTGTCAAGTGGCTGTGACACAAAACACATTCTAGAGAAGAGTCAATATGCCAATGTTTTCTGTCTATCAAGTCCCTAGTATTCAATCTATCATGGTGAAGCAGCCACGCGAAGACTTTCAACTTTGGGAGCATTTTCGACTTCCAGATCGCTTTGGCAAGGGGATCCGAAGGCAGGCCAGCAAAAAGAAATTTGTAAAATTTTGAAGGCGCATAATTCATACCTCCCCACACAAAAGATCTCTGGTCCAACGAATTTTGCTGAAACGGTATGGCTTGAAGAATGTCTGTTATCTCTTGGAGTTCACTGTAAGCTTCAATTGATAGTGGAAGAACAAAATGAGTGAAGAGATTTTCAGACCCATGCAAAGCCGCGACTGAGGTGTCTTCATCCATAGCAAAAGAGAATAGTCTCGGAAATTTGTCGCATAACAACTGCCCCTCAACCCAGAAGTCTTTCCAAAACAGAACCGAAGAACCATCACCTATTGAGACCTTGGTAACAGCTCGGTAATCATCTACCAAACTGAAGATATCTCTCCACCAAAAGGATCCTCTCTTAGATTTTGCGTGTGGAACAGAGTTCCCATATAGAGACCAGATTAGCTTAACCCACGGCGTGTCAGCTTTCATGTAGAATTTGTGGAGCTGCTTCAAGAGTAGAGCTTTGTTTTGTAATTCAAGGTTTAAAACTCCAAGCCCACCTTTATCTTTCGGTTTGCATACCATAGACCAAGCTGCTAGTGAATGGGTTTTAGGGTTTCCCTCCTCTTTGGCCCAGAGGCAATGTCTACTTGCCCTATCACAAATATTCAGTATAGTCTTCTGTACTTTTAGTGAGCACATGTAAAAATTAGGCAATGAAGAAAGTACAGAGTGAACAAACTGAAGTCTTCCTCCATAATTGAGAAATCTCGCACTTGCATTAAGCCGTCTTTCCACCAGACTCACCAAAGGTGACATATCATGGATCGTTGGTTTAGTAGTACCAAGTGGCAGACCAAGATAGGTAAAAGGAAGCACGCCCACAGAGCAACCCAATATCGACGCCATCTCATGAAGCTTGATCTCAGAAATGTTGATTGGCATCATGGCAGATTTGGCATAGTTGACTCTTAGACCAGTAGCGAGAGCAAAGGATTCCAGTAAAACCTTGAGCGCTTCTAATTGAACAAGGCAAGCTTGCATAATAACCAGGGTATCATCCGCGTATTGGATGATTGGAAAATCTGTATCTGGGATAGGCAGCGGAGCCTGAAAGATGCCTTGCTGAAACAGCTTATTCACCATACATTGGAGCAGTTCAGCCACGCTAACAAATAGGATCGGCGAGAGGGGGTCCCCTTGACGAACACCACGCTTGCACGCAAATTTCTTCCCTGGTACCCCATTGAGTAAGACAGAAGAAGTACCTATACACATGATCATTGACATCCAATGCAACCATTTCTCATCATAACCCTGACAGGCCAACACCTTCATAATAGCAGAATGCTCCACCGTATCAAATGCCTTTGCAAAGTCCAATTTGATGATAATCACCTCTCTACCAGACTGTTTGCACTGATGTAGATATTCATAAGCCCATCCAACACAGTCTTGGATATTCCTTGTTTTGAGGAAACCATATTGATTCACATGAACAAGCTCCAGAATTCTATTCTGCAGTCGATCAGCTAGAAGCTTTGTGATTAATTTTAGGCAGATATTTAACAGGGAAATTGGGCAATAGTCATTAGCACTTGCTGGAGAAGAGATTTTTGGGATAAGCGTGATAAATGAGTCGTTGATGCTTTGAAGATTAACCGTTCCTTCCCAAAACTCCTGACATAGCCGATAAAAATCATATTTGATTACTGGCCAACAAATTTTGAGGAAGAGACCAGAGAATCCATCTGGCCCTGGAGATTTATCCGAGGGCATTCTAGCCACCACCTCATCAATCTCCTTATGAGTAAATGGGACAGTAAGAGAACTCAAATCAGATGGAGAGAAAAATTGCGAGAAATCAAATTCATCTGAAGTTGGCAGGGAAATTCCCAATCTATCTTTGAATGACTGCCACAATAAACCAGCCTTTTCATGATGTTCTGAGACCACTGAACCATCCGGCCGTTGCAGGGTGGTGATTGCATTTTTTCTGTACCTTATGGTCGCCATAGAGTGAAAAAAGGATGTGTTCTCATCTCCCAGCTTCGCCCAATGAGCAGTGTAGCGTTTGCGCCAATATTCCTGCTTACATAGTAAGAGGTGGTTCAGTTTCCTTTTAACAATGATTCGGAAATTCCATTCAGTCAAGTGAAGTGGCCTCAACTCCTCGATATCATCCAGTCTCAAGATAACAGAATTATAGTTATCAATAATTCCCTGAAGAACAGAGAAACTAGTGCTCCACTGTTTCAAGCCCTTACGAAGCCTTTTGAATTTAGCTGACAGACATTTAGCACTATCACCTGGGCAATGAGCTTCCCATAACGATTTCACTTTATCAATAAATCCCGGTAGTCTGATCCAGTAATTTTCAAAGCGAAACACTTTAGCTTTTGGGATAGAGGTGCCAATGGAAATTACACATGGCACATGATCCGAGGTCGGACGCGCCAAAGGGTGAACAACCGAATTTGGGAAGTTAATTGTCCAAGCAAAGGATGTAAAGAACCAATCCAATTGGACAAGAAGAGGGACCTCCTGCATATTGCTCCACGTATACGATCTACCTTTAATAGGAAGTTCAATCAAGCCCAGATAGCTTATAATTTCATTAAATGTGGCAATATCGGTGAAGTTAGCACCTAGTTGGTTTCGGCTCTCAGCAAATCGATAGAAGTTAAAATCACCAAGCAGAATCCAATTAGCCTCATCCGGAATATCTAGATGAAAAAGCCAAGCCACAAAATTTTCCCTCTCTATTCCATCACAAGGGCCATACACATTCACCAACACAAAATTTTCTGCAGAAATCACAGAAGTGAATGATATGGCAATACCAAAGCTCTCCTCAAGAATAATGTGACCATCAAAGTTTTTGCTAATCCAGAGGACAATAAGTCCCCCTGAAGCCCCATCAGAAGGTATATATGCAAATTTATCAAATCTTTTGGGGGCAAACTTTTTAATGAAACTGACATCAAAGGACATCCTCTTAGTTTCCTGCAGACATATAATTGAAGCATTGCTTTCTTCAATTTTGTTACGCAGATGGGGCCATTTATCAGCACTATTAATACCACGGATATTCCAACATAAAATATGCCACACACGGTTCACATTACCAGATGAAAACAGGTTCAGACTTGGGGTGTTCAATACTGATGACATATACGTCAATTACAGCAAGCACACACAATATAAAATATATAAGATAAATTGCCTTCAGCAATTACTCTTCACGGCCCTGGCGCAGCTGCTCTTCGGTCAGTTCTTCAGGAGGAATCTGACAGAGCTCCACCCCAATGCGCTGCATCTCTGAAATCTGAAGGACTTCAGGAACCTGAGCTTTCTTCACCTTGGACTTCTTGCGGAGCGAAGGACCATCAGGCAGAGACAAAGGCACATAGCCATCTTTGTTATTACGAGTGCACCTCTTCACCTCAGAGACTACTTTGGGAGTATCAGTCTTGCGTGGGCGGCCACGAGGACGAGGCTGCAGTTTCAGAGAATTCAGAGAAGAGACCTCCTCACCTGCATCGACTGAAGATGAGAGCCCAGAGGAAAAGGAGCCCAACCCAGTGAAGGAGCCCATATCAGAAGTGGACAGATCCACCTGGGTAGCAACCCATATCAGATTTCCCGACAAGTCCAACTCAAAAAAGCCCAAGTTAACATCACACTGATTTTTGGCGGGAAAGAAGAACTGTTTCATTAAGCTTATCATAGCCAAGTCCAGCACTGAATTAGTAAACAGCAGACGATGAAGAGTAGCAAAGAATAAACACTTGTCAAAGAAATCCACCTGCACTCCATCAAAAGCAACATCATCTGCATTTACCCCATTAGCTTTGCACTCAATCAGAAGAGGAGGAAGACCATAAATTCTCCTCTGAAGAAAATAGAACAGTGCTTGGAACTTGCTAGCATCAAGGATCAGAGTATCAGAGAGAATCACACTATGCACCTCCAACTGCTCCCTATGCATCCCAAATCCTATCCCCTGACTATCCACTTCTGAAATGGCCAAGTCCCCCAAAGGCACAAAGGCTAGGAGGCCACCAGCCCTGCCATTCACCAGGTTATCTGCAGCTGCTACAATATCCGAAAGTTCTCCTTCAGATTTAGAGACAGGAGACCAGGTAGCAGGATCCTCAGAATCATTATGCTCCGGCAGAACACCATCCATCATCGACCCTCCTTCATAACCAGTCAGAGATCTGAGACTAATACCATGGTAGTCCGGAGCCACCTGTGGCCACTCATCCCAACCATTGTTCTGTTCAAGTGGAGGCGGCATCGCCGCTTCCCAAGGATTCGCTGCATTCTGCTGCTGCCAAATCTGCACATCAAGATGGTGCTGTTGCATTTCAGAGAGGAAAGGCAGCGCATACGGATGTGGAGTCACATTCAGTGGTGGGACTGGATCCTCATCACCAAGATTTTCAGGTTGCATTGATCTCCCATTAAGCAAATAAATGGGCACAGACCATGATCTACCAGCAGTACCAAACAGACTAGCAGCACGAGTCACAACAAGACTAAATGGCATCAGACGCACCAGCTTGATAGCTACCTTCACCAATACACGAGTCTTATTAACTCTAGGGTTATGCCAGTGCATCAATTGACCAAAACATGAAACCGCTTTGTTCACATAGTATTGAGTCTGGTAGTCTAAAGGAAAATTTAGCATCAACACCCAAGCTTCACTCTCAAAAATAGGAGATCTCATGTTTAAGCCCTCATCGTGCCTAATCAGGGAAAAGGTAGCATTCTCATCATCCTCATCATCAAGGGCATGCAGACTATGATCAACCAACTGATCTCTAATCACAGAGGAGGAAAAGCTAACTAAACCAACACCAAGACCCGACACACTTGCATAATCCACGGGGGCTTGGTGGTCTTGAGCAAGGATAGCACAGATTTTTGCAAGCATGGCCTCTTTATCAACATCAAGGATCTCAGTACTAACCGTGATGATAGCAAACTCCTCATGCTGCAGGGGCGGATCACTGACCACCACCAAGTTCCTCTGCAGGCGATCCGGCGGACTGGCTTCAATGGAGACCGGTCCAGGCAGAAAACGAAATGGCAGGACAGGGTAGTTTGCCATGGCGGCGGAGGGTGGCGGAGGCTGAGGGGTGGGAGAGGGAGAAGAATCTGGCAGGGGAGGGAAAGTCTGAGGGGGGATAGGCGGGGCAACCGACGTTAAAGGAAGAAAAGGATCAGAAACAATCAGGGACCGAGGAGACGAAACGGCAGCAGAATCAGCTGTCTTAACCGCGTGATTTGTTTCCTTTCTAACCCAAACCTTTGTCTGCAAGCATCTAAAACCAGAATGGCCCAAACCTTTGCAAGAGAAACACTGCAATTTGGGACAAGATTCGGCCTTGTGGCCCAACTGACGGCAAAGAGAACAAAGTGGATTAACCAGACAATTTTTTGCCGCATGACCCCAACCGAAACAGCCCAGACATTTAATATCATTAGTACAATTCCACCTTTTATGACCCAATTCCAGACAGCGGAAGCAACAACCCATTGGGCCAGACAAGGATTTGTCACCAAAGAAATCCAACAGACCAACTTGACTCCCCAACGATTGTCCATTCAAACTCTGTGGGCAATTACGAGCCACATGATCTCTCTCTGAGCAGATATGGCATTTGCCAATCAGGTCATAAATCTTTTCTATATTAGGGAGACCGAATAAATTTAGAGTTTTTGAAATTTCATGTTCCGGGTAGTTAGCATCCCTCAAATCAAGCACCTTTTCTAGAAGGTCCACATTAAACGGAGAATAATTACAATTGCCCCAAAAATTACTCCCCACAAATCTTGGCTTCAGAAACGGATCATTTGAATGGTTCTCCAGCATCTTCGATGATGAACAACGAATGGATCCACAAAAGAAGCCATTAGAGGAAAAGTTAGATTTTTGAGTCGAGGAAGAAGCTGAATTGTCCTCAAATAACATTTTTCCTTTGAAGGGATTGAGAACCTTATTGAAAATTGACTTACTCGTGAATCCAAACTTTGAAAGTTCTTTGCTAGAAGAAGATGGATCCGCAGCAGCACTAGCACGTAACACTGAGAGGTTTGGGTTCAAATTGGTGGCACTTCTCTGTGAAACTTCCAGATTCTCTTCAGATGAGAACCAACCCTTCTCCAAATCAAACACAAAACCCAAAGCAGCTGGGAGATCACCATGACCACGATACAGAGAAAAGTGACAAATAAAATCTGGGAAAACCCTGTCCTTCAGACCATAGATAAAATGTCCAACTTTGTTTGAGGCCACCGAAAATCTGAACCTACGATCGCTCAGTTGAAAAACTTTGAAACCCACACGATCTCCCCCAATGCAACATTGCAGGGCTAAACCCACATTATCAGCCACTAGGGGAAAAGAGGCAGAGGAGAAAGCGGCCACCAGGAAGAATTCCTTTGACCGCGAGGAGGGAGAGAAGTGAACCGAAGTTCCAAAACGGCGACGCACCTGAGCCGCGACCGCAAGGCCGGGTGAGAAATCCCAATGCAGGAGACCTTCCATGATCCTCTAGAATCTAGATCCATGGCCGGCGGTGAGGTGGTGAGGGAGGGCGAGGGGAGGGTGGGAGAGAGCCATTCTTCCCTGTGCTTACATATATGATCAAGATTGTGTAGGTGCATGTCACCTCAAAAATTATTCTTTTGTTATCACTTACCTACTCGAGGACGAGCAGGAGTTAAGCTTGGGGATGCTTGATACGTCTCAAACGTATCTATAATTTTTGATGCTCCATGCTTGTTTTTACACCATTTGCATATTGTTTCGTTACACTTAGTGGCATTTTTATGCATTTTCCGGAACTAACCTATTAACGAAGTGCCACAGTGTCAGTTCCCTGTTTTCTGCTGTTTTTGTGTTTCAGAGTGATACACAGGAAATATTCTCGGAATTGGACGAAACAAGTTCCTGAAGGCTTATTTTACCCGGAAGCTTCCAGAGATCCGAAGAGAAGTAGGAGGGGGGCCACCAGGGCCCCACACACAGGGGCGGCGCGGCCAGCCCCTGGCCCGCGCCACCCCCGTGTGAGGGCGCCTGGCCCCTCCTCTGACGACGTCCCTTCGCCTATAAATACCCCCCGACGAGAAAAACCTAAGGGCCCGATCAGTTTTCCAGAACACATCGCAATCCGCCGCCGCCGTCGACCCGAAGATCGGGAGGGTCCAGAAGCTCTTCCCGGCACCCTGCCGGAGAGGGGAATCACCACCGGAGGTCTTCTTCATCGCCATGCTTGCCTCCGGAGCGATGAGTGAGTAGTCTACCTTGGACTATGGGTCCATAGCAGTAGCTAGATGGTTGTCTTCTCCACTATGTGCTTCATGTTTAGATCTCATGAGCTGCCTTACATGATTGAGATCACCGTTATGTAATTCTACATGTTTGGTTTGTAGGGATCCGATGAATATTGGTGTTTATGATTAAGTTGCTGTACTGAATTATATCTTTTGTTATCTCTATGTTGTTTATGATCTTGCATGCTTTCCGTTGTTAGTAGCTATCTTGGCCGAGTAGTTGCTAGTGACTCCAAGAGGGGGTATTTATGCTCGATAGTGGGTTCATGCCTCTATTTCACCTGGGGGAGTGACATAAACCTCTAAGGTGGTAGATGTGCTGTTGCTACTAGGGAGAAAACAACATTCATATGCTCAAGGGCATATGCTTTGTTTACATTACACACTTTGCTTAATGCAATTATCTGTTGTTCGCAACTTAATACTTCTAGGGTGTTCGGATTGATATCCCCGGGGGTTGATTATTAGTCATAGATGCAGTTGGATGGCGGTCTATGTATTTTGTTGTAATGCCCAGAGTAAATCTCATAGTGATCTTCTTGACATATCACATTTATCTTTATTCTATCAATTGCCCAACTGTAATTTGTTTACCCAGCATGTGTTATTTTATCTATGGAGAGACACCACTAGTGAACTGTGGACCCCGGTCCTATTTACATCATATTGCTATCACCTGTTTACTTTACTCGTACTGTTTACTTTACTCGCATACTATATTGTTTTCCACTCGATACGCTCATAACCTTTGTTTCAAGCAAACCGGTGAGATTGACAACCTCATCGCAAGTTGGGAACAAAGTACTTGGTTCTGTTGTGTGCAGGTTCCGCGTTGCTACTGGCTGAAGACGAGTCAACAAGTATCGTTAACGGTACCCTTGTTGGAGTGTTACTAAGCCAGTCCGCATCACCTTCAGTCTTCATTGTCTCTCCTCTCCTGTTCGATAAACCTTGGTTTCTTAAACTGAGGGAAAACTTGCTGCTACACTCATCATACCTTCCTCTTGGGGTTCCCAACGGGCTGGTTATTCACCACGCACAAGGACAGTCTGCTCCCACGTCAACTATACACCACCACACGTAGCACGGGGATATCATCCGAACACCCCATGAGTATTAAGTTGCGAACAACAGATAATTGCATTAAGCAAAGTGTGTAATGTAAACAAAGCATATGCCCTCGAGCATATGAATGTTATTTTCTCCCTAGTGGCAACAACACATCTACAACCTTGGAGGTTTCTGTCACTCACCCAGATTAAATAGAGGCATGAACCCAACTATCGAGCATAAATACCCCTCTTGGAGTCACTAGCAACTACTCGGCCAAGATAGCTACTAACAACGGAGAGCATGCAAGATCATAAACAACATAGAGATAACATAAGATATATTTCAGTATAGCAACTCAATCATAACACCAATATTCATCGGATCCCAACAAACACAACATGTAGAATTACATAACGGTGATCTCAATCATGTAGGGCAGCTCATGAGATCTAAACATGAAACACATGGTGGAGAAGACAACCATCTAGCTACTGCTATAGACCCATAGTCCAAGGTAGACTACTCACTCATCGCTCCGGAGGCAAGCATGGCGATGAAGAAGACCTCCGGTGGCGATTCTCCTCTCCGGCAGGGTGTCGGGAAGAGCTTCTGGACCCTCCTGATCTCGGGTCGATGACGGCGGTGGATCGCTATGTGTTTCTGGAAAACTGATCGGGTACTTAGGTTTTTCCCATCGGGGGGTCTTTATAGGCGAAGGGGCATCGTCAGAAGTGGACCGAGGTGGTCTCACACATAGGGGGCGCGGCCAGGGGCTGGGCCACGCCGCCCTGGTATGTGGGGCCCTCGTGGCCCCACTCTGTCTCCTCTTCGGTTCTGTGGAAGCTCCGGTAGATTTCTGGATGTTTGGCTTTTGTTTCGTCCAATTCCAAAAATATTTCCTGTGTAACTTTTCTGAAACACAAAAACAGCAGAAAATAGGGAACTGGCATTGTGGCGACTTGTTAATAGGTTAGTTCCGGAAAATGCATAAAAGTGCCACGAAGTGTAACAAAACATTAGGCAAATGGTGTAAAAACAAGCATGGAGCATTAAAAATTATAGATACGTTGGAGACGTATCACGCGCTCCGTTGTGTAGTTTCTCTCCGGACTAACATCCTCCCATCCACCTCCTCCATGGCCAATGGGCCATGCTTGGATGCATGTCCCAGAGCTTGGGGATGATTGCGTTTCCTGACTACGACGTGGGAGAGTGATTAGAGGGTAGAGCAAATAGGTGCCCTTTAGTGAAATAGGTGCGACGGCATCGGCGCCCGCAAGCGGGAGGGAGGAGGAGGGCCTGGAGGGGAAACGAGGAGGGAGCTAGGGAGGCGGGGAAGGCTAGCTGAGGTAATGACACTAAGGCGGCATCTTCTCCCGGCTAGGACACGGGCCTGGGGTCATTCACTCATTGTGGAGCTTCGGCGACGATAACTGATACGTCTCCAACGTATCTATAATATTTGATGCTCCATGCTTGTTTTTACACCATTTGCCTATTTTTTCGTTACACTTAGTGGCACTTTTATGCATTTTCCGGAACTAACCTATTAACGAGTTGCCACAGTGCCAGTTCCCTGTTTTCTGCTGTTTTTGTGTTTCAGAGTGATACACAGGAAATATTCTCGGAATTGGACGAAACCACATCCTGAAGTCTTATTTTACCCGGAAGCTTCCAGAGATCCGAAGAGGAGTAGGAGGGGGGCCACCAGGGCCCCACACGCAGGGGCGGCGCGGCCAGCCCCCTGGCCGCATGGGGCCCACGTGAGGGCACTTGGCCCCTCCTCTGACATCGCCCCTTCGCCTATAAAGACCCCCCGACGGAAAAAACCTAAGTACCCGATCAATTTTCCAGAACACATCGCGATCCGCCGCCGCCGTCGACCCGAAGATCGGGAGGGTCCAGAAGCTCTTCCCGGCACCCTGCCGGAGAGGGGAATCGCCACCGGAGGTCTTCTTCATCGCCATGCTTACCTCCGGAGTGATGAGTGAGTAGTCTACCTTGGACTATGGGTCCATAGCAGTAGCTAGATGGTTGTCCTCTCCACCATGTGCTTCATGTTTAGATCTCATGAGCTGCCTTACATGATTGAGATCACCGTTATGTAATTCTACATGTTTGGTTTGTAGGGATCCGATGAATATTGGTGTTTATGATTAAGTTGCTGTACTGAATTATATCTTTTGTTATCTCTATGTTGTTTATGATCTTGCATGCTCTCCGTTGTTAGTAGCTATCTTGGCCGAGTAGTTGCTAGTGACTCCAAGAGGGGGTATTTATGCTCGATAGTGGGTTCATGCCTCTATTTCACCTGGGGGAGTGACAGAAACCTCTAAGGTGGTAGATGTGCTGTTGCTACTAGGGAGAAAACAACATTCATATGCTCAAGGGCATATGCTTTGTTTACATTACACACTTTGCTTAATGCAATTATCTGTTGTTCGCAACTTAATACTTCTAGGGTGTTCAGATTGATATCCCCGGGAGTGGATTATTAGTCATAGATGTAGTTGGATGGCGGTCAATGTATTTTGTTGTAATGCCCAGAGTAAATCTCATAGTGATCTTCTTGACATATCACGTTTATCTTTATTCTATCAATTGCCCAACTGTAATTTATTTACCCAGCATGTGTTATTTTATCTATGGAGAGACACCACTAGTGAACTGTGGACCCCGGTCCTATTTCCATCATATTGCTATCACCTGTTTACTTTACTCGTACTGTTTACTTTACTCGTACTGTTTTCCACTCGATACGCTCATAACCTTTGTTTCAAGCAAACCGGTGAGATTGACAACCTCATCGCAAGTTGGGAACAAAGTATTTGTTTGTGTGTGTGTAGGTTCCGCATCACCTTCAGTTGTCATTGTCTCTCCTCTCCTAATCGACATTAAACCTTGGTTTCTTAACTGAGGGAAAACTAGCTGCTATACTCATCATACCTTCCTCTTGGGGTTCCCAACGGGCTGGTTATCCACCACGCACAAGGACAGTCTGCTCCCATGTCAACCATACGCTAGCAGCCTCTTTTCTGGCGCCGTTGCCGGGGAGGAAGAGAAGGCTTCTGCGAGGGGAGTTTTTCGCACACACATTCTTTCCTTTGTTATTGTTTTGCTTTACTTTATTTTATTTTACCTGCATTGCTTTTTATCAAAAACCCAAAAAAATTAGAATCCTTGGTAGTTGTTTTTACTTATCTGCTTTTAGTTTAGTTAAAATGAGTAATCCTGAAGTAGAAGTTCGTAGTTTTAAGCAACAAGGGGGAGAAAGTTTAAAAGATGCTTGGTACCGTATTAACAATGCTCATCATAGGTGTACCAAAAAGCACTCTACCACGATCCTCCTTAGAAATTTTTATGTTGGTATATCCAGTTGGAATAGGTATGTTCTTGATACTCTTACAGGAGGTAATTTTCTGGGTACTCCCGCTGGAGAAGCATGCACTATAATTGAAAGTTTAGTGGGAATACCACCTATTCATGTTGCTAAAACCGAGACCACCTTGGAGGAGGTGGTAGAAAAGCTCAGCTCTTTAGAGAAAAGTTTGCCAAGTATCCTAGAAAATGCTAGCCGCGTTAGTGAATTAATAGAAAACATTGGTAAGAGAATTGCCATCTTAGAGGCTAGCACTACTCATGACAATCAAAACTTAAGGATTGGTAAACTAGAGGAGTCTATGGAAACTCTTAGCTTAATCTTCTCTTCTCTTAAATTTAAGAAAGAGAAAGTGTTTGTTGGAAAAGAGCAAAAATTTATGTATGTTCCCAAGGTTTCTGCGCTTAAATCTCAACATGTTCTTAAAATTGGTAAGACTCTTAGTTCCACTAAGGGTGACTTGCAGGTTGAATCATCTTCGGGAACCTTCAAAGAGCCTACTGAGGTAATTATCGCTTCATCACTTGATATTACTTGATTCGCAATTTTCTGCGCCTAGCTCAAAGGCGTTAAAGAAAAGCACTCTTCGGAGATAACCCAATATTTTCTTTTCAGTACTTTTTCCTTTATTTGAGTCTTGGAAGTCATTACTACTGTAATGACTGCTCCTTATCTTGTTTATTTCGTTTTGTGCCAAAAGAAGCCTCTAATTTGAGTGAGGTAAAGATTTGGGGATGTTGCTGTCCTGAAACTGTTTTTGGTGCTGCACCGTAAAAATTCGTATAAATTCTCTGTTTATCTTTTGGACCTGAAATTTCTTGTGCATATGCCCCAGGTTATATCCAAATTTTTGTTAGTTGAACACTTTTTTATTTGAGAAACAGAAAATCCCTCAAAAATTCGACCTTTGTCAGCTGTTCAGTTTTGACAGATTTCTGCCAGTATTTGTGTTTGCCACTTTATCGCTTTCTTTTGAGTTCTTTTGATCACGGAACTTTTGGGGAGGTTGCTACAGTAGTATCTACTATATATGTGGTAGTTTTGAGTTGAAACCTGAAGCAAATAGAGGATTGATTATATGTTATGCTTGCAATAATGTTGCTAATAGAATTGTGTTTAGTTTTGTACGAAGGAAGTTTTCAAGTGTAGGGATTGGAGAATGATGAGATGAGTTGAAGAATGGACAAAAGCTCAAGCTTGGGGATGCCCATGCATCACCCAAAGAAATATCCAAGAAGTACAAGCGTCAAAGCTTGGGGATGCCCCCGAGGCACCCCTTCTTCATCGGCAAAAATCAGGTCACCTTTCAAAACACTATATTTTTATTGCTTCATGCACTATGTGTTTTTCTTGGAGCCTCAGTTGTTTTAGTTTTCTTAGTTAGTTTAGTTTGTTTGTTTGCTGCAATAAATGGTTGGACCCCAACAAATTTCTTTTGGAGGAGATGTACTCGTTTTCATTTGCCAAGAACGCTCTAGTTTTCACTCTTATTAAAAATCGAGTGTTCTTCTTTTTCTGCTACTGCTTTTGGTTTTCGTTTTCGCCTTGATTTGCATTCAGACCTTGTCATATCTTTTCATAAAGGTGTATTTTTGCCTCTGATCTTTATTGGTTTTCATCAAAAGAGGTGTCTTTAAAAATTTCAAATGGTGTTGGAAAAGAGAAAAAGCTTTGTGCAAAATAGTGGTACAAGAAGGAGCTTGTGTAGACTGTGGCTTAGGCTTTTTCATGTCATGCTTGATGTCTTTTTGATAGTATGCTTAGTGGTTTTGCTGTAGCATGACTTGTCTCAAATAACTGAGATTGCTTAATGAGCCTTTGAAAAAATCATGCGTTGTTTTTATTGTATGGAAGCATTATTTTGGTTTTCTCCTTGATGCTTTATTTGGGTTGACTTGGCGCATGCTCACACATGTTAGACTCTTACAAAGTCACCAATAGCCTTCATGATCATTTAGTTTTTGACTTTTGATGCCATCTTATGCTTCTTTTAATGTCGCTTTGTCGCTTTGCATGATTATGGCCATTACTGCTCTCTTAGTTGGTCGCTCCCAGTCTTTTGCTAGCCCTCGCCTTGTACTGAGTATGAGCTCTACTCGTGCATCCAACTCCTAAAAGCCAAAGTTTTCCAAAGTGTCCACCATACATACCTACTAGCAATTTGCTATTCCAAGTAAATTTGACTTGTATTTATTTTCTCTTCAAATTAAACTCTTACCAGTGTTATGCGAAATTCGGTTAGTAAAGCTCTCACGAACCGGAAGGCACACTTTACTTTTTCCTGTTCTTAAAAATTTGACATTGTGATCTATTATGTTGAGTTGTTATGCTTGCAAGTTGTAAGTTGGATTCTAGCCCAGCCATGCTGTCATGGGGCAAGCTTTCAACATTGCACTTCTTATTTGAGTTGATATCGTGATCTTTTGTCTATGGATGCCCGCGGTGTGAAATGAATTGGGAATCTTGTGGGGATCATGGAGTTTGTATATGTGTTAGGGAAACGCCGGGCCGCCAATCTAAGCCATGCATAATTCATGGTGGAAATTTGCAGCATACCCATGGTGAACATTCGACGACGCATCTCACAATAAAAAGCTAAACAAAAGGCAAATAAAAGAGATGTCGAGGTGTTCATTGTCTGCTTGTCCTGTCATTTTGGTGTGGGCTTGTTCCATGTCATCGGGCACGGAGGTACCCCATTGGCGGTTTTCAATGATATGCATATACTTACAATGACAAGAGCCTTGCTTGGGACTCTAAGTAAAGTAGCATGAGGTTTGGGTACTCGTATTCACGGGGCACGAGGTTTTCAACTTATGATTTGTCAAGCATATGCATCATAATTGTTCTCGCATTAACTTTAACCATTCAAGATGCTTATGATGGGAGAGCTCAAAGCCGGTAAGTACCATAATTTTTGAAGGTTATAAAACTTGCAATCACTGCTTCCCTCTGCGAAGGGCGTTTCTTTTACTTTTATGTTGAGTCACCACCTTCTTTCTTTATGCACCATTAAGAGAGCATAGTTGTCATTCTTAGTGTGATATGCATTGTCCCAAAGTTCATTGATTGATTCATATTGTTGGTTTCACTTGTTCTTAAATTATTTGTATCTAGTCGCCCTCTTAAACTTGAAGGTGTCCTATGCATTTATGTTTTGCTCTCTTTGAAGGACAAGCTGAAAACCATTTGTATGTTTTTCCTTATGATTTGAACACACGTTTGACTTTCATTGTTTCATTTTCATGATCTTTTGTTTGTGTTCATTTGCATGTTTACAACATGGTTGCTAAGTTTCTATTGTCATGATTATATCTTCATGCCCATGTTTTAAGTTCTTATGATCCCAGCTCACCAATGCTTACATATATGATCAAGATTGTGTAGGTGCATGTCACCTCAAAAATTATCCTTTTGTTATCACTTACCTACTCGAGGACGAGCAGGAGTTAAGCTTGGGGATGCTTGATACGTCTCCAACGTATCTATAATTTTTGATGCTCCATGCTTGTTTTTACACCATTTGCCTATTGTTTCGTTACACTTAGTGGCACTTTTATGCATTTTCCGGAACTAACCTATTAACGAGTTGCCACAGTGCCAGTTCCCTGTTTTCTGCTGTTTTTATGTTTCAGAGTGATACACAGGAAATATTCTCGGAATTGGACGAAACCACATCCTGAAGTCTTATTTTACCCGGAAGCTTCCAGAGATCCGAAGAGGAGTAGGAGGGGGGCCACCAGGGCCCCACACGCAGGGGCGGCGCGGCCAGCCCCCTGGCCGCGTGGGGCCTGCGTGAGGGCACCTGGCCCCTCCTCTGACATCGCCCCTTCGCCTATAAAGACCCCCCGACGGAAAAAACCTAACTACCCGATCAATTTTCCAGAACACATCGCGATCCGCCGCCGCCGTCGACCCGAAGATCGGGAGGGTCCAGAAGCTCTTCCCGGCACCCTGCCGGAGAGGGGAATCACCACCAGAGGTCTTCTTCATCGCCATGCTTGCATCCGGAGCAATGAGTGAGTAGTCTACCTTGGACTATGGGTCCATAGCAGTAGCTAGATGGTTGTCCTCCCCACCATGTGCTTCATGTTTAGATCTCATGAGCTGCCTTACATGATTGAGATCACCGTTATGTAATTCTACATGTTTGGTTTGTTGGGATCCGATGAATATTGGTGTTTATGATTAAGTTGCTGTACTGAATTATATATTTTGTTATCTCTATATTGTTTATGATCTTGCATGCTCTCCGTTGTTAGTAGCTATCTTGGCCGATTAGTTGCTAGTGACTCCAAGAGGGGGTATTTATGCTCGATAGTGGGTTCATGCCTCTATTTCACCTGGGGGAGTGACAGAAACCTCTAAGGTGGTAGATGTGCTGTTGCTACTAGGGAGAAAACAACATTCATATGCTCAAGGGCATATGCTTTGTTTACATTACACACTTTGCTTAATGCAATTATCTGTTGTTCACAACTTAATACTTCTAGGGTGTTCGGATTGATATCCCCGGGAGTGGATTATTAGTCATAGATGCAGTTGGATGGCGGTCTATGTATTTTGTTGTAATGCCCAGAGTAAATCTCATAGTGATCTTCTTGACATATCACGTTTATCTTTATTCTATCAATTGCCCAACTGTAATTTGTTTACCCAACATGTGTTATTTTATCTATGGAGAGATACCACTAGTGAACTGTGGACTCCGGTCCTATTTCCATCATATTGCTATCACCTGTTTACTTTGCTCGCACTGTTTACTTTACTCGTACTGTTTACTTTACTCGCATACTATATTGTTTTCCACTCAATACGCTCATAACCTTTGTTTCAAGCAAACCGGTGAGATTGACAACCTCATCGCAAGTTGGGAACAAAGTATTTGTTTGTGTGTGTGCAGGTTCTGCATCACCTTCAATTGTCATTGTCTCTCCTCTCCTGATCGACATTAAACCTTGGTTTCTTAACTGAGGGAAAACTAGCTGCTATACTCGTCATACCTTCCTCTTGGGGTTTCCAATGGGCTGGTTATCCACCACGCACAAGGACAGTCTGCTCCCACGTCAACCATACGCTAGCAATAACGCCCAATGCATCATTCATATGGTGAGGGGCCGCATGTATTGTAGCATGCGGTAGGCACCTTTCGCCATCCATGCATCCGGCGTTTTGAAACGCATACCTGAACTTTAGTTTGATTTACTCATTGTCAGCCAGTTGGTGACTGGGTACATTTCTCAAGCTTCTCTGCGTTGTACACCTTTACTGACCCAAAGCCATCTTCGAACCAGTTGGCGTCGCGGGCGTCCTTGGTAAATGCATGTTACATAGAGAGTTCAATTGAATATTTTTTATGTATTTTTTAAAGCCGTAACAACGCACGGGTATTCAGCTAGTCTACAGTACATCAATAATGTTTAGCCAAGAGATTCGTCAATGCGAAATACGGGACCTCGCGGCAAGTGCAAGTCCCGACCCAAAATACGGGGACTGAGATCTAGTGACTTTACTTTGTAAAGTCACCATTGCACTTTACCCACTTCAGTGCCATCCGATTAAGATCTAACGTCCACGGTTGATTCAAAACTTGAACTCAGATTTCAAACTCTTTAGAAAAAATTGAAAAAATCACAGTAAATCATATATGTTTCTTTGAGTATTCTGGAAAAGTTTCGTTTTATTTGAACTATTGGTTTATGATTTAATTGATTTTTTTAGCAAAAAAGTAAAAAGGCTATTTAATCATAATCTACTTATCTAAATAAAACGTAACTTTCCCAGAATACTAAATGAAATATATGTGATTTACTATAATTTTTTCAATTTTTTCTAAAGAGTTTGAAATTTGAGTTTAAGTTTTGATTCAACCGTGTACGTTGAATCTTGATCCGATGGCACTGAGATGGGTAAAGTGCAATGGTGACTTCACATATTGAAGTCACTGGATCTCAGTCCAAAATACGGTAGCCCTCCCCAAACGCAGACGGTATAGGGCCGCTTGACAAGGAAATTGCGCACCTCTCTCCTTCCCCTTCCGACCTCATACCGACTCATACCGCATCCGCCCGACTCCCGACCTCGCCGCCATGGATCTCGCGGTGCCGTCCCGCCGGTGACGCTCCCCGCCGCCTTTCAGATTTGAGCCTTTCTTCCTCGACCCGTCTTCTTCCCCGCAGTCATCTACTCGCCCTGGTTCCTCCCCCACCGTGTATCTTTCGTCGCCTGCTCGATTCCGACCTGCCGACGAGAATAGCCACTTCTCCACCGCAGGCAAGTTTCCCCCTCCATATATCTTCTATTTCCCTCACTTTCCCTTCCCATGTCATTGAACCCTAACCCTAGCCGCCGTTCCCGATTTGCAGGTTCTGAAGCACATCGAACTCAAGATAACTCCACCCAGGCTCTGGAGGAGCAGCAGTTGACGGCGAGATTTCACATCCCCACTTCGTCCCGGACATCTCACACGGGTCCTCCACCACGCCCCCTTCAGCAACCAACGTATGATCCTACAGAGATCTCTCTCTCCCGTTCTTTCTATCTCTCTCTGTGTGATATACTTGTTGATTCTTGTTTAGATGTGTATACTGGGAGGTTGCTGTTGTAAAAAAGTTTGTGTTGAAGTGTATGCGTGATGCCTGCTTGATTTGGTAGCTCAGTTCCAGTATGCGTTTCTAGTACTAGAAATCAATTAACTGTAAATCCTTACCAATGTTGTGCAAAAAGGAAGAAGCAAAGATGGTTCAGCCTTGGGCAACTTAGTTAGTATTGATACCTGCTCTCCTGCAACTTGGGCAATGTCTGTTTTGTTATCCGGCCACTTGTGCAAAGATGGTTCGGCCTTGGGCAACTAATTATACTTGTCAAGGATTTAAAATGCCTTCCATTTTCAACATCTATCATGCTGCTCACACTAGCTGCTCCCATTTAAATCGCATGCCCTAGATTTCTAGGCCTAAACTTTGTTTGGAAGCTAGGCATGCAGGGTGTGCTTATCCACAAAGAGGAAGAAGATTGTTATAGGGTCTGCTAATATATTTTGCTACTAGTTGTTTAATTTACATGAACAATGATATCTCTCAGTTAGAGTTAGTTGGGCAGAACAAGTACCCTCGTCTGAACAATTGTCTAGCTAGTTAGTGAGAGGCCCGGATGAGTTCTTGTACCTCCACACTTAAGCTCTGCAGCCTGTGCAGAAATACCCTGCTACTACAGTTAGCATCTTTGGAATTATACATTATACGAGATAGTAATCTGCAGAATGAGTTTGCACTTTTTGTTTTATACTCAAGAGATAGCTCACCCTTTAATTAATTAGTTATTACTAGAGTGCTGTTTCAGAGGGAGTTCCTGTTTATTACTAGATAGTAATCTGCAGAAATGAGTTTGTACTGGATGTTTTTGTTTATGGTGGGGTTGTGGTGTGCCATTTGCCCTCTAATTTCAGAGGGAGTTCTTTTTTATCTCCTGCTATGTAATGTTCTTTGTGATACACTTTCTTTATTTGTTAAACTTTCTTTCTATGTAATGTTCTTTGTGATAAACTTTCTTTATTTGTTAAACTTTTTTTCTAGGGAGTGCATGCTGTATACTACTAATGGGTTAATTTTCTGTGAATCTTGCATTGCTGCTGTTATAGCGCCTACCCTCGGACTATAGGATTGGGCCATTTAAATGTGTTTCTTTTTCTGATTTTAGACATTTCAGATGGTAGGCTAATGTGCTAGGCTGCTATATGTCTTAGACATGTGCAGAACATGGATCGACTAAACTGCAGTTTAGTACAACATCACTAAACTGCTGTTTCTACTTGTTTATTTTTATACTCAACTAGTTCTCTCTGCTATACGTAACGTAGATGGCAGATCAACCACTAGAGTTATATCATGAGAGGATGAAGAAAAGGAAAAGGGCAGCAGCTGGGTTCTATGTTACCGTAGTTGCGGTAGCTCAGCTTTACTACACTATTGTAGAAGGATTGTAGAGCTTGGTGATTTCATCAAGGAAGAGGTCGAGACTAGAGTTAGGAAACAGATGCTTAGGAACATCTATATGGGCTCAAATCTATATTGCTACGTTACTCTAAGATTTACCAAAAGGTCATTCTTTGACCTATGTGCTATCTTACGTGAAAGGGCTGGTCTAAAAGACACCTTCTACGTGACCGTCTCATGTTCTTGCTTGTTCTTAGTCATGGCATGATGTTTAGGTTGATCCGTAGCACCTATAGGTGGATGCTTGAGCCAATTGTTAAGGTTTCATAAGGTAAACCAGGTCCTGTCCATTCCCTGTTAAAAAAGGGTCATGTCCATTCGGCAAAATCACAAGGCAGACTCGATTATCAGAACATATCTGCACCGATGTCTCAGTCGGCGGCATGGCCCAAGTCTGACCACCATGACGGCTGACAGAAATACTCATTAGCCATTCGGCTCACGAGACACACCAAGTAAAGGAAGCCTACTTCTCAGCATCAATATATAGGTTCTTTATTAATTTAATCATTAAAACTGTTTATTTAGTTATGGCTGATCTTCTCTTCATCTACTCTGTTTATTTAGTTCTGATTATATTATTGTTTACCCTGCCTTCTAGCCCAACCCTTGTTTATTCTAATAATCCATATTCTTCTGTGACAGGGTGTACGGACCATGTCTACCATGCAATCATCGTATCTTCCTGCTACCACTGAGTCAATTGCATTGGCTCAGGAGGCTAAGGATGCTTCAGAGTCCATTTCAATCCTCTACCGTGTACTTGAAGACCCATCTTCTTCTTCAGATGCAGTGAGAATGAAGGAACTTGCCATCACGAATCTGACAAACTATCTCACCAAAGAGAACAGAGCTGAGGAGCTTCGGAATCTATTGACGCAGCTTAGGCCATTTTTTGCACTGATTCCCAAGGCAAAGACTGCAAAGATTGTGCGTGGCATCATTGATGCTGTTTCCAAGATACCTGGAACATCTGATCTTCAGATTTCACTCTGCAAGGAGATGGTGGAATGGACACGTGCAGAGAAGCGTACCTTTCTCAGGCAGCGTGTGGAAGCAAGGCTAGCGGCCCTTCTGTTGGAAAGCCAGGAGTACACTGAAGCTCTTACCCTTCTTTCGAGTCTTATCAAGGAAGTGAGGAGGCTGGATGACAAATTGCTTCTTGTTGACATTGACCTTCTGGAGAGCAAACTCCATTTCTCTCTGAGGAACCTGCCAAAGGCCAAAGCTTCTCTGACTGCCGCAAGAACTGCAGCAAATGCCATTTATGTTCCGCCAGCGCAGCAGGGCACCATTGATCTGCAGAGCGGAATCCTTCATGCTGAGGAGAAGGATTACAAGACTGCCTACAGTTACTTCTTTGAAGCATTTGAAGGATTCAATGCGCTGGAGGATCCTAAGGCCATCTTCTGCTTGAAGTACATGCTTCTGTGCAAGATAATGGTTAACCAAGCTGATGATGTTGCAGGAATAATCTCCTCTAAGGCAGGCCTGAAGTATGTTGGTCCTGATGTCGATGCTATGAAAGCTGTGGCTGATGCCTACTCAAAGAGATCTCTCAAGTACTTTGAAACTGCTCTTCGTGACTACAAGGCCCAGCTGGAGGAGGATCCAATTGTCCACAGACACCTCTCGTCTCTGTATGATACCCTCCTGGAGCAGAACCTCTGCAGGCTGATTGAGCCCTACTCAAGGGTGGAGATCGCTCACGTCGCAGAGATGATCGAGTTGCCAATCGACCATGTTGAGAAGAAGCTGTCACAGATGATCCTTGACAAGAAATTCTCAGGGACCCTGGATCAGGGCGCTGGTTGCCTCATCATCTTCGAGGACTCCAAGACCGAGGCGATCTTCCCTGCTACGCTTGAAACGATTTCGAATGTAGGGAAGGTTGTGGAGAGCCTTTACATGAGGTCGGCCAAGATCATGGCTTGAGGAATCCATTGTTCTTTACGTGGTGTCTCTGGTTTAAACTGACTTGAGCTCTGTTAACAGAACATATTATCGGCCAAGAAGGCACTGTTGCTTCTGTGTGATGGAAACATTGTTAACACTTCCCGATATAAACCCATTTTCAATTTAGTGCAATATGCAATGTTGTGAATTTGCAACCCTTGTGGTTTTGTTTGTGCTTGTCCAACAGTGCAGATTCAGGTGCATCCTGTTTGTACTTGTATACTGATAATGTGAGACTAGCTTGGTTTCTGACGATGCTGCAGATTAGTGGAGGTGTACGTGCATATTGTCACTGAGATTTGCCCAGCTGCTATGTCTTTATCTGTTAGTGTTATACAATTTAGCAGGTTCTCAGTCGACTGTTACCTAGCAAATCCAATAAAAAGAGGCTAATTACTTTAGCCCGCACGCAAAGGCTCTCGACGCCGCTGCTGTTCTTTCAATCACTGCTCGGCCGGATCCCTCGGGGCTCATCTTTGCACTACGAATCCAGCAAACATGAGCGGCCCTAATTGGCAACTACCCTTTATCTAATCGAATCATGCACAGTCCCAATCTATATAAACAAAACCGACACGTGACCAGCAAGGACGGCGAGGATTACTCTGAAAAAATCCATGGCGGCGCCTGGTCTTCGTCGTGGCTTATCGCTGGCGCTAGCCGTAGCAACACTTATTGGCCCGTTCTGCCTCAGGCTCGCCGCCGCGCAGGTGCAGCAGGGCGAGGGAGGCGAGGAGGAAGATGCGCAGGCGCAGGGGCAGGGGCAGAGATACAACTTCCGGTTCGTGCGGCACGCGCGGGACGCTCCCCTGGTGTCCCACTTCAACTACATCGTCGTGGGCGGCGGCACGGCGGGGTGCCCGCTGGCGGCGACGCTGTCGGAGCACTCGCGCGTGCTCCTCCTGGAGCGCGGCGGGTACCCGTACGGCAACCGCAACGTCTCCAGCGAGTACCACTTCGCGGACGCGCTGGCGGACACGTCGCCGCGGTCCCCCGCGCAGCGGTTCGTGTCCGAGGACGGCGTGGTGAACGCCAGGGCGCGCGTGCTGGGCGGCGGGAGCTGCCTCAACGCCGGCTTCTACACGCGGGCCAGCGGCGAGTACGTGCGCGCCGCCGGGTGGGACGCGCGGCTGGTGAACGCGTCGTACCGGTGGGTGGAGAAGGAGCTGGTGTTCCGCCCCGACGTGCCCAGGTGGCAGTGCGCGCTCCGGGAAGGGCTCCTCCAGGCCGGCGTGACGCCGGACAACGGGTACACCTTCGACCACGTCCCCGGCACCAAGATCGGCGGCACTATCTTCGACAGCACCGGCCGCCGCCACACCGCCGCCGACTTCCTCCGCAGCGCCAACCCCAGGCGCCTCACCGTGTTCCTCCACGCCACCGTGTCACAGATCCTCTTCCGCCATAGAGGTACGTAGGTAACTACATGTAGAGGTACATGCTCGCTCCTACTGAATTGGAAATGCACGTACTGAAATGGAAATGCGTGCGTGCAGAGGGTTCGGCGAAGCCGGTGGCGTACGGGGTGGTGTTCACGGACCCGATGGGGGTGCAGCACCGCGTGTACCTGCGGGGCGGCGGGAAGAGCGAGGTGATCCTGGCGGCGGGGACGCTGGGGAGCCCGCAGCTGCTGATGCTGAGCGGCGTCGGCCCGCGGGGGCAGCTGGAGAAGCACGGCATCCGTGCCGTGATGGACCACCCCATGGTCGGGCAAGGCGTGGCCGACAACCCGATGAACTCGGTGTTCGTCCCGTCCCCCGTCCCCGTCACGCTCTCCCTCGTCCAGATCGTCGGCGTCACCCGCTTCGGCAGCTTCATCGAGGGCGTCAGCGGCTCCCAGTTCGGCATCCCCCTCCACGCCCGCGCCCCCCGCCGCCGCTCCCACTCCTTCGGCATGTTCTCCCCCATGGTACGCACGGACTGGTCGACACCTTCTCCGAACTTCAAACGTGGCAATGGCATTGGCATGACACCGGTGGTGACCTGCAGACGGGGCAGCTGGGGACGCTGCCGCCGAGCGAGAGGACGCCGGAGGCGATGCGGCGGGCGGCGGAGGCGATGAGTGGGCTGGACAGGCGGGCTTTCCGCGGCGGCTTCATCCTGGAGAAGATCCTGGGTCCGCTCTCGACGGGGCACATCGAGCTGCGGTCGACGGACCCGCGCGCCAACCCGGCGGTGACCTTCAACTACTTCCGGGACCCCAAGGACGTAGAGCGGTGCGTGCGCGGGATCGAGACGATCGAGCGGGTGGTGCGGTCGAGGGCCTTCTCCCGGTTCACCTACCCCAACGCCACCGCCATGGACGCCGCCTTCGACCGCGCCAAGCTCGCCAACTTCCTCAACCTGCTGCCGCGCCACCCCAGGGACACCAGGCCGTTGCAGCAGTACTGCAGGGACACCGTCATGACCATCTGGCACTACCACGGCGGGTGCCACGTCGGGCCCGTCGTCGACCAGGACTACCGGGTCATCGGCCTCGAGGGCCTCCGCGTCGTCGACAGCTCCACATTCAAGTACTCCCCCGGCACCAACCCGCAGGCCACCGTCATGATGCTCGGCAGGTACTAACAATCATTCTGCTTCTCCTGCGTTTTGCTCTGAGCCATGGTTTCTTGATCATTTGTCTGTCTCTTTTGCCTGAAATTTGATCGAACAGATACATGGGGCTGAAAATTCAGAGGGAGGCGTTGACAGGGAAATGACGAGAGATTCAGCTTTCATTCATTCACGGTCATTTAGGCTCCAAGCGTGCATACTTTGTTCATGCCATTGGTTGCCTCTGGTTGTGCAATCGGGATCCATCGCTCTTTCTAGAGAATTGTTTTGTCGACTGTGCTTACAAACACATTGTTACACATGTAACGTTCACTGAGATAAAATGCACCTGAGATGATGCAACATTTCCGAGATAAGATAACTTGAGGTGTCCACTGATGTTCCAGAGAAAAGAGCAAAACATCCTCAAAATGCAGAAGATTTTTAGATGTGCGCTTCAAATTAGAATCTCCTCTGCTCCACCTTCAAAATTGTGGCTCCCAAAAAGGCCAAGAAAAAGTTGATTTTGCTCCCGACATTTTGTACGTCTGGATTACAAATGAGAAATTATTGTTGACCCTTTTTCATATGCACATACTAGACATGTATATGTACTTCTATTTTTTCAGAATTTTTTAGTTCTTTGTTTGAATTTTTAGAAACCAAGCTACAAGAAACAAAAAAATAGACTATGTGGAACAAAACATTTAGTTATTTGAAATTGTGGAAAAATAATTTAGGGCAAATGAAACAAATCATAGTGGATCATGCGGAACAAGGACTAAACACATGAGAAATGAATAAAGAATACTATCAAAACAAAAATTTAGGCTATGTGGAACAAAATTCAGCAACGGTGGAAAATTAGATCATGTAGAAAGAAAAACTATTAAGGACTACAGAGGAAAAAATTAGACTATTAATCACAACAATATATGAAAAATATTTGTCCAAAAGATTAATAGTTTAATTTTTGTCCAAAATATTGTTGTCAAAAATATTATTTTGTCCAAAATATTAACACGGCCCAAATGCAGTGAGATCTGCTGGGTATCAACCTCCACACGCCCTCCGATGGAATTTTTGACAGAAGAGACCACCTGCGCCAACGTAATGTCAAAAAGGACCACCTCTCAAAATTTTTGTCAAAAAAGACCACCTGCCGCCTCCACCAATGCCGGCACCCCACCTGCCGCCTCCACCAAACCCGGCAGCCCCCCTGCCGCCGTTCCGAAAGCCGGCACGTGGCCGTCCAAACGGCGCCGGCCGACGCCGTCACCCCGAGTGGGGCCTGCCGCCAATGTGGGTGCCGGCATGTCCACGTGGACCATGCCGCCTCTCCCATCGCCGGCACCCTGGCGTGCCCCTCGACAGCCGCAAAAGCCGCTTTCACTCACTTCTATGCAAAAGAAAAGGAGGTGATTTTCATGCCCGGGCGGGAGATTCGTTTGCTGTTGTGTAACAGGTATTAGACCACCGACGAATAATTCTGTTGCTCAGCGAATTTCGTAACGGCGCTGTTTTGCAGAGCATCTAGCATGCGTTATCACTTAGTATTGCATGCGGTGGGTTGCTTTGATACACTATTTGGTACAGCGAATCGACTCAAATTATTACGAAACATGACACGACGTGCGCTGTTGCTACGGATATAGTGCAGTAAACTGACCACCGACATGTACTGTTGCTACAGAACCAGCACGTCTCTTTTAAAAGGCAGCAGATGCTGCGAGAGTCATCACTCTCTCATACTCTCTACCTCTTCGCTCTCATACCAGCCTGAGGAAGATTATGAGATAGGAAGTGAAGATCTTTAGCAAGTGAAGATCTTTAGCAAGTGAAGATCATTAGCAACGGGAGATCAGGAGATGAATGAGTAGAAGAAATTCATATCGAGGTAAGATCTCTCACATGATTAGTTCTCTAATTTCATGATAGTCTGATCCTTAAGAAGGAAAAATATCATTATTGTATTGAAACCAATGATTTGATTCATCGTAGGTGGAGTATAGAATGCATGTGATGCTGTTATTATTTGCTAAAAGTATGTAGCATTACTCGAAGTGGAGCTCAAATCGTTCAATAAGAAGTATAAAATTCATCTTGTATTTAATTTTTACAATTGTGTAAACAGCATGTGCTATTAGTAATTAAAACTTTAGTATAAGGAAGGTGTGTTATTAATAATTCAAATTTTATTTCAGGTGGATATAAAATTGAACGTGATTGAATCGTTTGTAATTGGGATTATTCAGCCATATAAAAAGTATAAGGAAGGTGTGTTATTAACCTCGTGTCATATTTTTTTTTGTTTCTGTAGTAGAAGTGTGATTTGTGAATAATTTGGTTGCATATATATTTCAGGTGAAATTTGGTACGAACGTGAGCTAATTAGTGGTTATTGGAAATATTCGGTGGCATAAAAAGTTGCGGGCCAAATAATTAATTATTGGTTATTGGAAATATTCGGTCGCGTTCTTGAAGTTGAGGTATAAAATTTATCTCTTAAAAAGTGTTAAATATTTATTTTGTTGTAGTGTATCCCATGTAGTTAAGTTGGTAGAACGGAAATGTGAAGTAATTTTATTCTGTTATTCATTGCATGCATGAAAGAATAATTAATTGTATGCAAAATTTTCGGTGGCATACTTGAAGTTTAGGTAGGTCTAAAATTAATCTCTTAAAAAGTGTGAAGTATTTATTTTGTTGTACATAAAAAAAATATAGCTTCCGTGTGACTAATGTCCATTTTAAATTTGTGGGGTAGGTACGATGGAAAATTTATTAGTGTTTTATGGGGATGTGGTTCGCGAAGGAATTTCTGGGCTAGATGTGTCTCAGTGCGAGTCTATAAATGTTGTAGTGAGAGGTATGGAGAACCTAGATTTTGCGGAAGTGAGGAAATGCATCCGGGTGCAGTTTGGCCCTGAGATGCGGGGGAAGAAGATGACCGTTGAGGCCGTCATATGTGTGGGAGGGGATGACGGGACAGCTCCCCGTTGGGGTCTGCGGGAGGTGAAAGGAAATAACTCTTGGAGGACATACATGAGGTTTGCAACCACACCAGGCGCCGCTATGTTTGAAAGGCCGATGGTGTATGTGCAGTTTATCTCTCCTAGTGATGAGGCAGGATGCAGTAGCGGCGCTCCAGAGGCGCAGCTAGCCATCACAGGCGGCCCCAGCAGCGGCCGATCGGAGCCGATGGAACTTGAGCTTGTGCCCGACCCAGGCTATTGGTCTGCGGTCGTTGACATAAGTGAACGTATGGAGGGATTACCGGAGGCCCTAGATGATGACGATGACGATCATTCTTCTGGGTCGTCATCGTCAGAGGAGGAAGGTGTTGGTCCATCTCAGAGGGCGGTTGCAGGACCGATGCCCGAAGAGCCATGGCTGTAGTCTGGTCGACGCCCTTAGGAATAAATGGTTGATCAATGTTCGAGCAAAGTATGTTCACGGCCACCACAGGGGAGCACGAAAGCATGCTGTTACTCTTGGCCCCAACTCATGTGAGTGCACCTGCAACAAGCCCAAGCTGCTAGGCTATCCATGTAGTCATGTCCTCAGGGCGGCTGCCGAACAGAAGATCAGCGTGGAGCATTACATATCTCCTTATTTCAGCACATTCAGTCTTCTTAACACCTGGAATGGTGAATTCTGGGCCTGGGGCATAGATGAACACTACAGGGATGTGTGCAAGCGAAGTAATATCATATATGTTCCAAATCCGGCGATGCTTAGAACTGATAAGGGACGCCGACCATCTCGACGTCATAGGAACGACATGGACCATAGCCAATCTGGAGAACCACGTCGATGTCGCATCTGTAGGTGCGCAGGACACCCACGCAGGGAATGCCCCTACCGCAGCTCGTCATTTTGAATGTTGTATTTTCCTAGCTTCGATGTAATGTAATAAATTACATTAGCTCTTGACCAGATAGCCAGTAATTACTCAACTTTAGCTTTGTTTTTACTTCCAAGTGCTTAGTCGGTTCGTATATAATTTTACTTTCCCTTCATTATCTAATAATTTTACTTTGTATATAATTTTTAGTAAGTTCTCACAATATTATTTGGACTAACTAAATTTTATCTGACTACAGGATAATATGGCGCAACTACCATCCCTATTACATCAATCAATTGATGATGGGCACCGCTGCCACATTTGGTTGGATCCTAGTACACATGTGCACCCGCCTCCAACATTTAGGCTCCGAACCATTAAAAGCCGATGGTATACAAATGCTTTTTATGACACATACCTTCAGGCTTATGGACTTCTTCCATACTCGAGGTTAACAGCTGCTGAGGCTAAATTTATATTAGACTCATCTCTGCTGTCAGCACTAGTAGATCGCTGGAGACCTGAGACACACACTTTTCACTTACGTTGTGGGGAGCTTACGCCCACACTTAAGGATGTGTCACTGATCACAGGTCTACCAATCTGCGGTAATCCTTTGGTCCCTCCTGCATATTCTAGTGATTGGCCTGAAGATCTTCGAGTTCGTCTAGACACGGAAGTGCCAACAGGTGCTCGGGGTGGTAGAAGACCAAGGGGTGTCCCAATGAGTTGGTTAGCACAACTTTATCATGAAATACCAGATCATGCAACAGATGAGATATTGAGGAGGCACCTGTTCACGTATTTGCTGTTTCTTTTTGGTATGATATTCCCATCGACGCACGGGGATGTATGTCTCCCTAGTCTAATTAAGATTGCCGAGGAGATAGTAGATGCTCCATTACCTACAAGCCCCCCATACAGCTTTGGTTCTGCTTTGCTAGCTCATACTTATAGGGGTTTATGTGATGCTACCAGGAAGAAAGGTGATGGTGGTCATACACTTGTTGTTCCCTATGAGTTTTTGCAGCTATGGTCATGGGAGTACATACCTATTGGTCGTCCAGTTATGAAGAATACAATCCACCCTTATAATAGTGCCACACAATATAAATATGGGCCTCTTACTATGGCTAGCCGGTGGGTCCATGTCCACAAATCATGGGCCACAAATATTGTACGCGGATGCTACCCTGAATATCACAACCAGTTTGAGCATCTGGAGTGGTACAATGTCATATGGGATCCATGGACGCGTAACAATGTTGCGTCCATCTGGGGTGATCAGCAGCCAACAATTGACTGTGTCAGAGACCATGCGTACTGGATGACTCGCTGCAACCTACTATTTATTTGGATGGTTGAGCCATATAACCTCGAGCGTGTAATGCGCCAATTTGATCTCCATCAGGATGTGCCCCCACCAGTACCCAGACAGCTCGAACATGCCATACATAAGTAAGTTTTCCACTCAATGGTATCGTATAATTAATATTATGTGAACTCTATTTAATTCACTTTTTCGTCATGTAGGCAAGATAATAAAGGAAAGAATTGTTATGACTGGCAGACACATAATAGGCGTTGGATTGAAACGTGGAATGAGAATGCGTTGATTGATTGTGTACAGGATGAAAGGTAATATGTTTTTGTATATTTTCTTTGAGAGTCTAAATATTACCTTTTTACTATGTCTAATATATTTCTCAATTTTCAGACCATACAATATAAATACAACTTCGATATACAATCAGTGGTACATCCGTAACACACGTACCTTATTGTCGGGTCCTCCGCCTATAGAGCTTACACATGACGAGCAAGTGCGTGGACCAGAAATCTTATCATCGGCGTACCATCGTGACAGCACGGTACTGATTGTGTTCTAATTAATCATGTCCTAATTAATCATGTCCTAATTAATCATGTCCTAATTAATTATGTCCTAATTTTGATACTTGCAGCTAGAAGATTTACAGCAAATCGCTTTTGACGCGCAAAGAGGTATGCAACAGCAGAACTTAAATACACAGGAAGGGAAGAACATATTCAGACGTATTTTTGCTACTGCCACTAGCGGACTTCGGCGTTTAGGCTGCACCCGTCTTGATGATATTATGGCGCATCATCGCGAAATGCCTGAAGCGCCTTCGTCTAGACCAAGTCTTGCGCGACCCAGTGAGCCGCGACTGAGTACCACACGATTGCGGGATAAAAGAGCGGGAAATAATGGCGGGAAAAATGCGCGGGAATCTTTGTACCAGCTTTAATTAAAATTGCAGGCAATAAAACATAACATGATAGTTGATGAATGAAAACAACATTTTAAAGTAAGATACATCTGGATGCGAAAAAAAAATTACAACAGAAATTAAGATACAAACTGGTACAATAAACACCAACGCATTTTAGTCCTGAGTTCACCGTGGCCATTTTCCGGTGGTATCACCACGCTTTTCTGCTGCTTCTGCCTGACCAGCCCTTTCCTTCTTTCTCTCCCTCTCCGACTCACGAATCTGCTTGCGTCGCTCTTCCTCCGCCTCCCTACGGCGTTTACCTTCTGCGATTCTCTGGCGCTTCTCCTCATTGTAAGCTTCTTGCGCCGCTTTCCTCTGGGCAGCCTCCTCCTCTTGTCGCTCCTCCTCCTGGAAGCGTTCCCAAGCCCTACGCTGCCTTTCTTCAATCTCACGCAACGCCCAAGCCGGCTGCTCCGTGTCGATCCAATGATACCATTGGCAGAGCGGCGGTGGCGACTGCAACAAAAAAAAATCTTACTAATACATCCTATATAACACGAGCAAATATGTCATCTCATGAAACTTATATCTTACCGGAGCGCGGTAAAATAGCTGTGAAGACTCCGGAGGATCATGCGCATGATTGGCACACATGAAAAATTTCATGCCCATCCTGTCCGAAAAATCAGTGGACTCCCTAACCTTTGCGATGTCGCCGCACCAGCATCGTGCTGCTTCCATTCCCTCCGGTAAACTTGCATACTTCATTTTCTTTGGCCTTAGGCCCTGGTCGGAGCAAGGCAAACTCATAGCAAGTTCAATATATAAGAGTAGAGATAGCTGTGGAGAAGACTGATCGAATGAACGACGATTGCGTTCTTTATATAGAACTCGATTAGTGCTGCGGGTAAGCGAAAATATTAACAAAAGTAAACATCGTCGGTGGTCTATTTTCTGTATCACACAGTATATCAAAGCTGTCTATCATTGCATGCAAAGAATCGAATCAGCCTCCGCATGCAAAGAAACGAATCGTCTCGGAGTCAGTGCTGCTGGTCGGTGGCAGGGTGCCGGCAACCTGGCTGCCGGCATGCTGGCCACGTCAGCCTGCCGGAATTGGGGCAGGCGGCAGGGCAGACGGCTGGGGACGGAAACGGCGGGAAACGGCGGCAGGGGGGTTGCCGGGGTTGGTGGAGGCGGCAGGGGGGCTGCCGGGTTTGGTGGAGGCGGCAGGGGGGGTGCCGGCATTGGTGGAGGCGGCAGGTGGTCTTTTTTGACAAAAATTTTGAGAGGTGGTCCTTTTCGACATTACGTTGGCGCAGGTGGTCTCTTCTGTCAAAAATCCCCTCCGATGACGCTAGACTTATATCAAAAAATTTTAAGAAATTATATTGTTATTCGGAAGGTACTACGACGAGACGGAGTCTTCCGTCTTCTTATTTGACTTCCGAATTTGCACTGTTCGGTCGTGCGATAAAAAAATCCCTTCTAAGTTGACCAAGTTCCACAATATGAAAACCTTATGTGCACACAAAAAGAATGCAAATGCTAAGTAACTCACTCTACAACCAAAAGTGAAAAGTGCACGTTCGCCTCAACATGGGTAACTGTCTGACAAGGGACAAATTTGCTAAACATGGGGTGGAAAGGGAAGTCGCGTTGACCTACACCTACCAATAGCAGGGGTGAAACGAAATTGTCCAACGCCCGTTGGAAAAAGAAGGGAAATCAACATTCGATGTACACGAAGAACAATTCGACTTAGAACGAACTACTCAGATGCCTCGACTTTCAGTTTCTTCTTTGTTGATGATGTTGCTTCACCTCGGTACTTTTGATTACTGTGGTCAAAACTCAGGTTCATCTCAGCGCAGGCACACACATACCTGCGACTTCCCTATAGAAGCAGGCAAGCAGCCGCTCTGACGCTACCCGACGGCTGATGGGACAGTGACACGGCGACTCGACTCGCCTCTTCGCCGCCGTCGACCAGTCCCTATCATCGTCACGTCCCGGCGGCCGGCGATGGATCGACCAACCCAACGCCCGAACCTGGTCCTAAAACAAGGGAGAATGGACGAGATCCGCACGACCGAAATAAATCCGCCGCGAATGCATCTCGCCGGCAATCAACCAACCGCCAGCCGGCTCGCCGCTCGCGTCCTCGTTGTCTCCCCATGCCGCCTCCATGCGGCGCCGCCGCAGGCCACTCAGCAATAGCACGTCGTGCCCTACGCGAGCCACAGGCAATGCACACACCATGGCACTGCAGTAGTCACTACAGTCTCCGTGTCTGCGACCCCGATTATTCGTTCTTCTTTTTTGAGGGAACCCTGATTATTCGTTCTTGTGGAATGTGCAGACGGGATCCGACACATCCGGTCAAATTGATGTGCCAAGAGGCAGAGCTTAACCTTTCAAATGTTTTTAAAATGTTTTTTCTAGATACATATAGATGGTTTCTAAGCACGTGTAAAAATCTTGTAATAAAAATATATTGTATTTTGTGCAACACAAAATAAATGGTTATATGTATGCATTTTAAAACCCATTCCGGTCCTCACATTTGTCTTTTTTGTGTGTTGGTCGCATGGAAAATGTAAGTTCTTCAAAATGTGTGAGCACATGGTAGACATCTATATGTAGTTGTATATTTTTTCGGATTATTTTTAAGTGGAAATATATTGATTTACCGGGCTACCCTGGGTCCTTTGGAGTTTCCTTGCCCAATTATCATTAAATTGTTCTCGACAGTGAACTGTATACATTTTGGAGGCTAAGGCCCAGCATGGCACCAAACAAACCTTGTAAGTCTATAGTGTAGTATCAATACCATGGCAAGTACATAAACTATGAGGTGTAAACTTTTAAGATATAAAATATAAAAACAATGCTAACATGGGGTTTATTTTTGGAACTCTTGTCCAAATAACGATAAAAATATTACCACTCAGGCTCGTGGTGTTAAAATTAAATTCTTTAGAAGTTCCAATGTACAATACTCAAGATGACGGCATCAAATTTTGTCTTTTTGCGTGTATGCAAATAATCAAAGGAGAGGGACACTTGGTCATGGACCATCCGCTTTAAGGGTATCTTGTCTGAGTTCGCACGCTATTCCTGATACTTTTCAAAAGCAAAACTAATAGTTACCTTCTCATCTTTCATAGTTCGAGGATATCACCACTAAAGTATATAAAGCGATTAACAAGGTGGCATAAAATACAAGTGGCACAATAAATATTATATAACAGCAAACATATACAAGTCTATCAAAAAATGACGGTTGGTCCCAACTAGTAAAAACATTTCAAACTCCAAGGATACCTTTCTCATCTTTCAAACATTCAAGAAGTGGGTCACACATGCAATTGTTGTTGTTGGATCTGTCTAACATACATCAAATCATGAATTAACATTGTACAACAACAAACATCTACAGAACTATCCAAACATAATGGTCAATCCAACTACTAAATCCATTTCCAAGTTCGAGGATATATATTATCATCTTCCAAATAACACATTCAAGAAGTGCTTTACATGTGGCATTATCATTGTTTGATTTGACCAACATGTGTTGGATCATGGATTATCATCAAACAATAACAACCATCTACACTGCTATTAAAAAATAATAGTCGGTCCAGTAAAACCCTTTTTAAAGATTGAAAATACCTTATTATCATCTTCCGAACAACACATTTAAGAAATGGGTCACATGTGCAAGTGTCATTGTCAGATCTAACTAACATACACATGATCACATATTATAATCATATATATATATAGGGATTTCTATTTTCGTGCCCTCGGGTCCTTAGTTGTGCTCAGTTTTCCCCAGCCGCTTAGTTTTTCCTCAGTTTTGCCCAAGCCCTTGTCTGAAACCCTCACAAGGAGCTCGGACGGGAGGATTTCCGTTTAGTTGACCGTTGGTTGGTGCTGGCAAGTGGGGCCGCTGTTGGTGCCCCGTAGTGGACACGCCTTCACTTATCCAGATCATCGTGGGACCCACAACTTGTCCACGTTAGCGCGCCAGACCCATAGCTTACCCAGGTGCCCGTTGCAAAATGGGAGCCCGAGCCAGCCCCGCGCCCGTGCCATTGCTCCCCCCTTCTTTACCCGTGGCCCATTGTTCTTCTTCTCCACCAGCGGCAGCCCTTCTCCGGCAGGCGGGTGATGTCTAGTTTCTCTTCGACCTCCCGTTCTTCATGGCCGCAGTATGGACCCGTGCCTTTGACAAGATGCCCTGACTGCCCACGCCAGGAGCCTCTCAAGCGGTCGATCTGTAAGACGAACGACAACGGCAACCATGGACGTGAGTTCCTTGCATGCGAGAGCTTGCCATATAGAGAGGGGGATAAGGTTAGATCTCGGTCCAATTGCTCTGTTTTCTCTCGATTTTCTTGTTATTCCCTCAAATTTGGGATTTAGGGTTCACATTGTTGTTTTCAGATCCTGAAGAAATGCAGGTATTTCGAGTGGATCGATGTGTACGTTTAGAGGCTTCAATTGCAGGAATCAATTGGTGCTATTGGGGAGCGCAATTTGGGAGGAGGGGGGACTTGCTGTAGAGAATGCGGCGGAGAGAGGAGCCGTTCCGATTGTGCCTAATGCTCCCAATGCAGAACTGGTGGAAGTGAAGGGAGAACTGAAGAAAATGAACAAGCAGTTAAGGCAGCTGATCGAGTTGAAGAAGCAAGCTAATCTGATGGCTGGTTGTTTTATTTGTTGTATAATTGCGATCAGATTCTTATCATTGCTCATCAGGCGCTAGAAGTTGTTACAAGGGATCCCTTGTTGCAAATCCATTATTCAGTTACATGTATTTGTAGTTGTTTTCAAAGTTAGTGTGTGCATTCACCGAAATTACCAAAAAAAATTAGTGTTAGCGAATATAGGAATGCTAAAGATAGTTGATAATTGTTAGAGGGGTGACAAATAATGCATTCACCGAAATCCCACAAATATGCCAAATATGTATGTCTCATGTTTCTACCAAAATTATACCACTTTTGGGACGTTTCAAATAACCAAAACTATATCCCAAACTATATTCCCTAAAAGAAAAAGAATGCTAAAGAAAGTTGATAATTGTTAGAGGGGTGATAAATAATCCATTCACCGAAATCCCCCAAATATACCAAATATGTATGTCTCATGTTTCTACCAAAATTATACCACTTTTGGGACTCAAATAACCAAAACTATATCCCAAACTATATTCCCTAAAAGAAAAGGAATGCTAAAGAAAGTTGATAATTGTTAGAGGGGTGATAAATAATCCATTAACCGAAATCCCCCAAATATGCCAAATATGTATGTCTCATGTTTCTACCAAAATTATACCACTTTTGGGACTCAAATAACCAAAACTATATCCCAAACTATATTCCCTAAAAGAAAAGGAATGCTAAAGAAAGTTGATAATTGTTAGATGGGTGATAAATAATCCATTCACCGAAATCCCCCAAATATGCCAAATATGTATGTCTCATGTTTCTACCAAAATTATACCACTTTTGGGCCGTTTCAAATTACCAAAACTATATTCCCTAAAAGAAATGGAATGCTAAAGATAGTTGATGATTGTTAGAGGGGTGATAAATAATCCATTCACCGAAATCTCTCAAATATGTATGCCTCATGTTTATACCAAAATTATACCACTTTTGGGCCATTTCAAATTACCAAAACTATATTCCACCGACAGAGAGAGAGAGGGGTGGCCACGAAGAGAGAGAGAGAGGGGTGGTCACGAAGAGACGGAGAGGGGTATACTGCCCGTTAGATCAGTGGATCAACGGTTGGTGGAGTCGATCCATGTGACAACGGCTCAACCAATCAGGATAAGTTTGGGCTTCTGTGAGCATTTGTGACAGTACTTGAGGGCAAAACTGAGTAGTACTAAGAAACCAAGGGCACGTAAATAGTAAATAGACTAAGGGATTCAAACAAAAGAATTACAAAATGAAAAATGCGTGTTTTGTACAATATAATTCATATTGGGCTACATCAAATTATTTGCAATTCAAATATACATGAGTGTGACAATTATAGCCTCATTTAGACAAACTATGTTTTGGGAAAGATGTTTTGCAAAGGGGTTTGAGTGGAAAACCATGCATCTTCATAGCTACTAGTGATTCTGAGAAGTAGCAATTTGTGGTACAACTTGATTTATCTATGTTTGTTAAGGTGGAAGGTTGCGTAGGAAGACTCCATGAGTAGGTGTCACTATGTTTTTATTTTTTTGGATTTTTTTTGCGCATGAAATGACTCAATTAGCTATGTTAATCTCATTTGTTGACTCTCTGTTGACCAGCTACTTGAGGGTAGAACTAAGTATATTGCACTTGCCAGTCTAAATACTCGAGGAGAAAACTGAGTACATATAAAATTTCTGTATAAGGCCCGAGGGTAGAACTGAGTACACCAAACGTCGAAGGGTTAGCCTCGTGTCGCGGTGCGCGCTGCAGCCGTGCATAGCGAACGCGTGTTGCGGTACACCAAACGCCACCTTCGTTTTTATAGAGCCCCTCTTTCTCTCTCTCGATGCTCGCCCACTCTCTCATTCTCACTGCGACCGCCTCTCCTGTCCCATCATCTTCTCCACTTCGCGTCAAAAAAACCCCGAAGAAAAAACCCCGGCGATGGAGAAGAATGAGATGACCATTGCCGACGTAGCCGCCGGCGCATCGGCCGCCGCCCCCGTCCAGGCACCCGTTGATACGTCTCAAACGTATCTATAATTTTTGATGCTCCATGCTTGTTTTTACACCATTTGCCTTGCGTTTCGTTACACTTCGTGGCACTTTTATGCGATTTCCAGGACTAACCTATTGACAAGATGCCACAGTACCAGTTCCCTGTTTTCTGCTGTTTTTGTGTTTCAGAAAAGCTACACAGGAAATATTCTCGGAATTGGACGAAACAAGTTCCAGAAGTCTTATTTTTCCCGGAAGCTTCCCGAAGACCGAAAGAGAGCCGGAGGGGGACTAGAGGCCGCCCTAACACGTAGGGGGCGCGGCCCAGCCCCTGGCCGCGCCCACCTGGTGTGAGGAGCCCCTGGTTGCCTCCTGACGACGCCCCTTCGCCTATATAAAGCCTCGGGACGAAAAACCCTAAGGGAGTCGGTGAAATTTCCAGAACAGTTCTGCAGCGCCGCTGCCATCGAAGCCAAATTTCGGGGGACAGAAGTCTCTATTCCGGCACCCTGCCGGGATGGGGAAGTGCCCCCGGAGCCATCTCCATCGGTCTCCATCGCCGTCTCTGCCGTCTCCATCGACCTCACCACTATCTCCATCAACCTTGCTGTCTCCTATGATGAGGAGGGAGTAGTTCTCCCCCGGGGCTGAGGGCTCTACCGGTAGCTATGTGGTTTACCTCTCTCTCCCATGATGTGATCTTTATGTGATCGTGAGCTTTGTATCTAGTTGAATTGGTAGATGTTATTATTCAGATATTATGCTACTCCTATGCTTAATTATTATACTCTCCGGAGATACCTCGTATCATGGTGTAAAGGTGACTAGTGTGTGCATCATGTGTATCTTTTTGGTTAATGTCTCTATGAAATGTTGGTGTTTGTTGGAACCATCTAGTGCATTCACGGTGATAGTGTGGGACAATCTAGTTTGGGTACATACGGACTTTGAGGAGTGCTTCGTAGCCCTACGCATGATTAGTGTATGTTTTCCATTGGAGAATTATTTTGAGTTGCATATTGATGATAGTATTTATTGGTTCAATTATGTTATATTTGTTGGGAGTGTGTCCACTAGTGAAAGTATGATCCCTAGGCCTTGTTTCCAAGCATTGCACACCGTTTACTTCCTGTTTTGTTACATGTTTGCTTGCAGCGATACTTATTCCATACTATATTTACTACTCATAATCATCACTACTACTTGTATTTCACTATCTCTTTGCCGAACTAGTGCACCTATACATCTGACAAGTGTATTGGGTGTGTTGGGGACACAAGAGACTCTCTGTATCGTAATTGCAGGGTTGTTTGAGAGGGATAGCTTTTACCTCTTCCTCCCTGAGTTCGATAAACCTTGGGTGATCCACTTAAGGGAAACTTGATGCTGTTCTACAAACCTCTGCACTTGGAGGCCCAACACTGTCTACAAGAACAGACGCGTGCGTAGACATCAAGCTTCTTTTCTGGCGCCGTTGCCGGGGAGGTAAGGTAAAAGGTACTCGCATCCTCCTGTGTGAGTGCTCGGAGCTATTTCCTTTAGATTCTGCAATTACATCTTTTTGTTTCTTGTTTTTATTTTCACTAGTTAGGCTTAATGGAAAACAAAGAGTTCTTTAGTCTTTTTCCTGAGTTTAGATTTGATGAGAAAATTGAAAATCCTTTGGAGCTTATTTCGCATAGCAATGTTATTAGTACGAATGCTTTGAATACTGTTAATGCTAATGCTATGGAAAAGTCTAAGCTTAGGGAAGCTGGTTTTGTTAAGTATGATATTTTTAGTTCCCCGGCTTTAGTGGAGAAAGTTTGCTCTGATGATATTTTATCTCCCATATGTGATGTTTCTAATGATGCTTGTGCTCCTCATCCTTTTAAAATACCTACGAAGATTGTTGAACGTGTTAGGGATAACTGCTATTTAGGAGATGGAACTGTCCATCCTGGTGACCATTTGCTTTTTATACATGAATTATGCGGGTTGTTCCAGTGTGCAGGTATTTCAATGAACCAAGTTAAGAAGAAGCTATTCTCTTTATCACTGAAAGGCAGAGCTGAGGAATGGTATCGGCTGCTTGAAGATGGTCCATCTATTGCATGGGAGGAAATTGTACCTCTCTTTTATTCCAAGTTTTATCCTCCAAGTGAAATTCATAAAGATCGTAATCAGATATATAACTTTTGGCCTCATGAGGGAGAAAGCATTGCCCAAGCGTGGGGAAGATTGAAGTTACTAATGCACAAATGTCATATTCATGATCTTCCCCGTAATATTATTATTAATAATTTTTATGCAAGGCTTTCAGGATATTACAAGGATTATCTAGATGCATGCTTTGATGGGTCTTTCACAAGCAAGGATGTTGACACCAAGTGGGATCTGCTTGAGACAATTCAAAACAATATTGAAGGTTGGGATAGCGACAAAGGTAAAAGATCAGGTATGAATTACAAGTTTGATTGCATTAAGTCTTTCGCTGAAACTGCTGATTTTCAAGATCTTAGTGCTAAGTATGGTCTTGATCCTCAAATTATGGTTGATTGCTTTAAAGCCTTTGCTTCCCATATGAATGTTCCTAAAGGAAATGGGGACGTGTATCATGAACCTTTTAAGGACACTTGCATAGAAAATGATATTGTTGTTGATGATTCCAATAAACATGCTCAAACTTCTAAAAGTCCTATTTCTTATAAGCATATTAATTTTTGTGGAGTACATAGACCTTGTGAACAGAGTTACAACAAGGAAGATTATTGTGTCCACCATGTAAATGAAGAAACCCGAATGTGGTACAAGGATATAGGCGAGATCGGTAAAAAGGTTTGTAAGCTTTATCCTTTTCTTTGTAAACATTGCGATGACATAGGTCATTTTAATTTCCAATGCTCAAGCCCTAATAGTTACTCTTCTAGTACCTTAAGTTTGTATTGTGATGACAAGATTACTCTCAATCAGCATGATGAGCTCACTTTGTTCTTGGCGTGTGAAGAGATATCTAGAAAGATTGCTTTGATAGATATGAATGATGTTGATATTAATAGCACCCTTCGTGGTTGTCGTCTCTATTGTGCTAAAGATTGCCTTGCAAATACTTACATACAAAATCTTATAAAACTTGATATTTTTCCAAGCTATGACAGGACTGATAGATGTTTTTATCTTATTAATAGAGAGGAGGAATCCTCCAAAGTTTCTTCTGTTGTTCCTGTCAGCAAACCAGATTATGTGGAGAAGATGCCCTTCAAGTCTCTCCCTCCTAAAGGAGAGAGTAAGAAGAGTATGAAGAAGAAGAAGAGGAGTAAAAGGCGAGAGGACATGGTATCTTCCCCTAAGCATTATGATCCTGCTATAGATTATGATAATTCTGATTGGGATGATGTTCCCATGCCTGTTACCTATGTTAGTGATCATGATTGAGAAAAGCACTCTACTTTTGATATTGAAAATCTTTTTGGTACCAATTCTAAGGTTAATAATTGTTGTACCATTAGTACTATCCATGTTCCTTCTTATGATGATATGTTTGATGAGTATGCTTTGCGAAATAGTTGCTCTCTAGCTTGTGATGATACTAAACCTCTAGTTTATGATGGTTATGATGATGGGTATAATATTTTCAGTTCACCTACTATTGAGGAGAAAAATAGTTATGATTACAATATGCCTCCTGTTTTTGATGATTATGGTGATGAGAATAATTATTCTGTTGAATCTGGTCCTACTACGATTGTTCATGTGGGGAGTATTAATCCTTTTATGCATGTGGCTCATGATAGGGATGCTTTACGTGATAGTTATATTGTTAATTCTATTCATGATGCTACTGAAAGTTATTATGAGAGAGGGAAACATGGTTTGATGGATCTCAACAATATTGAGTTTCCCCTCTTTATGTTGCAATTCTTGAAGTTGTACTTGTTTTGCCTTCCTATGCTTTTTGCTTTGCGCTTTTATGACTTGTCTCTTTACAAGACTATTTTTCATAGGAAGTGGTTTAGATTTAAATGTGTTCCATACTTGCTTTTTTATGCTCTCTATTGCTTTAAGTTCCTATATGGCGCCTTTGCCTCAAGCTCTTATATGGCGCCCACATGAGCATCTTTGCAAATTACTGCGCCTAGCTCAAAGGCGTTAAAGAAAAGCACTCTTGGGAGATAACCCATTGTTTTATTTTCAGTAATTTTTCTTTTATTTTGAGTCTTGGAAGTCATTACTACTGTAATGACCTCTCCTTATCCTTTTTATTTTATTGTTGTGCCAAGAGAAGCCTCTAATTCGAGTGAGGTAAAGATTTGGGGATGTTGCTGTCCTGAAACTGTTTTCGGTACTGCACCGTAAAAATTCGTATAAATTCTCTGTATATCTTTTGGACCTGCGATTTCTTGTGCATATGCCCCAGGTTATATCCAAACTTTCGTTAGTTGAACACTTTTTGATTTGAGCAACAAAAAACCCCTCAAAAATTCTACCTTTGTCAGCTGTTCTGTTTTGACAGATTTCTGTCAATATTTGTGTTTGCCGCTTTATCGCTTTCTTTTTGAGTTCTTTTGATCACGGAACTTTTGGGGAAATTGCTACGGTAGTATATACTTTATATGTGGTGGTTTTGGGTTGAAACCTGAATCAAAAATAGGTTGATTATATGATATGCTTACACTAATGTTGCTAATAGATTTGTGTTTAGTTTTGTATGAAGGAAGTTTTCAAGTGTAGGGATTAGAAAATGATGAGATGAGATGAAGAATGGACAAAAGCTCAAGCTTGGAGATGCCCATGCAACCCCCAAGAAATATCGAAGAAGTACAAGCGTCAAAGCTTGGGGATGCCCCCGAGGCAGCCCTTCTTCGTCGGCAAAAATCAGGTCACCTTTCAAGACACTATATTTTTATTGCTTCATGCACTATGCGTTTTTCTTGGAGCGTCAGTTGTTTTAGTTTTTAGTTTTCTTTTGCTTTGTTTGCTGCAATAAATGGTTAGATCACATCATGTTTCTTTTTGAGGAGATGAACTCGCTTTTCATTTGCCAAGAACACTCTAGTTTTCACTCTTATCGTTCAACGAGTGTTTTCTTTTTCTGCTACTGCATTTAGCTTGAATTTTTCACCTTGATTTTTGTTCAGACCTTGTCATATCTCTTCATCAAGGTGTATTTTTGCCTCTGATCTTTATTGGGTTTTCATCAAAAGAGGTGTCTTAAAAAATTTCAAATGGTGTTGGAAAAGAGAAAAAGCTTTATGCAAAAAAGTGGTACAAGAAGGAGCTTGTGTAGACTGCGGCTTAGGCTTTTTCATGTCGTGCTTGATGTCTTTTTTTTGATAGTATGCTTAGTGATTTTTGCTGTAGCATGACTTGTCTCAAATAACTGAGATTGCTTAATGAGCCTTTGAAAAAATCATGCGTTGTTTTAATTATTTGGAAGCATTATTTTGGTTTTCTCCTTTCATGCTTTATTTGGGTTGACTTGGCACATGCTTACACATGTTGACTACAAAATAAGTCGCCTATAGCCTCTATGATCATTTAGTTTTTGACTTTTGATGCCATCTTATGCTTCTTTTAATATCGCTTTGTCGCTTTGCATGATTATGGCCATTATTGCTCTCTTAGTTGGTCGCTCCCAATCTTTTGCTAGCCCTCGCCTTGTACTGAGTATGAGCTCTACTCGTGCATCCAACTCCTAAAAGCCAAAGTTTTCCAAAGTGTCCACCATACATACCTACTAGCAATTTGCTATTTGCTGGCGCGTGGTTGACGTGGGAGAATGTAATTGATGTAGTAGCTTCTTATTCTTCAAGTCCCTGTCAACATCACCAGAAGATTCCTTGTGCGTGGTGAATGACCAGCCCGTTGGGAACCCCAAGAGGAAGGTGTGATGAGTATAGCAGCTGGTTTTCCCTCAGTTATGAAACCAAGGTTTATCGTTCTTGGAGAGGAGAGACAAACGACTGAAGGTGATGCTTGCTAGTTTGCGACAGCTTCGGACAATTTATATATGGCGCCTCATCCAAGCTTTGCTTGCTAGCTGCAACGCGGAACCTGCACACACAGAACCAAGTACTTTGCTCCCAACTTGCGATGAGGTTGTCAATCTCACCGGTTTGCTTGAAACAAGGGTTATGAGTGTATCGAGTGGAAAACAGTAAAAGTATGCGAGTAAAGTAAACAGTGCGAGTAAAGTAAACAGGTGATAGCAATATGATGGAAATAGGACCGGGATCCACAGTTCACTACTGGTGTCTCTCCATAAGATAAATAACATATGCTGGGTAAACAAATTACAGTTGGGCAATTGATAGAATAAAGATAAACGTGATATGTCAAGAAGATCACTATGAGATTTACTCTGGGCATTACAACAAAATACATAGACCGCCATCCAACTGCATCTATGACTAAAAATCCACTCTCGGGGATATCAATCCGAACACCCCATGAGTATTAAGTTGCGAACAACAGATAATTGCATTAAGCAAAGTGTGTAATGTAAACAAAGCATATGCCCTTGAGCATATGAATGTTGTTTTCTCCCTAGTAGCAACAGCACATCTACAACCTTAGAGGTTTCTGTCACTCCCCCAGGTTAAATAGAGGCATGAACCCACTATCGAGCATAAATACCCCCTCTTGGAGTCACTAGCAACTACTCGGCCAAGATAGCTACTAACAACGGAGAGCATGCAAGATCATAAACAACATAGAGATAACATAAGATAATATTCAGTACAGCAACTTAATCATAAACACCAATATTCATCGGATCCCAACAAACCAAACATGTAGAATTACATAACGGTGATCTCAATCATGTAGGGCAGCTCATGAGATCTAAACATGAAGCACATGGTGGAGAAGACAACCATCTAGCTACTGCTATGGACCCATAGTCCAAGGTAGACTACTCACTCATCGCTCCGGAGGCAAGCATGTCGATGAAGAAGACCTCCGGTGGCGATTCCCCTCTCCGGTAGGGTGCCGAGAAGAGCTTCTGGACCCTCCCGATCTTCGGGTCGACGGCGGCGGCGGATCGCGATGTGTTCTGGAAAATTGATCGGGTACTTAGGTTTTTTTTCCGTCGGGGGGTCTTTATAGGCGAAGGGGCGATGTCAGAGGTGGAGCCAGGCGCCCTCACGCGGGGCTCGCGCGGCCATGGGCCTGGCCGCGCGACCCCTGCGTGTGGGGCCCTGGTGGCCCCCCTCCCACTCTCCTTCGGATCTCTGGAAGCTTCCGGGTAAAATAAGACTTCAGGAACTTGTTTCGTCCAATTCCGAGAATATTTCCTGTGTATCACTTCTGAAACACAAAAACAGCAGAAAACAGGGAACTGGCACTCTGGCAACTCGTTAATAGGTTAGTTACGGAAAATGCATAAGAGTGCCACGAAGTGTAATGAAACAATAGGCAAATGGTGTAAAAACAAGCATGGAGCATCAAAAATTATAGATACGTTGGAGACGTATCAAGCATCCCCAAGCTTAACTCTTGCTCGTCCTCGAGTAGGTAAGTGATAACAAAAGAATAATTTTTGAGGTGACATGCACCTACATAATCTTGATCATATAAGTAAGCATTTGTGAGCTGGGATCATAAGAACTTAAAACATGGGCATGAAGATATAATCTTGACAATAAGAAACTTAGCAACCATGTTGTAAATATGCAAATGAACACAAACAAAAGATCATGAAAATGAAACAATGAAAGTCAAACATGTGTTCAAATCATAAGGAAAAACATACAAATGGTTTTCAGCTTGTCCTTCAAAGAGAGCAAAACATAAATGCATAGGACACCTCAAAGTTTAAGAGGGCGACTAGATACAAATAATTTAAGAACAAGTGAAACCAACAATATGAATCAATCAATGAACTTTGGGACAATGCATATCACACTAAGAATGACAACTATGCTCTCTTAATGGTGCATAAAGATAGAAGGTGGTGACTCAACATAAAAGTAGAAGAAAGGCCCTTCACAGAGGGAAGCAGTGATTGCAAGTTTTATAACCTTCAAAAATTATGGTACTTACCGGCTTTGAGCTCTCATTGCCCCCATCATAAGCATCTTGAATGGTTAAAGTTAATGCGAGAACAATTATGATGCATATGCTTGACAAATCATAAGTTGAAAACCTCATGCCCCGTGAATACGAGTACCCAAACCTCATGCTACTTTACTTAGAGTCCCAAGCAAGGCTCTTGTCATTGTAAGTATATGCATATCATTGAGAACCGCCAATGGGGTACCTCTATGCCCGATGACATGGAACAAGCCCACACCAAAATGACAGGACAAGCAGACAATGAACACCTCGACATCTCTTTTATTTGCCTTTTGTTTAACTTTTTATTGTGAGATGCGTCGTCGTATGTTCACCATGGGTATGCTGCAAATTTCCACCATGAATTATGCATGGCTTAGATTGGCGGCCCAGCGTTTCCCTAACACATATACAAACTCCATGATCCCCACAAGATTCCCAATTCATTTCACACCGCGGGCATCCATAAACAAAAGATCACGATATCAACTCAAATAAGAAGTGCAATGTTGAAAGCTTGCCCCATGACAGCATGGCTGGGCTAGAATCCAACTTACAACTTGCAAGCATAACAACTCAACATAAGAGACCACAATGTCAAATTTTTAAGAACAGGAAAAAGTAAAGTGTGCCTTCCGGTTCGTGAGAGCTTTACTGACCGAATTTCGCATAACACTGGTAAGAGTTTAATTTGAAGAGAAAATAAAAGCAAGTCAAATTTACTTGGAATAGCAAATTGCTAGTATGTATGTATGGTGGACACTTTGGAAAACTTTGGCTTTTAGGAGTTGGATGCACGAGTAGAGCTCATACTCAGTACAAGGCGAGGGCTAGCAAAAGACTGGGAGCGACCAACTAAGAGAGCAATAATGGCCATAATCATGCAAAGCGACAAAGCGACATTAAAAGAAGCATAAGATGGCATCAAAAGTCAAAAACTAAATGATCATGAAGGCTATTGGCGACTTTGTAAGAGTCTAACATGTGTGAGCATGCGCCAAGTCAACCCAAATAAAGCATCAAGGAGAAAACCAAAATAATGCTTCCATACAATAAAAACAACGCATGATTTTTTTCAAAGGCTCATTAAGCAATCTCAGTTATTTGAGACAAGTCATGCTACAGCAAAACCACTAAGCATACTATCAAAAATACATCAAGCATGACATGAAAAAGCCTAAGCCGCAGTCTACACAAGCTCCTTCTTGTACCACTATTTTGCACAAAGCTTTTTCTCTTTTCCAACACCATTTGAAATTTTTTAAAAACACCTCTTTTGATGAAAACCAATAAATATCAGAGGCAAAAATACACCTTGATGAAAAGATATGACAAGATCTGAGCGCAAATCAAGGCGAAAACGAAAACCAAAAGCAATAGCAGAAAAAGAAGAACACTCGATTTTTAATAAGAGTGAAAACTAGAGCGTTCTTTGCAAATGAAAACGAGTACATCTCCTCCAAAGGAAATTTGTTGGGGTCCAACCATTTATTGCAGCAAACAAACAAACTAAACCAACTAAGAAAACTAAGACAACTGACGCTCCAAGAAAAACACATAGTGCATGAAGCAATAAAAATATAGTGTTTTGAAAGGTGACCTGATTTTTGCCGATGAAGAAGGGTGCCTCGGGGGCATCCCCAAGCTTTGACGCTTGTACTTCTTGGATATTTCTTGGGGTGATGCATGGGCATCCCCAAACTTGAGCTTTTGTCCATTCCTCAACTCATCTCATCATTCTCCAATCCCTACACTTGAAAACTTCCTTCATACAAAACTAAACACAAATCTATTAGCAACATTAGTGTAAGCATAACATATAATCAACCTCTTTTTTGCTTCAGGTTTCAACTCAAAACCACCACATATATAGCAAATACTACTGTAGCAACCTCCCCAAAAGTTCCGTGATCAAAAGAACTCAAAAGAAAGCGATAAAGTGGCAAACACAAATATTGGCAGAAATCTGTCAAAACTGAACAGCTGACAAAGGTCGAATTTTTGAGGGATTTTCTGTTGCTCAAATCAAAAAGTGTTCAACTAACAACAGTTTGGATATAACCTGGGGCATATGCTCAAGAAATCGCAGGTCCAAAAGATATACAAATAATTTATACGACTTTTTACGGTGCAGCACCGAAAACAGTTTCAGGACAGCAACATCCCCAAATCTTTACCTCACTCAAATTAGAGGCTTCTCTTGGCACAAAAATGAAATAAACAAGATAAGGAGCAGTCATTACAGTAGTAATGACTTCCAAGACTCAAATAAAAGAAAAAGTACTGAAAAGAAAACATTGGGTTATCTCCCAAGAGTGCTTTTCTTTAACGCCTTTGAGCTAGGCGCAGAAAATTGCGAATCAAGTAATAATGAAAGGGGGATCAGGATCCAATTGAGGTTTTGAGTATCCCTTGTAGTCACGCTTTGGCACACTATTTTCATCAAAAAGATTTTCAGGACAAATCCAACTAGTATTAGCTACCAAGGCATTATGAATTCCTACAAGCTTACAAAGTATTGGCAATCTAGATTCTTCATTGGGTGTACTAATAATTTCAACAGTTGAGCCAAGCTTATTAAACTTCTTAAAAACTTTCCTAGCCTCAATTGCAACATCTCTAAATTCTATGCGCAAGGTTTCCAAGATAAAAGCTTTCTTTTCGGGATCCTCAATTTCATGAAGCTTAAGGAACATGTATTGCATAAAAGGATTAAGACTAGCAAACCTAGTTTCCAACATGTGAATCAAATAAGAAGAAGCAACTTCAATACTAGGAGCTAGCTCAACCAAAGATTTTTCCTCAACTTCCTCATGCATACTAATATGATTAAAGAACTCCTCAATGTTACTTTTGCCAATAATAGAACCACTACCTACTGAGAGGTCCTCCAGAACATACTTAGGGATCAACATGATGAACTAAAGTAAAGAAATAACAACTACCAAGGATTCTAAATTTTTTGGGTTTTTGATATAAAACGATGCAAGTAAAATAAATAAAGTAAAGCAAAACAATAAAACAAAGTAAAGGATGTGCGTGCGAAAACTCCCCTCGCAGAAGTCTTCTACTTCCTCCCCGGCAACGACGCTAGAAAAACAGCTGCTGGCGAATGTAATTGATGTAGTAGCTTCTTATTCTTCAAGTCCCTGTCAATAGCACCAGAAGATTCCTTGTGCGTGGTGAATGACCAGCCCGTTGGGAACCCCAAGAGGAAGGTGTGATGAGTATAGCAGCTGGTTTTCCCTTAGTTATGAAACCAAGGTTTATCGTTCTTGGAGAGGAGAGACAAACGACTAAAGGTGATGCTTGCTAGTTTGCGACAGCTTCAGACAATTTATATATGGCGCCTCGTCCAAGCTTTGCTTGCTAGCTGCAACGCGGAACCTGCACACACACAACCAAGTACTTTGCTCCCAACTTGCGATGAGGTTGTCAATCTCACCGGTTTGCTTGAAACAAAGGTTATGAGTGTATCGAGTGGAAAACAGTAAAAGTATGCAAGTAAAGTAAACAGTGCGAGTAAAGTAAACAGGTGATAGCAATATGATGGAAATAGGACCGGGATCCATAGTTCACTAGTGGTGTCTCTCCATAAGATAAATAACATATGCTGGGTAAACAAATTACAGTTGGGCAATTGATAGAATAAAGATAAACGTGATATGTCAAGAAGATCACTATGAGATTTACTCTGGGCATTACAACAAAATACATAGACCGCCATCCAACTGCATCTACGACTAATAATCCACTCCCGGGGATATCAATCCGAACACCCCAGTAGTATTAAGTTGCGAACAACAGATAATTGCATTAAGCAAAGTGTGTAATGTAAACAAAGCATATGCCCTTGAGCATATGAATGTTGTTTTCTCCCTAGTAGCAACAGCACATCTACCACCTTAGAGGTTTCTGTCACTCCCCCAGGTGAAATAGAGGCATGAACCCACTATCGAGCATAAATACCCCCTCTTGGAGTCACTAGCAACTACTCGGCCAAGATAGCTACTAACAACGGAGAGCATGCAAGATCATAAACAACATAGAGATAACATAAGATAATATTCAGTACAACAACTTAATCATAAACACCAATATTCATCGGATCCCAACAAACCAAACATGTAGAATTACATAACGGTGATCTCAATCATGTAGGGCAGCTCATGAGATCTAAACATGAAGCACATGGTGGAGAAGACAACCATCTAGCTACTGCTATGGACCCATAGTCCAAGGTAGACTACTCACTCATCGCTCCGGAGGCAAGCATGGCGATGAAGAAGACCTCCGGTGGCGATTCCCCTCTCCGGCAGGGTGCCGGGAAGAGCTTCTGGACCCTCCCGATCTTCGGGTCGACGGCGGCGGCGGATCGCGATGTGTTCTGGAAAATTGATCGGGTACTTAGGTTTTTTCCGTCGGGGGGTCTTTATAGGCGAAGGGGCGATGTCAGAGGTGGAGCCAGGCGCCCTCACGCGGGGCTCACGCGGCCAGGGGCCTGGCCGCGCCACCCCTGCGTGTGGGGCCCTGGTGGCCCCCCTCCTACTCTCCTTCGGATCTCTGGAAGCTTCCGGGTAAAATAAGACTTCAGGAACTTGTTTCGTCCAATTCCGAGAATATTTCCTGTGTATCACTTCTGAAACACAAAAACAGCAGAAAACAGGGAACTGGCACTGTGGCAACTCGTTAATAGGTTAGTTCCGGAAAATACATAAGAGTGCCACGAAGTGTAACGAAACAATAGGCAAATGGTGTAAAAACAAGCATGGAGCATCAAAAATTATAGATACGTTAGAGACGTATCACTATTCCAAGTAAATTTGACTTGCTTTTATCTTCTCTTCAAATTAAACTCTTACCAGTGTTATGCGAAAATTGGTCAGTAAAGCTCTGACGAACCGAAAGGCACACTTTACTTTTTCCTGTTCTTAAAAATTTGACATTGTGGTCTCTTATGTTGAGTTGTTATGCTTGCAAGTTGTAAGTTGGATTCTAGCCCAACCATGCTGTCATGGGGCAAGCTTTCAACATTGCACTTCTTATTTGAGTTGATATCGTGATCTTTTGTTTATGGATGCCCGCGGTGTGAAATGAATTGGGAATCTTGTGGGGATCATGGAGTTTGTATATGTGTTAGGGAAACGCCTGGGCCGCCAATCTAAGCCATGCATAATTCATGGTAGAAATTTGCAGCATACCCATGGTGGACATTCGACGACGCATCTCACAATAAAAAGCTAAACAAATGGCAAATAAAAGAGATGTCGAGGTGTTCATTGTCTGCTTGTCCTGTCATTTTAATGTGGGCTTGTTCCATGTCATCGGGCACGGAGGTATCCCGTTGGCGGTTCTCGATGATACATATATACTTACAATGACAAGAGCTTTGCTTGGGACTCTAAGTTGAGTAGCATGAGGTTTGGGTACTCGTATTCACGGGACACGAGGTTTTCAACTTATGATTTGTCAAGCATATGCATCATAATTGTTCTCGCATTAACTCTAACCACTCAAGATGCTTATGATGGGGGCAATGAGAGCTCAAAGCCGGTAAGTAACATAATTTTTGAAGGTCTATAAAACTTGCAATCACTGCTTCCCTCTGCGAAGGGCCTTTCTTTTACTTTTTTGTTGAGTCACCACCTTCTATCTTTATGCACCATAAGAGAGCAAAGTTGTCATTCTTAGTATAATGTGCATTGTCCCAAAGTTTTCATTGATTGATTAATGATCATGGTTTCACTTGTTCTTAAATTACTTGTATCTAGTCACCCTCTTAAACTCGAAGGTGTCCTATGCATTTATGTTTTGTTATTCCATGAGGGACAAGCTGAAAACCATTTGTATGTTTTTCCTTATGATTTGAACACACGTTTGACTTTCATTGTTTCATTATTCATGATCTTTTGTTTGTGTTCTTTTTCATGTTTATAACATGGTTGCTAAGTTTCTTCTATCAAGATTATGTCTTTCATGCCCATGTTTTAAGTTCTTTTGATCCCAGCTCACAACGCTTACATACATGATCAAGATTGTGTAGGTGCATGTCACCTCAAAAATTATTTCTTTTGTTATCACTTACCTACTCGAGGATGAGCAGGAGTTAAGCTTGGGGATGCTGATACGTCTCAAACGTATCTATAATTTTTGATGCTCCATACTTGTTTTTACACCATTTGCCTTGCGTTTCATAACACTTCGTGGCACTCTTATGCGATTTCCGGAACTAACCTATTGACAAGATGCCACAGTGCCAGTTCCCTGTTTTCTGCTGTTTTTGTGTTTCAGAAAAGCTACATAGGAAATATTCTCGGAATTAGACGAAACAAGTTCCAGAAGTCTTATTTTTCCTGGAAGCTTCCCAAAGACCGAAAGAGAGCCGGAGGGGGGCCAGAGGCCGCCCTCACACGTAGGGGGCGCGGCCCAGCCCCTGGCCGCGCCCACCTGGTGTGAGGAGCCCCTGGTTGCCTCCTGATGACGCCCCTTCGCCTATATAAAGCCTCGTGACGGAAAGCCCTAAGGGAGTCGGCGAAATTTCCAGAACAGTTCCGCAGCGCCGCCGCCGTCGAAGCCAAATTTCAGGGGACAGAAGTCTCTGTTCCGGCACCCTGCCGGGACGGGGAAGTGCCCCCGGAGCCATCTCCATCGGTCTCCATCGCCGTCTCCGCCGTCTCCATTGATCTCACCGCCATCTCCATCAACCTTGCTGTCTCCTATGATGAGGAGGGAGTAGTTCTCCCCCGGGGCTGAGGGCTCTACCGGTAGCTATGTGGTTCACCTCTCTTTCCCATGATGTGATCTTTATGTGATCGTGAGCTTTGTATCTAGTTGAATTGGTAGATGTTATTATTCAGATATTATGCTACTCCTATGCTTAATTATTATACTCTCCGGAGATACCTCGTATCATGGTGTAAAGGTGACTAGTGTGTGCATCATGTGTATCTTTTTAGTTAATGTCTCTATGAAACGTTGGTGTTTGTTGGAATCATTGATACGTCCATTTTGCATCACTATTTTGTATCTTAATTTACTGTTATTCATTGATATATTTCATATTTAAAGTTGATACTTATGTTAGTTCCTTTGTTTTCACATGTTTGATGATCTTTGGAGGAGTTGCTGCTGGAGTCAGGATTCTGCTGGAAAAAGGACTATCAAGGGACCATATTTTGAAGATCAGGAAAATTCCAGAAAAATACCAGGAAATTCTATTTTCCCAGAAGACTCGGGAAGCCAGAAGGAGGAGTCGAGAGGATCCAGGGGAGGCCCACACGCCAGGGTGGCGCGGCCAGACCCCTGGCCACGCCAGCCCTGTGTGAGGGCGCCCTGGCCCACTTCTGGTCTCGCCCCTCCGCTTACTTCATCATCCCCGAAAACCTAAGTCAGGGGGCCTCAGAGTTAGACACCGCCGCCTCTGCGGGGCGGAAAACACCAGAGAGAGAAAAGCTCTCCGGCAGGCAGAAATCTGTCGGGGAAATTCCTTCCCGGAGAGGGGAGATCGTCGCCATCGTCATCACCATCGCACCAGACTTCATCGGGATCATCATCATCATCATCATCTCCATCACCAGCACCTTCATCTCCACCATCACCACGCCATCCCGCTGTAACATCTTGAGTTGGATCTTGTTATATTCATAGGGGAAACTTTCCCGGTGTTGATTACTCTTGTAGTTGATGCTATTGAGTGGAACCGTTGAATTAAGGTTTATGTTTAGATTGTTATTTACCATTATTTCACCTCTGATCATGATCCATATGATGTCTTGTGAGTAGTTCGTTTAGTTCTTGAGGACATGGGAGAAGTCAAGATGTTAGTAGTGAATTATTGTTGAGAAATATTTAATGGTTTGATATTGTTGTGGTGCTATTTCACTAGTGGTGTCATGTGAACGTCGACTACATGATACTTCACCATTCATGGGCCTAGTGAGATGCATTGTGTATTTGGCTACTGATTGTGGGGTTGCTGGAGTGACAGAAACCTAAACCTCCGTTGGAAAACCATTGCACCAGGGAGCGTAGGATCTTAGAGTTTAAGGCTGTGGTTAGATTTATCTTAATTACTTTCTTGTATTTGCGGATGCTTGCAAGGGGTATAATCACAAGTGTGTATTTATCCTAGTAAGGGTAGTGCGCTAGCACAGGTTCACCCCCATAACACCTATCAAACCAATAAAGGCTATTGGCTTTATGAAGCGAAAGCTCTTGACAGAAACTCCCGTGTGTCCTCGAGAACGTTTGGTTATTTTAAGTACACAACCGGCTTGTCCTTTGCTAAAGAAAGGATTGGGCCACTTGCTGCAATTGTTACTACTATCTTTTATTTACTCGCACTTTATTTACTTGTATTACCAAATACCCCTGAAAACCTGTTTGCTAGTATTTACAGTGATTCCTGGATCAAAACCGCCAACACCTTCTGCTCCTCGTTGGGTTCGACACTCTTATTTATCGAAAGTACTACGATACACCCCCTATACTTGTGGGTCATCAAGACTATTTTCTGGCGCCGTTGCCGGGGAGTGTAGCGCTATTGAAGAGTGGAATTGGTAAAGGTAACCGTCGCTGTGAGTATCATTTTTATTTTGTCTTTTATTTTTATTTTATTCTGTTATGGAGAACTCTCCATTTGGTTTCCTATTTGGAAACACATCTACTACTGCTGCACATGTGGATGAACCACCACCACCACCGCCTGCTGAAATTGATCCTTTTAAGATACCTATGAAAATTGTTGGGCGTGTTATGGATAACTGCTATTCAGGTGATGGAACTGTCCATCCGGGTGATCACTTATTATTTATACATGAATTATGCGAGTTGTTCAGATGTGCAGGTATTTCACCAAGCCAGGTTAAGAATAAACTATTCTCATTATCATTGAAAGGCAAAGCTGAAGAGTGGTATCGACTACTCCAAGATGGTCCATCTATGGCATGGGAGGATATTGTACCTCTCTTTTATTCCAAGTTTTATCCTCCAAGTGAAATTCATAAAGATCGTAACCGGATATATAATTTTTGGCCTCATGATGGAGAGAGTATTGCCCAAGCGTGGGGGAGATTGAAGTTACTAATGCTCAAATGCCCCATTCATGAGCTCCCCAATAATATTGTTATTGATAATTTTTATGCGCGGCTTATTCTTCCTGATAAGGATTATTTGGATGCCTCTTGCTTTGGATCATTTACTCATATGAAAGAAGATGCTAAGTGGAAACTTCTTGACCGTATACAAGAAAATGCTGAAGGATGGGAAAACGACAAAGGTAGGAAGTCAGGTATAAACTATGATTATGAATGCATTAAATCTTTTATGGGGACCGATGACTTTTATAGTGTTAGCGCTGCTTATGGTCTTGATTCTCAAATACTTGCTAATTGTCTTAAGGCCTTTGCCTCTTATATTGATGTTCCAAAGAAAGATTGGAACAAATATCATGCGCCTTATAAAGACTCTATTAGTAATATACCTGCCGCAGCTACTGAAGTTTGTACTGTTGATAGCATTGTGCCTAAGCCTTATTTTGAGAAGACACCTTTCCCTGCTAAGGTAAAAAAGTATTCTACTTTGGTAAGTGTGTCTAATAAAAGTACTAAGAAAGCTGCAGAACCTGATGAGCAAATTACTATTAAGTCTCCTGTAGCTATATTGAAGGATCTTGTTACTAAAGATGTAGGGGATGAATATATTCTTTTTTGTGAAGATGCTTCTAACATTCTCTCACATCCTAAAAAGCATAGGAAAACAAGTGTTCCTGTTATTTCTGTCAGGATTGGAGATCATTGCTATTATGGTTTATGTGATATTGGTGCTAGTGCAAGTGCTATTCCCTTAGAGCTTTACAAAGAAATTATGCACGAGATTGGCGCTTGTGAACTTGAAGATATTGATGTGGTTGTTCAGCTTGCTAACAGAGAGACTGTTTGGCCTCTTGGTATTGTTTGAGATGTGGAAGTTCTTTGTGGTAAGACTAAATACCCTACTGATTTTCTAGTACTTGGTAAGGAGGCTAGTAAAACTTGTCCTATTATTTTTGGTAGACCATTTTTGAACACCTGTGGCGCCGTGATAGATTGTAAGAAGGAGATTTTTTTTTACTTAGTTCAATGGAGAGTCTTATGAGTTTAATTTTTCCAAGTTTGCTAAGACTTCTTATGAAAATGATACGCCTAATGAAAATTTTCGAGTTGAACAGCTTGCTTCTATTGCTCTTGCTCCTAATAATGCCTTGCAGCAATTCATGGAAGAGCACAAAAGTGATGTTTTCAGCAAGGAAAGAAAAGAGATTGACGATATTCTTCTTCGTCAACCACCATTAATCAAGCATAATCTACCTGTGGAGGATCTTGGTACCACTTTGCCACCAAAGGAAGATCCTGTGTTTGAATTAAAACCTTTGCCTGATGATCTTAAATATGCTTACATAGATGATAAGAAAATATATCCTATTATTATTAGCTCTAAACTTTCAGGAAAGGAAGAAGAAAGATTATTGGAGATATTAAGGAAACACCGAGGAGCTATGGGATATACTCTTGATGATTTAAAAGGGATTTCTCTCACTTTATGTCAGCATGCCATTAATATGGAGAAAGACGAAAAGCCAGTCGTGGAGCATCAACGCCGCCTAATTCCCAAGATGAAGGATGTGGTAAGAAATGAGGTATTAAAACTCCTTGATGCTGGTATTATTTATCCTATTGCTGATAGTAGATGGGTTAGTCCTGTTCATTGTGTTCCTAAGAAAGGAGGTATGACTGTTGTGCCTAATGAGAATAATGAGCTTATTCCTCAAAGGGTAGTAGTTGGTTATAGAATGTGCATTGATTATAGGAAGGTAAACAAAGTTACTAAAAAAGATCATTACCCTTTACCGTTTATAGATCAGATGTTAGAAAGGTTGTCTAAGAAGACTCATTTTTGTTTCCTTGATGGTTATTCTGGTTTTTCTCAAATTGCTGTTAAGAAGGATGATCAAGAGAAAACCACTTTTACTTGTCCTTATGGAACTTATGCTTATAGACGTATGCCGTTTGGTTTATGTAATGCTCCTGCTACTTTTCAAAGATGCATGTCTGCTATTTTTCATGGCTTTTGTGAAGAAATTGTGGAGGTCTTCATGGACGATTTCTCCGTCTATGGAACTTCTTTTGATAATTGTTTGCACAACCTTGATAAAGTTTTGCAGAGGTGTGAAGAAACTAACCTTGTTCTTAATTGGGAGAAATGCCACTTTATGGTAAATGAAGGAATTGTCCTTGGACATAAAATTTCTAAAAGAGGTATTGAAGTTGACAGAGCGAAAGTGGAGGCAATTGAGAAAATGCCCTGTCCCAGAGATGTTAAAGGTATTCGTAGTGTTCTTGGTCACGCTGGTTTCTATAGGAGGTTTATTAAAGATTTCTCTAAGATTTCAAAGCCTCTTACTAATCTTCTTCAAAAAGATGTACCATTTGTCTTTGATGATGATTGTAAGGAAGCTTTTGAAACTCTTAAGAAGGCTTTAACTACTGCTCCTATTGTTCAACCACCTGATTGGAATTTACCTTTTGAAATTATGTGTGATGCTAGTGATTTTGCTGTTGGTGCTGTTCTTGGACAGCGCGTTGATAATAAGTCGAATGTTATTCATTATGCTAGTAAGACTCTTGATGCTGCTCAAAAGAATTATGCTACTACTGAGAAAGAGTTTCTTGCTGTTGTTTTTGCATGTGATAAGTTTAGATCTTACATTGTTGATTCTAAAGTTACTATTCATACTGATCACGCAGCTATTAGATATCTTATGACTAAGAAGGATGCTAAGCCTAGGCTTATTAGATGGGTGTTGCTTTTACAAGAGTTTGATTTGCATATCGTAGATAGGAAAGGTGCTGAAAATCCTGTGGCTGACAACTTGTCTAGATTGGAAAACATTTCTTTTGATCCTATTCCTGTTAATGATAGTTTTCCAAATGAACAGTTGGCTGCAATTAATGTAACTTCGCGAGACCTTCCTTGGTATGCTGATTATGCTAACTTTATTGTTTCCAAGTATTTGCCTCCGACCTTTACAGCTCAGCAAAGAAGGAAATTCTTTTATGATTTGAGGCATTACTTTTGGGATGACCCACATTTATATAAAGAAGGAGTTGATGGTATTATGAGAAGATGCGTACCGGAATATGAGCAACAAGAGATATTAAGAAAATGCCATAGCAGCGCCTATGGAGGGCATCATGCTGGAGATAGAACCGCGCAGAAGGTTCTACAATCAGGTTTTTATTGGCCAACCCTCTTTAAGGATGCCAGAAGGTATGTTTTATCTTGTGATGAATGTCAAAGAGTTGGTAATATTTCTAGACGCAATGAAATGCCTATGAGTTACACTCTTGTTATTGAACCGTTTGATTGTTGGGGATTTGACTTTATGGGTCCTTTTCCTCCTTCAAAAGGCTATACCCATATACTTGTTGCTGTAGATTATGTTACTAAATGGGTAGAAGCCATACCTACAAAGAGTGTCGATGGTGAGACCTCGTTAAAAATGCTTAAGGATGTTATTTTTCCTAGGTTTGGTGTCCCTAGATATCTTATGACTGATGGGGGTTCTCATTTTATTCACGGTGGTTTTAGAAAAACTCTTGCTAAATATGATGTCAATCATAGAATTGCTTCTGCTTATCATCCCCAAACTAGTGGGCAGGTAGAGCTTTCAAATAGGGAGATCAAGTCTATCTTGCAGAAGACTGTCAATAGATCTAGGAAAAACTGGGCTAGTAAGTTAAATGATGCTTTATGGGCTTATAGAACTGCTTATAAGAACCCCATGGGTATGTCTCCTTATAAGATGGTTTACGGAAAAGCATGTCACTTGCCCTTAGAATTAGAACACAAAACTTTTTGGGCAGTGAAAGAGCTTAATAGAGATTTTAAACTAGCTGGTAAGAAAAGGTTATTAGATTTGAGTTCTCTAGATGAGTGGAGAAACGAAGCGTATGAGAATGCCAGACTTTTTAAAGAGAAAGTCAAGCAATGGCATGATAAGAGAATTCTTAAGAGAGAGTTTCATGTTGGTGAGAAAGTTCTTTTGTATAGGTCTCGTCTCAGATTTTTTGCAGGAAAATTACTCCCTAAATGGGAAGGACCATATGTTATTGTGGAAGTGTACCGCTCAGGTGCTATTAAGATCGCTTCATTGAAAGATGACTCTACACAAGTGGTGAATGGGCAAAGACTCAAACATTATATTTCTAGAGATTCTTATAATGAAGATGTTGATGTTATTGAAACAATTTCTCCGGAAGAATTCATCCAAGACAAATTGCAGGTACCTGCAGAGTTCGTTTTTGAATAGGTAACAGTTCTAGTCAGAGAAGTTTCGCGAAAAGTTCTTCCTTTAATATTTTTGCTGTTTTTACTAAATATTAAAAATTATGAGACGAAAAAGGGCAGGAAAAAGAGTCAGTGTGTCTCTCACACACAGGTGGTGCGGGCCCACCCCTGGCCGCGCCACCTAGGTGTGAGAGCACCCCGGAGCTCTTTTCCGTCCCGGTTTCCTCCTGTGATTTCGTTTCGATGTATAATTTTCGCCTATTTAACCCCCCGGAGTCTCCGAGGTCTGTATATCGTTTTCTCGTAGTGTTTTGTTTCGAGCTGTTTCTGCCAGGAGTTGATCTTAAGCTTGGGGGAGCCATGGCCTCTTCGAGCGATGACAAGGAGAAGACATCTCCGGAAGATGACACCAAGGACTTCTGGCTGAAAGAAGAGGTTGAAAGTGAAGACGAGGAGGAAAATCAAAGTTCAAGGCCAAACACCATGGTTGCCAGCATAGGGGTGGTGACAGATCATGACAAGTTCAAGAAGAGTGCTCGCATAAAGACCAGAGGGGGTGTGCCGCGTCACACCTTAGCTCCACGGACATCTCCACCGAGCCAAAATCCTTTCCATACTCTAATTCATGAACGTCAGTTTCAAAAGGTGCGCAAATCACGATTACCCTCTTGCTGGGATATAGATCGTTCTAATAATGCAGGGATAGAAAGCGCCAAGAGTGAAGAAGGATGGGGAAATAATTCCAAGAGCTAGGATTCTCTTGCTGATAGGTTCATGAACCGTGTTGAGCACAATTCTGAGATGATTCGTAACCTCGAGTACAAGATTGATGATCTGAAAGATTTGATTGAGAAGCTTATCAAAGAGTATCCACCACCGCCAAAGGAGTAATTCGTCATCGGTATAGGCATCCCCTTGGCTTTTTCCAAGCTTGGGGGAGTGTCGCGGTATCACATCATTACCTTTTGCTCATTTACTTTTCAAGTAGTGTCATATCATGAATAGAGAAGTTATCTTATAGAATAGTTTGCAGCTTGGAAGTATCCTCCTTAGTTGGTTATCTATGTATCCCTTGGTGTGAGTTGCGGTAATAAAATATTAATGAGAAGTTTTATCGTTTACTTTCCGCGCACTTTATGCTAGTATGCAATCTCTCTTATATGACTAGTCTTGTTGATTGGTATTGGTATCACTTTGGGAGCATGAGTAAATTTAGTTGGTTTTGGCAAACCTAGCTTGGTCAGTAGCAACCTTACCTTGAGGTTTGAGTAGAAAAGAATAAAGAAGTGCTTGTAGTTACATCACTTCAGTTTTCCTTATGTTTGGCTTATAAGCATTGTTATTCCTGAAGTCAAAATCATCGTATCTTCAAGGGAGTTTGCATGATTGTTCTTATTATATGTATGTTTGTTTGTTACATGCAACTCTTATGCTTGCTACCCAGCCTTGCTAGCCAAAAACCTGTACTGAGAGGAAATACTTCTCGTGCATCCAATTCCCAAAAGCCAAGTCACTTCCAAAGAGTCCACTATAAATTCCTATGCATGGTATTTCAAGCCATTCCAAGTAAATTTTCATGTGCTACCTTTCAAAAACCTTCAAACACTTCTCATTTTGTGCCACTGTTTTTAGCTCATGAGGACGTAGTGGATGGGTTTGTTATCTTCCATACTAAATGGAGTACCCCTCGACTAGGCAGCTTCATCTGCTCGTCATTAATTTTGCAAGGGAGCTGGTCAGACCATTATAATCTCAAAAAGAAAAGAAAAGAAAAGAGCACTCCTCCATGGAATGTGAAAGTTGGTTGGCACCCGATGGAATCGGTTAGCCATGGTTTGAGAAAGGAAAAAGGTGGGGAGGAGTGCAAAGCTATAAAAGAGCACCAAAGTGCCAATTAATCAAACATCTCGGAACCGCTCTCACTTGTTTAGTATGGAAGATATCAAGAACTCCGTTGCTAGTCGTTGACAAAAGCAACCACCTCTCAAAATAACTTTTTACCTCTGTTTTGCAAATGAAAAGCTCTAGCACATGTTTAATCCCTGCTTCCCTCTGCGAAGGGCCTATCTTTTACTTTTATGTTGAGTCAACCTATTTCCCTCTATCTAAAGCAAGCATTTGAGTTGTTATGTTTCACTCATCCATATGTTGATCCGTTTAATCATGTTTACTATCTTCCTTGTTTTGTATAATGCTTTTCTCTGAAGGAATATATCTTTGAAAGCTTTCTATGAATGCAAAAGTTTACCTTGTTGAGCATATAACTTTTGCTATGTTAGCTCTGTTTTAAAAGGCTCCGTTTAAAAGAAAGAATAGCTTGTTCATCGTTCTTTGACCAAGAACTAAGGTTTGCCATTGCCAATTATAGTTTACCTTGTGCATCTTTACATGTGATTCCCTTTTACTCATCGCAAGTCTATATCTTATAAAGGGAAGTTGCTGTCTATTATAATTTGCGCCTTGGTGAATGTGATGCTTCTTGTCCGTATTTTGATTATCGACACTTCACTCCATAAACCTGTGGTCATGTTTACCGAGTTTAGTTTTCGCTTGGGGACAAGCGAAGTCTAAGATTGGGGGGGGGGGGGGTTGATACGTCCATTTTGCATCACTATTTTGTATCATAATTTACTATTATTCATTGATATATTTCATATTTAAAGTTGATACTTATGTTATTTCCTTTGTTTTCACATGTTTGATGATCTTTGGAGGAGTTGCTGCAGGAGTCAGGATTCTGCTGGAAAAAGGACCATCAAGGGACCATATTTTGAAGATCAGGAAAATTCCAGAAAAATACCAGGAAATTCTATTTTCCCAGAAGACTCAGGAAGCCAGAAGTAGGAGTCGAGAGGAGCCATGGGAGGCCCACACACCAGGGTGTGGTGCGGCCAGACCCCTGGCCGCGCCAGCCCTGTGTGAGGGCGCCCTGGCCCACTTCTGGTCTCGCCCCTCCGCTTACTTCATCGTCCCCAAAAACCTAAGTCAGGGGGGGCTCAGAGTTAGACACCGCCGCCTCTGCGGGGCGCAAAACACCAGAGAGAGAAAAGCTCTCCGGTAGGCAGAAATCTGTCAGGGAAATTCCTTCCCGGAGAGGGGAGATCGTCGCCATCATCATCACCATCGCACCGGACTTCATCGGGATCATCATCATCATCATCTCCATCACCAGCACCTTCATCTCCACCATCACCACGCCATCCCGCTGTAACATCTTGAGTTGGATCTTGTTATATTCATAGGGGAAACTTTCCCGGTGTTGATTACTCTTGTAGTTGATGCTATTGAGTGGAACCGTTGAATTAAGGTTTATGTTCAAATTGTTATTTACCATTATTTCACCTCTGATCATGATCCATATGATGTCTTGTGAGTAGTTCGTTTAGTTCTTGAGGACATGGGAGAAGTCAAGATGTTAGTAGTGAATTATTGTTGAGAAATATTTAATGGTTTGATATTGTTGTGGTGCTATTTCACTAGTGGTGTCATGTGAACGTCGACTACATGATACTTCACCATTCATGGGCCTAGTGAGATGCATTGTGTATTTGGCTACTGATTGTGGGGGTTGCTGGAGTGACAGAAATCTAAACCTCCGTTGGAAAACCATTGCACCAGGGAGCGTAGGATCTTAGAGTTTAAGGTTGTGGTTAGATTTATCTTAATTACTTTCTTGTATTTGCGGATGCTTGCAAGGGGTATAATCACAAGTGTGTATTTATCCTAGTAAGGGTAGTGCGCTAGCACAGGTTCACCCCCATAACACCTATCAAACCAATAAAGGCTATTGGCTTTATGAAGCGAAAGCTCTTGACAGAAACTCCCGTGTGTCCTCAAGAACGTTTGGTTATTTTAAGTACACAACCGGCTTGTCCTTTGCTGAAGAAAGGATTGGGCCACTTGCTGCAATTGTTACTACTGTCTTTTATTTACTCGCACTTTATTTACTCGTATTACCAAATACCCCTGAAAACCTGTTTGCTAGTATTTACAGTGATTCCTGGATCAAAACCGCTCATCAATACCTTCTGCTCCTCGTTGGGTTCGACACTCTTATTTATCGAAAGTACTACGATACACCCCCTATACTTGCGGGTCATCAACCATCTAGTGCGTTCACGGTGATAGTGTGGGACAATCTAGTTTGGGTACATACGAACTTTGAGGAGTGCTTCGTAGCCCTACGCATGATTAGTGTATGTTTTCCATTGGAGAATTATTTTGAGTTGCATATTGATGATAGTATCTATTGGTTCAATCATGTTATATTTATTGGGAGTGTGTCCACTAGTGAAAGTATGATCCCTAGGCCTTGTTTCCAAGCATTGCACACCGTTTACTTCTTGTTTTGTTACATGTTTGCTTGCAGCGATACTTATTCCATACTACATTTACTACTCATAATCATCACTACTACTTGTATTTCACTATCTATTCGCCGAACTAGTGCACCTATACATATGACAAGTGTATTGGGTGTGTTGGGGACACAAGAGACTCTCTGTATCGTAATTACAGGGTTGTTTGAGAGGGATAGCTTTGACCTCTTCCTCCCAGAGTTCGATAAACCTTGGGTGATCCACTTAAGGGAAACTTGCTGCTGTTCTACAAACCTCTGCACTTGGAGGCCCAACACTGTCTACAAGAACAGACGCGTGCGTAGACATCACCCGTCCAGGCCCCCGTCGATTGGGACCTGTACGAAGACCCGGACGAACCTGTGCCGTACGTCGCGCCAGCGAACCCCTACGACACCAGCATCGTCGACGACTACCCGGAGGTAACCCTTTGTTCCCTTGTTCTTATCCCATTTCAATCTTTTTGTGTTAGATCTAGCGTTATTAGGGTTCGTCTGTTCCTAGTTCAATCCTTTTATGATAGATCTAGCGTTATTAGGGTTAGTCTGTTCCTAGTTCAATCCTTTTATGATAGATCTAGCGTTATTATAATAGATCTAGCGTTATTAGTGTTTGTGATTTGCTTTTGTTTAAGATTCGGTTAACTTATGTGAGTAATCAATCCCATCCGGTTAATTTGTGCCGATGATGATGAATATTTGGGCACAAATTGATTCAGGGTTTGGTCTGTGAACAATTGGTGTGTACAAATTTGTTGTGCATGATCTTTGGTTCACTGACCCAAATCCTGGATATAAGTGTGTCCAATGTAACTGAGGCTTCTTTTTTTCGTGCCCATATTATCATGCATGATCTTTTGTTCACTCTCTGTTCCATCATCGCTGCAATTGACTCCGTGTTTTTCGATCTTTGGTGCTACGTGACAGGTGCAGAGCAGCGACATCGACAGCGACGACGAGTCCTTCCACACCAAGACTCGTCACGTTCTCAGGAGGCTGCAGTCCGGCCATTACGATCGCCACTTTGCTCGAGGCGTTTACAGGTGCCCCTTCTGCAACAGGAGGCTCCGCGCCACCGACTTCAACTGCCTGGTGAACCATGCCGAATCCATTGGCAGAGCCCCTGGCGGCGCTAGAGTTGGAACGACCGTGAACGTGCATGCGTTCATGGCCAAACACAAAGCACTTGGGATTCACCTGCGCAGCCTCCAAGCTTAATCCCATGTAAAATGTAGCTTATGTTGGATCTAGGGATCGGTAATACTGTTGGATCTGTCCTGAATATATATATATGCTATGTTGGCTGCTGTATGCAGCTTATCCTATATTTTCTCGATTTATTATGCTGCTGTGAATTTATCCTCTACTAGCTTCTAGATTTGCTACTAGATTTGTTAACATATTAGGCAAAAAACGAGGGCCAAAAGGCAACAATCATTAAAGAAAGACAGAAATAGAAGCTTCTCTAGATTTGATACTAATTTGGTGAAAAGAGAGAGAACTGTTACAGAGAGAGGGGAAAAAGGCGCTCTGAAAAATGCCAATTTGGGCCGAGAGAGACAGAACCGAGCTCTCACATACAACCAAACGCGGTCTCGTCCTGTCCTACGCGGTCCCGTTCTACTAGCCCCACACGACGTGGCCCCACATGTCAGCACGGAACGGTCAACTAAACGGCAATCCTCCCATCCGAGCGTCTGTGAGGGGTTTCAAACTAGAGTGAGGGGAAAACTGAGGAAAAGTTAAGCGGCTGGGGAAAACTGAGTACAACTAACGATCCAGGGGCACGAAAATAGAAATCCCATATATATAACAATAAACATTCTAGAAGACTATCCAAAAATAATGTTGATCTAAGCCTCTAACTAGTAAAATCCATTTTGAAGTTTAGGACTTATCACATTCCAAAAAAACACGTTTAAGAAATGTGTCACATGTGCATTTTCCAATGTTGGATATGGAAATATACACCTGATCATGGATTATCATCATGAAAAAATGTACAAACTATCCAAGATACTAATGGATGGTCAAACTATTGCAAGCCGTTTCAAATTTCAAATATCATATTATCATCTTCTAAACAAGACATCCAAGAAGTTGGACACACACAACAACGGATGTTGCCGCATATGACCAATATATTCCAAATCATGGATTATCGTCATATACTAACAAAACTATCTAAAGTAATGGTAAGTCTAACTAGTAAAATATATTTTAATGTTCGAGGATACCTTAACAAAATCTTCCAAACAACACATTCAAGAAGTGAGTCCAAACTATCATTGTCAGATCTAGCCAAAATGCACCCAAATCATGGGTTATCATCATATTAATGGCAAATATATGCAAAACTATCAAAACTTACAACCAGTCCCACTAGTGAAAGCCATTTTGAAGTTTGAGGATATCTTATTATCATCTTCCAAATAACACATTTAAGAAGTGGAAAACGCATGCAACTACTATTGCCTTATCTGACAACCATATATTGGATCATGGATTATTATCATATAATAACAAACATCTACAACATTATCCATTTTTTTTTGTCTAACTAGTAAAAGAGATTTCAAAGTTAAATGGGTACCTCCTTACCATGTTTTGAACAACACATTCAATAAGAGGGTCACAACTCATGCATGCAACTGTTGTTGTCGGATATGACAACATACACACTGATCATCATATAACGACAAAAATATACAAACAATAAAAATAATGGTTGGTCTAACTAGTAAAATCCACTTCGATATTCGAGGATATCTCATTATGATGTTCCAAGAAACGCATTGAGGAAGCAGGACACCTGTGCAACCATGGTTGTTTTCGAATCTAACCAACATATACCAAATCAGGGATTCTCATCATATGCCGAGAAAAATCAGGAAAATTATCCAAAAGTAATTGTAGGTCTAACCAGTAAATCCATTTTAACATATGAGGGAATCATATTATCATCTTCCAAATAACACATTCAATAAGTGGGTCACAAGTGCACCTATCGTTGTCGAATCTAGTAAATATACTCTTGGAACATGTATTATCGTCATGCAACTACAAACATATAGAAAACTATCACAAATAATCGATGGTCACCTAGTAAAAGCCATTTCAACGTTCAAGGCTATCTTATTAACATCTTCCAAACACAACATTTAAAGAAGCGGTTCACACATGCAATTGACATTGTATGATGTGACCAACATATAAGGTATCATGGATTATCATCATATAACCCCAACCTTTACAATACTATCCAGAAATAATAGCTGGTTTAACCAGTAAAAGCCATTTCAAAGTTCGAGAATACCTTATTATCACTTTTCGGACAAGATATTCAAGAAGTGCGTAACACGTGTAACTATCGTTGTCACATATAGCCAAAATACAACCAATCATGGAGTAATATCATTAACAACAAATATCTAAAATACTATCCAAAAATAACGGTTGGCCTAAGCAGTAAAAGCCATTTCAAAGTTAAAGAGCACCTTCTTATCACATTGGAAACAAAATATTCAAGAAGTGGGCTCAAATATTTGTCGGATATGGCAACAAACATCGGATCATGGATTATCATCGTATAATGACAAAAAACCGTTCAAAGGATGTGTGCATCAGTTGATGCGTAAGCCACGATCATACTCCCCATTTTGAAAAGACATTGACGACAACAGTCTACAAATGTATCAAAAATATTGCTCGTTCTAATTGTAAAGCCCTTTTGAAGTTGGAGGATATCTTATCATAATTTTGGAAGCAACACATTCAAAAAGTGGTACACACGTCAACCGTGGTTGTTGTCGGATCTGACCAACAGTGACCACGTGATGGATTATCATCACATATCGACAAAAAATGACAAAACTATCCAAAAGTAACGGCTTGTCCAACTAGTAAAAGCCATTTTGAATCCCGATGATATGTTTATTATCATATTCCAAGAAACACGTTCAAGAAGTGGGCCACACGGGAAAGTGTTGTTGTCGAATCTGGCCCACATGAACCAGATCATGAATTATCATCATATAATGACAAAAACCTTGAAAAGTATTAGAAAATAGAAATTGATCCGACTAGTAAAAGCCATTTTGAAGTCCAACGATATTTTGTTATGCACTTCCAAGGAAAAAAATTAAGAAGGGGGGCACACATGCAATATAACGGATGGTGGATTGTTGTCAAATGAAGACAACAATCTACAAAACTATCCAAAATAATGGTAGGTCCAACCATTAAAGTTCATTTTAAAGTCCGATGAAATTTTATTGTCCTCTTCTAAGCAACTCATTCAAGAAATTGGGATACATGTAGATGTTGTCGGGGACACATGTGTAACTGACGTATCTGATGATGGATTATCATCATATTAAAGAGAAAATATCTACAGAACTATCCAAAAGTGACTAACCAGTAAATGTCGAACTCCGAGGATATTTTACTATCATCTTCCAAGTAACCCATTCAAGAAATCTGAGACACATCCAAATGGCGTATCTGGATCTGACCACCACATACCGGATCGTGTATTATCATCTCTAAGGTCCTAGTACAACAAATGAAAAGTATAATGGACATGTATCACTACTGGAGTCAAACAATGAAAGTGAGATCACAAGATTTCACCGTGCATGGTGGTCGAGGCACCAATATCTCATTACTATATCAAACCAATGAATATCAAATCACCTTACTGTACCACGTCGGGCCTCTGCTTCAAACACATAATGCTCTTCCTTGACCGGCCATTCCATAAGCTCGAGCTAGGTCTCACTTGGCTAAAGTCGTGAGCATGTCGATGGCGCCAAAAGACCACTAAGAAGAATTTGAGAATGTCACACTTGTCTATCCACAAAAGATCACAAAAAATGTAGGGGAAAGATATGGACCGACCCCTCACGGTTTCGCTAGCGTTGGGCGATGCGTTGCGATCAGCAACAACTATCACGCTCTCTAAGGACCTAGCGTTATCCTTTTTTATGTAACCCCATCGTTATACTCTCGCTCTATCCCCTTGCAACTACTCCTATCCACTCATTTGCTCCCTTACAAATCATCGTAGCAGAGAAACGCGAGGAGGAGGCGCGGCACTAGGAGGGCTCCACCCGCCGTCGCCGAGTGTGATGAGGAGGCGCGGTGCTGGCTCCGCCCACCGCCGTCAAGGGCGACAAGGAGGCACGATGCTTGGAGGGCTCTGCCAGGCCGCAGCTACCGAGCGCAAGGAGGTGCGGTGCAATAAGGGCTCCTCCAGTTTGCCCTCCCAGCATCGTGCCTCCTCCTCTCATCACACAAAATTATAGGGAAAAGATACGAAACAATGCCGCACCATTTCGCTAGCGGTGTGGCGGTGCGTTGCGATTAGCAAAAAGTATCACGCTCTATAAGGACCCAACGCTATCCCTTTTTTGACGTAACCCCATCGTTATCCTCTCGCAGGTACTCCTATCCACTCATTTGCTCCCTCACAAATCATCGTAGCAGAGCAACGTGACGAGGAGGCCAGGTGCTAGGAGGGCTCCACCCACCGCCATCGAGCGCGACAAGGAGGTGCAGTGCTGGGAGGGCTCCGCCCACCACCATCGAGGGCGACAAGGAGGCAAGACGCTTGGAGGGATCCGCCAGGCCGCTGCCACCGAGCGCGAGGAGGTGCGGCGCACTAAGGGCTCCTCCAGTTCACTGCTGATGAGCTCGTGGAGGGCTCCTCCAGGCCGCGGCTGACGAGCGCGACAAGGAGGCGCGGCACTCGCAGTGCTTCGCCAGGCCGCCGTCGACGAGCGCGAGGAGGAGGTACAGCGCACGGAGGTCTCCCAGCCCTCCACCGATGAGGTCTAGGAGGAGGCACGGCGCACGGAGGTCTCCTAGCCCACTGCCTACAGGGCGAAGAAGGCTCCGTTAGGCTACCGGCGATGAGGCTAGAAAGTGGCTCTCCTCCCTATCCAGTAATCTACTCCCTTCCGTCAGGAATTACCCTGCATTCTGTGTTTGGTCAGAGTCAAACTTTTCAAATTTTGACCAAACATATTGGTAAAACTATCAATAACTATGAAACTAAATACATGCAATATGAAAATATATTTTATGACAATTCTAATGATGGTTATTTTATATTATAAATATTAATATATTTTCTTATACGCTTAGTCAAAGTTTATAAAGTTTGACTTTAACTAAACCCAGAATGCAGGATAATTCTTGACAGAGGGAGTAGCAAGTACTCGGACTTAATCGGACAGTTATGCAAAATTTATCTGGCAAATATGGCCTAATTAATCAGGCAATTAATAATCTCACAATTACTCAGAATTAATCGAGCAGTAACTTAGAAATAATCTAGAAATTATGACCTAATCAATCTTGCAAATGGTAACCTAACAATTAATTACTCGGAATTAGTCTGCAGTTAGTAATCTAGCAATTACTCCAAATTAATATGGAAATTACTCAAAAATAAACTGGGTCATTATGACCTAATTATATATTCTCGCGAATAGTAACACTCGGTTGTCGGTCGGATCGTCAGGTAGGTGGAGTTTTAATATTGAATAGTGGACTTACGCCTCGAATCAGATTTGCCCCAAAAAGCAGCCACAACAAGCGCGCCCATGCACGAGCGCTTGGTCGAATGGAAATTACGGAAATAACCGCCGCACGAGGTGCATGCTGGTGCGGCACTGTCGGGTAGGCAGGTCCAAGATTGTAACCATCAATGATGTCGGTTAAGATGTTACTTCCTCTAGTTTAGTTTACAAGATGCACATAGTTTAAAATGAACTTTGACCAACAATTTTTTGCTAATAAATGTAAATTATATGCTATAAAAATTATACTACCTCCATGCCGGATTATTGGGCAAATGTGTATTTTAAGACATACTTTAACCATTAATTTTAGTCAAGAAAATATTAGATATTTGATATAAAAATTATACCATTAGAAAGTTCTTTTGAATATGAATCCAATAGTATAATTTTTATATAATATATTATATATTTTTTAACTAAAATTAAAGGTCAAAGTTTGTCTCGAAGTACGCAATTACCCTATAATCCTGTATGGAGGGAGTACCATTGAAAACTTCTTTTAAATGTGAATCCAATGATATAATTTTTATGATAGATATCTTAATTTTTGTTGGCAAAAATTGATAGTCAAAGTCTATTTTAAACTATGTCTATCTCTTGTAAACAAAACGGGGGGGGAGTAGTAGACATTGTGTGAGTTCAGTTAACACCTATACAAGTGTATGGGTATCTGAGTAGTAGACATTGTGTGAGTTTAGTTAACACCTATGCAAGTGTATGAGTATCTATGTTGTAGATATCTTCTTGATATTAAGACCATCACTATATTGCTCCGGCTCAACACAAAAAGTTGTCAGAGATGAATCGATCGGCTTGCTATGTAGCGAATCGAACCAACACTGCAGCAATGGGTCTGGCTGCACTATAAGAAGATTATTTAACTCTCATTCCTGCCTCTTCACTGGATGGAGATTTCACTTTTCAGTCATCATCGGTAAAGAAGTACTCCCTCCGTTTCAAAATATAAGATGTTTTAGGTTTGTGAAGCAAATGTATCTAGATATGTTTTAGTGTGTGTATTCGAGTGAACCTACACACTAAAAGATGTCTAAATACATTTGCTTCACAAAGCTAAAACATCTTATATTTTGAAATGGAGGGAGTAATTGTTTAGTGGAATGAACCGAACCAACAAATTGATCCGCTTTTCTGTCAGACCACCTCCAGATGCGACGCTCTACTATACGTGGAGCCGATTCAAATGGTCCTTTGGTTCGCTTCGTTGCAACATAATGCATGGTTAATACTTCCTCCGTTTTAAAATATAAGATGTTTTAGCTTTGTGAAGCAAATGTATTTGGACATCTTTTAGTGTGTAGGTTCACTCGAATATACACACTAAAATGTGTCTAAATACATTTGCTTCACAAACCTAAAACATTTTATATTTTGAAACAGAGGGAGTATATGAGAATTACATAGGGCTCCCGGGTGCTATGCCCCCCGACGTCATTGCTCCCCACCTGTCCCTGCCCCCTCTGTATTCTCAATATTCAATCTTTGTCTATGTCTGTACTAGGCCCGTATTCTCTCCCCCTGGACCCACCACATTAAATAACAATGGGGAGAGTAGATAGAAACTCTGGCATACACTACACGCCCAGATTACTGTCCAACTTTCTCAGCTCCCATCCGCCGCCGCCGCCCAAGTCCCACGCCGGCGACGCTGCCCGAGTCCCACGCCGACGACGCTGCCCAGATCTACTCGGCTCCCCGCCACCGCGCCCTGGTCTCCCTCTCCTGTTCCTGCCTACTCCCTCAACATCTTGCTTCGTCGTCGCCGCCCATGTCCGCGCGCCGCCGCTGCCCAGGTTCGCGTACCACCGCTTCCCGGGTGCGCCGCCGCCGCCCAGGTCCTCGCGCCGCCGACGCCTAGGTGCGCAGCCGCCGAACCAGGTCCGCGCGCCGCCGCCTAGGTCCCACGATGCTGCCGTGGTCGACGCAGTCCCTGCCGCCGCCCAGGTCCCACACGCCCTTGACCTCCAGGAAAAAGGTTTGCAGCGCCGGCTCTGGCCACTGCCGCGCGCATGCCCGGCCCAGGAAGCGGCTCTGGCCACCGGCGGCAGGCGTGAAAGGATGTATTCTTCAGCAGCGTGGCCTTCCCCACCGCATCGTCCCCCATCCTGGTGTCCACCTAGGCCGCTCTCGTGACGTTGGGCGGCAACAGCGTGGTCTGAGCAGCTCATGCGCTGCGTGGCGTGCAGGCTGGTCTCACGACGGCAAGCTCCTACTCTTGCAACCTTGTCGGAAAGCAGGCTGACTGCACGGAGCTCACCGGCGTACCGACGTCCATGGCGTCAATGCAGGATGCAGCCTCCCTAGCACTCTTCGTTTTTTATTCAAACCACTTTTTCTGTACCGAGATGTTGCGATGCAAACGCCATAAATGAGTGTGCCAGCTTTTCTGACACACATGTCATGTACAAGCATGGTATAGAGCTGTATTCTGAATGGAACGTTTTCTGACAAAAATTAATTTCGTTACTTTTGGATCCATCTCAAAGCAAACATAAACGGTAGATCTATGGGGGTGTGTAGCACCCAAGAGCCAAAAGTTCGCGTTAATCTTTATAACTAAAATGTCATGCAAAAGGAATATGAGTGGCACATAAGAAAGTCAAAATTCTAGTACTAGTACGTTTGACTGCATTTTCCCCCCTCTACGGGTCCTGGTGTGTGTGTGCGTGGGTGGGAGTGAAACGAAGTCTAACACCCTCCGGATCCGATCTCCACGGTCCTGGCTTGGTCGACGACGCAGGCAGCGCCAAAGCCGCCAGCCAGCGCGCCGTGGCCGAGGAAGATGAGAGAGGCCCGTATTTACCACCACGACGCCCGGATCCGCGAGCGCCCCACGTGCGCCCGGATCCGCGAGGCGACAGCCGGTCGATACTACCGAGGGAGCTGAGAGAGGCCCGTATTTACCACCACCACCTACCGCAAAATCCTTTTTCGAAAAAGCGGCGAACAGCGTATATATACGGCGCGTAGCCCTGGGACTGGGAGTCCGTCTACCATACCACCTCGCCTACTCTACCACCATCCCATCCCGCTTCTCCCTCGGCGATCCGCTGCTCTAGGCTCCCCGTCTCTCTGTTCTTCTCTCACTGGTACAGCTCCGTCTCCCCCTTCTTCTTCTTCCGCCTCCCAAATCTGAAGCTGCAATCTCGTTCCGTTTATTGCCTGTCTGTTCACAACTTCATATGCGGTGCGCGTTTTCCTCGGCTTGCAGCTCAACAAGATGGCGGCGGAGAGGGTCAAGGACGTGGGCATCCTCGCCATGGACATCTACTTCCCGCCCAACTGCGTGCTCCAGGTACCACATCACACTATTGCCCACCCTCTCTCTCTATCTGGCCTGATTTTTACCGCGTCACCGTTCTGTAAAACCACACAACAGAGCAGACAGCAGAGGTTCTCTGAATTTCCGCCTCCAGCAGTTAGTAAAACACCGTAGAATTTACAAGTCCAGACCACGCTCTTTGTGTGTGTGGTTGGTGGATACTCTTTTTTGGGAGCCAGTTGTTCACCGTGAGAGTTTCGTTAATCGTTAAGGACGGGTTGATCGAGTGCCTGGGTGCTGTGGCTTGCGCGCCCGGTGCAGCCCAGAGTTGCCTGTTTCAGAGCTTCGGTGCTTCGGTGCAGAGTGCAGACAGAGTCTCTTTCTGATCAAGAAAAAAAGAGGCTGCCGTTACCTGTTGAAAGCTACCGTTATCTGTTGGTTAAAGCTTGTCTACTTTGGAACTCAGACAGCTCACCATTCGGCCTATTCTACAGTTGGTCAGATTCAAAGATAGCAACAATTTATGTCGTACAAGATTAATTCTAGTACTACTAAAATACTTTTCAACTAAACTAATGTACTCTAGCTATGTAGGGATGGAAGGCAATGCTTGCCATTTAGACTGGCAACTTAAAACAGCTATTATTGGCTCTCTCTCTCTCTGTAGCTATTAATTCCTGCTGTAGGAGTACTCCAGCTGGTAGGTACACTAGGCAGTGCAAAGAAAACAGGTTGGGGGTTTCCAGAATGTGCAAGCTGGTGAGGACAGAAGGCGTAATTGCTTACATGAGGAATGTTGTCACATTTTGAAAAGATAAACTCCTCTATGCCTAGAAGATGCCAGCTGAAAGAGCTTGGTAGGACCCTCGTCTCATGTTTAATTAAGGTTGTGTGGACAATTAATCAGCTGATGCTGATGTCTGTGAAAGTATCTATTTCCTAGCATAGGCCTGTAAACCCAGCCAGTATTTCGTGCGCACGAGGACAAGGTTGGAATGATATACCATGGGATGTGGACAAGGTCCTAACAAGTGAGTGAGAATGAGAACATGTTCATGTCAGTGATGTGTCCGGACTTTCTTTGTGTTCTGAAGTAAGAGAATCTATTGATTTGAACCAATTAAGGCGTTCGATATAAGAGATCAATATCTTGAGGATGTAACTATCATCATCCTCTTGGAAAATCGTTCTATTAAAGTATTAGTATTGATCCATCTCCTTTTATAAGATTTTCTTGATCGTAAGAGAACCTATTTATTTGAAACCAATTAAGAGGAATTTAGAGGCCACTGTACAGCAACCGTCACTATCTTGCTTAAATATTTTATGATGCTGGTTGCAGGAAGAACTAGAAACTCATGATGGTGTGAGCAAAGGCAAGTACACCATTGGGCTTGGGCAGGATAGCATGGCCTTCTGCACTGAAGTGGAGGATGTCATTTCAATGAGGTATGACTATTTTCTCAAGTACCTTTTACTCTCCTATCTTTTTTCTCTGTTTTCCTCAGGACTTGCGCTCATACTATTTGACACTAGTGTTCTACCAAGTACCAACTACTGGTGATGTTATAGAAAAAGTCAAGCATGGTTGGCTGTGAACATAACTGTACAGTTCTGTGATGCCGTATACATGAACACTGTTGTATTCTTAACGTCTAAGCAGTATCTTATTTACCATCTTATTCTTGTTTATATCATCTAACCGATTAAAACTTTGTCTCAGCCTGACAGTGGTGAAGTCCCTCCTGGAAAACTATAAGATCGATCCTAAGTGCATTGGACGTTTGGAAGTTGGCAGTGAAACTGTAATAGACAAGAGCAAGTCTATAAAGACATGGCTGATGCAAATTTTCGAGGTTTGTTGCATTCAGCAAGAAATGCTATTAAGTTTTTTTATTTCTCTGGTTTATTAGTGTAATTTGGTGTAATGCATATTATGCTAAATACGAAAAAAACATTCTAATTTTCAGAAGTCGTTGGCATTATTTTAAAATTTCTGCAGCACTAGTATTTTAATTTGCCACCAGACAATTCTTTTTGGTTAAATTAATTTTGTAACAATATTCTCTGAATGCAGGAATGTGGTAATACTGATATTGAAGGAGTTGACTCTTCAAATGCGTGCTATGGTGGAACAGCTGCTTTGTTTAATTGTGTTAATTGGGTCGAGAGCAACTCATGGGATGGGCGTTATGGACTTGTTGTTTGCACAGACAGCGCGGTATGTAGTATATTGTTTCCTTTCAGTATCCAGTTTCATACTGCGAAACTTATCAGACTAGTTTGCAACCTTGTTGCACATTTTGGAATTCAGACCGTAGGCATATGCATTCATGTCAGCATGTCCTGGTACATAGCATTTTCAGCTTCTAGTTTTTCTAACTAATTACAATTTTCCAGTGTTCAGGGCAAGCAAAATTGTCTGACCTATAGTTCTACTGTTATTTCTAACATCCATATTAGTCCAAGCATGAGATCTGATTTTGTGAACTGGACAAAATACTCTATTGCTTGACCAGGACAAAAGTATTCCTGATGCTGACATCTTGGATTCATGTTGACACCTTATCAGGTTTATGCTGAAGGGCCAGCTCGTCCTACTGGCGGTGCAGCTGCTATTGCATTGTTGATTGGACCAAATGCTCCAATTTCATTTGAAAGCAAGTATAGAGGGTCTCATATGGCACATGTTTATGACTTCTACAAGCCTGATCTCGCCAGTGAATATCCGGTACATCACCATTTTACACAATCCATGCAGCGAAACTCTGTTCATACCGAACACACTTGAAATATACTGGAAATGAACATCCGTTTTTACAAGATAGCAATATTGCATGCAGGTGGTCGATGGGAAGCTATCACAGACATGCTATCTCATGGCACTGGATTCCTGCTACAATACCTTTTGCAAAAAGTAAGTCGTGATACTCTCACTTAAACATGTTAATCAAGTTGACCGGCTGACTTAACCAGAAACCATCACTTAAATTTTCAGGTATGAGAAGATTGAGGGAAAGCAATTTTCAATTGTTGATGCAGATTCTTTTGTATTCCATTCTCCATACAACAAGGTATAATAAGACCCCAGGTTATGCGCCTTTGACATCTCAGTTGCATTGTTCATTACACCGACAATCTTGTGAAAGCAGATTTCCATCTGCACTTCTCTCCAAAATGCAATGGTTCTTATTACGGCTACTGCTGGGCAGCACACATCCTTGCCCTTCAGATACACCATGTATACACATTTCTGGTGAAACACGAGAACTCCCTTTGAGTCTCTCTCCTCCCGTGTCGCCCCCGCTCGGGCGGCACCGGAGGGCTAACCCTAGCGCCGCCGGGACCAGCCCCTCTCCCTCTCTTCCCCGCCTCCGTCGGAGGACGTGGCCGGGCAAAGCCCGCGCCACAGACGACGGGGGCGGGGCCCCTCTCCAGTGGCAGCTCGTCTTGAGGGCCGTCGACCTGGGCGGCGGCGGCGGTTCTCGATGGCGCGGCGGCGGTGGCTCTCGATGGCGCGGCGGCGTGTGGAAGCGCAGGGAGGGCGCGTGGCGACGGTGCGAAGGGCACGCGTGGGAGGCTGCAGCGCGTGGAGGCGGCCGTGGCCGCGCATGGCAGTAGGGCCCGATCTGGGCCTATGCGGGCCTGTGCGGGCCGCGGCTTCGGGACACGACGGCGGCGCGTGGAGCCGGCATGGTGGGCCTCCTCCCCCGAGGCCATGCTGGCGGACGTTGAGGCCGGTGGTGACCAGCGCCCTTCTTCTCCGACGGTGACCGATTCCTCTCCTCTCTGTGGTGGCAGCTCGTGCTGGCGCTTGCATCCTCACCCTTCCTCTCTGGTGGAGCTACATCCGAGGAGGTCAGAGTTCATGGCCAGGGTGAAAACCCTGCTCGGTGGCTGCCGATGCTGACCACGGCGACGCCCGGGCGTCGTACCCTCGCTGGGGGCGTGGCCATGGCCGAGGCTGTTTCCTCCTCTCTCCGATGCCAGGGGAAACCCTAGGTCCGGCTTGCCGGTCCGGGCGACGGTGTCGCCACTGCGTCACTCTCTTCTTGAAGACGTCGTCTTGGCTACCGGAGGTGTGCTCACTTTGGCGAGAATGGGGGTTGATGTGTTGCCCGGTGTTGGCTGATACCTAGAGCGAGGGCCTCCGGGGCGCAATGTACATCATGCGGATGCACCAAAGTCGTCGCTTTCGTCAAGGCCGGCTGGATTCTGCCTTCTTCTCGCCGACTCCCTCTAGGCGTATGAGGGGAGGTACGTTGATCCGAGAAGCTTTGGAGTTGTAGTCGTGCTGCGGTGGGTCTCGCTTTGATCGTGACGCGGTCCTGAAGCTCGGTGTCTCGTCTCCTCACCTTTCGAGGTAGGAGTTTGGACAAGGAGAGTTGGCGTCGCTGGGTCGTTGTAGCGGGTGCGTTGTAAGCCATTAGGCGTGGTATATCAAGTTGTAGCCTTCTATAGCGATGTATCGGCCGTCTTGGCCTTTCTTCTATGAAATCGGTACGTCTCCCAGGGCGTATCCTTGAAAAAAAAAAGATACACCATGTATAGTCATCTGTATTGTGTTGTTTACAATCTTTCCATGTTTTTCTTTGTGCAGCTTGTACAGAAAAGCTTCGCTCGTTTATACTACAATGACTTCTTGAGAAACTGCAGGTTGGTCACCTAGACAACTAGTGTATTCAGAACTCTGTGCCTACGTGTTTATACAAACTGAATTTCTGTTTTTTCAAATAGCATTGTTGATAAAGACTCGAGAGAAAAACTGGAGCCCTTTTTGGGCCTGTCATCGGAGGAAAGCTATCAGAGTCGAGACCTTGAGAAGGTATAAATAAAAGTTAAATCATACAAAATTGTATCTACATGTAATAACTCATGCTTGTAAGTTGATTCGTGCTATCTTAAATATGCAGGTTTGTCAACAAGTTGCAAAGAACTTGTATGGTACTAAAGTTCAACCAACAACATTGATCCCAAAGCAACTCGGGAATATGTACACGGCATCACTCTATGCTGCTTTTGCATCAGTTCTCCATAACAAACATGACACTCTGGTATAAATCGCACTCCTGCTTTCTTCAGTTCTGATCGACATTGAACTAAACTGATGTTTCCCTTTCTTTATTCCACTTCCGTAATTTCCAGGCGGGCCAGAGGATTGTCATGTTTTCTTATGGCAGCGGCATGACATCGACAATGTTCTCCTTCAAGATTAGTGAAGGCCAGCATCCATTCAGCTTATCGAACATTGCAAGCATACTGGATATTTCCAACAAACTGGAGTCCAGGCACATCGTAAGTCTTTCACGAAGTTCTCCATTTAGCATCAGTACTCATTCTGGTTGAATTGTTGAATTGCCAGGGCTATTATACCTTCTCTCTCGCTGCACTGACCAATTGGCCTCATTCATTTCAACAAACTTGGCTCTGTCTCACCGTATATATCTTCACACAGGTCCCACCGAAGCAGTTCGTCGAGGCGCTGAAACTGGGTGAGCACCGCTACGGAGCAAAGGATTTCGTCACCAGCCAGGACACAGCCCTGCTCGTCCGAGGCACCTACTATCTCACCCACGTTGACTCCATGTACCGGAGGTTCTACGCCGTGAAAGGCGAGGGTGCCACCGCACCGGTGTCCAACGGCCACTGACCTACCGTGCCCGATTTCAGGCCGCAAAAATAAGCGTGCAAACCACAAACGCTTTTAGGTTATCTCGTAGTGAAGGGAAAGAAGAGGATGGGCCTGCTTAGGTAAATTTATGTCGAGTTGTTCTAAGCTTGTAAAGTTAGATAGAGCTGCGTGCGTGATTGTTGCAATGCTTTGTCAGTGAAAATCTTTGGCTCTGTAGTGAAACATTCACATCCTGCTGGGTTGGGTTGTAACTTGTAAGGTTTTTGAATAATCCGCCAAATTACCCGGCAGGTCTAAGAGCATCTCCAACATACGCGTTATATAGGCCGCGCGCTATATAAACTGTCGATATGCAGCGCCGGATCACGAAAACGTTCCTCCAGCAGGCGCTGCAAATTTTTTTGGGCGCGAGCCGGTTTGCTCTATCCTAGGCACTAAAATTTGGGCTCCGGCTTCAGTGAGAGGCATCGGTCGAGGCAGGCGCGAAAAAGCCCCGCACTGAAACTTTCCCCCGCGCCTTGCCGCCCCACCGCCCAATCCTCGCCTCCGTGCGGCCGCCGGCGCAATCCCGGTGATGGACGCGCCCTCCGGCACCCCACCGACCCCTCCCTACTCCATTCCACCTTCTGCCACCGCCGCCTCCTCCTCCATCGCGCCGCCGCCCCATGCGGCAAACCCTAGCGATGCCGACAACCTGACCGCCGCGGCGCGAGCTCTCTTTGTCCCGCCGCGTCCGACGCTGCACACAAGCGCCGCCGCCGCGCAGGCCCCCGGCAAGGCGCGGGCGCCGCCGAGGAGGAAGGTGTCGGCGTCCAAACGCCCGCCCACATCCGTGGGCGCCGGTAACCTGCCGCCGAAAAAAGTGAAGGCAAGTGTGACCCGCCGCGCGCAGCCTCCGCCGCCGCCTCCACCAATGAACCATCCGCCGCCGGCGCCTCCGTCCGCCGACCCATCCGGCGCACATATGGTGTTCGATGAAGTGCTGGAGAGGTAAAAAACAATTCTTTTTATCTAAATTTTAGTTTTGATGCATACATAGCCGGAGAATCACGAATTTTATTGCAATGTAGAGTCGATGATGAGACTTTCATGGAGACAATGAATGTTGGATCTTCGTTTATGCATGATGATATCACCATTGAGGCATATGAGGAATATGAGGATATCGATGAGGAAGGAGAAGGGTTGATTGAATCGCGCCCTTCCGGTCGGGCGGCGAACTACACCATAGCGGAGGACAAGTTGCTTTGCAAGACATGGTTGACAATTGGAATGGATCCAACAATCAGTACCGATCAAAAAGGAGAAACCTATTGGATGAGGATGAAGGAGTACTTCGACGCCAACAACACAAGTGGGAGCGAGCGAACCATGTGTTCTCTCCGGTCTCGTTGGTCGGGCATCAACACCGATTGCCAAAAGTGGTCGGGCGTGCTAGCGTAGGTTGATGTCATTAACCCAAGTGGCACAAATGAGATGGATAGGGTAAGCAATTCTACTAATCTATTCTCTTTTGCTTGAGATGGATATGTTGACCATATGGCGTGCTTGAGATGCATACGGTTATTGTTCGTATACCTAATCTATTCTCTTTTGCTTGCTTTGTAGAACTCTATGGCTCAAGGCTTGTTTAGAGATGTGGGAAAGAAGAACAAGAAAGGCAACAAGATTCTTGGAAAGCCATTCACCATGCATCATTGCTATGAAGTGCTAGGGAATAAAGAAAAATGGAAGACCCGCGGGAAATTGGATGCGGCAACCATGGCCGCCAATGCAACCGGTTGTGAAGCAACGATCATCGATGATGAGGATTCAAGTGAGGAAGGCAAGAAGAGAAGCTCCACTCCTCACTCGGTGAACAATGCAAGGAAAAGTGTGCTTGGTAGGAAGGCCGCCAAGGATATGAAGGGAAAGAAGGCCGGAGATGACGACATTGCCATTGCTATGGAAAGGCTTGCAAATGCAAGGTTGCAAGCAAATGAAGATAGGAACATTGCAAGAAACTTGGAGAAAGAGGCTATGGATGCCATGGAGGCTCGGAGAGCCGCTTTGGAGGAGAGGCTAGCCTCCAACGAAGAGAGGAAGTTGGCTTTGGAGGAGAAGAAGCAAGCCAATGAGGAGCACCTACGCCTAGTGGAGGAGGAGAGGAAGCTTTTCTTGATGGATACTTCCCACATGTATGAGAGGCAAAAGGAGTACATCAACCTTGCTCGTGACGAAGTGTTGGCCAAGAAGAGATTGTTGCTAGCCAACATGAACACACCCACGGTCGGCATGTTTGGAAGAGGCATGGCCGGCATGCCCATGTTTGGAGGAGGCATGGCCGGCATGGCCGGTATGGGAGGCATGGCCGGCATGGCCGGTATGGGAGGCATGGCCAGCATGGCCGGCATGGCCGCCATGAGAGGCATGCCCGCCATGGGAGGCATGGCCGGTATGGGAGGCATGGCTGCCATGGGAGGCATGCCAGGCATGAGAGGCTTTGGAGGCATGGCCGGCTATGGAGGAGTCTCTGGAGGGACTATGGGAACATCGGTGAGTGGTGTGTATGGAGCCGTGGGAGCACCACCGTGAGGATTCGTGGCCTCTTTGGATCCTACTATTCCTTCTTCAACCCAAGATGTCGATGAAGAAGAAGCAAAAGAAGGCGATGACTTGGAAAATGCGGAAGTGTGAGATTCTATCTTGCATTTGATATGCAAATTGTGTGTTGCACTTTGTGTCTATTTGAACCATATATTGTGTGTCGATATTGAACTACGTCGTGTTGTGAGTTGTTCTTGAACTATGTGATATGTGTGTTGCACTTTGTGTCCTTTTAAACTACGGTAGATCATTTGTTTCATGATTTATGTGAGTATTTGATCTTGTTGAATGCATAGGAGTGTAGAAAGTTGTTTTCCGCCAGCGCGCGCTGTATTTTGGAGCACCCGGCGGAGGAGCATTTTTAGCGCTAGCGAACACGCTCTAGTTTAGCGCCTCCGGTGGGGGAAAATCCGAGCCAGCGCACGGCAAACGTTTACAGCGCGGTCGGGACGAAATATAGCGCGCCAAAATATAGTACGCCTGTTGGAGATGCTCTAAGGGGCAATTACATGATTGATCCTGTTTGGTCACCCATTGTTTGAAATATCAGCTGAATTACAGTCAGGACATACATCCATCATTCTTTGTAAGTAGGGATGAAAGTGGAGCGGAAACTTTCCGACTTTTCCACAGAAAAAAGGAAATGGAATGGAAATATAGGAACGAAAACGGAATTTTGCGGAACGGAAACCGAATTCTTAGACAGGAACAAAAATGAAAACGGAACAACGTTTTCTGGCGGAAGGAGGCCGACTAAAGTGGAATTTTCTATTATGGGTGTCTAGCATGGCCAGTCTAGCAAGATCAATATATAACCTTATCAAAGTAATATAACCTTATTAAAGTGAACCGTCTAAGCAACCCATTTCTACTCCCCATTATACTTAGAAATTGTAATAGGGGTGATTTGTCGTGTTTACTTGAATTGCTTGAATTTTCTGCATGATTCAAGGAGTCCTTTGTTTTCGGTAATCATCCACTTTTCGTCGTGTCCGTACCATATTCGGTCTCTATGCTTCCGACAATATCTGATTTTATATTTATTTTTGGAGTTTCTGTATTTGTTTCTATTTTCGTAAAAAATCTGAAAATAAATATGGCACCAGTCAGTCGTTTCCGCTCCGTTTTCATCCCTACTTATAAGCACAACGTGTAGTGCACATTAATTTTTTGAAGTCCAAATTTGTAGGAAAAGATATCGACAACCAAGTATAATACGAAATGAACACAATCTAAATTCTAAAACATACTCCCTCCGTTTCAAAATATAAGATGTTTTAGGTTTGTGAACAAAATGTATCTAGACACATTTTAGTGTGTATATTTTGAAACGGAGGGAGTATTCCACAATCAATTTGACTTCAACTGTGGCTCGGATTTATGGAAGATATATATGGAAAATACAGCTGAAGCATTCCCATAAAGCCAGCCGACTCGACCAGACAAATCTTCTCCCGAACCGCACCGCCCTCTGCTACCTCCAGAGTCCAGCCCCCAAGTAAAGCCCTCCGCCCCAGCGCCGCCGCCGCTTCCTCCCTCCCGACCCCCATCGCCGCCGCGGCTTCCTCCACCACCATGTGGCGAGCCGAGGAGATCGAGGACGAGGCGACCCTGGACGCGCTCGTGCAGGCCGCCAGGACCCGGGAGGGCCGGGCCGCGCTCGCCGACGCCCTCTCCGACACGCTCTGCCTGCTGCCGGCCTCCCCGGCGCCGCTCCTCCTCCTGCGCCTCCGCCTCGTCCGCAACCTCCTCGCCGGCGACTCCAACAACCAGCGCACCTTCGTCCTCCTCTCGGGCCCCGCCGCGGCCGTCTCCTCCGTGCTCGCGCTCCCCTCCCTCGCCCCCGACCTCGCGCGCGCCGCGCTCCAGGCGCTCGGCAACGCGGCCCTCGGCGGGGACCACAACCGCGAGGCCGTCTGGGACGCGCTCTTCCCGGGGCCGCTGCGGGAGTTCGCGCGGGTCTGGGACGCCGGGGTCGTCGACCCGCTCTCCATGGTGCTCGACACCTGCTGCTCCGGCGAGGCCGGCCGCGGGAGGCTCGCGGAGCTCTGCCATGAGGACATGGGCCTGCCCATACTCGTCGAACTCGTCACTACCGCCTCACGAGGTGAGCACATCGCTGTTATCGGTTAAGGATTTTGCGATACGCATGTCTGCTGCTAGATGCCTAGATATGCAATTTGTTCCGTGGCTGCATATTTTATACAATTATTATCAGTATGTGTTTTCTATTTTTTCATGAATCTGTGTTACGGTGGACGTACTATGGATTTGTTTAATACAAGTAGGATCTGCACATTGTAGATTACAGCAATACAAATATTTGGTGAACTCTTAAATAGGTCAGGAATTTTGGACATTGGAACCAATTTGGTCCAATTGGATATCAGATGTTCAATGCTCATGTGTCATTGCTAAGGAACTCAGTAACATTTAGGGCTGGTACTGTGTTCACGATTTGATTATGATTATTTAGGCAATACTGTTGGACAACTTTGGTTTATAGCACCTGTTTGTTTGGTTCAACTTTTTGAAGCATGCTAGCATGAGTGCACGACTTCCAACTTCTAGATAAGATGTGGTATTGGAGGTTTGATGTGCAGTACTTGTCAGTTGCTTCCTTGATAGTTGGAACTGTTACATTGTGTTTCCTTAGATAGCTGCATGGCTCATGTCTTAAATTGCAATCTAAACTTGCCTGTTAGATACTACCAGAGGATGGAATATCACCTTTGGAAGACAAATTTTAGTTAAGAATGTCATGTCTGATGTTACTGTTACCTTTTCTGTTTACCTATTATGATGTGATCCACCATCTTCAGCCATGGCTGTGGCAAATTATCAAAGGGCATGTAAAGTGTGGCAAATTATCAAGGTCCAAACTAAAACGTGGCAAATGATCAAATATTCCTCTTATTTCTCCCATAGTTACTTGTGATCCTAATCTAAATTATGAATTGCAGTGGGTCACAAGGAAGAATGGTTGGAGTGGCTTCTTGTCAAAATCTGTATTGAAGAGGAGATGTTTGAGACCTTGTATGTGGCCTTAGGTTCAACTGATGGTGCTGAGCACACTGATGGTGGTGAATCTGGAAATGGGTTTACTGCTAAGCATGCTTTTCTTCTGGGTACATTGTCAAAATGTTTGACTGAACGACCTGAAGAAGTTACTGTCTCGAACAGTTTTGCACTTCATGTTTCCAACATACATAAACATGCTTCTGAGACTGTGGATTTCACTTGCCGAGGTAGCTCTTCTCTTCCAACTGGTTGCCCTGGAATTGATGTCCTTGGATATTCATTGCTGCTCTTGAAGGACATATGTGCTTGGGAACCCACTTCATCGGAGATTGAAGCTCCTGTTGACTCACTGTTGCAGACTGGTCTTGTAAAATGCCTTCTACGATACCTAGGTGAGCTTGAGCCCCCAAGCACAATCAGAAAAGCGATGGCAAAGGAACAAGGGGATCAACAACCAGCCCTGGCAACAGCAAAGGTCTGCCCATACAATGGTTACAGGAGAGATTTGGTAGCTGTCATCGCCAACTGCTTGCATGGAAGGAAACAGGTGCAGGATGAGGTTAGGCAGCTAAATGGGATTATGTTACTATTACAGCAGTGTGTCATTGATGAAGGAAATGCATACTTGAGGGAGTGGGGTCTGTTTGCTGTGAAGAACTTGCTTGAAGGAAATGAGCAAAACCAGAAGGAGGTCTCTGAACTTCAGATGCAAGAACCTATCTTAACTCCAGAGATTGCAGATATAGGCCTAAGAGTGGAGATTGACAAGAAAACAGGACATCCAAAATTGGTCAATTCCTCCTGATGTAAAAAGGTAAACTAGTGTAAATGTAACTGAATCTGCATTTGCTCCACATGTTGTGCTCCTGTCACACTAGCTATTTTATATAATTGGTTCACTGTATGTAGTTTCCCAAAGTGCTTGGTGAAGAACATTTCTGGCACATTTGAAATCTGAATCATACTTCTGTTGTCTAAATTTGTGTTTGTTCTATTTGTGCAGCTACTATATTCTCACCGGTGATGTGTGGACATACTATCTGGATGCATGTTTAACTTCACATATGATGATACTACTAGTATACGAGCTACCTAGGTGCGCACTAAATCTTATCGACAATCCCAAATGTTTGTGCTACGGATCAACTGGTTACAACTGTTGCTGCATTATCTGAGAGCGTTTTGTTTGCAGATTTTTCACTTTGGTCCTGCCTTGTTCGAGAAGAAAACCAGGGGAAGTTTCTACTGGTCATGGTTCCTCTAGACATTAGTAGGAGAAATGCAATTGTTGGTGCTGCTGCCCCATGGGAAATAGGGGTTTTATTCTCATTAAGTCTACCATCTTGTACTTTGGTGCTGGCTGTGGCTACTAAATTCAGTAGTCTGCCGTTTTGAACTTTGGTGCTGGGCTATGACTACCATATTCAAACATTTTATGTAAGACAATGTTACAGATTTGGATCGTTCTGCACAGCAGCAGAACAACAGTGATGTGGGAATATAAATTGTTTGACTGCCACTCATCTTTTGTTACTGAAGTCGGTGCGTGATAAAGAATGGTAGGTGTGTCTGTCTAGTGTATGCTTTGACAGTTACTGGCTGCTCCATTTTTTCTTACTTTGGTCTTATACATTTGCAAGTTCGTTGCAATTTCACCTGATTTCCCAGAGTCCGTGACAAAACTGAGTTCTGATTTTGCTCGATTAACTCAATGCTAACATGTGTCAGTCCTTAATATAGACAATAACGGTAGAGTATATTGCTTGTGCTTAACAGCATGTGCTGCGACGGCAGAAAACATTTTTCTTCCAGTGAGTATTTCCAACATTGCAGCAGTTACAGATCCCTTACGCAAGGGTGCAAGGATAGAATACAAGTTTGTTCTTAATCGAGATTTCCAACATTGCAGTGTCAAGTTCAGCTCTGGGCCTTGTATTCTCACATATATCACTAGATAAACCTATCGTTCCCGGACCAGCTTGAAGTGCTTCTTCAGCTAAGCAAATACAACATCTGAGCGAAGCACGTACTTGACATTCTTTTTCACAACGCGAGCTTCATGCAGCATGCACCTGGCACCGTGTAGGTGGAGTAGAGCCATTCCTTGCACTGGAGCAACCTACATGCAGGCAACCCGAGATTAATATCAGCATGCCAAGACTCTGCTAACATTTATAATGATTGTAACTTGTAAGCACAAAAGATCAGTTCATTGTGTTCATTCAGCATCGGAATATCTCATAACTCTAAACCATCTGATATTCTCTCTCCCAAACATATCTCCGGTTCTGAGTTCTGACCCCTATAGCTACATCTGATCAGAGTTTATGTGTGCACACCTTAGTTTCAATCTTAACCACAAGCTGAGCAAGTCCTAATATGTGTGACAAACCAAACACAAGACATAACGTATATCGTTACTACAAGCCCTTGTTTTCCAGAACAGGGGAAATGGTTGACAGAGCAATCTGGCAAACATTTATCTCAAAAGATGGGTTTTGGAATCAGAAGGTACCTCAGCAACAATTCCTCCCCGGTGATCATAAAAGACAGTTTCCCCTCCAACAAGAGCTTGTGAATCCTTTGCGCCTCCCTTGCCAGAAAGGTATATCAGCAATGTATACTGTGTCCTGGAACCATTCCCAAGGCTGACACTCTCATCGATATGCCTGCCAAAGCGCTGACCTTCAACATACCTATAAGCAACAAAATCAATAACTGGACCTGCCCAACAGCGCAATACTTGTCAGATCAGATCTTTGTTCAAGTTATAACATATATACCTGTAAAGCCTGATATTTGGATTCAAGCTGGTCGCTACTTTGCCAGCGATATTGACATCCGTCAGTATTCTGTTTATCCCTGTTTCCCAGAGGGTTTGAGCAAGCAAGGGATCTGTGACAGATATCCGGTCATTGTCTCTAAAAGCCTCCCCCTTGAGTGGCCCGAGACTGCCCTGGTGCGTGAAACCCACAGATTCAGCGACGTCGATGAAAGCCTTCGCCTCGGCGGAAGTGAGGAAATCAGGAACCTATATCAAGTGTGGCAATTGTCTGTAAGTAACACAACATATAATGAAGATAAATTCAACATACATTGATATCAGTTCAAACACTTTCCATTGTTTGTTAATTTTCATCATTGTACTACATGTCATCAAAGAAGCTCACTGGCAAGAGGCTTATCACATCATGTAATACCTAGGTAACATTATTGCAGAAGTGGGACGGCAAAAAATTGGCTAATTTCCTACTAGACTAGATGGTAATCCCCTCCTAGCAGCAGCAGATCGAAAAATTTCTGGATGCAATCATGTGACAAGGACCCTAGCTGACTGGGTCAACTAGACAACTACTCAATTTCAGAAGGGGGACTGGCTCACCGTGAGGAGCTGGGTGCCCTTGAGGCGATTGATCTGGAGATCCTTCTTGGGCTTTACCGCCGGCCATGCCCCGCTGCTGCCGCTTCCCGTGGCGCCGCCTTTCTTTGTCTTCTTGGCCGCGGAGGATTTCTTCTGGCGAGCGCCGTCTCCTACCGCCGTGGGTTGCTCCATGGGTGGTCGCCTCTTCTGGTTCCGCGCCGCTGGTGGCAAGAGGTTGTTGAGGCGACCGGGCTGGACCCGGGCCGGTTGGCGATTCATCACGCCGATCCGGCCCCAGACGACTTTGGATGCAGAACAGCTGAACAACATTGTACTGAAACTGTCGGAAATTCAATTTGGAACATAGGAGTATATGCTCTCGCCACCGGAAAAGACATTTTAAAAATGTTAAAAAATTCCAAACAAAAAAATTGTGCTTACATGTTAACATTCTATGTGCGCATTCTAAGTTCCTCAAGAAACCAACATTATTTGTGGCTTGTGTAAAACATCAGAAAAAGATTTTTTTTCAATTAGAACAGAAAGAAGGTACGATAGTAGGACAAGACAACTTGAAAACCTATATATCTGAGTATTACAAGGATTTATTCGGTCCACCTTCCCAAAATAATTTTCGTGATTGAATCAAATATAGATGATATGCCCCAACTTTCAGAGGAAGAAGATAGAATTCTTACCGCGGGGTTTTCTGAGAAAGAAGTTTATGATGCTATAATGTGTTGGCACACAAAATTGCCGCGCAACACTAGGATAATCGCCATGCTTTCGTGACGACGAACGGATGCTTTCCGAGCAAAGCAACAAAGGTCCCCTCGCTTTCGTGGAGGAGAGACGACCGCTTTTCAACGCAAAACGGCAAAGATCACCAAACCCTAGGGCTGCTAGGGCTTGGCAGAGAAAAACGATAAAGAAACGAACGATAGATGAAAGTAACGATAATTAGATTGTAAAAGCATCGATTGGCTGGGACTGTTTCCAATCGGCCATGGCCTTATATATAAGGACGCTGGACTTTGACGTATACAAGATAAGACTTGGCGTACAGATGTAGGACTCCAAAACTAAAACCGATCAGCACTTGTCCTTCCGTGATTCGGTCACCGTCAAAATAACCTTGCTAATCCGTTGGAGAATGTAGTAGTTCAAAAGCCCAAACCATGGCCACGTACAAGAACTATTTGGCCCATAATGAAACAATAAGATATTTGGCCATAGAGCTAATCATATCAGATAATGAAGATCGTGCACTCTCATGCACCAATATCGTGCAGATGTGATATTTCCTGTTGCACTTCTTCCGACGTGATATGTAATTTCAGCTTACCATCCGAGAGACTTGTTCTAGGTATCATTTTAGCTCAAAATATTACCGATGTGCTTGGCTAAGACACCTCCTACGTAGCTCTCTTCTCCATGCAAATCTGTTGCAATTCTTGAACAAAATATCAACTGATTAGCTTGATCTACTAGCCAAATTATGTCATCAACACATGTTCCCCTGTTTTTGGTACGATTGAATTGACCAAAAACACATTTGCAAATCCTTAGGACGATGCCAATAACTTCACCGGCCAAACGTTTGCTTAGGGCGATGTCTAAAGAATACATCGGCCAAACTTTTCTTAGATCAATATCTAAATACCTCATCATCCAATTTTTTTCTTAGGGCGATATTTCAGATAATATATCGGCCATTGTGTCAAGCTTCCTGCCACATGCTAAGATAGTACTTTTTCAAATACTTTTCACCGAGAGCTTTGGATAACTTTTCTTCTTGTAAAGATTGTACAAAATATGAATTTTAAAAAAGAATCTTTACAACTCTATATAGGTCTTCCCAACTCGACCACCATTTGCCGAATTTTTTATCTTTAGTCCCAATAGGTCGGACTCCTTTTATTGTCAAAAGTAATCTACTAATAAAGTCGGCCAATAAAAACTCACTCTTTTTTTAATAACTAGCTCACTTTATGAGCGGACTGATGTAACCTGCATATTCATTCATGCAACTGACCCATAGATATTCTAGAGTGATCATAATCCAAAGCACTTTAAAAGTAAACCTCTATTGTTCAGCAATAAAACTCATCATTCAACAAAGTAAATTTTAAAGCGTCTAGCCGAATTTTCCTATCTCTTGGTTGACCTGGACTTTTAGAATAAACAATAAAAAGGAACTCTCCAATCACATGCCTCTAAATTACTTGCTAATTCGGCTGTTTATTATGACTCCTATACCGAATTTCACTTGCACTATACTGATGTTTGCTGAACTGAATCAGAATAAGTTGTACCATGCTCTGCACCGAACTAACACCCAGAAGATCGGTCTTGCTTTCTACAATAGCTAGCAGCGGCCTTTCTAATATAAAAAACTTTCCCTTTCTAACATAATGACCAGATGCCTTGTGCTAAGCAATTAGCTCTATAATTTTCTTCCCTAGATATATGATAGATAGCGAACATATCGAGAAACTTAACTGTTTTCCAAACATCGGTCCAAATAACTATTTAGTGATCCATCCAAACATGGAAATTCGCTTTTAAATTGCTGCACTACCAGAAGCGAATCCCAACATCATCCTTTACACCCATGTCTATCAAATCTTGCAAACCAAATTGTAAAGCTTCATACTCAGCATGGCTATTTGTACAAGGATATTTTAAGCAGACCGATGTTTTTATAATCAAGATTGTTGGACGGAACTAAAACAATAAAATTGACAATACCCCTCATAGCATGCAGGGATTCATATGCAAAGTGATATTCTATTTTCATGCAATCCTATCGCTAAAAATCGGTTGTTGTAGACATACTAGAAACTAATTAATGCAAAAATATTGCATGCATTACTGTTCAATAAACACATACCGATTTTTTGGCTTCAAGCAAGCGACGGTCTGAATATGCAATGATGTACTCCTTCTGGTCGTCTTCTTATATCAAAGACCATGCTGACAACTCTCTAATCATTGTTCTAATCGGCTTCCATATTAGCATTACCAAATGTAGACACTGAAATGCTTGCACCAATTTTTTTTCAAGTGTGTCAACCGATGAGAATCCCTGTCCAAAGCTTCTCCATGTAATCAAAATCAATAATTATGTTATGCATATTGCTCTTGCAGTAACAATAATTCTAAGTACGTTTTTGCGCCAACTAACACTAGCATCGGTTAAACAACGCATCCGCACTGTGTTGTAAATTAACCGATGCTTTTCTCAACTCAATGTGCACCAAATGGTCCACCTTTTCCGCAAAGCACTTCTCCCTCCATGTCACCTTCGGCACCATCGGTTTATCCCGAGTGAATAATTCATCGCGCTTCTTCTTAGCTATCTCTTCTCTGATCTCCAATGCTTGCAGTCGCTGCACCCGTCGTTTCTGCGTATGTGTGAGTCCCGTCGGACACCACTGAGGTCCTGGTTTAGTTCCCGGTTCTACTGACTTAATTTTGTTGCCCCCCAAGTTTCTCGGCCTATACTGGCGTACTGCTGTTCGTGGAGAAAATATTATTTGCTTGGCCGAGAACACTCTCTTCTGATCAAATATGCTACCTGATTTACCTTTTTGGTTATCTCTATTGCTTGAGTCTCCACGTTGTGTAGATATGCTAGTACTATACTTGAAACAACCCATTCGCTGTAAACGCATGGATGTTCCTGAAGTACTGCCTCCCATAGTTGAATCGATTTGCATGCTAGCCGATTCATTTTTCTGACTTGTACTGGAGAATGCAGCAAGTGTATTATCCAAACATTTCTTTCCTATACTAGCATCTTCTCTGTAAACTGATCCTAATCCAACATCGCTGCTTATTTTTGTACTATTCAAAACACCTTCAGCTGATTGATATGCTTCAAGTTTCGGATCATGAATATCATCTGTATCATCTAAAGTTTTCACTGGTATAGGTTTAGCACGCTTCACCGGCACCCACACAAACTTGTGACCACTCTTGTAAATGTTGCCGTCCTCTTTACGTATCGGTGATTGGCTTTGCTGAATCACAATAGCATCACATGACCTAGCCTCATGACTGAAACAAGCTTTTCTCTCATGCAAGTATGGTCTCAACGCATGCCTCTGTGGAATATATTTCGGCATGAAATGACCTGATGGTCCTGCAGAATATGGCGCCCAGCGATTATAGCTCAGTGGAGGAAATTGTTGATACATAAGTGGTGCACAACTCCAATATTTTGGCGCCACTACAAAATAAGACTATTGGTTATACGAATTTCCTCGCCAACGCTCATGCCCCCCGGGTCGAGAAGGGAACCTAAGACGCTTAGTACCTCCAAGCCGACTAAACACGTTATTGGCCTTATGCGAACTATATTTGTCCAACAATTGTTTAACAGTCGGCTTTACCTTTGGAGCTGATTTTCTCTTTCTTTCATCAACTTTCTGCACTCCTATTTCTGAACTTTTTGGTTTGATCATCCTCGGTGCAGCATTATCGTCAATGACAACATTTTTCTCTTTGGTAGATTCGGCCTGATCTGACCGAATAAGTATTTTCTTGTTCTCAAAGTCAATCGCATCAATAGGAAAAGGATTAATATCGACTTTCGTCGTAGGACATTCTGTAAATATCAATCTTCCTTTATCACTAGCCGATTTCACCTCTTTAAAGACGTTGGGAGAGTTCGATGGTTGCATGACTTGAACAATATCTTGCCCTGCATCTTGCTGATTTTCCAACGTCTTGTCTTCCTTCCTTTTTTGATCATGTGCCACTTCACTTTGATGCTCTTCTTCAACCGAAGATGGTTTAGCTAAATTTCCTTTTTGTTGATCCTCGTCAATTTCTTTGGCACGGAATTCATAGGGCAACATGAAAGCTCCCTCACATCTAGAAAAATCAAGCACCGTTGTTTCACATTCACCATGTTCTTGCTCGACGAATCTTGTATCTACCGGATTGACAAACTCGGCACGCGTGTCCGACTTAGCTTTACCCAAATTTAATTCAGCTTGAACTAAGTCGGTCATGGCAGACGTGGCAATCATCTTTTGCTGATCTAACTTGGCACATGTATTGTCTAACCCGGCCTTATCCGAATTAGCTGTACTGATCGAGTCAACCTTTTTCTGCTGGTTGGCTCCCATAGCTCTGACTTCGACAAGCTTTTTTGCAAGATTTTCACAAGATTTCCTATATAAATCAGCCGACTCCTCTGATGATCTCCCCTCGAATCTTTCAGCATTTTTTGGCAATGACAATTGGGTGTTACCGAAATTCTGCAGTTGTTTAGGGGGTGTATCACATGCTACAGTATCAGATGAAGCCACATGAGCTCCTATTGAATTCTCACTTATTCGGCTGCAAGCAGTGTGAAGGTGTGTAGCCGAATTATGGATATCTGAAGTTGCATATGGTGCTGAAAAATTAGTAACATAAAGTGTAACATATGATGGTTCAGAATATTTGGCCAAATAGCTACTAGTACCATAGCAAGTCGCGCTGTCCATCGGCATGTACGAAGGTGAAGCAAAAAATTGCAAGTTATTTGCCGATGAATAAAAGGGTGAAACATTATTTTGCATATTATTAAAATTTATAACATTAGGTGCTTCATATTGGTTAATTGAATTCATCACGTTGTTCATCGGCATATGAACTTCTAGGGCTGCCGATGCATGAGAATTTGAATATACGTGCTGAAAGTTGTCAAAATTATAACAAGTTGAAGGATGCACATTATTTTGCATCGGCGTTTGCACATAGTAAGAATTAGGGCTAGCCGATACAGTATTCATATCAAAGAATCTAGCAACTTCAGCATAAGAATTATTTGCATCTACAAAAGAAGATTGAGAATTCATGTTACTGTTGTAGACTGCAGCTTCTTGATGACGCTCTTTACGTAGCAGGAACGGGCCGGAGACCGGTCGATGCTTCTTACCCAGCGGAGTCGCCAATTGTGTTGGCACGCGAAATTGCCGCGCAACACTAGGATAATCGCCGTGCTTTCGTGACGACGAACGGATGCTTTCCGAGCAAATCAACAAAGGTCCCCTCGCTTTCGTGGAGGAGAGACGACCGCTTTTCAACGCAAAACGGCAAAGATCACCAAACCCTAGGGCTGCTAGGGCTTGGCAGAGAAAAACGATAAAGAAACGAACAATAGATGAAAGTAACGATAATTAGATTGTAAAAGTATCGATTGGCTGGGACTGTTTCCAATCGGTCGTGGCCTTATATATAAGGACGCTAGACTAGACTTTGACGTATATAAGATAAGACTTGGCGTACAGATGTAGGACTCCAAAACTAAAACCGATCGACACTTGTCCTTCCATGATTCGGTCACCGTCAAAATAACCTTGCTAATCCGTTGGAGAACGTAGTAGTTCAAAAGCCCAAACCATGGCCACGTACAAGAACTATTTGGCCCATAATGAAACAATAAGATATTTGGCCATAGAGCTAATCATATCAGATAATGAAGATCGTGCACTCTCATGCACCAATATCGTGCAGATGTGATATTTCCTGCTGCACTTCTTCCGACGTGATATGTAATTTCAGCTTACCATCTGAGAGACTTGTTCTAGGTATCATTTTAGCTCAAAATATTACCGATATGCTTGGCTAAGACACCTCCTACGTAGCTCTCTTCTCCATGCAAATATGTTGCAATTCTTGAACAAAATATCAACTGATTAGCTTGATCTACTAGCCAAATTATGTCATCAACATAATGCAAATGGGAAAAAATAAAGCACCGGGGCCAGATGGGTTCCCTGCTGAATTTTATCAAAGGTTCTGGGACACAATTTTAAAGTAGATCTTTTGGCAATGTTTGTAGCATTCCATAGAGGAGAACTACCTCTGTTTCATTTAAACTTTGGAACAATTATCTTGCTGCCAAAAAAGAGGATGCAATACAAATTCTACAATACCGTCCGATATGCCTTCTAAATGTGAGTTTTAAGATATTCACCAAGGTGGGTATTGATAGAATCTCAGAATTTGCTAGTAAGGTAGTTAGACTGACCCAGACGGCTTTTATGCTAGGCCAAAATATTTTGGAGGGAGTCGTAGTCCTTCATGAGACGATCCATGAGCTTTATAGAAAGAAAATAGATGGTGTCTTGTTAAAAATATATTTTGAGAAAGCTTATGATAAGGTTAAATGAGACTTTCTACAACAATCTTTGCAAATAAAGAGGTTTGATCCTAAGTGGTGTAAATGAATACAAGAATTCACCAGCCGCGCTGTGTAGGAATTAAAGTGAACGATGATATTGGTCACTATTTTCAAACAAGAAAGGGGCTCCGACAAGGGGATCCTGTCTCGTCAATTCTTTTCAACACAGTGGCTAATATGATTGCAATCATGATTAACAGAGCAAAAGAGGATGGCCAGGTTTCCGGGCTTATTCCACATTTGGTAGATGGTGGAGTGTCTATTCTTGAATATGCGGATGATACAATAATTTTTCTAGAACATGACTTAGAAAAAGATCTAAACATGAAACTAGTCTTTTGTATCTTTGAACAGTTATCTGGTTTGAAAATCAATTCCACAAGAGTGATATTTTTTTTTGCTTTAGGAATGCCAAAGAAGAAGAGGGACAATATAAACAACATTTTGGGCGTGAATCTGGTTCTCTTCCATTTAAGTATTTGGGGATACCAATTCACTTTCGTAAGTTAAAATGGTGAATAGAAACCAATTGAAGATCGTTTTGAGGTAAAGTTGGGTAGTTGGATTGGAAATTCGTTGTCCTATGGTGATAGGTTAATCTTGATAAACTCGGTATTAACAAACTTACCTATGTTTATGTTGTCTTTTCTATAAATTCCGGTTGGGGTTAGGAAGAGACTAGATTTTTTTTAAGATCTTGTTTTTTCTGGCAAAGTGATGGTCCCAAGAAGAAATATAGACTTTCAAAGTGGAATATAATTTGTCGGTCTAAAGATCAAGGAGGACTAGGAATTGAGGTTCTGGAACTAAAACCAAATGTCTTCTAAGTAAATGGCTATTTAAACTGATGAATGAGGAGGGAGTATGGCAGGAACTTTAGCGAAAAATGTCTAAATTCCAATTCCTTGGCCAAAGTGGAAGCTAAACCTTTAGATTCACCTTTTTGTAAGGTTTTTAGGAGAGTAAAACAGGATTTCCTTTGTAGAGGATCCTTTACGGAAGGTAATGGTCAAGATACTAGATTTTGGGAGGATGTATGGTTAGGGAACAAGTCCTTAGCTGAACAATATCCATCCTTATTTAAAATTGTCCAACGGAAACAAGTTTCGGTTGCCAATATGCTAAACAAAAACCCGCTGAATATTACATTCCGCCGTACTTTATCGGATAACCATTGGATACTTTGGTAGCAATTAGTTGAACGATTAATGAATGTTTAGCTTAATAATGAAAAAGACTTGTTAGTTTGGAGGTTGACACATGTCAGATTGATAATGAAAATCACTACCAATTCTCATGAATTAGCTGTTTTTTGTGTGTATCAACATTAGCAATATTCGAAGGGAACAAACTTTTAAAGGAAAATCATCAAATGGCTATAGGTCTATCCTTTGGGAGATGCTATGGTCAACTCTGACATTACAAAGAGCAAGACATTACATAATCCATCCTTTCTTGATTTTCCTTTGGTAGAATGCCATTCAATATCCAAAAAATGGAGTCACTCCAACCTTTAAAAGGAAATGGTTCTGATAAGTAATACAAGAGCATATACCGTTTGTATGATGTCTCTCCTAGCTCAAATTGAGCTGCCATGATCTCCTACAACATGATGCAGTATAACCTGTAAATTAATAGGAATCAAGAATCCATGTTCAAGCACGTAAAGCATCAAGAGAAATGCATCTGAGAGAACAAACAACTTATGGATCCAAAGCTATGGGAATTCTTCTAGGAACAGTCTTTGCCCTTCGGCATTTGCACAAACAGCTACAGACCTTAAAATCTTTGTAGTTTGCAAAAAATACAACAATGGAAGGTAGCGTGCAATCAAAAATTGCAAACAGTTATGACAGAAAAAAAATCTTAATTTGAAAGAAGACAAAGCACAACTGAACTGAATTTTCACTTATTGTTTCATTTGTAGTGCCTCCTAATACATGAAAATGTAGTGTCTGGAGGTACAAAATCCCGAGGGGTTCATTCCATCCGCTATTATTCTAAAGAAAATGTGGAATACAATCTAAGATGATACATAATGCAATCTAATATAATATACACGCGGTAGCTTTTACATTTAAGTGTTGTAGCTATGAAATATTCAATACAAATATAAATATGAGGTCCTCTATAGAAATTCACTTTGTAAAATTCCATACATAAAATATGCCGAAATGGAGAGCTAAACCAGACCCTATTTCAGACGACAACCCAAGAAACATCAATATCATAAAGCAGTTCAAAGAGATCCCCTTACTAAACTAACTAAAGTTGACAGCAACGAATTAGAATAATGATACCAAGAATTTAATGAAGATCCACTATTTACCTCTCAAACATGCAGGACATCCTCACATCCCTTTTTTTGGGCAGCATGAGATTTTTCTATAATCCTGCATCCACCAGTCAAATCAACTGATCAAAATGAACGATCCGAGAATAAGTAAAATATCATTGCCAATATTTTAAAACCCTAGAGCAGCAGAACGTAGTAACCCTTCAAATGTAATAATATACGAATTTCCCTAATTTACAAGCCTCACATTGGATAATTACTTTGGATTATTTGTAAAATATCATTTGGTTTCAATAATGGACATAACGGATCTTATAAGGCAAATATTTCGTTGGCTACTTGGGACCATCCACCCTTCCTGCACTCTGTTCAAATAATTGTACTATATATATGCAGCAAACCAACATACGTTTAGCTCTATAAATAGTTTGTTCTATGCTTATAGTATAAAGCCACAGCTGCAGAATTAAAACTAAAATTACAATTTAATTCCACAAAGGGAGGCAATGGAGCCAGCGAGGCAATGGAGCAAAAATAAGTTGCAAAACTGAGCGTATAAAAAGGGGTCTATAAATGAACAAATAGCACAATCAGGACCAACTTCGTGCAGAGCGTAGTATGTCCAACAGCTGAGTAAGAGCAAGCATGCTCTGGCATCGCGGGAACTCTCGTCCTCACGTACAGCCTACATCACAACACAACAAGAGAAAACATATTAGCCCGTCTGGACAATTCAACGAACACATGGCAAGCATAAATGCTATGAACTTGGAGAAAGCATATCAAAAACAAAATAGATCAAGCAGTCTCACATATCGGCCCATGTTTAATTCTGTTTGCAGCACCAAAATAGATCAAGCAAGGGAAATCACGTCCAAACCATTAGGTGCTCGGCCTACTTCTCCTTGCTATGCTACTGCCTGTGAGCCTGTCCTATCTTCCCCCAAGGGCACTGATCCAAACATGGAAGAGCTCGTTGTGGAGGGATATACCAGCCACGAGTGCGGTAAAGAAGAGATGGTGCACCAATTGATCTACCACCGCTGTCGGCGCTGCGGTGGAGGGGCTCATGAAGAAAATGGGGATAAAGGCAACGACCTCTGTTGCCTGCTCCAACAGCAGCCCGCACTCCTCCGGTTGAACTCCTCCACGACGCTCCTCTTTCCGAGATGGGGAAATAATGCAGCGGCGGCTGACGGGTTGCATGGCGGGATTGGAGCAGCGGCGACAGCTCACGTGGGACACCAGTGTTGTGTGTGTTCAGAGTAGTAGCCATTTTTCTTTTAACAATCAATACCACATGTTCATACTAACGAATAGTACATACTACCTCCATACCGGATTATTAGATAAATATGTATTTTAAGACAAACTTCAACCATTAATTTTAGTCAAGAAAATATGAGATATTTAACATAAAAATTGTACCATTAAAAAATTCTTTTGAATATGAATCCAATGGTATAATTTTTATATAATATTTTTTTTGACTAAAATTAAAGGTTAAAATTTGTCTCGAAGTACGCAACTGGCCTATAATCCGGTATGGAGGGAGTATTCCCTCCATTCCGGTTTAAAGGGCCTACGCGTAGTTCTAGATTGTTAATTTCAACAACATAATACAAGATATATATTACAAAAAATATATCATTAGAAACTTTGCATCTTTTAGTTTCTAATGGTATAATTTTTGTGTTATATAATTTATATTTTATCAATCAAATTGACAATCTAGGGATACACATAGGCCCTTTAAACCCGAATGGAGGTAGTAGTAGAGATAGATGAGTTGACTTTAATTATTACAAAATAAAGTCTGAAAGAAAATATCAAAATTTTGAGGTCTTCAAACTCTTTCTTATTCCATGACACAATCTTGTATTTTTTTGGTGGCAGCTAAAGATAGATACCAAACAATAGACTTGAAAATACCAACGAAGATTCTCCTATAATTTTAATTTGAGCCGCAATGCCAAGCCTATGTGCACGAGAGCAACCATTGAAATAGTCAATCACCATCGACAAGAGTACCAACACCGGTATGAATCAAGAATCACCACAAATAAGAACTCAAACCTTGGGCAGGCCCAATCATGTCAATTTGCATGCACAATCCATTTAAAAACATTCAGAATTTCAGATGTATCTATCCAACAGATTGTTCGTGGTAGACCATATATATAATTACAAAAAAGTTTGGGGAAGGGAGAAGACAGAGGAGACCATACCATGAGACTTCAGCTACTGTGACCTGGATTAGGGCGGGTGGCAGATCGGAGAGGAGGCAACCACCAACAGCTTGTGGAAGAACCTTTTTTTTTCCTGAAATGGAGCTTGTGGAAGAACCTGGCCTACAGATCCCGTGATCGTCTAGGAGATCAGGTCAAAGGACGCTCGAACCTTCAACAGGTGTGAGGAATGGCCTTGGAGACTCCATGATGACACTGGTGATCTCACTGGCGATTGGGAGACCAAGAACACTTGCGCATGAGATCAAGGACCTGAGGGGAAAGTAGGAAGGACATGCCGACGGTGGAGAGGCACATGCGAGGAGGACAATGCCGCTAGCAAGGGCGACCAACCTACATCGACTTCAAGCAGAACATGCCCAGTCCACGAGCGGCAAATTGGTAACACGTCGCTAGGTAGGCCCCATCGGCCCAACTAGGGCTAGGCAGAAAAACCGATGACTGAAAACCGACTATGATAAAACCGAGACCGAATCTAAAAAGGCTGAGACCGGAAAGGCCGACCAACATATTGGGTAGCAAATTTATAGACCAAATTTAATTTGATAAATTTGGTCATCACTTTCTAGTAACTGAACAGACCGAACTAACGAAAATTTTACGTAATATTACCCCAATCTCTTGAATTGTGTGACATGCGTGAATTATTGTATTGTTGAATGGTGATCAAATATCTATAGCGTGGTTATATTTATTGTTTCTATTGTTGAACCGTTTATTCCTACCAATTATTAACAATATTATCCTAAGAAATCTCCTAAATATGGGTGAAATGCTAACTTTTTTTACTAAATAATGCCCAAGCTTTGTGGTCGCAACATCGACGATATTGTTTGGTCGTGAACGAACCCGAACCTGAATTGTTGGGTACCCAAATTTATCGGGTAGTAAAATAAACAAGTATATTTTGATATTTATTTCTGAAGGATCAAATTTAAAATAGAAAGAAGTATAGAGATCGAATTGCCGATTATGACCGAATACCCACCCCTAGCCCCAAAGAGCCCCATGTCCCGAGTAACCACATGCCTTCAAAACTATGGATCTTAGAGCTCCTTAGGGATGTCACTCGTTGACTACTTTCCGAGCTCTGCAAGAATTGACAGTCGGTTTTGTCGATACTCTTGATATAAAACATGTCCTTATCAATGATTTAATGCCCATGAAATTAAATGTGACTATCAACAAACACATTTTTCTCGAAATGTGACTATCAACAAACACATGAATCTTCCTAAAAATGTCCCAACATATGTTGGCAATTTGAATAATCTCGGTACTTAACAAACAATGCATGTAAATACCACTTACGATACTATAATATGGATACACAATCGTAGATCACTATAGCATCTCCATGATTCACCACACCGCGCCCACTTACAACTGTTGTCATGCCTTTTCAGCCACAAAATGTAATTTTGCCCGACAATAACATGAACAATAGTGTGCCACCAACTTTCCATGAGCATATCTTATTCTAATGTATCCATACAAACCGGTACAAAGGCCATACGTACGGACCTCCTTAGTACTAAATGGTGGGTCTAAATTTGCATAGCTTTGGAGTATACATGTGGAATTGCCCTGAGTTGTAGGTCAGAACTTCTACGTACAGTGAAACCAAACTTTTCGGACATGTCCAAAGATACTGGGTTGGTCCCGTCAGGAAGCATCCAGTCGAAATGATACAGAAAGTTTGCCAGTGCGATCTCCAAAAGTGATGCGGAGAATGATATCCCGGGGCATCGCCGTCGCCCACCACCAAAAGGAATGAATTCAAAGTATGTCCCATTATAATTCACATTATTGTTCGCAAACCTCTCTGGATTAAACTCTTCTGGATTGTCCCAGTAGTGAGGATCCCGAGAAATTGCGAACACATTAATGTATATATTAGTGTCTTTAGGTATGTCATAACCCATAATTTTGCAGTCCTCTCTAGTCTTGCGGGGGAGAAGAGGACCGGGTGCATGTAACCTGAGAGCTTCCTTGATGACCATCCGCAGGTAGTGAAGTTCTGCAAGGTCACTATTGGCAATGATAGCTCGGTTTGGACCTAGTACCTCCCGGACCTCTAATTGTGCCTTAGCCATAGCTTCGGGATGACTTACGAGTTCCGACATAGCCCACTCCAAAGAGGTTGTTGTGGTCTCAGTGCCACCTCCAAACATGTCCTAGAAATGAAGGTATTTTTGGATGACTTAGGAGTACTCCAAGTGTAGTTGACATCAGATCTGAATGGGAAGGAGAATGAAAACTCACAAACAAGACGGTTGTTATATTCTCTGTGGTTAGAGGGGATGCCAGCGAGTCCTCCTCCTGCAGCTTGAGCAGCATGTCCAGCAGGTCCTCATCGTCGGTGCCCCAGGTGCCGCCGTCTCGGGCAGCTCGAACTGCCTTGCGCTTGATGACGATGTCGGTGATGATGCGCTCGATGACGCTGCAGCTATTCTTCATGCGTCGCTCGTCGTTGCTTAGCCACCGCACCAGCCGCGACGACGGGAAGAGGTCGACCAGGCAGAAGCCTCCCATCAGGTCCATGATCTGGTCAGTCTCGCGGAGGTAGTCCTCCTGCCGGCTAAACTTACCTCCGAACACCGCCCTCGTGACGACGGCGTTGCTGAGCTCCCCGGCCATCTGGCTGAAGTTGACGGTGGCGGCGCCGGCCGAGGCCGCGATGGAGCGGAGGAGGCAACCCATCTCCTCGGCCCTGACGCCGTCCATGCGCTTCATCTGCTTGGAGCTGAGGAGCTCCGCGACGCAGACCTTGCGCATCTCGCGCCAGTGGTCGCCGTAGGGGGTGAAGATGATGCCCTTGCCGCCGAAGCCGCATATGTCCTGCATCCCGCTGTTACTTTTTTACAAGCGAACCCCACAGGGTCGAGTTTCCATTAATCAAACGGAAACAACCACGAGTCCAAGCTCCATACAAAGTACCAGGTTCAAAAGCAGTAAAGTAAAGGGCGAGGGGCGCCGCCTACAGCTAGCGTTCGGTGGAAAAGAAACAACAACTGAAACAGTTTGCGGCAAAGGACAAGTTGGATTGACACTCCAAAAGCTATCCAGGAGAAAAGCAACACCGTCTTCAAGCTGGCATATCAGACTGAGATCAAGCCCTCCTGTTGTTCGAGTTATCTTGTGCGTCACCGTCAGCATCATCTCCACGATCTGACTGGCCTCCATCAATGCGAAGAGCTTCACCACGATTTGGAGGTCTTGCCCCTGCTGCAATAGCCAGCAGATTATCTGCACCTCTCCTGATCATTTCTTGATCTGCAAGTGAGTTTAAACCTGCCCAGTATTTCATAAAAACAGTAGAGTAACAGATTAGATCAAAGGGGGAGTTAATAAATTTCTTGTCAAAACAAGCTCTATTACCAAGTTTCCAGATTGCCAAGCTTGGACGCGAGCCGACTCGGTCCGGCTTGAGCCGAGCCAGGAAAAAGCTCGATCCAGATCAGGCGAGCCCGAGCCAGCTCGTGGAGGCAGACGAGTCAACATGGGAAGCTCGGCTCGAGCCAGGTGCTAGCTCGGTCCAAAACGAGCCGGCTCGCGAGCCAGGTTCTGGAGACACTCGAACCTGTACAAGGAAGAGAACGATTTGCTTGCTTTTTTGACTCAATAAGCAATGAAATTGAACATCCATTCAGTCATAGTTAATTCTAAGAAAGAAGAATATAGAAATTCAAATATAGATGAATCCATTTTGCCTTCATAAGCATTGAAATAGCAATAAAAAAATCCTCAGAAAGACAGAGATAAAAATGACAGCCACATACACATACAGAGATAGATAAAAATGACAGTCACATATAGAGATATATAGATTCATAATTTTCAACCAAATGACAGAGATAAAAATCCACAATATAAAATGACATAGATATAAATTGACAGAGATATATATCACAAGCGGCAAGAACAAGTTTTGATCACAACGATTACAATACCAACTAGCACAAGTTCAAGAGGATAAGTTCCAACTCAAGGACAAGTTCAAAATATAGCAACCTCCATAACCAAATAGCAACATCACCATGAGATGGGACAAGTTCAAAATATAGCAACCTCCATAACCAAATAGCAACATCACCATGAGATGGGACAAGTTCAAAATATAGCAACCTCCATAACTAAATAGCAACATCACCATGAGATGGGACAAGTTCAAAATATAGCAACCTCCATAACCAAATAGCAACATCACCATGAGATGGGACAAGTTCAAAATATAGCAACCACCATAGCAATATCACCAACGACATGGGAGTCTACAAGAACGAAATAGTTAATTAGATGTTTTGCTCATATGACAAATCAAATATCAAAATATGTAGAAAATATGTATTTACTATTAGTTGATATCCACCACTCTTTTGGGAAGCTTGACGGTCTCCACATTTTCCTCCTCATCATTCATATCCACCTCCTAAATTTGAGAAAGTTAGACATGCATCTTAAACTATATATGACAATGAAATTAGATAGTTGACATTGTGAGAAGGAGATGAGAATCATACTATCAGATTCAAGTCTCTATGGGCACCCTTAATATAGCTAGCACCACACACCAAAGCTTCCACCATAACCGGTTTTAGAGAACTTCTATAGTCATCTAGAACCCTTCCACCGGTGCTAAAAGTTGATTCCGAAGACACGGAACTCGCCGGAATAGTCAAGAACCGCTTTGCCATCTTTGCCAACACCGGGTATCTAAGTGAATTCACTTTCCACCAATCAAGCAAGTCAAAGTGGGGAACATTATCCTCACTCGCGTCTTCTAGATAATTTCTCAACTCACTCTTTGATGATTTTGTTGTGGTGTTGGATCGCCAAGATTGAAAGTCACTATCCGATGCGGGCATTGAACTACTTGCCATAGCCTTGGGCAAGGATGAGGCACATTTTTCGGATTGCTTCTTTTCCTTTTCAAACTTCTCAAACAAGTTGAACAACTCAATGCGCACGTTCTCCGTCTCCGTTGTAGCCTTGTCCTCATCATAGAGCTCGTTAAAGCCCCACTCTATGTACAACAACTTGTACCTTGGATCTAGGATAGTAGCAAGCACCATGACATTGTTCTTTTCTTCCCAATATTTGTTGAACTTATCCATCATTGCTTCTCCCATTGCCTTGTAGATTGGGTTCTTGTGTCTCATGGCTTTCACCAATGCAATCTTAATACTCACAATGTGGGGATAGAATATGTTTGCATTGGGATAGTATTGTGCTGAAAATGCCGTTGTCACTTGAGACAAAGAGAAGAGCATTGGTTTAATAAGCTCAAACAATTTCCATTCTTCAGATGTAGGCTCCCACTTGTAGTTGGCATCGGAAATGGCATAATCTTTTAGTGCCTCTTTGTATGGAAGGCCGGTAGCTATCATCTTGTAAGTTGAACTCCACCTTGTGCACACATCAAGTGTCAAGTGAGCACCGACTTCAAGATCCAAACCATCACAAATCTCAACAAACTTGTGCATCCGAAGAACAGACTTTTTGAAGTACTTCACTGTCTCCCTTAAGTTTGATGCCAAAGTGTTCATACAAGCTTTCCCATCTTGCACCACCAAGTTGATGATGTGTGCACAACACCGAACATGGAAATACATGTCCTCAAAGCGGACGCCTCTCCGAAACTTAAACTTTGCCTTCAAATCCTTAACGGCCACATCATTGTTAGAAGCATTGTCTAGTGTGATGGATATTACCTTGTTCTCTATCTTCCATTCGGTCACACACTCCCAAAGAGCATCCGCAATGACATGTCCACTATGAGGTGGGTCCAACTCCATGAAAGCAAGCACACGGGTTTGCATCCTCCAATCGGCATCTATATAGTGTGCCACCACACACATATAAGATAAAGTTTGATTGCTAGTCCACAAATCCGTGGTGAGACTAATGTACTCCACATCCTTGAGTGCCAATTTAAGCACCTCCTTTGCTTTCTTGTAAACCCTCATGCACTCCGCTCTAATTGCTTTTCGGCCAATGGATTGGTAGAGTGGATTCAAATACTTCATCACAATGTTGAACCACTCATGTTCAACCATCCGGAATGAGTACTCATGGACCATCACCATCTTAGCAATGAGCTCCTTAACAATCACTTGCTCAAACCCAACATCTCCCACGGGAGTATTTGCACTAGCATTGATTGGCTTGAACCCAAGACGTCTTTGGATCTTCACTCTCTCAAGATTTCTTAGGCGGTGCTTGCATTTTTCCCAATGCCTATTAAGGGTGGATGTGCTTGAACCTTGGACATATGCATATAGCTTATTGCAATGGTTGCATTTTGCCTTCAACACCTTAGCCCCTTGTGGATCACCTTTCGGGTGCACCATAACCTTCTCAAAATGCTCCCAAGCCGGTGAATTCTCTATGAATTCTTTTGGTTCATTGTCCTTCTTTTGTTTCTTCTTTGACTTGGCACTTCCTTTATCTTCTCCGGAACTAATATCCAATGTTTCTTTCTCTACTCCATCATTTGGATGAAGACCTAGAGGATCATCTTCGGACATGGTGTCATCATGGTCAATATCTTCATCATCACTCGGAGAATACATTTCATCTTCTTCTTCCCCATCGACATTTTTTCCCTCATCAAGATGTTCGTTCTGTTCCTCATCATCAATCATCTACAACAAATAAGCATACACAAAATATACATCATGTGCATACACCATAAATAAGCATACACAAAATATACATCATGTGCAATAAAGAACATAGCTTCCCATTTGCAAAGACCACAAACAAGCATGCACCATAAATAAGAATAGCTCACAAATAGATACATTTGCATACACCATAAATAAGCATACACAAATAGATATATTTTTGCATACACCATAAATAAGCATACACAAAATATACATCATGTGCATCTTTTTCAACATATTTACATTCACCAATTACACATCTATTGACAAGTCACTCACCACCGATGCCGATGATGATGCATGAGTAGACTTGGTAGCGGGCATGGTTTTTAAAAAATGTTTAGCGGGGAGACGGCGTGGCAGCGGAGGATGTCATATCACGGGCACCGGGTCGATTAGCACAATGCTCGGGTTCGCCTTTGAGTGGGACTTGCTGCCAGCCTTGGCATTCTTCCCCTTTGCCGGCGCCGGGACTCCATCATAAAGGGAGGAGACCGGCTTCTGCTTATTCGGTTGCTTTGGCTCCATGGCATACAAGCTATATGAATACACATACAAGCTAAATCAGTATACATACAACATAAATCAGTACACATATATTATATTAGTGTACAAATCAGTATACATCCCCTATTTCAGTACACATCCCCTATATTAGTGTGCATATACAGGTAACACGCTTGAGTCATTGCATATACAGGTAACATCCATTGCATATACAGGCAGAAAATGGAGCAACTTACTTGCTCTGCTCGTGGGCGCCGGATGACCGGAGCAGGGGCGGCCGGAGGAGGGCGTCAGACCAGAGGAAGGCGCCGGACCGGAGGAGGGCGCCGGACCAGAGGAAGGCGCCGGACCGGAGGAGGGGCGCCGGACCGGAGGAGGGCGCCGGACCAGAGGAGCGGCGCGCCCTACCTCGTTGTGCGAGGGGAACGACTGGAGGAGAACGACGAACAGAGCCCGAACCCTGTCCTGTCCGCTGTCGTCCCTCTATTATTCTGAGAGAAAAAAATGTGGCGGGTTAAACGGGCTGGACCGAGCCGAGCCAGGCTCGGCCCGAGCTTCCTACGGTCCAACTTTGCAAACTCAGCTCGGGCCTTGTTGTTAACGGGCCGAGCAAGACTCGGGCCGAGCCAGCAAAAGCTCGATCGAGCCCAAAAGCTCGGTCGGGCCGTCCAGAATTACAGATTGCCCAACAAATAGAAGCAATCCCAAGAATCTGAACATTTCTACTGGCAGGAACAAACTGGGGAAATCACCAGAAAAACTGGGAAAAATTCCCATGTCTGTTCTGGGCCCCTATTGATTTTGCAACACAACTCCACACGAATTTTGTAGCAGGACAGGAAAAGAACAGGTGATGAATGGATTCATTTTGGTCACAGAACTGACATTTGGGACTGCCCATCCAACCCCTCTCCAACATGATATCTTTAGTTGCAATGGCATTGTGCCAAATCAGCCATAACCAAACTTTGATTTTCAAAGGAATTTTAGCTTTCCAGAGATGTTTGAAAGATCTATCAATCCCAGCACTGGAGATATCCTTATAGACCGATTTAATCGAGAAAAGACCATTCTTATTCCAATCCCAGACAGGAATGTCATCTTCAGGTACCAGAATAATATTGCTCATTTTTTCTCTGAGTTTTGTCTCTTGGATTATCAACTCAGCAGAGAGCCATCTCCTGTATGTGAAAATCCAACCCCTGGCATCTGCCTCAGCCACTGTCACATCAATCTCATTGCAAATATTAAAAAGAAGTGGGAATTGGTCTTTCAAAGGAGTTGATCCACACCAAGTGTCACCCCAGAAGTGAGTTCTTTCTCCATTTCTGACTTTCATAGATCTCCCACTGAGATAAATATCTTTTATATGCAACATAGCTGACCACAAAGCTGAGTCATGAGGTTTATGCTTTGCTAAATAGACACAAGAATTTTGCAGATATTTTTTCCACATAAAATCTTGCCAAGGGCCTTTGTCATGCTCTAACTTCCACCACCACTTGCACATCAAGCTCACATTAAACTTGTGCAAATTTTTAATCCCCCAACCCCCTTTATTTCTGGGAGAACAGATCACTTTCCATCTCACCAGGTGGTATCTTCTTTTTCTCTGAGTGCTAGCCCACAGAAAGGATCTAATAGGCTTTTCCATCCCATCAATATTGGTTTTATGCAAAAGTCTAAGAGACATTTGATATACAGCACTATTAGACAAACATGCATCAATCTTTGTAACTCTCCCACCAATTGACATGGATCCACTCATCCAGCCCTCCATACCTTGTTTGATCTTTTCCTCTACAAAATTCATCTCAGCCACAGTTGTTCTTCTGGCACAAACAGGAGTAGCCAAATATTTTATAGGCCAAGAGCCCGGTTGACAATTGAACAACTCAGTATAGGCTTGCAATTTGATATCATCACTTTGAATCAGCAAAACTTCACTTTTCTCAAAGTTAATTTTCAGACCTGACATGCTTTGAAAGATATAGAGAAGTAATTTCAGATTTCTGGCACTCTCCATATCATCTTGAATAAAAAGTATTGTATCATCTGCATATTGCAGAATAGAACAGCCTCCTTCAACTATATGATCTGCCAGCCCAGCTATCAGACCATTCTGTTTTGCCAACTGAATCATTTTGGACAGACAGTTTACTGCAATATTGAACAAAGTAGGAGCAAAAGGGTCACCCTGCCTGACACCTTTATGACTACAAAAGTAAGGTCCCATAGAGTCATTAATCTTAACACTCAAAGTGCCCCTAGTCATGGCATTGCTAATCCAAATTAGCGAGTTTTCACTAAATCCTTTTTTCTTGCAACAGTCTAGAAGGAAATCCCAGTTTACCTTGTCATAAGCCTTCTCAAAGTCAATTTTTAAAATTACACCCTGTTGTTTTCTGAATTTAGTTTCTCTCAGTATTTCCTGAAGCAACATCACACCATCAGATATATATCTTCCTCTGATGAAAGCAGTCTGACAGGATTGAATCAGTTTCAACATAAGAGTCTCAGATCTGACAGTCAACGCTTTGGTGAAAATTTTAAACAGAACTTGCAACAGGCAAATCGGTCTGAACTTCTGAATCATGCTGGCATTGTCACCTTTAGGGATTAGAGTAATGATTCCATAATTAATTCTTTTAAGGTCAATTCTGTGAAGATGAAAATCGTTAAACACTCTCATCAAATTATACTTGATTATCTCCCAACAAGATTGGTAGAACTCAATTGGAAACCCATCAAGACCAGCCGCTTTGTTTTTTTTCCATCTGGTCTATCACGATTTTGATCTCTTCCTCAGTAAATGGCTTATCCAACTCGATTCTGTCAGAATCACTTAAACATTCCTCCACAGACCAGATGTCAGCAGTCAATCTGGTTGTAGACATTTGTTGAGGACCAAACAGCTCCTTGTAAAAGGAGGTAGCATGGGCCAACAAGTCCTCAGTACCCTGAACCAATTCAGTGCCATTTTGAAGGGAAAACATTGTTCTCTTTCTCTTCAAACCATTAGCACATCTGTGGAAAAATTCAGTGTTATTGTCCCCTTGTAGCGGCCATTGTTCTCTCCCTCTTTGTCTCCAGAATTCTTCCTCATGTTCATAAATTGACAGCAGTTCTTCTTGAATATGGCTTTTCCTGATTTTCTGATCAATAGACAGAACAAACGTTTCTTCCATTGTTTCCATATCAGCAAGCTCCTGAGAGAGATCTTTCTTTTTCTTAGCATCTCTTCCTCTAATGTTGGCACCCCAGCCTTTGAGAGCTTTTTTGACATTCTTCAGTTTCAGCTGAAAAAAGGCTAGGCTGTCCTTAGCTCTGACAGGATGGGCCCAAATTCTAGACACTCTGGGCAGGTAATCCTCTTCTTTCAGCCATCTCTTCTCAAAACAAAATTCTCTAATCTGCTTTTCCCTGCCCTCCATAGTATCCAGAATAATAGGATTGTGATCAGAAATTTCTCTAATTAGTTTGTGAACTGTAGTTAGGGGAAACAGCAGTTCCCACTCCCTACTAACAAGGAATCTGTCCAATTTCTCCAAAGTAGGCACTGCTTGACTGTTAGTCCAGGTAAATTGACCACCTGACATATCAATCTCCCTTAGTTCACAAACATTGATTACAGAATTAAACATATCATTCCATTTATTGTGCTTGATAGCTTTGTTTTTGTCAGCAGCACATCTCAACAGATTGAAATCCCCACCAATCAATAAGGGTAACCTCTGATCTCTGCCAAGATTGCCCAACTCAGTCAGGAACTCCTCCTTATCTTCTTCCTGAGCAGCCCCATAAACAATGGCCAAGCACCATTTTGACTGAAGCTTCAGGTCCATCAAAGTAACTTTGATGAAAAACCTTGAAATAATAGTATCCACCACATCAAATCTTGCAAATTTAAAACCACCCAGAATTCCTCCTACTCTTCCAACAGAAGGGGACCATTTCCAGCAAAACTGACCAAAAGGATCAATTTTCCTGAAGAAAGCTGGAGAGTAATCTTTCTTAATAGTTTCTTGGAGACCAATGAAATCTAGAGCCTGCTCCTTGATAAGATCTTGCAAGAACACACTCATACCTTTTTGCCCACACCTCTGCAATTCAAACTGGCTCCTATCATAGATACTTTGGATTTTTCTTCCTAACCCTGGATCCAACCACAATATCACACAAAGGGTGATAACTGTGAGCTTTCACCGAGGCAGCACTTGAATTGGATTGTGCTCCTCCAGATCTCACACTTTCTTTCTTCTTCTGCTGAGTTGAGATTCTACACCTAGCAGCAGCTCTTACCTTTTTCTTAGAACTTCTGGACAAAACAGGGGTGAAGCCATCTGAGTCTGAATCAGACTCACCAAATCCAAGCAGCAGAGGACTATGAGAAGTGGAATCAACAGGAGTGTCAGAGTTTTCCTGCAGCTTTTGGTCAATATGATGTCTAGCAATTTCTAAATCTTTCAAACAGTCAATATTTTCCAACTGAAAGGAGCTAGGATCAATTCCCATTTCTAGAGCCCTAGTATAGATACTATCATTATCAAGGACAAAAAAAGAATTAGAGGAATTTAGATTAGTACCTGATAGATTCCTGGAGGCAGTGTTTTGCCTTGCTCTATCATCCATCCTTGCATGAGCATCAGGCTGAGCAGCAATCCTGTCACTGGTCCTGATTCTGTCCAACCGAGGGCATCTTGAGCTAGGAATGGGCACATCAGTCTCCATATCATCTATCACCTGAGAGCCTAGACCTTCCTGAGAGCAGTCAATGTCAGAAATGGGCCCTTCCATAGGAAGAATGACAGCAGTGTGCTCATGTTCAAGTGAAGGAGCAGCAAGAGCCAACACCCCCATTACATAGCCATGCCCATCATTTTCAGCAGATTGGTCAGAACTTTCTTCCTCTGATTCAGATCCTTCCAAATTAACTCTTTCCCTAGATGGATCTTCCTCTTCTGCAGCAGAATTCTCCACAATTGGCTCCATAAATTGTTGATATTTCTTCTGGATATAAAGACTCTTGTCACTTCCACTTTTTGGAAGCTCCTGGACAAACTTAGAGAAAGATTGATCATTATTCACAGGAATGGTAGCTTCAGGCCCAGAACCACTCCCACTAGCAGCATTAGCAGCAAGACTTTCCACCACTTCTCTATGGACTGGTTGAAGTATACTTCTAGTATCATTAGCACAAGTTGTGACTGGAGTAATTTGAGCAGTAGGTTGAACAAATTCAGGCAGAAGATCCTTCCCCATTCTTTTCCTTCTTCTATCACTGTCATCATCATTAGACATCTGTCTACCATGTTGGTCATTGTTACCCCCAGGAGCTCTAGGAGGAGCAGAGTGAGAGCCATTGTCTAGGTTGAGAATTCTCTGCCTCTTAGGAGTTCCTTGCTGATCTGTCACAGCAGCATTATCAACAGTCACACCAGCCTGATTGTTAGGTTGAGCAGGAGCTTCTGGCATTTCCCTAGTGAACTGGAACTCAAAGAAAGCCTTCTTTATCTCACCAATTATTGTACTGGGCACCATTGTTATGTCTTGACAACCAATCTTAACTCTGATGTAAGAGAAATTCCTCAGATAGTTCTTGTCAAGGGCTAATGGTTTGCCAACCATGCTAGCCACATAGTAAGCAGTGGACTTGCACCTGTATTTCATGGGGATGCCCTTGATCCTAAACCAGGCCTCCTCCATGAAAGAAATTGGTTCAATATCACCTGTCCATTTCACTAATCTGATGATGGCACCAGGTACAGTTTTCATGAAAAGCTTGCCAAAATGAGCAAGCTCATCAATAGATTTAGCATTGGGAAATCTGGTTCTAAATTCAGTGGGAGACACAACCTTAGCAAAGAACCTCCAGTTGATCAGCATCGAGTCAGCCCAGACATTAAATTCATGTTCAATATCTCTACTAGTGACTTCTCCAGCTTCAATAGTGATATGAGCATAATTCATCTGCTCAACTGGCTGCGCATCAGTTTCCACAACAGGGATGGAGAAGAATCCTTGCCCAAAGTCTGCACTACCATAGAAAGGAGCAATATACTCCCAAGGATCTCTCTGCTGGCAGACAATTTCATGATGATTACCACCGCATCTAAAACAGCCAGCAATTTCAAACAGCTCATCATTTATGTGCGGCAGATTAGCCGAGGCAGCCAGAGGTACAAAGGACCCCGACTGCTCCGGTAGAGTTGGAAGCGTCTGATTGCCAACTGCCCCCTGACGAGCTCTAGGAGAACTAGCTTGATTTGCAGAAATTACCATATTAGAGCAGGCAGGTTCAGGATTAGCACTAACCCCTGTGTCCCTGGATGATGTGACAGTAGCCGGCGCTCGAGCATTCGCCTGCATCTCCGGACGATGCGCCCAACGATCCCTGTTCCTCTGAGCTTCTTCCTCATCGCGCCTCTTCTTTTCTTGCAGAGCTCTCTCCCTAGCAAATCTCTCAGAGTTCCTGAGCGCCTCGCGACGGCGTTCTTCATCCAACCTGGATCGCTCCTCAAGACGGCGGCGCTCCTCAGATCTGAGTCAATCTTGGTCTTGGCGATGGCGATCTTCCTCCCGGCATCTATCCTCTTCCCTCTTCCAATCTTATTCGCGCCTTCTTTCTTCCTCCCATCGTCTTTGTTCATCTCGACGATCTGCATCCGAGCCAATTCTTGGACGGTTGCCAAAGTAGTTTCGCGGCGGAGATCACCGCATAGGCGACCGCCGCGCACCACCCAAAGGCCTCCGATCCATGGGAGCTGGCGAGCTAAGAACCTGGGCAAAGGATCTGCGATCTCCACTCTGAGTCCCTTGCCAGATTTGTGCAGTAGCGGGGATTGGAGATTGGGATCTGGATCTAGGCGGAGAAGCAATGGGGACGAAGACGACTCGTCCGTATTGCCTCGATCTAGGGTTGAAAACAAGTGGGGACGAGGGGAAATGAGATCTGGGGGTAACCCCCTCACGTCCCAGACCATGGATAAATCGATCCTGGACCGCCATGGACTGGCTCGGTCGAACCACGTCGCACACCCTAGCATTCCGCGATGCACGATCAGACGTGGCGGTATCCGTGGAGCAAATCGGACCAATCTGGATCAAGAAACCGAAATCTCTCAAATTTGATCCATATTTCAAATCCAAATCAGAATTCGACATCTTCGAACCAATGCAGGATCCAGCAGAATCGAAGAAGGAAACGATGACGGAATCATGTAACATGATACCGTGATCGCGCCGGATGAATCCCTCCACAATCGAAGTGAGGAAGATATGGCGATGGAGACGGGTTCGATGACGCCGGCGGCGATCGGGGAGGCGGTGGAGGTGCGAGGAGATCGGTGGTGGTAGGCGGCGGCCGGTGGTGGTGACGTGGGGATCGGGCGCTCTCGGGTGACATCATCCGGGCCCCACGGACTGCTCCAACACGTTCAGTATGCCCCCCCGACTCATACTAGAAGATGAACCTCATCCCGCTGTTACACCGGTTCGCAAACGCGATGTCGTTGGCCTGCATCATCTCCCCCACCGCCTCGGCGCTGGAGACCACCACGGCGGGGGCCTCGCCCAGCTGGAGGAACATGAGTGGGCCGTGACGGCGGCATAGCTCTGTGATGGTGCGGTGCGGAAGGGCGCCGATGACATGGTGGAGGCTGCCGATGATCGGTAGTGTCCATGGCCCGGGAGGCAGCAGCAGCTTCTTGGTCTTGCCCTTGCCACCGGAAAGCTTGAAGAACCAAAGGGTCAGTAGCGTGGATAGGGCTATCAGACATAAGGTTAACCACCCCTCCATGGCAGGCAAGGTTGGCGGCTTCGAATGGGCGGGTGTCAGTTTGTTCCCAGCTTAGTGATACATCTATCTATTATATACTAAAAGCACAATACGGAGGTCTAAAATAGAGACATCACATTCATCCATATCATTAGAATTATTTTAACCGTTAGATCGTGAATTTTAATAGTTAAGATTTTAAAAAATTACGTAACACACATTAACACATATTTTGTACAGGTTTAGAAGTACCTGACACGGCCTGTGGAAAGAAAAATAAAGGGAACGTGCAAACCAGTGTTTATAGGAAAGATTATGAAAAAAAGTGCCGGAGAAAGATTAGGAAAAAAGTGCGGTGGCTAGCTAGACAATTACATAAGAGGTATGAGCACGTATTGTATGGATAGTCATGTTTTATAGGTACATGAGATTGTAGGAGAAAAAAGAGTCCAAAAAAATGTACGTAAGACCATCCGTAACAAAAAATAAAATAAAAGGAGTCTGGAGAGCGTACGACTCAAAAACTGATTTGCTTCAAATAAATTGATTATCCAATCTATGGGCGTGACCTACATAAAGCTACACTAAAGCTGATTTGCATAAATATAACTTCTGATCAAGAATTTATTTGTAATTTGCATGTACTACCGCTACGTGACATACATAAAACTAACTCTAAAGCTGATTTACCTCAAATTAGTTTTCGATCAATAATTTTTTTAGTTTGCACGTGCTACGGCTGAGGCAACTAAGCCAAGAACGTGGTGGCAGCAAAAATATTGTCACTTCAATAAAAATTATTTAAAATATGAATTATATAACAAATAAAAAACATAAAAAACTTAATTAACCATGTATTTTAATTCAGCATGTACATCTCGACATCTTTGCGCGCGTGTATATTATTGCACCAAATTTTACCTTTTTTTTTACGCTGGCCACACTGCAAATCGATTTTTTGTGAAGCAACTTTATGCTATGCATGTGCGATTTTTTTTTTCACTTTTATGACATCTAAAATGCATCAAATAAAGGAAGCACACCAACTCAACCATGAGTGCATTGACGTGAAGGACACACAAACCTATCATAACTAAATTACAAACGAGAAATTGATTAGTACCTCCCTAACCACCTTTATCAGTGCTGAAAATTGAACAGAACAACCAGAGAATGGAAACATTGGAACTGTAGATGATCACTTCGCCATATATCTTTTTGGCATGATAGAAAAACTTGCTCCACAATAGCAGAAAACAAACAAAATATTTTACTTCTTACCTCAAATGTTTGGGTTCAAATGGTTACAAATACAACACGGTGATTGTTCTTACCTGAAATATTTGATAAATATCATATTAATCCCCATGATCTAGAATTGTTGCAAAAAACAATACAATACAAAAAACGTTATGCATAGGAAATTATTACAGAAATCAAAAACTCCCACTATCGATGTGATGTAAACTAATGTAGCCAATATTTATTCGTGGACCAATCTAAACTTTTCATTGAGCGGCTGGTCGTGAACACCAAACTGATTATTACATACTAGAAATTCTCAAAGAGCAAAACATCCCACAAACAATCTAATTGACCCATATTTATCAGTGGACCAAAACCCGCTAGATATTCATAAGTTCTCCTGATCAAAATAATGCTTAATTCATCATCATATATAACTTGAAGTATCCAGCGGTGAGCTTGATGAGCAACCATATAACCAAAAAAACAACTTGAAGTATCCATATCACAAAAGCAAATCTATTCTCAAAGCACAATGTGGGAGAGGAAAGACTGACATCCAAGAAGTTCTCACAACAAAGCAAAATATCTAATATCATTAATTTGGTGTATCGTCTTTTTATTAGTAGACCACAAAAGAAGATTATCATAACTGTGCATAACACGATCAAAACTAATACATAGACCAATATTAATATATTCAAATAGATCCCAATCAAAATATTTTGACAGATGTATTTAGGCATTTACAATCATAGATCGCCATAAATAATTATACACATATCACAATTGTAGATCTTCGTAAAGCATATTATTTCCAATAATTATTAATAATAGAATAATACAATGCAACTAAAAGATCTCATAAGTGTAAATCCACATGAAAGCCAGTGGAGGAGTATCCAAGGCTCAATGCTTGCTAAATTTGTTCATACTTCCTTATATTATACATTATTACTAAATTTATGTAAATTGATGTGTCATTGTATCCTGAACATTATGTACTGATGAAATGAATTATCAGGATGCATTGATTGCTCCCTATATTTTTTTAGGTAACAAGGTCAACTAGATCGGTGCTCCTTAATTGATTTTGAGCTTTATGACACATCCATCCATAATCTATTGGCATAGTTGGATTAATCTAAGATAAAAAGATATGAATATAGGTTGAGGTTCATTTACTAGACAAATGCTTTTTAGAGTAAAATGATGACAGTGATATCTCTATAAAAATATTAATACAAACAAATCGAGTAGTTATTTAGAGAACTCCTCAATAATATTTTCTCTTCAGTATCCATAACGAGCTATAACCATTTTTATTTTATTTTTTAGAAATTGTTGGGTTTTCATAAATTTTTACGCGGACTATTTAAATTTGAGGATTATCATGCTCCGAAAATTATTATTAGTTTAACTTTTTCTTTGAGGATAAAATTTCAGAAATGTATGTATCCATAACGAGTTGTAACCGTTTTTTTTTATTTTTTTAGAAATTGTTGGGTTTTCATAAATTTTTACGCGGACTGTTTAAATTTGAGGATTATCATGCTCCGAAAGTTATTATTAGTTTGACTTTTTCTTGAGGATAAAATTTAAGAAATGTATGTACGGCCGATGAGTTCCTATGGTTTATATTCTATTTTCCATCATAAAAAATAAATGAGTATGCAAATGTGTTTCTTGATTACTTTTGAAATATTAAATTAAAGATAAAGGTGATCCCTCGCATTTGCGAGGGCCACATTGCTAGTTTAATTAATAGGCACACATATGTTTATAAATGGCAATGGCTTATTGACTGAACGGCCACTGCAGCCAAATCTGCCTCCTTTTTCGCTCACGTGGATGATAGAGGAACGGGAACGGAACCGAAATAGCAGCCGGTACTTGTATACTATTCGTGGTCATCGAAATAGGTACAAGTCGAATCGCCTTAGCCACAACCTCTCCCAATTTAGTCATCCACCAGAACAGGCTGAAAGGTATGTATAGACTTTGGTTTACTATTATTTTGACAGCATACTGACTTGATTTGTTTGTACAAGCAACTGATTTGTTTGTACAAGCAACTTCCTGTATAGAGTGAGAAAAACTATTGACTTTCTGTGGAAAGAAAAATAAAGGGAACATGCAAACCAGTGTTTATGGGAAAGATTATGAAAAAAAGTGCCGGAGAAAGATTAGGAAAAAAAGTGCGGTGGCTAGCTAGACAATTACATAAGAGGTATGAGCACGTATTGTATGGATAGTCATGTTTTATAGGTACGTGAGATTGTAGGAGAAAAAAGAGTCCAAAAAAATGTACGTAAGACCATCCGTAACAAAAAATAAAATAAAAGGAGTCTGGAGAGCGTACGACTCAAAAACTGATTTGCTTCAAAAAAAATTGATTATCCAATCTATGGGCGTGACCTACATAAAGCTACACTAAAGCTGATTTGCATAAATATAACTTCTGATCAAGAATTTATTTGTAATTTGCATGTACTACCGCTACGTGACATACATAAAACTAACTCTAAAGCTGATTTACCTCAAATTAGTTTTCGATCAATAATTTTTTTAGTTTGCACGTGCTGTGGCTGAGCCAACTAAGCCAAGAACGTGGTGGCAGCAAAAATATTGTCACTTCAATAAAAATGATTTAAAATATGAATTATATAACAAATAAAAAACATAAAAAACTTAATTAACCATGTATTTTAATTCAGCATGTACATCTCGACATCTTTGCGCGCGTGTATATTATAGCACCAAATTTTACCTTTTTTTTACGCTGGCCACACTGCAAATCGATTTTTTGTGAAGCAACTTTATGCTATGCATGTGCGATTTTTTTTTCACTTTTATGACATCTAAAATGCATCAAATAAAGGAAGCACACCAACTCAACCATGAGTGCATTGACGTGAAGGACACACAAACCTATCATAACTAAATTACAAATGAGAAATTGATTAGTACCTCCCTAACCACCTTTATCAGTGCTGAAAATTGAACAAAACAACCAGAGAATGGAAACAATGGAACTGTAGATGATCATTTCGCCGTATATCTTTTTGGCATGATAGAAAAACTTGCTCCACAATAGCAGAAAACAAACAAAATATTTTACTTCTTACCTCAAACGTTTGGGTTCAGATGGTTACAAATACAACACAGTGATTATTCTTACCTGAAATATTTGATAAATATCATATTAATCCCCATGATCTAGAATTGTTGCAAAAAACAATACAATACAAAAAGCGTTATGCATAGGAAATTATTACAGAAATCAAAAACTCCCACTATCGATGTGATGTAAACTAATGTAGCCAATATTTATTCGTGGACCAATCTACAACTTCTCATTGAGCGGCTGGTCGTGAACACCAAACTGATTATTACATACTAGAAATTCTCAAAGAGCAAAACATCCCACAAACAATCTAATTGACCCATATTTATCAGTGGACCAAAACCCGCTAGATATTCATAAGTTCTCCTGATCAAAATAATGCTTAATTCATCATCATATATAACTTGAAGTATCCAGCGGTGAGCTTGATGAGCAACCATATAACCAAAAAAACAACTTGAAGTATCCATATCACAAAAGCAAATCTATTCTCAAAGCACAATGTGGGAGAGGAAAGACTGACATCCAAGAAGTTCTCACAACAAAGCAAAATATCTAATATCATTAATTTGGTGTATCGTCTTTTTATTAGTAGACCACAAAAGAAGATTATCATAACTGTGCATAACACGATCAAAACTAATACATAGACCAATATTAATATATTCAAATAGATCCCAATCAAAATATTTTGACAGATGTATTTAGGCATTTACAATCATAGATCGCCATAAATAATTATACACATATCACAATTGTAGATCTTCGTAAAGCATATTATTTCCAATAATTATTAATAATAGAATAATACAATGCAACTAAAAGATCTCATAAGTGTAAATCCACATGAAAGCCAGTGGAGGAGTATCCAAGGCTCAATGCTTGCTAAATTTGTTCATACTTCCTTATATTATACATTATTACTAAATTTATGTAAATTGATGTGTCATTGTATCCTGAACATTATGTACTGATGATATGAATTATCAGGATGCATTGATTGCTCCCTATATTTTTTTAGGTAACAAGGTCAACTAGATCGGTGCTCTTTAATTGATTTTGAGCTTGATGACACATCCATCCATAATCTATTGGCATAGTTGGATTAATCTAAGATAAAAAGATATGAATATAGGTTAAGGTTCATTTACTAGACAAACGCTTTTTAGAGTAAAATGATGACAGTGATATTTCTATAAAAATATTAATACAAACAAATCGAGTAGTTATTTAGAGAACTCCTCAATAATATTTTCTCTTCTGTATCCATAACGAGCTGTAACCATTTTTATTTTATTTTTTAGAAATTGTTGGGTTTTCATAAATTTTTACGTGGACTATTTAAATTTGAGGATTATCATGCTCCGAAAGTTATTATTAGTTTAACTTTTTCTTTGAGGATAAAATTTAAGAAATGTATGTATCCATAACGAGCTGTAATCATTTTTTTTATTTTTTTTAGAAATTTTTGGGTTTTCATAAATTTTTACGCGGACTGTTTAAATTTGAGGATTATCATGCTCCGAAAGTTATTATTAGTTTGACTTTTTCTTTGAGGATAAAATTTAAGAAATGTATGTACGGCCGATGAGTTCCTATGGTTTATATTCTATTTTCCATCATAAAAAATAAATGAGTATGCAAATGTGTTTCTTGATTACTTTTGAAATATTAAATTAAAGATAAAGGTGATCCCTCGCATTTGCGAGGGCCACATTGCTAGTTTAATTAATAGGCACACATATGTTTATAAATGGCAATGGCTTATTGACTGAACGGCCACTGCAGCCAAATCTGCCTCCTTTTTCGCTCACGTGGATGATAGAGGAACGGGAACGGAACCGAAATAGCAGCCGGTACTTGTATACTATTCGTGGTCATCGAAATAGGTACAAGTCGAATCGCCTTAGCCACAGCCTCTCCCAATTTAGTCATCCACCAGAACAGGCTGAAAGGTATGTATAGACTTTGGTTTACTATTATTTTGACAGCATACTGACTTGATTTGTTTGTACAAGCAACTGATTTGTTTGTACAAGCAACTTCCTGTATAGAGTGAGAAAAACTATTGACTTTCTGTGGAAAGAAAAATAAAGGGAACATGCAAACCAGTGTTTATGGGAAAGATTATGAAAAAAAGTGCCGGAGAAAGATTAGGAAAAAAAGTGCGGTGACTAGCTAGACAATTACATAAGAGGTATGAGCACGTATTGTATGGATAGTCATGTTTTATAGGTACGTGAGATTGTAGGAGAAAAAAGAGTCCAAAAAAAATGTACGTAAGACCATCCGTAACAAAAAATAAAATAAAAGGAGTCTGGAGAGCGTACGACTCAAAAACTGATTTGCTTCAAAAAAAATTGATTATCCAATCTATGGGCGTGACCTACATAAAGCTACACTAAAGCTGATTTGCATAAATATAACTTCTGATCAAGAATTTATTTGTAATTTGCATGTACTACCGCTACGTGACATACATAAAACTAACTCTAAAGCTGATTTACCTCAAATTAGTTTTCGATCAATAATTTTTTTAGTTTGCACGTGCTGTGGCTGAGCCAACTAAGCCAAGAACGTGGTGGCAGCAAAAATATTGTCACTTCAATAAAAATGATTTAAAATATGAATTATATAACAAATAAAAAACATAAAAAACTTAATTAACCATGTATTTTAATTCAGCATGTACATCTCGACATCTTTGCGCGCGTGTATATTATAGCACCAAATTTTACCTTTTTTTTACGCTGGCCACACTGCAAATCGATTTTTTGTGAAGCAACTTTATGCTATGCATGTGCGATTTTTTTTTCACTTTTATGACATCTAAAATGCATCAAATAAAGGAAGCACACCAACTCAACCATGAGTGCATTGACGTGAAGGACACACAAACCTATCATAACTAAATTACAAATGAGAAATTGATTAGTACCTCCCTAACCACCTTTATCAGTGCTGAAAATTGAACAAAACAACCAGAGAATGGAAACAATGGAACTGTAGATGATCATTTCGCCGTATATCTTTTTGGCATGATAGAAAAACTTGCTCCACAATAGCAGAAAACAAACAAAATATTTTACTTCTTACCTCAAACGTTTGGGTTCAGATGGTTACAAATACAACACAGTGATTATTCTTACCTGAAATATTTGATAAATATCATATTAATCCCCATGTTCTAGAATTGTTGCAAAAAACAATACAATACAAAAAGCGTTATGCATAGGAAATTATTACAGAAATCAAAAACTCCCACTATCGATGTGATGTAAACTAATGTAGCCAGTATTTATTCGTGGACCAATCTACAACTTCTCATTGAGCGGCTGGTCGTGAACACCGAACTGATTATTACATACTAGAAATTCTCAAAGAGCAAAATATCCCACAAACAATCTAATTGACCCATATTTATCAGTGGACCAAAACCCGCTAGATATTCATAAGTTCTCCTGATCAAAATAATGCTTAATTCATCATCATATATAACTTGAAGTATCCAGCGGTGAGCTTGATGAGCAACCATATAACCAAAAAAACAACTTGAAGTATCCATATCACAAAAGCAAATCTATTCTCAAAGCACAATGTGGGAGAGGAAAGACTGACATCCAAGAAGTTCTCACAACAAAGCAAAATATCTAATATCATTAATTTGGTGTATCGTCTTTTTATTAGTAGACCACAAAAGAAGATTATCATAACTGTGCATAACACGATCAAAACTAATACATAGACCAATATTAATATATTCAAATAGATCCCAATCAAAATATTTTGACAGATGTATTTAGGCATTTACAATCATAGATCGCCATAAATAATTATACACATATCACAATTGTAGATCTTCGTAAAGCATATTATTTCCAATAATTATTAATAATAGAATAATACAATGCAACTAAAAGATCTCATAAGTGTAAATCCACATGAAAGCCAGTGGAGGAGTATCCAAGGCTCAATGCTTGCTAAATTTGTTCATACTTCCTTATATTATACATTATTACTAAATTTATGTAAATTGATGTGTCATTGTATCCTGAACATTATGTACTGATGATATGAATTATCAGGATGCATTGATTGCTCCCTATATTTTTTTAGGTAACAAGGTCAACTAGATCGGTGCTCCTTAATTGATTTTGAGCTTTATGACACATCCATCCATAATCTATTGGCATAGTTGGATTAATCTAAGATAAAAAGATATGAATATAGGTTAAGGTTCATTTACTAGACAAACGCTTTTTAGAGTAAAATGATGACAGTGATATCTCTATAAAAATATTAATACAAACAAATCGAGTAGTTATTTAGAGAACTCCTCAATAATATTTTCTCTTCAGTATCCATAACGAGCTGTAACCATTTTTATTTTATTTTTTAGAAATTGTTGGGTTTTCATAAATTTTTACGCGGACTATTTAAATTTGAGGATTATCATGCTCTGAAAGTTATTATTAGTTTAACTTTTTCTTTGAGGATAAAATTTAAGAAATGTATGTATCCATAACGAGCTGTAATCATTTTTTTTATTTTTTTTAGAAATTTTTGGGTTTTCATAAATTTTTACGCGGACTGTTTAAATTTGAGGATTATCATGCTCCGAAAGTTATTATTAGTTTGACTTTTTCTTTGAGGATAAAATTTAAGAAATGTATGTACGGCCGATGAGTTCCTATGGTTTATATTCTATTTTCCATCATAAAAAATAAATGAGTATGCAAATGTGTTTCTTGATTACTTTTGAAATATTAAATTAAAGATAAAGGTGATCCCTCGCATTTGCGAGGGCCACATTGCTAGTTTAATTAATAGGCACACATATGTTTATAAATGGCAATGGCTTATTGACTGAACGGCCACTGCAGCCAAATCTGCCTCCTTTTTCGCTCACGTGGATGATAGAGGAACGGGAACGGAACCAAAATAGCAGCCGGTACTTGTATACTATTCGTGGTCATCGAAATAGGTACAAGTCGAATCGCCTTAGCCACAGCCTCTCCCAATTTAGTCATCCACCAGAACAGGCTGAAAGGTATGTATAGACTTTGGTTTACTATTATTTTGACAGCATACTGACTTGATTTGTTTGTACAAGCAACTTCCTGTATAGAGTGAGAAAAACTATTGACTTTAGGGAATATATATTATTGACTTTAGATTTACTATTCTTGGTAATCAAAGTAGGTCCAGGTCGAATCGCCCAATTTAAGTTTGGCCATAAGCCCACAGCCTCTTCTAGTTTATTCATCCTGCACAACAGGCTCAGAGGTAGGTTTACTATATTGACAGCATATTTTGTTTTTTAGTTGTGCATGGGTTGCATAATTTCTAATTTTACCAGCCGAGGTCGCAATTGAGCTTTTTCCAAGTTGCACATGGGTGCAACTAACTAGAGTTGCACGTGGGTCACAACTGAGCTTTTTTCAGTCATACATGGTTACAACTGACATTTTCCAGTTGCACATGGGTCGCAACTTAGAATATCTTTGTTACACATGGGTTGTAAATGAGATTTGCTAGTTGCACAGGATTCATAGCTGTGATCCGCAGTTGCATATGGGTTGCAATCGAGATTTTCAATTGCACATGGACTACAACTGCGATTTTCTAGTTGCAAGTGAATTGCAAATGAGTGTTTTTATTAGTTTCACATGGGTTGTATTAAAGATTTTTTCATTTATGCCTAGGTTACGAATGAGGTTTTGCCAGTTGTATAATAGTTTCAACTATGATCGATATTGTAGTTATGCATGGGTTGCAACTGAGATTTTATCCTGATTGCAACTTATATTTGATATTTTATTTTATTATGAGAAGGAGAGAAATTAACTTTGTGTATCTCACCACTCTTGTGTCTTTTGTCTTTCTTGTTATCAAAATAGCAAAACAAATGACCACGAATCCAACATGCATACTAGCACAATCCATGGAAAAATAGCCCATGAATAGAAGGCCCAACCAACAAGGAAAAGACCACATGAAACAACTCGTAGGTGGTTACTCTGTCAAACAATAGAGAGTAAGGAAAATCACTGAAAATTAAGGTGTCAATGTTAATCAACTGAGAATTAACTAACTGTCAGTGGACATAGATCTAGTCACGCTGGCTCTAAAAAATCCTTTTGAATTACGTAGAAGAAAGAAATACATCTTATTTTTTGTTTTTACAAGATGGGAATCCTAGTATTATATATACAGCTAACAAATGTACCTCCTCTTGTTCCAATGAATCAACATTGAAGATTGTAGCTATTCATCACCCAACTGACGCAATTGTGGTCTAGATTTGGTACTTTTGGATTGTTTGTATCCTAACATGCACTCATGTTTTAGCATGTTGTCCCACTTCAGTACAAGATAAAACTGCACTTGGTTGGGAGAAGATGTGTTTCTTCCAATGAATAAACACGGAAGATTGTAAATACTCATCACCCAACTGACACAATTATGGTCTAGATTTGGTACTTTTGGACTGTTAGTATTCTAATATGCACTCATGTATTAGCGTATGCTGTCCCAGTTCAGTGCAAGGTCAAACTGCAGTTGGTTGGGGGAAGATGAACACGAGGGGACACTAGTGGAAAATAGGGCTTTCATTTGGAGCTGCCCGAGGCTTTAGCACCGGTTGTCTTATGAACCCAGACTAAAGGGGTACTTTAGCACCGGTTCGAGCGGCCAGGAGGCCAAAGGGAGCCTGCGACGCTTTAGCACCAATTCGTAAGGAACCTTTAGCACCGGTTGAAGCCACGAACTGGTGCTAAAGGCCTTGCGTCAAACGCATTGCAGGCGCCAAACCTTTAGCACCTGTTCGTGGCGCAAACCGGTGCTAAAGGTACCCCTTTTGCACTGGTTTGTGGCACGGACCGGTGCTAAAGGTCCTGCCTATATATACACCCACCCACCAGCCCTCTCCTCTGTTTTTTCCTGTGGAAGGTGTGAGAGGGGTGTGCCAGTTTGATTTTTTTCCCTATGCACAAGAGATGTTTGATGAAATGCCTAAGAGCATGATGCTACTTAAGTTCACACAAAATAAAAATGATATGAGGTGCCCGAGTGACACTTAGGCCTTGTCCTCGTTCTTTCCTCCTCGATCGAGGTTAGTAACTCTATTGTTTCATTTGTCATTGATACAATGCATGTTTCGTTGTACAGTGGTCATTTCACTATTTATGATGTTCTATAATGGTTTTGGTAAACTTAATTCTATGACGCATATGAACCGACAATAATGGATGTACGGTGACCGGCACACTTTCAAGTTTATTGAAGGCCTTCATAATTTTGGCGATGTGGCTCGCGCAAACATTCAGAATGGTTTTATGTGTTGTCCATGTGTTGACTGTGAGAACAAGAAGGAATGCTCTTCCTGGAAAATCCTTCACTCCCACTTGCTTCGGAAAGGTTTTATGCCTAGCTATAATTGTTGGACCAAGCACGGAGAAAGAGGGGGTTATGATGGAAGACAAGGAAGAAGAAGAGGATGATGATATGTACCCTGAATACGGTGATACTGCAATGGGGGAGCTGAAGATGAAGGGACATGATAAGCTGAAGATGAAGAGGCATCAGATGAGCCCGCTGATGATCTTCGTTGGGCCATCATTGATGCACACAGAGAAGCAGAAAGTGTAAATGAGAAGCAGAAGTTAAAGGGCATGTTAGAGGATCACAAAAAAAAGTTATACCCAAATTACGAAGATGGCAACACAAAGCTCGGTACCACACTGGAGTTGCTGCAATGGAATGCAGAGACTGGTTTATCTGACAAGGGATTTGAGAAGTTACTGAAAATAATGAGGAAGAAGCTTCCAAAGGATAATGAATTGTCTAACAGTACATACGAAGCAAAGAAGGTTCTCTGCCCTCTAGGATTAGAGGTGCAGAAGGTACATGCATGCATTAATGACTGCATCCTCTACCGCGGTGAGGAGTACAAGAATTTGGAAGAATGCCCAGTATACACTGCACTGCGGTATATGATCAGACGAGATGACCCTGGTGATGTTGAGGGCGAGCCCTCCCAGGAAGAGGGTTCCTGCCAAGGTCATGTGGTACCTATAATACCACGGTTGAAACGTCTGTTTAAAAACAAAGAGCATGCCAGGTTGTTATGATGGCACAAAGAAGACCGTAAGAAAGACGCGATGTTGAGACACCCCGCTGATGGGTCGCAGTGGAGAAAAATCGAGAGAGACTACCCGGACTTTGCAGGTGACGCAAGGAACTTATGGTTTGGTCTAAGTACAGATGGCATGAATCCTTTTGGGGAGCAGATCTACAGTCATAGCACCTGGCCTGTAACTCTATGTATCTATAACCTTCCTCCTTGGTTGTGCATTAGCAGAAGTTCATTATGATGTCAGTGCTCATCCAAGGCCGAAGCAACCCAGAAACGACATTGATGTGTACCTAAGACCCTTAGTTGAAGAACTCTTACAGTTGTGGGCCAAACTAGGTGTACGTGCGTGGGATGAGCACAAACAGGAGCCATTTGACCTACGAGCATTGCTTTTAGTAACCATCAATGATTAGCCTGCTCTTAGTAACCTTTCAGGATAAATGAACATGGGATACAATGCATGCACACACTGTTTAGCTAAGACTGGTGGTATATATTTGGAAAAATGTAAGAAGGTTGTGTACTTGGGTCATTGTCGATTTCTTACGACCACGCATCCCTTAAGAAAGAAAGGCAAGCATTTTAGAGGTGTGGCAGATCACCGGCCGAAGCCTGAACTCCGTACTGGTGATGATTTATTTGATATGGTCAGGGACCTGGAAGTAATCTTTGGAAAGGGTCCTGGCGGTCAATCTGTTCTGAATGACGTTGCTACCGGACACGCAACCATGTGGAAGAAGAAATCTATATTTTGGGATCTTGAGTATTGGAAAGACCTAGAGGTTCGCTCTTCAATCAATGTGATGCACGTGATGAAGAATGTTTGCATGAAATTGCTAGGCTTTCTGGGCGTGTATGGAAAGACAAAAGATACACCAGAAGCCCAGGAGGACCAGCAACGTATGAAAGACCCAGACAACATGCATCCATAGAAGAAGACGGATAAAGGGCGTCACTTAAGTCCTGCCAGCTACGCTCTTACCAAAGCAGAGAAGGAAATCTTTTTTTGAAGTCCTTTCAAGTATCAAGGTGCCATCTGGCTTCTCGTCCAATATAAAGGGAATAATAAATATGACAGAGAAAAAAAATCCAAAACCTGAAGTCTCATGACTGTCATCTGATTATGACGCAGGTGCTTTCGGTTGCATTAAGGGGGCTTCTACTGAAAAATGTTTGCGTACCCATTGTAAAGCTATGTGCATTCCTCAATGCAATATCTCAGAAGGTAATCAATCTAGATATTCTTCCAAGGTTACAGAAGGATGTGGCCCAATGTCTTGTTAGTTTTGAGTTGGTGTTCCCGCCATCCTTCTTCAATATTATGACGCATCTCCTAGTTCACCTTGTCGAAGAGATTGCCATTCTCGGTCCTGTATTTCTACACAACATGTTCCCCTTCGAGAGGTTCAAGGGAGTCTTAAAGAAATATGTTCATAACCATGCTAGGCCAGAAGGAAGCATCTCCAAGGGCTATGGAATAGATGAGGTCATTGAGTTCTATGTTGACTTTATCCCCAAACTTAAGTCGATTGGTGTTCCTGAATTGCAGCATAAGGGGAGATTAAGTGGAAAAGGCACGCTAGGAAAGAAATTAATGTATTATCTGGACGGGATATTTTTCACTCAAGCACACTACGCAGTTCTACAAAGTTCCACCTTGGTAGCCCCGTATATCACTGAACACAATAATATTGTACGCTCCCAACACTCGGCGCAGTCTGACTCTTGGATTACACATAAACATATGCCGACATTCGGTGGTTGGTTGCGGACACATCTCATAAATAACAACATTATTGGAGATTAGATGTACTTGTTGGCCGGGTCACCATCTTCGACTGTATTGACTTTCCAAGGGTACGAGATAAATGAGAATACATTCTACACGATCGCCCAAGAGAAAAAGAGCACCAACCAAAACAGTGGTGTACGCATTGATGCAACAAACAACAATGGGCAAAAGGACACCTATTATGGTTACATAGAGGAGATATGGGAACTTGACTATGGACCTTCTTTTAAAGTCCCTTTGTTTCGGTGCAAATGGGTCAAGCTGGATGGAGTAGGGCTAAAGGTAGACCAGCTGTATGGAATAATAACAGTGGATCTCAACAATCTTGGTTACAGAGACAAACCATTCGTCCTAGCCAATGATGTGGCTCAAGTTTTCTATGTGAAGGACATGTCCTCCAAACCAAAAAATAGAAAACATAAGGCAACAAATACATCATACGATGAGCCAAAGCGTCACATAGTTCTTTCAGGGAAAATAAACATCGTGGGAGTTGAGGATAAGACATACATGTGAGAAGATTATAATAAGTTTGATGAAATTCCGCCCTTTAGAGTGAACATTGACCCAAGCATCGCGTTAAATGGTGAATATGCTCCATGGTTACGATCGAAGTGATCCTAATCAAATCATTTTAGAAAACAAGTCACCATATGTATTAAATGTGCCAATTTATAGCACACATGTGAGGTGGTCTAGTATATATTGTTCATTTGGCCTAAAAGCCATGAAACATCGAACATGATAGCTCATTTTGTGAAGGTTTTTTGTGATGTTTAAATTTTTCAAGTTTAATATTTTTCCTTGAAACTATAACACATAATATGACACCACGCGAAGGTTTCACATTGTTTGGATTGTTTTTGAAATTATTATGCCCGTTTGAAATTATATTCAAAACAGCGGGCATGAAGATTCTTAGCCTGGGGTTGAGTCTCGCTAAAATTGTGGTGGATCTCTAATAAAACAGCATATTGTTAACCTAAAAATGATTTTTACAAAAAAACATGAGCATTATATCATGTACCTGTAGTTTAAATCTGGCGGGCCTCCTACTTATTCGGTAGGAATTTTTCTTTTTCATGAGATATGGACAGAAAGGTTTCAGATGCACCAGCTGGGAAATTTTCTATCTAAGGTGGTCTAGTATTTTTGAAAAAAATGTTTGGTAGCAATGTGAAACTTTAATTTGGTGGTTGCTTCACAAAAAAAACCCTTTTTGGCACCTAAAAATGGAAAATGGCTTTTTGGTGCGATTAAAAGGAAAACTTCCTTCTGCAACATCATAAGGAATTCCTTGATGCACATGTGTGCTCATTATCACAAACCATGTCGCGATTCTAGCCATAAAATTGTTTATTTGGCCTAAAAGCCATGAAACATCGAACATGATAGCTCATTTTTGTAAAGGTTTTTTTGTGATGTTTGCAATTTTCCTAGTTTAATATTTTTTCTTGAAACTATAACACATAATATGACACCACGCGAAGGTTTCACATTGTTTGGATTGTTTTTGAAATTCTTATGCCTGTTTGAAATTATATTCAAAATGGCTGGCATGAAGATTCTTAGCCTGGGTTGAGTCTCGCTAAACTTGTAGTGGATCTCTGATAAAACAGCATATTGTGAACCTAAAAATGATTTTTACAAAAAAACATGAGCATTATATCATGTACCTATAGTTCAAATCTAGCGATTCGGCAGGAATTTGTCTTTTCCATGAGGTGTGGGCGAAAAGGTTTCAGATGCACCGGCTGGGAAAATTTTCATCTAAGATGGTCTAGTATTTTTTTAAAATGGTTTGGTAGCAATGTGAAACTTTAATTTGGTGGTTGCTTCACAAAAAACCCCATTTTGGCACCGAAAAAAATGGAAAATGGTTTTTCGTGCGATGAAAAGGAAAATTTCCTTCTGCAACATCGTAAGCAATTCCAAGATGCGCATGTGTGCGCAATATGGGCACATTATCACAAACTATGTCGCGATTCTAGCCATAACATTTGCCATTTGGCCTAAAAGCCACAAAACATAAAAAATGATAGCTCATTTTTGTGAAGGTTTCTTATGATGTTTGGAATTTCCCAAGTTTAATATTTTTCCTTGAAACTATAACATATAATATGACACCATGATGGCGTGTAGATGACCGCCCAGTTGGGAACCCCAAGAGGAAGGTATGATAAGCATAGCAGCAAGTCTTCCCTCAGTATGAAACCAAGGTTTATCGAACCAGTAGGAGAAAGAACTAACTTCCAAAGGTTGATGCTAACTGGCTTGGCAACAGCTCCAGAGTACTTTGCCCCAACTTACAGTGAGATTGTCAATCTCACCGGTTTGCTGTAAACAAAGGATTAAGCGTATCGAGTGGTAAAAGATAGTAGTTTACATTAATGTAAGTAAAGAGAGTAAATGGTAAATAGTAATAACAATTTAAAAGAATGGATCGGAGTCCACAGTTCACTAGTGGTGTCTCTCCATAAGATAAATAACATGCTGGGTAAACAAATTACAGTTGGGCAATTGATAGAATAAAGCAAGCGTACAAATGTCATGAGGATCACTATGAGATTCACTTGGGCATTACAACATAATACATAGACTGTAAGCCAACTGCATCTATGACTAATAATCCACCCTCCAGATATCATCTGAGCAACCATTGGGTATTAAGTTGCAAGCAACAGATTATCGCCTTAAGAAAAGTGTGTAATGTAAACAATACAAATATCCTTGAACACAAGATTGTTGTTTTCTCCCTAGTAGCAACAACACATCTACAACTTTAGAGGTTTCTGTCACTCCCGCAAGTTACTAGAGGCATGAACCCACTATCGAGCATAAATACTCCCTTTTGGAGTCACTAGCATCTACTCGACCAAGATATCTACTAGCAACGGAGAGCATGCAAGATCATAAATAACATAGAGATAACATAAAGATGATAAATCAATAGATCAACTTGACAAAGTATCAATATTCATCGGATCCCAACAAACACAATATGTAGAATTACACAACGATGAACTTGATCATGATAGGCAGCTCATAAGATCTAAACATGAAGCACATGGAGGAGATGACAACCATCTAGCTACTGCTATGGACCCGTAGTCCAAGGTATACTACTCATACATCACTCCGGAGGCAGGCATGGTGATGAAGAAGGCCTTCTGTGGTGATTCCCTTCTCTGGCAGGATGTCGGGAAAAGCTTCTGGACCCTCCCGATCTCGCGTCGATGACGACAGCGGCTTACAGTATGTTTCGTGGAAAATTGATCGTGTCCTTAGGGTTTTCCCATCGAGCGGAATATATAGGCGGAAGGGCGGCGTCAGGAGGTGGACCAGGGGCCCACACCATGCCCTAGCGCGGCCTAGGGGTGGCCCACGCCATGGGGTGGTGTGGCCACCTCCTGGCCCCTCTCTGTCTCAGCTTTGGACTCTGTCACGCTTCGGGAAAATAGGAACTTTGGCCTTTTTTCGTCCAATTCTGAGAATATTTCCTGTGTAGCTTTTCTGAAACAAAAAAACAGCAGTAAACAGGGAATTGGCACTGTGGCATCTTGTTAATAGGTTAGTTCTGGAAAATGCATAAAAACGCCACGAAGTGCAACAAAACACAAAGCAAATGGTGCATAAACAAGCATGGAGGATCAAAAATTATAGATACGTTTGAGACGTATCAAGCATCCCCAAGCTTAACTCCTGCTCGTCCTCGAGTAGGTAAGTGATAACAAAACAATAATTTTTGAGGTGACATGCACCATCACAATCTTGATCAACGATGTAAAGCATTGAGTGTTGAGATCAAAGTACTCTAAACATGGGCATAAAAAACATAATCTTGACAATAAAACTTAGCAACCATGTTATAACATGAAAAGTAACACAAACAAAAGATCATGAGTAATGAAGCATTGAAAGTCATGTGTGTGTTTCAACTATATAGAAAAACATAGCAAAGTGGTTTTCAGCTTGTCCTTCATGGGATAGCAAAACATAAATGCATAAGACACCTTCAAGTTTAAGAGGGTGAGTAGATACAAATAATTTAAGAACAAGCAAAATCATAATCATGAATCAATCAATAATAAATTTTGGGACTATGTACGTTAAACTCAGAATGACAACTATGCTCTCTTAGAAGGTGCATAAAGATAGAAGGTGGAGACTCAACATAAAAGTAAAAGAAAGGCCCTTCGCAGAGGGAAGCAGGGATTGCAAGTTTTATAAACCTCCAAAAATTATGATACTTACTAGCTTTGAGCTCTCATTGCCCCCATCATAGGCATCTTGAATGGTTAAGGTTAATGCGAGTACAATTACAAAGCATATTCTTAACAAATCATAAGTTGAAAATCTCATGTCCCGTGAAGTACGAATACCCAAACCTCATGCTACTCGACTTAGGTCCCAAGCAAGTTCTTGTCATTGTAAGCATGCATGTATCATCGAGAACGCCAACGGGGTACCTCTGGCCCGATGAAATGGAACAAGCCCACATCAAAATGACAAGACAAATAGACAATGAACACCTCGGCATCTCTTTTATTTACCATTGGTATAGCTTTTTATTGTGAGATGGGTCGTCGAATATCCACTATGGGCATGCTGTAAATTTCCACCATGAATGATGCATGGCTTAGATTAGCATCCTAGGTGTTTCTCTAACACATATACAAACTCCATGAGCTCACAAGTTTCTAACTTATTTCACATCGCAGGTATCCATAAACAAAAGATCATGATATCAACTAAATGAGAGAAAGTGCAATGATGAAAGCTTGCCCCATGACGGCATGGCTGGGCTAACTTCCAACTTACAACTTGCAAGCATAACGTCAACATAAGAGAGACACAATGTCAAATTTATTAAAATGAAAAAAAGTAAAGTGTGCCGTCTGGTTCGTGAGAGCTCTACTGACTAATTTTCACATAACACAAAAAGTTTAATTTGAAAGATAGATAAAAGCAAGACAAATATGCTTGGAATAGCAAATTGCTAATAGGTAGATATGGTGGACACATTGGAAAACTTGATTTTTGGGAGTTGGATGCACGAGAAGTATTTCCTCTTAGTACAAAATGAAGGCTAGCAAAAGACTGGGAGCGACCAACTAAGAGAGCAATAACGGCCATAATCATGCATAGCGACAAAACATCATTAACCAAAGCATAAAGTGGTATCATAAGTCAAAAACCAAATGATCATAGAGGCTTATGGCGACTTGTTAGAGTCAAACATGTTGTAAGCATGCGCCAAGTCAACCCAAATAAAGCATCAAAGGAGAAAACCACAATAATATGCTCCCATATAACAAAAACAACACATGATTCTTTCAAAGGCACATTAAGCAATCTCAGTCATTTGAGACAAGTCATGCTACATCAAAAACTACTAAGCATACTATCAAAATAACATCAAGCATGACATGCAGAAGTCTAAACCATAGTCTAAACAAGCTCCCATTTGTACCACTATAGGCATGAAACTTTTTTCTCTTTTCCAACACCATTCAACCTTTTTATAACCACTCTTTTGAGATAAAAACCAACATAGAACAGTGGTCTAAATGCACCTTGATACAAAGATATAACAAGATCTGAACAAAAATCAAGGCGAAAAACGAAAGCTAAACGTAGTACTAGAAAAAGAGAACACTCGTTGAACGATAAGAGTGAAAACTAGAGTGTTCTTTGCAATGAAAAGCGGAGTCTGTATTTGATACGTCTCCAACGTATCCATAATTTTTGATGCTCCATGCTTATTTTACACCATTTGCTTAGTGTTTCATTACACTTCGTGGCATTTTTATGCATTTTCCGGAACTAACCTATTATCGAGATGCCACAGTGCCAGTTCCCTATTTTCTGCTGTTTTTGTGTTTCAGAAAAGTTACACAGGAAATATTCTTGGAATTGGACGAAACAAAAGCCAGACGTCCAGATATTTACCGAAGCTTCCAGAGAACCAAAGAGGAGACGAAGAGGAGCCACTGGTGGGCCACACCACCAGGGGGTGCGGCCTAGGGCTGGCCCGCGCCCCCTATGGTGAGCACCACCAGGACCACTTATGACGACGCCCCTTCGCCTATAAAGACCCTCCGACGGAAAAAACCTAAAGGGTCGATCACTTTTCCAGAATACATCGCGATCCGCCGCCGCCGTCGATCCGAAGATCGGGAGGGTCCAGAAGCTCTTCCCGGCACCCTGCCAGAGAGGGGAATCGCCACCGGAGGTCTTCTTCATCGTCATGCTTGCCTCTGGCGCGATGAGTGAGTAGTCTACCTTGGACTATGGGTCCACAGCAGTAGCTAGTTGGTTGTCTTCTCCACCATGTGCTTCATGTTTAGATCTCGTGAGCTGCCTTACATGATCGAGATCACCGTTATGTAATTCTACATGTTATGTTTGTTGGGATCCGATGAATATTGGTGTTATGATTGAGTTGATGTACTGAATTTGATCTTATGTTATCTCTATGTTATTTATGATCTTGCATGCTCTCCGTTGTTAGTAGCTATCTTGGCCGAGTAGTTGCTAGTGACTCCAAGAGGGGGTATTTATGCTCGATAGTGGGTTCATGCCTCTATTTAATCTAGGGGAGTGACAGAAACCTCTAAGGTTGTAGATGTGCTGTTGCTACTAGGGGGAAAACAACATTCATATGCTCAAGGGCATATGATTTGTTTACATTACACAGTTTGCTTAATGCAATTATCTGTTATTCGCAACTTAATACTTGTGGAGTTCTTGGATTGATTCACCACAAGTGGATTATTAGTCATAGATGCAGCTGGATGGCAGTCTATGTATCTTGTTGTAATGCCCAGAGTAAATCTCATAGTGATCCTCTTGACAAATCACGTTGTCTTTATTCTATCAATTGCCCAACTGTAATTTGTTTACCCAGCATGTGTTATTTTATCTTATAGAGAGACACCACTAGTGAACTGTGGACCCCGGTCCTATTTCCTTTATATTGCTATCACCTGTTTACTTTACTTGCTGACAAGGGTATAGTTAATAGAGCCCGTTAGTTGAGTACCCCTGAGGCCCGTATAGCTAGGCCCAATTGTAATGATAGTTGAATACGAGTTCCTACCATATGTCGATATTGTAATCTGTATCGGACCCTACCCGATCCTCGAGACCTGGCCATCTATATATAGGGGCCAGGAGGGGACGGCGTAGGGCAGATTGAAAGCAAGCCAGGTTGAACACCCAAGTTTACTTTTGACACATATCTACTTCGACTAACTTTACCTTCGAGTTCATCCGACGCCCTATCTCCCCGATCCTAAGTCCTTCATCTAGGACATTTGTCGAGTTAACCCCTCGTCAATTGGCGCCGACTGTGGGGATCTTGGGCGTTGGAATCATGAATTCGATGGCTTTTTCACTTTTAGCCAACAGTAGCGCAGAAGTCGACGAAAATCAAGAGATGGTGTTGACCATTGGAAGTTTGAGCATCATCGTCGGGCCATCGGGTTCATCCCGCCTTTCGGAGTCGACGAAACCAGATCTGTCGGCAAGCAAGCCCGAAACAGAGGAAACATTAGAATCATCAGAAGGCTCTTCCAGTGAGGTAAACTCGCCGGTCAGCTTAGAAAAAGCATCAATCGCAGAAGGCGACAAAATGCAGGAAAATTTCGATTCAGAAAGAAAAGCGCGTCAGACGCACAACAATACAAAGGACTTCGCCGTAGGAGGCATCGGCGTCTCCAAGGTACATCAGTTATGCGTCATTATCACTGAAGCAGAAGAAGAAAATAACAGCGAAGGAAGTAAAAAGGTCGACAAGCAAGTCGACAAAATAAAAGAGCACAACAAAAAGGAAAAGGAGAAAGTACATGTCTCGGCTGGTGAATGGAGAATGATCAAGTCAGCTATCAATCATGGTACAGAAGTACCCGAAGGATCGAGAAGAGAAGTTTTAATGGGATATCAGTATGCATTATACCAACACAAGAAGAAATTAAGGGAGGAAAGAGACATGGTTTTTCAAGACGATAACAGTATGTCAAGGGAGGAATACTGGGAAGATTATAGTGAAGATTCAGAATATAGCAGAGAAAGGCGCGGAGACCCAAAACACAGCAGAAAGGCGACAACACGCGGCAGAGAAGAAGGGTATTCAAGGAGCCCTACCCCACAGCTAGAAGAAGAGGAAGCAGACTTCATACAAAAAACGCCAGAAGCAGCACTAGTAGCAGCACAAGCGTACTTACTAGCTACGAGACCAGAACCTGGGGACCCACGAGAAGATATGCACCGAGCCGCGATACGAAGCCTCGGAATAGTAGAAGGTAAGATCAGGGAACAAATCCCAGAGACAAAGTCGACAAGCTACAAAGGAAATCGAAAGGAGAAGTTCCGATACAACTTCACAGACAACGAGTATAGTGAGTCATCAGAAGAGCAAAAGCGACAGAAAAAGAAGGAGGACGCAAGAAGTATAATAGCACAAGCTCGAGTAAATAAATCACGACATGCTTGGAGGGAAGAGAATTACGAGAACGACGATAAAGACATGGGTGCGTTATGCTTTACCCGCAGGGTTCGCAAAACGCGGGTACCCAAAGGATTCAAATTACCACACGACCAGCATAAGTATGACGGGTCGCAAGAACCTACCCTATGGCTATCGGATTATCTGCAGGCAGTACAGATACTGGGGGGAACAAAAGTGACTGCAATGCAAAGTTTGTAGCTACACCTCACCGGTGCAGCACGGTCCTGGTTGAATACCCTACCCAACGAATCCATCGGGAGTTGGGGGGAACTCGAAAGTCAATTCGCACGAAATTTTTGTTCAACATATAAACGCTCAGCGTCACTGGAGGAAGTCAAGGCGTGCATGCAGAGGAAAGGCGAAACTCTACGTTCTTATATACGACGCTGGAGCATAATCAAAAACTCAGCAGAGGACGTCTCCGACGAACGAGCAATAGACGCCTTTTCGGCCGGACTTCGTCGCTCAGATCTCGTGGAAGAAATAGGAAGAACAAGACCTGCGACAGTAGCCGAGCTAATGGAACAAGCCAACAAATTCGCTGATGGGGAGGACGCGTATAACAATAAAAGAGGACGTTCACCAGAAGTCGACAGAATGAGTAGGCAAAGGAGACGACAACGCAGCAGGGATAACCAAGGATGGTGCAATCAGGTAGCCGCGGGTTACGTACTAGAAGAAGAGGAAGGATATGAAAATAGGAGGTTTCAGGTAAAAGGAGTAGAAAAATCGAGATACTCTGGTCCTTCGGCCGAAGATATGCTGTACGGACCTTGTCGAATCCACTATGCGTATCTCGACGGGAAAAGGGTCTCAAATCACCAGATGAAGGATTGCAGAACATTCCTAAGGTTGCAAAGTGCTATGGGCTCAAGCCAAGAAGGGAGGCAAGGAGAAAGACACAGAGGTCAAGGACATCAAATGAAAAGGCTAGCAAGGCATCTAGAGTCAAAAGTGTACATGTCAACCATGATCCAACCGATGCCGAAGTCAAAGAAAAAGCGAAAGAGCATATCTAGGCAAGTAAACCTAGCAATATCATCACCACCAGCTACCACAGAGTACCTACGGTGGTCAGAACAACCAGTTAAGTTCAGTAGAGCAGACCACCCGAGGAAAGTTCCCAGGCCAGGTCACTCACCTATGGTTTTAAAGGCATAAATAGGAGGGTACGACATCGGGAGAGTGTTCATGGATGCAGGGAGTGGAATAAACTTAATATATGCTAGAACCCTAAAAGCAATGTGCATCTCGCTGACGAGTCTGAAGCCAACAGATTGCTCTTTCCACGGAATAGTACCTAGAATAGCAAACTACCCTCTGGGAAGAATAGAACTCGATGTCTGCTTTGGCAGTAGCGGGAATTACAGAAAAGAGAAGCTGGAGTTCGAAGTTATGGACTGGCCGTCACAATATCATGCAATCCTGGGGCGCCCAGCATTTGCAAAATTCATGGCAGTACCACACTACGCTTATCTTACGTTAAAAATTCCAGGGCCCAAAGGAACAATTACAGTACAAGGGAGCTTTGAAGTAGCCAACACATGCGACAGAGAATTCAACAGGATGGCGCAAACCTTCGGCATGACAGCAGAATATGAGAGGTTGAAAGGAGAAACGGATCATAACGTGCTACCCGACGTTGGACGATCCCTGCCAGATCAGGCTTTCGACACAACGCAGGACTCGAAGAAAATTCAGGTCCACCCTACAGATTCAAGCAAGACGACATCAATTGCGGTGAACTTGGATCCCGCATAGGAAAGCGCGCTCGTCGAGTTCCTCCGTGAGCGCTGGGAAATCTTCGCCTGGTGTCCATCGGACATGCCAGGGGTTCCCAGGGAACTCGTCGAGCACGCACTAAATGTAGATCCCAAAGCAAAACCAGTCAAGCAACCATTGAGGCGATTTGATGAACCTAAGAGGAAGGCGATAGCATCAGAATTGCATAGGCTAGAAAATGCCGGATTTATCAGAGAAATCAAAACTTTGAGTTGGGTGTCGAACCCAGTCATAGTACCCAAGAAGAACACAGATGTACAAAGAGTATGTGTCGACTACACATCTCTCAATAAGCATTGTCCAAAGGATCCCTTTCCTCTACCCCGCGTTGATCAGATAATCGATTCAACAGCGGGATGCGCGAGGCTTTCATTTTTGGACGCATACTCTGGTTACAATCAGATCAAATTGAAGAGAGAAGACGAAGAAAAAACGGCCTTCATCACACCATACAGAGTGTTTTGCTACCAAGTAATGCCGTTCGGCCTAAAAAATGCAGGAGCAACTTATCAACAGATGATGCAAAATTGCCTCGGAAGCCAAATAGGGCGCAACATACAAGTCTACATTGATGATGTAGTCATCACCACAAGAGAGGAGAAATCTCTAATCAGCGACTTAGCAGAAACCTTCGACAACTTGAGCAGGTACAAGCTTAAGCTTAACCCGACAAAGTGCTATTTCGGCGTATCAGCAGGACAACTTTTAGGGTTCCTGGTATCAGCACGAGGAATCGAGGCGAACCCAGAAAAGATTCAAGCAATTTTGACAATGGGGAAACCCACGAAACTACACGACGTACAGAAACTTGCAGGACGCGTCGCGGCACTAAGTCGCTTCGTTGCTCGACTAGGGGAGAAGGCGCTTCCTTTTTATGCACTTATGAATAAGTCAGACAATAAATTCGAGTGGACAGAAGAAGCAGACGCAGCGTTTGCACAGTTGAAAAAAGTGCTTTCCACGCCACCAGTGCTGGTCGCACCAAAAGAAAAAGAACCACTGCTATTGTACATCGCCGCAACCCATCAGGTGGTGAGTATAGTATTAGTAGTCGAAAGAAGCGAAGAAGGAAAAGCCCATGGCGTACAGAGGCCAGTATATTTCATCAGTGAAGTTTTATCTCCAACAAAACAAAGGTACCCGCACTATCAGAAGTTGGCATACAGTGTCTTCACAACCGCATGAAAATTACGACAGTACTTTGCGGTGCACCCAATTATAGTGGTCAACGAGGCGCCATTGTCAAACATATTGAATAATCCTTCAGCAACAGGACGTGTCTCTTTGTGGGGAATCGAGTTGTCTCCCATGGACATCACGTACGAAAAAAGGAAGGCGATCAAGTCGCAAGTTTTGCCAGATTTTACGGCAGAGTGGCTGGAGCTGCAGAGCACAGGACCACCAGACTTATCCAGTATTTGGACAATGTATTTCGATGGTTCTAAAAGAGTCCAGGCGCCGGCGCAGGAGTAGTGTTGATATCACCTCATGGCGACAAATTGAAGTACGTCTTAAGGATGAGCTTCCCACAGGCTTCTAACAATGAAGCAGAGTACGAGGCTTTGTTGCACGGAATGAAGATGGCTAAAGCATGTGGAGCAACTCGCCTAAAAATATTTGGAGATTCCAATCTTGTGGTCCAGCAAGTTATGAACAGATGCGACACAATCAATGATAACATGATGGCCTACAAAAATCTGTACCATTATCTAGAAGGAACGTTCGATGGATGCGAAGTCTCGCACATAAGCAGGAACAGCAATGAAGAAGCCAACAATTTAGCAAATATCGGGTCACAGTGTTTACCCGTGCCGTCCGGAGTATTTTGGGAAGAAATAGTGGAGAGATCAATAAAAAGTACAAAGAGTTCGACTACTACAGCAGGCTCGGGGGCTACGGCGGAACCCGAGGAGGTCATGATGATAGAAGAAACATGGATGCAGCCATATCTTGCATACATGATAAATAAGCAATTACCAGAAGATGCAGTGGAGGCCAAGAGGATAACTCGAAGATCGAAAACGTTTGTCGTGTTGCAGGGGAAATTATACAAGAAGAGTATTACCGGCGTTTTGCAGCGTTGTGTAACGCCCCAGGAAGGACAAACAATACTAAAAGATATACACAGAGGAGTATGCGGCCATCATGCTAGCAGCAGAGCAATAGCGGCAAAAGCTTTCCGAGCAGGATTCTATTGGCTAACAGCCATCGAGGACGCAAAAGATATAGTTCGAAAGTGTGAAGCATGTCAAAGGTTTGCATCTAGACCACATGCACCAGCAGCGGAGCTACAAACAATACCATTATCTTGGCCTTTCGCACAATGGGGCCTAGATATGGTGGGGAAGTTGCACAAATCCTGGCCAGGAGGGCATGTCTACATGCTAGTGGCAGTCGATAAATTCACCAAATGGGTGGAAGCGGCCCCGGTGACAACTCAAGATTCTATAGCGGCAATCAGCTTCATCAAGTCAATAGTTTTCTGTTTTGGTGTACCATATAGCATCATCACAGACAACGGGACAAATTTCACTTCAAAGGAATTCAAGAGTTACTGCGAAGGGTTAGGGATCAAGCTAAAATTCGCATCTGTGGCTCACCCAAAGACAAACAGGCAAGTCGAAAAAGCCAATGGCCTGATATGTAGTGGGATAAAAAAAGAGGCTTTTAGCACCTCCCGAGAAAGCCAAGAGCGCTTGGGTGGAAGAATTGCCCTCCGTTCTTTGGAGTCTAAGAACTACGCCTAATGCAGCAACTCAAGAAACTCCTTTCTTCCTGGTCCATGGCGCAGAAGCCGTGCTTCCAGTCGAGGTTACACACGAGGCTCCAAGAGTGACAGCATATGACGAGACAACATCAACAGAAGCATTGCAAGATGATGTCGATGCACTAGATGAAGCAAGAGATAAAGCATTAGAAAGGGCTACGCAGTATTAATAGAGCCTACGAAATTACCATAGTAGTCGAGTTCGTCCACGATCCTTCGTGGTGGGAGACCTAATTTTGTGACTCAGGCAAGACAGCCAGGGCAAATTGGAGTCCCCTTGGGTGGGACCCTACATCGTCACAGAAGTAATACCAGGGGGAGCATATCGGCTATAAGACAAGAAGAGAGGAAAAGACGAGAGCAATCCGTGGAACGCAGAGCAGCTACGACGTTTTTACGCGTAGAACAACTCTGTTGATATCATTAAATTCGAGTTACCCTTCTGAACCCAGAACATGAGGCCATAGGTCGGGTTCTTTGGGATGAACTCGACAAAGTTGTACAAATATCTCTACTTCTCCGCTCGGGGGCTTCAACCCTCGGGTCGTACGAAAGGAATTTTTATTGCGATTTGAGGGTATTTTTCACTATAAGGTTGTATAGACAACCCGATAAAAACTCTTCATGCCAATTGGTTCGCAAAGAACCCGATATATCTCAAAGCATACCTCAGAACAATGACTTGTTTTCATGGTACCAGTAAAGACATCAAAGTGAAGTGAAACTATTCGTTACAGATAACATGGCAAACAATGCCATTATTAAACAAAGATTACATAAAAGATAGACCCTAATGGAAGTGGACTTCAGCTTCATATTTCTTCTGGCAGAGGGTGCCGTCGTAGATCTTCACGTCGAACTTCGACGTGCCGATGTGGAAGTCGAAGGCCATGAAGAAGCCTTGGTGGATATCGTGGTCTTCTGCAAACTGCGACCAGCCACCCTTAAAGTACTGCTCGCCGTCGCCATCATACCACACCTCCACCTCGTATGGGATACCACTGCCAGACTGCTCGCGGAGAACCGCCTCTTGTAGTTCGCGCCCATCCATGAACTTGGTAAAATCCAGTGGCAGGCGCTGAATCTCGCGGCACTGCGCCATGGCAATGCAGAGGAAAGAAAAGATTCGGGGAGGCGCAGCAGGAGCAGCGGAAGTAGCAGGAGGAGAAGCAAGTGGACCTGTGGCAGCGCCAGTCACCTTGGGCTTGTTCTTACTACCAGGTGGGCGGCCGGGGCGACGCTTAGCCGGAGCGGCCGATGATGATCCTGCTGCAGCCAGAGTGGTGTTGTTCTTGTTTTTGCTTCCACGAGGGCGACCTCGGCCTCGGGGCGCCACCGGAGAGCCAAGGTTCAGATGGGAGCCATCCGCATCAGCCATGTGGACAAAGGAAAAAGGAAAACCCTAGATGAAAGAAGAAGAAGATGCGGCGGAGGAGGAATCTGATTAGGGTTTTTCCCTTGTTAGAGGGTGCTTTATTTATAAGCACGTCTTATCGGGCCCCCGTGCTACAGCAAGGCCCATCAACATATTTTACAACAGGAGTTAAAATTCTGCACACAACAGACGATAATACCAAAGAGGAAAAACAAGAAGAAGAGACTATGGTTGCACGATATGAAAACCTCGACCTGGACTCGGGGGCTTGCAAACAGTAGACGATAATAGGAGGAAGATGAATCGAACTTTTGAGCCTATGCTTGACTACAAGTATCCAAACATAGCCTCGGGGGCTACTCCCATCGGGAGCGCTGAGCGCGCACCCGATAGAGAATGAGATAATTAATAGTGCAGATGAAGAAAGATTGTCATACAAACTTCGACTACATAGTCGACGAAATACAAATAGATTACTCCCATCGGGAGCGAACAAGTCAATTTAAAGTCTGAAAATCTTTGATTTTATCAGTCACGAATTTGGCTGCGACATAAGATTCTCGAGTTGCGTTATCGCAACGAAACTCGAATGCCGTGATTTATCACGAAGGTAAGACCCCGGGATCCGTCCTGTGTGGCCTGGTATACGCACATGGATGCGCTCTGCTGGTATGTATCCGTGTCTATGACGCGAAGAAAATCCTAGTGGACGCACTGGGTACCATGAGAATTACTGGGATTCATTCTTTATAAGTCCTAAATGCGGCAAAAGATAGGGTTTGACCGGTATCCCGAATTCAAGTCCAAGGGGATTGAATTTGAAGTAGGTGACAAGTATCTGTTCCGGCATTTAACTAACCTCTTGATCCGTCAGAGTTGTCAGGCTTATTCATCAAAACCCCTTGCGAAAGAATATTAAGAAAATAAGTCGAAAGACCAAGTCGAAGATTTGAAGATAAGAAGAAGTCGAAGAGTTGATCAAGTCGAAGATTTAAAGATTAGAGATTCAACCCAAATCTGCAATTCTGGTAGAATCTCAGGGGCTACTAACAAGGGTATAGTTAATAGAGCCCGTTAGTTGAGTACCCCTGAGGCCCGCATAGCTAGGCCCAATTGTAATGATAGTCGAATACGAGTTCCTACCATATGTCGATATTGTAATCTGTATCGGACCCTACCCGATCCTCGAGACCTGGCCATCTATATATAGGGGCCAGGAGGGGACGGCGTAGGGCAGATTGAAAGCAAGCCAGGTTGAACACCCAAGTTTACTTTCGACACATATCTACTTCGACTAACTTTACCTTCGAGTTCATCCGACGCCCTATCTCCCCGATCCTAAGTCCTTCATCTAAGACATTTGTCGAGTTAACCCCTCGTCACTTGCATTGTTTACTTTACTCGCATACTACCATTGCTTTCCACTCGATACGCTCATTCCTTTGTTTCCAGCAAACCGGTGAGATTGACAACCTCATCGTAAGTTGGGAACAAAGTATTTGGTTGTTTTGTGTGCAGGTTCCACGTTGCTACTGGTTGAAGACGCGCTAACAAGATATCATTAACGGCGCCCTTGTTAGAGTGTCACGCAGCTAGTGGGCATCACCTTCAGTCGTATTGGCTTTTTTCTACTGGATTGACTACCTTGGTTTCATAACTGAGGGAAAACTTACTGCTATATTCATCAAACCTTCTCTTGGGGTTTCCAACTGGCCGGTCATTTACTACACGTTCCCACGTCAACTTGGCAATAGAAGTTTTCTGTCGCCGTTGCCGGGGATTGAAGAAGAAGCTCCCACATCATCATCACCGCGCCATCAACAAGTTTTCTGGCGCTGTTGCCGGGGAAAAAGAAGACTTCTGCAAGGGGAGTTTCGCACGCACATCCTTTACTTTGTTTTAAGTTTTGCTTTACTTTATTTTTACTTGCATCGTTTTATCAAAAATACAAAAAAATTAGTTTCCTTTATAGTTGTTGCTTTATTACCTCTAGTTCATTATGTTGTTCCCTAAGTACATTTTGGAGGACCTCTTAGTAGGTAGTGGTTCAATTATTGGAAGAAGTAACATTGAGGAGTTCTTTAATCATATTAGTATGCATAAAGATGTTGAGGAAAAGTCTTTGGCTGAGCTTGCTCCTAGTTATGAAGTTGCTTCTACTTATTTAATTCACATGTTAGAATCTAGGTTTGCTAGCCTTAATCCTTTTATGCAATACATGTTTCTTAAGCTTCATGATATTGAGGATCCTAAAAAGAAAGCTTTTATCTTGGAAACTTTGCGCATAGAATTTAGAGATGTTGCCATTGAGGCTAGGGAAGTTTTTAAGAAATTTAATAAGCTTGGCTCGCCTGTTGAAGTTGTTGGCACACCCAATGATTTTAGAGTGCCAATACCTTGTGAACTTTTAGGAATTCATGATGCTTTGGAAAAGAATTTTGGTTGGATTTGTCCTGAAAACCTTTTTGATGAAGGTAGTGTACCAAAAAGTGATCATAAGGGATCTTCAAAAACTCATTTGGACACAATTCAATTCATTGTTATAAAGAATTCTACAGTTGATCTTAATGATTCCTTCGATATTACTTGATTCGCATTTTCTGCGCCTAGCTCAAAGGCGTTAAAGAAAAGCACTCTTGGGAGATAACCCAATGTTTTTACTTTCAGTTATTTTTCTTTTATTTGAGTCTTGGAAGTTATTACTACTATAATAACCTCTCCTTATCCTTTTTATTTCGTTTTTGTGCCAAGAGAAGCCTCTAATTTGAGTGAGGTAAGATTTGAGGATGTTGTTGTCCTGAAATTGTTTTCGGTGCTGCACCGTAAAAATTCGTGAAAATTCTTTGTATATCTTTTGGACCTGCGATTTCTTGTGCATATGACCCAGGTTATATCCAAACTTTCATTCGTTGAACACGTTTTGATTTGAGTAACAGAAAACCCTCTAACAATTCGACCTTTGTCAGCTGTTCTGTTTTGACAGATTTCTGCCAATATTTGTGTTTGCCGCTTTATCGCTTTCTTTTTGAGTTCTTTTGATCACAGAACTATTGGGGAAGTTGCTACAGTAGTATATGCTTTATATGTGGTGGTTTTGAGTTGAAACCTGAAGCAAAAAGGGTTGATTCAATGTTATGCTTACACTAATGTTGCTAATAGATTAGTGTTTAGTTTTGTATGAAGGAAGTTTTCAAGTGTAGGGATTGGAGAATGATGAGATGAGTTGAAGAATGGACAAAAGCTCAAGCTTGGGGATGCCCACGAATCACCCCAAGAAATATCCAAGAAGTACAAGCGTCAAAGCTTGGGGAAGCCCCCGAGGCACCCCTTCTTCATCGGCAAAAATCTGGTCACCTTTCAAAACACTATATTTTTATTGCTTCATGCATTATGCGTTTTTCTTGGAGCGTTAGTTGTTTTTAGTTTTCAGTTTTTTTTTAGTTTTGTTTGCTGCAATAAATGGTTGGACCCCAACAAATTTCTTTTGGAGAAGTTGCCTTGCTTTTCATTTGCCAAGAACGCTCGTTGAACGATAAGAGTGAAAAACGGACTTGATCAAGTGTTCTTCTTTTTCTAGAACTGCATTTAGCTTTCGATTTTCGTCTTGATTTGTGTTCAGTTCTTGTTATATCTTTTCATCAAGGTGTGTTTTGACCTCTGGTCCATGTTGGTTTTCATCAAAAGAGTTGTTTATAAAAAGTTCGAATGGTGTTGGAAAAGAGAAAAAGCTTTATGCAAAAAAGTGGTACAAAAAGGACCTTGTGTAGACTGCAGCCTAGGCTTTTGCATGTCGTGCTTGATGTCTTTTTGATAGTATGCTTAGTGGTTTTGCTGTAGCTTAACTTGTCTCAAATGACTGAGATTGCTTAATGAGCCTTTGAAAAAATCATGCATTGTTTTAATTATTTGGAAGCATTATTTTGGTTTTCTCCTTTGATGCTTTATTTGGGTTGACTTGGCGCATGTTCACACATGTTAGACTCATACAAAGTCGCCATTGCCTCTATGATCATTTAGTTTTTGACTTTTGATGCCATATTATGCTTCTTTTAATGTCGTTTTGTCGCTATGCATGATTATGGCCATTATTGCTCTCTTAATTGGTCGCTCACAGTCTTTTGCTAGCCTTCATTTTGTACTGAGTATGAGCTCTACTCGTGCATTCAACTCCTAAAAACCAAGTTGTTCCATTGTGTCTACCATACATACCTATTATCAATTTGCTATTCCAAAGTACATTTGACTTGCTTTTATCTATCCTTCAAATTAAACTCTTTTTGGTATTATGCGAAAATTGGTCAGTAAAGCTCTCACGAACCTGATGGCACACTTTACTTTTCTCGTTTTAAATTTTTGACATTGTGGCTCTCTTATGTTGAGTTGTTATGCTTGCAAGTTGTAAGTTGGAAATTAGCCCAGCCATGCCGTCATGGGGCAAGCTTTCAACATTGCACTATCTTTCATTTGAGTTGATATCGTGATCTTTTGTTTATGGATACTCGCGATGTGAAATAAGTTGGGAATCTTGCGGGATCATGGAGTTTTTATATGTGTTAGGGAAACGCCTGGGCCACTAATCAAAGCCATGCATAATTCATAGTGGAAATTTACAGCATGCCCATAGTGAACATTCGACGACGCATCTCACAATAAAAAGCTATAAGAATGGTAAATAAAAGAGATGTCGAGGTGTTCATTGTCCGTTTGTCATGTCATCTTGATGTGGGCTTGTTCCATGTCATCGGGCAGGAGGTACCCCGTTGGCGGTTCTCGATGATACACATATATTTACAATGACAAGAGCTTGCTTGGGACTCTAAGTCGAGTAGCATGAGGTTTGGGTATTCGTATTTCACGGGACACGAGGTTTTCAACTTATGATTTGTCAAGCATATGCAGCATAAGTGTATTCGCATTAACTTTAACCATTCAAGATGCTTATGATGGGGGCAATGAGAGCTCAAAGCCGGTAAGTACCATAATTTTTGAAGGTTTATAAAACTTGCAATCACTGCTTCCCTCCGCGAAGGGCCTTTCTTTTACTTTTATGTTGAGTCTCCGCCTTCTATCTTTATGCACCGTTAAGAAAGCATAGTTGTCATTCTGAGTATAATGTGCATTGTCCCAAAGTTTTCATTGATTGATTCATCTTGTTGGTTTCACTTGTTCTCAAATTATTTGTATCTAGTCGCCCTCTTAAACTTGAAGGTGTCCTATGCATTTCTGTTTTGCTCTCTCATGAAGGACAAGCTGAAAACCATTTGTATGTTTTTCCTTATGATTTGAACACATATTTGACTTTCATTGTTTCATTTTCATGATCTTTCATTTTTGTTCTTTTCATGTTATAACATGGTTGCTAAGTTTCTTCTATCAAGATTATATCTTTCATGCCCATGTTTTAAGTTCTTTTGATCCCAGCGCACAACGCTTACATATTTGATCAAGATTGTGTAGGTGCATGTCACCTCAAAAATTATTTCTTTTGTTATCACTTACCTACTCGAGGACGAGCAGGAGTTAAGCTTGGGGATGCTGATACGTCTCCAACGTATCCATAATTTTTGATGCATTTTTTACACCATTTGCTTAGTGTTGCGTTACACTTCGTGGCATTTTTATGCATTTTCTGGAACTAACCTATTAACGAGATGCCACAGTGCCAGTTCCCTGTTTTCTGCTGTTTTTGTGTTTCAGAAAAGTTACACAGGAAATATTCTCAGAATTGGATGAAACAAAAGCCAGACGTCCAGATATTTACCGAAGCTTCCAGAGAACCGAAGAGGAGACGGAGAGGAGCCACTGGTGGGCCACACCACCAGGGGGTGTGGCCTAGGGCTGGCCCGCGCCCCCCTATGGTGAGCCCCACTAGGACCACTTCTGACGACACCTCTTCGCCTATAAAGACCCTCCGACGGAAAAAAACCTAAAGGCCCGATCACTTTTCCAGAATACATCGCGATCCGCCGCCGCCGTCGACCCAAAGATCGGGAGGGTCCAGAAGCTCTTCCCGGCACCCTGCCGGAGAGGGGAATCACCACCGGAGGTCTTCTTTATCACCATGCTTGCCTCCGGCGCGATGAGTGAGTAGTCTACCTTGGACTATGGGTCCATAGCAGTAGCTAGTTGGTTGTCTTCTCCACCATGTGCTTCATGTTTAGATCTCATGAGCTGTCTTACATGATCGAGATCACCGTTATGTAATTCTACATGTTGTGTTTGTTGGGATCCGATGAATATTGGTGTTATGATTGAGTTGATGTACTGAATTTTATCTTATGTTATCTCTATGTTATTTATGATCTTGCATGCTCTCCGTTGTTAGTAGCTATCTTGGCCGAGTAGTTGCTAGTGACTCCAAGAGGGGGTATTTATGCTCGATAGTGGGTTCATGCCTCTATTTAATCTGGGGGAGTGACAGAAACCTCTAAGGTTGTAGATGTGCTGTTGCTACTAGGGGGAAAACAACATTCATATGCTCAAGGGCACATGCTTTGTTTACATTACACACTTTGCTTAATGCAATTATCTGTTGTTCGCAACTTAATACTTGTAGAGTTCTCAGATTGATTCGCCACAAGTGGATTATTAGTCATAGATGCAGTTGGATGGCGGTCTATGTATCTTGTTGTAATGCCTAGAGTAAATCTCATAGTGATCCTCTCGACATATCACGTTGTCTTTATTCTATCAACTAGCACAGTGGCCCTCGCAAATGCGAGGGCATCTCTTTCGATTGTTGAAAGGGGTCTAATAAATCAAACTGCGTTTTCATGGATATGTCACATTATGTGATAAGAAATAATACGGCTATAACACAACCAAAAATACGATGGTAAATATAATACCACAAGTATTATTTTTGGTGTGTTAAGATATGTGGTAAGAAATAATACTGCTATAACACAACCATGTTTATTAGTCCAATATCACACACCACAACACTAATTTTTATTCCTCTCATTACTTACATCTCTATGAAATCTTGTGAATTTTAGACATGGACTACGGTTTTGTATGTTAGCCAGCAACAAATATAACTACAAAGCATTTTTGAACGCAGTTATAGTCCTATTAATTGTTTCCTTCCGCATATATTGCTAAATAATATATACAGTCAACATTAGAGAAGTTTTGCTATGATTTTTCTAGAACGTCAACTATGTTGAAATGTATGAAATATTATAACTATATAATTTAAATCTCTCTATTAACCCCATATCCACTTCAATAATTATAAACGGTCACTAACATGTTTTTCTCATAGAACATAATTACATGGCATGAATGTCATAGATCTAGCTTTATTATTCAGTTGTCAATTTATCTCGTGGTCTTAGTGCCCTAGAACTTTGCTCCTTTATCTCATAGCAAATACACTTCTACTATGATATCTAATATCAATCAAATAATATCCATGTAAAGTTTTCCTAAGAATATGTATGTTTTCCAGGACATCTAACTCTAAGAAGTAGTTCTATAGATTTATTAGTTGCGACCCATTACAACTCAATTACTTTTGAGTAAATATTGGTTGTGGGTCCTAAGACTAAGATTGTGTCTTTGCGCATAACTTGAAATAAATGGCATAGGTATCTTCGTACGTCTCATGTCTAATTAGCTTCACTCACAGGCGTATGCACTCAAGCTATCTCTTTCATTTGATACCAACTGCCCCAAAGCTTAACATATGATCATGCCATCAAGATCTAACTAATTAAATTCAAAAGACCAACTCAGTTCGCTTAATGTCTCTCGCATTAAGTTATTTTCTTGGCATAATTTTTCTATTAATTTTGGAATACCAAAGAAATATTTTCGTGATAATTTATTGCGTACCTGCCATGTGGAAATTCTAGAAAATATCTTATGAGAATAAGACATGCCAAACAATTTATTATGCATTTTACCTATTTTTAGATTATATACTCTAAGTAGTAGTACTATACCATCTCAAAATAAGTGACTCAATTTTCTAGATATGGATGTACCTATACATTAATGCGTCTAGATACATCTGTATTTAGACGAACTGAGTCACTTATTTTATGATAGGAAATATTATTTTTATTTTCCTTGAAATGTTAGTACTGTTGTATTCACATTTTTGTTTTCCTTCAAATAGTAGTCCTTACATGTACTACGTGTACTGTAGTCCAGATCGTCCTAATTCACTTGGCCATGGGACGCGTACTCTTGATTACCCTGTCCCGACTGAATACGATTCGATTAGTTATCCACCGTTTTTATTTTGAAAAGCTCTACTTAACCATCAGCCACCTCCGTATTTGAAAAAGATCCTAATAGATAAACACGTGATAGCTTGGTACATACACACCAATAGGTAGGTATATTTTGCAACGTGCCAATTTTTACATAACTTTTTAACTTTTTAATCCTAGCCGTAAATTTTTTATCTAACTATCAAAATAATTAGGATGATGTGGATCAATATAGCTTCTCTATTTTATAACCCCGTATTATGCTTTTAGTATATAATAGATAGATTGCCCAATTATAATTTGTTTACCCAGCATGTGTTATTTTATCTTATGGAGAGACACCACTAGTGAACTGTGGACCCCGGTCCTAATTCCTTTATATTGCTATCGCCTGTTTACTTTACTCGCGTTGTTTACTTTACTTGCATACTACCATTGCTTTCCACTCGATATGCTCATTCCTTTGTTTCAAGCAAACCGGTGAGATTGACAACCTCATCGTAAGTTGGGAACAAAGTATTTGGTTGTGTTGTGTGCAGGTTCCATGTTGCTACTGGTTGAAGACGCGCTAACAAGATATCATTAACGGCGCCCTTGTTAGAGTGTCATGCAGCTAGTGGGCATCACCTTCAGTCGTATTGGCTTTTTCCTACTGGATTGACTACCTTGGTTTCATAACTGAGGGAAAACTTGCTGCTATATTCATCAAACCTTCTGTTGGGGTTTACAACTGGCCGGTCATTTACTACACATCCCCACGTCAACTTGGCAACAGAAGTTTTCTGTCGCCGTTGTCGGGGATTGAAGAAGAAGCTCCCACATCATCATCACCGCGCCATCAGTCTTCTCCAAAAGAAATTTGTTGGGGGGCAACCATTTATTGCAGCAAACAAAACAAAAGAAAACTAAAAGCAAAAGTAAAGACGCTCCAAGAAAAAAGCGTAGTACATAAAGCAATAAAAATATAGTGTCTTGAAAGGTGACCTGATTTTTGCCGATGAAGAAGGGGTGTCTCGGGGGCACCCCCAAGCTTTGACGCTTGTACCTCTTAGATATTTCTTGGGGTGAAATGGGCATCCCCAAGCTTGAGCTTTTGTCCATACTTCATCTCGTCTCATCTCATCACTCTCTTTTCCCTACACTTGAAAACTTCCTTCATACAAAACTTCACACAATTCTATTAGCAACATTAGTGTAAGCATGATAGCAAATCTACTCTTTTGGTTTAGTTTCAAACTCAAATATACCATCCATTAAAGCATAAGCTACTGTAGCAACTTCCTCAAAAGTTCCGTGATCAAAAGAACTTAAAAAGAAAGCGATCGAGAGGCAAACACAAATATTGGTAGAAATCTATCAAAATAGAACAGCTGACAAAGATCAATTTTTTTGGGGACCTTCTGTTGCTCAAATCGAAAAGTGCAAAACTAATAAAAGTTTGGAAATAACCTGGGGCATGCGCACAAGAAATCGCAGATCAAAAATATATTCTGAGAATGTTCACAAATTTTTATGGTGCAGCACAGAAATTTGTTTCAGGACAGCAACTTCCCCAAATCTTACCTTCCTCAAATTAGAGGTTCTTCTTGGCATAAAAATGAAATAAAAATGATAAGGAGAGGTCATTACAGTATTAATAACTTCCAAGACTCAACAAAAATAAAAAGTACTAAAAATAAAACATTGGGTTATCTCGCAAGAGTGCTTTTCTTTAACACCTTTGAGCTAGGCGCAGAAAGTGGAAATCAAGTATTTTCCAATGAAGCATTAAGATCAATTAAAGAAGTCCTTTCAACAATGAATTGTATTGTATCCAAATGAGTTTTTGAAGATCCCTTATGAACACTCTTGGGTTCACTACTTTTATCAAAAGGGTTTTCAGGAACAATCCAATCAAAATTCTTTTCCAAAGCTTCATGCAATCCTACAAGTTTGCAAGGTATTGGTACTTTGATGTCTTATTTGTTGTACCAACAACATTTACACATGAGCCAAGCATATTAAAATGCTCAAAAACTTTCCTAGCTTCTATAGCAGCATCTCTAAATGCTCTATGCAAAGTCTCCAAAATAAAGTCTTTCTTTTCGGAGTCTTCTATATCATGAAGCCTAAGAAACATTTGTTGCATAAAAGGATTAAGGTTAGCAAACCTAGCCTCCAACATGTGAACCAAATAAGAAGCTGCAAATTCATAACTAAGAGCAAGCTCGGCCAAAGATCTATCCTCAACATTTTATGCATACTAACATGATTAAAGAACTCCTCGATGTTACCTTTCCCAATTATAGAACCACTACCTATTGTAAGGTCCTCCAGAGCATACTTAGGGAACAACATAATGAACTAAAAGTAAAAGTAACGGAATGCAAGCTATCAAAGGAACTAATTTTTTTGTATTTTTGATAAAAAGATGCAAGCAAAAAATAAAATAAAGCAAAACAATAACAAAATAAAAGATTGGAAGCGAGAGACTCCCCTTGCAGAAATCCTCTTTCTCCCCAGCAACGGCGCCAGAAAAATTGCTGGCGTGTAGTTGGTGTGGGAGCTTCTCCTTCTTAATTCCCTAGCAACGGCGCCAGAAAAATTGCTTGATGGCGTGTAGATGACTGATATGTCTCCAACGTATCTATAATTTTTGATGCTCCATGCTTGTTTTTACACCATTTGCCTAATGTTTCCTTACACTTCATGGCACTTTTATGCATTTTCCGGAACTAACCTATTAACAAGTTGCCACAGTGCCAGTTCCCTGTTTTCTGCTATTTTTGTGTTTCAGAAGTGATACACAAGAAATATTCTCGGAATTGGACGAAACAAGTTCCTGAAGTCTTATTTTACCCGGAAGCTTCCAGAGATCCGAAGGAGAGTAGGAGAGGGGCCACCAGGGCCCTACACACCAGGCTGGCACGGACCAGGCCCTGGCCACGCTACCATGGTGTGAGGGCACCTGGCTCCACCTCTGACATTGCCCCTTCGCCTATAAAGACCCCCCGGCGGAAAAAACCTAAGTACCCGATCACTTTTCCAGAACACATCGCGATCCGCCGCCGCCGTCGACCCGAAGATCGGGAGGGTCCAGCAGCTCTTCCCGGCACCCTGCCGGAGAGGGGAATCGCCACCGGAGGTCTTCTTCATCGCCATGCTTGCCTCCAGAGCGATGAGTGAGTAGTCTACCTTGGACTATGGGTCCATAGCAGTAGCTAGATGGTTGTCTTCTCCACCATGTGCTTCATGTTTAGATCTCATGAGCTGCCCTACATGATTGAGATCACCGTTATGTAATTCTACATGTTTGGTTTGTTGGGATCCGATGAATATTGGTGTTATGATTGAGTTGCTATACTGAAATATATCTTATGTTATCTCTATGTTGTTTATGATCTTGCATGCTCTCTGTTGTTAGTAGCTATCTTGGCCGAGTAGTTGCTAGTGACTCCAAGAGGGGGTATTTATGCTCGATAGTGGGTTCATGCCTCTATTTAACCTGGGGGAGTGACATAAACCTCTAAGGTTGTAGATGTGATGTTGCTACTAGGGATAAAACAATATTCATATGCTCAAGGGCATATGCTTTGTTTACATTACACACTTTGCTTAATGCAATTATCTGTTGTTCGCAACTTAATACTCATGGGGTGTTCGGACGATATCCCCGTGAGTGGATTATTAGTCATAGATGCAGTTGGATGGCGGTCTATGTATTTTGTTGTAATGCCCAGAGTAAATCTCATAGTGATCTTCTTGACATATCACGTTTATCTTTATTCTATCAATTGCCCAACTGTAATTTGTTTACCCAGCATGTGTTATTTATTTTATGGAGAGACACCACTAGTGAACTGTGGACCCCGGTCCTATTTCCATCATATTGCTATCACCTATTTACTTTACTCGCACTGTTTACTTTACTCGCACTGTTTACTTTACTCGCATACTTCTACTATTTTCCTCTCGATACGCTCATAACCTTTGTTTCAAGCAAACCGGTGAGATTGACAACCTCATCGCAAGTTGGGAACAAAGTACTTGGTTGTGTGTGTGCAGGTTCCGCGTTGCAGCTAGCAAGCAAAGCTTGGATGAGGCACCATATATAAATTGTCCGAAGCTATCGCAAACTAGCAAGCATCACCTTCAGTCGTCACTGTTTGCTCTTCTCCTGAATGATAAACCTTGGTTTCTTAACTGAGGGAAAATCTTGCTGCTATATTCATCACACCTTCCTCTTGGGGTTCCCAATGGGCTGGACATTCAACTAGGCACCAACTCTTTTCTGGCGCTATCAACCAGCAATCAAGCTCTTTTCTGGCGCCGTTGTCGGGGAAGAGTGGAAGACCTCTGCAAGGGGAGTTTTTCACACACACATCCTTTACTTTGTTATTGTTTTGCTTTACTTTATTTATTTTACCTGCATCGTTTTTATATCAAAAACCCAAAAAAATTAGAATCCTTGGTAGTTGTTTTTACCTATCTGCTTTTAGTTTTGCTGAAATGGCTAATCCTGAAAACACCAAGTTGTGTGACTTTACTAGCACGAACAATAGTGATTTTATCTGCACTCCTATTGCACCACCTGCTACGGCTGCAAACTTTTATGAGATTAAGCCTGCTTTATTGAACCTTGTTATGAAAGAATAATTTTCTGGTGCTAGTACTGAAGATGCTGCAGCTCATCTCAACAATTTTGTTGAGCTATGTGAGATGCAGAAATATAAGGATGTAGAAAGTGATATTATTAAGCTCAAGCTGTTTCCTTTTTCTTTGAGAGGAAACGCTAAAGATTGGTTGCTGTCTTTGACTAAGAATAGTATTGATTCATGGGCTAAGTGTAAGGATGCTTTTATTGGTAGATACTATCCTCCTGCTAAGATTATATCTCTGCGTAGCAATATTATGAAGTTTACTCAGTTTGATAATGAACATGTTGCTCAAGCTTGGGAAAGAATGAAATCTATGATAAAGAATTGCCCCACTCATAGACTGACTACTTGGATGATTGTCCAAACTTTTTATGCAGGACTGAATTTTTCTTCGAGGAACCTATTGGATTCAGCTGCTGGAGGCACTTTTATGTCCCTTACCTTGGGCGCCGCAACAAAGCTACTCGACAACATGATGGTAAATTATTCCGAATGGCACACTGAGAGAGCTCCACAAGGTAAGAAGGTAAATTCTGTTGAGGAAACCTCTTCCTTAAATGATAAGATTGATACCATTATGGCTATGCTTGCTAAAGATAGAACTCATGTTGATCCTAATAATGTTCCTTTAGCCTCTTTGGTTGCTCAAGAAGAGCATGTTGATGTGAATTTCAATAGAAACAATAATTTTAACAACAATGCTTATAGGAACAATTTTGCTAGTAACAATTATAGGCCGTATCCTTCTACCAATGGTAATGGTTATGGTAATTCTTATGGTAATTCCTACAACAACACTAGGGCCACGCCCTCCGAGCTTGAGGTAATGCTCAAGGACTTCATCGGTAAGCAAACTGATTTTAACAAGTCTGTTGAGGAAAAGTTAGGCAAAATTGATATTCTTGCTTCTAAAGTTGATAGCCTTGCTCATGATGTTGAACTTCTGAAATTAAAAGTGTTGCCTAATGATGTGAAAGAGAGCAATGTTTTTGCTACTGCTAATGCTATTCAAGTTGGAATTGATGAAAATATTAGATTGTTAGCAGAATTGCACGCCAGGTGGGAAAGAGAGGATGAGATGGCTAGAGAAATGAAGGTATGTACCATTACTACCTCTAATGATGTTGCTCCTAATGCTAGCAATCCTCTTACTTTGATTGGTGTAGAGAAAACTCCCACTCCTTGTGTTAAAAAGCCTAAAACTGCCAAAACTTTTTCTCAAAAGAGTGCTGAAATTTTTCAGAGTGTAGGAGATGATAGCTCTACTTCTTTTAATGATTTTGATGTTGATGGCTGCAATATATCTGAAGTTATTTTGTTCTTGCAAAAGCTTGCTTTGACTCCCAATGCCAGTTCTTTAAATATTGCTTTTACTAAGCATATTACCAATGCTCTCATAAAAATTAGGGATGAAAAGTTGAAGCAGAAAGCTTCTGTTCCCAAGAAGTTAGAAGATGGTTGGGAACCCATCATTGATATGCATGTTAATGGTTATGATTGCCATGCTTTATGTGATTTAGGTGCTAGTATTTCTATCATGCCTAGAAAGATTTATGACATGCTTGATTTACCACCGCTTGAAAAATGTTATTTTGATGTTCCTATTGCTGATGTTGCTAAGAAGAAACCTTTGGGAAAGATTAATGATGTTTTTATTGTGGTTAACAATAACCTTGTTCCTATTGATTTTCTTGTTATGGATGTTGAATGCCATGCTTCATGTCCTATTATTTGGGGAAGACCCTTTCTTCGAGCTGTAGGTGCCATCATTGATATGAGGGAAGGCACCATCAAATATCAATTCCCACTCAAGAAAGGTATGGAACACTTCCCTAGGAAAATAAATAAATTACTTTTTGACTCTATTCTTAGAGCAAATTATGAGCTTGATGCTTCATCACTTGATATTACTTGATTCGCAATTTTCTGCGCCTAGCTCAAAGGCGTTAAAGAAAAGCACTCTTGGGAGATAACCCAATGTTTTATTTTCAGTACTTTTTCTTTTATTTGAGTCTTGGAAGTCATTACTACTGTAATGACTGCTCCTTATCTTGTTTATTTTGTTTTTGTGCCAAGAGAAGCCTCTAATTTGAGTGAGGTAAAGATTTGGGAATGTTGCTGTCCTGAAACTGTTTTCGGTGCTGCACCGTAAAAATTCGTATAAATTCTCTGTATATCTTTTGGACCTGCGATTTCTTGTGCATATGCCCCAGGTTTTATCCAAACTTTCGTTAGTTGAACACTTTTTGATTTGAGCAACAGAAAACCCCTAAACAATTCGGCCTTTGTCAGCTGTTCAGTTTTGACAGATTTCTGCCAATATTTGTGTTTGCCGCTTTATCGCTTTCTTTTGAGTTCTATTGATCATGGAACTTTTGGGGAGGTTGCTACAGTAGTATTTGCTATATATGTGGTGGTTTTGAGTTGAAACCTAAAGCAAAAAGAGGTTGATTATATGTTATGCTTACACTAATGTTGCTAATAGATTTGTATTTAGTTTTGTATGAAGGAAGTTTTCAAGTGTAGGGATTGGAGAATGATGAGATGAGTTGAAGAATGGACAAAAGCTCAAGCTTGGGGATGCCCACGAATCACCCCAAGAAATATCCAAGAAGTACAAGCATCAAAGCTTGGGGATGCCCCCGAGGCACCCCTTCTTCATCGGCAAAAATCAGGTCACCTTTCAAAACACTATATTTTTATTGCTTCATGCACTATGTGTTTTTCTTGGAGCATCAGTTGTTTTAGTTTTCTTAGTTAGTTTAGTTTTTTTTGCTGCAATAAATGGTTGGACCCCAACAAATTTCTTTTGGAGGAGATGTACTCGTTTTCATTTGCCAAGAACACTCCGTTTTTCATTCTTATCGTTCACCGAGTGTTCTTCTTTTTCCGCTACTGCTTTTGGTTTTCGTTTTTGCCTTGATTTGCGTTCAGACCTTGTCATATATTTTCATCAAGGTGTATTTTTGCCTCTGATCTTTATTGGTTTTCATCAAAAGAGGTGTCTTTAAAAATTTCAAATGGTGTTGGAAAAGAAAAAAAGCTTTATGCAAAATAGTGGTACAAGAAGGAGCTTGTGTAGACTGCGGCTTAGGCTTTTTCATGTCATGCTTGATGTCTTTTTGATGGTATGCTTAGTGGTTTTGCTATAGCATGACTTGTCTCAAATAACTGAGATTGCTTAATGAGCCTTTTAAAAAATCATGCGTTGTTTTTAATTATTTGGAAGCATTATTTTGGTTTTCTCCTTGATGCTTTATTTGGGTTGACTTGGCGCATGCTCACACATGTTAGACTCTTACAAAGTCGCCAATAGCCTCTATGATCATTTAGTTTTTGAATTTTGATGCCATCTTATGCTTCTTTTAATGTCGCTTTGTCGCTTTGCATGATTATGGCCATTATTGCTCTCTTAGTTGGTCGCTCCCAGTCTTTTGCAAGCCCTCGCCTTGTACTGAGTATGAGCTCTACTCGTGCATCCAACTCCTAAAAGCCAAAGATTTCAAAAGTGTCCACCATACATACCTACTAGCAATTTGCTATTCCAAGTAAATTTGACTTGCTTTTATTTTCTCTTCAAATTAAACTCTTACCAGTGTTATGCGAAATTCGGTCAGTAAAGCTCTCACGAACCGGAAGGCACACTTTACTTTTTCTTGTTCTTAAAAATTTGACATTGTGGTCTCTTATGTTGAGTTGTTATGCTTGCAAGTTGTAAGTTGGAGACTAGCCTAGCCATGCAGTCATGGGCAAGCTTTCAACATTGCACTTCTTATTTGAGTTGATATCGTGATCTTTTGTTTATGGATGCCCGCGGTGTGAAATGAATTGGGAATCTTGTGGGGATCATGGAGTTTGTATATGTGTTAGGGAAACGCCGGGCTGCCAATCTAAGCCATGCATAATTCATGGTGGAAATTTGCAGTATACCCATGGTGAACATTCGACGACGCATCTCACAATAAAAAGCTAAACAAATGGCAAATAAAAGAGATGTCGAGGTGTTCATTGTCTGCTTGTCCTGTTATTTTGGTGTGGGCTTGTTCCATGTCATCGGGCACGGAGGTACCCCGTTGGCGGCTCTCAATGATATGCATATATTTACAATGACAAGAGCCTTGCTTGGGACTCTAAGTAGAGTAGCATGAGGTTTGGGTACTCGTATTCATGGGGCACGAGGTTTTCAACTTATGATTTGTCAAGCATATGCATCATAATTGTTCTCGCATTAACTTTAACCATTCAAGATGCTTATGATGGGGGCAATGAGAGCTCAAAGCCGGTAAGTACCATAATTTTTTAAGGTTATAAAACTTGCAATCACTGCTTCCCTCTGCGAAGGGCCTTTCTTCTACTTTTATGTTGAGTCACCACCTTCTATATTTATGCACCATTAAGAGAGCATAGTTGTCATTCTTTGTATAATGTGCATTGTCCCAAAGTTTTCATTGATTGATTCATATTGTTGGTTTCACTTGTTCTCAAATTATTTGTATCTAGTCGCCCTCTTAAACTTGAAGGTGTCCTATGCATTTATGTTTTGCTCTCTATGAAGGACAAGCTGAAAACCATTTGTATGTTTTTCCTTATGATTTGAACACACGTTTGACTTTCATTGTTTCATTTTCATGATCTTTTGTTTGTGTTCATTTGCATGTTTACAACATGGTTGCTAAGTTCTATTGTCAAGATTATATCTTTCATGCCCATGTTTTAAGTTCTTATGATCCCAGCTCACAAATGCTTACATATATGATCAAGATTGTGTAGGTGCATGTCACCTCAAAAATTATTCTTTTGTTATCACTTACCTACTCGAGGACGAGCAGGAGTTAAGCTTGGGGATGCTTGATACGTCTCCAACGTATCTATAATTTTTGATGCTCCATGCTTGTTTTTACACCATTTGCCTAATGTTTCGTTACACTTCGTGGCACTTTTATGCATTTTCTGGAACTAACCTATTAACAAGTTGCCACAGTGCCAGTTCCTTGTTTTCTGCTATTTTTGTGTTTCAGAAGTGATACACAGGAAATATTCTCGGAATTGGACGAAACAAGTTCCTGAAGTCTTATTTTACCCGAAAGCTTCCAGAGATCCGAAGGAGAGTAGGAGAGGGGCCACCAGGGCCCCACACACCAGGCTGGCACGGCCCAGGCCCCAGCCGCGCCGCCATGGTGTGAGGGCGCCTGGCTCCACCTCTGACATCGCTGCTTCGCCTATAAAGACCCCCCGACAGAAAAAACCTAAGTACCCGATCACTTTTCCAGAACACATCGCGATCCGCCGCCGCCATCGACCCGAAGATCGGGAGGGTCCATAAGCTCTTCCCGGCACCCTGCCGGAGAGGGGAATCGCCACCGGAGGTCTTCTTCATCACCATGCTTGCCTCCGGAGCGATGAGTGAGTAGTCTACCTTGGACTATGGGTCCATAGCAGTAGCTAGATGGTTGTCTTCTCCACCATGTGCTTCATGTTTAGATCTCATGAGCTGCCCTACATGATTGAGATCACCGTTATGTAATTCTACATGTTTGGTTTGTTGGGATCCGATAAATATTGGTGTTATGATTGAGTTGCTATACTGAAATATATCTTATGTTATCTCTATGTTGTTTATGATCTTGCATGCTCTCCGTTGTTAGTAGCTATCTTGGTCGAGTAGTTGCTAGTGACTCCAAGAGGGGGTATTTATGCTCGATAGTGGGTTCATGCCTCTATTTAACCTGGGGGAGTGACAGAAACCTCTAAGGTTGTAGATGTGCTGTTGCTACTAGGGAGAAAACAATATTCATATGCTCTAGGGCATATGCTTTGTTTACATTACACACTTTGCTTAATGCAATTATCTGTTGTTCGCAACTTAATACTCATGGGGTGTTCGGACGATATCCCCGTGAGTGGATTATTAGTCATAGATGCAGTTGGATGGCGGTCTATGTATTTTGTTGTAATGCCCAGAGTAAATCTCATAGTGATCTTCTTGACATATCATGTTTATCTTTATTCTATCAATTGCCCAACTGTAATTTGTTTACCCAGCATGTGTTATTTATTTTATGGAGAGACACCACTAGTGAACTGTGGAGCCCGGTCCTATTTCCATCATATTGCTATCACATATTTACTGTACTCGCACTGTTTACTTTACTCGCACTGTTTACTTTACTCGCATACTTCTATTATTTTCCTCTCGATACGCTCATAACCTTTGTTTCAAGCAAACCAGTGAGATTGACAACCTCATCGCAAGTTGGGAACAAAGTACTTGGTTGTGTGTGTGCAGGTTCCGCGTTGCAGCTAGCAAGCAAAGCTTGGATGAGGCGCCATATATAAATTGTCCGAAGCTGTCGCAAACTAGCAAGCATCACCTTCAGTCGTCACTGTCTGCTCTTCTCCTGAACGATAAACCTTGGTTTCTTAACTGAGAGAAAATCTTGCTGCTATATTCATCACACCTTCCTCTTGGGGTTCCCAACGGGCTGGACATTCAACTAGGCACCAACTCTTTTCTGGCACCATCAACCAGCAATCAATGACCGCCCAGTTGGGAACCCCAAGAGGAAGGTATGATGAGCACAGCAGCAAGTCTTCCCTCAGTATGAAACCAAGGTTTATCGAACCAGTAGAGAAAGAACCAACTTCCAAAGGTTGATGCTCGCTAGCTTTGCGACAGCTCCGAACAATTTATATATGGCGCCTCGTCCAGGGTGTAGCTTTGCACCAGCAGCAACGTGGAACCCGCACACAACACAACCAAGTACTTTGCCCCAACTTACAGTGATGTTGTCAATCTCACCGGTTTGCTGTAAACAAAGGATTAAGCGTATCGAGTGGTAAAATATACTAGTTTGCTAGAATGTAAGTAAAGCGAGTAAATGGTAAACAGTAATAACAATGTAAAAGAATGGACCGGGGTCCACAGTTCACTAGTGGTGTCTCTCCATAAGATAAATAACATGCTGGGTAAACAAATTACAGCTGGGCAATTGATAGAATAAAGCAACCGTACAAATGTCATGAGGATCACTATGAGATTCACTTGGGCATTACAACATAATACATAGACCGTAATCCAACTGCATCTATGACTAATAATCCACCCTCCGGATGTCATCCGAGCAACCATTGGGTATTAAGTTGCAAGCAACAGATTATCGCCTTAAGCAAAGTGTGTAATGTAAGCAATACAAATGTCCTTGAACACAAGATATTTGTTTTCTCCCTAGTAGCAACAACACATCTACAACTTTAGAGGTTTCTGTCACTCTCCCAAATTACTAGAGGCATGAACCCACTATCGAGCATAAATACTCCCTCTTGGAGTCACTAGCATCTACTCGGGCAAGATATCTACTAGCAACAGAGAGCATGCAAGATCATAAACAACATAGAGATAACATAAAGATGATAAATCAGTAGATCAACTTGACAAAGTACTAATATTTATCGGATCCCAACAAACACACAACATGTAGAATTACACAATGATGATCTTGATCATGATAGGAAGCTCACAAGATCTAAACATGAAGCACATGGAGGAGATGACAACCATCTAGCTACTGCTATGGACTCGTAGTCCAAGGTAGACTACTCACACATCACTCCGGAGGCAGGCATGGTGATAAAGAAGGCCTCCGGTGGTGATTCCCCTCTCCGGCAGGGTGCCAGGAAGAGCTTCTGGACCCTCCCGATTTCGCATCGACGACCGCGATGGCTTACAGTATGTTTCGTGGAAAATTAATCGGGTCCTTAGGGTTTTTAGATGGAAGGGCGGCGTTAGGAGGTGGACTAGGGGCCCACACCATGCCCTGGCGTGGCCTAGGGGTGGCCCGCACCATGGGGTGGTGCGGCCGCCTCCTGGCCCCTCTCCGTCTCAACTTTGGACTTCGTCATGCTTCAGGAAAAATAGGAACTTTGGCCTTTGTTTCATCCAATTCCGAGAATATTTCCTGTGTAGCTTTTCTGAAACACAAAAACAGCAGAAAACAGGGACTGGCGCTGTGGCATCTCCTTAATAGGTTAGTTCTGGAAAATGCATAAAAACGCCATGAAGTGTAACAAAACACAAAGCAAATGGTGCATAAAAAAGCATGGAGCATCAAAAATTATAGATACGTTTGAGACGTATCACACCACGCGAAGGTTTCAGATTGTTTGGATTATTTTTGAAATTCTTATGCCCATTTGAAATTATATTCAAAATAGCGGGCATGAAGATTCTTTGCCCGGGGTTGAGTCTCTCTAAACTTGTCGTGGATCTCTGATAAAATAGCATACTATGAACCTAAAAATGATATTTACAAAAAATTATGAGCATTATATCATGTACCCGTAGTTCAAATCTGGCGGGCTCCTGCCTATTTTGAATTGTTTGTAAGCCTACTAATTTTTGCAAAATATTTTTTAGCATTTCAATGTGTTGTTATATCATAGATATTTTTTTATAAACATTTTAATATGCTATATGTATTTTTCTGATTTTTTATTATTTTACAAAATAATATGCAATGTTGATCATAGCTTCAATATGGAATAAGGTGGGAACAACTGAAAACTTAAAAAACTTTTGAAATACCCCTTTAGCACCGGTTCGTGGGTCAAACCGGTGCTAAAGGTGTGGCCGTAAGGTTGCCATCCGGATACCCCTTTAGCACCAGTTCCTGGCATCAACCGGTGCTAAAGGTTGGGGCATTAGCACCAGTTGGTGGCTTCAACCGGTGCTAAATTAGCACCGGTTGAAGCCACCAACCAGTGCTAATGCCCCTTTCTTTATAACTACCCTCTCCTTCCTCTTCCTCCACATCGAAACGGCTAAGGACCTAGCGTGAGGAGCTCAGACGATGCTGGAGGCTGCCTGATTTTCGCACACCTCCGTTGTCGTGCCTGAGCCTGCACCTCGCCGCCGTTGTCGCACCCGAGCCCGCCACCGACTGCCCGCACCTTGCCGCCATTGTCATGCCCGAGCCTGCCGCCGACTGCCCGCACCTTGCCGCCATCTGAGCCCGCCGCCCGAGCCCGCGCCATCGGCTGCCCGCACACCTCGCCGCTGTTAACTGCGTGCCCGCACCTCCCACGCCCGAGAGCCGCCAACATCGAGTGCCGCCGCCACCGGTTCCATACCGCGCCTGATCGAGCCCGCTGCCGCCGCTGGTTCCCGTGCCCATGCCCAAGCCCGCCACCACCGGCCGTTGGTTTCCCTGTAGAGAGAAAGGTTTTTTTGACACCTTTACCATAGGGGAAACCCCTACGGTGTCATTTTTCATATATAAGAGGAGAAAAAATATTTACAACATTACAACTAGAGAGAGAGGAAAGGAAAAGGAAAATGAAAAAAATAAGTCCTTACATCAGGGAGGAAAGTAGAAAAATAAAATGCAAAAGTAATGAACAAAGAAGTAAAAGAGCATTATTCTAGAGAACACAGAAGCCAGTCAATAAGTGGTTGAACCAGCTCAGCTTTCACCCTGTATTGGTGCAACAACAGATCAGATTGAAATTTGATTCACCATCTGGCCAAAGAGCTTGGAAGACTATGGAAAATAACATCATTCCTCATTTTCCAGATATTCCAAGCCGCACAAGCAAAGATTTCCATAAAGCATGGGCCGTTGAAAGCGTGTTTAGCAGCGAGGATCCTAGTTGAGATGGGAAACATTAAATCCCAATGTATACCAATAACTTCCCAGCAAGCTTGAGCAAAGGGACACAAAAAGAACACACTAGTAGGAAAACCCTTATAGGTGGGATGCAATTCTGTGGCGCACTAGCCAGCAGTGCGCCACAGAAATTATTTCTGTGGCGCAGCAAACCAGGTGCGCCACAGAAATATGTCATTTCTGTGGCGCACCAAAAGACCATGCGCCACAGAAATAGGGTGGGACCCACGCCCTATCAGCCCCAATCATTGGTTCCTCTATTTCTGTGGCGCATTAGGGCTAGTGCGCCACAGAATTAGAGCATTCTGTGGCGCACCAAGACCAGTGCACCACAGAATTCGGGTAATTCTGTGGCGCACTGGCCCTGGTGAGCATTCTGTGGCGCACCAAGACCAGTGCGCCACAGAATTAGGGTAATTCTGTGGCGCACTGGCCCTGGTGCGCCACAGAATTAGGTCGTCCCACCCCCCCCGTGGGTCGCCTTTTTAGTCTTTTAAAAAATAAAAGAAAATGATAAAAGGTTTGAAAAAAATTCAAAAAATCAGATTTAGTTATGTTATGTGATCTAGTAAGTAAGAAAAATAATAAAAATGAATTTTGATATTTTTTACAAAAAAACTTTATGTCTCGGTAAAACGGCCATAACTTTTGCATACGAAGTCAGATTAAAAAGTTTTTTATATGAAAAAGTATCTACACGAAAAGTTACATCCGAATTCAACCACTTAAGGTCGTTTCGACAAATTTTAGAATCTCAAAATTCAAAAGGGAAAATAGACTTTTTTGTACTTTTATATTTTATATATTTTTTTTAAATTTTTTATTTTTAGATCAAAATTTATATTGGATTAAACTTTTGGATTAGTTATATACACACATATAGCACACATGCAGATATACGCACACATATACACACACATATACACACATGCAGATATATACACACATATACACACATACACACACATACACATACATATACACACATATACGCACATATACGCACACATACACACACATATACATACATATACGCACACATACACACACATACACACACATACACACACATATATGCACATATACGCACATATATACACATATACGCACATATACGCACATATACACACATATATATGCACACATGCATACATATACACACACATACACACATATACACACATATACGCACATATACATACACATATACGCACATATACGCGGACATACATACACATATACGCACATATACGCGGATATACACACACATATATACACATATATGCACATATACATACACATATACGCACATATACGCGGACATACATACACATATACGCACATATACGCGGACATACACACACATATACGCATATATACAAACATATACGCACATATACGTATATATACACACATATATATGCACACATGCATACATATACACACACATACACACATGTACACACATATACGCACATATACACACACATAGACGCACATATACGCGGACATACATACACATATACATACACATATACACACATATACATAATATATATACACATATATACACATACACACACATATACATACATATACGCACATACACACACAAGCACACATAGGCCTTAAGAGGATTGATATGATAGTAATATCAATAAGAACTTGGGTAGGTTAGGGATAGCTCATGCACATAGAATGGAGAAGTTAAGCGTGCTCAGCCCGGAGTAGTCTAAAGATGGGTGACCTAGCGGGAAGTCAAGAAATTCGGTGTGATTTGAATATGTTCCTCATGTGATAAAATCCTAAAAAAATTGAAATAAAATAGTTTTTTCACATTATTTCGATTTTTATGATTTTGAAAAAATAATAATATTTTTTTCGATTTTTAAATTTTTTCGAATTTTTTTGAATTTTCTATGGCGCACGTATTTCTGTGGCGCACCTAGTACTCATGCGCCACAGAATTCCTTAATCCTGTGGCGCATTATGGCTTGGTGCGCCACAGAATTCCTTATTTCTGTGGCGCATGTACTGGTGCGCCACAGAATGCTTATTTTTGTGGCGAAGATTCTGTGGAGCACCACCCATGCGCCACAGAATGCATATATGGGTGCGCCACAGAAGAGGTTTTCCCTACTAGTGACAGATGGTCCCTGGATTCCCTGGAGTGGGAGTTGTAGAGCACACAATCAAAACCATTTTCCACATGCCAATTCTGATGATCCAGCAAGTCCAATGTGTTGAGTCAATCATGGAAAAGAAGCCAACAAAAAACCTTAAGCTTGGGCAGCATTCTGGATTTCCAAATAGCCTTGCAAGTATCATCTGAACACATGATGGCAAAGCAGAATTTGTAGAATTTTGTTGGAGCATAAGTCCCACTCCCCCAAGAGAAAATTCTTTGATCTGTTGTATTTGCTTCAATAGGATTATTTAATAGAGTAGTGGAGACAACCTGTAGTTCTTGAAAGGCCTCCACAGAAAGGCGAATCATGAAGTGAGAGAAAATATTTTCAGTGCCCTACATGGCAGCTACAGAGATATCTTCAGAAATAGCAAATGAGAATAATCTTGGAAATTTGTCATAGATCGGGGTTCCATCAATCCAGAAATCTTTCTAGAAAAGAACAGAAGATCCATCACCAATCACACACTGAGGCACGTCTCTATAATCTTCAATAAAGCTAAAGATGTCTTTCCACCAAAAGGAGCCTCTCTTAGTCAAGCATGAGGCACATTATCTCTATATAAAGCCCAGATTAGGTGTACCCAAGGAACATTCTGCTTTGTGTAGAATTTGTGCAATTGTTTCATAAGAAGAGCTTTGTTCTGCAATTCTAGATTAAGAATTCCAAGACCACCTTTGTCCTTCGGTCGACAGACCATGGACCAAGCAGCAGGAGAGTGAATATGAGAATTTCCCTCCTCTTTTTCCCATAAGCAATGCCTACTTGCGATGTGAAATGTTCAGGATGGTTATTTGCACTTTCATAGAACAAATATAAAAGTTTGGCAAGGATGACAGAACTGATTTTACAAATTGCAGACGTCCACCATAATTCAGAAAGTGAGCACTAGCATTGATTCTTTTTTCCACCAAACCAACCAAAGGGGAAAGATCTTGGACAGTAGGTTTAGTAGTGCCAAGAGGTAACCCTAGGTATGTAAATGGTAAGGAGCCAACGGAGCGACCGAAAGTGTTAGCCAGGAACTGTATATAATAATCATCAACATTAATGGGCATCATTGCAGATTTTTCATAGTTCACTCTTAGACCAGTGGCTTGAGCAAAATTCTCTAGGAGCTCCTCCAGGGCAAGAAGCTGAGCATGACATGCCTGCATGATCAGAAGTGTGTCGTCTGCATATTGAATGATGGGAAAATCTAAATTTGGGATAGGCAGTGGGGCCTTGAAGATATTTTCTTGGAACAATTTGTTTACCATACACTGGAGGAGCTCAGCAACACTAACAAATAAAATTGGAGAAAGAGGGTCACCTTGACGAACCCCTCTCTTACAATTGAATATCTTCCCTGGCACACCATTTAATAATACGGAGGAGGTACCAGAGGACATGATCATGGACATCCAAAGAAGCCATTTATCACCATACCCTTGACAAGATAGGATTTTCATGATTGCTTGATGTTCCACAGTGTCAAACGCTTTTGCAAAGTCAAGTTTAAGGATCACTATTTCCCTCCTGGATTGCTTGCACTGGTGCAAATATTCATATGCCCAACCAACACAATCCTAAATATTTCTTGTCTCCAAGAAACCATATTGGTTTACATGAACTAGCTCAAGCACTCTTAGTTGAAATCCGTTAGCTAGGATTTTGGTGATAAGATTAAGACAAATATTAAGAAAAGAAATAGGCCTAAAATCATTTGCACCTTCAGGAGAAGCCACTTTACAAATCAAGGTGATGAAGGAATCATTAATGCTTTGCAAGTTCAGAGATCCTTCCCAGAATTCATCACATAATCTGTAGAAATCATATTTTATAACCGGCCAACACACTTTTAAGAAGATGCCAGAAAAACCATCAGGGCCTGGAGATTTATCACTGGGCATGAGTGCAACCACCTTGTCAATTTCATCATGGGAAAAAGGAGCAGTCAAAGAGCTAAGGTCCTTAGGTGTGAAATACTGAGAGAAATCAAAAGTCTCTGAAATTGGGAGAGAAATACCCAATCTGTTCCTAAATGAATTCCACAAAATCCTAGCTTTCTCATGATGTTCAGTAGCAATTGAATCATCTTCTCTTTTCAGAGAAGAAATAGAATTCTTTCGATATCTAATGGTGGCCATGGAGTGGAAAAAAGAAGTATTCTCGTCACCAAGCTTAGCCCATCTAGCTGTGCAATGTTTCTTCTAGTAATCTTGCTTGCAGTGAAGCAGACTATGTAATTTGCTTTTGACAATATTCCAAAAATTCCATTCGGTGATATGCAGATTGCACTGCTCCTCAAAATCATCTAACATCAGAATGACTTCATTGCAATTATTAATCAACCCCTGCAAAATAGAAAAGCTAGAGCTCCACTGCCTCAGTCCCTTGCGGAGCCTTTTGAACTTAGCAGATAAACATTTGGCAGCATCACCAGGACAATGCACTTCCCAAATGGATTTTACTTTATCCAAAACCCCCAGCAGATGTATCCAATAGCTTTCAAAACAAAAAACCTTAGCCTTAGAAATCGAGGAACCAATTGAGACAACACATGGCACGTGGTCAGAAGTTGGTCTGGCTAACGGGTGCACCAAAGTATTAGGGTATTTGACAGTGCAGGCAAAATAAGTGAAAAACCAATCGAGTTGAACTAGAAGAGGATCTCTTTGCATGTTGCTCCAAGTAAATGACCTTCCTTTAATAGGCAACTCGATTAAACCCAGATAGCTAGTGATTTCATTGAAAGTTTCAATATCATTCAAGTTGGCTCCTGGTTGATTACAATTTTCCACAAAACGATAGAAGTTAAAATCACCTAATAATAGCCAGTTTGCATCATCTGCTATATCTATGTGGAATAACCATGCTACAAAATTCTCCCGCTGTACACCTTCACAAGGACCATAAACATTCACCAACCTAAACTTTTCCAGAGAGAGAACCGAGGTGAAGGACATGATAATACCAAAGCTCTCCTCGAGCAGCACTTCACCCACAAAAGCATTGGCAACCCAAAGGACCAGCAAAGCACCTGAAGCTCTGATACGTCTCAAACGTATCTATAATTTTTGATGCTCCATGCTTGTTTTTACACCATTTGCCTTGTGTTTCGTTACACTTCGTGGCATTTTTATGCGATTTCCGGAACTAACCTATTGACAAGATGCCACAGTGCCAGTTCCCTATTTTCTGCTATTTTTGTGTTTCAGAAAAGCTACACTGGAAATATTCTCGGAATTGGACGAAACAAGTTCCAGAAGTCTTATTTTTCCCGGAAGCTTCCAGAGAGCCGAAGAGGAGGTGGAGTGGGGCCACGAGGGCCCCACACACCAGGGCGGCGCAGCCCAGGCCCTGGCCGTGCCCCCTATGTGTGAGGAGCCCCTGGCAGCCCCCTGACGATGCCCCTTTGCCTATATAAAGCCTCGGGACGGAAAACCCTAGGGGAGTCGGCGAAATTTCCAGAACAGTTCCGCAGCTCCACCGCCATCGAAGACAAATTTCGAGGGACAGAAGTCTCTGTTCCGGCACCCTGCCGGGACGGGGAAGTGCCCTCGGAGCCATCTCCATCGGTCTCCATCGCCGTCTCCGCTGTCTCCATCGACCTCACCGCCATCTCCATCAACCTTGTTGTCTCCTATGATGAGGAGGGAGTAGTTCTCCCCCGGGGCTGAGGGCTCTACCGGTAGCTATGTGGTTCACCTCTCTCTCCCATGATGTGATCTTTATGTGATCGTGAGCTTTGTATCTAGTTGAATTGGTAGATGTTATTATTCAGATATTATGCTACTCCTATGCTTAATTATTATACTCTCCGGAGATACCTCGTATCATGAAGTAAAGGTGACTAGTGTGTGCATCATGTGTATTGATACATCTCCAACGTATCTATAATTTTTGATGCTCCATGCTTGTTTTTACACCATTTGCCTATTGTTTCGTTACACTTCGTGGCACTTTTATGCATTTTCCAGAACTAACCTATTAACGAGTTGCCACAGTGCCAGTTCCCTGTTTTCTGCTATTTTTGTGTTTCAGAAGTGATACACAGGAAATATTCTTGGAATTTGACGAAACAAGTTCCTGAAGTCTTATTTTACCCGGAAGCTTCCAGAGATCCAAATGAGAGTAGGAGGGGGGCCACCAGGGCCCCACACGCCAGGGCGGCGCGGCCAGGGCCCTGGCCGCGCGAGCCTGGCGTGAGGGCGTCTGGCTCCACCTCTGACATCGCCCCTTCGCCTATAAAGACCCCCGACGGAAAAAACATAAGTACCCGATCACTTTTCCAGAACACATCGCGATCCGCCGCCACCGTCGACCCGAAGATCGGGAGGGTCCAGAAGCTCTTCCCGGCACCCTGCCGGAGACGGGAATCGCCACCGGAGGTCTTCTTCATCGCCATGCTTGCCTCCGGAGCGATGAGTGAGTAGTCTACCTTGGACTATGGGTCCATAGCAGTAGCTAGATGGTTTTCTTCTCCACCATGTGCTTCATGTTTAGATCTCATGAGCTGCCCTACATGATTGAGATCACCGTTATGTAATTCTACATGTTTGGTTTGTTGGGATCCGATGAATATTGGTGTTTATGATTGAGTTGCTGTACTAAATATTATCTTATGTTATCTCTATGTTGTTTATGATCTTGCATGCTCTCCGTTGTTAGTAGCTATCTTGGCCGAGTAGTTGCTAGTGACTCCAAGAGGGGATATTTATGCTCGATAGTGGGTTCATGCCTCTATTTAACCTGGGGGAGTGACAAAAACCTCTAAGGTTGTAGATGTGCTATTGCTACTAGGGAGAAAACAACATTCATATGCTCAAGGGCATATGCTTTGTTTACATTACACACTTTGCTTAATGCAATTATCTATTGTTCGCAACTTAATACTCATGGGGTGTTCGGATTGATATCCCCGGGAGTGGATTATTAGTCATAGATGCAGTTGGATGGCGGTCTATGTATTTTGTTGTAATGCCCAGAGTAAATCTTATAGTGATCTTCTTGACATATCACGTTTATCTTTATTCTATCAATTGCCCAACTGTAATTTGTTTACCCAGCATGTGTTATTTATCTTATGGAGAGACACCACTAGTGAACTGTGGATCCCGGTCCTATTTCCATCATATTGCTATCACCTATTTACTTTACTCGCACTATTTACTTTACTCGCATACTTTACTATTTTCCACTCGATACACTCATAACCTTTGTTTCAAGCAAACCGGTGAGATTGACAACCTCATCGTAAGTTGGGAGCAAAGTACTTGGTTGTGTTGTCTGCAGGTTTCGCGTTGCTACTGCCGAAGACGAGTCAACAAGTGCGCCCTTGTTGGAGTGCTATTAAGCCAGTCTGCATCACCTTCAGTCGTTTGTCTCTCCTCTTCAAGAACGATATTAAACCTTGGTTTCTTAACTGAGGGAAAACTAGCTGCTATACTCATCATACCTTCCTCTTGGGGTTCCCAACGGGCTGGTCATTCACCATGCACAAGGAAACTTCTGGTGCCATCAACCACGCGCCAGCAGCTAATTTTCCGGCGCCGTTGCCGGGGATTGAAGGAGAATAAGCTCCCACGTCAACTAGGCAGCAGCTAATTTTCTGGCGCCGTTGCCGGGGAAGAAGTAGAAGGCTTCTGCGAGGGGAGTTTTTTGCACACACATCCTTTACTTTGTTATTGTTTTGCTTTACTTTATTTATTTTACCTGCATTGCTTTATATCAAAAACCCAAAAAAATTAGAATCCTTGGTAGTTGTTATTTCTTTACTTTAGTTCATCATGTTGTTCCCTAAGTTCGTTCTGGAGGACCTCTCAGTAGGTAGTGGTTCGATTATTGGCAAAAGTAACATTGAGGAATTCTTTAATCACATTAGTATGCATGAGGAAGTTGAGGAAAAGTCTTTGGTTGAGTTAGCTCCTAGTTATGAAGTTGCTTCTGCTCATTTAGTTCACATGTTAGAAGCTAGGTTTGCTAGTCTTAATCCTTTTATGCAATACATGTTCCTTAAGCTTCATGAAATTGAGGATCCCAAAAAGAAAGCTTTTATCTTGGAAACCTTGCGCATAGAATTTAGAGATGTTGCAATTGAGGCTAGGAAAGTTTTTAAGAAGTTTAATAAGCTTGGCTCACCTGTGGTGGTTGTTGGTACACCCGATGATATTAGAGTGCCGATACCCTGTGAACTTATAGGAATTCATGATGCTTGGGAAAAGAATTCCAGTTGGATTTGCCCTGAAAATCCTTTCGATGAAAGTAGTGTGCCAAAGCGTGATCATAAAGGATTTTCAAAAACTCAGTTGAACACATTTTCCTTCATTGTTGAAAAGACCTCTGCTGTTGATCTTAATGCTTCATCACTTGATGTTACTTGATTCGCAATTTTCTGCGCCTAGCTCAAAGGCGTTAAAGAAAAGCACTCTTGGGAGATAACCAAATGATTCTTTTCAGTACTTTTTCTTTTATTTGAGTCTTGGAAGTCATTACTACTGTAATGACCGCTCCTTATCTTGTTTATTTTGTTTTTTTTGCCAAGAGAAGCCTCTAATTTGAGTGAGGTAAAGATTTGGGGATGTTGCTGTCCTGAAACTGTTTTCGGTGCTGCACCGTAAAAATTCATATAAATTCCCTGTATATCTTTTGGACCTGCGATTTCTTGTGCATATGCCCCAGGTTATATCCAAACTTTCGTTAGATGAACACTTTTTGATTTGAGCAACATAAAATCCCTAAAAAATTCGACCTTTGTCAGCTGTTCAGTTTTGACAGATTTCTGCCAATATTTGCGTTTGCCACTTTATCGCTTTCTTTTGAGTTCTTTTGATCACGGAACTTTTGGGGAGGTTGCTACAGTAGTATTTGCTATATATGTGGTGGTTTTGAGTTGAAACCTGAAGCAAAAAGAGGTTGATTATATGTTATGCTTACACTAATGTTGCTAATAGAATTGTGTTTAGTTTTGTATGAAGGAAGTTTTCAAGTGTAGGGATTGGAGAATGATGAGATGAGTTGAAGAATGGACAAAAACTCAAGCTTGGGGATGCCCATGCATCACCCCAAGAAATATCCAACAAGTACAAGTGTCAAAGCTTGGGGATGCCCCCGAGGCACCCCTTCTTCATCGGCAAAAATCAGGTCACCTTTCAAAACACTATATTTTTATTGCATCATGCACTATGTGTTTTTCTTGGAGTGTCAGTTATTTTAGTTTTCTTAGTTGGTTTAGTTTGTTTTGTTTGCTGGAATAAATGGTTGGACCCCAACAAATTTCCTTTGGAGGAGATGTACTCGTTTTCATTTGTCAAGAACGCTCTAGTTTTCACTCTTATTAAAATCGAGTGTTCTTCTTTTTCTGCTACTGCTTTTGGTTTTCGTTTTCGCCTTGATTTGCATTCAGATCTTGTCATATCTTTTCATCAAGGTGTATTTTTGCCTCTGATCATTATTGGTTTTCATCAAAATAGGTGTTTATAAAAATTTCAAATGGTGTTGGAAAAGAGAAAAAGCTTTATGCAAAAAAGTGGTACAAGAAGGAGCTTGTGTAGACTGCGGCTTAGGGCTTTTCATGTCATGCTTGATGTCTTTTTGATAGTATGCTTAGTCGTTTTGCCGGGACGGGGAAGTGCCCCCGGAGCCATCTCCGTCGGTCTCCATCGCCGTCTCCGCTGTCTCCATCGACCTCACCGCCATCTCCATCAACCTTGTTGTCTCCTATGATGAGGAGGGAGTAGTTCTCCCCCGGGGTTGAGGGCTCTACCGGTAGCTATGTGGTTCACCTCTCTCTCCCATGATGTGATCTTTATGTGATCGTGAGCTTTGTATCTAGTTGAATTGGTAGATGTTATTATTCAGATATTATGCTACTCCTATGCTTAATTATTATACTCTCCGGAGATACCTCGTATCATGAAGTAAAGGTGACTAGTGTGTGCATCATGTGTATTGATACATCTCCAACGTATCTATAATTTTTGATGCTCCATGCTTGTTTTTACACCATTTGCCTATTGTTTCGTTACACTTTGTGGCACTTTTATGCATTTTCCGGAACTAACCTATTAACGAGTTGCCACAGTGCTAGTTCCCTGTTTTCTGCTATTTTTGTGTTTCAGAAGTGATACACAGGAAATATTCTCGGAATTGGACGAAACAAGTTCCCGAAGTCTTATTTTAACCGGAAGCTTCCAGAGATCCAAAGGAGAGTAGGAGGGGGGCCACCAGGGCCCCACACGCCAGGGCGGCGCGGCCAGGGCCCTGGCCGCGCGAGCCTGGCGTGAGGGCGTCTGGCTCCACCTCTGACATCGCCCCTTCGCCTATAAAGACCCCCGACGGAAAAAACCTAAGTACCCGATCACTTTTCCAGAACACATCGCGATCCGCCGCCGCCGTCGACCCGAAGATCGGGAGGGTCCAGAAGCTCTTCCCGGCACCCTGCTGGAGACGGGAATTGCCACCGGAGGTCTTCTTCATCGCCATGCTTGCCTCCGGAGCGATGAGTGAGTAGTCTACCTTGGACTATGGGTCCATAGCAGTAGCTAGATGGTTGTCTTCTCCACCATGTGCTTCATGTTTAGATCTCATGAGCTGCCCTACATGATTGAGATCACCGTTATGTAATTCTACATGTTTGGTTTGTTGGGATCCGATGAATATTGGTGTTTATGATTGAGTTGCTGTACTAAATATTATCTTATGTTATCTCTATGTTGTTTATGATCTTGCATGCTCTCCGTTGTTAGTAGCTATCTTGGCCGAGTAGTTGCTAGTGACTCCAAGAGGGGGTATTTATGCTCGATAGTGGGTTCATGCCTCTATTTAACCTGGGGGAGTGACAAAAACCTCTAAGGTTGTAGATGTGCTATTGCTACTAGGGAGAAAACAACATTCATATGCTCAAGGGCATATGCTTTGTTTACATTACACACTTTGCTTAATGCAATTATCTATTGTTCGCAACTTAATACTCATGGGGTGTTCGGATTGATATCCCCGGGAGTGGATTATTAGTCATAGATGCAGTTGGATGGCGGTCTATGTATTTTGTTGTAATGCCCAGAGTAAATCTTATAGTGATCTTCTTGACGTATCACGTTTATCTTTATTCTATCAATTGCCCAACTGTAATTTGTTTACCCAGCATGTGTTATTTATCTTATGGAGAGACACCACCAGTGAACTGTGGATCCCGGTCCTATTTCCATCATATTGCTATCACCTATTTACTTTACTCGCACTGTTTACTTTACTCGCATACTTTACTGTTTTCCACTCGATACACTCATAACCTTTGTTTCAAGCAAACCGGTGAGATTGACAACCTCATCGTAAGTTAGGAGCAAAGTACTTGGTTGTGTTGTGTGCAGGTTCCGCGTTGCTACTGGCCGAAGACGAGTCAACAAGTGCGCCCTTATTGGAGTGCTATTAAGCCAGTCTGCATCACCTTCAGTCGTTTGTTTCTCCTCTTCAAGAACGATATTATACCTTGGTTTCTTAACTGAGGGAAAACTAGCTGCTATACTCATCATACCTTCCTCTTGGGGTTCCCAACGGGCTGGTCATTCACCACGCACAAGGAAACTTCTGGTGCCATCAACCACGCGCCAGCAGCTAATTTTCTGGCGCCGTTGCCGGGGATTGAAGGAGAATAAGCTCCCACGTCAACTAGGCAGCAGCTAATTTTCTGGCGCCGTTGCCGGGGAAGAAGTAGAAGGCTTCTGCGAGGGGAGTTTTTTGCACACACATTCTTTACTTTGTTATTGTTTTGCTTTACTTTATTTATTTTACCTGCATTGCTTTATATCAAAAACCCAAAAAAATTAGAATCCTTGGTAGTTGTTATTTCTTTACTTTAGTTCATCATGTTGTTCCCTAAGTTCGTTCTGGAGGACCTCTCAGTAGGTAGTGGTTCGATTATTGGCAAAAGTAACATTGAGGAATTCTTTAATCACATTAGTATGCATGAGGAAGTTGACGAAAAGTCTTTGGTTGAGTTAGCTCCTAGTTATGAAGTTGCTTCTGCTCATTTAGTTCACATGTTAGAAGCTAGGTTTGCTAGTCTTAATCCTTTTATGCAATACATGTTCCTTAAGCTTCATGAAATTGAGGATCCCGAAAAGAAAGCTTTTATCTTGGAAACCTTGCGCATAGAATTTAGGGATGCTGCAATTGAGGCTAGGAAAGTTTTTAAGAAGTTTAATAAGCTTGGCTCACCTGTGGTGGTTGTTGGTACACCCGATGATATTAAAGTGCCGATACCCTGTGAACTTATAGGAATTCATGATGCTTGGGAAAAGAATTCCAGTTGGATTTGCCCTGAAAATCCTTTCGATGAAAGTAGTGTGCCAAAGTGTGATCATAAAGGATTTTCAAAAACTCAGTTGAACACATTTTCCTTCATTGTTGAAAAGACCTCTGCTGTTGATCTTAATGCTTCATCACTTGATGTTACTTGATTCGCAATTTTCTGCGCCTAGCTCAAAGGCGTTAAAGAAAAGCACTCTTGGGAGATAACCAAATGATTCTTTTCAGTACTTTTTCTTTTATTTGAGTCTTGGAAGTCATTACTACTGTAATGACCGCTCCTTATCTTGTTTATTTTGTTTTTTTGCCAAGAGAAGCCTCTAATTTGAGTGAGGTAAAGATTTGGGGATGTTGCTGTCCTGAAACTGTTTTCGGTGCTGCACCGTAAAAATTCGTATAAATTCCCTGTATATCTTTTGGACCTGCGATTTCTTGTGCATATGACCCAGGTTATATCCAAACTTTTGTTAGTTGAACACTTTTTGATTTGAGCAACAGAAAACCCCTCAAAAATTCGACCTTTGTCAGCTGTTCAGTTTTGACAGATTTCCGCCAATATTTGTGTTTGCCACTTTATCGCTTTCTTTTGAGTTCTTTTGATCACGGAACTTTTGGGGAGGTTGCTACAGTAGTATTTGCTATATATGTGGTGGTTTTGAGTTGAAACCTGAAGCAAAAAGAGGTTGATTATATGTTATGCTTACACTAATGTTGCTAATAGATTTGTGTTTAGTTTTGTATGAAGGAAGTTTTCAAGTGTAGGGATTGGAGAATGATGAGATGAGTTGAAGAATGGACAAAAGCTCAAGCTTGGGGATTCCCATGCATCACCCCAAGAAATATCCAAGAAGTACAAGTGTCAAAGCTTGGGGATGCCCCCGAGGCACCCCTTCTTCATCGGCAAAAATCAGGTCACCTTTCAAAACACTATATTTTTATTGCTTCATGCACTATGTGTTTTTCTTGGAGTGTCAGTTGTTTTAGTTTTCTTAGTTGGTTTAGTTTGTTTTGTTTGCTGGAATAAATGGTTGGACGCCAACAAATTTTCTTTGGAGGAGATGTACTCGTTTTCATTTGTCAAGAACGCTCTAGTTTTCACTCTTATTAAAATCGAGTGTTCTTCTTTTTCTGCTACTGCTTTTGGTTTTCGTTTTCGCCTTGATTTGCGTTCAGATCTTGTCATATCTTTTGATCAAGGTGTATTTTTGCCTCTGATCATTATTGGTTTTCATCAAAAGAGGTGTTTATAAAAATTTCAAATGGTGTTGGAAAAGAGAAAAAGCTTTATGCAAAAAAGTGGTACAAGAAGGAGCTTGTGTAGACCGCGGCTTAGGCTTTTTCATGTCATGCTTGATGTCTTTTTGATAGTATGCTTAGTGGTTTTTCTGTAGCATGACTTGTCTCAAATAACTGAGATTGCTTAATGAGCCTTTGAAAAAATCATGCGTTGTTTTTATTGTATGGAAGCATTATTTTGGTTTTCTCCTTGATGCTTTATTTGGGTTGACTTGGCGCATGCTCACACATGTTAGACTCTTACAAAGTCGCCAATAGCCTCTATGATCATTTAGTTTTTGACTTTTGATGCCATCGTATGCTTCTTTTAATGTCGCTTTGTCGCTTTGCATGATTATGGCCATTATTGCTCTCTTAGTTGGTCGCTCCCAGTCTTTTGCTAGCCCTCGCCTTGTACTGAGTATGAGCTCTACTCGTGCATCCAACTCCTAAAAGCCAAAGTTTTCCAAAGTGTCCACCATACATACCTACTAGCAATTTGCTATTCCAAGTAAATTTGACTTGCTTATATTTTCTCTTCAAATTAAACTCTTACCAGTGTTATGCGAAATTCGGTCAGTAAAGCTCTCACGAACCGGAAGGCACACTTTACTTTTTCCTGTTCTTAAAAATTTGACATTGTGGTCTCTTATGTTGAGTTGTTATGCTTGCAAGTTGTAAGTTGGATTCTAGCCCAGCCATGCCGTCATGGGGCAAGCTTTCAACATTGCACTTCTTATTTGAGTTGATATCGTGATCTTTTGTTTATGGATGCCCGTGGTGTGAAATGAATTGGGAATCTTGTGGGGATCATGGAGTTTGTATATGTGTTAGGGAAACGCCGGGCCGCCAATCTAAGCCATGCATAATTCATGGTGGAAATTTGCAGCATACCCATGGTGAACATACGACGACGCATCTCACAATAAAAAGCTAAACAAAAGACAAATAAAAGAGATGTCGAGGTGTTCATTGTCTGCTTGTCCTGTCATTTTGGTGTGGGCTTGTTCCATGTCATTGGGCACGGAGGTACCCCATTGGCGGTTCTCAATGATATGCATATACTTACAATGACAAGAGCCTTGCTTGGGACTCTAAGTAAAGTAGCATGAGGTTTGGGTACTCATATTCACGGGGCACGAGGTTTTCAACTTATGATTTGTCAAGCATATGCATCATAATTGTTCTCGCATTAACTTTAACCATTCAAGATGCTTATGATGGGGGCAATGAGAGCTCAAAGCCGGTAAGTACCATAATTTTTGAAGGTTATAAAACTTGCAATCACTGCTTCCCTCTGCGAAGGGCCTTTCTTCTACTTTTATGTTGAGTCACCACCTTCTATCTTTATGCACCATTAAGAGAGCATAGTTGTCATTCTTAGTGTGATATGCATTGTCCCAAAGTTCATTGATTGATTCATATTGTTGGTTTCACTTGTTCTTAAATTATTTGTATCTAGTCGCCCTCTTAAACTTGAAGGTGTCCTATGCATTTATGTTTTGCTCTCTTTGAAGGACAAGCTAAAAACTATTTGTATGTTTTTCCTTATGATTTGAACACACGTTTGACTTTCATTGTTTCATTTTCATGATCTTTTGTTTGTGTTCATTTTCATGTTTACAACATGGTTGCTAAGTTTCTTATTGTCAAGACTATATCTTCATGCCCATGTTTTAAGTTCTTATGATCCCAGCTCACAAATGCTTACGTACATGATCAAGATTGTGTAGGTGCATGTCACCTCAAAAATTATTCTTTTGTTGTCACTTACCTACTCGAGGATGAGCAGGAGTTAAGCTTGGGGATGCTTGATACGTCTCCAACGTATCTATAATTTTTGATGCTCCATGCTTGTTTTTACACCATTTGCCTATTGTTTCGTTACACTTCGTGGCACTTTTATGCATTTTCTGGAACTAACCTATTAACGAGTTGCCACAGTGCTAGTTCCCTGTTTTCTGCTATTTTTGTGTTTCAGAAGTGATACACAGGAAATATTCTCGGAATTGGACGAAACAAGTTCCTGAAGTCTTATTTTACCCGAAAGCTTCCAGAGATCCAAATGAGAGTAGGAGGAGGGCCACCAGGGCCCCACACGCCAGGGCGGCGCGGCCAGGGCCCTGGCCGCGCGAGCCTGGCGTGAGGGCGTCTGGCTCCACCTCTGACATCGCCCCTTCGCCTATAAAGACCCCCCGACGAAAAAAAAACCTAAGTACCCAATCACTTTTCCAGAACACATCGCGATCCGCCGCCGCCGTCGACCCGAAGATCGGGAGGGTCTAGAAGCTCTTCCCGGCACCCTGCCGGAGACGGGAATCGCCACCGGAGGTCTTCTTCATCGCCATGCTTGCCTCCGGAGCGATGAGTGAGTAGTCTACCTTGGACTATGGGTCCATAGCAGTAGCTAGATGGTTGTCTTCTCCACCATGTGCTTCATGTTTAGATCTCATGAGCTGCCCTACATGATTGAGATCACCGTTATGTAATTCTACATGTTTGGTTTGTTGGGATCCGATGAATATTGGTGTTTATGATTGAGTTGCTGTACTAAATATTATCTTATGTTATCTCTATGTTGTTTATGATCTTGCATGCTCTCCGTTGTTAGTAGCTATCTTGGCCGAGTAGTTGCTAGTGACTCCAAGAGGGGGTATTTATGCTCGATAGTGGGTTCATGCCTCTATTTAACCTGGGGGAGTGACAAAAACCTCTAAGGTTGTAGATGTGCTATTGCTACTAGGGAGAAAACAACATTCATATGCTCAAGGGCATATGCTTTGTTTACATTACACACTTTGCTTAATGCAATTATCTGTTGTTCGCAACTTAATACTCATGGGGTGTTCGGATTGATATCCCCGGGAGTGGATTATTAGTCATAGATGCAGTTGGATGGCGGTCTATGTATTTTGTTGTAATGCCCAGAGTAAATCTCATAGTGATCTTCTTGACATATCACGTTTATCTTTATTCTATCAATTGCCCAACTGTAATTTGTTTACCCAGCATGTGTTATTTATCTTATGGAGAGACACCACTAGTGAACTGTGGATCCCGGTCCTATTTCCATCATATTGCTATCACCTATTTACTTTACTCGCACTGTTTACTTTACTTGCATACTTTACTGTTTTCCACTCGATACACTCATAACCTTTGTTTCAAGCAAACCGGTGAGATTGACAACCTCATCGTAAGTTGGGAGCAAAGTACTTGGTTGTGTTGTGTGCAGGTTCCGCGTTGCTACTGGCCGAAGACGAGTCAACAAGTGCGCCCTTGTTGGAGTGCTATTAAGCCAGTCTGCATCACCTTCAGTTGTTTGTCTCTCCTCTTCAAGAACGATATTAAACCTTGGTTTCTTAACTAAGGGAAAACTAGCTGCTATACTCATCATACCTTCCTCTTGGGGTTCCCAACGGGCTGGTCATTCACCACGCACAAGGAAACTTCTGGTGCCATCAACCACGCGCCAGCAGCTAATTTTCTGGCGCCGTTGCCGGGGATTGAAGGAGAATAAGCTCCCACGTCAACTAGGCAGCAGCTAATTTTCTGGCGCCGTTGCCGGGGAAGAAGTAGAAGGCTTCTGTGAGGGGAGTTTTTTGCACACACATCCTTTACTTTGTTATTGTTTTGCTTTACTTTATTTATTTTACCTGCATTGCTTTATATCAAAAACCCAAAAAAATTAGAATCCTTGGTAGTTGTTATTTCTTTACTTTAGTTCATCATGTTGTTCCCTAAGTTCGTTCTGGAGGACCTCTCAGTAGGTAGTGGTTCGATTATTGGCAAAAGTAACATTGAGGAATTCTTTAATCACATTAGTATGCATGAGGAAGTTGAGGAAAAGTCTTTGGTTGAGTTAGCTCCTAGTTATGAAGTTGCTTCTGCTCATTTAGTTCACATGTTAGAAGCTAGGTTTGCTAGTCTTAATCCTTTTATGCATTACATGTTCCTTAAGCTTCATGAAATTGAGGATCCCGAAAAGAAAGCTTTTATCTTGGAAACCTTGCGCATAGAATTTAGAGATGTTGCAATTGAGGCTAGGAAAGTTTTTAAGAAGTTTAATAAGCTTGGCTCACCTGTGGTGGCTGTTGGTACACCCGATGATATTAGAGTGCCGATACCCTGTGAACTTATAGGAATTCATGATGCTTGGGAAAAGAATTCCAGTTGGATTTGCCCTGAAAATCCTTTCGATGAAAGTAGTGTGCCAAAGCGTGATCATAAAGGATTTTCAAAAACTCAGTTGAACACATTTTCCTTCATTGTTGAAAAGACCTCTGCTGTTGATCTTAATGCTTCATCACTTGATGTTACTTGATTCGCAATTTTCTGCGCCTAGCTCAAAGGCGTTAAAGAAAAGCACTCTTGGGAGATAACCAAATGATTCTTTTCAGTACTTTTTCTTTTATTTGAGTCTTGGAAGTCATTACTACTGTAATGACTACTCCTTATCTTGTTTATTTTGTTTTTTTGCCAAGAGAAGCCTCTAATTTGAGTGAGGTAAAGATTTGGGGATGTTGCTGTCCTGAAACTGTTTTCGGTGCTGCACCGTAAAAATTCGTATAAATTCTCTGTATATCTTTTGGACCTGCGATTTCTTGTGCATATGACCCAGGTTATATCCAAACTTTCGTTAGATGAACACTTTTTGATTTGAGCAACAGAAAACCCCTCAAAAATTCGACCTTTGTCAGCTGTTCAGTTTTGACAGATTTCTGCCAATATTTGTGTTTGCCACTTTATCGCTTTCTTTTGAGTTCTTTTGATCACAGAACTTTTGGGGAGGTTTCTACAGTAGTATTTGCTATATATGTGGTGGTTTTGAGTTGAAACCTGAAGCAAAAAGAGGTTGATTATATGTTATGCTTACACTAATGTTGCTAATAGATTTGTGTTTAGTTTTGTATGAAGGAAGTTTTCAAGTGTAGGGATTGGAGAATGATGAGATGAGTTGAAGAATGGACAAAAGCTCAAGCTTGGGGATTCCCATGCATAACCCCAAGAAATATCCAAGAAGTACAAGTGTCAAAGCTTGGGGATGCCCCCGAGGCACCCCTTCTTCATCGGCAAAAATCAGGTCACCTTTCAAAACACTATATTTTTATTGCTTCATGCACTATGTGTTTTTCTTGGAGTGTCAGTTGTTTTAGTTTTCTTAGTTGGTTTAGTTTGTTTTGTTTGCTGGAATAAATGGTTGGACCCCAACAAATTTCCTTTGGAGGAGATGTACTCGTTTTCATTTGTCAAGAACGCTCTAGTTTTCACTCTTATTAAAATCGAGTGTTCTTCTTTTTCTGCTACTGCTTTTGGTTTTCGTTTTCGCCTTGATTTGCGTTCAGATCTTGTCATATCTTTTCATCAAGGTGTATTTTTGCCTCTGATCATTATTGGTTTTCATCAAAAGAGGTGTTTATAAAAATTTCAAATGGTGTTGGAAAAGAGAAAAAGCTTTATGCAAAAAAGTGGTACAAGAAGGAGCTTGTGTAGACTGCGGCTTAGGCTTTTTCATGTCATGCTTGATGTCTTTTTGATAGTATGCTTAGTGGTTTTGCTGTAGCATGACTTGTCTCAAATAACTGAGATTGCTTAATGAGCCTTTGAAAAAATCATGCGTTGTTTTTATTGTATGGAAGCATTATTTTGGTTTTCTCCTTGATGCTTTATTTGGGTTGACTTGGCGCATGCTCACACATGTTAGACTCTTACAAAGTCGCCAATAGCCTCTATGATCATTTAGTTTTTGACTTTTGATGCCATCGTATGCTTCTTTTAATGTCGCTTTGTCGCTTTGCATGATTATGGCCATTATTGCTCTCTTAGTTGGTCGCTCCCAGTCTTTTGCTAGCCCTCGCCTTGTACTGAGTATGAGTTCTACTCGTGCATCCAACTCCTAAAAGCCAAAGTTTTCCAAAGTGTCCACCATACATACCTACTAGCAATTTGCTATTCCAAGTAAATTTGACTTGCTTTTATTTTCTCTTCAAATTAAACTCTTACCAGTGTTATGCGAAATTCGGTCAGTAAAGCTCTCACGAACCGGAAGGCACACTTTACTTTTTCCTGTTCTTAAAAATTTGACATTGTGGTCTCTTATGTTGAGTTGTTATGCTTGCAAGTTGTAAGTTGGATTCTAGCCCAGCCATGCCGTCATGGGGCAAGCTTTCAACATTGCACTTCTTATTTGAGTTGATATCGTGATCTTTTGTTTATGGATGCCCGTGGTGTGAAATGAATTGGGAATCTTGTGGGGATCATGGAGTTTGTATATGTGTTACGGAAACGCCGGGCCGCCAATCTAAGCCATGCATAATTCATGGTGAAAATTTGCAGCATACCCATGGTGAACATACGACGACGCATCTCACAATAAAAAGCTAAACAAAAGGCAAATAAAAGAGATGTCGAGGTGTTCATTGTCTGCTTGTCCTGTCATTTTGGTGTGGGCTTGTTCCATGTCATTGGGCACGGAGGTACCCCATTGGCGGTTCTCAATGATATGCATATACTTACAATGACAAGAGCCTTGCTTGGGACTCTAAGTAAAGTAGCATGAGGTTTGGGTACTCATATTCACGGGGCACGAGGTTTTCAACTTATAATTTGTCAAGCATATGCATCATAATTGTTCTCGCATTAACTTTAACCATTCAAGATGCTTATGATGGGGGCAATGAGAGCTCAAAGCCGGTAAGTACCATAATTTTTGAAGGTTATACAACTTGCAATCACTGCTTCCCTCTGCGAAGGGCCTTTCTTCTACTTTTATGTTGAGTCACCACCTTCTATCTTTATGCACCATTAAGAGAGCATAGTTGTCATTCTTAGTGTGATATGCATTGTCCCAAAGTTCATTGATTGATTCATATTGTTGGTTTCACTTGTTCTTAAATTATTTGTATCTAGTCGCCCTCTTAAACTTGAAGGTGTCCTATGCATTTATGTTTTGCTCTCTTTGAAGGACAAGCTAAAAACTATTTGTATGTTTTTCCTTATGATTTGAACACACGTTTGACTTTCATTGTTTCATTTTCATGATCTTTTGTTTGTGTTCATTTTCATGTTTACAACATGGTTGTAAGTTTCTTATTGTCAAGATTATATCTTCATGCCCATGTTTTAAGTTCTTATGATCCCATCACAAATGCTTACGTACATGATCAAGATTGTGTAGGTGCATGTCACCTCAAAAATTATTCTTTTGTTATCACTTACCTACTCGAGGACGAGCAGGAGTTAAGCTTGGGGATGCTTGATACGTCTCCAACGTATCTATAATTTTTGATGCTCCATGCTTGTTTTTACACCATTTGCCTATTGTTTCATTACACTTCGTGGCACTTTTATGCATTTTCCGGAACTAACCTATTAACGAGTTGCCACAGTGCCAGTTCCCTGTTTTCTGCTGTTTTTGTGTTTCAGAAGTGATACATAGGAAATATTCTTGGAATTGGACGAAACAAGTTCCTGAAGTCTTATTTTACCCGGAAGCTTCCAGAGATCCAAAGGAGAGTAGGAGGGGGGCCACCAGGGCCCCACACGCCAGGGCGGCGCGGCCAGGGCCCTGGCCGCGCGAGCCTAGCGTGAGGGCGTCTGGCTCCACCTCTGACATCGCCCCTTCGCCTATAAAGACCCCCCGACGGAAAAAACCTAAGTACCCGATCACTTTTCCAGAACACATCGCGATTCACCGCCGCCGCCGACCCGAAGATCGGGAGGGTCCAGAAGCTCTTCCCGGCACCCTGCCTAAGAGGGGAATCGCCACCGGAGGTCTTCTTCATCGCCATGCTTGCCTCCGGAGCGATGAGTGAGTAGTCTACCTTGGACTATGGGTCCATAGCAGTAGCTAGATGGTTGTCTTCTCCACCATGTGCTTCATGTTTAGATCTCATGAGCTGCCCTACATGATTGAGATCACCGTTATGTAATTCTACATGTTTGGTTTGTTGGGATCCGATGAATATTGGTGTTTATGATTGAGTTGCTGTACTAAATATTATCTTATGTTATCTCTATGTTGTTTATGATCTTGCATGCTCTCCGTTGTTAGTAGCTATCTTGGCCGAGTAGTTGCTAGTGACTCCGAGAGGGGGTATTTATGCTCGATAGTGGGTTCATGCCTTTATTTAACCTGGGGGAGTGACAGAAACCTCTAAGGTTGTAGATGTGCTGTTGCTACTAGGGAGAAAACAACATTCATATGCTCAAGGGCATATGCTTTGTTTACATTACACACTTTGCTTAATGCAATTATCTGTTGTTCGCAACTTAATACTCATGGGGTGTTCGGATTGATATCCCCGGGAGTGGATTATTAGTCATAGATGCAGTTGGATGGCGGTCTATGTATTTTGTTGTAATGCCCAGAGTAAATCTCATAGTGATCTTCTTGACATATCACGTTTATCTTTATTCTATCAATTGCCCAACTGTAATTTGTTTACCCAGCATGTGTTATGTATCTTATGGAGAGACACCACTAGTGAACCGTGGATCCCGGTCCTATTTCCATCATATTGCTATCACCTGTTTACTTTACTCGCACTATTTACTTTACTCGCATCTGTTTTCCACTCGATACACTCATAACCTTTGTTTCAAGCAAACCGGTGAGATTGACAACCTCATCGTAAGTTGGGAGCAAAGTACTTGGTTGTGTTGTGTGCAGGTTCCGCGTTGCTACTGGCCGAAGACGGGTCAACAAGTGCGCCCTTGTTGGAGTGCTATTAAGCCAGTCTGCATCACCTTCAGTCGTTTGTCTCTCCTCTTCAAGAACGATATTAAACCTTGGTTTCTTAACTGAGGGAAAACTAGCTGCTATACTCATCATACCTTCCTCTTGGGGTTCCCAACGGGCTGGTCATTCACCACGCATAAGGAAACTTCTGGTGCCATCAACCACGCGCCAGCAGCTAATTTTCTGGCGCCGTTGCCGGGGATTGAAGGAGAATAAGCTCCCACGTCAACTAGGCAACATGTATCTTTTTGGTTAATATCTCTATGAAATGTTGGTGTTTGTTAGAACCATCTAGTGCGTTCACGGTGATAGTGTGGGACAATCTAGTTTGGGTACATACGGACTTTGAGGAGTGCTTCGTAGCCCTACGCATGATTAGTGTATGTTTTCTATTGGAGAATTGGTTTGAGTTGCATATTGATGATAGTATATATTTGTTCAATTATGTTATATTTGTTTGGAGTGTGTCCACTAGTGAAAGTATGATCCCTAGGCCTTGTTTCCAAGCTTTGCACACCGTTTACTTGCTGTTTTGTTACTTGTTTGCTTACTGCCATTTTTATTCCAGATTGCATTTACTACTTATAATCATCTATACCACTTGTATTTTACTATCTCTTCGCCGAACTAGTGCACCTATACATCTGACAAGTGTATTGGGTGTGTTGGGGACACAAGAGACTTTCTGTATCGTAATTGCAGGGTTGTTTGAGAGGGATAGCTCTGACCTCTTCCTCCCTGAGTTCGATAAACCTTGGGTGATCAACTTAAGGGAAACTTGCTGCTGTTCTACAAATCTCTGCACTTGGAGGCCCAACACAGTCTACAAGAACAGAAGCGTGTGTAGACATCAAGCTCTTTTCTGGCGCCGTTGCCGGGGAGGTAAGGTAAAAGGTACTCACATTCTTTGGCTACTAAGTCTTTTAGTTGCTGGTGAGCGCTCAGAGTTATTTCCTTTAGATTCTGCAATTACATCTTTTTGTTTCTTGTTTTTATTTTCACTAGTTAGGCTTAATGGAAAATAAAGAGTTCTGTAGTCTTTTTCCTGAGTTTAGATTTGAAGAGAAAATTGAAAAACCTTTGGAGCTTTATTCGCATGCTAATAGTGTTGTTAGTATGAATGCTTTGAATACCGTTGTTGCTAATGCTATAGAAAAGTCTAAGCTTGGGGAAGCTGGTTTTGTTAAGCATGATATTTTTAGTTCCCCAGCTTTAGTGGAGAAAGTTTGCTCTGATGATATTTTATCTCCCCTATGTGATGTTCCTATGCCTATTACCTATGTTAGTGATCATGATTGGGAAAAGCACTCTACTTTTGATATTGAAAATCTTTTTGGTACCAATTCTAAGGTTAATAATTGTTGTACCATTAGTACTGTCTATGTTCCTTCTTATGATGATATGTTTGATGAATATGCTTTGCGAAATAGTTGTTCTCTAGCTTGTGATGATACTAAACCTCCAGTTTATGATGGTTATGATGACGGGTATAATGTTTTCAGTTCACCTACTTTTGAGGAGAAAATTAGTTATGATTACAATATGCCTCCTATTTTTGATGATTATGGTGATGAGAATAATTATTCTGTTGAATCTGCTCCTATTACGATTGTTCATGTGGGGAGTATTAATTCTTTTATGCATGTGGCTCATGATAGGGAAGCTTTATGTGATAGTTATATTGTTAGTTCTATTCATGATGCTACTGAAAGTTATTATGAGAGAGGGAAACATGGTTTGATGGATCTCAACAATATTGAGTTTCCCCTCTTTATGTTGCAATTCTTGAAGTTATACTTGTTTTGCCTTCCTATGCTTTTTGCTTTGCGCTTTCATGACTTGTCTCTCTACAAGAAAATTTTTCATAGGAAGTGGTTTAGATTTAAATGTGTTTCATATTTGCTTTTTGATGCTCTCTTTTGCTTTAAGTTCCTATATGGAGCCTTTGCCTCAAGCTCTTATATGGCGCCCACATGAGCATCTTTGCAAATTACTGCGCCTAGCTCAAATGCGTTAAAGAAAAGCACTCTTGGGAGATAACCCATTGTTTTATTTTTAGTACTTTTTCTTTTATTTGAGTCTTGGAAGTTATTACTACTGTAATAACTGCTCCTTATCCTTTTTATTTCGTTGTTGTGCCAAGAGAAGCCTCTAATTTGAGTGAGGTAAGATTTGGGGATGTTGCTGTCCTGAAACAGTTTTCAGTGCTGCACCGTAAAAATTCGTGAAAATTCTCTGTATATCTTTTGGACCTGCGATTTCTTGTGCATATGCCCCAGGTTATCTCCAAACTTTCATTAGTTGAACACTTTTTGATTTGAGCAACAGAAAACCCTCTAAAAATTCTACCTTTGTCAGCTGTTCTGTTTTGACAGATTTCTGCCAATATTTGTGTTACCGCTTTATCGCTTTCTTTTTGAGTTCTTTTGATCACGGAACTTTTGGGGAAGTTGCTACAGTAGTATATGCTTTATATGTGGTGGTTTTAGGTTGAAACCTGAAGCAAAAAGAGGTTGATTATATGTTATGCTTACACTAATGTTGCTAATAGATTTGTGTTTAGTTTTGTATGAAGGAAGTTTTCAAGTGTAGGGATTGGAGAATGATGAGATGAGTTGAAGAATGGACAAAAGCTCAAGCTTGGGGATTCCCATGTCACCCCAAGAAATATCCAAGAAGTACAAGCGTCAAAGCTTGGGGATGCCCCCGAGGCACCCCCTTCTTCATCGGCAAAAATCAGGTCACCTTTCAAAACACTATATTTTTATTGCTTCATGCACTATGCGTTTTTCTTGGAGCGTCAGTTGTTTTTGTTTTCAGTTTTTCTTTTGCTTTGCTTGCTGCAATAAATGGTTAGATCACATCATGTTTCTTTTGGAGGAGATGAACTCATTTTTCATTGCCAAGAACACTCTAGTTTTCACTCTTATCGTTCAACGAGTGTTCTCTTTTTCTGCTACTGCGTTTAGCCTTCGTTTTTCGCCTTGATTTTTGTTCAGATCTTGTTTTATCTTTCCATCAAGGTGTATTTTGACCTCTGGTCCATGTTGGTTTTCCTCAAAAGAGTTTCCTCAAAAAGGTTTTAATGGTGTTGGAAAAGAGAAAAAGCTTTATGCAAAAAAAGTGGTACAAGAAGGAGCTTGTGTAGACTGCGGCCTAGGCTTTTGCATGTCGTGCTAGATGTATTTTTGATAGTATGCTTAGTGGTTTTGCTGTAGCATGACTTGTCTCAAATAACTGAGATTGCTTAATGAGGCTTCGAAAAAAATCATGCGTTGTTTATATTATTTGGAAGCATTAATTTGGTTTTCTCCTTTGATGCTTTATTTGGGTTGACTTGGCGCATGCTCACACATGTTAGTCTCATACAAAGTCGCCAATAGCCTCTATGATCATTTAGTTTTTGACTTTTGATGCCATCTTATGCTTCTTTTAATGTCGCTTTGTCGCTATGCATGATTATGGCCGTTATTGCTCTCTTAGTTGGTCGCTCCCAGTCTTTTGCTAGCCCTCATTTTGTACTGAGTATGAGCTCTACTCGTGCATCCAACTCCTAAAAACCAAGTTTGCCATTGTGTCCACTATAAATTCCTATGCATGGTATTTGTAAGCCATTCCAAGTTAATTTTCATGTGCTACCTTTCAAAAAACCTTCAAAATACTTCTCATTTTGAGACACTGTTTTCAGCTCATGGGGACATAGTGGTCGGATTTGCTATCTTCCATATTGTCTTATTCCAAAAAGAAAAAAAAAGAAAAAAGGGCACTCCTCCATGGTATGTGAATGTTGGTGGGCACCCGATGGAATCGGTTAGCCATGGTTTGAGAAAGGAAAAAAGGTGGGGAGGAGTGCCAAGCTTTATAAAAGAGCACAAAAGTGCCAATGTCTCTCTCAAAAACTTGCTTCATTTTTGTATGGAAGATAGTAAGAATCCCATTGCCAGTCGTTGACAAAGACAACCACCTCTCAAAACCAATTTTTATCTCTCTGTTTTACAAATGAAAAGCTTTAGCACATGTTTAATCACTGCTTCCCTCTGCGAATGGCCTTTCTTTTACGAGTCACCACCTTCTACCTTTATGCACCATTAAGAGAGCATAGTTGTCATTCTGAGTATAATGTGTATTGTCCCAAAGTTTTCATTGATTGATTCATGATCATGGTTTCACTTGTTCTTAAATTATTTGTATCTTGTCGCCCTCTTAAACTTGAAGGTGTCCTATGCATTTATGTTTTGCTCTCCATGAAGGACAAGCTGAAAACCATTTGTATATTTTTCCTTATGATTTGAACACACATTTGACTTTCATTGTTTCATTATTCATGATCTTTTGTTTGTGTTCTTTTTCATGTTATAACATGATTGCTAAGTTTCTTATTGTCAAGATTATGTCTTTCATGCCCATGTTTTAAGTTCTTTGATCTCAGCACTCAATGCTTTACCTATATGATCAAAGTTATGATGGTGCATGTCACCTCAAAATTTATTTATTTTGTTATCACTTACCTACTCGAGGACGAGTAGGAGTTAAGCTTGGGGATGCTGATACGTCTCAAACGTATCTATTATTTTTGATGCTCCATGCTTGTTTTTACACCATTTGCCTTGTGTTTCGTTACACTTCATGGCGTTTTTATGCGATTTCCGGAACTAACCTATTGACAAGATGCCACAGTGCCAGTTTCCTGTTTTCTGCTGTTTTTGTGTTTCAGAAAAGCTACACGGGAAATATTCTCGGAATTGAACGAAACAAGTTCCAGAAGTCTTATTTTTCCCAGAAGCTTCCAGAGAGCCGAAGAGGAGGCGGAGTGGGGCCACGAGGGCCCCACACACCAGGGCGGCGCGGCCCAGGCCCTGGCCGCGCCCCCTATGTGTGAGGAGCCCCTGGCAGCCCCCTGACGATGCCCCTTCACCTATATAAAGCCTCGGGACGGAAAACCCTAGGGGAGTCGACGAAATTTCCAGAACAGTTCCGCAGCTCCGCCGCCGTCGAAGACAAATTTCGAGGGACAGAAGTCTCTGTTCCGGCACCCTGCCGGGACGGGGAAGTGCCCCCAGAGCATCTCCATCGGTCTCCATCGCCGTCTCCGCCATCTCCATAGACCTCACCGCCATCTCCATCAACCTTGCTGTCTCCTATGATGAGGAGGGAGTAGTTCTCCCCCGGGGCTGAGGGATCTACCGGTAGCTATGTGGTTCACCTCTCTCTCCCATGATGTGATCTTTATGTCATCGTGAGCTTTGTATCTAGTTGAATTGGTAGATGTTATTATTTAGATATTATGCTACTCCTATGCTTAATTATTATACTCTCCGGAGATACCTCGTATCATGGTGTAAAGGTGACTAGTGTGTGCATCATGTATATCTTTTTGGTTAATGTCTCTATGAAATGTTGGTGTTTGTTGGAACCATCTAGTGCGTTCACGGTGATAGTGTGGGACAATCTAGTTTGGGTACATACGGACTTTGAGGAGTGCTTCGTAGCCCTACGCATGATTAGTGTATGTTTTCTATTGGAGAATTGTTTTGAGTTGCATATTGATGATAGTATCTATTTGTTCAATTATGTTATATTTGTTGGGAGTGTGTCCACTAGTGAAAGTATGATCCCTAGGCCTTGTTTCCAAGCTTTGCACACCGTTTACTTGCTGTTTTGTTACTTGTTTGCTTGCTACCATTTTTATTCCAGATTGCATTTACTACTTATAATCATCTATACCACTTGTATTTCACTATCTCTTCGCCGAACTAGTGCACCTATATACATCTGACAAGTGTATTGGGTGTGTTGGGGACACAAGAGACTTTCTGTATCGTAATTGCAGGGTTGTTTGAGAGGGATAGATTTGACCTCTTCCTCCCTGAGTTCGATAAACCTTGGGTGATCCACTTAAGGGAAACTTGGTGCTGTTCTACAAACCTCTGCACTTGGAGGCCCAACACTGTCTACAAGAACAGAAGCGTGTGTAGACATCAAGCTCCATCCGAGGGTACAAAAGCAAATTTCAAAACGTTTAGGTGCAAATTTTCTAATGAAGGAAGCATCAAAATTCCTCTTTTTAGTTTCTTGCAGACACATAATCGAAGCATTGCTTTCTTCAATTTTACTACAGAGTGATACGTCTCAAACGTATCAATAATTTTTGATGCTCCATGCTTGTTTATGCACCATTTGCTTTGTGTTTTGTTATACTTCGTGGCGTTTTTATGCATTTTCTAGAACTAACCTATTTACACAGGAAATATTCTCGGAATTGGATGAAACAAAAGCCGAAGTTCCTATTTTTTTCCCGACACGAGACAGAGTCCAAAGCAGAGATGGAGGGGAGCCAGGGGCCAGCCACACCATAAGGTGGTGCGGGCCAGCCCCTGGCCGCGCCATCAGGTAGTGGGGCCACCTGGCCCACCACCTGACGCCGCCCTTCCACCTATATATTCTCCTCGACGGGAAAACCCTAGCCCCAATCAATTTTCCATGAAACATACTGTAAGCCGCCGCCGTTATCGACGCGAGATCGGGAGGGTCCAGAAGCTCTTCCCGGCACCCTCCCGGAGAGGGAAATCACCACCAGAGGCCTTCTTCATCACCATGCCTGCCTCCAGAGTGATGTGTGAGTAGTCTACCTTGGACTATGGGTCCATAGCAGTAGCTAGATGGTTGTCATCTCCTCCATGTGTTTCATGTTTAGATCTTGTGAGCTGCCTATCATGATCAAGATCATCGTTGTGTAATTCTACATGTTGTGTTTGTTGGGATCCGATGAATTTTGATACTTTGTCAAGTTGATTTATTGATTTATCATCTTTATGTTGTTTATGATCTTGCATGCTCTCCGTTGCTAGTAGATATCTTGGCTGAGTAGATGCTAGTGACTCCAAGAGGGAGTATTTATGCTCGATAGTGGGTTCATGCCTCTAGTAATCTAGGGGAGTGACAGAAACCTCTAAGGTTGTAGATGTGCTGTTGCTACTAGGGAGAAAACAACAATCTTGTATTCAAGGACATTTGTATTGTTTACATTAAACACTTTGCTTAAGGCGATAATCTGTTGCTTGCAACTTAATCCCAACGGTTGCTCGGATGACATCCGGCGGGTGGATTATTAGTCATAAATGCTGTTGGATTACGGTCTATGTATTATGTTGTAATGCCCAAGTGAATCTCATAGTGATCCTCATGACATTTGTATGCTTGCTTTATTCTATCAATTGCCCAACAATAATTTGTTTACCCAGCATGTTATTTATCTAATGGAGAGACACCTCTAGTGAACTGTGGACCCCGGTCCATTGTTTTACATTCTTATTACTGTTTACTATTTACTCGCATTATTTACATTCTTGCAAACTACTATGTTTTACCACACGATACGTTTAATCCTTTGTTTACAACAAACCGGTGAGATTGACAACCTCACTGTAAGTTGGGGCAAAGTACTTTGGTTGTGTTGTATGCAAGTTCCACGTTACTGCTGGGGCAAAGCTACGCCCCAGATAAGGTGCCATATATAAATTGTATGGAGCTATCACGAAGCCAGCGAGCATCAACCTTCAGAAGTTGGTTCTTTTCCCTACTGGTTCGATAAACCTTGGTTTCATACTGAGGGAAGACTCGCTACTATGCTCATCATACCTTCCTCTTGGGGTTCCCAACTGGGCGGTCATCTACACGCCATCAAGCAATTTTTCTGGCGCCTTTGCTGGGGAGAAAGATGATTTCTGCAAGGGGAGTCTCTCGCTTCCAATCTTTTACTTTGTTATTGTTTTGCTTTATTTTATTTTTACTTGCATATTTTTATCAAAAATACAAAAAAATTAGTTCCTTTATAGTTGTTATTTTTACTTGTTTGCTTTTTAGTCTTGCTAGAATGAGTAATCCTGAAGTTGAGGTTCGTACTTTTAAGCAACAAGGGGGAGAGAGTTTGAAAGATGCTTGGTACCGAATTAGTAATGCTCATCATAGGTGTACAAAGAAGCATTCTACCATGATCCTCATTAGGAATTTTTATGTTGGTATATCTAGTTGGAATAGGTACGTTCTTGATACTCTCGCAGGGGGTAATTTTCTGGGTACTCCTGCTTTGGAAGCATGCACTTTAATTGAAAGTTTAGTGGGAGTACCACCTATTAATATTGTTAAAACTGAGGTCACTTTGGAGGAAGTTTTAGAAAAACTAAGCTCTTTAGAGAAAAGTTTGCCAAATATCCTTGATAACGCTAGCCAGGTTAATGAATCGATAGAAAGTATCGGTAAAAGAATCACTGTTTTAGAGGCTAGTGCTACCCATGATTGTCAAAACCTTAGGATTGGTAAACTAGAGGAGTCTATGGAAACTTTAAGTTTAATTTTCGCTTCTCTTAAATTTAAGAAGGAGAAAGCTTCTGTTGGAAAAGAGCAAAAATTTATGTATGTTCCCAAAGTGTCTGTGCCAAAACCGTAGCATATTTTTAAGATTGGTAAGACTTTTAGTTCAACTAAGAGTGATTTGCAGGTTGAATCATCTTCGGGGGCTTCTAAAGAGCCTAGTGTGGCGAGTGGTGTTTTTGTGGAAACAATTGATCTTAATGCCTCATTTGAAAATACTTGTTTTCCACTTTCTGCGCCTAGCTCAAAGGCGTTAAAGAAAAGCACTCTTGGGAGATAACCCAATGTTTTCTTTTTTAGTACTTTTTCTTTTTGTTGAGTCTTGGAAGTTATTACTACTGTAATGACCTCTCCTTATCATTTTTATTTCGTTTTTGTTCCTAGAAGAACCTCTAATTGGAGGAAGGTAAGACTTGGGGAAGTTGCTGTCCTAAAACAGATTTATGCGCTGCACCGTAAAAATTTGCGAAAATTCTTAGAATGTCTTTTTGATCTGAAATTTCTTGTGCACATGCCCAGGTTATTTCAAAAATTTATTAGTTTTGCACTTTTTGATTTGAGCAACAGAAGGTCCTCAGAAAAATCGATCTTTGTCAGCTGTTCTATTTTGACAGATTTCTACCACTATTTGTGTTTGCCTCTCGATCGCTTTCTTTTTGAGTTCTTTTGATCACATAACTTTTGAGGAAGTTGGGTACAGTAGCTTATTCTTCAATGGGTGCTATACTTGAGTTTAAAACTGAACCAAAAGAGTAGATTTACTATCATGCTTACACTAATGTTGCTAATAGAATTGTGTGAAGTTTTGTATGAAGGAAGTTTTCATGTGTAGGAAAGGAGAGTGATAAGATGAGATAAATTATGGATAAAAGCTCAAGCTTGGGGATGCCTATTTCACCCCAAGAAATATCCAAGAGGTACAACCATCAAAGCTTGGGGATGCCCCGAGGCACCCCTTTCTTCATCGGCAAAAATCAGGTCACCTTTCAAGACACTATATTTTTATTGCTTCGTATTCTATGTGTTTTTCTTGGAGCATCTTTACTTTCGCTTTCAGTTTTATTTTGTTTTGTTTGCTGCAATAAATGGTTGGACCTCTACATATTTCTTTTGGAGAAGACACACTCCGTTTTTCATTGCCAAGAACACTCTAGTTTTCACTTTTATCGTTCAACGAGTGTTCTCTTTTTCTAGTACTGCGTTTAGCTTTCATTTTTCGCCTTGATTTTTGTTCAGATCTTGTTATATCTTTGTATCTAGGTGTATTTAGACCACTGGTCTATGTTGGTTTTCATCTCAAAGAGTGGTTACAAAAAGGTGGAATGGTGTTGGAAAATAGAAAAAAGTTTCATGCCTATAGTGGTACAAATGGGAGCTTGTTTAGACTGTGGCTTAGACTTTTGCATGTCATGCTTGATGTTATTTTGATAGTATGCTTAGTAGTTTTTGCTGTAGCATGACTTGTCTCAAATGACTAAGATTGCTTAATGTGCCTTTGAAAGAATCATGCGTTGTTTTTATTATATGGGAGCATATTATTGTGGTTTTCTCCTTTGATGCTTTATTTGGGTTGACTTGGTGCATACTTACAACATGTTTGACTTTAACAAGTCGCTATAAGCCTCTATGATCATTTGGTTTTTGACTTGTGATACCACTTTATGCTTCGGTTAATGATGTTTTGTCGCTATGCATGATTATGGCCGTTATTGCTCTCTTAGTTGGTCGCTCCCAGTCTTTTGCTAGCCTTCATTTTGTACTGAGAGGGAATACTTCTCGTGCATCCAACTCCCAAAAACCAAAGTTTTCCAATGTGTCCACCATATCTACCTATTAGCAATTTGCTATTCCAAGCACAATTCGTCTTGCTTTTATCTATCCTTCAAATTAGACTTTTTGTGTTATGTGAAAATTTGTCAGTAAAGCTCTCACAAACCTGACGGCACATTTACTTTTCTTGCTTTTAATAAATTTGACCATTGTGGCTCTCTTATTTTGATGTTATTCTTGCAAGTTGGAAGTTGGAAGTTAGCTCAGTCATGCTGTCGTGGGGCACGCTTTCAACATTGCACTTTCTCTCATTTAGTTGATATCATGATCTTTTGTTTATGGATACCTATGATGTGAAATAAGTTGGAAACTTGTGAGCTCATGGAGTTTGTATATGTGTTAGAGAAATGCCTGGGCCGCTAATCTAAGCCATGTATCATTCATGGTGGAAATTAACAGCATGCCCATAGTGGACATTCGATGACGCATCTCAAAATAAAAAGCTAAACCCATGGTAAATAAAAGAGATGCCGAGGTGTTCATTGTCTGTTTGTCTTGTCATTTTGATGTGGGCTTGTTCCATGTCATCGGGCAAGAGGTACCCCGTTGGCGTTCTCGATGATACATGTATGCTTACAATGACAAGAACTTGCTTGGGACCGAAGTCGAGTAGCATGAGGTTTGGGTATTCGTACTTCACGGGACATGAGATTTTCAACTTATGATTTGTTATGCATATGCTTTGTAATTGTACTTGCATTAACCTTAACCATTCAAGATGCCTATGATGGGGGCAATGAGATCTCAAAGCTAGTAAGTATCATAATTTTTGGAGGTTTATAAAACTTGCAATCACTGCTTCCCTCTGCGAAGGGCCTTACTTTTACTTTTATGTTGAGTCTCCACCTTCTACCTTTATGCACCGTCTAAGAGAGCATAGTTGTCATTCAGAGTTTAATGTGCATAGTCCCAAAATTTATTATTGATTGATTCATGATTATGGTTTTGCTTGTTCTTAAATTATTTGTATCTAGTCACCCTCTTAAACTTGAAGGTGTCCTATGCATTTATGTTTTGCTATTCCATGAAGGACAAGCTGAAAACCACTTTGCTATATTTTTCTATATGCTCGAAACACACACTTGACTTTCAATGCATTATTACGCATGATCTTTTGTTTGTGTTACTTTTCATGTTATAATATGGTTGCTAAGTTTTATTGTCAAGATTATGTGTTTTATGCCCATGTTTAGAGTACTTTGATCTCAGCACTCAATGCTTTACATCGTTTGATCAAGATTGTGTTGGTGCATGTCACCTAAAAAATTATTGTTTTGTTATCACTTACTGACGAGGGTTAACTCGACAAATGTCCAATATGAAGGACTTAGGATCGGGGGAGTAGGGCATCGGATGAACTCGAAGGTAAGATCAGTCAAACAAGGTGTGTATCAAAAGTAAACGTAAGAGTAAACTTGGCTTCCTTTCAATCTCTCTCTTATCGTCCCCTCCTGGCCCCTATATATAGGTGGCCAGGTCTCAAGGATCGGGAGGGGTCCAACACAGATTACAATATCGACATACGACATGAACTCGTATTTCGACTAGTATTACAATTGGGCCTAACTTAACGGGCCTCAGGGGTACTTTAACTGATGGACTCTATTATCTATACCCTTGTCAGTAGCCCCCGAGATTCTACCAGAATTACAGATTCGGGTTGAATCTCAAATCTTCAAATCTTCGACTTGATTAATCTTTCGACTTCTTCCTCCTGTATTCAAAAATAAACACTTTTTATCATATTTTTTCACAAGGGGTTTTGATGAACAAGCCTGACAACTCTGACGGATCAAGAGGCCAGTTAACTGCCGGAACAGATACTTGTCACCTACTTCAAATTCAATCCCCTTGGACTTAAATTCGGGAAATCGGTCAAACCTATTCTTTTACCGCATTTAGGACTTACAAAAAATGAATCCCAGTGATTCTTAGGGTACCCAGTACGTTCACCAGGATTTTCTTTGCGTCGTAGACACGGATAATTTCTAGCAGAGCGCATCCATGTGTGTATACCAGGCCACACAGGATAGATCCTGGGGTCTTACCTTCACGATATATTTCAACCATGGCATTCAAGTTTTGTCGCGATGACGTAACTCGAGAAATCATACGTCGCAGCCTTGTTTGACTGTTTCAGTTCTAAAAATATTCGGGTTATTCAACCTTGATTAATATAAACTCCCTCCCGATGGGAGTAACGATGCCGTCCAAATCTTCCTTCGTCTTCTTTGCTCTCTTTGTGTACCTAAAAAATATTGTTGGGTGCGCGGCCAGCGCTCCCGATGGGAGTAGCCCCCGAGGCTATAATCGAATACTTGTTTCGAGTATAGGCTCAAATAAATCATCTCTTCTTTGACCATCAGGCAATAGCTTTATTTGATAATATCGTCGGGTGCGCGGCTAGCGCTCCTTGCGCCACGTTAGTGGGCTGCCGTTTCCGCTCCTTGCACCATGTCTCAGCCCACGTTCCTTCATCAGGAAGTTATACAAGGGGGAGAGTGGGGATTTTACTATTTACCAGTTCCTCGCTTCTGCTGCCGCCACCATTGCTGCAAACCTCTCGCGCTTCTGAGCTCGTGCACAGCCCCTGTGTGCAACTCATAGATGCGCGTCAAGACCCTCACACAAAAGAATAAGATGGGGAAGAGCAACACTACCAATGCATCAACCAGCTGGGTGCCCTCTGAGTTCAAGCAAACAGATCTCACCAAGGACCAAGCTGATGGTCTCATCACCAACGGCGACCAGGTCATCTTCCCTAGCACCGAGCGCATCCCCAAGCCCCCGAGCGGCTTCCGGGTGATGTTCCTTTCCTTTCTTTTACGTGGTCTCTCTTTCCCTGCCCATGAGTTCCTTCGTGGGCTTCTCTTTGTGTACAGTGTGCAGCTTCACCAGCTCACACCAAACTCAATTCTACACATTGCTTGCTTTGTCACCCTTTGTGAGTCCTTTCTAGGGATTGAACCCCATTTACTTCTCTAGAAATTTCTCTTTCGCCTCCACCCAGTGTTGCTTTATCAAAAAAGCCTGAGCTGGGCGGGGCTGTTGTTTCTGTCCGTGCGGAGGCTCATTACTTGGAATTTGCCATGGCTGCCTCAGTACAAGGTTGGAGAAAGAAGTGGTTTTATATCAAAGACCAGAAAATCTCTTCCTCTGACCAATACGGTATTGCCCCTTTTGATGCCGCTAAAGATCTGAAGAAATTGGCCTCGTGGGATTCACCTCCCACGAAAGCTGAGATAGAGGATATCAAGCCACTACTAGCTCGCATCCAGGCTCTGAAGAGTGGTAGCGGAGGTGCGCTGTCAGGGACTCAACTTATGGAGTTTTCTCTGCAACGGCGAGTTTAGCCTCTTTAGCATCATATTTCCAAACTTTGGTCGTTTTCTGGCTTGGGAGATTCTTCTCGAGTATCTGACGATCTTATGGAGAAGAAGGATCTCGACAAGCGAGTGAGAGCTCTGACTACTCTCACGAAAGATCATGAAATTCCAGCTTTGGCCGCTGGTTTCTTCGACTTCGAGCATCCCTTGCCTGCGGTATATGCACTGTCTTCATTTATTCATCTTCTTTTATCTTATCACTGTTTTTATTTATAACCTTCGACTTATTTTTCTTCCAGGATCACTGATACGTCTCAAACGTATCTATAATTTTTGATGCTCCATGCTTTGTTTTACACCATTTGCCTATTGTTTCGTTACACTTAGTGGCATTTTTATACATTTTCCGGAACTAACCTATTAACGAAGTGTCACAGTGCCAGTTTCCTGTTTTCTGCTGTTTTTGTGTTTCAGAAGTGATACACAAGAAATATTCTCGGAATTGGACGAAACAAGTTCCTGAAGTCATATTTCACCGGGGAGCTCCCAAAGATCAGAAGACCTGACGGAGGGGGGCCACGTGGCCCCCACACACAGGGGTGGCGCGGCCCTACCCCTGGCCGCGCCGGGCCCGTGTGAGGGAGCGTGGGACCTCCTCTGACATCGCCCTTTCGCCTATATATACCCCCTGACGAGAAAAACCTAAGGGCCCGATCAGTTTTCCAGAATACATCGCGATCCGCCGCCGCCGTCGACCCGAAGATCGGGGAGGGTCCAGAAGCTCTTCCCGGCACCCTGCCGGAGAGGGGAATCGCCACCGGAGGTCTTCTTCATCGCCATGCTTGCCTCCGGAGTGATGAGTGAGTAGTCTACCTTGGACTATGGGTCCATAGCAGTAGCTAGTTGGTTGTCTTCTCCACCATGTGCTTCATGTTTAGATCTCATGAGCTGCCCTACATGATTGAGATCACCGTTATGTAATACTATGATGTTGGTTTGTTGGGATCCGATGAATATTGGTGTTTATGATTAAGTTGCTGTACTGAATTATATCTTTTGTTATCTCTATGTTGTTTATGATCTTGCATGCTCTCCGTTGTTAGTAGCTATCTTGGCCGAGTAGTTGCTAGTGACTCCAAGAGGGGGTATTTATGCTCGATAGTGGGTTCATGCCTCTATTTCACCTGGGGGAGTGACAGAAACCTCTAAGGTGGTAGATGTGCTGTTGCTACTAGGGAGAAAACAACATTCATATGCTCAAGGGCATATGCTTTGTTTACATTACACACTTTGCTTAATGCAATTATCTGTTGTTTGCAACTTAATACTTTCGGGGTGTTCGGATGATATCCCTGGGGGTGGATTATTAGTCATAGATGCAGTTGGATGGCGGTCTATGTATTTTGTTGTAATGCCTAGAGTGAATCTCATAGTGATCTTCTTGACATATCACGTTATCTTTATTCTATCAATTGCCCAACTGTAATTTGTTTACCCAGCATGTTATTTTATCTATGGAGAGACACCACTAGTGAACTGTGGACCCCGGTCCTATTTTAATCATATTGCAATCACCTGTTTACTATTCCCGCACTGTTTACTTTACTAGCATTTACTACTGTTTTCCACTCGATACACTCATAACCTTTGTTTCAAGCAAACCGGTGAGATTGACAACCTCATCGCAAGTTGGGAACAAAGTATTTGTCTGTGTGTGTGCAGGTTCCACAAACACCTTCAGTCGTCACCGTCTCCCTTCTCCTGATCGATAAACCTTGGTTTCTTAACTGAGGGAAAACTAGCCGCTACACTCATCATACCTTCCTCTTGGGGTTCCCAACGGGCTGGTCATTCACCACGCACAAGGACTTACTGCTCCCACATCAACAAACGCCACAGCTCTTTTCTGGCGCCATCACCAAGCAGCAGCTAATTTTCTGGCGCCGTTGCCGGGGAAGGAAGAGAAGACTTCTGCGAGGGGAGTTTTTCGCACACACATTCTTTACTTTGTTTTATTGTTTTGCTTTACTTTATTTATTTTACTTGCATCGTTTTATATCAAAAACACAAAAAGAAATTAGTTATTTGGCTAGGCGCAGAAAAGTTGTGATGCAATCAAGTGTTTTCAATGTTTTCCAATAGGCCATTTGAAGATCTCTTTGGTCCTTATCTTGAGTTAAATGCCCTGCAGGAGCCTATAGAAGAGGAAATTGCTGAAACTGAAAGCTCATTAGATGAAAAAGAGGAGGAGAGTGATGATCAAGAGGAAGAAGAATGGAGCTACCCATGTCTACCTCTTAGTAACTCTTTAACTCATACCTTATTTGATAATTGTGATGATCCCATTGATTCTTTTGGAATTTCCCCTTTTGATGAAGTTTATCATGACAAACATGCTTTATGTGATACTTATATTGTGGAGTTTGTTCATGATGCTACTGAAAATTATTATGAGAGAGGAAAATATGGTTGTTGGAATTCTCATGTTACTAAAACACCTCTCTTTATATTGAAAGTTTTGAAGTTGCTCTTGTTTTATCTACCCATACTTGTTACTATGTGCTTCTTTGATTTATTTTCTTACAAGATTCCTATGCATAGGAAGTGGGTTAGACTTAAATGTGTTTTATATTTGCTCCTTGATGCTCTCTTTTGCTTCAATTCATATTTGTTATGTGAGCATCTTCTCAAAATTACTGAGCCTAGCTCAAAGGCGTTAAAGAAAAGCACTCTTGGGAGATAACCCATTGTTTACTTTTCAGTACTTTTTCTTTTATTTGAGTCTTGGAAGTCATTACTACTGTAATGACCGCTCCTTATCTTGTTTATTTCGTTTTTGTGCCAAGAGAAGCCTCTAATTTGAGTGAGGTAAAGATTTGGGGTTATTGCTGTCCTGAAACTGTTTTCGGTGCTGCACCGTAAAAATTCGTGAAAATTCTCTGTATATCTTTTGGACCTGCGATTTCTTGTGCATATGCCCCAGGTTATATCCAAACTTTTCTTAGTTGAACACTTTTTGATTTGAGCAACGGAAAATCCCTCAAAAATTCGTCCATTATCAGCTGTCCAGTTTTGACAGATTTCTGCCAATATTTGTTTTTGCCACTTTATCGCTTTCTTTTGAGTTCTTTTTGATCATGGAACTCTTGTGGAAGTTGCTACAGTAGTATATACTTTATATGTGGTAGTTTTGGGTTGAAACCTGAAGCTAAAAGAGGATGAATATATTTTATGCTTACACTAATGTTGCTAATAGAATTGTGTTTAGTTTTGTATGAAGGAAGTTTTCAAGTGTAGGGATTGGAGAATGATGAGATGAGTTGAAGAATGGACAAAAGCTCAAGCTTGGGGATGCCCATGCATCACCCCAAGAAATATCCAAGAAGTACAAGCGTCAAAGCTTGGGGATGCCCCCGAGGCACCCCTTCTTCATCGGCAAAAATTAGGTCACCTTTCAAAACACTATATTTTTATTGCTTCATGCACTATGTGTTTTTCTTGGAGCGTCAGTTGTTTTAGTTTTCTTAGTTTGTTTAGTTTGTTTGTTTGCTGCAATAAATGGTTGGACCCCAACAAATTTCCTTTGGAGGAGATGTACTCATTTTCATTTGCAAAGAATGCTCTAGTTTTCACTCTTATAAATCGAGCATTCTAGTTTTTCTGCTACTGCTTTTGGTTTTCGTTTTCGCCTTGATATGCGTTCAGATCTTGTCATATCTTTTCATCAAGGTGTATTTTTGCCTCTGATCTTTATTGGTTTTCATCAAAAGAGGTGTCTTTAAAAATTTCAAATGGTGTTGGAAAAGAGAAAAAGCTTTGTGCAAAATAGTGGTACAAGAAGGAGCTTGTGTAGACTGCGGCTTAGGCTTTTTCATGTCATGCTTGATGTCTTTTTGATAGTATGCTTAGTGGTTTTGCTGTAGCATGACTTGTCTCAAATAACTGAGATTGCTTAATGAGCCTTTGAAAAAAATCATGCGTTGTTTTTATTGTATGGAAGCATTATTTTGGTTTTCTCCTTGATGCTTTATTTGGGTTGACTTGGCGCATGCTCACACATGTTAGACTCTTACAAAGTCGCCTTTAGCCTTCATGATCATTTAGTTTTTGACTTTTGATGCCATCATATGCTTCTTTTAATGTCGCTTTGCATGATTATGGCCATTATTGCTCTCTTAGTTGGTCGCTCCCAGTCTTTTGCTAGCCCTCACCTTGTACTGAGTATGAGCTCTACTCGTGCATCCAACTCCTAAAAGCCAAGTTTTCCATTGTGTCCACTATAAATTCCTATGCATGGTATTTCTAAGCCATTCCAAAGTAAAATTTTCGTGTGCTACCTTTCAAAAACCTTCAAAATACTTCTCGTTTTGTGACACTGTTTTCAGCTCATGGGGACGTAGTGGTCGGATTTGCTATCTTCCATATTGTTTATTCCAAAAAGAAAAAAAAAGAGAAAAAAAGAAAGAAAAAGGCACTCCTCCAAAGAATGTGAATGTTGGTGGGCACCCGATGGAATCGGTTAGCCATGGTATGGGAAAGGAAAAGGTGGGGAGGAGTGCCAAGTTTTATAAAAAGAGCACGAAGTGCCAATCTCTCTCTCAAAAACTTGCTTTATTTTTGTATGGAAGATAGTAAGAACCCCATTGCCAGTCGTTGACAAAGACAACCACCTCTCAAAATCAAGTTTTATCTCTGCTTTACAAATGAAAAGCTCTAGCACATGTTTAAATCACTGCTTCCCTCTGCGAAGGGCCTTTCTTTTACTTTTATGTTGAGTCACCACCTTCTTTCTTTATGCACCATTAAGAGAGCATAGTTGTCATTCTTAGTGTGATATGCATTGTCCCAAGGTTCATTGATTGACTCATATTGATTGGTTTCACTTGTTCTTAAATTATTTGTACCTAGTCGCCCTCTTAAACTTTGAGGTGTCCTATGCATTTATGTTTTGCTCTCTTTGAAGGACAAGCTGAAAACCATTTGTATGTTTTTCCTTATGATTTGAACACACGTTTGACTTTCATTGTTTCATTATCATGATCTTTTGTTTGTGTTCATTTGCATGTTTACAACATGGTTGCTAAGTTTCTTATTGTCATGATTATATCTTTCATGCCCATGTTTTAAGTTCTATTGATCCCAGCTCATCAATGCTTACATATATGATCAAGATTGTGTAGGTGCATGTCACCTCAAAAATTATTCTTTTGTTATCACTTACCTACTCGAGGACGAGCAGGAGTTAAGCTTGGGGATGCTTGATACGTCTCAAACGTATCTATAATTTTTGATGCTCCATGCTTTGTTTTACACCATTTGCCTATTGTTTCGTTACACTTAGTGGCATTTTTATACATTTTCCGGAACTAACCTATTAACGAAGTGCCACAGTGCCAGTTTCCTGTTTTCTGCTGTTTTTGTGTTTCAGAAGTGATACACAGGAAATCTTCTCGGAATTGGACGAAACAAGTTCCTGAAGTCATATTTCACCGGGGAGCTCCCAAAGATCAGAAGACCTGACGGAGGGGGGCCACGTGGCCCCCACACACAGGGGTGGCGCGGCCCTACCCCTGGCCGCGCCCGGCCCGTGTGAGGGAGCGTGGGACCTCCTCTGACATCGCCCTTTCGCCTATATATACCCCCTGACGAGAAAAACCTAAGGGCCCGATCAGTTTTCCAGAATACATCGCGATCCGCCGCCGCCGTCGACCCGAAGATCGGGAGGGTCTAGAAGCTCTTCCCGGCACCCTGCCGGAGAGGGGAATCGCCACCAGAGGTCTTCTTCATCGCCATGCTTGCCTCCGGAGCGATGAGTGAGTAGTCTACCTTGGACTATGGGTCCATAGCAGTAGCTAGTTGGTTGTCTTCTGCACCATGTGCTTCATGTTTAGATCTCATGAGCTGCCCTACATGATTGAGATCACCGTTATGTAATACTATGATGTTGGTTTGTTGGGATCCGATGAATATTGGTGTTTATGATTAAGTTGCTGTACTGAATTATATCTTTTGTTATCTCTATGTTGTTTATGATCTTGCATGCTCTCCGTTGTTAGTAGCTATCTTGGCCGAGTAGTTGCTAGTGACTCCAAGAGGGGGTATTTATGCTCGATAGTGGGTTCATGCCTCTATTTCACCTGGGGGAGTGACAGAAACCTCTAAGGTGGTAGATGTGCTGTTGCTACTAGGGAGAAAACAACATTCATATGCTCAAGGGCATATGCTTTGTTTACATTACACACTTTGCTTAATGCAATTATCTGTTGTTCGCAACTTAATACTTTCGGGGTGTTCGGATGATATCCCTGGGGGTGGATTATTAGTCATAGATGCAGTTGGATGGCGGTCTATGTATTTTGTTGTAATGCCCAGAGTGAATCTCATAGTGATCTTCTTGACATATCACGTTATCTTTATTCTATCAATTGCCCAACTGTAATTTGTTTACCCAGCATGTTATTTTATCTATGGAGAGACACCACTAGTGAACTGTGGACCCCGGTCCTATTTTAATCATATTGCAATCACCTGTTTACTATTCCCGCACTGTTTACTTTACTAGCATTTACTACTGTTTTCCACTCGATACACTCATAACCTTTGTTTCAAGCAAACCGGTGAGATTGACAACCTCATCGCAAGTTGGGAACAAAGTATTTGTCTGTGTGTGTGCAGGTTCCACAAACACCTTCAGGCATCACCGTCTCCCTTCTCCTGATCGATAAACCTTGGTTTCTTAACTGAGGGAAAACTAGCCGCTACGCTCATCATACCTTCCTCTTGGGGTTCCCAACGGGCTGGTCATTCACCACGCACAAGGACTTACTGCTCCCACATCAACAAACGCCACAGCTCTTTTCTGGCGCCATCACCAAGCAGCAATCACCAGTCCCTTGTTTCTCGCTGTCCTCTTCTAGAGGGAGGACCTATTCAGGATGTTCCTGTCTCTGCTGCGTCTGAAGCCCCCGAGGCTGAAGATAGCCAAGACAGAGATGAAGCCGAAGATTCGCTAGAAGGAACTAGTTTGACTACGTCGCCTCCTCCTACACTTTCCGAAGATCTTGGTCTCGATAAGAAGAGGAAACGTGTCAAGGAGCTCCTTTCTTCGAGTACCTCCGCTCACAAGAATGTGGCCGGGGAGGCCTCTGCTCTAGAGGATGAATAAGAGCTTTTCGACGCATTGGACTTGTGAGTTTTTTGCTGACTTGTTCATATACTTTTCTTTCTGTCGACTTGCACAGAGTGTTTTACTCTTTTGTTTCTTTTTCAGTGATAACGAGGACCCGAAGAAATATGTTGCCACTGCTCCCATTGTTGATGCTCCTGCTATCGATGAACCACCCTCACAAGAGGCAGCTGTGGTGCCTAAGTCACCAGAAGCTGCTGCCAAAAAGGCTGGTTCTCATGCTTCCAAACGCCTGAAGAAAGCATCAGCGGCGAGTACTTCTCTCGATGCCCCTCGGCCAATTACCTCCACTGATGATGTAAGTGATATATATTTTTTGTTGTTTACTAGCTTTGAACTGCTCTTCTCATGCCCTGCTTTGGATAGACTTTGATGAAAAAGTTCGTCTCTTTGGGTACTGAATGTGTCGAGTTTTTGAAAGAGGCGAGGGCTTCTCATGGTATGCTTTTTGCCATCCTGTGTCTTTTATTTGCCTAACTTTGCGCCTCTGTGGCTCTTTTATCGAGCTTTCTTTCCCCTTCTTGTGCTGCAGATGCTTTGTCGGCGGCTAATGCTCGCATATCGTCTCTGGAAGCTAAACTCGAAGCTTCCAGAAAAGCTTGGGATGTTGCCGCCACTGCCAAGACCACTGCTGAGAAGTCCACTAAGTCAGCATTGGCTAAGGCAAAGAAAGCGGAGAAGGCGCTTGCTGACGCTAATCAGGAGCATTTTCAGAGGGAGCGGGCCATAACTAAACGCCTTAATCAAATTTTGGCTCGTGCTGGAGGTAAATACCATGCTTTTCCCTTCTTCATTGATTTTCCCATTCTTATACTTACTGATGTATGCTTTCTTATTTTCTGTCTTTGTCCCTTCGTTTCTTTAGAACATATTGGGGTGTCAGTGGCACCTTTGCAGCCAGACGATGATCCTCTAATGGCTGCGGTGAACTTGCTGGAGTCGAATTGGATATCTATCCAGGAAATCTTTGAGCTGGCTAGTCGCGTGCTAACGCGGATTTTCGTCGGGTTGTGGCCCAAGCAAAAAGTGGATGTGCCAGCTGCTGATCTGAAGAAACTTGCAACGACTTTTGACACCCCCGAAGATCCTATCCTTCTGATGAAGAGCCACTCCATGAAGCGAGGTGCTGAGGGGGCCATTGCGTTTACTTATGCGCATGGCAAGGAGGTTAATTGGGAGAAGGTGAGCTCTTCCCACGGTCGACCTCTTTCGGAGCTGCGGGGTTTCTTCGAGAAGGCGAAGAAGTACGCGCCAGACATCTTGTCGATTATTACTCCTTCGGCGGCTTCTTCGACCTTTGCTATGCCAGTTTCTTCGACTCCGGCGACAAGTGGGTCGATGCCTCCTCCCAACGCTGGTGCTACCTCTTCCGCGCCTACTTCTACCACGGACCCTGATGCTGAGGTGGCGTAGACTTAGTCTTCTCTTGTAGTCTGCATTTCTTTTGGTGTAGTGAACTTTATTCATATTTTGCCCAAGAACCAGTCAGTGGTCCTGTACTCTTTGTAAATACTTTTCTTTTACGAAATGTCGTGCTTGCTTGAGTTTCTGAGATATTTTCTTTTTCTTTCTGTTGGCTTCCAGCCTATGCATGCTGGTGGGTCGCCAGGTCGTGGCCGGGCATCACCTCCTGCCGATATGTTCGGCTCCGGAGCTTCTTTGCCTCCTCGCTCTTATTGTCGATGTACTAAATATTTGTTGAGGATTTCGGACCTTGAAGGTCGTTTATCCTTGATGAAGCGTCAGGCACAAATTACTTTGGACAAGGCCAGCAAATCCTGCGGCTTTATGAAACAGATATCCATACTTGAGGATAATGTGTCGGGTTTGATGGCCAGAATCGTGCATCTTGAAGAATGTGACTCCTTCCTTATTGGTATCATTGAGTCTGTCTGTGAGATGTTGCGATGTAAGTTTCCTTGCAGCCTTTCTCTTTTTCCTTTTGCTCCACTATTGTTGGCTAATATATTTTCGTATCTCAGGTACTTGCCTGGATTTTGTTGGTGAGACACGTCATGTTTCTGAACGAACTGCGGCTCTTGAGAAAGCGTCAGAGGGAACCAATAGTTTGTGGTCTAATCCCCGGCACCGTCGTGCCATTGTGCTTCTTCAAGATCGTGCTCAGCATATTGGGGACGCGATTGATAGTTGTCAAAGATCTTTGACTACCATGTATTCCGTCATGCTCCCTCGCAATCCTCTGCCTGGAAGCTTTCCGTAGCTATTTGAAGCTTTTAGATCTGGTCAGCGAATTCATCGGCTGATAGAGCTCAACTTGGTGGCTGGCGCCAATTTTGCTCTTGGGTGGACACGTAAGTGGCATCCAAGGTTCAATTATAGTTCTATGTCGCTAGGTTTTCCTCCAGGGGGAGCTAGGTTGCGAGTCCACATGGATGCTACTCTTCAACCAGCAAGGGGGATCATAGCTAGGCTGCTTCGAGAGGATGTCGCGTTTTTTCGTTAGCACCATTATTTAAATCCTTTAGGAGTAGATGATTCTGATCAACCAATGTTGTAATGCTCATATTGCATGTATACTTTTGTATGTAGAATGCGAGAGTTTTCGTTTCTGAGTATTTTTATCAGAAATTTTTATTCTCAAAGCGTTTACGTTTTCGTGTTTAATGCATTTACCGCAGTTTGTTTAAAGACACATAAACTCGAATGGGAGGAACTTTGTCTTTATTTATACTTGTAATGTAAGATACATGGGTTGTCCCAAGAGATCCGGCCAATGACCTGTGTTCTGGATCTAGAGGGCATTGCCCTGGAATAGCTCGTGGCTTTTACGGCCTTATTTTTCTACTCTACGTTTTGTTGTAGTTGTTGCCTATGTCGCGAGGTCTTCTCCTCTTCTCCTGTAGACTTCTCTTGTTCTGACGACTGTACTCGCAGTTTTTTCACCTCTGGCTCTGCTGGGTTGAGCACTGGATTGTTGTTTTCGTCGAGCTCTTCTGAGTTATCCCCTATAATAGCGAGTACTTGGTACCGATTGTCGAACTTGCTATTGAAGCTTGAGAAGATTGAACTGTCATCCTCATGGAGCTCTAACCCTATCTTCCAGGTGTCTGTTAATTTGTTTGAAGCATCATCATTGTAGATCATCAGGTCTTCGAGCTGTACTTCTAAGTCGAAATTTCCCATGGTTTCGTCGCCTTCTGCAAATTTTCTCTCTTCTGTTTCTATTTCTGCGAAGCTGACCGGCGAGTTTACTTCGCTAGAGGAGCCTTCTGATGATTCTGACATTGTTTCTGTCTTGGACTTGCTTGCCGACGGACCCGGTTTTGCCGGATCTGAAAGGTGAATCGAACCTAGTGATCCGACGCAAAAGTTTAGACTTCCGATCGTCAAAACCATATCTTGATCCATGCTCTCGAATACTTGCGTGAAACTTGACTGGTGTGGTTGGAAATCGACGGTTCCGAAGGGTATCTGGATTTTGTTGACTTCCAGATTGCTGTTGGCTAAAAGTGAAAAAGCCTTCGAATTCATGATTCCAACGCCCAAAATCCCCACGGTCGGCGCCAATTGACGAGGGTTAACTCGACAAATGTTCAATATGAAGGACTTAGGATCGGGGGAGTAGGGCGTCAGATGAACTCGAAGGTAAGATCAGTCAAACAAGGCGTGTATCGAAAGTAAACATAAGAGTAAACTTGGCTTCCTTTCAATCTCTCTCTTACCGTCCCCTCCTGGCCCCTATATATAGGTGGCCAAGTCTCAAGGATCGGGAGGGGTCCGACATAGATTACAATATCGACATACGACATGAACTTGTATTTCGACTAGTATTACAATTGGGCCTTGCTTAACGGGCCTCAGGGGTACTTTAACTGACGGGATCTATTATCTATACCCTTGTCACTTACCTACTCGAGGACGAGCAGGAGTTAAGCTTGGGGATGCTTGATACGTCTCAAACGTATCTATAATTTTTGATGCTCCATGCTTGTTTATGCACCATTTGCTTTGTGTTTGTTACACTTCATGGCGTTTTTATGCATTTTCCAGAACTAACCTATTAACGAGATGCCACAGTGCCAGTTCCCTGTTTTCTGCTATTTTTATGTTTCAGAAAAGCTACATAGGAAATATTCTCAGAATTGGACAAAACAAAAGCCGAAGTTCCTATTTTTCCCGACACTAAGAGGGAAGACTTGCTGCTGTGCTCATCATACCTTCCTCTTGGGGTTCCCAACTGGGCGGTCTTCTACACGCCATCACGGAGATGTGGCCACCTTTTAGATCTATTAATACCTCGAACATTCCAACACAGAATATGCCATAAACGGTTCATACCAAATGATAACTGGTTCAAAGCAGACAACAAACTGGAGTTCAACGACGACGACATGACAAAGTCTTACAGAGAACACACAAAATTATTAAAGCTAGAGCAATTGCCACACATGGCATTAATCAGCATGACACTGACAAAGACGCTTTTTAGTGAGTTCTTTAGGAGAAATACTGCAGTGCTCCACCCCCAGGAGTTGCATCTCCTCAATCTGCATAACCTCAGGCACTCTAGCTTTCTACACAATTGATTTCTTGCGTTGAGATGGTCCATCAGGCAGCGACAGAGGGACGTAACCATTCAGATTGTTCCTAGTACAGCATTTCACCAGGTTTACCAACTTAGAAGTGTTAGTTTTGCGTGGACGACCACGTGGTTTAGGAACAGAGAGCACTGATACATCCATATTGCATCACTATTTTGTATCATAATTTACTGTTATTCATTGATATATTTCATATTTAGATATGATACTTATGTTATTTCCTTTGTTTTTACATGTTTGATGATCATTGGAGGATTTGCTGCCGGAGTCAGGATTCTGCTGGAAAAGGACCGTCAAGACACCATATTTTGGAAGACCAGGAAAATTCCAGAAAAATACCAGAAAATTCTATTTTACCAAAAGACTCTGGAAGCCAGAAGGAGAAGGAGAGAGGAGCCAGGGGCGGCCTCATGCACAGGGGGTGTGGCCTGACCCCTGGCCGCGCCGGCCCTGTGTGAGGCCACCCTGGCCCACATCTGGTCTCGCCCTTTCGCGTACTTCATCGTCCCCGAAAACCTAAGTCAAGGGAGGGCTCAGAGAGAGACACAGCCGCCTCTGCGGGGCAGAAAACACCAGAGAGAGAAAAGCTCTCCGGTAGGGAGAAATCTGCCGGGGAAATTCCTTCCCGGAGAGGGGAGATCGTCGCCATCGTCATCATCATCGCACCGGACTTCATCGGGATCATCATCATCATCATCTCCATCACCAGCACCTTCATCTCCACCATCACCATGCCATCCCGCTGTAACATCTTGAGTTGGATCTTGTTATATTCATAGGGGAAACTTTCCCGGTGTTGATTACTCTTGTAGTTGATGCTATTGAGTGGAACCGTTGAATTAAGGTTTATGTTCAGATTGTTATTTACCATTATTTCACCTCTGATCATGATCCATATGATGTCTTGTGAGTAGTTCGTTTAGTTCTTGAGGATATGGGAGAAGTCAAGATGTTAGTAGTGAATTATTGTTGAGAAATATTTAATGCTTTGATATTGTTGTGGTGCTATTTCACTAGTGGTGTCATGTGAACGTCGACTACATGATACTTCACCATTTATGGGCCTAGTGAGATGCATTGTGTATTTGGCTACCAATTGTGGGGTTGCTGGAGTGACAGAAACCTAAACCTCCGTTGGGAAACCATTGCACCAGGGAGCGAAGGATCTTAGAGTTTAAGGCTGTGGTTAGATTTATCTTAATTACTTTCTTGTATTTGCGGATGCTTGCAAGGGGTATAATCACAAGTGTGTATTTATCCTAGTAAGGGTAGTGCGCTAGCATAGGTTCACCCCCATAACACCTATCAAACCAATAAAAACTATTAGCGGTATGAAGCGAAAGCTCTTGACAGAAACTCCCGTGTGTCCTCGAGAAAGTTTGGTTATTATAAGTTACACAACCAGCTTGTCCTTTGCTGAAGAAAGGATTGGGCCACTTGCTGCAATTATTACTACTGTCTTTTATTTACTCGCACTTTCTTTACTTGTATTACCAAATACCCCTGAAAACCTGTTTGCTAGTATTTACAGTGAATCCTTGATCAAAACCACTTATCAACACCTTCTGCTCCTCGTTGGGTTCGACACTCTTATTTATCGAAAGTACTACGATACACCCCCTATACTTGTGGGTCATCAAGACTATTTTCTGGCGCCGTTGCCGGGGAGTGTAGCGCTATTGAAGAGTGGAATTGGTAAAGGTAACCATCACTGTGAGTATTGTTTTATTTTTGTCTTTTATTTTTATCTGCTATGGAGAACTCTCCATTTGGTTTCCTATTTGGAAACACATCTACTACTGCTGCACATGTGGATGAACCACCACAGCCACCACCTGCTAAAATTGATCCTTTTAAAATACCTATGAAAATTGTTGGGCGTATTATGGATAACGGCTATTCAGGAGATGGAACTGTCCATCCGGGTGATCACTTATTATTTATACATGAATTATGCGAGTTGTTCAGGTGTGCAGGTATTTCACCAAGCCAGGTCAAAAAGAAGCTATTCTCTTTATCATTGAAAGGCAGAGCTGAGGAGTGGTATCGACTGCTCCAAGATGGTCCATCTATGGCATGGCAGGACATTGTACCTCTCTTTTATTCCAAGTTTTATCCTCCAAGTGAAATCCATAAAGATCGTAATCGGATATATAATTTTTGGCCTCATAATGGAGAAAGTATTTCCCAAGCGTGGGGGAGATTGAAGTTACTAATGCTCAAATGCCCCATTCATGAGCTCCCCAATAATATTGTTATTGATAATTTTTATGCGCGGCTTACTCTTTCTGATAAGGATTATTTGGATGCTTCTTGCTTTGGATCATTTACTCATATTAAAGAAGATGCTAAGTGGAAACTTCATTTCCGTATACAAGAGAATGCTGAAGGATGGGAAAACGACAAAGGTAGGAAGTCAGGTATAAACTATGATTATGAATGCATTAAATCTTGGGATTTCTATTTTTGTGCCCTCGGGTCCTTAGTTGTGCTCAGTTTTCCCCAGCCGCTTAGTTTTTCCTCAGTTTTGCCCAAGCCCTTGTCTGAAACTCTCACAAGGAGCTCGGACGGGAGGAATCCCGTTAAGTTGACCGTTGGTTGGTGCTGGCAAGTGGGGCCGCTGTTGGTGCCCCGCAGTGGACACGCCTCCACTTATCCAGATCATTGTGGGACCCGCAACTTGTCCACGTTAGCGCGCCGGACCCACAGCTTACGCAGGTGCCCGTTGCAAAATGGGAGCCTGAGCCAGCCCCGCGCCCGTGCCCGTGCCATTGCTTCCCCCTTCTTTCCCCGCGCCCCATTGTTCTTCTTCTCCACCAGCGGCAGCCCTTCTCCGGCAGGCGGGTGATGTCTAGTTTCTCTTCGACCTCCCGTTCTTCATGGCCTCAGTATGGACCCGTGCCTTTGACAAGATGCCCTGACTGCCCACGCCAAGAGCCTCTGAAGCGGTCGATCTGTAAGACGAATGACAATGGCAACCGTGAACATGAGTTCCTTGCATGCGAGAGCTTGCCATATAGAGAGGGGGATAAGGTTAGATCTCGCTCCAATTGCTCTGTTTTCTCTCAATTTTCTTGTTATTCCCTCGAATTTGGGATTTAGGGTTCACGTTGTTGTTTTCAAATCCTGAAGAAATACAGGTATTTTGAGTGGATCGATGTGTACGTTCAGAGGCTTAAATTGCAGGAATCAATTGGCGGTATTGGGGAGCGCAATTTGGGAGGGGGGGGGGGTACTTGCTGTAGAGAATGCGGCGGAGAGATGGGCCGTCCTAATTATGCCTAATGCTCCCAATGCAGAACTGGTGGAAGTGAAGGGAGAACTGAAGAAAATGAACAAGCAGTTAAAGCAGCTGATCGAGTGGAAGAAGCAAGCTAATCTGATGGCTGGTTGTTTTTTGTTGTTGTATAATTGCGATCGGATTCTTATCATTGCTCGTCAAGCGCTAGAAGTTGTTACAAGGGATCCCTTGTTACAAATCCATTATTCAGTTACATGTACTTGTAGTTGTTTTCAAAGTTAGTGTGTGCATTCACCGAAATTACCAAAAAAATAAGTGTTAGGGAATATAGGAATGCTAAAGATAGTTGATAATTGTTAGAGGAGTGACAAATAATGCATTCACCGAAATCCCACAAATATGTATGTCTCATGTTTATACCAAAATTATACCACTTTTGGGACGTTTCAAATAACCAGAACTATATCCCAAACTATATTCTCTAAAAGAAAAGGAATGCTAAAGAAAGTTGATAATTCTTAGAGGGGTGATAAATAATCCATTCACCGAAATCCCACAAATATGCCAAATATGTATGTCTCATGTTTCTACCAAAATTATACCATTTTTGGGCCGTTTCAAATTGCCAAAACTATATTCCCTAAAAGAAAAGGAATGCTAAAGATAGTTGATAATTGTTAGAGGGGTGATAAATAATTCATTCACCGAAATGCCCCAAATATGCCAAACATGTATGTCTCATGTTTCTACCAAAATTATACCACTTTTGGGCCGTTTCAAATTACGAAAACTATATTCCCTAAAAGAAAAGGAATGCTAAAGATAGTTGATAATTGTTAGAGGGGTGATAAATATGTATGTCTCATGTTTTTACCAAAATTATACCACTTTTGGGCCGTTTCAAATTACCAAAACTAAATTCCCTAAAAGAAAAGGAATGCTAAAGATAGTTGATAATTGTTAGAGGGGTGATAAATATGTATGTCTCTTGTTTACCACTTTTTAGTTTAACATTTTTAAATCATGGAAAATAATACATAAATAGAGGGAATATAGTTACATGGCAAAATAATCCATAAATACACACGGATCGACTCCACCAACCGTTGATCCACCGACAGAGAGAGAGGGGTGGCCACGAAGAGAGAGAGAGGGGTGGCCACGAAGAGACGGATAGGGGTATACTGCCCGTTAGATCAGTGGATCAACGGTTGGTGGAGTCGATCCGTGTGACAACTGCTCAACCAATCAGGATAAGTTTGGGTTTCTGTGAGCATTTGTGACAGTACTTGAGGGCAAAACTGAGTAGTACTAAGAAACCAAGGGCACGTAAATAGTAAATAGACTAAGGGATTCAAACAAAATAATTACAAAATGAAAAATGTGTGTTTTGTACAATATAATTCATATTGGGCTACATCAAATTATTTGCAATTCAAATATACATGAGTGTGACAATTATGGCCTCATTTAGACAAACTATATTTTGGGGAAGATGTTTTGCAAAGGGGTTTGAGTGGAAAACCATGCATCTTCATAGCTACTAGTGATTATGAGAAGTGGCAATTTGTGGTAAAACATGATTTATCTATGTTTGTTAAGGTGGCAGGTTGCGTAGGAAGACTCCATTAGTAGGTGCCACTATGTTTTTATTTTTTTTGGATTTTTTTGCACATGAAATGACTCAATTAGCTATGTTAATCTCATTTGTTGACTCTCTATTGACCAGCTACTTGAGGGTAGAACTGAGTATATTGCACTTGCCAGTATAAGTACTCGAGGGGAAAACTGAGTACATATAAAATTTCTGTATAAGGCCCGAGGGTAGAACTGAGTACACCAAACGTCGAAGGGTTAGCCTCGTGTCGCGGTGCACGCTGCAGCCGTGCATAGCGGACGCGTGTTGTGGTACACCAAACGCCACCTTCGTCTTTATAGAGCCCCTCTTTCTCTCTCTCGACGCTTGCCCACTCTCTCATTCTCACTGCAACCGCCTCTCCTGTCCCATCATCTTCTCCACTTCGCGTCAAAAAAACCCCAAAGAAAAAACCCGGCGATGGAGAAGCATGAGATACCCATTGCCGGCGTAGCCGCCGGCGCATCGGCCGCCGGCGCATCGTCCGCCGGCCCATCGGCCACCGGCGCATCGTCCGCCGGCGCATCGTCCGCCGGCGCATTGGCCGCCGCCCCCGTCCAGGCCCCCATCCAGGCACCCGTCCAGGCCCCCGTCGATTGGGACCTGTACGAAGACCCGTACAAACCAGTGTCGTACGTCGCGCAAGCGAACCCCTACGACACCAGCATCGTCGACGACTACCCGGAGGTAACCCTTTGTTCCCTTGTTCTTATCTCATTTCAATCCTTTTGTGTTAGATCTAGCGTTATTAGGGTTCGTCTATTCCTAGTTCAATCCTTTTATGATAGATCTAGCGTTATTAGGTTTAGTCTGTTCCTAGTTCAATCCTTTTATGATAGATCTAGCGTTATTATGATAGATCTAGCGTTATTAGTGTTTGTGATTTGCTTTTGTTTAAGATTCGGTTAACTTATGTGAGTAATCAATCCCATCCGGTTAATTTGTGCCGATGATGATGAATATTTGGGCACAAATTGATTCAGGGTTTGGTCTGTGAACAATTGGTGTGTACAAATTTGTTGTGCATGATCATTGGTTCAGTGACCCAAATCCTGGATATAAGTGTGTCCAATGTAACTGAGCCTTCTTTTTTTCGTGCCCATATTATCATGCATGATCTTTTGTTCACTCTCTGTTCCATCATCGCTGCAATTGACTCCGTGTTTTTTGATCTTTGGTGCTACGTGATAGGAGCAGAGCAGCGACGTCGACAGTGACGACGAGTCCTTCCACACCAAGACCCGTCACGTCCTTAGGAGGCTGCAGTCCGGCCATTATGATCGCCACTTTGCTCGAGGCGTTTACAGGTGCCCCTTCTGCAACAGGAGGCTCCGCGCCACCGACTTCAACTGCCTGGTGAACCATGCCGAATCCCTTGGCAGAGCTCCTGGCGGCGCTAGAGTTGGAACGACCGTGAACGTGCATGCGTTCATGGCCAAACACAAAGCACTTGGGATTCACCTGCACAGCCTCCAAGCTTAATCCCATGTAAAATGTAGCTTATGTTGGATCTAGGGATCGGTAGTACTGTTGGATCTGTCCTGAATATATATATATGCTATATTGGCTGCTGTATGCAGCTTATCCTATATTTTCTCGATTTATTATGCTGCTGTGAATTTATCCTCTACTAGCTTCTAGATTTGCTACTAGATTTGTTAATATATTGGGCAAAAAATGAGGGCCAAAAGGCAACAATCATTAAAGAAAGACAGAAATAGAAGCTTTTCTAGATTTGATACTAATTTGGTGAAAAGAGAGAGAACTGTTACAGAGAGAGAGGGGAAAAAGGCGCTCTGAAAAATGCCAATTTGGGCCAAGAGAGACAAAATCGAGCTCTCACGTACAACCAAACGCGGTCTCGTCCTGTCCCACGCGGTCCCGTTCTACCAGCCCCAGCGACGCGGCCCCACATGACGTGGCCCCACACGTCAGCACGGAACGGTCAACTAAACGGCAACCCTCCCATCCGAGCGTCTGCGAGGGGTTTCAAACTAGAGCGAGGGGAAAACTGAACAAAAGTTAAGCGGCTGGGGAAAACTGAGTACAACTAACGACCCAGGGGCACGAAAATAGAAATCCCTTAAATCTTTTATGGGAACCGATGACTTTCATAGTGTTAGCACTGCTTATGGTCTTGATTCTCAAATACTTGCTAATTGTCTTAAGGCCTTTGCCTCTTATCTTGATGTTCCAAAGAAAGATTGGAACAAATATCATGCGCCTGATAAAGATTCTATTAGTCATATACCTGCTGCAGCTACTGAAGTTTGTACTGTTGATAGCATTGTGCATGAAGCTTATTTTGAGAAGACACCTTTCCCTGCTAAGGTAAAGAAGTATTCTACTTTGGTAAGTGTGTCCAATAAAAGTACTAAGAAAGCTGCAGAACCTGATGAGCAAATTACTATTAAGTCTCCTGTAGCTATATTGAAGGATCTTGTTACTAAAGATGTAGGGGATGAATATATTCTTTTTTGTGAAGATGCTTTTAACATTCTCTCGCATCCTAAAAAGCATAGGAAAACAAGTGTTCCTGTTATTTCTGTCAGGATTGGAGATCATTGCTATTATGGTTTATGTGATATTGGTGCTAGTGCAAGTGCTATTCCTTTAGAGCTTTACAAAGAAATTATGCATGAGATTGGCGCTTGTGAACTTGAAGATATTGATGTGGTTGTTCAGCTTGCTAACAAAGAGACTGTTTGGCCTCTTGGTATTGTTCGAGATGTGGAAGTTCTTTGCGGTAAGACTAAATACCCTACTGATTTTCTAGTACTTGGTAAGGAGGCTAGTAAAACTTGTCATATTATTTTTGGTAGACCCTTTTTCAATACCTGTGGCGCCATGATAGATTGTAAGAAGGAGAATTTTTTTACTAAGTTTAATGGAGAGTCTTATGAGTTTAATTTTTCCAAGTTTGCTAAGACTTCTTATGAAAATGACACACCTAATGAAAATTTTCGAGTTGAACAGCTTGCTTCTATTGCTCTTGCTCCTAATAATGCCTTGCAGCAATTCATGGAAGATCACGAAAGTGATGTTTTCAGCAAGGAAAGAGAAGAGATTGACGATATTCTTCTTCATCAACCACCATTAATCAAGCATAATCTACCTGTGGAGGATCTTGGTACCACTTTGCCACCTAAGGAAGATCCTGTGTTTGAATTAAAGCCTTTGCCTGATAATCTTAAATATGCTTACATAGATGATAAGAAAATTTATCCTGTTATTATTAGCTCTAAACTTTCAGGAAAGGAAGAAGAAAGATTATTGGAGATATTGAGGAAACACCGAGGAGCTATGGGATATACTCTTGATGATTTAAAAGGGATTTCTCCCACTTTATGTCAGCATGCCATTAATATGGAGAAAGACGCGAAGCCAGTCGTGGAGCATCAACGCCGCCTAATTCCCAAGATGAAGGATGTGGTAAAAAATGAGGTATTAAAGCTCCTTGATGCTGGTATTATTTATCCTATTGCTGATAGTAGATGGGTTAGTCCTGTTCATTGTGTTCCTAAGAAAGGAGGTATGACTGTTGTGCCTAATGAGAATAACGAGCTTATTCCTCAAAGGGTAGTAGTTGGTTATAGGATGTGCATTGATTATAGGAAGGTAAACAAAGTTACTAAGAAAGATCATTATCCTTTACCGTTTATAGATCAGATGTTAGAAAGATTATCTAAGAAAACTCATTTTTGTTTCCTTTATGGTTATTCTGGTTTTTCTCAAATTACTGTTAAAAAGGAAGATCAAGAGAAAACCACTTTTACTTGTCCTTATGGAACTTATGCTTATAGACGTATGCCGTTTGGTTTATGCAATGCTCCTGCTACTTTTCAAAGATGCATGTCTGCTATTTTTCATGGCTTTTGTGAAGAGATTGTGGAGGTCTTCATGGACGATTTCTCCGTCTATGGAACTTCTTTTGATAATTATTTGCACAACCTTGATAAAGTTTTGCAGAGATGCGAAGAAACTAACCTTGTTCTTAATTGGGAGAAATGCCACTTTATGGTGAATGAAGGAATTGTCCTTGGACATAAAATTTCTGAAAGAGGTATTGAAGTTGACAGAGCAAAAGTGGAGGCAATTGAGAAAATGCCCTGTCCCAGAGATGTTAAAGGTATTCATAGTATTCTTGGTCATGCTGGTTTCTATAGGAGGTTTATTAAAGATTTCTCTAAGATTTCAAAGCCTCTTACTAATCTTCTTCAAAAAGATGTACCATTTGTCTTTGATGATGATTGTAAGGAAGCTTTTGAAACTCTTAAGAAGGCTTTAACTACTGCTCCTATTGTTCAACCACCTGATTGGAATTTACCTTTTGAAATTATGTGTGATGCTAGTGATTTTGCTGTTGGTGCTGTTCTTGGACAGCGCATGGATAATAAGTTGAATGTTATTCATTATGCTAGTAAGTCTCTTGATGCTGCTCAAAAGAATTATGCTACTACTAAGAAAGAGTTTCTTGCTGTTGTTTTTGCATGCGATAAGTTTAGATCTTACATTGTTGATTCTAAAGTTACTATTCATACTGATCACGCTGCTATTAGATATCTTATGACTAAGAAGGATGCTAAGCCTAGGCTTATTAGATGGGTGTTGCTTTTACAAGAATTTGATCTGCATATCGTAGATAGGAAAGGTGCTGAAAATCCTGTGGCTGACAACTTGTCTAGATTGGAAAACATTTCTTTTGATCCTATTCCTGTTAACGATAGTTTTCCAAATGAACAGTTGGCTGCAATAAATGTAACTTCACGAGACCTTCCTTGGTATGCTGATTATGCTAACTTTATTGTTTCCAAGTATTTGCCTCCAACCTTTACAGCTCAGCAAAGAAGAAAATTCTTCTATGATTTGAGGCATTACTTTTGGGATGACCCACACTTATATAAAGAAGGAGTTGATGGTATTATGCGAAGATGCATACCGGAATATGAGCAACAAGAGATATTAAGAAAATGCCATGGTAGTGCTTATGGAGGGCATCATGCTGAAGATAGAACCACGCAAAAGGTTCTACAATCAGGTTTTTATTGGCCAACCCTTTTTAAAGATGCCAGAAGGTATGTTTTATCTTGTGATGAATGTCAAAGAGTTGGTAATATTTCTAGACGCAATGAAATGCCTATGAGTTACACTCTTGTTATTGAACCATTTGATTGTTGGGGATTTGACTTTATGGGTCCTTTTCCTCCTTCAAAAGGCTATACCCACATACTTCTTGCTGTTGATTATGTTACTAAATGGGTAGAAGCCATACCTACAAAGAGTGCCGATGGTGAAACCTCGTTAAAAAATGCTTAAGGATGTTATTTTTCCTAGGTTTGGTGTGCCTAGATATCTTATGACTGACGGAGGTTCTCATTTTATTCACGGTGGTTTTAGAAAAACTCTTGCTAAATATGATGTTAATCATAGAATTGCTTCTGCTTATCATCCCCAAACTAGTGGGCAGGTAGAGCTTTCAAATAGGGAGATCAAGTCTATCTTGCAGAAGACTGTCAATAGATCTAGGAAAAACTGGGCTAGTAAGTTAAACGATGCTTTATGGGCTTATAGAACTGCTTATAAGAACCCCATGGGTATGTCTCCTTATAAGATGGTTTACGGAAAAGCGTGTCACTTGCCCTTAGAATTAGAACACAAAGCTTTTTGGGCAGTGAGAGAGCTTAATAGAGATTTTAAATTAGCCGGTAAGAAAAGGTTGTTAGATTTGAGTTCTCTAGACGAGTGGAGAAATGAAGCGTATGAGAATGCCAGACTTTTCAAATAGAAAGTCAAGCAATGGCATGATAAGAGGATTCTTAAAAGAGAGTTTCATTTTGGTGAGAAAGTTCTATTGTATAGGTCTCGTCTCAGATTTTTTGCAGGAAAATTACTCTCTAAATGGGAAGGACCATATGTTATTGTGGAAGTGTACCGCTCAGGTGCTATTAAGATTGCTTCATTGAAAGATGACTCTACACAAGTGGTGAATTGGCAAAGACTCAAACATTATATTTCTGGAGATTCTTATAATGAAGATGTTGATGTAATTGAAACAGTTTCTCTAGAAGAATTTATCCAAGACAAATTGCAGGTACCTGCAGAGTTTGTTTTTGAATAGGTAACAGTTCTAGTCAGAAAAGTTTCACGAAAAACTCTTACTTTATTATTTTTGCTATTTTTACTAAATAAGAAAAATCACAAGACGAAAACGGGCAGGAAAAGGAGTCCGTGTGCTCCTCACACACAGGGGGCGCGAGCCCACCTCTGGCCACGCCGCCCTGGCGTGAGAGCACACCGGAACTCGTTTCCGCCCTGGTTTCCTCCTGTGATTTCGTTTCGATGTATAATTTTCGTTGTCACTCAAGGATGGGGAGTTGCAGATTAAAGATGTTCAAGGACCCAAGGGAGAAGGGAGTCTCGAAGCGAGGCTGGAAGCACTGGAACAAGAAGTTTTCAAATACAAGAAGATGGCGGAACGTGAGGTGGACATCATTCATAGGATTAATCAAGAGCTTGTTGCCAAGTACAAGAAGGAGACTACAGAGCTCTAGAGGGATATCCTCTCGCCCCAGGAGACGACTAGCCAATTACAAGCACAACTCTATGACGTGCAGAACCAAAATTGTGAGTATGAAGCTAGATTTCAACGAATGAGTGCTGCTGCAAGTTTCAAGATATTAGAGACCAAGACATCCTTCCTGGATGGAGGACCTCTGCCTTGGAAGTATGACAACGATGAAGATGCACCGCCACCACCAAAGGAGTAATTCGTCATCGGTATAGGCATCCCCTTGGCTTGTTCCAAGCTTGGGGGAGTGCCGCGGTATCACATCATTACCTTTTTACTCATTTACTTTTCAAGTAGAGTCATATCATGAATAGAGAAATTATCCTATAGAATAGTTTGCAGTGTGGAAGTATCCTCCTTAGTTGGTTATCTATGTATCCCTTGGTGTGAGTTGCGGTAATGAAATATCAATTAGAAGTTCTATCGTTTACTTTCCGCACACTTTATTTTAGTTTGCAAAGTCTCTTATATGATTAGTCTTGTTGATTAGTATTGGTATCACTTTGGGAGCATGAGTAAATTTAGTTGGTTTTGGCAAATTTAGCTTGGTCAGTAACAGCATTACCTTGAGGTTTGAGTAGAAAAGAATAAAGAAGTGTTTGTGGTTACATCACTTCAGTTTTCCTTATGTTTGGCTTATAAGCATTGTTATTCTCAAAGTTAAAATCATTGTACCTTCAAGGGAGTTTGCATGATTGTTCTTATTATATGTATGTTTGCTTGTTTCATGCAATTCTTATGCTTGCTACCCAGCCTTGCTAGCCAAAGACCTGTACTGAGAGGAAATACTTCTCGTGCATCCAGATTCCAAAAGCCAAGTCATTTCCAAAGAGTCCACTATAAATTCCTATGCATGGTATTTTAAGCCATTCCAAGTAAATTTTTTATGTGCTACCTTTCAAAAACCTTCAAATGCTTCTCATTTTGTGCCACTGTTTTTAGCTCATGAGGATGTAGTGGATGGGTTTGTTATCTTCCATACTAAATTAAGTACCCCTCGACTAGGCAGCTTCATCGGCTCGTCACTAATTTTGCAAGGGAGCTGGTCAGACCATTATAATCTCAAAAAGAAAAGAAAAAGAAGCACTCCTCCATGGTATGTGAAAGTTGGCCAGCACCCGATGGAATCGGTTAGCCATGGTTTGAGAAAGAAAAAAGGTGGGGAGGAGTGCAAAGCTATAAAAGAGCACCAAAGTGCCAATTAATCAAACATTTTGGAACCGCTCTTACTTGTTTAGTATGGAAGATATCAAGAACTCCGTTGCTAGTCGTTGACAAAAGTAACCACCTCTCAAAACAATTTTTACCTCTGTTTTACAAATGAAAAGCTCTAGCACATGTTTAATCCCTGCTTCCCTCTGCGAAGGGCCTATCTTTTACTTTTATGTTGAGTCAACCTATTCCCCTCTATCTGAAGCAAGCATTTGAGTTGTTATATTTCACTCATCCATATGTTGATCCGTTTAATCATGTTTACTATCTTCCTTGTTTTGTACAATGCTTTTGTCTGAAGGAATATATCTTTGAAAGCTTTCTATGGATGCAAAAATGTTGTTTCGTTGAGCATATGGTTTTTGCTATATTAGCTCTGTTTAAAAAGGCTCCATTCAAAAGGCTAGTATAGTTGTTCATTGTTCTCTGACCAAGAACTAAGGTTTGCCATCACCAATTATAGTTTACTTTGTGCATCTTTATATGTGATTCTCTTTACTTATTGCAAGTCTATATTATATAAAGGGAAGTTGCTGTCTATTATAACTTGTGCCTTTGGTGAATGTGATGCGTCTTGTCCGTATTTTGATTATCGACACTTCACTCCATAAACCTGTGGTCATGTTTACCGAGTTTAGTTTTCGCTTGGGGACAAGCGAGGTCTAAGCTTGGGGGGGGGGTTGATACGTCCATATTGCATCACTATTTTGTATCATAATTTACTGTTATTCATTGATATATTTCATATTTAGATATGATACTTATGTTATTTCCTTTGTTTTCACATGTTTGATGATCATTGGAGGATTTGCTGCCGGAGTCAGGATTCTGCTGGAAAAGGACCGTCAAGACACCATATTTTGGAAGATCAGGAAAATCCAGAAAAATACTAGAAAATTCTATTTTACCAAAAGACTCCGGAAGCCAGAAGGAGAAGGAGAGAGGAGCGAGGGGGCGGCCTCATGCACAGGGGGCGCGGCCTGACCCCTGGCCGCGCCGGCCCTGTGTGAGGCCACCCTGGCCCACATCTGGTCTCGCCCTTTCGCATACTTCATCATCCCCGAAAACCTAAGTCAAGGGGGGGCTCAGAGAGAGACACAGCCGCCTCTGCGGGGCAGAAAACACCAGAGAGAGAAAAGCTCTTTGGCAGGGAGAAATCTGCTGGGGAAATTCCTTCCCGGAGAGGGGAGATCGTCGCCATCATCATCATCATCGCACCGGACTTCATCGGGATCATCATCATCATCTCCATCACCAGCACCTTCATCTCCACCATCACCACGCCATCCCGCTGTAACATCTTGAGTTGGATCTTGTTATATTCATAGGGGAAACTTTCCCGGTGTTGATTACTCTTGTAGTTGATGCTATTGAGTGGAACCGTTGAATTAAGGTTTATGTTCAGATTGTTATTTACCATTATTTCACCTCTGATCATGATCCATATGATGTCTTGTGAGTAGTTCGTTTAGTTCTTGAGGACATGGGAGAAGTCAAGATGTTAGTAGTGAATTATTGTTGAGAAATATTTAATGGTTTGATATTGTTGTGGTGCTATTTCACTATTGGTGTCATGTGAACGTCGACTACATGATACTTCACCATTTATGGGCCTAGTGAGATGCAATGTGTATTTGGCTACCAATTGTGGGGTTGCTGGAGTGACAGAAACCTAAACCTCCGTTGGGAAACCATTGCACCAGGGAGCGTAGGATCTTAGAGTTTAAGGCTGTGGTTAGATTTATCTTAATTACTTTCTTGTATTTGCGGATGCTTGCAAGGGGTATAATCACAAGTGTGTATTTATCCTAGTAAGGGTAGTGCGCTAGCACAGGTTCACCCCCATAACACCTATCAAACCAACAAAAACTATTAGCGGTATGAAGCGAAAGCTCTTGACAGAAACTCCCGTGTGTCCTCGAGAACGTTTGGTTATTATAAGTTACACAACCGGCTTGTCCTTTGCTGAAGAAAGGATTGGGCCACTTGCTACAATTATTACTACTGTCTTTTATTTACTCGCACTTTATTTACTTGTATTACCAAATACCCCTGAAAACCTGTTTGCTAGTATTTACAGTGAATCCTTGATCAAAACCACTTATCAACACCTTCTGCTCCTCGTTGGGTTCGACACTCTTATTTATCGAAAGTACTACGATACACCCCCTATACTTGTGGGTCATCAAGCACCTGGGAGCCTGACGAAGCACTGTCCTCAGCAGATTCAGAATAACCACTCGGCCCATAGCTATTCGAGCCCAAGTGAGAGATTTCCGTCTCCACCCAGCAAAGAAGGCCCATACCATCAAGCACTAGCCTACCATTTTCATCAGCCCAAGGATTTTTGGCGGGAAACAACAATTGTTTAACAGCATACTCCAATGCAAGGTCCAAAGCCGAGACTGAAAGGAACATCTTGAAAAACAGAGAAGCGGACAGCAAGTGATTCACATTCATAGCAAAGAAAGTGCAGTTCAACGTCTCAGCATCAGCAAAAACCAGCAGATTCTCATCCTCTTTTCCTTCCTCATTTCCTCTAAGAAGTGCAGATCCAACACAGTAAATTTTGGATCTCAGAAAGGAAAGGAAAGCCCTGAACATAAGAGATTCTCTATGAATAGCAGAGTTAGAAGATTCAGCAACACCTGTTGTTTCAGTAACAGCCAAGAAACCCAACGGGACAAAAGAAAGCAGCCCACTAGAATTACCAGCAACCAGCCTATCAGCAGCAGCTTCAATATCAGCAAGATCTTCCTCGGAATCAGATACAGGAGACCAAGTTGAGGGTTCCTTTATTGTGCAGAGAGAAATGTTAGGGCCAATTCATTTTTTTAAATATTTTTGGTTATTTTATTGAAGAAAAAAGTTAGGTTTAGTTATAGTTAGGATTTTGCTTAATTAGTTAGAATTTTGCTTAATTAGGATTTAGGGTTAGGGTTCCTTAGTTAGTATTTTTTGTTAGGGTTAGGGTTCCTTTAGAGAAATACAAATATAATTTGTTAGTTAGCATTTGTACAAAAAGGGGGCGTTGGCTGGATGCCGGCGCGGTGGGGGAGCACCGCGCCGGCGCCCGGCCAATGCCCCCTTTTTTTGGGGGGACATTGCTCATATATATGTACAAAAAGTGGGCATTGGCCGGGCGCCGGCGCGGTGGGGGGTTGGTCTTCCCCCACCGCGCCGGCACCCGGCCAACGCCCCCTTTTTTTTGGAAATTACTCAAGTATATGTACTAAAAGGGGACGTTGGCCGGGCACCGGCGCGGTGGGGGAAGACCAACCCCCACCACGCCGCCGCCTGGACAACGTCCCTTTTTTTGGACGTTGCTCAAATATATGTACTAAACAGTTGTTTTAGGAACTAACCTACATAGAAACTTACATAATTTTTGTTGTGTTTAGCATATAATAACTTGTAAGCCTTTGCAGAAACTATGGATCTCGGAAGAGACGAAGATCAAGAAAACATTATAGAGAAGCAGTAGTAGTACCAAATGTTCTACAATTCATGGGCCACTCAAAGTAGTGACAAAGCTGAGTCTTTTATTGCATAGTTTTAGAGAAACAGTAGTAGTACCAAATGTTTTACAATTCATGGGCCACTCAAAGTAGCGACAAAGATGAGTCTTTCTATACTACTTCAGAACAACAACGGAAAGTGTTATTGGCACATGGGCACCAATGATCCCTCCATTTTTAGATTTTTGAAAATTTCAAAACCTAACACTTCTATGTTTTGAAAATTATGGCTTTAAATATATAGAAAGATACATACAGGAGGAGCATACACAAAAAAGTCCCGTTTAAAAATACTTTATATTTTAGAAAATACAAAAAGACAAATTTTTGACAAAAAGATATATTATTTTACTACTACTTTGCTACTATTTACTATCAGAAATTTGTCTTTTTTTATACTCCCCAAAATACAATGTATTTTTTAATGAGACTTTTTTGCGTACACTCCTCTTGTAAATACTACCTATATATGTTAACGCTATAATTTTAGAGACATAGAAGTGTGAGATTTTAAAATTTTCAAAATTCTAAATGTGAAGGGAGCACTGATGCCCATGTGCACCAAATCTCTTCTCAAAACAATGATGGCTACCTAAGAAAACAGGAACAAAGACTAGTACGTCTATTTGGTTGCATAATGTTGATTACATAATTTGGCTATAGATATTTATGGGCCAAATTAATTTAGATGGGTCTAGATAAATTTTTGGTTGACATATAATTTTAGACTTGCTGTTTAGTTCAAAATACAGGCTTAGTTGCAGTCCAATGCAGATGTCGCAGCGGCAGAATCAGGTGCGACAAGCTTTTTAATCAAGAGAGATATGGAGTTTTTCATGGACTAGCGCTACATCCTGGATGGATTCAGAAATACACAGAGCTGAAATGCAGAGATTTTACATGATACCTAGGACAAGACCTAGCTGGACTCAGAGATATTTGGAGATATACCGGCGCTGTCAGCTCCCTGAGACAAGTCTTGATTAGACTCAGATGTCACGGTGAAGCATGAGGTTGAGAGACTACACAGAAAATATTATATGGTATCACAATTATCTAATCTAATTAGCATTGTGGCCGGAATACTTTATTCTTTATGGGCCCAACATTAGTTATACGTGACCTTGTCTGAAGCCTGTTACGTATTGCCTTTACAATTAGTCAGGCGTCGATCGGTAACCGAATCAAGGAAAGGAAAGACAATTAGGTTTAGCTTTTAAAGTTTAATTCCTGTACGGCAAGTCTACGCGAAGTCCTGCGCCCATATAAAGGGGTTTGGCCGATTGAAGGAATCCCATCAATCGATCTATACACAAAAATACAATCTACTTTTTACGTTTCTCTTTTTATCGTTTTCTCTTGCCATGCCCTAGCAGCCCTAGGGTTTGGTTTATCTTTGCCGTTTTGCGCTGAAAAGCGGTCGTCTCTCCTCCACGAAAGTGAGGGGATCTTTGTTTCTTTGCTCGGAAAGCATCCGTTCGTCGTCACGAAAGCACGACGATTATCCTGGTGTTGCGCGGCAGTTTTGCGTGCCAACACAATTGGCGACTCCGCTGGGGATGAAAAAGAAGAAAATACACACGATGATCACCGATCCCAAGGATGCAATCGACCTCAACCCGGACAACAACATCCCCGTCACGCTGGACGATCTGTCTGAAGAACAGCGTCGGGAGGTTGAGCAAGAGGTTGAACGTCATCTTGAACAATGGAAGGCTAAGGAATTGAAGCGATACTTCAAGGCAAGGAACATCGTCGTCAAAAAGGTAATCGCGCCAAGCCCTTCTCCTTCGTTCGATACTCAGGTGCAATCGACCAATGATGAAGGACGATTGATATTTACAGAAAGTTCTAAGATGAAGCTTGACACTAATCCTTCTCATATCAAAGCGATTAATTTTGAGAACAAGAAAATGCTTATTCGGTCAGATCAGACCGGGTCCGCAAGAGGAAAAAATATTGTTGTTGATGATAGTGCTCCTCCGAAGATGATCAATCCAAAAAATGCAAAAGTAGGAGTCTGGAAAGTTAATGAAAAGAATAATCAAGCGCCAAGGCCAAAGCCGACAGTTAGCATGTTGTTGAAAAAATACACTTCATGTAAGGCCGACAATGTGTGTAATCGGCTTGGACGTAATAAGCGTCTTAGGTCTCCTTCTCGACATGGGGGCATGAGCGCTGGCGAGAAAATTCATATAACAAACAGCCTTATTTTTTGGTGGCGCCGACATATTGGTGTTATCCGCCTATGTATCCTCAGTATCCTCCGTGGGGCTTCAGTCCATCCACGCCATATCATACATGGCCAGCAGATTATTTCCGGCCAGGAAGGATCACGTCAAGGCATTTGTTCAGACCAGGTATGCATGAGAAAAGGTCTTGTTTCAATCAGAGAGCTAGGTCGCGTGATACAATTGTTGTTCGAGGAAGCAGATCACCGGTACATGTTGCAGATGGCAAGAATTATCACTTTGAACGCAAACGTGTGTGGGTGCCGGTGAAGCGTTCAGAACCGCAGCCTGTAAAAAGCTCAGAGGATTTAGATGTTGGTCATGATTTGAAGCTTCGGGAACACCAGTCAGCTGAAGGTGATGTTCCTAAACCAAAAACAAGTCACGTTGATGTACTGGGTTATGGTTCAGTTCAAGGAATAGTCACCAGTACAAAACAGAAACGTGTAGAAAATACACTTGTTGGATCCTCTAGTACAAGTATAGGTAAAAAGTCAGAATCGGATAGCATATATGCCGTTTCAGCTAATTTATTTCCAATGATCGTCAAGTCTGGGATTTGTACATCTATGCAACGCAGGGGTTCAACCACTAGAGGTAGCAGGATATTTGAAGCTAGTGGTCCATCTTATCAGCAGAAGGTTTTCTCGGCCAAGTACAGAGAGTTTGCACCAAAAACAACAGTACGTGAGTACACACCGAGGTACACATGGGGCAGCGTGATTAAGCCAGTAGCACCAATTACTAAACCGGGTTCTCAATGGTGTCCGACAGGTCTCACGCATACTCAGAAACGTCGAGTACAGAGACTGCGAACATTGGAAATGCGAGAAATCACCAAGAAGAAGCGCGAGGAGTGGTTCAATCGGGATAGACCAAGGGTACCGACGAAGATTTGGAAAAAGAAATACACTACTGCTGAAGAAAATAAAAAATTGGATGACACGACAGCTGATAAAAGTTCAGAAAATAAAAATGACGCACCTGTTGGTATTGATGTTACTATGGCGGTCACATTGCCCGCTGATTTTTGTGCACCAGCTGCTGAAGTTGTAGAACTTGTTCTTGGTCCAAAAAATGCTATGTTTGGAAAGCCGGAGAAGCCTGAGCAGCACCTAAAGCCGTTGTTTATCAAGGGTCACATTGATGGTAAGCCTATGGATCGTATACTTGTTGATGGAGGTGCTGATGGTAATATTATGCCTTTGTCAGTATTTTCTAAACTAAATAGAAAAGAGAGCGAGTTAATAAAAACCAACATGGAAATAAGAGGGTTCTCAGGAGAATTATCTGCAGCCAAGGGTGTTATTTTTATGGAGCTCATGGTCGGAAGCAAAACATTGTCGACTGCATTTTTCGTTGTCGACATCAAAGGACGGTATAATATTCTTTTGGGCCGTGACTGGATTCATGCAAATTGTTGCATCCCTTCTACTCTACATCAGTGCTTAATTCAGTGGTTTGATGATGATGTGGAGGTGATTGAGGCCGATAATTCGATAGAGACACCGGTTGACTGGCAACACGGTGAGATGAGATGTTTGACTGGTAGAGACTTATCGGACTATGATTATATCAATATTGGTAGAGATGGTTTTGTACCCTATAAACGCACAGCCGGCTAACATAGCTCGGCTTGATGATTTATCTATATAAATGATGAGTAAAATTGATAGTATTATTTAGCTGCAAAGATACACCGTGGAGTATCGTTCCGGAAAGAGCGATATGCATGAAACAATTGAGGAGTTTGATGACATACAAAAGTTTGGACAAGGATTAGTTCTCATCGGCTGGCTCACTTGAAGAAATAGATATTAGTGATGCAAGCATTCCAATGTCTATACTTGTTAAAGCTAATATGGAAGCCGATCGGAAAAAATATATAGAGTTATTAGCAGTCTTTGGCATATGAAGACGACGAGAAAGAGTACATCATTGCATATCCAGGCCGTCGCTTGTTCGAAGCAAAAACTCGGTATGTGTTTATCTAACAGTTATGCATGTACAATATTTTGGCACTATCTACTGTCTAGTATATGTGTACGACAACCAATTCTTAGTGACAGGATTGCATGCAAATGGAATATCACTTTGCAAATAAAACATCGGTCCACTTAGAATATCTTTGTATAAATAACCAAGCTGAGTATGAAGCTTTACAGTTTGGTATGCAAAATTTAGTAGATATGGGTGTAAAGGATATAGATGCTTATGGAGATTCGCTTTTGGTAGTTAAAAAAAATACGCAAATTTTGGTGTTTTGATTGATTACTAAATATCTATTTAGACCGATGTTTAGATATAGTTAACTCTCTAGATACTTTCACGGTCAATCATATTTCTAAAGAAGAGAATTCTAAAGCTGAGTTAATTATTTAGACAAGCAAGCATCCGGTTACTATGTTAGCACAGAAAAACTTTGGGTACTATAAGACCGATGCTAGCTGCTTTCGAAAACGAGCATATCCAGTTGGATATTAGACTTGTGCAGCCTGCAGCTGTTTCTGGTTCAGTTCGGCTATTAGCATTATGTTGCAAAAAAGGTTCAGTAAACGCTGCAGCTAGTCCTGGTAAAGTGCAGTAGCTAGTAGTACAGTACAATCAAGATTCGGTACGTGAGTCACAAACTACCGAATTAGAAAATAGTTTAGAGCCAGGTGATTGGAAAGTTTCTTTAGTTATTCATTTAAAAGATCCAAGTCAGACAAGAGATAGAAAAATTCGGCGACAAGCTTTAAATTATACATTGTTGAATGATGAGTTGTATCACGGAACAATAGAAAATTTACTTTTAAAGTGCTTGGATTCTAATCAGTCTACAATATCTATGCGGGATACATCAATCGGCTCATAAAATATGATGGTATTGAAAAAAGCGAGTTTATTGGCCGACTTTGTTATAAGATTGCTTCCGGCAATAAAAGGAGTCCGAGCAATAGGGACTAAAGATACATAATTCGGCAAATGATCGCCGAGTTGGGAAGGCCTATATACCATTGTAGAGATTGTTCTTGGAAATTCATATTTTGTACAATCTTGCAGGGAGAGAGGTTGTGCAAAACTCTCGATTATTTTAAGAAGTGTTATCCTAGCTAGCGTGTGGCAGGATGCTTGAAGGTATTATGGCCGATACATTATTTTAAGTATCGCCCTAAAAATATCTGGCTGATGAGTTATTTAGACATCGCCGTAAGCAAAAATTTGGCCGATGTGTTCTTTGAACATCGCCCTAAAAAATTATTTGGCCGGGGAAGTGATCATCATCGTCCAAAGGAATTGCATATGTGTTTTTGGTCAATTCAATCGCACCAAAAACAGGGGGGCATGTGTTGATTACATAATTTGGCTATAGATATTTATGGGCCAAATTAATTTAGATGGGTCTAGATAAATTGTTGGTTGACATATAATTTTAGACTTGCTGTTTAGTTCAAAATACAGGCTTAGTTGCAGTCCAATGCAGATGTCGCAGCGGCAGAATCAGGTGCGACAAGCTTTTTAATCAAGAGAGATATGGAGTTTTTCATGGACTAGCGCTACATCCTGGATGGATTCAGAAATACACAGAGCTGAAATGCAGAGATTTTACATGATACCTAGGACAAGACCTAGCTGGACTCAGAGATATTTGGAGATATACCGGCGCTGTCAGCTCCCTGAGACAAGTTTTGATTAGACTCAGATGTCACGGTGAAGCATGAGGTTGAGAGACTACACAGAAAATATTATATGGTATCACAATTATCTAATCTAATTAGCATTGTGGCCGGAATACTTTATTCTTTATGGGCCCAACATTAGTTATACGTGACCTTGTCTGAAGCCTGTTACGTATTGCCTTTACAATTAGTCGGGTTTGGCCGATTGAAGGAATCCCATCAATCGATCTATACACAAAAATACAATCTACTTTTTACGTTTCTCTTTTTATCGTTTTCTCTTGCTATGTCCTAGCAGCCCTAGGGTTTGGTTTATCTTTGCCGTTTTGCGCTGAAAAGCGGTCGTCTCTCCTCCACGAAAGCGAGGGGATCTTTGTTGCTTTGCTCGGAAAGTATCCGTTCGTCGTCACGAAAGCACGACGATTATCCTCGTGTTGCGCGGCAGTTTTGCGTGCCAACACATAATTTCAGCATTTCCACTCTTGTCTTGGACTTCTTCTGTGGCAGTAGCAGTAAACTTCTTTGGAGTTGAATGCGTGCCATCGATTTTTGACGGTACGAAGACTTCATTTGGAATACTGTTGCGGAGTAAGAGAGTTGGTGCCAGACTAAGGTTAGAACTACTTCTCTATATATAGCAGCATATGCATTGCCCTGAGCAAGTACACCATTTGCGATCACATCTAGTTACCGAGCGCGAAGCGTCATAGTCCAGAGGTATCAATGGCAGCAGTACAAGGAGATTGTGCTGGGCAGGAACAAATGAGCACTTTTCATCCAAGTCTGTGGGGTGATTTCTTCCTTACTTACCAGGCGCCGTCTTCAGCGCAGGTATATGCGAGCTGGCCCGAGCGATGCCGAATATCAATAGATGAAACATAGTCGCTAGTGCAGTGAGACTGAACTTAAATCAGCAAATATAGTCGTGTTTTTTTTCAAAACAAATTATTGTTTTACTACCAGTATTTGATACGTGTATTTTCTATTGTCCACACTCCACACTAGACACACAGAAGTATTGTCACCACAGTCTATTTGGAATATTTTTGTGTAACAGATGAGTTAGTGTCATTCTTTGGCAGCAGAGCTCAAGACTCAAGAGTGACCAAAACCATAGCAGTTCACATTATTGACACTACTTGCCTGTCTATCCTTGCAGCTACCTCAAATGCAAAAAAGGGCTGAAGATTTGAGGGAACAAGTACGGACGATCATAAAAAATACAAATGAAATGCCGACAATGATAAATCTTATCATCATGCTGGAACGACTTGCTTTGGACTACCACTACGAGAATGAGATCAACCAGCTACTGAACACTGTTTTCAGCTCTGATTACGATGACAACAATCTACATTTGGTCTCACTTAGATTTTATCTGCTACGAAAATATGGATATAATGTGTCATCGGGTAAGCTTTTCAACCGATACTACCAAGTTAGCTGTTTTATTTAATTTTGAAATGGAAAATGATAAATATCCGCCGTTGCTCAATTTGCAGATGTATTTCAAAAGTTTCAACAAAAAAAAGATTTGTTTGCAACAGTTGGTATAGAAAGTATGCTAAGCTTATACAACGCGGCATATCTGAGGACACATGGTGATAAAGTACTTGATGAGGCTTACTCTTTCACGAAAAAATGGCTTGTGTCTGAATTGGAACATTTGGAATCCTCATCTACAAAAGATGTGCGATCTGCCCTAGATACACCTCTTTTTAGAAGGGTTGGAATATTAGAAGCAAGAAGTTACATAACTAGTTATGAAAAAGAGGCAACACGAAATGAGGCCATGCTGGAGCTTGCAAAACTGAATTTTAACCTTCTACAACATCGTTTCTGTGAGGAATTAAAAGAGGTCACACTGTAAGTTTGTCAAAATTTCTCATTTCGAAATAAGCTAAGGTGTTTTTCATTTCTTTAAATCATAATAATCTCAACTGATTTTTTTTCCTGCATGGTAGGTGGTGGAAGGAGCTCTACGGCAGATCCAATTTGAGTTTTGTTAGAGACAGAATAGTAGAAGTGTATTTCTGGATGAATGGGGCATGCTACAGACCTCAATACTCTCATTCAAGAATTATACTTACAAAGATCACAGCTTTCATCAGCATACTAGATGATATATTTGATACGTATGGTACCACCGAAGAAAGTATGAAACTTCAAGAAGCAATTAACAGGTCACGATCTCTCTTCCCTTCTCCAATTATATTATTAATTTTTAACACATGTACTAAAAAAACATTGGCCTCAACGTTGACTGCACTGCATCAATATTGATTTATACAAAGGTGAAAAAGAAACGAAGTTAACTTTTCACTAAATATGGAAATGCCATGTATTGCTGAAATGCCTATGAAATATGTGCATGACTAGCGCTTTAGCTTGCGTATTAGCTAGGCATGGTATCCCATATTGTCATCTGCGTGCCTTACATAACTATATTATAATATGTTTGTTTATACATTAGGGCTAATTAACAACAAGAATTTTAGTTCACACATTTACAATAATAAGTACATAATGTAAGAAAGAAAAATACGTGACAACAAGGTCATGATGATAAAACTAGCAGTCACCAAACTATTGCTTCTCCAAGGAGTTGAAACAATAGTAGATACTACATATAATAACGTATGAATGCAAATTTCAGGGCATGTGTTTCTAGAAATATTTTTCATTACAGTTGTAATAGTTCTTTACAAATAATGCATCGTAGTGCATTGCAGGTGGGATGAAAGCGCAGTAGCTCTTCTTCCAGATTACATGAAGGACTTCTATTTGTATTTACTAGAGACATTTTCTTCATTTGAGGATGAGTTGGGAAATGAAAAGAGCTACCGTGTGTTTTATCTAAAAGAAACGGCAAGTATTCTACTTGATTTACCAAACTTGATCAGTGTACATAACTGCACGCTTACAATCTTATAAGTATTTTATGATTGAGCATTGCTATGATAGAATCAGAGTGGTTTAAATTTAGACATGTCATGTGTCAATACTTTTTTCAAATATGGCTACAGTGCTGGCTTAAAGAGAAATGTGAATGTATTTTCTTGTAAGTAGTATAATATTACATAAATCTTTTTACAAAATTAAAGAACCATGTAATTAAGTTTACACGAGGCATGTTTGATATTAGACTAAAAATTAACATGCTTGAATATTACTCAATGTTATAATATAATAATTCACCATTTTTTGATTTAATAGTTATTTGTTCTATGTGTGGTATTTTATTGGTCACTATCTGATCTTGTTTACTCTAAACGCAGGCCACATGCAAGAAATGCCTTATCTCCTCACAAAACTTTTTATATGTTCCCCATAATTATAGTTGATAAAAATCTTTCCTACTAGGGATCTTATCACCATACCATATAAGCTTATTGATTCTTTTCGAAATATTCATGTTTAAGTAATCAAGTACCTTTTAGCATGCAAACTTCTAAAATTATTATATTCATACCATGCACAGTTGAAGCAGCTAGTTCAATCATATGCCGATGAAATAAAATGGCGTGATGAACGTTATGTGCCAAAAACAATGAGCGAACATCTTGAAGTTTCATCGACAAGCATTGCCGCCTTTCCGTTAGCATGTGCTGCATATGTTGGAATGGATGACACAATAACAGAGGAGACTTTCGGGTGGGTTTTGGGCAACCCACAGCTAATCAAGTCCATGGGTATATTTGTCCGGCTCTCAAATGATATAGTCTCAACCAAGGTATTGCTCTATACTTACACAGATGGATGTGACTTTCTGTGCATATTTTGAATCTTTGGAAGGAAGTGATATCATGTGCTCCTTCTACAAGAGGAAAGAAAATTTAAAGGAGGCCAACGAAGCTGACATAGTATGTATAATAGCTGTAATATTACAACCAAGGTATTAAAGAAGCGGGCCCAAGCTAACAAGATGGTTAAACAGTCTAGATGTGGGAAAAAAAATACTATTCTTGTAACCAATGGGGGCAATTCGCTCATATGAAATTATTTCTGTTTTGACAGCAACTTTTGTCATATACTCCCTCCGTTTCAAAATATAAGATGTTTTAGATTTGTGAAGCAAATGTACATAGACATATTTTAGTGTGTAGGTTCACTCGAATCTAGACACTAAAAGATGTCTAGATACATTTGTTTCACAAACCTAAAACATCTTATATTTTGAAACGGAGGGAGTATATAGCTAGCATGCGTATACTTTAAGGTACGAGTTTCTTTGATGCAAAATAATAATGTTGGTATCACTTCAGTCTTTGATAACACATGCATATGTCTTCATTATACTCATATATATATATCATCAGGTGGAATGTAATTCTGATTATATCCCTGTTAATCCAGAACCAAAAATTCAGTTATGAAGATTATATTTGCTGGTTTATTATAAACACAACCATGTTTTGCAGCGCGAGCAAGAAGGGGACCATTGTGCCTCTACTGTCCAGTGTTATATGAAGGAGCACGGAACAACAATGCACGATGCGTGCCAACATATAAAAGGACTTGTTGAAGATTCATGGAAGGACATGATAGAATATTCTCTTCACTAGTGGAAAACAGGGCATCAGTCCCGGTTCGTATGGGCCTTCAGTCCCGGTTGCGCAACCGGGACTAACCAACCGGGACTGATGCCCTATCTTTAGTCCCGGTTGCTATACGAACCGGGACTAAAGAGTGACCACGTGGCAGGGGCCGGGCGGTCGTGGGCGTAGGTCTTTAGTCCCGGTTCGTGTTAAGAACCGGGACTAAAGAGTCCACACGTGGCAGCCTCTCTGCTTCTTTATTTTTCTGGATTTCAATTGTTATTTAGGGGTCTAGGGTTTAGGGTATATTTGTATTTTGCTCCATTCAATTGTTTGATTCATTTCAAACAAGTTTTCTTATATACTTATTCATACAGCATTACAACATAATATATAAAACAATACATATATATAATATATTTGGTTCACCGAGCATATACATGCATACAAGTATATATACAACTTGTTCACACACATAAGATCACGACTTGTGTTTAATTATAAACATTGTCTAATCGAAACCGGCATGAAATTCACCCTTTGGGTTAATGACATGTTCAAGCAGAAATCCGGCTAATTCCTCTTGAATTCCTACTACGCGTTCAGTCGGTGAGAGCAGTTTCCGCTTTGCTTCGAACTACGAAGAAGAAGAACAATATGAATATGAATCATCATAACAAAATTGATGCCAATAAAATGAATTTGTCAGTATATTATTTACTTACTGTTTGAAAATCAATTCCTTCAGTGACCTGTGCACGAAGGTTCTCGCAAGTATAGTATGCACATAGATTAGTTCCCGAAGGCTGCCTCGCACACTTTACGAGAATAGATTTTAGTCAGTGACATATCAAGATTGATATACTTAATGGTATTTGAAACTAGAATTAAAGGGATGTGTGGACCTAGCTCGTACGACTTACCTCGATCTGACGGTAAATTAGCTCAGTTTTCCATTCACCTTTAACTATGCGTATAAACCGTTTCCAAACACTGCCGAGCAAAGAAAATAAATAGATGAGTTATAGATGAACGAAAGAGACCGATATAATGCCATAATGATTAAAATTACCTATCCATCACATCAAGGATGCTTTGGTATTCATTAAGTGGTTTATCCATCGAGTCAAAGATTTGAACCCTTCCATAGTCAGGTTCAATCTTTAGCAAAATCCAATGGTAACTGCGTGCAAGTTTAATTATGTAAGTTAATAAACTCATCAATTACACTTATAACATTGAGTAAGGAAAAGTAACTGTGTATAAGATAGTAACACTCACCTGATGTTGTACGGAAAGAGTATTCTAGCTCGGTATTCCTGCGTAAGTAGGAACTCTAGCAAGTTATCCTCCGTCTCCTTGCGATTCCTTTGTATCATCGCTCCGTTAACTCGGTTTGGATCAATGAATCCAAGTTGGAGGTCATTCCTTTTCTTAGATTCCATACTCTTCATTCTGCATAATAAACAGCGTAGTGAGGAAAATTACATGCAAAGAACGAGTTGAGCTAGAGACTTATAGAAATAATGAATCACTTACAGAACATAGGCACTGACGAGAGATTTGTCGAGCGCGTCTTGATTGAATAGCTGAAAGAATTCATCAAACTCAATATGCACCAAGTCTTGACCTAAGAAATGGTCCTTTGTGATTTGCATAAGGAGAAAATCTTGCGTGCCCTTTGCGGCTTGCAGGTACCACTTATGCAATTTTCGCATTTGCGTTGGTAGATTCATTTCAATCTCAGGTGGGACCAGACTCTTCCCCTTTTCATATTGCCGTGCTATAGGCGCCTTTGGGGTGATACCTTCATCTAGCAATTGAGAAAGAGTCAAACCAGCTTCTTTAGCAAAGTCGGCGGGATTGGGTTGAGCAACACTCCCACCAGCATCACTAGCAAAGACCTTTAGCGGGGAGATTGATTTTTTGGTCTGTGCTCCAAGCTGGGCAACGTCTCTTTTCCCTCTTGCAGTTACGTTTGTCTTATTAGCTTCTTTTTTTGCATCTACCTGCTTATCCAAACAACGCTTGTAGTCATCTGGCTTACGCAATTCATATTGCGAAGGTTGGGTAAGCATATCAAAGGCCCACTCCTTCTGTTCCAGAGTATATACCTGCTTCGGTGTAGGGGTCGGGCGTAGGGCTGCGAGCTTCCTTTTCACTTTGGCTCTGTCCTCCGCCTCAATTTCTTCAGCAGTCTTCTCGATAGGAGGAGGCGGCACCGCCTTAGCTATCTTGGCCCGTTTCTTCGGAGAGACATTGCTAGTGGACATAGCAGCGGACTTGCCACAACTCTGGGACTTACGAGTGGGCTGAGGCGGCGGAGGTGGCGGAGGCGGCTGACATTGAGGTGGAGATCGATGTGGACTCGGGGTATGGTGGTAGTCGTCCCTATCGTCGTCGGGAGGTGGTGAATTGCGAGGACTAGGAGGAGAGGGTGGCCGCCTTGGCGCCGAGCCTAGAAACACGATGTGTTTCTTATCCCAAAGAATTATACCACCCAATACTTCTCCCAGTTTTTCCTCCTCTTTAGGTCCAGCGACGTCAAGAAGGAGGGACTCATACCCCCTTTCAATTGCATCCACCCCGTGCTTCTGGTGTATCTTTTGTCTTCCCATACAAGCCCAAGAATCCTAGTAGGTTCACGCAAACATTCTTCGTCACGTGCATCACGTCGATTGCAGAGCGGACCTCTAGGAATTTCCAATACTCAAGCTCCCAAAATATAGATTTCTTCTTCCACATGGGTGCATGTCCGCTAGCGTCATTCGGAACAGACAGACTGCCAGGACCCTTTCCAAAGATTACTTCTAAATCTTTGACCATATCAAATATATCATCACCAGTATGGCGTTTAGGCTTGCCTCGGACTTCTGCCTCGCCCTTGAAATGCTTGCCTTTTTTCTTCAATTGATGTTTGGGCGAAAGAAATCGACGATGCCCGAGATACACCACCTTCTTACTTTTATCCAAATATATACTATCGATCTCACCTAAACAGTGCGTGCATGCATTGTATCCCTTGTTTGTCTGTCCTGAAAGGTTACTAAGAGCAGGCCAATCATTGATGGTCACGAACAGCAACGCTCGTAGATCAAATTCCTCTTGTTTGTACTCATCCCACACACGAACACCTTCAGTCTGCCACAGCTGTAAAAGTTCATCAACTAATGGCCTTAGATACACATCAATGTCATTGCCGGGTTGCTTCGGGCCTTGGATAAGCACTGGCATCATAATAAACTTTCGCTTCATGCATAACCAAGGAGGAAGGTTATATATACATAGAGTCACGGGCCAGGTGCTATGACTGCAGCTCTGCTCCCCAAAAGGATTCATGCCATCTGTACTTAGACCAAACCTCAGGTTGCGTGCGTCTTCCGTAAACTCCGGAAAATCTCTGTCGATTTTTCTCCACTGCGACCCATCAGCGGGGTGTCTCAACATCTCGTCACTCTTACGGTCTTCTTTGTGCCACCTCAACAACTTGGCATGCTCTTTATTTCTGAACAAACGTTTCAACCGTGGTATTATAGGTGCATACCACATCACCTTGGCAGGAATCCTCTTCCTGGGGCGCTCGCCCTCAACATCACCAGGGTCATCTCGCCTGATCTTATACCGAAATGCACTGCACACCGGGCATGCATTCAAATTCTCATACTCACCACGGTAGAGAATACAGTCATTAATGCATGCATGTATCTTCTGCACCTCCAATCCTAGAGGGCAGACAATCTTCTTTGCTTCATACGTACTGGCGGGCAATTCGTTCTCCTTTGGAAGCATCTTCTTCATAATTTTCAGCAACTTCTCAAATCCCTTGTCAGATAAACCACTCTCTGCTTTCCATTGCAGCAATTCCAGCGTGCTTCCTAGCTTTTTCTGGCCATCTTCGCAATTTGGATACAAATCCTTTTTGTGATCATCTAACATGCGTTCCAACTTCTCCCTCTCCTTTTCACTTTCACAGTCAATCTGTGCATCAACAATGACCTGACCAAGATCATCAGCGGGCATATCTGATGCCCGTTCTTCACCTTCTTCTTCTTCATTATCTTCCATTGCGGTATCGGTGGTTTCAGGGAACTCAGGATAGTTGTCATCATTCTCTTCTTCATCGTTGTCTTCCATCATAACCCCTCTCTCCCCATGCTTAGTCCAACAATTATAGCCGGACATGAAACCGAACCGGAACAGGTGGATGTGAAGGGTCTTTGTGGAGGGGTAATCCTTCTCATTTCGACAACCTCCGCATGGACAACACATAAAACCATTCCGCTTGGTTGCCTCAGCCACCTTGAGAAAAGAATGCACGCCTTTAATGAAATCTCCAGAGCGTCGATCGGCGTACATCCATGCTCGGCTCATCTGCATTATATAAGTACATATCAAACGCAAATCAAATATACAATTTCTATTTCTATCTCTAATTTTAGTTTGATAAGTAAGAATAAGTTAACAAAACTTTAGTCCCGGCTGGTGGGTACTTCTATCGGTATTTCTATCTCTATTTCTATCGGTATTTCTATTGTTCTATCTCTATCTCTATTTCTATTTCTATGTTAGCTATGTCTACTTCTATTTTTATTTTTAATTCTAACATTTCTATTTCTAATAGCATTTCTATTTCTAATAAAATCTAACATAAATAAAACCTATATAGCATTTCTATTTTTACCTCTATCGGTATTTCTATCTCTATTTCTATCTCTATTTCTATCGGTATTTCTATTTTTCTATCTCTATCTCTATTTCTATTTTATTTATGTCTACTTCTATTTTTATTTTTAATTCTAACATTTCTATTTGTAATAGCATTTCTATTTCTAATAAAATCTAACATAAATAAAATCTATATAGCATTTCTATTTTTACCTCTATCGGTATTTCTATCGGTATTTCTATTTTTCTATCTCTATCTCTATTTCTATTTCTATGTTAGCTATGTCTACTTCTATTTTTATTTTTAATTCTAACATTTCTATTTCTAATAGCATTTCTATTTCTAATAAAATCTAACATAAATAAAATCAAATAAACATCTAATAAAATCTAACATAAATAAAATCTAATAGCTATGTCTATCTATATAGCATTTCTATTTTTACCTCTATCTATAAAATCTAATAAAATCTAACATAAATAAAATCAAATAAACATCTAATAATTGCTCCCATAAAAAAATCACAAATCTCTCTACTTCTAGAGCAATAAATGAGCTAAATTACCAATGAAAGACAAAAGCACAAAATTCCTCACCTTTTAGTCCACTTAGATTGAAGTGGGGACATCAATTTGTGACAAAAAATGGTGATCAAAGAGGATGAACTCGAGTTGCATGAAAAACACTGAGAGTGGAGAGTGGGAGTGCCTGGCTCGGGGAGGAAGAAGGAGCTGCTTTTATACAGGGAAGTCATTAGTCCCGGTTTGTAATACCAACCGGGACTAAAGGCTCACTCTTTAGTCCCGGTTGGTGTTACCATCCGGGACTAATGAGTCTGACAACGGTCGGATTCGACCCCAGAGTCATTAGTCCCGGTTCATATTACGAACCGGGACTATAGGTTTAAAACGAACCGGGACTAATGAGGTCTGCGGTCTGGCGGCCGAAAAAGCGGTGGGGCCCTGGGCATCAGTCCCGGTTCAGACAGCAACCGGGACTAATGCCCAGGAATATTAGGCCGGTTTTCTACTAGTGCTTGCAGCGACAAATCAACCAATGGTCGTGCCACAAACAATACTCAATTTTGCTAGGACCGCTGATAACATGTACAAGTCTGATGACGCATATACTACTCCACAGACAATCAAAGAAGCGATAAGACTGCTCTTTGTGGAACCAATAGCATAGATGTACAAAATAACTACTTACTCCAATCGAAAAGGAGTGCGAAATGATTTAGTATAAAGTTTATACTAAGTCACCGACACTCTTTTCTGAACGGATGGAGTAGCAACTATAAGGTATACCTTTCGTTGAATAAAATAAAAAGGTGTATATATATATATATATAGGTAAAAAATATATATATACCAACTGTGTTGCACTTTTGCAATAGTATTATCCAGCCAAGCAAAAAAGGATAGTGTTCAAGGAGGCAAGTAAACTTAAATTACTTGATTGTAAGAAGTGTTGTTATCGAATAAATAAATGTTTGTGATTACAGCCAGGTATGTTAAAAAAAGATATAGTGTTTATTATTTAGGAATTAGTTTTGGAAAAAATATAAGTGTTTTCTTGAGATTGTTCATGACATTAAGTGGCTCGACATGACTCCATGACCGAGTAAGTTAGGGGTCGATTACTCAGCATTTGTTCCACATATGTGTTCTTTGGCTTGTCGGATCTTCTGCTCTTATTACTTATTGTGTGGCTAGCCTGACCATTTCGCTGGACATGAACTCGGTTGACATCCGCTTCTAGTGCTGGATTACTCACTTGAGTGCAAGAATAGGAGAATGAATGATACACACAGCTAGTATAATAATATATTTGCCTAACCCCTTTTTATTAGTATAGATTTTTGGCTAAGTTATCGGATGCATCAATTTAATATTGATATTAGAGCTAAGAGGTCTCAAGTTGAAGACCGTGTTTATACAGTATGAAAATAAATTTAAACATGTGCCGAAATGTTAGAATGTAAATATATTGCCCCTTTCCATAAGTTTAGATATTTAATTGAGTTAGCTAGTGTATGCAGCAATCCCAATAAATAATCACATGGTCGGGTCTGCTAATGTAACACCCCATGTTTATACCATACCTGACGATGCTACCAAACTAACTCAATAGCACCAAGAGCGCGGAAATAATTCTAAAATCAGGCAACACCTTTTTTATTTATACGGACATCATATTCATCAAATAGCATCAACAAAGTACACAACTCAACTAGAAGATATAAGGGGTAAGAACCAGAGCGACCAAAGGCTCACAGGAAGTAATTTGAAAAGACTCAAATACTTGATGATTTATGACTACTCTATATAAATATTCGCTTAGTTTTATATGGAATATGTGAAGCGATCAAGTGAGGTGGTTGTCCTACGCCCAGTTCCCTTGCTTGTTCGCTTATGTTCGTACCTAAAAACCAAATAAATGCAAAAATAAGTACATAAATACTCAGCAAGTACAATTAGAACCTTAAGAACAATGAAAAATAGTAACCACAACAGAGTATTGAAAACCTCAGTGTCAACATGAAGACTGGACTGAATATCTGAATATGTCGCTCGGACTAGCCCACGAGCTAACAGTACTCACCGAATTTAATTCGAAACTAGCCGCATGGAATTGTCTCTCACCGACTAACATGAAAGAATAGCCATCGGACTAGCTCACAAGCAAACAGTTCTCACCAAACTTAATTCAGAACTAGCCGCTTGTGAACAGTTTGTTAGCAACAAAAAAAAGTGTGATATAGTTGAATACATGCGGAAAATAGAATAGAACACGTCTGAATTGAACAATTGAATAAGAGAAACTTAGACCAAATAAGTACATACAATCACATATTCACACAATGGACAATCATATAGGAGAAAACAGGGATCGTCATGCACTTGCCTACATTCCGCTCACAGCCGAAGAATGATTGTTAGCACTTGAAGCTCCTTTGGACCTGTGTAATTCAATCCTCTCGGATATTGTCTAGTTCGGCAATAGCGTAAGAATCCTCAGTTGTTACTAAAGAACCTGAAATTTTACTCACTAACTAGTACGGTAGCCTCAGCTAGCTATATGTTCAATCATTGTCATGCAAAACACTGGACCGTAACCAAAAGGAACAAGTAGCTAACTGACTACTTAGTCTTTTAATTTGCAGGTACCACCAAAATAATAATAATTCAAGTCTCCTTTATTCACCTTCTACCAGCAGCGATACCAAAACTCCATGGTGAAAATCTCAAAGAAATCAGTCACATGAAAGCAGATAGCAATTCCAACGAGGACATGCTGGTCGTTTTGTTTTGTTCTTGCGGGTATCCTTGATTACAATCATCTCCATTAATTCTATCTGATTAGGATGCACGTGTTTTGAATCTGAAAAGAATACGCACCACATCTGCTAGTCCTGACATCGACCCATCTAGTACCAGTACTAAGCATCCAGCAGTATTTAACTACTCCCGACTACTATCTAATTGACAAGTTGATGGATTAGTGTTTGGATTGGTAGAGAACAAACAGGTCAACCGCGAGATCGCTGGCATGTACCTGCACATTGGCTACATGAGACGGCGCTTGGCTGGAGTCAACATTCCGCCTAGATCAGATGACAGTCTTCATATGGGAACCTTCAATATCCCCGGCAACGGCGTCAGAAAAGAGCTTGATGTCTACGCACGCGTCTGTTCTTGTAGACAGTGTTGGGCCTCCAAGTGCAGAGGTTTGTAAAACAACAGCAAGTTTTTCTTAACTGGATCACCCAAGGTTTATCGAACTCAGGGAGGAAGAGGTCAAAGCTATCCCTCTCAAACAACCCTGCAATTACGATACAGAAAGTCTCTTGTGTCCCCAACACACCCAATACACTTATCAGATGTATAGGTGCACTAGTTCGGCGAAGAGATAGTGAAATACAAGCGGTAGTGATGATTATAAGTCGCAAATGTGGTCTGAAATAAATATCGCTGCGAGCAAACATGTAACAAAACAGGAAGTAAACGGTGTGCAATGCTTGAAAACAAGGCATAGGAATCATACTTTCACTAGTGGACACACTCCCAACAAATATAACATGATTGAACAAATAAACAACTTCTCTTCACTATGGTACTGGTGGAAAAAATGCCTTCAATCCCGGTTTGTAAAGACCATTAATCCCGGTTTCCGCAACCAGGACTAACAAAGCGCGACTAAAGGCTTCAGCCTTTAGTCCCGGTCGTTTATGAACCGGGACCAATGGTCCGCCACGTGGCCCTGGGCATGTGCTGCGGCTTGAGGACCTTTGGTCCCGGTTCCTAACACGGACCGGGACTATAGGTCCATTCGGTATAAAATTGTATTTTCTGTTTCAGAATTTCTGTATTTTCTTTATTTCTCTATTTTTCTTTATTTCTCTATTATCTAATCATCTCTATTCTCATATAGAATTAGATACTTATGGCTCTCACTCCATATCACATATCAAATTACAAGTACTTGTGGTCCTCACTTCCCGGTCGGTCACCCATCCTCACACTGCTCCACCCTTAGCACGCTTAACTTCTCCATTCCTTCCCTACTAGCTTCCAAGACTGCGCTCGCGACTTCTTGATAATGGTATGGTACCTATTCTATTAACCTATACACTTTGGTAATATATAATATTACTTTTTTAAATTCCAAATAAATTCACAAAATAAGAAACAATGATTACGAATAATAAGCACCAATGAATTTCAAATATTCTTTATATATAATTTAATTATTAATTTTCAGATGATTAAAATATTCAAAAAAGCAAAAATACTTGAAAAATCACAAATTCGAAAATTAATTGACTTTGTTAACCGAAACAAAGGGAGTACATTTTTTCAAACATACTCATCCAATATGGCTCATCCAACATTTTTCCAATTGCTCATCCAAACATTTTTCCATACATATAATCATCCACACACCTAATTATTAAGGTTAAGACGATCAACATTGCTATTGTAGCCCTTTAGCTTCCAGAATCTCCTAGCTATCTCAAAGCCTAGGCGAGCATCTAAAGCGGCATATTTTAGTTGGTTCATGCTCAATGGAACTTTTTCCCAACCAAAAATTAGATCTTCTTCTTCTTTTCTTTTCTTTTTTTCTTCTTCATCTTCTTCTTCTTCTCCCTTCTTCTTCTTGTCCTTCTTCTTCTTGTTGTCCCTCTTCTTCTTCACAAGATGTGTCCCAATAATAGCATTGGCCAAATCATAGAGACTCGGCGTTGGCTTGCTAGTGGGGTTTGGGACAACTTGTTGAAGATCATATGCGGACGGAATAACAATTCCGTATGGGCTTAGCTTGCGCAGATCATTGTCGATGGCGGCACCAACAAACTTGATGGTGGTGTCCTTCAAGAAGTCCTTGAGGAGTTGCGGCACGGCATTGGCCTTGCAAATTTGAAAGACCAATACCTCGGACTCCACCGAGAGTTGAAGGACGGCGGCACGTTGAGGGCGCGCGTGAGTGGTGAACTCACAGTCCAAGCCCACGCACTTGACCGGTGCGTCGTCGAGGAACCGGCGCTTGACCATGCCGATCCACTTCTCCACCCTCGAAGCACGGAGGGTCTCCGTGATGGTGAAGTTCATCTCTTCGATGACCACGTAGTAGACCCGAGACCGAGGCCAATGTTGCTCCTCCATTGTCGCCGAGGGAGAGCTCGCGGGCGCCGGCGGTATGGTGTGTGTGGGAGAGGTTTTGGGGAAGAAGAAGAGGGATGTTTTGGGGAAGAAGATGATCAAAATGTTGAGTGATTTATATAGTGAAAGAGGGAGAAGATGAGAGAGCACACGCGCCGGCGATGTGAATGCAGAGATCGAGTTCCAACGCGTAGTCGCCGGCGGTTCCCGATCAGCGACGATATACGAAGCGTCGTCGTTATAATGCCGAAGCGCCGTCGATCGATAACTGGCGCGAAGTGGGCGGTTCGTTTGGACGGGTGATTGGTCCCGGCTCGTGGCACCAACCGGGACTAAAGGGCACCTTTAGTCCCGGTTGGTGCCACGAGCCGGGACTAAAGGTCCACGGGGCATTAATCCCGGCTATTAGGTGAAACCGGGACTGAAGGTCCCTTTTGAACCGGGACTAATGCTCCCTGGCCCACATTTTCAAATGAACCGGGACTGATGATCCCTTTGGTCGCGGATCGAATTTGGTCCGAGACAAATGCTCCGAATGGAAGCCCCTTTTTCCACTAGTGGTACTCTGAATTACTCTCCTATTGAACAACACTAATCATTGCGTAGGGCTACGAAGCACTCCTTAAAATTCATCAAGTACTTGACAAACACCACTCATAGAGATATTCAAATCAGATCACAACTCAAGATAGATATTATTGCAACTTAGACCAAGTACTAACACGGTGCACACACTGTCAACATTACACCATGAAAGGAGGAATAGATCACTTCAATACTATCATAGCGATAATTATTCTCATAATCCATAAAAGATCACAATCATAGCCTAGACCAAGTACCACCATGATGCACGCACTGTCACCGTTACACCATGGCAGGAGGAATAGATTACTTTAATAATACCACTAGAGTACACATAATATCTGAATAATAACATCTACTTGTTCAACATGATAAAAAGCTCACGATCACATAAAGATCACATCATGGGAGAGAGAGGTGGACCACATAGCTACCGGTAGAACCCTTAGCCCCGGGGATGATCTACTCCCTCCTCATCATAGGAGATAGCAAGGTTGATGGAGATGGCGGTGAGGTCGATGGAGACAGCGGAGACGGCGATGGAGATGGCTCCGGGGGCACTTCCCCGTCCCGGCAGGGTGCCAGAACAGAGACTTCTGTCCCCCGAAATTCGTCGGTGGTGGTGGCGGAACTACGGAACTCTTTCTGGAAAATTGCCGACTCTCTTAGGGTTTTCTGTCCCGAGGCTTCTTATAGGCGAAGGGGCGTCGTCAGGGGGCAGCCAGGGGCTCCTCACACCAGGGTGGCGCGGCCAGGGCCTGGGCCGCGCCACCTATGTGTGAGGGCGGCCTCTGGCCCCCCTCCGGCTCTCTTTCGGTCTTCGGGAAGCTTCCGGGAAAAATAAGACTTTCGGAACTTGTTTTGTCCAATTCTGAAAATATTTCCTGTGTAGCTTTTCTGAAACACAAAAACAGCAGAAAACAGGGAACTGACACTGTGGCATCTTGTCAATAGGTTAGTTCCGGAAATTGCATAAAAACGCCATGAAGTGTAACGAAACACAAGGCAAATGGTGTAAAAACAAGCATGGAGCATCAAAAATTATAGATACGTTTGAGACGTATCAGCATCCCCAAGCTTAACTCCTGCTCGTCCTCGAGTAGGTAAGTGATAACAAAAGAATAATTTTTTAGGTGACATGCACCTACACAATCTTGATCATATATGTAAGCATTTGTGAGCTGGGATCAAAAGAACTTAAAACATGGGCATGAAAGATATAATCTTGACAATAAGAAACTTAGCAACCATGTTGTAAACATGAAAATGAACACAAACAAAAGATCATGAAAATGAAACAATGAAAGTCAAACGTGTGTTCAAATCATAAGAAAAAACATAACAAATGGTTTTCAGCTTGTCCTTCATGGAGAGCAAAACATAAATGCATAGGACACCTTCAAGTTTAGGAGGGCGACTAGATACAAATAATTTGAGAACAAGTGAAACCAACAATATGAATCAATCAATGAACTTTGGGACAATGCATATTACACTAAGAATGACAACTATGCTCTCTTAATGGTTCATAAAGATAGAAGGTGGTGACTCAACATAAAAGTAAAAGAAAGGCCCTTCGCAGAGGGAAGCAGTGATTAAACATGTGCTAGAGCTTTTCATTTGTAAAACAGAGAGATAAAAATTGGTTTTGAGAGGTGGTTGTCTTTGTCAACGACTGGCAATGGGGTCTTACTATCTTCCATACAAAAATGAAGCAAGTTTTTGAGAGAGAGATTGGCACTTTTGTGCTCTTTTATAAAACTTGGCACTCCTCTCCACCTTTTTTATTTCACAAACCATGGCTAACCGATTCCATCGGGTGCCCACCAACATTCACATACCATGGAGGAGTGCCTTTTTTTCTCTTTTTTTTTCTTTTTGGAATAAACAATATGGAAGATAGCAAATCCGACCACTACGTCCCCATGAGCTGAAAACAGTGTCACAAAACGAGAAGTATTTTGAACGTTTTGAAAGGTAGCACATGAAAATTTACTTGGAATGGCTTACAAATACCATGCATAGGAATTTATAGTGGACACAATGGCAAACTTGGTTTTTGGGAGTTGGATGCACGAGTAGAGCTCATACTCAGTACAAAATGAGGGCTAGCAAAAGACTGGGAGCGACCAACTAAGAGAGCAATAACGGCCATAAGCATGCAAAGCGACAAAGCAGCATTAAAAGAAGCATAAGATGGCATCAAAAGTCAAAAACTAAATGATCATAGAGGCTATAGGCGACTTATTTCGTAGTCAACATGGTGTAAGCATGTGCCAAGTCAACCCAAATAAAGCATCAAAGGAGAAAACCAAATAAATGCTTCCATATAATAAAAACAACGCATGATTTTTTTCAAAGGCTCATTATGCAATCTCAGTTATTTGAGACAAGTCATGCTACAGTAAAACCACTAAGCATACTATCAAAAAGACATCAAGCACGACATGCAAAAGCCTAGGCCGCAGTCTACACAAGCTCCTTCTTGTACCACTTTTTTGCATAAAGCTTTTTCTCTTTTCCAACACCATTAAAACCTTTTTGAGGAAACTCTTTTGAGGAAAACCAATAAAGACCAGAGGCAAAAATACACCTTGATGAAAAGATATGACAAGGTCTGAATGCAAATCAAGGCAAAAACGAAAACCAAAAGCAGTAGCAGAAAAAGAAGAACACTCGTTGAACGATAAGAGTGAAAACTAGAGTGTTCTTGGCAAATGAAAAGCGAGTTCATCTCCTCCAAAGGAAACATGATGTGATCTAACCATTTATTGCAGCAAACAAAGCAAAAGAAAACTAAAAACTAAAACAACTGACGCTCCAAGAAAAACGCATAGTGCATGAAGCAATAAAAGTATAGTGTCTTGAAAGGTGACCTGATTTTTGCCGATGAAGAAGGGGTGCCTCGGGGGCATCCCCAAGCTTTGACGCTTGTACTTCTTGGATATTTCTTGGGGTGATGCATGGGCATCCCCAAGCTTGAGCTTTTGTCCATTCTTCAACTCATCTCATCATTCTCCAGTCCCTACACTTGAAAACTTCCTTCATACAAAACTAAACACAATTCTATTAGTAACATTAGTGTAAGCATAACATAAAATCAACCTCTTTTGCTTCAGGTTTTAACTCAAAACCACCACATATATAGCAAATACTACTGTATAAACCTCCCCAAAAGTTCTATGATCAAAAGAACTCAAAAGAAAGCGATAAAGCGGCAAAAACGAATAGCGGCAGAAATCTGTCAAAACAGAACAGCTGACAAAGGTCGAATTTTTGAGGGGTTTTCTGTTGCTCAAATCAAAAAGTGTTCAACTAATGAAAGTTTGGATATAACCTGGGGCATATGCACAAGAAATCTCAGGTCCAAAAGATATACATAGAATTTTCAAGAATTTTTACGGTGCAGCACCGAAAACTGTTTCAGGACAGCAACATCCCCAAATCTTACCTCACTCAAATTAGAGGCTTCTCTTGGCACACCAACGAAATAAAAAGGATAAGGAGCAGTTATTACAGTAGTAATAACTTCCAAGACTCAAATAAAAGAAAAAGTACTGAAAATAAACAATGAGTTATCTCCCAAGAGTGCTTTTCTTTAACGCCTTTGAACTAGGCGCATTAATTTGCAAAGATGCTCATGTGGGCGCCATATAAGAGCTTGAGGCAAAGGTGCCATATAAGAACTTAAAGCAATAGAGAGCATCAAAAAGTAAGTATGAAAGACATTTATATCTGAACCACTTCCTATGCATAGGAATCTTGTAAGAAAATAAATCAACGAGGCACATAGTACCAAGCATGGATAGATAAAACAAGTGCCACTTCAAGATTTGCGACATAAAGAAGGGAAACTTAATATTGTTGAGATCTATCAAACCATGTTTCCCTCTCTCATAATAACTTTCAGTAGCATCATGAATAGAACTAACAATATAACTATCACATAAAGCATCCCTATCATGAGCCACATGCATAAAAGAATTAATACTCACCACAGGAACAATAGTAGTAGGAGCAGATTCAACAGAATAATTATTCTCATCACCATAATCATCATAAATAGGAGGCATATTGTAATCATAACTAATATTCTCCTCAAAAGTAGGTGAACTGAAAACATTATACTCATCATCATGACCATCATAAACTAGAGGTTTAGTATCATCACAAGCTAGAGAACTACTATGTCGCAAAGCATATTCATCAAACATATCATCATAGCAAACTTTCTCCACTAAAGCTGGGGAACTAAAAATATCATGCTTAACAAAACCAGCTTCCCCAAGCTTAGACTTTTCTGTAGCATTAGCAATAACGGTGTTCAAAGCATTCATACTAACAACACTATTAGCATGCAAATTAAGCTCCAAAGGTTTTTCAATTTTCTCTTCAAACACTTCATATCTAAACTCAGGAAAAAGACTACAGAACTCTTTGTTTTCCATTAAGCCTAACTAGTGAAAATAAAAACAAAAAACAAAAAGATGTAATTGCAGAATCTAAAGGAAATAACTTTGAGCACTCACACAGGAGGATGCGAGTACCTTTTACCTTACCTCCCCGGCAACGGTGCCAGAAAGAGCTTGATGTCTACGCACGTGTCTATTCTTGTAGACAGTGTTGGGCATCCAAGTGCAGAGGTTTGTAGAACAGCAGCAAGTTTCCCTTAAGTGGATCACCCAAGGTTTATCGAACTCAGGGAGGAAGAGGTCAAAGCTATCCCTCTCAAGCAACCCTGCAATTATGATACAGAAAGTCTCTTGTGTCCCCAACACACCCAATACACTTGTCAGATGTATAGGTGCACTAGTTCGGCGAAGAGATAGTGAAATACAAGTGGTATGGATGATTATAAGTAGTAAATGCAGTATGGAATAAGTATCGCTGCAAGCAAACATGTAACAAAACAGCAAGTAAACGGTGTGCAAAGCTTGGAAACAAGGCCTAGGGATCATACTTTCACTAGTGGACACACTCCCAACAAATATAACATGATTGAACAAATAAACAACTTCTCTTCACTATGGTACTCTGAATTACTCTCCTATTCAACAACACTAATCATTGCGTAGGGCTACGAAGCACTCCTTAAAGTTCATCAAGTACTTGACAAACACCACTCATAGAGATATTCAAATCAGATCACAACTCAAGATAGATATTATTGCAACTTAGACCAAGTACTAACACGGTGCACACACTGTCAACATTACACCATGAAAGGAGGAATAGATCACTTCAATACTATCATAGCGATAATTATTCTCATAATCCATAAAAGATCACAATCGTAACCTAGACCAAGTACCACCATGATGCACGCACTGTCACCGTTACACCATAGCAGGAGGAATAGATTACTTTAATAATACCACTAGAGTACACATAATATCTGAATAATAACATCTACTTGTTCAACATGATACAAAGCTCACGATCACATAAAGATCACATCATGGGAGAGAGAGGTGAACCACATAGCTACCGGTAGAGCCCTCAGCCCTGGGGATGAACTACTCCCTCCTCATCATAGGAGACAGCAAGGTTGATGGAGATGGCGGTGAGGTCGATGGAGACGGCGGAGATGGCGATGGAGACCGATGGAGATGGCTCCGGGGGCACTTCCCCGTCCCGACAGGGTGCCGGAACAGAGACTTCTGTCCCCCGAAATTCGTCGGCGATGGCGGCGGAGCTGCGGAACTGTTCTGGAAATTTCGCCGACTCCCTGCCGTAGATTTGTTTAGCTGTTTGCACGCTGGACAACTAGACCTGTTTCGTCTTAATTTTGGTGAGATTGTTTTGTTACCTAAGGTTAATGAGGCAGAAAGGATCCAACAATACAAGCCAATCTGTCTTCTTAATGTTAGTTTCAAGATTTTCATGAAAGTGGCCACCTTAAGATTAAACACGGTTGTTGATCATGTAGTTCGTCCATCTCAAACTGCTTTCATGCAAGGGAGGAATATCCTAGATGGAGTTGTAACTTTGCATGAAGCAGTTCACGAACTACATTCTAAAAAGTTGAATGGGGTAATTCTTAAGTTAGATTTTGAAAAAGCTTATGATAAAGTTAAATGGTCTTTTCTCCAACAAACACTCAGAATGAAAGGTTTTTCGAACGAGTGGCGTTGTTTGATCAATTCCTTCGTGTCAGGAGGTAGTGTTGCAATCAAAGTCAATGACGATGTTGGCAACTACTTTCAGACATTGAAAGGATTAAGGCAAGGGGACCCCTTATCGCCAATACTATTTAATATAGTGGCGGATATGCTTGCCATTATGATCGAACGCGCAAAGAATGATGGTCTCATTGAAGGAGTTATTCCTAATCTTGTTGATGGGGGCTTATCCATCCTTCAATATGCCGATGACACGATCCTTTTTATGGAACATGACCTTGAGAAAGCACAAAATCTGAAACGTATACTTTCAGCTTTTGAGCAATTATCAGGCCTAAAAATTAACTTCCATAAAAGCGAGTTGTTTTGTTTTGGTGAGGCCCAGGACGAGGTCAATGCATACGCCGAATTATTTGGCTGTGGGTAGGGACAATTTCCTATGCGGTATTTGGGGATTCCGATTCATTATCGGAGACTTACAATTGCCGAATGGAAACTCGTCGAGGAAAGACTACAAAAACACCTTAGTAGTTGGAAAGGGAAATTGTTGTCCCTGGGAGGAAGACTGATACTCATTAATTCGGTACTATCCAATATGGTACTACATATGATTTCATTCTTTCTCTTGCCTAAAGGAGTTTTGCATAAACTGGATTATTACCAGTTTATATTCTTTTGGCAAGGGGACAACGAGAAAAAGAAATACAGATTGGCTAAATGGAGTGTCGTGTGCTCTCCTAAAGACCAGGGTGGGCTTGGTATTCAAGACCTTCAGGTCAAAAATACAGCTCTACTGGGGAAGTGGCTTTTTAAGCTACTTACTGAGGAGGGGACATGGCAAACCATACTTAAGAGGAAATACATTGGTCAAAAAGCTTTATCCCAGGTTCTTTGGAAACCAGGTGATTCGCATTTTTGGGCTGGACTCATGGCAACAAAGAAGTTTTTCTTTGGTCTGGGTTCTTTTTCCATTAAGGATGGTTCCGAGGTACGGTTCTGGGAAGATAAATGGCTTGGTAATGCCACTCTTCCGGAACAGTATCCGGCCTTATACAGCATTGTGCGCCACAAAAGTGATACTATCGCCAAAGTTATGGAGAATTCTCCACCTTCAGTGGCATTTAGAAGGGATTTGTCTGGGCAACGACTTGTAGCTTGGAATGCCTTGCTTTTGCATTTGGTAAACGTCCAACTACAAGATGGGCATGATGAATTCCGTTGGAATCTACATGTAAATGGACAATTTTTAGTAGCTTCCATGTACAATGCTCTTATTTTACCAAACGTGCCAATCGATAAATCTAGTAATGATAAGCTTTGGAAGTTAAAGATTCCATTACGGATAAAGGTATTTGGATGGTACCTACGTAAAGGGGTTGTTTTAACGAAAGATAATCTTGCAAAGCGGAATTGGCATGGAAGTAAAAAGTGTGTTTTTTGTCATCAGGATGAAACAATTAAACACTTATTCTTCCAATGTCGTTTTGCTAGATCTATATGGTCAGTCATCCAAGTAGCTTCAACCTTGTCTCCACCATGCAGTATTACCAATATATTTGGGAATTGGCTTAATGGAATCGACAATAGGTTTAAAAAGCATATTAGGGTGGGAGCGATTGCCTTTATTTGGTCGCTATGGCTATGTAGAAATGATAAAGTGTTTAACGATAAAAACTCTTCCATTTTGCAGGTTATCTACAGAGCTATTGGTACACTCCGTTTGTGGTCGTCTCTGCAACGTCCGCAGGATCGCGACCTTTATTCGGAGATCTGTGCACGACTGGAAGCTACGGCAAGGGATACTTTTTCCCAACATGGATGGTCGCATAGCTTACGGATTGCTGCTTCTAACTAGGCGTTATTACAATTGCTCACCATGATATATAATTTTGCCTTTGTACTTTATGATACATCTTGGGTGTGGGCTGTGTGCATCCTAGTTATGCAGAGGCCGGGTGTAAGCTTAATAACTATTAAGTAATAAAGCGCTCTTTTTCGAAAAAAAAGATGACAGTCTTCAAAGATGGGAGTCCCCATCGTTGGCGCAGGCGAAATCCATCTGTGGACATGGACTCCGATAGCAGACCTTGCAACGGCAGGATAGTAGCCTGGCACGAGCAAAACCGCCAAACGGCGACCGGCAACAAAGGCAGAGGTAGGTATGGAGGCGGCGCTGGCGGCGGGTGAACTAGCACAATGGGTGGTGAGGATAGGGAACCGATTGGGCTGGGCTTGGTACTTATTTGTCCTTTAATTTATTTTCTGAATATGTTTAGACTGTACACACTATGGAAAAATCTAAAAGGTCTAGATTTATTGAAGTTTTCACGACACGTCAAACTGGGAATTGATCAGACCTATAGTCGTTTTCGGTCAGCTCAAGAAGACTTAACCATAGTTTTCTTTCAATTTCTCATACGATCTACGCTTTACAAACTCAAGTCTGATCAACCATGTTCCATTTTTTAAAATAAAATAAAATTAAGCTACTAAAATTCGGGGATATTACAGCTAACCTAGCGTGTACTATGTGGGAGCTGGCCATGGTGCCTAGCCACGCGCGAATCGGCGGATGCGGCGGCGAGGTGGCTTTATGATTGGTTCCGTGCTGCCAACGAGCGCCATTTTGGGCACTACCAATCTTTGTCCACCGTTAGCTACCTAAAGAATTGCCTAGAGATTTCTTAGTCGTTTGTTGATCCAAATTGTGGCAAGGGTTGTATAAGAAAGGTAAATAGGGGTTGAAGATTTTCCATAGACAACCCAAGTTTTGGATACCTATTAGTAAGTTTTATTTAAAAAGGAGCAGCGCCCTAGCGCATCAAAATGATTTACACAGCCATTTTTTTATTACATAGGTTTTAGTATCAAAGTTTTATAAATCACGGATCAATTAAAGTTGCAGCAAAAATGAGGCACCTTAAAAATTACAAGATACCGAATGTCTTCTAGACATATCCAATGCGATTATTATGCAATCAACCACCCTGGTTGAAGATAGTCCGAGCAATCGTCATAATGATTGCATTTAGTACCCGCTGCTCTCCTCTGCTTTGCTGAAAGGAGGTAGGACCACATGTGTATCGATGAAGCAGCTCTGTGGATAACCTGTAAAAAAATTAGTTTGGCACTTCTATTAAAAACAACTTCATTGCAGCAATTCCGAATTGCCCAAACTAAAGCACATATCCCTACACGGATTTGATCTTTTATTTTGTTATCTATCCCATTTAAACAATTCTCAAAATATTATTGATACTTGTGGGAGGAGGTATGTTATATGTAAAGTGCACTACTTTCCAAACAAGACATGAAAAAGAAAAAGATATAAATAAATGATCAGTCGATTCCTGTGAACCACAAAAAAACACATTTAGTGCACCATGTCTAACATCTTTTCGCAATATTATATTTTGCTAAGATAACCTTTTTATATACAAATTACATAAAATTAGCATATATAGACTCGACTGCAGAAAAGACCTGTAGTTGTTAGGTGCCATTTGAATCTATTGGTTGTGCATGTTCATTAGCCTTGATACCAAATATACCCAAGCATCCCACTTCTCTCCAATTAATATTCTATTAAACCTTATGTTTAAAGGAACTTGAGAGAGTAAATCGGCAACTAAAACCTCTTTAGTTCTGACCATATTGACCATATTGTACAGAGTTGGATACTGATTCGCTAACGAAGTGTCCCCAAGCCATGTATCTTCCAAAAATAGTGTTCTTGTGTCGCCCCCAACAATGAATGGCCCACGTTGGAAAAATTCATTTTTAACCCCCATCATACCATTTCAAAAAGATGAGTCAGTAGATTTTGCTTGGACTTGAAAGAGCGTTTTGCCACACATGTATTTATTAGAGGAAAATAATAAATGGTTTATTTGCATATTTTATATAGTTCATAATAAGATTAATATTGTGATATAACTGTGTCAGTTGGAAAACACCGATGCACGTGTGGTATTAAACAACCAAGAGTCCCTAGTAAACCTCTATACTAGCTCATTGGTCAACTGACGATCAGTTTTCGGATCATGTGACAAATACGTCTAATGGACAATGAGGTGCATGCCATTGTGTAAATGCCATGATGGACATACCCAATATTATTATGTAACACGATCGTGTCACGATGATCATGTTGCAATAATAAGAAATGTTATAACCTAATTCTTAGACCGTGAGATCATGTTTAATCACCACTTTTGGAGGAAGCTTTGATTGCATCAACAATCACACCGTAGCAGGGTGACTAAAAAGGTGTCTCTTGGGTCTCCAATGGAGTGGGTTGAGGCGTATGCATCAAGAGCGTGATTTGTTCTTCCGCGTGATGGAAAGATACTCTGGGCCCACTCAGTGATATTTCATCCAATGTTGCAACATGTGACTAGGTCACGGGGATGGAATATCAGGAGAATGAATAAATGGCAATGTCGGTAATGAGATTGAACTAGATATGGAGATACCGACGATCAAGTCTCGGATATTGCAAGTATCACAGAAGCAAAAAAGGAGTAGGACATCCACGTTTGCGGTTCAACGACAAAAGTCCTTCGTGTGAATACACTGGGATCATCACGGATGTCCAGACTCGATTGATGATAATTTACCGGAGAGGAGTCTCGGTAATGTCTAGAGTATTCCCAAACCGTAGGGTAATATACTTAAGGGTGCGATGACATTATGATGTATCTAGAATTGTCCAAGTGTTGACAGGAGGAAGTCGGAAAAATTCCGCACAGATCCAAAAGTTGTTCGGAGGGTTCCGAAAGGAGTTTTGGAGTGACAGGGAATAAAGTAGTAAAGTAACTAATATTAATTAATGAATTAATATTGATAAAACATTATTTAATTAATTAATAGGCAGCCCACCCTAAATGGGCCCCTCTCAGAGGGGATCCCATTAAACCCTAGGGCGCCCTCTTATTGGATTAAGGGCCGGGGCGCCATGGGCTTAGCCCATAGGCTAAGGTTTGAGGGGGTAGGTGGGGCGCCCTAGGGCTGGCCGCCGGCCTCCCTGGATCCCTTGGCCGCTGCCCCCTAGGTTCCTTAGTGGAGGGGTAAGCCTGCTCCCTCCCACCTATAAAGAAGCCCCTGGAGGAGAGTTTGACACAAGTGGATTGATGGAACTCATTGGAAGAGCTCTCCTCTCATCTCCCCCTCATACGCCACCCCTCTCCCCTCTCTCTCTCTCTCATGTGGCTCCCTAAAGGGCTGCGTAAGAGCGAGGGCGACTCTATCGCTGCATGACAAAGTCCTATAGGAATTCCGGATTGGATCCAAACCGATCTACTTCCGCAATCTCGGCTAGATCCGATATCCGGAAGGAGTCATCGTTCACCGTACATGTATGAGTACTTAGAGGTGCTGCACGTGCGGCACTAAGTCGTTGCACCGGTGTTGTTGCACTGGTGTCGCGACATCGAGATCTTCACGACCTTGAGGTCGACTACGTCGTCTTCATCGTCAACGCTTATGCGGGAGCGTAATCCCCGCGATCGGTCTACAAGGGTATGTCGCCGATTCTCCATTAATCATTACAGTATTACTAAATAGATAAATCTTCGGCATTCAGGATTACGTAGGCAATAATTTTTTTGTTATTTGCACTGACCCCAACATTCCTACTGCTATCCGCTGGAGGGAGAATCACTCTTCTGAATGCGGTTCTAGACGCGCTTCTAGCCTACGCGATGGGCATCGTCGAGCTCCCTATTGTTCTACTCTAGGCCATCAACATGCTGCGCTGCACCTTCCTATGGAACTTCCATGGGCGTGCGTCTAGGGCCAATTGTCTGGTGGCCTCAGATCAGGTGTGCCATCCGAAAATCCAGGGAGGCCTTGGGATCAAAAGCCTCACCACCTAGAATTTGTTCCTACTGGTGAAACTGCTCCAAATATTGCACTCCGCTTTAGTCTCACCCTGGTCTTGTTGGGCATGGAGCTCGCTGGGTGAGCCTCTGGACGCAAGCAGGTGCCTATCTGCTGGCCCTCACTAGAAATTGCTCATCAGCTAGCTTCCACTCTACTGATCCATCTCCTCGGTCTCGATCGGCAATGGCGAGCGAACAAGCTTCTAGACAGACATTTGGCTTGGAATAGGAGCACTTGCCGTCGAGTTTCCCGTGCTCTTCTCACATGCTATCGACTCCTAGGCGTCGGTCTCTACAGTTCTCCGCTCGGGGCTGCGCTGCAACCTTGTGCACCGCCTCATCATGGCCGGCGCAATGAAATTTGGCATGGTGAGTGCCCAGCTAGCCTCCGTGCACCCATCGGATTCTCCCCACTCCCACTCACTCCAGATATGTGCTAAGAAAAATGGAGATCTCTACGTTGCTGCCCTGTACAAGCTGGCCACATAACCCTCTATCGAAGCCCCCTTCTCCAAGTTTGTATGGGAGAGTTTTGTGCCCTCTAAAGCCAAGTTCTTTGGATGGCTACTTGTTCAAGGAAAAATCTAGTCCAGCTCCATTCTGTTGTGGAAACAGATGCTGACTCCTGTGGAGGCACTATGTCCTTTCTGCTCGGTCGAGATCGAAGATGTTACTCACGTCATCTTCCGCTACCCCTGCTCCGGCAGTTGTAGGCTACGATCGGCGTGCGCCCTAGTAGGGATGTGGGCGTCGGGCATCTGCATGAACTTCCTCTCGTGGTGCTCGGGAGGACCTCCTCTACCATTACAATCCACTTTTGCTGGAATGCATGCAAACACCAGAACGACATTGTCTTCCGTGGTGACCGTCCGAACCTTCGCCTTCTCGTGGCCATGTGCAAGGATGATGCCATGTGCACTGGCGTGAACGCCTACCTGAGGCTGCTCGAGCCGATGCTTATTTGTGGCTTGCCCATCAAAACGGGGCTAGATTGTAATATTTCCCCCCTCTCTCTACCTCTCTGTCCCACTAATCTAAAACATCTGGCTTTTTGAGACAAAAAATCGAATGAAAATTCGGGTGGGGAATCTCTTCCCCTGGTGACCATTCAAAAAAAAATAGAGTAACACTTCCACTGTCAAGAAAAAAGATTAACAAATTCTCAAAAAAATAACAATTATCACTAGGTACTTCACTTAATATTGGTCGCTGATGCATGTAAAATGCATACATGAAATTTGTAGTTTATTGCCATATATTCCTAGATATTTGCATCTTATATATGTTATATCCATGTTTTATATTGATTTCGGGGGCTTTCTAAACAATGCCCTCTCTTTTGGTTTTAACTATGGCTGGCAGAAAATGCTTTATTTAGCGTTTTTAACTTTCTAGGAGATATGAGACTCGGAAAAGGGAAAATGGTCACAGAGCACATCATGGAAATTTCAAGACAAACAAAATGAGCTAAAGTGGAACACCAGGAGGTCAATGGGCTGGGAATGAGCACCAGTGGTGTCGCACCTCCTGGTCTTGTTTTCGCCTTGAGCGTCTGATGCCGTCTGTTTTCACGTGGTTCTCTTCGACTTGACCTAAAAATGACTATAAAAAGGGTCCCCTGGGCATTCTCGAGGCATGGCGGCATGGAGATCGAAAACAAAGAAATATAGAAATAGAAGGCTATCGCCGAAGGAGTTCGGAGGAGGGAAACACTATCGGAATCGCCTCTGATAGGCTCCACCCCCCTCCGGTGTGTTCATCATCATCATATATAGCAACACCATCTTGATCCCCCTACTATAATATCTTGGCAAACATGATATGTGGTACAATCTATTGTTTTCCCATGATCTATTATAGTTTGAGTCGTGATTTGTTCTTGGCAATTATGAAATACTTTGCTGGTTGGTTGCATACAAGTTTGTTATCTTATATGGTGGTGTTATGTACTGATATATGTTGGGGGATGCATAAGATTTTCACCGTAGCATCTTGTTAGGAGGAGGCATGGACGGTGTAGACAAAAAACTGTATTCCAAGTCTTATGTGCTATATTAATTCATGGTTAATCAACGGGGAATATATTGGGGGACCTTAGAACTTAAATAAGTGGTTGGACAAATTTATCTTAAGGAATCCCTTGTTAGCATATTAACTTGGCCTAGGAACCAATCACTAGGGTGTGTAGTAGTTCATTTAGTTGACTACTCCGATTTATGGCTTCACCTAGAAGAAACAATAGACTTTCTCTTAAGAGTTAGATATTATGTATCTAGGTAGTATAAGATAATATATGCTTCACTAATTGTGCCAACCAAAACAAATGAAATAGCAACCTGCGAGAACAATTTCTCCCAAGAGTTACCCTCCTTTCACTTTACTCGCTTTTACTTTACTTGTTTTGCTTTACCTGCATTAGATAGTTTACTTTTGTATTTACTTTCAGCACTCTTTAATTTCCTAGTTAAAAGTAAAAAGTACCTTACACCTTGTAGTTCATTGCATTGCATGAAAGGCCATATAAGTGGGTTATAGGGCTTTATAGAACAGATAGTTTACCTTCAGTTCCTCTTGGGTTTGACACTCAATAGTTATCGAATTGTGCTATAGTGATTTTCTACTCTTAGGGATTATCAGTCACAATATTGAACAACTTTTAGGGAAAAAATAGAAGACAATATTTTTCTATAAAGGTCAATTTATTGAAATCATAAGTTAGCATCATGGCCTTGGTGTGCTTATTGGAGTATATTGACATAGATCCTTCACTGTGTAGAATATACCAGTCATGATGGACTATCCATCTTTCATCCTCTGATAGCCTGCTCTCTGTGTTTTCTAATGCTTATTGGGAATGCAATATCAATATTCTTTGGTGGCAATTTGATCACATAGAGTGTGTGCAAAGAGGTAACTATATCAAGCTTTATCACTAAATATAAAGCACTTGCGAACACGACAACAAATCTTATATGGGTTTAGTCCATTATTCAAGAACTTGGTATCAACAAGATAATCCTCTTATTTCTATGGTGTAATAATATTGGAGCAACATATCTTTTCTCTAATCGCATGTTTACAATCACAAAAGATATTGAGGCTGATTTTAAAAAAGGGTTGCTCAGAATCTTCTTTGGTTAAGTTTATTTCATGAAAGCATCAAGTTTTTGAGTTTTTCAAGGACTTGTGTGTTATGTATTTTTCTTGTAAGAATGTTCTTGTAAGGGTTTGTTTGAGATGATATATGGCCTTAGGTCTTTTCCACACAAAAAAGAGAATCAAGTTGCTTATACTTTCACTAAGCCTCTACCATTTTCCAGCATTTCAGTTATAGATGTAGGTGGTCTGGTTTAATCTGTTGGCCCGCTGGACCACACCTGTGTTTTGGCACCAATTGGGTAAGGAAAACGCCTACGATCTCCTAGGAGAACGCATCCTCCCGATCACCCGCCTCCTTTGCACGACGCATGTGCACCCCACGCAGAAAAAATGAGGTAGGGCCTACCTTATTTTTCTGCTCCAAATCTCCTCCACGAGACTACGTCTCCTTCACCGGCCGTGCCTCCCTCTCAACATCCTCTATGCTCGCGTAGCTCTAGCAGCTGGCTTCGTAAGCCTCCGCTGTCTAGATCGTCGATCTCCCCGCCAATGACGCCCTTGTCCACCTCACCCTCCCGCCCTTCCCCGTGCACCACCGCCACTATGTATTCCCCTTCGTGATGATAGGGACAAGTATATGTCCTCCTCCTGGTTTGGCGTCGGGCTTGGGATGTCCGGCTTGGAGGCAGCGATTGCCTTGGAGGAGCATGTGTGACGACCTCAAATTTGATACAAATTCGAAGTGCCCGTTATGTATTCCACCGCAATCCCAGAACCGTTGTTGCGATATACATAACGTAGTTGGTAACCAGTTCCATAGACATTACAATAAGGGGATTCAAATACAATGGTCATATAGACCAAGTCATATTACAACACAATATAGCAGCGGAAATAACGTCTTCGGCCCATGCCTTCTCCCTACAGGCAAATGGCGACTCATGGAGACGAGCTTAGTTCTGGCACTCTTCCTCATACCCTTCCTCCTGGTATTCTTCCCCATAGTCTGGCCAAGTTGATAGCCAGGGACACAGCCGTGAGTACATTGGATGCACTCGCAAACCATCTTATAAATGAAAAGATGAAGTAGATATGCAAGGTTGATATTGTGGACTAAGCACTAAGTTTATTTGCAAAAGCTAGTTTTATTTCCCAAGAATGTTCATTTGTAGAAAAAAAGTTTAGTTCTCTAAGTTCAATCTAAAGAGGACTTCAAGTGTGTCAACATCATTGTCAAGTCAAGTCATTCACCATTGTCACTTTTAGTCCTGACAAAAGTCAAGTACAGCTTGCCAACTGTCCATAACCGCGGACTCGGCTATTCGAATAGTTTGAAAACCTCTGCAGAGGGGTACACTTTACCCACAAGAATCGATAATCTGCCGGGAGAAATCCACGGATCGTCATACACAAGTATGCGAGGTTCAGATAATCAAACAAACTCTTTCGCTTGTCTACTCTAGTATGGGATCCTTCCCTAGAGCCCGAGACACGGATTTCCCCGTTCCGGCGCCTCTAGTTTTGCCCACTCCGGGATGCCGGACGGATGGAAATCTTCAGGAAGGAAAATTTCCAATAACCACTTGGTTCGGAAGCAACCATGCATGGAATGCTTCTATAAAGGATGAAACAAGACCTCCCATACTAAAATAAACAAGCTAGGAATAAGCCCCTTCCCATTCAGGGGTAATGTGGTCGTACGGTATGGTTGGCTCCCATAGTACATCACTCGTTGTCATTGAGAAATACATTTCATAGTTCTTAGTCAAGATTAATTTCTTTCATAAGCCATTATGTAGGAGCAACATCCAATTCAAGTTTCAAGTTCAAGTCACCACTTTTCAAATAGAGTTCCCCTTATAGATGGCCTCAATTTTATTAGCGACTAAGCAACTATATTGAGTGATGACTACTAAATAGAGTTAGATAAACTCAGCTTGCTGCTCTTGCTAAACAAGACCTCACTACACTTCTCTCATTCTACTCTAGCAATTCAATCATGCAATTTACTTAAAACAAGTAGAATGCAATATTAAAACTAGGCATTGGGAGTATGAATCAAAAGATGGCTTGCCTTGGTTGGCAAAGTGTCCGGGGTATTCTTCTTCTTCTTGATAATAATCCCCTCCAATATCCTCCTCGGCAACACTAGCGTCTAATAACGAAGAAACACAAGGCACACAATCACTACACAATGCTAACAATACACCAAGCACACATCTTTGTTTGCTAACAATAGCATTCATGGTGCATTTTATGGTGTTGGATGGTAAGTTTTTCTTCTAAGGGTTCTTCAAGTGTGCAAGTTACATTCTTCTACTAAGTGTCCTATGTTGTTCACTTACTAGGCCTTGGTATTGGTTTGGGGGTACTAAGACTAGTTCAAGTGGGGAGGGATTACTAAGTGAGTTGGTAGAGAGGGCAAATTAATTTTAAGTGTATGCTAGGGATCTATCATTTTATGTTACCAACTAGAGTTGGGTTAGGGTCTAATTGATCCCACTAGTAGGGTTTGGAGTGGATTTGAGTTTACTAACAGTAGGGTATGTCATTGGTGAGTTCTCATTTTAATTTTCATGATTTTTGGTGGCTTAAATAATTTTCTAGAAATATTCTATGGTTAATAAAGCTATGGTCACACTATTCATATCTAATTAAATTCCTAACTTATTTTGAATTCTAACCAGTTCTACAGGGTAGGATATTTCACAAGCTTTCCAACGCATATTTATTTGCTGGAAAAGGATTTGTAATTCTCTGGGAAATTTAATTTGAAAAACATATCTGAATCATATTCAAATTAATTGGAAAAGGCGGGAGAATAATTAAAAATGAAACGGACCGGTTTCTAACTAGCTGGGCCGAGTCTGAACAGAACCCGAACGGGCCGGCCCAGAAAGACGTTTCGCACGGCGGGGAAAAAATAAAACGGGGCCTGACAGGTGGGGCCTACTGGTCAGATCTAATTAGAATCCCGAATCGGTACGCTAGCGTTGGATCAAGATCGAACGGCTCAGGCTCATCGTCTACCTCAGCACGGGCGGGGCTCACCTGCATTGCAGTGAAGAATGTTCGACGACGAGGGAGTGGCGTAGAGGATGCAGAGCTCATCGGCGATGTGCGGAATCGGCTGCGGTGCGTCTCCTCCACCGATTCCCAGCGGCGGCTTGCTCCCAGGTGGTCGAACGCGGCGGCGCTCCGCTTGTCCAGTACCTCGCCGGCGTTGCAGGTGTCGACGAACCAGAGCGAGAGGGGTGAAACGGGGTTGTCTGGGAGGTAGCTGGGAGTGGGGTGCTTCTCCTCGTTTGATCGGCAGGGCTTTTTATAGGCCGGAGCGACGAGGGTAAGCGCGGCCAGAAGCTCGCCGGCTCGGGGGCCCTAGCAGCGTTCGAAGGTCATAGCGTGCACGGGGGCCTCGGGGGCGTGCTGGGAGGGGACTGGCTCGGCCGCAGAGTGCTGTGTGTCTGCTCTGGCGCCTCCAGGGTGGTCGGCATCGTGCAGGGAGAAGAGGAACTGGGAGGGGGCCCTGGGCGCACATCTCTTCTTCCCTCCTCTTCTCATGGCTTGGGTCGGGGCTGGGGGCGCTGGAGTCGATCGAGGCACCGTCCAGGAGCATGGCTACAGCGCGGGAGCGAACCAGAACAGTGCAGCCACAGTAGAATCGATTTGGTTTGATTTCTCTCTGCCAGTGTTCGACGAAATGCCCGCAAGAACTTGAAATTTGAATTTTTGAAAATTTCCAGTTTGGGTGATCAACATATTGGCCAAGGTGTCCTGTCATATTTTTGTTATAAAGAAAGAAGAAGTTTTGCAGAAATCTTATTTCAAATTTTTGGTATAGTCACTGTTTCAGATTCAAACTTTGGTTCAAGTTTGGGTGATGCTCTAGTTTGAATTTTGAGTAGATTTTTGTTGGTTGAGTTAGTATGTAACTTGGTTAAGCTCAACTAACAGGCCCAACATGAAGGTGAGTTGTAGATTTCTTAATCCAAGGGCTCAAAGTGGTGTAGTCAAACAGATTTCCTTGATCAACTCAATCTTCTCTTTTTCTTTCTTATTTTTATTTCTGGTTGCTTTGATTCTTATAATCTTTCTCAATTGATTCTGTTGGTTAACTTAGAATTAACTAGACAATACACAATCAAAAATAACACACATGAAATCATAGAATACATAGAATAGAAAATACATGTATGCATAAAATAATAGATAAAAAGTTTTAGCTGGGTCCAGAATTTGGTCTTTTAATTAATAAGGAGTGGGTTACAAATTCTGAGTTGTTACAATCTTCCCCCCTTAAAAAGAATCTCGTCCCAGAGATTCACTAATTAAGAACTGAAAAGATTGGGAAGCTCTTTCTGAAGATAATCTTCTCGTTCCCAAGTGGCTTCATCTTCGGTGTGATTACTCCACTGAACTTTCAGAAACTTGATGCTTCGGGTTTGAGTAGTCCTATAAGCTTCCTCGAGGATACGAATAGGCATTTCACGATAGGTCAAATCCTTGTTGATGTCCACAGAACGGTGATCAATGTTCTTGAAGATTTCCGGCTTCTCCGGCACTTCAAGACATTTCCGAAGTAAAGACACGTGAAAGACATCGTGCACTTCAGACAATTCCGGGGGCATTTCCAACTGATAAGACACTTCTCCTTTGCGGTCTAGTATCTTGAAGGGTCCAATATATCTTGGTGCGAGCTTTCCTTTTACTTGGAATCTTTGCATTCCCTTGAGGGGTGATACTTTGAGGTAAACAAAGTCTCCACTTTTGAAGGTTAATTCTCTCTGTCTCTTGTCGGCATAACTCTTCTGTCTTGACTGGGCTGCCTTGAGATAGTCACGAATCATGCGAACTTTCTCCTCGGCTTCTTGCAAAATATCTGGTCCAAAAATCTGACTGTCTCCGGTTTCTGACCAATTCAGAGGGGTACGACACTTTCTTCCATACAAAGCTTCAAATGGGGCCATTTGCAAACTGGCTTGATAACTGTTGTTGTAGGAAAACTCCGTGAAAGGCAGACAATCTTCCCACTTAGCTCCATAAGCTAGAACACAGGCTCTCAACATATCTTCAAGTATTTGATTCACTCTTTCAGTATGTCCATCAGTCTGAGGGTGGTAAGCGGTGCTGAAAGCTAATTTGGTTCCCAAGGCTTGATGTAAACTTTTCCAAAATCTTGAGGTGAATTGGGTTCCTCGATCGGAAACTATGGTTTCAGGGACTCCATGCAAACTAACAATTCTGGATAGATACAGATCGGCTAGCTGTCCCGAGTTATAAGTGGTCTTGACAGGGATAAAGTGGGCAACTTTGGTCAGTCTATCCACAATGACCCAAATAGAGTCATTTCCACGGCTAGACCTTGGAAATCCAGTGATGAAATCCATTCCAATAGATTCCCACTTCCATTCCGGAACTTGCAAAGGTTGTAGCAATCCCGCAGGACGTTGATGTTCAGCTTTGACTCTTTGGCAAATGTCACACTTAGAGATGAACGATGCAATCTCACGCTTCATTCCATGCCACCAAAATTGTTCCTTCGGATCTTGATACATCTTAGTTCCACCGGGGTGAATGGAGTAAGGGGTCTCATGGGCTTCCTTCATAATCACTTCCTTCAATTCTGAATCAGCAGGCACACAAATACGTCCTTTATACCAAAGAACTCCTTGGTCATCTTCCTCAAATCCTGGCACCTTGCCGGAACTAATTCTGCGCTTGATTCCGTCAATACTCTCATTTCCCTTCTGGGCTTCTTTGATTTGGCTCATCAAGGTGGGTTGAAACTCAAGGTTGGCTAGGAATCCTTGACTGACTAGTTCCAATCCAAATCTTTCAAACTCCTGGTGCAACATAGGTTGCTCTTCCTTGATCATCATATTTAATGAGCAGGGCTTCCGACTCAATGCATCGGCCACTACATTGGCCTTACCGGGGTGATAGTGAATTTCCAGATCATAATCTTTGATCAACTCTATCCATCTTCTTTGCCTCATGTTTAACTCCTTCTGAGTGAAAATATACTTCAAACTCTTGTGATCAGTGTAAATCTCACAATGGTTGCCCATCAGATAGTGCCTCCAGGTCTTCAGGGCTAGAACTACGGCTGCTAACTCCAGATCATGGGTTGGATAATTTTCTTCATGAGGTCGAAGCTGCCGAGAGAGGTAAGCTATGACCTTGCCTTCTTGCATCAAGACACAACCAAGTCCAAGTTTGGAAGCGTCGCAATAGACATCAAAGTTTTTGGTGATATCGGGCATGGTTAGGACGGGGGCGGTCACCAATCGCTTTTTGAGCTCTTGAAAACTCTCTTCACACTTAGGGGTCCATTCAAACTTCTTGTCCTTCTTCAACAGTTGGGTCATTGGCCGGGCAATGCTTGAAAACCCTACAACAAACTTGCGGTAATATCCCGCTAATCCGAGAAAACCTCTAACTTCAGTTTGAGTGGTAGGGGCTTCCCATTCCATGACTGATTTGATCTTCTTGGGGTCCACGGATATTCCTCCCGCGGATAATACATGGCCTAAAAATCCAACTTCCTTCAACCAGAACTCACATTTACTGAACTTGGCATACAGCTGATGCTCTCTTAGGGTTTCTAAGATTAATCTCAAATGGGTTGCATGCTCCTCTTCGGACTTGGAGTAGATAAGAATGTCATCAATGAAGACAACAACAAACTTATCCAAGAACTCCATAAAAACCTTATTCATGAGGTTCATGAAATAAGCAGGGGCATTGGTTAATCCAAATGACATTATGGTGTACTCATACAATCCGTATCGGGTAGTGAAGGCGGTTTTGGGGATATCCGTTGCACGGATCTTCAGTTGGTGGTATCCAGTTCTAAGATCTATCTTTGAGAAGACTCTGGCTCCAGTCAATTGGTCAAACAAATCTTCAATCTTGGGGAGAGGGTACTTGTTTTTGATGGTCACATCATTTAGCTTGCGGTAATCAGTGCACAGTCGGCTAGAACCGTCACTCTTATCCACAAACAGAACGGGTGATCTCCAAGCAGAAGAACTTGGCTGAATCAATCCTTTGCTCAAAAGGTCATCCAATTGCTTCTTCAACTCAACTAATTCAGCTGGGTTCATACGATAGGGTCGTTGGGCTATAGATCCAGTTCCGGGGATAAGCTCAATGATAAACTCAATATCCCGATCCGGTGGCATTCCGGGTAGCTCATCGGGAAAAACATCCGGGTATTCACAGACGATGAGAACTTCCTTTATGGTTGGCCCGGAGATACTCTTATGACATCTGGGGCCTTGGGTGGGTTTAACTGACACATGTTTTACTAAAACTCCATGGCTACTCCTCATGGTGATGGTCTTTCTTGCACAATCTATAATTCCTTGGTGTTGAGACATCCAATCCATACCTAGGACCACTTCCAGTCCTTTGGTTCCTAACACAATCAAACTGGCTAAGAATAAGATCCCATGGATCTCTATAGGCACTGCCAAGCAGGTAAAACTGGCTTTGGTTATTGACCCGGGAATTTGCACAGACATGAACTCTTTCAAGGGTGTGGGTTGAAGTCCACTTTTATCAACGAATAATTGGGTAACAAATGAGTGTGAAGCTCTAGAATCAAACAGAACTCTTGCAAGAACTGAGTTAACAGGGAACATACCAAGCACAACGTCGGTTGCTTCCTGAGCTTCTTCAACATTCATGTAATTCAGACGGCCTCGAGGGTGAGGCTGGTTCCTTGGTGGATAGTTCTTGCCATTTCCCACACGACGCTGTTGCTGAGCAGGAGCAGTAGTCTTGGATGCATCATTCAGCTTCTTGGGGCACTCGTTGGAGTAGTGCCCTTTGAGTCCGCACTCATAACAGGTAACTCCAGATTTGTCACCAGGCTTGGGTAACACAGGGGCGCCATTTGGCCTTGGAGTATTGGTGTTGAAGTTGTTGCCACTAGGTCTTGGAGGTGCACGGTTGGAGTTGTTGCCGGGTGGACGGTTGGGATAGTTGGGACGTGGAGCAGGTGCAGACGGCCTCATAGGTCTAGGGGCGAAACCCATAGGTGCATTTCCCCTTGGCTTCTGCGAGTTGCTCGAGTTGCCTTGATACATCATACGGCGCTTGCGGTTTTCTGCAGCTTGCTTGAGTTTGCCTTCCATCTGAATGGCAGAGTCAACCAATGACTCCAGGTCGGCAAAGGGAATGTTGACTAAGACACATTGCATCTCATCATGAAGTCCATCCAGAAACCTTTCTTGCTTCTTCTCCGTGGTGTCGGTGTCATCTGGGGCATACCTAGACAAGGTAAGGAACTTGTCACGATAATCCACCACAGACAAGGAACCTTGCTTCAAATTTCTGAACTCATCCCTCATCCTTTTAACCAATCCCAAAGGGACATGGGCTTTGCTAAACTTGCTCTTGAACTCCTCCCAAGGCATCACATACCCTGGGGCTTGCATTGCACAGGTGCTATCCCACCAAGCTCTTGCGGCTCCCGCAAGGTAGTGGGTGGTGTACAGAACCTTCTCATTTTCACCAACTTTGGCGACTGCCAAATTGTTCTCCATAGTGCGAAGCCAGTCATCGGCATCTAAGGGCTCTTCAGACTTAGTGAACATAGGAGGGTTGGTGTTTTGGAAATTCCTCAACTTGGATCGGTGATCACCATTGCCATTGTTTTCTCCTTCACCATTGCCATGGCCATTGCCATTGTTGTGGTTCATTGCCATCTGGGTTATCTGCTGAAGAGTGGCCAAGTTAGCTTGGCGCTCAGCTCGGGCTGCTTCCCGGTCTTCCATGATCAACCTTAGCAATTCGGCCATTTCCGAATTCGGGGGTGGGGGTGCTCGCGGCATCTGAAGATAAGGTGTGTAAGACAAGAGGGAAAAGCTAATTGCTAAGATTTAAAGGTAACATGGATGATGCAATTTTGTCTTACTAAGGCCTTAAGGGCCAAATTCATATTTCATTCAACACTCATCAAACATATCATACATACGAGTTCACACATTACAAATGGTTTACATCAAACCATTGCGACTCGTCTACTAGAGAGGGGGATACAACTCACACCTACACGAAGTGAACATAAAGTGGAACTCATAGCTAGATAACACGTGGATCTCGGATCTAAACAGCGGGCTCCTCAGGGTCTTCCTCCTCGTCACTCACAATGAATCCATTGTGCCCACCATCTTCCGGATCATCAAGGTCCTCCATGAAGTCATCCTCATCACTAATGAGGGCATTATCCTCCTTGCGGAGATCAATGCCGTCCTCCTCACCAAGGTGATCCTCAAGACTCTCAATGTACTCAGTCAGTTCAGCCACATTGGCCTTCAACTCCTCAATGTCCTGATCCTTCTCATCGCGCTGGCGACGAAGGCTCTTGCGCTCCTTCGCAAGAATCCTGATAGTGCTCCTCGCCTCCACCAGTGCGAAGTGCTCAAGGTTGGCCTTGGTACGAGCACGATCGGCCTCCTGCTGAGTGGAGTACAGCAAGAAGTCCATGTGATCGATGTAGGTACTCGGCTCATTCTGCCCGGGCATGTTTGCGGGATGCCCGTCCGCATCACGCCGAGCAAAGTTCCTAAAGCGCTCCCCCTGGACCTCCTCCACATGCAGTCCGCATAAGCGGGCGTGCATCTCCTGCATACCGCGGACCAAACCATCGGCCCAAGTGTTCTCCACAAGCTCAAACTTGACCCTTGGAGAACTCAAGTTTCCCTTCTTGCCACGGCAACTAGCTCGGATGAGCCACCGTAGCTCTCCATCAGGGTGCTCATTAAGCACGGCTCCCTTGAACTCCGGATACAAACGATCCAGGAACAAGGTCAAGGTGGTGAGGTCGCGCTCGAAATAAAGGCTGCCACCATGGCCCAACTGGTAGTGCTCGACAAATACCGGGGCCATCTACAAAATTTTAGATTAGATTAAGTTAGTGACCAACTTAAGTGTGCAAAATTTTAAGTAGGCAAAAACTGAAGTATGTATAAAACTTTGCAAATAGAGAGGAAAGACTAAGCAATTTTGCAACCATTACTTATATCTTTGCTTTCATCAAGGTTTCATTTAACGCCCATTCTAACTAAGGTCTCCTATGGTCAACCTAGGCTCTGATACCAACTTGTGACGACCTCAAATTTGATACAAATTCGAAGTGCCCGTTATGTATTCCACCGCAATCCCAGAACCGTTGTTGCGATATACATAACGTAGTTGGTAACCAGTTCCATAGACATTACAATAAGGGGATTCAAATACAATGGTCATATAGACCAAGTCATATTACAACACAATATAGCAGCGGAAATAACGTCTTCGGCCCATGCCTTCTCCCTACAGGCAAATGGCGACTCATGGAGACGAGCTTAGTTCTAGCACTCTTCCTCATACCCTTCCTCCTGGTATTCTTCCCCATAGTCTGGCCAAGTTGATAGCCAGGGACACAGCCGTGAGTACATTGGATGCACTCGCAAACCATCTTATAAATGAAAAGATGAAGTAGATATGCAAGGTTGATATTGTGGACTAAGCACTAAGTTTATTTGCAAAAGCTAGTTTTATTTCCCAAGAATGTTCATTTGTAGAAAAGAAGTTTAGTTCTCTAAGTTCAATCTAAAGAGGACTTCAAGTGTGTCAACATCATTGTCAAGTCAAGTCATTCACCATTGTCACTTTTAGTCCTGACAAAAGTCAAGTACAGCTTGCCAACTGTCCATAACCGCGGACTCGGCTATTCGAATAGTTTGAAAACCTCTGCAAAGGGGTACACTTTACCCACAAGAATCGATACATCTGCCGGGAGAAATCCACGGATCGTCATACACAAGTATGCGAGGTTCAGATAATCAAACAAACTCTTTCGCTTGTCTACTCTAGTATGGGATCCTTCCCTAGAGCCCGAGACACGGATTTCCCCATTCCGGCGCCTCTAGTTTTGCCCACTCCGGGATGCCGGACGGATGGAAATCTTCAGGAAGGAAAATTTCCAATAACCACTTGGTTCGGAAGCAACCATGCATGGAATGCTTCTATAAAGGATGAAACAAGACCTCCCATACTAAAATAAACAAGCTAGGAATAAGCCCCTTCCCATTCAGGGGTAATGTGGTCGTACGGTATGGTTGGCTCCCATAGTACATCACTCGTTGTCATTGAGAAATACATTTCATAGTTCTTAGTCAAGATTAATTTCTTTCATAAGCCATTATGTAGGAGCAATCTCCAATGCAAGTTTCAAGTTCAAGTCACCACTTTTCAAATAGAGTTCCCCTTATAGATGGCCTCAATTTTATTAGCGACTAAGCAACTATATTGAGTGATGACTACTAAATAGAGTTAGATAAACTCAGCTTGTTGCTCTTGCTAAACAAGACCTCACTACACTTCTCTCATTCTACTCTAGCAATTCAATCATGCAATTTACTTAAAACAAGTAGAATGCAATATTAAAACTAGGCATTGGGAGTATGAATCAAAAGATGGCTTGCCTTGGTTGGCAAAGTGTCCGGGGTATTCTTCTTCTTCTTGATAATAATCCCCTCCAATATCCTCCTCGGCAACACTAGCGTCTAATAACAAAGAAACACAAGGCACACAATCACTACACAATGCTAACAATACACCAAGCACACATCTTTGTTTGCTAACAATAGCATTCATGGTGCATTTTATGGTGTTGGATGGTAAGTTTTTCTTCTAAGGGTTCTTCAAGTGTACAAGTTACATTCTTCTACTAAGTGTCCTATGTTGTTCACTTACTAGGCCTTGGTATTGGTTTGGGGGTACTAAGACTAGTTCAAGTGGGGAGGGATTACTAAGTGAGTTGGTAGAGAGGGCAAATTAATTTTAAGTGTATGCTAGGGATCTATCATTTTATGTTACCAACTAGAGTTGGGTTAGGGTCTAATTGATCCCACTAGTAGGGTTTGGAGTGGATTTGAGTTTACTAACAGTAGGGTATGTCATTGGTGAGTTCTCATTTTAATTTTCATGATTTTTGGTGGCTTAAATAATTTTCTAGAAATATTCTATGGTTAATAAAGCTATGGTCACACTATTCATATCTAATTAAATTCCTAACTTATTTTGAATTCTAACCAGTTCTACAGGGTAGGATATTTCACAAGCTTTCCAACGCATATTTATTTGCTGGAAAAGGATTTGTAATTCTCTGGGAAATTTAATTTGAAAAACATATCTGAATCATATTCAAATTAATTGGAAAAGGCGGGAGAATAATTAAAAATGAAACGGACCGGTTTCAAACTAGCTGGGCCGAGTCTGAACAGAACCCGAACGGGCCGGCCCAGAAAGATGTTTCGCACGGCGGGGGAAAAATAAAATGGGGCCTGACAGGTGGGGCCTACTGGTCAGATCTAATTAGAATCCCAAATCGGTACGCTAGCGTTGGATCAAGATCGAACGGCTCGGGCTCATCGTCTACCTCAGCACGGGCGAGGCTCACCTGCGTTGCAGTGAAGAATGTTCGACGACGAGGGAGTGGCATAGAGGATGCAGAGCTCGTCGGCGACGTGCGGAATCGGCTGCGGTGCGTCTCCTCCACCGATTCCCAGCGGCGGCTTGCTCCCAGGTGGTCGAACGCGGCGGCGCTCCGCTCGTCCAGTACCTTGCCGGCGTTGCAGGTGTCGACGAACCAGAGCGAGAGGGGTGAAACGGGGTTGTCTAGGAGGTAGCTGGGAGTGGGGTGCTTCTCCTCGTTTGATCGGCGGGGCTTTTTATAGGCCGGAGCGACGAGGGTAAGCGCGGCCAGAAGCTCGCCGGCTCGGGGGCCCTGGCAGCGTTCGAAGGTCATAGCGTGCACGGGGGCCTCGGGGGCGTGCTGGGAGGGGACTGGCTCGGCCGCGGAGTGCTGTGTGTCTGCTCTGGCGCCTCCAGGGTGGTCGGCATCGTGCAGGGAGAAGAGGAACTGGGAGGGGGCCCTAGGCGCACATCTCTTCTTCCCTCCTCTTCTCATGGCTTGGGTCGGGGCTGGGGGCGCTGGAGTCGATCGAGGCACCGTCCAGGAGCATGGCTACAGCGCGAGAGCGAACCAGAACAGTGCAGCCACAGTAGAATCGATTTGGTTTGATTTCTCTCTGCCAGTGTTCGACGAAATGCCCGCAAGAACTTGAAATTTGAATTTTTGAAAATTTCCAGTTTGGGTGATCAACATATTGGCCAAGGTGTCCTGTCATATTTTTGTTATAAAGAAAGAAGAAGTTTTGCAGAAATCTTATTTCAAATTTTTGGTATAGTCACTGTTTCAGATTCAAACTTTGGTTCAAGTTTGGGTGATGCTCTAGTTTGAATTTTGAGTAGATTTTTGTTGGTTGAGTTAGTATGTAACTTGGTTAAGCTCAACTAACAGGCCCAACATGAAGGTGAGTTGTAGATTTCTTAATCCAAGGGCTCAAAGTGGTGTAGTCAAACAGATTTCCTAGATCAACTCAATCTTCTCTTTTTCTTTCTTATTTTTATTTCTGGTTGCTTTGATTCTTATAATCTTTCTCAATTGATTCTGTTGGTTAACTTAGAATTAACTAGACAATACACAATCAAAAATAACACACATGAAATCATAGAATACATAGAATAGAAAATACATGTATGCATAAAATAATAGATAAAAAGTTTTAGCTGGGTCCAGAATTTGGTCTTTTAATTAATAAGGAGTGGGTTACAAATTCTGAGTTGTTACAGCATGAGACGCTGGCACGCCGCCATGCCCCCTAGTCTGCGCCAGTACGAGATGTCGCTACCATGAACACCGTATGTGTTTTGTTGGATGCTTTTTGCAAATTTTTGTTTGATGCTGATGACCCACAAGTATAGGGGGTGTATCGTAGTACTTTCGATAAATAAGAGTGTCGAACCCAGTGAGGAGCAGAAGGTGTTGACAAGTGGTTTTGATCAAGGATTCACTGTAAATACTAGTAAACAGGTTTTCAGGGGTATTTGATAATGCAAATAAATAAAGTGCGAGTAAATAAAAGACAGTAGTAACAATTTCAGCGAGTGGCCCAATCCTTTCTTCAGCAAAGGACAAGCCGGTTGTGTAACTTATAATAACCAAACGTTCTCGAGGACACACGGGAGTTTCTGTCAAGAGCTTTCGCTTCATACCGCTAAATAATCTTTATTGGTTTGATAAGTGTTATGGGGGTGAACCTGTGCTAGCGCACTACCCTTACTAGGATAAATACACACTTGTGATTATACCCCCTGCAAGCATCCGCAAATACAAGAAAGTAATTAAGATAAATCTAACCACAGCCTTAAACTTTAAGATCCTACGCTCCCTGGTGCAATGGTTTTCCAACGGAGGTTTAGGTTTCTGTCACTCCAGCAACCCCACAATTGATAGCCAAATACACAATGCATCTCACTAGGCCCATAAATGGTGAAGTATCATGTAGTCGATGTTCACATGACACCACTAGTGAAATAGCACCACAACAATATCAAACCATTAAATATTTTTCAACAATAATTCACTACTAACATCTTGACTTCTCCCATGTTCTCGAGAACTAAACAAACTACTCACAAGACATCATATGGATCATGATCAGAGGTGAAATAATGGTAAATAACAATCTGAACATAAACCTTAATTCAACGGTTCCACTCAATAGCATCAACTACAAGAGTAATCAACACCGGGAAAGTTTCCCTTAAGAATATAACAAGATCCAACTCAAGATGTTACAGCGGGATGGCGTGGTGATGGTGCAGATGAAGGTGCTAGTGATGGAGATGATGATGATCCCGATGAAGACCGGTGCGATGGTGATGACGATAGCGATGATCTCCCCTCTCCGCAAAGGAATTTCCCCGGCAGATTTCTGCCTGCCGGAGAGCTTTTCTCTCTCTGGTGTTTTCCGCCCCGCAGAGGCGGCTGTGTCTCTCTCTGAGCCCCCCCTTGACTTAGGTTTTTGGGGACGATGAAGTACGCGAAGGGGCGAGACCAGAAGTGGGCCAGGGCGCCCTCACACAGGGCCGGCGCGGCCAGGGGCCAGGCCGCGCCCCCTGTGCGTGAGGCTGCCCCCTGGCTCCTCTCTCCTTCTCCTTCTGGCTTCCGGAGTCTTTTGGTAAAATATAATTTTCTGGTATTTTTCTAGAATTTTCCAGATCTTCCGAAATATGGTGTCTTGACGATCCTTTTCCAGTAGAATCCTGACTCCGGCAGCAAATCCTCCAATGATCACCAAACATGTAAAAATAGAGGAAACAACATAAGTATCATCTCTAAATATGAAATATATCAATGAATAACAGTAAATTATGATACAAAATAGTGATGCAAAATGGACGTATCAACCCCCCCAAGCTTAGACCTCGCTTGTCCCCAAGCAAAAACTAAACTCGGTAAACATGACCACAGGTTTATGGAGTGAAGTGTCGATAATCAAAATACGGACAAGAAGCATCACATTCACCAAAGGCACAAGTTATAATAGACAACAACTCCCCTTTATAATATAAGCTTGCAATAAGTAAAGGGAATCACATATAAAGATGCACAAAGTAAACTATAATTGGTGATGGCAAACCTTAGTTCTTGGTTAGAGAACAATGAACAACTATATTAGTCTTTGAATGGAGCCTTTTAAAAAAAAATAGAGCTAATATAGCAAAAACCATATGCTCAACAAAACAAACTTTTTGCATTCATAGAAAGCTTTCAAAGATATATTCCTTCAGATAAAAGCATTGTACAAAACAAGGAAGATAGTAAACATCATTAAACGGATCAACATATGGATGAGTGAAACATAACAACTCAAATGCTTGCTTGAGATAGAGGGGAATAGGTTGACTCAACATAAAAGTAAAAGACAGGCCCTTCGCAGAGGGAAGCAGGGATTAAACATGTGCTAGAGCTTTTCATTTGTAAAACAGAGGTAAAAATTGTTTTGAGAGGTGGTTGCTTTTGTCAATGACTAGCAACGGAGTTCTTGATATCTTCCATAATAAACAAGTGAGAGCGGTTCCGAGATGTTTGATTAATTGGCACATTGGTGCTCTTTTATAGCTTGGCACTCCTCCCCACCTTTTTTCTTTCTCAAACCATGGCTAACCGATTCCATCGGGTGCCGACCAACTTTCACATACCATGGAGGAGTGCTTCTTTTTATTTTTCTTTTTGAGATTATAATGGTCTGACCAGCTCCCTTGCAAAATTAGTGACAAGCAGATGAAGATGCCTAGTCGAGGGGTACTTAATTTAGTATGGAAGATAACAAACCCATCCACTACGTCCTCATGAGCTAAAAACAATGGCACAAAATGAGAAGTTTTTGAAAGTTTTTGAAAGGTAGCACATGAAAATTTACTCGGAATGGCTTAAAATACCATGCATAGGAATTTATAGTGGACTCTTTGGAAGTAACTTGGCTTTTAGGATTTGGATGTACGAGAAGTATTCCCTCTCAATACAGGTTTTTGGCTAGCAAGGCTGGGTAGCAAGCATAGGAATTGCATGAAACAAACAAACATACATATAATAAGAACAATCATGCAAACTCCCTTGAAGGTACAACGATTTTAACTTTGAGAATAACAATGCTTAAAAGCCAAACATAAGGAAAACTGAAGTGATGTAACTACAAACACTTCTTTATTCTTTTCTACTCAAACCTCAAGGTAATGTTGCTACTGACCAAGCTAAGTTTGCCAAAACCAACTAAATTTATTCATGCTCCCAAAGTGATACCAATACTAATCAACAAGACTAATCATATAAGAAACATTGCAAACTAAAATAAAGTGTGCAGAAAGTAAACGATAGAACTTCTCATTAATATTTCATTACCGCAACTCACACCAAGGGATACAAAGATAACCAACTAAGGAGGATACTTCCAAACTGCAAACTATTCTATAAGATAACTTCTCTATTCATGATATGACTCTACTTAAAAAGTAAATGAGTAAAAGGTAATGATGTGATACTGCGGCACTCCCCCAAGCTTGGAACAAGCCAAGGGGATGCCTATACCGATGCCGAGTTACTCTTGTGGCGGCGGCAGTGAGTCTTCATCGCTGTCATACTTCCAAGGCAGGGGTCCTCCGTCGAGGAAGGATGTCTTGGTCTCCAATGTCCTGAAACTTGCAGCAGCACTCATCTGTTTAAACCTAGCTTCATACTCACAGTTTTGGTTCTGCAAGTCATAGAGTTGCGCTTGTAATTGATTGGTGGTCTCGTGGAGCGAAAAGATGTCCTTCCATAGTTCTGTAGTCTCCTTCTTGTACTTGGTAACAAGCTCTTGATTAATCCTATGGATGAGTTCCACCTCGCGTTCCACCATCTTCCTATATTTAAAAACTTCTTGTTCTAGTGCTTCCATCCTGGCTTCGAGACTCCCTTCTCCCTTGGGTCCTCGAACATCTTTAATCTGCAACTCCCCATCCTTGAGTGACAACTCCTTCGGATGCATCTTCAGCTCCCTCATATACGGATTGATGGAATCCGCAAGAGGGTTCTCCTCAGATGGACCGAACGAAGACATTGTAACTCCAAAGCTGAGAGCAATCCCTGACAGAAACAGCTCAAAACAAAAACACAACGAGAAAACAATATACAGACCTTGGGGACTCCGAGGGGTTAAATAGGCGAAAATTATACATCGAAATGAAATTACAGGAGGAAACCGGGACGGAAACGAGTTCCGATGTGCTCTCACACCAGGGCGGCGTGGCCAGAGGTGGGCCCGTGCCCCCTGTGTGTGAGGAGCACACAGACTCCTTTTCCTGCCCGTTTTCATCTCGTGATTTTTCATATTTATTAAAAACAGCAAAAATAATAAAGGAGTAGTTTTTCGCGAAACCTTTCTGACTAGAACTGCTACCTATTCAAAAACGAATTCTGCAGGTACCTGCAATTTGTCTTGGATGAATTCTTCTGGAGAAACTGTTTCAATTACATCAACATCTTCATTATAAGAATCTCCAGTAATATAATGTTTGAGTCTTTGCCCATTCACCACTTGTGTAGAGTCATCTTTCAATGAAGCAATCTTAATAGCACCTGAGCGGTATACTTCCACAATAACATATGGTCCTTCCCATTTAGAGAGTAATTTCCCTGCAAAAAATCTGAGACGAGACCTATACAATAGAACTTTCTCACCAACATGAAACTCTCTCTTAAGAATTCTCTTATCATGCCATTGCTTGACTTTCTCTTTGAAAAATCTGGCATTCTCATACGCTTCGTTTCTCCACTCATATAGAGAACTCAAATCTAACAACCTTTTCTTACCGGCTAGTTTAAAATCTCTATTAAGCTCTTTCACTGTCCAAAAAGCTTTGTGTTCTAATTCTAAAGGCAAGTGACACGCTTTTCCATAAACCATCTTATAAGGAGACATACCCATGGGGTTCTTATAAGCAGTTCTATAAGCCCATAAAGCATCGTTTAACTTACTAGCCCAATTTTTTCTAGATCTATTGACAGTCTTCTGCAAGATAGACTTGATTTCTCTATTAGAAAGCTCTACCTGCCCACTAGTTTGGGGATGATAAGCAGAAGCAATTCTATGATTAACATCATATTTAGCAAGAGTTTTTTCTAAAACTGCCATGAATAAAATGAGAACCTCCATCAGTCATAAGATATCTAGGCACACTAAACCTAGAAAAAATAACATCTTTAAGCATTTTTAACGAGTTCTCACCATTGGCACTCTTAGTAGGTATGGCTTCTACCCATTTAGTAACATAATCAACAGCAACAAGTATGTGGGTATAGCCTTTTGAAGGAGGAAAAGGACCCATAAACTCAAATCCCCAACAATCAAATGGTTCAATAACAAGAGTGTAATTCATAGGCATTTCATTGCGTCTAGAAATATTACCAACTCTTTGACATTCATCAGAAGATAAAACATACCTTCTAGCATCTTTAAAGAGGGTTGGCCAATAAAAACCTGATTGTAGAACCTTCTGTGCGGTTCTATCTCTAGCATGATGCCCTCCATAAGTACTGCCATGGCATTTTCTTAATATCTCTTGTTGCTCATATTCCGGTACGCATGTTCGCATAATACCATCAACTCCCTCTTTATATAAGTGTGGGTCATCCCAAAAGTAATGCCTCAAATCATAGAAGAATTTTTTTCTTTGCTGAGCTGTAAAGGTTGGAGGCAAATACTTGGAAACAATAAAGTTAGCATAATCAGCATACCAAGGAAGGTCTCGTGAAGTTACGTTTACAGCAGCTAACTGTTCATTTGAAAAACTATCATTAACAGGAATAGGATCAAAAGAAATGTTTTCCAATCTAGACAAGTTGTCAGCCACAGGATTTTCAGCACCTTTCCTATCTACGATATGCAAATCAAATTCTTGTAAAAGAAACACCCATCTAATAAGCCTAGGCTTAGCATCCTTCTTAGTCATAAGATATCTAATAGCAGCATGATCAGTATGAATAGTAACTTTAGAATCAACAATGTAAGATCTAAACTTATCACATGCAAAAACAACAGCAAGAAACTCTTTTTTAGTAGTAGCATAATTCTTTTGAGCTCCATCAAGAGTCTTACTAGCATAATGAATAACATTCAACTTATTATGTACTCGCTGTCCAAGAACAGCACCAACAGAAAATCACTAGCATCACACATAATTTCAAAAGGTAAATTCCAATCAGGTGGTTGAACAATAGGAGCAGTAGTTAAAGCCTTCTTAAGAGTTTCAAAAGCTTCCTTACAATCATCATCAAAGACAAATGGTACATCTTTTTGAAGAAGATTAGTAAGAGGCTTTGAAATCTTAGAGAAATCTTTAATAAACCTCCTATAGAACCCAGCCTTACCAAGAACACTACGAATACCTTTAACATCTCTGGGATAGGGCATTTTCTCAATTGCCTCCACTTTTGCTCTGTCAACTTTAATACCTCTTTCAGAAATTTTATGTCCAAGGACAATTCCTTCATTTACCATAAAGTGGCATTTCTCCCAATTAAGAACAAGGTTAGTTTCTTCGCATCTCTGCAAAACTTTATCAAGGTTGTGCAAACAGTTATCAAAAGAAGTTCCATAGATGGAGAAGTCGTCCATGAAAACCTCCACAATTTCTTCACAAAAGCCATGAAAAATAGCAGACATACATCTTTGAAAAGTAGCAGGAGCATTGCATAAACCAAACGGCATACGCCTATAAGCATAAGTTCCATAAGGACAAGTAAAAGTGGTTTTCTCTTGATCTTCCTTTTTAACAGCAATTTGAGAAAAACCAGAATAACCATCAAGGAAACAAAAATGAGTCTTCTTAGATAACCTTTCTAGCATCTGATCTATAAATGGTAAAGGATAATGATCTTTCTTAGTAACTTTGTTTACCTTCCTATAATTAATGCACATCCGATAACCAACTACTACCCTTTGAGGAATAAGCTCATTATTCTCATTAGGCACAACAGTCATACCTCCTTTCTTAGGAACACAATGAACAGGACTAACCCATCTACTATCAGCAATAGGATAAATAATACCAGCATCAAGGAGCTTTAATACCTCATTTCTTACCACATCCTTCATCTTGGGAATTAAGCGGCGTTGATGCTCCACGACTGGCTTCGCGTCTTTCTCCATATTAATGGCATGCTGACATAAAGTGGGGCAAATTCCCTTTAAATCATCAAGAGTATATCCCATAGCTCCTCGGTGTTTCCTCAATATCTCAAATAATCTTTCTTCTTCCTTCCCTGAAAGTTTAGAACTAATAATAACAGGTTATATTTTCTTGTCATCAATATAAGCATATTTAAGATTATCAGGCAAAGGCTTTAATTCAAACACAGGATCTTCCTTAGGTGGCAAAGTGGTACCAAGATCCTCCACAGGTAGATTATGCTTGATCAGCGGTTGTTGACGAAGGAAAATGTCATCAATCTCTTCTCTTTCCTTACTGAAAACATCACTTTCATGATCTTCCATGAATTGCTGCAAAGCATTATTAGGAGCAAGAGCAATAGAAGCAAGTTGTTCAACTCGAAAATGTTCATTAGGCGTGTCATTTTCATAAGAAGTCTTAGCAAACTTGGAAAAATTGAACTCATAAGACTCTCCATTAAACTTAGTAAAAAATTCTCCTTCTTACAATCTATCACAGCGCCACAAGTGTTCAAAAAGGGTCTACCAAAAATAATAGGACAAGTTTTACTAGCCTCCTTACCAAGTACTAGAAAATCAGTAGGGTATTTAGTCTTACCGCAAAGAACTTCCACATCTCGAACAATACCAAGAGGCCAAACAGTCTCTCTGTTAGCAAGCTGAACAACCACATCAATATCTTCAAGTTCACAAGCAGCAATCTCATGCGTAATTTCTTTGTAAAGCTCTAAAGGAATAGCACTTGCACTAGCACCAATATCACATAAACCATAATAGCAATGATCTCCAATCCTGACAGAAATAACAGGAACACTTGTTTCCTATGCTTTTTAGGATGAGAGATAATGTTAGAAGCATCTTCACAAAAAAGAATATATTCATCCCCTACATCTTTAATAACAAAGTCCTTCAATATAGCTACAGGAGACTTAATAGTAATTTGCTCATCAGGTTCTACAGCTTTCTTAGTACTTTTATTAGACACACTTACCAAAGTAGAATACTTCTTTACCTTAGCAGGGAATGGTATCCTCTCAAAATAAGGTTCAGGCACAATGCTATCAACAGTACAAACTTCAGTAGCTGCAGCAGGTATATGACTAATAGAATCTTTATAAGGCGCATGATATTTGTTCCAATCTTTCTTTGGAACATCAAGATAAGAGGCAAAGGCCTTAAGACAATTAGCAAGTATTTGAGAATCAAGACCATAAGCAGTGCTAACACTATGAAAGTCATCGGTTCCCATAAAAGCTTTAATGCATTTATAATCATAGTTTATACCTGACTTCCTACCTTTGTTGTTTTCCCATCCTTCAGCATTCTCTTGTATACGATCAAGAAGTTTCCACTTAGCATCTTCTTTCATATGAGTAAATGATCCAAAGCAAGAAGCATCCAAATAATCCTTATCAGGAAGAGTAACCGCGCATAAAAATTATCAATAACAATATTATTGGGGAGCTCATGAATGGGGCATTTGAGCATTAGTAACTTCAATCTCCCCCACGCTTGGGCAATACTCTCTCCATCATGAGGCCAAAAATTATATATATCCGATTACGATCTTTATGGATTTCACTTGGAGGATAAAACTTGGAATAAAACAGAGGTACAATTTTCTCCCATGCCATAGATGGACCATCTGGGAGCAGTCGATACCACTCCTCAGCTCTGCCTTTCAATGATAAAGAGAATAGCTTCTTCTTAACCTGGCTTGGTGAAATACCTGCACACCTGAACAACTCGCATAATTCATGTATAAATAGTAAGTGGTCACCCGGATGGATAGTTCCATCTCCTGAATAGCTGTTATCCATAATACGCCCAACAATTTTCATAGGTATTTTAAAAGGATCAACTTCAGTAGGTGGTGGTGGTGGTTCATCCACATGTGCAGCAGTGGTAGAAGTGTTCCCAAATAGGAAACCAAATGGAGAGTTCTCCATAGCAGAATAAAATAAAAATAAAAGACAAAAATAAAAACAATACTCACAGCGACGGTTACCTTTACCAATTCCACTCTTCAATAGCGCTTCACTCCCCGGCAACAGCGCCAGAAAATAGTCTTGATGACCCACAAGTATAGGGGGTGTATCGTAATACTTTCGATAAATAAGAGTGTCGAACCCAACGAGGAGCAGAAGGTGTTGACAAGTGGTTTTGATCAAGGATTCACTGTAAATACTAGCAAACAGGTTTCAGGGGTATTTGATAATGCAAATAAATAAAGTGCGAGTAAATAAAAGACAGTAGTAACAATTGCAGCGAGTGGCCCAATCCTTTCTTCAGCAAAGGACAAGCCGGTTGTGTAACTTATAATAACCAAACGTTCTCGAGGACACACGGGAGTTTCTGTCAAGAGCTTTCGCTTCATACCGCTAAATAGTCTTTATTGGTTTGATAAGTGTTATGGGGGTGAACCTGTGCTAGCGCACTACCCTTACTAGGATAAATACACACTTGTGATTATACCCCCTGCAAGCATCCGCAAATACAAGAAAGTAATTAAGATAAATCTAACCACAGCCTTAAACTCTAAGATCCTACGCTCCCTGGTGCAATGGTTTCCCAACAGAGGTTTAGGTTTCTGTCACTCCAGCAACCCCACAATTGGTAGCCAAATACACAATGCATCTCACTAGGCCCATAAATGGTGAAGTATCATGTAGTCGACGTTCACATGACACCACTAATGAAATAGCACCACAACAATATCAAACCATTAAATATTTCTCAACAATAATTCACTACTAACATCTTGACTTCTCCCATGTCCTCAAGAACTAAATGAACTACTCACAAGACATCATATGGATGATGATCAGAGGTGAAATAATGGTAAATAACAATCTGAACATAAACCTTAATTCAACGGTTCCACTCAATAGCATCAATTACAAGAGTAATCAACACCGGGAAAGTTTCCCCTAAGAATATAACAAGATCCAACTCAAGATGTTACAGCGGGATGGTGTGGTGATGGTGGAGATGAAGGTGCTGGTGATGGAGATGATGATGATGATGATCCCGATGAAGTCCGGTGCGATGGTGATGACGATGGCGACGATCTCCCCTCTCCGGGAAGGAATTTCCCTGGCAGATTTCTGCCTGCCGGAGAGCTTTTCTCTCTCTGGTGTTTTCCGCCCCGCAGAGGCGGCTGTGTCTCTCTCTGAGCCCCCCCTTAACTAAGGTTTTCGGGGACGATGAAGTACGCGAAGGGGCGAGACCAGAAGTGGGCCAGGGCGCCCTCACACAAGGCCGGCGCGGCCAGGGGCCAGGTGCTGGCGCGTGGTTGATGGCACCAGAAGTTTCCTTGTGCGTGGTGAATGACCAGCCCATTGGGAACCCCAAGAGGAAGGTATGATGAGTATAGCAGCTAGTTTTCCCTCAGTTAAGAAACCAAGGTTTAATATCGTTCTTGAAGAGGAGAGACAAACGACTGAAGGTGATGCAGACTGGCTTAATAGCACTCCAACAAGGGCGCACTTGTTGACTCGTCTTCGGCCAGTAGCAACGCGGAACCTGCACACACACAACCAAGCACTTTGCTCACAACTTACAATGAGGTTGCAATTTCACCGGTTTGCTTGAAATAAAGGTTATGAGTGTATCGAGTGGAAAACAGTAAAGTATGCGAGTAAAGTAAATAGTGCGAGTAAAGTAAACAGGTGATAGCAATATGATGGAAATAGGACCGGGATCCACAGTTCACTAGTGGTGTCTCTCCATAAGATAAATAACACATGCTGGGTAAACAAATTACAGTTGGGCAATTGATAGAATAAAGATAAACGTGATATGTCAAGAAGATCACTATGAGATTTACTCTGGGCATTACAACAAAATAGATAGACCGCCATCCAACTGCATCTATGACTAATAATCCACTCCCGGGGATATCAATCCGAACACCCCATGAGTATTAAGTTGCGAACAATAGATAATTGCATTAAGCAAAGTGTGTAATGTAAACAAAGCATGTGAATGTTGTTTTCTCCCTAGTAGCAATAGCACATCTACAACCTTAGAGGTTTCTGTCACTCCCCCAGGTTAAATAGAGGCATGAACCCACTATCGAGCATAAATACCACCTCTTGGAGTCACTAGCAACTACTCGGCCAAGATAGCTACTAACAACGGAGAGCATGCAAGATCATAAACAACATAGAGATAACATAAGATAATATTCAGTACAACAACTCAATCATAAACACCAATATTCATCGGATCCCAACAAACCAAACATGCAGAATTACATAACGGTGATCTCAATCATGTAGGGCAGCTCATGAGATCTAAACATGAAGCACATGGTGGAGAAGACAACCATCTAGCTACTGCTTTGGACCCATAGTCCAAGGTAGACTACTCACTCATCGCTCCGGAGGCAAGCATGGCGATGAAGAAGACCTCTGGTGGCGATTCCCCTCTCCGGCAGGGTGCCGAGAAGAGCTTCTGGACCCTCCCGATCTTCGGGTCGACGGCGGCGGCGGATCACGATGTGTTCTGGAAAAGTGATCGGGTACTTAGGTTTTTTCCGTCGAGGGGTCTTTATAGGCGAAGGGGCGATGTCAGAGGAGGAGCCAGGCGCCCTCACGCCAGGCTCGCGCGGCCAGGGCCCTGGCCGTGCCGCCCTGGCGTGTGGGGCCCTGGTGGCCCCCCTCCTACTCTCCTTCGGATCTCTGGAAGCTTCCGGGTAAAATAAGACTTCAGGAACTTGTTTCGTCCAATTCCGAGAATATTTCCTGTGTATCACTTCTGAAACACAAAAACAGCAAAAAACAGGGAACTGGCACTGTGGCAACTTGTTAATAGGTTAGTTCCGGATAATGCATAAAAGTGACATGAAGTGTAACGAAACAATAGGCAAATGGTGTAAAAACAAGCATGGAGCATCAAAAATTATAGATACGTTGGAGACGTATCAAGCATCCCCAAGCTTAACTCCTGCTCATCCTCGAGTAGGTAAGTGATAACAAAAGAATAATTTTTGAGGTGACATGCACCTACACAATCTTGATCATGTACGTAAGCATTTGTGAGCTGGGATCATAAGAACTTAAAACATGGGCATGAAGATATAATCTTGACAATAAGAAACTTAGCAACCATGTTGTAAACATGCAAATGAACACAAACAAAAGATCATGAAAATGAAACAATGAAAGTCAAACATGTGTTCAAATCATAAGGAAAAACATACAAATGGTTTTTAGCTTGTCCTTCAAAGAGAGCAAAACATAAATGCATAGGACACCTTCAAGTTTAAGAGGGCGACTAGATACAAATAATTTAAGAACAAGTGAAACCAACAATATGAATCAATCAATGAACTTTGGGACAATGCATATCACACTAAGAATGGCAACTATGCTCTCTTAATGGTGCATAAAGAAAGAAGGTGGTGACTCAACATAAAAGTAGAAGAAAGGCCCTTCGCAGAGGGAAGCAGTGATTGCAAGTTTTATAACCTTCAAAAATTATGGTACTTACCGGCTTTGAGCTCTCATTGCCCCCATCATAAGCATCTTGAATGGTTAAAGTTAATGCGAGAACAATTATGATGCATATGCTTGACAAATCATAAGTTGAAAACCTCGTGCCCCGTGAATACGAGTACCCAAACCTCATGCTACTTTACTTAGAGTCCCAAGCAAGGCTCTTGTCATTGTAAGTATATGCATATCATTGAGAACCTCCAATGGGGTACCTCCGTGCCCGATGACCTGGAACAAGCCCACACCAAAATGACAGGATAAGCAGACAATGAACACCTCGACATCTCTTTTATTTGCCTTTTAATTAGCTTTTTATTGTGAGATGCGTCGTCGAATGTTCACCATGGGTATGCTGCAAATTTCCACCATGAATTATGCATGGATTAGATTGGCGGCCCGGCGTTTCCCTAACACATATACAAACTCCATGATCCCCACAAGATTCCCAATTCATTTCACACCGCGGGCATCCATAAACAAAAGATCACGATATCAACTCAAATAAGAAGTGCAATGTTGAAAGCTTGCCCATGACAGCATGGCTGGGCTAGAATCCAACTTACAACTTGCAAGCATAACAACTCAACATAAGAGACCACAATGTCAAATTTTTAAGAACAGGAAAACGTAAAGTGTGCCTTCCGGTTCGTGAGAGCTTTACTGACCGAATTTCGCATAACACTGGTAAGAGTTTAATTTGAAGAGAAAATAAAAGCAAGTCAAATTTACTTGGAATAGCAAATTGCTAGTAGGTATGTATGGTGGACACTTTGGAAAACTTTGGCTTTTAGGAGTTGGATGCACGAGTAGAGCTCATACTCAGTACAAGGCGAGGGCTAGCAAAAGACTGGGAGCGACCAACTAAGAGAGCAATAATGGCCATAATCATGCAAAGCGACAAAGCGACATTAAAAGAAGCATAAGATGACATCAAAAGTCAAAAACTAAATGATCATAGAGGCTATTGGCGACTTTGTAAGAGTCTAACATGTGTGAGCATGCGCCAAGTCAAACCAAATAAAGCATCAAGGAGAAAACCAAAATAATGCTTCCATACAATAAAAACAACGCATGATTTTTTTCAAAGGCTCATTAAGCAATCTCAGTTATTTGAGACAAGTCATGCTACAGCAAAACCACTAAGCATACTATCAAAAAGACATCAAGCATGACTTGAAAAAGCCTAAGCCGCAGTCTACACAAGCTCCTTCTTGTACCACTTTTTTGCATAAAGCTTTTTCTCTTTTCCAACACCATTTGAAATTTTTATAAACACCTCTTTTGATGAAAACCAATAAAGATCAGAGGCAAAAATACACCTTGATGAAAAGATATGACAAGATCTGAACGTAAATCAAGGCGAAAACGAAAACCAAAAGCAGTAGCAGAAAAAGAAGAACACTCGATTTTAATAAGAGTGAAAACTAGAGCGTTCTTTGCAAATGAAAACGAGTACATCTCCTCCAAAGGAAATTTGTTGGGGTCCAACCATTTATTGCAGCAAACAAACAAACTAAACCAACTAAGAAAACTAAAACAACTGACGCTCCAAGAAAAACACATAGTGCATGAAACAATAAAAATATAGTGTTTTGAAAGGTGACCTGATTTTTGCCGATGAAGAAGGGGTGCCTCGGGGGCATCCCCAAGATTTGACGCTTGTACTTCTTGGATATTTCTTGGGGTGATGCATGGTCATCCCCAAGCTTGAGCTTTTGTCCATTCTTCAACTCATCTCATCATTCTCCAATCCCTACACTTGAAAACTTCTTTCATACAAAACTAAACACAATTCTATTAGCAACATTAGTGTAAGCATAACATATAATCAACCTCTTTTTGCTTCAGATTTCAACTCAAAACCACCACATATATAGTCAATACTACTGTAGCAACCTCCCCAAAAGTTCCGTGATCAAAAGAACTCAAAAGAAAGCGATAAAGTGGCAAACACAAATATTGGCAGAAATCTGTCAAAACTGAACAGCTGACAAAGGTCGAATTTTTTAGGGGTTTTATGTTGCTCAAATCAAAAAGTGTTCAACTAACAAAAGTTTGGATATAACCTGGGGCATATGCACAAGAAATCGCAGGTCCAAAAGATATACAGAGAATTTATACGAATTTTTACGGTGCAGCACTGAAAACAGTTTCAGGACAGCAACATCCCCAAATCTTTACCTCGCTAAAATTAGAGGCTTCTCTTGGCACAAAAACAAAATAAACAAGATAAGGAGCGGTCATTACAGTAGTAATGACTTCCAAGACTCAAATAAAAGAAAAAGTACTGAAAATAAACATTGGGTTATCTCCCAAGAGTGCTTTTCTTTAATGCCTTTGAGCTAGGCGCAGAAAATTGCGAATCAAGTATTTTCAGAAGAAGCATTAAGATCAACTGCAGAGATCTTTTCAACAATGAAGGAAAATGTGTTCAACTGAGTTTTTGAAAATCCTTTGTGATCACGCTTTGGCACACTACTTTCATCGAAAGGATTTTCAGGGCAAATCCAACTGGAATTCTTTTCCCAAGCATCATGAATTCCTACAAGCTTACAAAGTATTGGCAATCTAGATTCTTCATTGGGTGTACCAACAATTTCAACAGGCGAGCCAAGCTTATTAAACTTCTTAAAAACTTTCCTAGCCTCAATTGCAACATCTCTAAATTCTATGCGCAAGGTTTCCAAGATAAAAGCTTTCTTTTCGGGATCCTCAATTTCATGAAGCTTAAGAAACATGTATTGCATAAAAGGATTAAGACTAGCAAACCTAGCTTCTAACATGTGAACTAAATGAGCAGAAGCAACTTCATAACTAGGAGCTAACTCAACCAAAGACTTTTCCTCAACTTCCTCATGCATACTAATGTGATTAAAAAACTCCTCAATGTTACTTTTGCCAATAATCGAACCACTACCTACTGAGAGGCCCTCCAGAACGAACTTAGGGAACAGCATGATGAACTAAAGTAAAGAAATAACAACTACCAAGGATTCTAATTTTTTTGGGTTTTTGATATAAAACGATGCAGGTAAAATAAATAAAGTAAAGCAAAACAATAACAAAGTAAAGGATGTGCGTGCGAAAAACTCCCCTCGCAGAAGTCTTCTACTTCCTCCCCGGCAACGGCGCCAGAAAATTAGCCGGTGCCTAGTTGACGTGGGAGCTTATTCTCCTTCAATCCCCGGCAACGGCGCCAGAAAATTAGCTGCTGGCGCGTGGTTGATGGCACCAGAAGTTTCCTTGTGCGTGGTGAATGACCAGCCCGTTGGGAACCCCAAGAGGAAGGTATGATGAGTATAGTAGCTAGTTTTCCCTCAGTTAAGAAACCAAGGTTTAATATTGTTCTTGAAGAGGAGAGACAAACGACTGAAGGTGATGCAGACTGGATTAATAGCTGACGAGGGGTTAACTCGACAAATGTCCTATATGAAGGACTTAGGATCGGGGAGATAGGGCGTCGGATGAACTCGAAGGTAAAGTTAGTCGAAATAGGTATGTGTCGAAAGTAAACTTGGGTGTTTAACCTGGCTTGCTTTCAATCTGCCCTCCACCGTCCCCTCCTGGCCCCTATATATAGGTGGCCAGGTCTCGAGGATCGGGTAGGGTACGATACAGATTACAATATCGACATACGGTAAGAACTCATATTCGACTATCATTACAATTGGGCCTAGCTTATCGGGCCTCAGGGGTACTCAACTAACGGGCTCTATTAACTATACCCTTGTCAGTAGCCCCTGAGATTCTACCAGAATTGCAGATTCAGGTTGAATCTCTAATCTTCAAATCTTCAACTTGATCAATTCTTCGACTTCTTCACATCTTCAAATCTTCGACTTGGTCTTTTCGACTTATTTTCATGATATTCTTTCGCAAGGGGTTTTGATGAGCAAGCCTGACAACTCTGACGGATCAAGAGGTCAGTTAACTGCCGGAACAGATACTTGTCACCTACTTCAAATTCAATCCCCTTGGACTTAAATTCGGGATACCGGTCAAATACACTCTTTTGCCGCATTTAGGACTTACAAAGAATGAATCCCAGTGGTTCTCAGGGTACCCAGTGCGTCCACCAGGATTTTCTTCGCGTCGTAGACACGGATACATACCAGCAGAGCGCATCCATGTGCGTATACCAGGCCACACAGGACAGATCCCGGGGTCTTACCTTCGTGACAAGTCACGGCATTCGAGTCGCATTGCGATAACGCAACTCGAGAATCTTATGTCGCAGTCAAATTTTGACTGAAAATATTCGGGTTTCCTTCAACCATAAAACTCGCTCCCGATGGGAGTAACACTCCTGCACTTCTCCAACTTTACTGCTTTACCAAGAAATATCGTCGGGTGCGCGCTCAGCGCTCCCGATGGGAGTAGCCCCCGAGGCTATACTCGAAAAAGACTTTTTCGAGTATAGGCTCGAAATAGAGTGCAATCCGTCATACTTCAACTTGAAATACTTCAACCTCAAGATACTTCAACTTCGAGATACTTCAACTTCGAGATACTTTATCTTCGAGATACTTTATCTTCGAGATACTCTAAGAACACCTTATCGTCGAATACGCGTCCACAACTCCATTAAAGATTTCCAGTCACTATCTTTAAGAGTAGTAGCCCCCAAGGCTATAATCGAAAAATCCTTCACACATAATCTTCTCTAAAAAATTTGCATTTGTCGGCGCCATTTTTTTTTCTTCTGATACCATATTCTTTATGACATCAATGAATACGTCACTCTGTATCATTGCGAACCGTTGCATGGGCAGTACTGCAAATTTTGCAATTTTTGACCGTTAGTGGGCTGCCGTTTCCGCTCTTTGCGCCACATTGTGGCCCACGATCCTTCTCCCAGAAGATATATAAAGGGCGTAGTGGGGGATTTTTACTGTTTACCAGCTCGTCCCCTCCGCCGCCTCCATTGCTGATCTCCTCTGCCTCCTGCTCTCGTGCATAGCCCCCAAGCGCACTTCGTACTGGATGCGCGTGAAACACCTGGCCACCAAGAGCACCATGGCCAAGACTTCTGCCACCAACTGGGTTCGCTCCACCATCACAAAGAAGGAGGTGGAGAAAGCCACGGCGGACGGCCTCATCGCCGCCGAAGATTCCATCAAATTTCCCAGTACTGAACGGATCCCGAAGCCCCCGAGCGGTTATCGGGTAATGTTCCTTGCTTTCCTCCTCCGCGGTTTCTCTCTTCCTGCCCATGAGTTTCTCCGTGGGCTTCTGTTTGTTTACGGTGTGCAGCTCCACCAGCTCACACCAAATTCTCTTCTGCACATTGCCTGTTTCATGACTCTCTGCGAGTCCTTCTTGGGCATTGAGCCCCACTTCCTTCTTTGGAGGTCAATCTTTCGACTCCGCCCCAACGTTTCTTTGGCTAGGAAACCCGAACTGGGCGGAGCCGTCGTTTATGTGCGCCCTGAGGCGCAATACTTTGAATTTTCCATGGCCGCGTCTGTCCAAGGATGGAGGACAAAGTGGTTCTATATCAAGGACCGCAAATCCTCTCCTGAAGATGAATTCGGCCTGCCTCCTTTTGATGCTTCCCAGGAGGTAAAGAAATTGGCATCGTGGGATACACTCCCCTCAGATGCAGAAGTAGAAGAAATTCTTCCTCTTCTTTCCCGCATCAAGGCTTTAAAAGGAGGTCAAGGGGGTGCTCTGTCGGGTATGCAACTCATGGCATTTTTTATTCAACGTCGAGTTCAACCCCTACAACACCGCCTTACCAAACTTTGGAATTACTCTGGCTTGGAGGATCCTACTCGCATATCTGAAGATCTGCTATCGAAAGAAGATGTCGACAAGCGAGTCCGGAATCTTACCAAGCTCACGAAGGAACATGCAGTTGCGGATTTAACCGCTGATTATTTCGACTCTGTGCACCCTCTTCCTGAGGTATGCATCCTTGCGTCCACGTTTTGTCAAACTTTGCTTGTTTCGACTTGCATTATTCTTTGACTTTGCACTCTGCTTACTTATTTATATGCAGGGTCACCAATTCCTTGTTTCTCGTCCCCCTCTTCCAGAGGCAGGGCCCCTACCGGCTGATCTGGCCTCTCCTGCATCTGAAGCCCCCGAGGCTGACGAAAGTCAGGACGGAGATGATGCCAAAGAATCAGAAGAGGAAACTAGCTCGTCAACATCGACTCCTCTCATACTTGTTGAAGATGTTGATGTCGACAAGAAAAGGAAGCGTGTCGACGAAATCGCTTCATCGAGTTCTGCAGCGGCTGGTAAAACCCCCGCTCATGCAGAAGATATGGAGTACTTTGACATGCTAGCATCGTAAGTATTGTATTCGAGTTCTTCAATTGCATTGTTCTTGCCTTGTTTCCATAACTTATATTCTTCGTGCAGTGATGACGAAGAGCCGCCAACAGCTGCTCCACCAACTTTTCCTGCGGCCACTGATGAGCCTATTGAGCCAGATGCTGCGCCGAGGGCTACCAGGGCCTCTGTTAAGAAGGTTCCTCAAGCCCGATACCCCAAACGCTCAAAGAAGGCCAAAGAAGCCGACGTTTCTCTGGAGGCCCATGCATCTACGGTTTCTCCTGATAATGTGAGCAATTCTTCTTTACTTGCTTTTCATTCATACACTCATGCTCTTACCCACTCCTTTTCTCAGGCTTTATTGAAGAGATTCATCGCATTGGGCACTGAATGCGTTGAGTACCTAAAGGTTGCGAAAGCTTCCGAAGGTACAATTTTGACGTCCAATCACCACTTGTCTTCTGCACTTTATCCTTTGCTATCTATCTGACTCCCTGTCGACTTCTTATGCAGCTGCTTTAGCAACCGCCAATGCTTGAATCGCGTCGTTGGAGGCGGAACTCAAAGCTTCGCAGAAAGCTTATGATGTTGCGACCGCTGCTAAGGCAAGTGCTGAGAAGTCGCAGAAATCTGCACTTGCCAAGGCGAAGAAAGCTGAAAGGGCTTTAGCTGATGCCAACAAGGAGCATGCTCAGCGGGAACAAGCCGTGGCAGAGCGTCTTCACACGATGTCGACTGCCGCTGAAAGTAAGTGCTTTGCCCTGTCTTCTATTGTCGACTTATGTTGCACTATTGTACTTGTTGACACTTGTCTCTTCTTTTCTTTTTTATTTGCTTTTTACTCTGCAGAATTTACCGGGATATCTCCGTCGTCCCTGCAAACAGACGATGATCTTCTGATGACTGTAGTTAACCTTCTCGAGACCAACTGGATATCTATCCAGGAGATTTTCGAGTTAGTTAGCCGCGTTTTATCGCGGCTGTTTGTCGGGTTGTGGCCGAAGAAAAGGTCAGCGGTCCCGAAGGACAACTTGAGTAATCTTGCCAAGTCCTTCGATACAACTGAAGACCCCACTCTTCAGCTGAAAGGTCTCTCAATTAAGCGTGGCGCCGAGGGTGCTATTGCCCTTTCCCTTGCGCACGGTACGAATTTCGACTGGGAGAGGGTTAACTCCCCCCATGGCCATACCCGTGATGAGATGAAGGCTTTTTTCGAGAAGGCGAAGAAGCTGGCACCTGCCTTGTTGACAACTATTTCCCCTTCAGCAGCCTCTGCCGTGCCTGCCGCACCATCTCCAGCAATGGAAGATCCAGTGCCACCGTCGACCTCTGGCGAGGAAACAGCCATGCCCTCTTCTGCCACGGAGCAAAATGCTGAGGTGGCGTAGACTCGGCTTCTCTGTAGCTTTAGATTTCTCCTTTTGAATGTAAAAACTTTTAGTTTCGTGCAACCCGAGAACCTTAGTCATAGGGTTGTGCTCTTATGTAAATATATCCTCTTATGAAGTCCTGTGCTGCCTTTCTAAAATGTTCCTTCTTCCTCTTCTTTGTCTTTCAGTTGATGCATATCGATGATCCCTTGACTTGTGGGCCTGCTCCTTTCTCTGCCAATACGTTGAATTCGAGAGTTCCGCCGCCTCCTAGTCGATGAGATCAATGCGCAGAATACTCTTCAAGGATTTCTGACCTTGAGGTTCGATTGACTTCGGCCAAACGCCAAGCTCAGATGGCGTTTGATAAGGCTAGCAAAACTTCTGCCCTGACGAAGCAGATATCTATTCTTGGTGATGAAGTGTCCAGCTTGACGGCAAAGATTTTGCATCATGAAGAATGCAATTCTTTTGTTCTTGGTATCGTCGAATCCGCCTGTGAAATGCTACGATGTGAGTTCCCTCTCGACTTATTTTCTTCACTTTTCCCTCTTATTGTTACTTTTGTTATATCCTCTGCCCCTATAGGCACTTGCTTGGATTTTGCTGCTGAGGATCGTCGGGTTACCGAGCGAAGTGTCGCTCTGGAAAAGATGTCCTCAGATGTTGAAAATTTATGGTCTGATCCTCGACGCCGAAGTGCTATTGTACTGCTTCAGGACCGTGCCCAGCATATTGGCGAGGCAGTGGATGGCTGTAGAAGATCTCTTGTAACTATGCACTCGGTCATGCTTCCTCGCAATCCTCTGCCTGCTACTTTTCCATTGCTTCTTGATGTTTTTAGATCCAGCCAGCGTGTCCATCGGTTGATAGAACTGAACCTAGTGGCAGGTGCCAATTTTGCTCTTGGGTGGATACGCAAGTGGCAGCCAAGACTCAATTATAGTTCTATGTCGCTGAGCTATCCTCCTGGTGGGGCAAGCCTTCGAGTACACTTAGAGAGCACCTTGCAGCCTGCCCGACGAATTATAGCCAGGTTATTGCAAGAAGACTCCGCGTTTTTCCGCGAGTTCCACTACTTAGACCCTTTAGGTGTAGATGATTCTGATAACCCGATGCTGTAAGGTGTATGTGTAACGCGAGAGTTTATTTATTTCGCGACTATATGTCTAAAACTTATTCTCAGGGCGTTATTGTATGATTCGTGCGTTTGCCACACTTTCTCTTTGAAAGACTCATAGACTCGAATATGAGGAACGTTTCGTCTTTATTATACTTGTAATATAAGATACATGGGGTGACCCAAGAGATCCGGCCTGTGACCTGTGTTCTGGATCTAGAGGGCATTGCCCCTGGTATAACTCATGGCTTTTACAGCCTTATTTTTCTAGTCTACACTATTGTTCTTTGATGTTTATGCCGTTGCGGCTTTCCCTTCTTCTCCTGCGTCTTCATCTTCTCTTGGCGCTCCTATTCATGATTTCTTCGTTTCAGGCTCCGCGACGTGTCTTTCGAGTAACTTGACACCCTCTGTAGGTGTGCTTTTTGCCTTCTCTGCATAGTTGGCTATCATGCCAAAGTTTATCGCCATCTTGTGGAACTCCCTGTCGCAGGGATCTGAGACTTCAAAACTCCCTTTGACTGTAATTATTCCTCTTGGTCCTAGCATTTTAAGTACTAAATATGTATAGTGAGGCACTGCCATGAATCGTGAAAACGCGGGTCGTCCGAGGATTGCATGATATTGAGATGGCCAGTCCATGACTTCAAAGTCGAGCTTTTCTCTCCTGTAGTTTTGTTGGTTGCCGAAGCAAACATTGAGTGCTATCCGACCCAGTGGGTAATTGGCACTCCCTGGTACGATCCCGTGGAAGGAACAATCTGTTGGCTTCAGGAACTCTAGCGATATGTGCATTGCCCTGAGTGTTTTTGCGTATATCAGGTTAATTCCACTTCCTGCGTCCATGAATATTCTGTCGACATCATACGCGCCGATTTGAGCTTTTAGTACCAAAGGCGCATTTCCTGGCCGAGGTACTGTTATAGGGTGGTCTTCTCTATTGAACTCAATTGGTTGTTCTGACCAATGCAGATACTCTGTTGTAGCTGGAGGCGAAATGACTGCTAGATTGACTTGTCGAGTTATACTCTTCTCTTCTTTGTTCGACTTAGGCACAGGTTGTATCATTGTTGTGATGTGTCCTTTTGATGGGACATACCCTTCGTCGTCGTCGTGTCCCTTGTTTTGCTGGTCTTGTCCTTGAGGAGCTCCGTTGTTTCCTTGCTGGTTTGTCGGAGGATTGTTGCTTCCTTCGAATCCTTGTCGCCTTGCTTCGGTTTGTTTGTTTATTGCTGCTTCTTGTAGTTTTAAGAATGTTGTGCAGTCTTTCATTGCGTGCCTTGATACTCGCTTCCCGTCGACGAACGCTGAGTGTATATGACAAGGCCCGTTGAGCATATCTTCTGGCGATGGGTTGTACTCTCTGGATTCTCTTGGCGGGAACTTCTTATAGTCTTCTTTTCCGTAGCTTCGATATCCCGAGCTTCTACGATCGTTTCCTTGATAACTGTTGTCTTTATATCCTGCGGCGACTTGGCTATGTGAACCGTAGGTGTCGTAGTTTCGGGATCGTCTCCTTTGACTTCCATATCTGTTTCTTCTGTCGTCCTCTGGAGATCGCGTCCGCTTGTTGTTGCACGCATCTTCTCCATCTGCAAATCTGTTTGCTGTGTCCATGAGGTCTGACACTGTTTTCGGCTTGAGTCTACCCATCTCTTCGACTAGGTCTCTTTGCCTTAATCCAATGATGAACGCGTCTATTGCTCTTTCGTCTGAAACTTCAACTGCTGAATTTTTGATGAGGCTCCATCTTTGGATATATGCATGTAGTGTTTCGTCGCGTTGCTGTACGCACGCTTTGACTTCTTCTATTGATGCTGGCCATTTGTATGTCGACCTGAAGTTGCTTGTAAATTGCTTGGTGAGGTCTTCCCAACTTCCAATGGATTCTTTCTCTAATTTGCTCAACCATGACCTTGCTGCGCCGGTGAGGTGTAGTTGCAGACTTTGCATTGCTGTTTCTTTGGTTCCTCCTAATATTTGAACTGCTTGTAAGTAATCTGCGAGCCACGATTGTGGTTCTTGTGATCCGTCGTACTTTTGCTGATCATGAGGTAGCTTGAATCCCTTGGGAACTGGGGTGGTGTGAACCCTGCGGGTAAAGCACGATGCCCCCATCTCTTTTTCGTCATCTTCATAGTCGCGTTTCTCATTTGGGGATCGCGATCTTCGAGTTCCACCATGCTGTTTAGGTGATGGCGATCGAGATCGTTGCTTGCTGCTTCTATGCCGAGGACTGTTGTGACGGCGAGGTGACCTTGCTTTGTGTACTTCCTTGTGATGATGTGCTTCTTCTCCTTTTGCTGATAGCTTGTGGCCCACCATGTTGAGTCCGTTCAATGCTGCTCTATGCATGTGCTCCCTAGGATCTCCTGGACTTGGTCGAGTTGTGAGCAGATATGCTTGTGCTGCCACTAATGCTGCTTCAGGGGTTTTCGGTAGGATGTTCCCCTGCTCGTCGACCGATAGGAAGGACGAGTCGAGGTTTTTCGAGATACTTTGCCTGTCGGAGTACTCGAGGTTCTCATACCTTGAGCCGTGTCGACGATTTTTCCTTGCGTTGCTGTATGATGCGTCGCTTCGTGCTTTACGAGCAGCTTCGCTAGCTGCAATAGCCGAATCTTTTCTTCTTTGTATCTCTATCTTCTCCTTTTCTAATTGCTTTGCTTGCTGCCTTAGGGCGTAATGATACCCAAAAAGCATGTCTTTGCTGGAATTTGATGGTATTGGCGTGCCGTGTTCTACGGCTTCTCTTATTATTTTCCACTCGTCGACTGATAGTCGAATTTTTTCCCTGGCTGTGAGGGATTCTACTGTTTGCCCTTCTGCTAGGTGATTTGCTCCTCTGTCGATATTTGCTGGGTTTATCACTAGGTTGTTATTTTCATCGAATTCTTCTGAGTTGTCTCCCACAATGGCGAGCACCTGGCATTGTTTGCCGATGTTACTATTAAAGCTTGAGAAGATCGAGTCACCATCTTCAGAAAGCTCTAAACCTGTCTTCCATGTGTCTGTTGATTTGTCTGAGATATCGTCGAGGCAGATCATGAGATCACTGAGTTGAACTCCTGCATCGAGTTTTTTCCTTTGCTTTATCGTCTTCTTTGATTTCTCTTAGCACCTCTCCTAGGCTGACCGGCGAATTTACCTCGCTGGATGAGCCATCGGAATACTCCATCATTGCTACTGTCTCGGGCTCACTTGCCGACGGATCTTGTTTCGTCGGATCTGAAAGGCGAGATGAACCCGATGGCCCGATGAGGATGTTCAAACTTCCAATTGTGAATTCCATCTCTTGATTCCCGTCGAGTTCTGAACTGCTGTTGGCTAAAAGCGAAAAAGCCGTCGAATTCATGATTCCAACGCCCAGGTCCCCATGGTCGGCGCCAATTGATGAGGGGTTAACTCGACAAATGTCCTATATGAAGGACTTAGGATCGGGGAGATAGGGCGTCGGATGAACTCGAAGGTAAAGTTAGTCGAAATAGGTATGTGTCGAAAGTAAACTTGGGTGTTTAACCTGGCTTGCTTTCAATCTGCCCTCCACCGTCCCCTCCTGGCCCCTATATATAGGTGGCCAGGTCTCGAGGATCGGGTAGGGTACGATACAGATTACAATATCGACATACGGTAAGAACTCGTATTCGACTATCATTACAATTGGGCCTAGCTTATCGGGCCTCAGGGGTACTCAACTAACGGGCTCTATTAACTATACCCTTGTCAATAGCACTCCAACAAGGGCGCACTTGTTGACTCATCTTCGGCCAGTAGCAACGCGGAACCTGCACACACACAACCAAGCACTTTGCTCCCAACTTACGATGAGGTTGTCAATCTCACCGGTTTGCTTGAAACAAAGGTTATGAGTGTATCGAGTGGAAAACAGTAAAGTATGCGAGTAAAGTAAACAGTGCGAGTAAAGTAAACAGGTGATAGCAATATTATGGAAATAGGACCGGGATCCACAGTTCACTAGTGGTGTCTCTCCATAAGATAAATAACACATGCTGGGTAAACAAATTACAGTTGGGCAATTGATAGAATAAGGATAAACGTGATATGTCAAGAAGATCACTATGAGATTTACTCTGGGCATTACAACAAAATACATAGACCGCCATCCAACTGCATCTATGACTAATAATCCACTCCCGGGGATATCAATCCGAACACCCCATGAGTATTAAGTTGCGAACAACAGATAATTGCATTAAGCAAAGTGTGTAATGTAAACAAAGCATATGCCCTTGAGCATGTGAATGTTGTTTTCTCCCTAGTAGCAACAGCACATCTACAACCTTAGAGGTTTCTGTCACTCCCCCAGGTTAAATAGAGGCATGAACCCACTATCGAGCATAAATACCCCCTCTTGGAGTCACTAGCAACTACTCGGCCAAGATAGCTACTAACAACGGAGAGCATGCAAGATCATAAACAACATAGAGATAACATAAGATAATATTCAGTACAGCAACTCAATCATAAACACCAATATTCATCGGATCCCAACAAACCAAACATGCAGAATTACATAACGGTGATCTCAATCATGTAGGGCAGCTCATGAGATCTAAACATGAAGCACATGGTGGAGAAGACAACCATCTAGCTACTACTATGGACCCATAGTCCAAGGTAGACTACTCACTCATCGCTCTGGAGGCAAGCATGGCGATGAAGAAGACCTCCGGTGGCGATTCCCCTCTCCGGCAAGGTGCCGGGAAGAGCTTCTGGACCCTCCCGATCTTCGGGTCGACGGCGGCGGCGGATCGCGATGTGTTCTGGAAAAGTGATCGGGTACTTAAGTTTTTTCCGTCGGGGGTCTTTATAGGCGAAGGGGCGATGTTAGAGGAGGAGCCAGGTGCCCTCACGCCAGGCTCGCGCGGCCAGGGCCCTGGCCGCGCCGCCCTGGCGTGTGGGGCCCTGGTGGCCCCCCTCCTACTCTCCTTCGGATCTCTGGAAGCTTCCGGGTAAAATAAGACTTCAGGAACTTGTTTCGTCCAATTCCAAGAATATTTCCTGTGTATCACTTCTGAAACACAAAAACAGCAGAAAACAGGGAACTGGCACTGTGGCAACTCGTTAATAGGTTAGTTCCGGAAAATGCATAAAAGTGCCACGAAGTGTAACGAAACAATAGGCAAATGGTGTAAAAACAAGCATGGAGCATCAAAAATTATAGATACGTTGGAGATGTATCACCAGGCCGCGCCCCCTGTGCGTGAGGCTGCCCCCTGGCTCCTCTCTCCTTCTCCTTCTGGCTTCCGGAGTCTTTTGGTAAAATATAATTTTCTGGTATTTTTCTGGAATTTTCCTGGTCTTCCGAAATATGGTGTCTTGACGGTCCTTTTCCAGCAGAATCCTGACTCCGGCAGCAAATCCTCCAATGATCATCAAACATGTAAAAATAGAGGAAACAATATAAGTATCATCTCTAAATATGAAATATATCAATGAATAACAGTAAATTATGATACAAAATAGTGATGCAAAATGGACGTATCAGATGCTACTTACAAATTTGATAATGCTACAGAGTCGGAGCATTTTCGCTTCCAATATGTGAGCAAAGTGGTACTTACTAGTTTGTGTTTTGCCGCAAGTTGGTGGAGATTTTGCTGCAATCCCTCGACAGAGCTGCTACCATCGGTGGCCACAGCTGCTGCAAACAACAATTGATGTTGCTACCCCTAGGTCGTCGTCTTTGTTAGTTTTGAGAATTTGCTATATACCCAAATTATTCGTGCTACATATCAATTTTTTTGCTACATACCAAAATTATTTTTGCTACATACACATATTGTTTTTGCTACATTTGTATGACATGAAGAAATTATTTTTGCTGGTCATATTTTTTTGCTACATTTGCATCGTAGGAAAAAAATATGTTTGCTACAGTCATTCTACGATTTTGCTATAATACTATAAAAAATTGCCACTAGGCCTCCGGCAACTCTAACGAGTTTTGTGGGTTTAATGGTTGAACCTTTCTTTTTGCTACAATCGCGGTTGATTTTCCTCCAAACAAAACATTTTTTGCTACCTTGGTGCATTTATGGAAGCAAAAGTGGGATTTTTTAGAGAGTCTGGTGAGAATAGATTTTGCTTCAGACAAAACATTTTTTGCTACATTGGTACATTATGGAAGCAAAAGAAGGATTTGGAAAACTAGTTGGACACATGTCACGCTCTAGAGGCAGGGGATCCGGGGGAATTATCCCCCGGGGATGCCCAACACTATCCATTGGGTAGTGGGGCGAACCTGAAAATTCCTCCGTTTAAGATTATTAGAGTGATAGTTTTTAAAAAAAAGTTAGATCATAAATTTGGTCAAGATATAATTTATATTTTGTTGACAAAATTTTTGATCGAACTTTTAATTTTCAAATTTTGTTGACCAAAATGGTATGGTAGAGAAGGAACATAGTCTCAAAGAAGCCAAGTGAAAGACGGTCTGACTTGCTAATGAACAAAAACTGGCTCTCAAGGACTCAAGGAGTTGAAAGCGAAGGCCCTAGGGGTGAAGATGAAGGGCGAGGCTAGAGCCGAGGATGCCGGATCATGATGATAGATCCTAATGAGTTTGGTTGAATTGGTCAAGAGTATTGGGGATGCAAAAGACTTGGAATCTTGCAACTGCAAAGGCTAGAGCATCTTGTCAATATGGCTCGTGTCTCTAGGGGCAATCATGTCACAGATGCTTATCATGGTGCCGAGAGTGATACCGGTGGCGATGTTGATCATGGTGCCGAGGGTGATACCAACGGCGATTGTGACCATGGCGCCGAGAGTGATACCGGTGGTGATGGTGATCATGGTGGCGGCAATGGTGATCACAGTGCCGGGGGTGATACCAACAACGATGGTGATCATGGCGCTGGCTTTGATATGGGGTTGGTGATCATGTAGCAATGGACGGGGATGACCTTGTCGATGTTTGATTTGTTTAATTATCGGCAACTTCATTAACCTTAATTTGTATTGCTACTTTTCTATGCATTTTTGCAAATTTGAAACCATAATTATGATTTGCGGTAAGGGAGGAGGGGGTCTGAGCCCAAGCATATCCCCCAAACCCATACCGAATATGCAACTAAAACAGTAGAGCATAACGATCCAAGCCCTAGATATGCCGTAACGATTTATCGAGGATCTTTTAGAGTTGCACTTAAGAGGGTCGTGATTCACATGCCTTTTTTTTGAGATGGAACACAGGATTCCATTAATCACTGGACACAGCAGCATCGCGGGTCACCAACACCCGTACATCATTTGGTATCATCTCCGGCCAAATATTTCTTTTGTCCTGCCGGGATGCACCATAAGCATCTAGAGTATGAGCTATATTATTACAAGTACGCGGTGCGTAAGAGAACTCAAACGAGTTGAAATTAAGCAGCATGAACAAACGAAGGTCCCTATAAATGATACCCTCCGGTGATCTGTCGAACTCCTTCCCTTGCATGGCTCGTACCAGGTTTAGGGAGTTCGATTCGATATTTACTTTGGAGATCCCCCAAACAGCTGCCACCCTGGCAGCCTCCTCGCATGCAATTATTTCAGCCTGAGCTGCAGAGTTGACCAGATTTAAAACACTAGCTCCTGAACCTGTGTTTCGGCTATCGCAATCTCTTACTACAAAGCCCCAACCTCCAGATTTTTTCTTCCGATAGAAAGCTCCATCGACATTTATTTTCAGTGTATCACCCACCGGCGCTTGCCACTTCTTCTCACCTAGCACTGTCCTTGTTACTTGTTGTTGCTTTTGCTTTTGACAGTACCTTGTAGCTTCTCCCACCCAAAAGTACACCTGGGATCTCACACTCTCTTTACTCCCTCCAATCTCCCTTGCATTAATTTATTTCTTCTTGTCCACCATCTCCACAAAAGACAGGCTATCATCACTGCCTTTTCCCTCTCCATACGAAGTATTTCATGCACTACAGATTTAGCATATGGGTAATCACGAAGGATTAGCCTCTCCTTCCCTAAATTTAGATCAATCCATAGACTTCTCACCTCCTTACACTTTAGGAATAAGTGTGCCCCATCTTCACCTAGCCTCTGGCAGCAGACACAACGTGTATCACACTCCATACCCCTCCTCTTAATGTTCATTCTAAGGGGCAGGCTATTGTGTCCTAGTCTCCACAAGAACTGGTTTATTTTCAACCCTATCATAGGCTTTACTCATGTCTAATTTTATCGCTGCGTATCCATCCCTCCCAGATCTCTTATTCTTCATATAATGTGTGCATTCATATGCAAGCAGAATGTTATATGTTATTAGCCTTCCTAGGACAAAGGCACTCTGATTCGGTGATATGATATTTGGAAAAATTTGTTTCAACCTATTTGCAAGCACCTTTGACACCATCTTATAAACCACATTACACAAACTGATTGGTCTGAGGTCTTTCATGCATTCTGGATTCTTCGTCTTTGGAATTAACACAACACATGTGTCGTTCCACCCCTCCGGCAGAGGCCCCCCATTCAGCACACTCAACACTTTTGTTGTCACCTTCTCACCAATTAATTCCCAACTCTCCTTATAGAAAATAGATGGCATTCCATCCATTCCAGGGGCTTTGAGCTCACCAATATTATCCAAAGCTTCTTTCACCTCAAATGCATTGAACTCCTTACATAGCAATTCATTCATTTCTGGAGTTACTCGTGAACCAATTTGGTTCAAAAGCTCCTCCATTCTTGTACCTACATTGGAGGAAAAAAGATCTAGAAAAATAATTAGTCACCAATCCTTTCATGGCCCCCTCTTCCTCCATCACACTCCCATCCTCCCTCCTCAATTTTTAATTCTATTTAGCTTCCTCCTCTCTGAAGCAACTGAGTGAAAATATTTAGTATTTCTATCACCCTCTTTCATCCATTTAACATGTGCTTTTTGCTTCCAATATGTGTTTTTTTTGTTCTTCAAGACGGTCTAATTTGAAACAAAGTAAACCCTCCCTTCGAACTTGCTTTGGACTGGTCCCTTTTCTCCTCCAATATTCTAGCTCTTTTTTTACTTTACTAATCCGCTTCTCAAGGTCCCCAAGAATATTCTTATTCCAGTCCATAAGCCCTCCAAGAACTCCTTTCACCGCACCAGCAACATCCTTCTGATTTAGGACTACTTCGGTCTCCCAAACATTCTTTACAATCTCCTTATACTACTCCTCCTCCAACCATTGCGCCTCAAATCTAGGTCTGAAACCACGGGCTGGGCCTCTCCTTGCTTTCTGTATACCGTGGGTGTCAACTATAATTGAACGATGGTCAGATTTGCGGGGATCACCATCGTTAACCTTGTAGCCAGGGAAGCGGTCATGCCATGTTTGGCTAGCCACCTCATGGTCCAACCTCTCACGTATATATTTACTTGCATCATGGCTGTTATTCCTCCATGTGAAAGCATCACCTACGAAACCCAAATCATCCAATTCACACACCTCCAACGTCTCCTTGAACCTATCCATGCAGATTTGTGGTCTCGGAGCTCCCCCTTCCTTCTTTCATGCATGTAGTATTTCATTGAAATCCCCTGCCATAAGCCACGGTTTGTTATTCTGATGTTTTAAAGTGCGTAGAAGCATCCATGTATTCGTCTTCCCTTCTGTATGAGGATCACCATAAGTGCCTGTAAACCTCCATACAAAGCCATCTACCTCCGTGATCTCCGCATCAATATGGTTGTTAGACATGAAACCCACAATTCTCAAATTCACATCTCTTTTCCAAAAAAGAGCTAGTCCTCCACTTTGCCCCACCGGATTCTTCACCATTATATGTGGCATCCAAGCTTCTAACGCAACCAATCTATCCTTCTCTCTTCCATCTTTGTCTCCGACAAAAATAGAATATCGGGGTTCTCCTTCTTCTGGAAGTCCAGAAGACCACGAATTGCCGGGCCATTCCCCAAACCCCGACAATTCAAGCTCCCTATTCTCATTTCTGCTCGCGGAGCTGAAACGGCAGCCCCGCGTCCACAAGCTTGCTTCCATTTTCCACACCATCTCCTTGTACACTTCCTTCCTTTGATTTCTTTAATTTGACCGGAAGATATACGTCCATATCATCCTCACTCCTTCTCTTTCCCAAACTCACTGTACCACCCTTCACACCGGTCTTGTCTACCCTCGCCCGCTTCTTGAACGTTTTGACAGCACTCCTCCCCCCACTTTGGTTCAAGGCACCCATATTTTCGTTAACTGTTTACCTTACCACCATCTTCTTTCTTACTGTCTTCCTTCTCTGTTGCCTTTACGATGCATAAACAGAAGAGCGAAATAAATTGGTCGATTCTTTGCAGCTAGCTTGAGCACTAAAAATATATGATTATCCAAACATGCATGGTTATTTAGTTTACACCCAATACTTCTGGTTCAACTCTTTTTGATAATGGTTACTCTCTTTTTTTTACAGTGGATAACTGCTACATTACTACCTTTGTCAATCGAGGATGATTAAAATCCACTATTTTTTTCCACTGGTTATATCCACATCATTCTTCATTCGGTATCTAGTATATACGCAGAGTAGCCAACATATCCAGAGCTCGACACCTTCTTGCTCATATGGTGAGGTTCTCTTGGATGTGCGAGAAGGAGCCGCAAATGTTGCCGCCGACGTCCGGGAAGGCGGCGCAGCCCGGTAGAGGTGCCACCCTGCCGTTCCAGTCGACGCCGACGGGGTACTTGATGAGGTGGCCCGTCATCTCGCTCACCTCATCGGACACGAACCGCCTCCAGTTCTTCTCCCCGATGCCCCGCACCCGCTGCACGCACTCGAGGCTCTCCGGCCGCTCGAAGCTCCCCTCCAGGCCTCCGATGTGCTCCGCCCACAGCGACATCCGGTACCCGTAGATCTGCACGCAGCCGCACGGATTCGTTAGATTTCGAGGAAACAGAGCACGATATGATCATATATGATTGATTGAGTCAGGATGGGTGGCTGCCTGGCCGCGAGGAGCAGAGAGCATGTTGGCCCAGGTGTAGTGGGGCTGGTACGCGCCCATGGCGATCTCGGTGTCCCTGGTCCCTTCCATGGACCTCTGGTTGATGTTGGCCGACCCGATGATCACGTACTCGTCGTCCACGATCATGCCCTTCGAGTGCACGTACACCATGAACCTCCTGTTCTTCCTGGATTGATCCTGCACCAACATGTATGGGTAAGCAAAGGCAAAAGTGTGAGTTCTGCATACTTTTTCAGATTGAATGACACGTGATGCGGGCATTCATACAGATTGCAGCTTTGCAGTCTAACTCTCACCTGAGGGTTGTTAGCTGAAAATTGTCCGGTGGAAGTGCTAGGAATTTCCTCGGCTTCGCGGTTGCCGAGGCAGAAGAAATTCAGGTAGTCCTGTGGCTCATATTTACTGTCCAACCCCATTTCTTGCAGTGCCCTGTAGATTATCTCATACATCATCTGCATTGTCTTTTTCTGCATTGACAAAGAGGACAGATATGAGTTCCATTACGCCTACAGAAGCATCATAGGTGAGTACAGTAAAGATGATTTGTGACACTGGAAGAGATGAAGAATCTAACCTGCCAGTAAAGAATCCTCTGTGTAGGTGTACCAGTGGGATTACCTTCAGGCCACATGGGAATTACAATGTACGCCGAAAATCTCTCGTTTGCATAAATCTTATTGGCAATTTTGAGGGCTATTTCAAGCGGTATTAAATTATTAGCACCTGCAGACACCGCATTTCAGAGTCATGGATTTAACAAGAATTTAAGTAATTGGCCTATTACTTGCTAGCACGACCTGGAAAATGAAGGGATCAGAAAAAACTTGGACTATGGTAGTTCGTCAAGAAGTATAAAAACAGCAAAAGTTAATGCTAAACAACACAGAAGTAACATGCCATGGCAGGGAAATAATTCAGGTGAATGAAAAATGAGATGACCGAAAGAAAAACTGTAGTAGTCCATGCTTACCAACATCTCTGTGTGAATCCCAATGAAATGAAGAACCAATGAAATACTGATTTTCAATATAGATGAAGTGTTGGGCTGCTCGGATAGCGGTGACGTAAGCTGTTTGTATACTCATGTCGATTAGTACATTTTTTCCACAAACGAGATTCTGTCAATCAAAGCAAAATTCTATCAGGTCAAAAAATGAAGTACTGAACACAGTATGATTTTTTGAAAATGTTTGTCAGTTACCTTACTGGTTGCTTCTCGTGGATCTTTAGGAAAACCCTTGACAGAATTTGAATCGATTGATCGAAATATCTGCGCTCCAAGGTAAAATAGTTCAATATTAGGACATTTGTGCGCCCGCAAACTTTGAACCGTGGATTACTGCAAACGAGCTTTACCTGAATATCCCATCTCTCTGGATCACTGTCGCTTGTATAGATTTCGTCGTCAATAGCTGCAATCTCAGGTATCTTTTCAATCCAGAGCAACGTATCATTGCATGATTTTGTCAATCTTTTAGCCCCAGTGCGTTTGGATGCCTTTAACCAACGCTCCTCGAAGTTTTTCAGTACATCAAAAGCTGCCGGACCGTCGATCTTCGAATGCAAATCATGCCATGGTTCTCTTGGTCCACGCTCATCATTTACCTGTACAGAAGTGGCATTTTTATCAATTGCAGAACACAGGAAAATCGGACTCTAAGTTCAGATATTGTTCCGCGACAATAGAACAAGAACTCAGGTGTTCTCACCGCGAAGTTTGGGTTATAATAATCCTCCTTGTGCAATGTGTGAAGAGTGCGAAACAGAGGGTGGCATGGAGTGTCATATCTCCCACCACATAGATCCAGTCCTCCAACGAAGGCAACTATCTTCCGTTTACCGTGGCCGGCATCGGCATCTACAATCACTGTTTTCTGATGATGAGTGAAAATAGTTCCTGTCTCCTGGTGTCGAGTAGTTACCATCGTCAGAACAAGGTCCAAGAAATGTTTGCTGAAAGGGAAAAGTGTATGGAGGTGTGGATGTATATGCCATCAGGACAGTCTATTTGTAAAGTTGAATACAACCTGTTGCTTCACCCAGCTGTGCCTTTTCCCAGCAGAACGTGGGCAGAGGAGTAACTGAACTGAAGAATGCTTGAAAAATCTTCGGGTCTCCTCATCCCGTGTGCCCATGTAACCTTCCTACACATGAACGATGGAATTGCAGGAGAATTCAAATAAGTTACATGGACATAAATTTTGAACTCTCGTCTGAAATTCAGTAAGGCAACATTTGGGTTCAGTTAAAATACAATGCAATGCATACCATCTGAATGCCAAGGACACTCCTGGACGTCGGGTCGTCCCAGACGAGCAGCAGCACCCTGACGCCCTCCTTCGACTTCTTCTTGAGCAGATCACCCAGGGACCGCGCCTCCTCGCCGCCGGCGCCGTCGCGAACCAGGTGGATCGTGTGGAACACCGACCACCCGGTAATGTAGATGAGCCTCCTCGCTTGCGACATTGCGTCGTACACGTCGTGCCAGCACTGCCCGTGCCGGTAGGTGGTCCCGTTCCCGAGCCTGATCTCCGGCAGGCACGACCCGTCGCCAGGCACGTGCGCGTCCTGGTACAACGTGACCCTTCCGCCGCGCCGGAGCGGAAAGTATGTATTGGGCACGCCGGGGAAGTCGGGTCCCGGCGTGACGCCGTGGTGGTACATGGTGAGCCTGGCGACCGGCACGTACTGCACCGAGAGCCGGAGCACGGCGCCCGGCGCGCACGGTTTGCCGTTGGGCTCGAGCACCGGGTACACGCCCTCGACGCGATCGCCGGACTGGAGGCTCTCGGACGGGATCGCGACGGAGCCGATGAGCTCGGCGCCGAAGACGTCGCTGTCCTTGACGACGAAGTTGACGGCGGCGGCCTCGTGCGCGACGGGCACGAAGAAGTGCTGCGCCCAGCGCGGGTTCTCGTCGTCCTGGATGACGTAGGTGCGCGCGACGGTGGCGGATGCGACGAGGACGGTGACGTAGGGGTCGCTGGTGGACGCGGCGCCGTCGGGGGCGGAGGTGCAGCTCTTGAGGAGGCCGCCCATGGTGTTGGAGAGGATGTCCTTGTTGGGGAGGTTGCGCGCCTCGTGGATCCAGATGTCTAGGCTGCCGTGGAGCAGCACCGCCCGCAGCGACGGCGCCGACGACGCGTCCGTCCTGCCGTCCCCGTCGTCCGGCGACATCGCTGGATCGATCGATTGATTCTCCGCCCGTGGCCTCTTGCTACGATTGATTCGGGTAGTCTGATCCGTGGTTTCGTGTTGGTCGCGCGGTGATCATCGCATTTGCGCGCGCGTGTGCATGCCGGTACGTGTGTCTCTCCTGTCCCTGTTGTTCGTTGCGTCGGTGCTGGCGGATCGCTGCTTGCCCTGAAATGCAGGGGCGGAGGTCAGGGAGATTGCCCTGACATGTACTCGACGATGGGGCCATTGGACATAATCTGCCCAGCGCGCTGACGCTGTATCACCAAGTGCCACGTGTGAGTACCATTTATACACGTGCTTTGCATTATTGGGGCAGGTCGACAAGTAGCCATGTTTTGACAATAAATTTACAAGATAACATCGTATTGTATGTTCCCTCAAGCGACAATGGAGGCGACTCCCGTTTCCCCTATCTCCGCCAGCCAGGTTGTTGGTCCCCTCCTCCCCACTTTGCCGCTCCGATAGGAGGGAGGAGGGACCTCATCCTCCATTCTAGATTGGTACTAGTTAAGATAATAACTAATTTTTTATGGTGCGTTGAATTTGGGTAGTGAGAGCGGCATCCGAACAAATAAATCTATCTCAGTTCTACTCCCACACCGGTGGTGTCCGTCATGGTGGCCTCTCATTCAGATTGACAATGTTAGAGGTCCGTGGATGGCGTTAGCGCCGACTCAATCTGGTGTGTCTATATTCCTGCTTTGAACCTATTGTTGCGGCATTGTCTCTCGCGCCATGGTGGAGCAGGGTGGATTTGTTTAGGAGTTGTTCAACAACAGGAACTTGTGGTTGTGGCGGCATTGGCGTGTGGTTGAAGATGGCGACTCTAAAGCATGGAAGATGGTACATCGATGGCGGATCTAGCACATGATCTCTTGACTACGTAGACGTGAAGCAATCGATCTGGGATTGGGAAGCCATGGGGAAGATCCCCGATCGACATGCCACATCAATATGTGCCTCGCAGCGCATGGTGGGCCTGGTCTTTTGGCTCAAAAAGCCTTCATGGTGACGGTAGTTTCCCCATTCTAGCAGCGATGGAGGTCTTTCTCCTCTTATGTCGTCAGCGAGCATCTCGCCTCCGCTGGTGGTTGCCGATGGCGGATAGTGTCGGTGTGTCTTCCTGCCAAGTTTCCAGGCAGTTGTTCTCTGCACAATATCTTTGGTAGTTTCCATGAGAATGTTTAGTGATCTGTCTTTACATTAGTGGAATACACGGTTACTTAAAAATACATACATAGCCATATTTATTGTATTATTTCAGTCCAAATTATTTACATCCTAAGGTCGCATAAGGTGGATACATGATTTTTAGACAGAAGGCACGACAGTGTCCGACTTTAAATTAATAAAGCCCCACGGCCAACGGTGACAAACTGGCATAACCATCATAAGTTTTACAGCAGAGCCCTTGGGCTAAATGGAAGACTGACAAGGTTCAACAGACAAGCCAAAATACACCGGTGAACTCACACTAAGAATGCGAGTGCATACTGCAGAGGGGCTAGACAACTACTGATGGCCATGGCGGGGAAGAGACTTCAAGTAGACATCTTTAAGCATCACGGCCAGCTTGTCCACCGGAGACCACAGCTTGTCCTTTTGCAGGTTTCTCTAGAGCTGCAAGTTAAGCAAAGATTTAAACAAGATGTTAGCAGGCTGCTTGGGGAAAATAGCCTAAATAGCAAACTTATTACAGATTGTCGAGAGCGCCCAGCTCTGGGCAGCGAATAAAGTCCACAATGCACACTTAGCAATCCTTCTGTATCTCTGAAGGATCGCTACCAGGTCCGCGAAATTCTAGGGGTTCCACGGAACATTTAGCATGGACCACACCCCACTCCAGACAAGTTGGGCCAAGGGGCACTTGAAGAAAATGTGGTTGACATCCTCCATTTGAGAGCACAATTTGCAGGAGCCATCAGAGGGGCCATGGCGCTTGAGGAGTTGTTCAGCCGAGGGCAGCCTCCCTTTGGCCAGCTGCCAAATGAAGATCCTAATTTTGAGGGGGATATTCAATGACCAGATATCCTTAACAAAGGCCACCGCTGCCCCTCCTACATTTTACAATATAAGGAATTGGTGAAGAACTGCCCTGAAGGTAAGAGACCAGGACACACTGTCTGGCTCCAAGGAGGTAGAGTAGCTTCCCAGCTCTTGAGAAAGCAAAATCCAGTTACTCATGTCTTCATCGGACAGGTTCCTTCTGAACCTGATATTCCACCAGCCTTGCCTGAAAGCTTGGTTGATTCTAATGTCAGGCTCAAGAGCGATAGCAAACAAGTGAGGATAACGCGAACTTAGGGGGCCAGCCCCACACCACCAGTCAGACCAAAGAAGAATATGGGACCCCTCCCCCAAGCTGTACTTCGCCCCCAATTTGAAGTAGTTTTTTTACCTTTGTGAAGACTACGCCAGAATAGGGACCCCCCTAAAGGGTCCAAATCCATTTGACTATAAGGGTCCTGAAAGAGCATTTTTCGTATCCCTATTGTTTTGTGTGTTAGATAACAACATTAGGGATTTAATCGTGTATTGAAGTGTTGCATGTATTTCAGTTCGAAGGAAATGCGATATTGCCACCAAAAATCCTTTAGAAGATCATCCTCAAGTCAGCGTCAATCTTCGTCTCGATGGATTTGTCTTGACCTAAAACCGCCTATATAAAGGGTGCCCCTGCGGGTCGTAGAGAAGAGCTCCGCCGAAACACAGAAACACGAAACATGAGCCTGGGAGATCGAAGATCGGAGGGGAATACTCCGGCGGGGCACTGTCTATGTGATCTCCACCCCCTCCAAAGACTCTACCTTTGTCACCATGATGAAGAGGGAGTAGTCCACTGATACGTCTCCAACGTATCTATAATTTTTGATGCTCCATGCTTGTTTTTACACCATTTGCCTACTGTTTCGTTACACTTTGTGGCACTTTTATGCATTTTCCGGAATTAACCTACTAACAAGTCGCCACAGTGCTAGTTCCCTGTTTTCTACTGTTTTTGTGTTTCAGAAGTGATACACAGGAAATATTCTCGGAATTGGACAAAACAAGTTTCTGAAGTCTTATTTTTCCCGGAAGCTTCCAGAGATCCAAAGAGGAGTTGGAGGGGGGCCACGAGGGCCCCACACACCAGGGCGGCGTGGCCAGGGGCCTGGCCGCGCCCCCTATGTGTGAGAGCCCCTCGGGCCACCTCTGACGATGCCCCTTCGCCTATAAAGACCCCCCGACTGAAAAAACCTAAGTACCCGATCAATTTTCCAGAACACATCGCGATCCGCCGCCGCCGTCGACCCGAAGATTGGGAGGGTCCAGAAGCTCTTCCCGGCACCCTGCCGGAGAGGGGAATCGCCACCGGAGGTCTTCTTCATCGCCATGCTTGCCTCCGGAGCGATGAGTGAGTAGTCTACCTTGGACAATGGGTCCATAGCAGTAGCTAAATGGTTGTCTCCTCCACCATGTGCTTCATGTTTAGATCTCATGAGCTGTCCTACATGATTGAGATCACCGTTATGTAATTCTATATGTTTGGTTTGTTGGGATCCGATGAATATTGGTGTTATGATTGAGTTGCTATACTGAAATATATCTTATGTTATCTCTATGTTGTTTATGATCTTGCATGCTCTCCGTTGTTAGTAGCTATCTTGGCCGAGTAGTTGCTAGTGACTCCAAGAGGGGGTATTTATGCTCGATAGTGGGTTCATGCCTCTATTTAACCTGGGGGAGTGACAGAAACCTCTAAGGTTGTAGATGTGCTGTTGCTACTAGGGAGAAAACAACATTCATATGCTCAAGGGCATATGCTTTGTTTACATTACACACTTTGCTTAATGCAATTATCTGTTGTTTGCAACTTAATACTTGTGGAGTTCTCGGATTGATTCGCCACAAGTGGATTATTAGTCATAGATGCAGTTGGATGGCGGTCTATGTATTTTGTTGTAATGCCCAGAGTAAATCGCATAGTGATCTTCTCGACATATCATGTTTACCTTTGTTCTATCAATTGCCCAACTGTAATTTGTTTACCTAGCATGTGTTATTTATCTTATGGAGAGACACCACTAGTGAACTGTAGACCCCGGTCCTATTTCTATCATATTGCTATCACCTATTTACTTTACTCGCACTGTTTACTTTGCTCGCATACTTTTACTATTTTCCACTCGATACGCTCATACCCTTTGTTTCAAGCAAACCGGTGAGATTGACAACCTCATCGCAAGTTGGGAGCAAAGTATTTGGTTGTGTTGTGTGGAGGTTCCGCATTGCAGCTAGCAAGCAAAGCTTGGACGAGGCGCCATATATAAACTGTCCGAAGCTGTTGCAAACTAGCAAGCATCACCTACAGTCGTATTGCTCGCTCTTCTCGTGATCGACATAACCTTGGTTTCTTAACTGAGAGAAAACTAGCTGCTATATTCATCACACCTTCCTCTTGGGGTTCCCAACAGGCTGGTCATTCACCACGCATCAAGCACAGTTTTCTGGCGCCGTTGCCGGGGATTGAAGAAGAAGAAGCTCCCACGTCAACTATACGCTCCCACGTCAACTACACGCCAGCAGCAATTTTTTGGCGCCGTTGCCGGGGAAGAGTGGAAGACCTCTGCAAGGGAAGTTTTTCGCACACACATCCTTTACTTTGTTTGAAGTTTTGCTTTACTTTATTTTTACTTGCATCGTTTTATATCAAAAACCCAAAAAAAATAGAATCCTTGGTAGTTGTTATTTTTTTACTTTTAGTTCATCATGTTGATCCCTAAGTACGTTTTGGAGGACCTCTCAGTAGGTAGTGGTTTAATTATTGGAAAAAGTAACATTGAGGAGTTCTTTAATCACATTAGTATGTATAAAGAAGTTGAGGAAAAATCTTTGGTTGAGATAGCTCCTTGTATTGAAGTTGTTTCTGCTTATTTGATTCACATGTTGGAAAATAGGTTTGCTAGTCTTAATCCTTTTATGCAATACATGTTCCTTAAGCTTCATGAAATTGAAGATCCTGAAAAGAAAGCTTTTATTTTGGAAGCTTTGCGCTTAGAATTTAAAGATGTCGTTATTGAAGCTAGAAAAGTTCTTAAACGTTTTAATAAACTCGGTTCACCTATAAAGGTTATTAGTACAAACGATGAAGGAGCTGAAATACCTATACCTAGCAAGCCCTTGGGATTGTGTGAAGCTTTCAAAAATAATTTTGACTGGATCTGTCCCCAAAATCTTTTTAGTGATTTGAGTGAACCAAAGCGTGATCACAAAGGGTCTTCTAAAACTTATGTGGATGAAATACAATGCCTTATTGACAAAACTTCTGCAGTTGATCTTAATGCTCCTCTTGATGTTACTTGATTCGCAATTTTCTGCGCCTAGCTCAAAGGCGTTAAAAAAAAGCACTCTTGGGAGATAACCCAATGTTTTATTTCCAATACTTTTTATTTTATTTGAGTCTTGGAAATCATTACTACTGTAATGACCGCTCCTTATCCTTTTTATTTTATTGTTGTGCCAAGAGAAGCCTCTAATTCGAGTGAGGTAAAGATTTGGGGATGTTGCTGTCCTGAAACTGTTTTCGGTGCTGCACCGTAAAAATTCATATAAATTCTCTGTATATCTTTTGGACCTGCGATTTCTTGTGCATATGCCCCAGGTTATATCCAAAGTTTCGTTAGTTGAACACTTTTTGATTTGAGCAACAGAAAACTCCTAAAAAATTCGACCTTTTTCAGCTGTTCTATTTTGACAGATTTCTGCCACTATTCATTTTTGCCGCTTTATCACTTTCTTTTGAGTTCTTTTGATCACAGAAATTTTGGGGAAGTTGCTACAGTAGTATATGCTATATATGTGGTGGTTTTGGATTGAAACCTGAAGCAAAAAGAGGTTGATTATATGTTATGCCTACACTAATGTTGCTAATAGATTGGTGTGTAGTTTTTTATGAAGGAAGTTTTCAAGTGTAGGGATTGGAGAATGATGAGATGAGTTGAAGAATGGACAAAAGCTCAAGCTTGGGGATGCCCATGCATCACCCCAAGAAATATCCAAGAAGTACAAGTGTCAAATCTTGGGGATGCCCCCGAGGCACCCCTTCTTCATCGGCAAAAATCAGGTCACCTTTCAAAACACTATGTTTTTATTGCTTTATGCACTATGTGTTTTTCTTGGAGCGTCAGTTGTTTTAGTTGTTTTAGTTTGTTTGTTTGTTTGCTGCAATAAATGGTTGGACCCCAACAAATTTCTTTTGGAGAAGTTGCCTTGCTTTTCATTTGCAAAGAACGCTCAAGTTTTCATTCTTATAAAAAACCGAGTGTTCTTCTTTTTCCGCTACTGCTTTTGGTTTTCGTTTTCGCCTTGATTTGCGTTCAAACCTTGTCATATCTTTTTATCAAGGTGTATTTTTGCCTCTGATCTTTATTGGTTTTCATCAAAAGAGGTGTCTATAAAAATTTCAAATGGTGTTGGAAAAGAGAAAAGGCTTTGTGCAAAATAGTGGTACAAGAAGGAGCTTGTGTAGACTGCGGCTTAGGCTTTTTCATGTCATGCTTGATACCTTTTTGATAGTATGCTTAGTGATTTTTGCTGTAGCATGACTTGTCGCAAATAACTGAGATTGCTTAATGAGCCTTTGAAAAAATCATGCGTTGTTTTTAATTATCTGGAAGCATTATTTTGGTTTTCTCTTTGATGCTTTATTTGGGTTGACTTAGCACATGCTCACACATGTTAGACTCTTACAAAGTTGCCAATATCCTTCATGATCATTTAGTTTTTGACTTTTGATGCCATCTTATACTTCTTTTAATTTCGTTTTATCGTTTTGCATGATTATGGCCATTATTGCTCTCTTAGTTGGTCGCTCCCAGTCTTTTGCTAGCCCTCGCCTTGTACTGAGTATGAGCTCTACTCGTGCATCCAACTCCTAAAAGCCAAAGTTTATCAAAGTGTCCACCATACATACCTACTAGCAATTTGCTATTCTAAGTAAATTTGACTTGCTTTTATCTTCTCTTCAAATTAAACTCTTACTAGTGTTATGCGAAAATTGGTCAGTAAAGCTCTCACGAACCGGAAGGCACACTTTACTTTTTTCCTGTTCTTAAAAATTTGACATTGTGGTCTCTTATGTTGTGTTGTTATGCTTGCAAGTTGTAAGTTGGATATTAGCCCAATGATGTCTACGCATGCGTCTGTTCTTGTAGACAGTGTTGGGCCTCCAAGTGCAGAGGTTTGTAGAGCAGCAGCAAGTTTCCCTTAAGTGGATCACTCAAAGTTTATCGAACTCAGGGAGGAAGAGGTCAAAGCTATCCCTCTCAAACAACCCTACAATTACGATACAGAAAGTCTCTTATGTCCCCAACACACCCAATACACTTGTCAGATGTATAGGTGCACTAGTTCGGCGAAGAGATATTAAAATACAAGTGGTATGGATGATTATAAGTAGTAAATAAAATCTGGAACAAAAATGGGAGCATGCAAACAAGTAACAAAACAGCAAGTAAATGGTGTGCAAAGCTTAGAAATAAGGCCTAGGGATCATACTTTCACTAGTAGACACACTCCCAATAAATATAACATAATTGAATAAATAAATAACTTCTCTTCACTATGGTACTCTGAATTATTCTCCTATTGAATAACACTAATCATTGCGTAGGGCTACGAAGCACTCCTCAAAGTTTATCAAGTACTTGACAAACATCACTCATAGAGATATCCAAATCGAATCACAACTCAAGATAGATATTATTGCAACTTAGACCAAGTACTAACATGGTGCACACACTGTCAACATTACACCATGAAAGGAAGAATAGATCACTTCAATACTATCATAGTGATAATTATTCTCATAATCCATAAGAGATCACAATCGTAGCCTAGGCCAAGTACCACCATGATGCACGCACTGTCACCGTTACACCATGGCAGGAGGAATAGATTACTTTAATAACACACTAGAGTACACATAATGAAGAAGAGTAACATCTACTTATTCAACATGATATAAAGCTCACGATCACATAAAGATCACATCATGGGAGAGAGAGGTGAACCACATAGCTGCCGGTAGAGCCCTCAGCCCCGGGGATGAACTACTCCCTCCTCATCATAGGAGACAACAAGGTTGATGGAGATGGCGGTGAGGTCGATGGAGACGGCGGAGATGGCGATGTAGACCGATAGAAATGGCTCCGGGGGCACTTTCCCGTCCCGGTAGGGTACCAGAACAGAGACTTCTATCCCCCGAAATTTGGCTTCGACGGCGGCGGCGCTGCGGAACTGTTCTGGAAATTTTGCTGACTCTCCTAGGGTTTTTCGTCCCGAGGCTTCTTATAGGCGAAGGGGCGTCGTCAGGGGGCAGCCAGGGGCTCCTCACACCAGGGTGGCATGGCCAGGGCCTGGGCCACGCCACCTATGTGTGAGGGCAGCCTCTGGCCCCCCTCCGGCTCTCTTTCGGTCTTCTAGAAGCTTCCAGGAAAAATAAGATTTCTAGAACTTGTTTCGTCCAATTCCGAGAATATTTCCTGTGTAGCTTTTCTAAAACACAAAAACAGCAGAAAATAGGGAACTGGCACTGTGGTGACTTGTTAATAGGTTAGTTCCAGAAAATGCATAAAAGTGCCACGAAGTGTAACAAAACATCGGGTAAATGGTGTAAAAACAAGCATGGAGCATCAAAAATTATAGATACGTTGGAGACGTATCAGCATCCCCAAGCTTAACTCCTGCTCATCCTCGATTAGGTAAGTGATAACAAAAGAAATAATTTTTGAGGTGACATGCACCTACACAATCTTGATCATATATGTAAGCATTGTGAGCCGGGATCATAAGAACTTAAAACATGGGCATGAAAGATATAATCTTTGACAATAAAAACTTAGCAACCATGTTATAACATGAAAATGAACACAAACAAAAGATCATGAAAATGAAACAATGAAAGTCAAACGTGTGTTCACATCATAAGGAAAAACATACAAATGGTTTTCAGCTTGTCCTTCAAAGAGAGCAAAACATAAAAGCACAGGACACCTTCAAGTTTAAGAGGGCGACTAGATACAAATAATTTAAGAACAATTGAAACCATGATCATGAATCAATCAATGAAAACTTTGGGACAATGCACATTATACTCAGAATGACAACTATGCTCTCTTAATGGTGCATAAAGGTAGAAGGTGGTGACTCAACATAAAAGTAAAAAAAAGGCCCTTCGCAGAGGGAAGCAGTGATTAAACATGTGCTAGAGCTTTTCATTTGTAAAACAGAGAGATAAAAATTGGTTTTGAGAGGTGGTTGTCTTTATCAACGACTGGCAATGGGGTTCTTGAACCATCGTGGGAGTGGAGGACAAGACAGACATGTCACAAGATTATAATCAGTTTGGTGAAATTCCGCCCTTCAGAGTGAACACTGACACAAGCCTCAAGTTAAATGATGAAGATTCTCCATGGTTACGCCACAATCGTAAGCAAGGGACACAAGCGAAGAAATGATGTATAATCATGTGTAATCATGTATTAAACATTTTATGTAATGTATTGTTCTAATAAGTTACTAATATTTTGATAAGTTAGAATAAGTTAATTAAGTCACAATAACACTCACGAGAGGCGGGGAAACGATTGAACTGGAATTAAAGTATATGGCCAGATTAAGTCACAATCGGCCGAACTTGTTTTCGAATGTTGGAGTGATTCAGTCATAGTCGTGCCTAGCCCTATAAACGTCGCCACTGTAGTCGTCGTAGTCGTCGACGTCGTCGTCGCTGGCATCGGGGTCGCGGTAGTCGAACCTCGGCGGGTGAGCACACGTGGGCTGAGACTGAGGGTAGCATAGGCGGGGGCCACGGTAGGCCATGACGCTCTGGAGAGTCCGGCCACGCCATCATAGCCGACGGCCGGCCTCGTTGAAGTTTGAATGAGGCGGGCCGTCCTCCTCGTGCCTGGCAAGCGCACTCTCACGCCGATTGATGAAGAAGGCGTCCCAAGTCAGGCTATAGTTGGGATGCCACTGGGGATTCCTCCGCTGCTCTGGCGTGAGCTCGAAGTAGTAGTGGTTCGTGATGGCCATCTAGCGCGCCACACCTAGAGGGACAGGAGGGACCGGTACGCCTCCGATGCTCAGCATCCAGCCAGTGGGGACGCGGTAGCTCGGCGGGCAGGGGTAGTTTGAGGCGCAAAGTGCCTCCGCCTCCTGGGGTTAGAGATACGATGGAAGCCATGGAAGATAGTGATGAGGCGGGAAGCGGTGGAAAGCGCAGGAAGAAAATAGGCGGGAACGCAGTGGCGCGGGAAACCTTCTAACCTTTAGTCCCAGCTGGTGGGTACAACCGGGACTAAAGGTGGTTTTTATGTCATCTAACAAAACTGTCGGTGAGATAAGGACGTGTGGGTAACCTTTAGTCCCGGCTGGTGGGTGCAACCGAGACTAAAGCTGTCGGCAGGATAAAGACGCGTGGGTGGATGCACTGCTCGATGAGATAAAGCATGTAGCGCACGACGCCCCTGTCGGAGGAACAAGACAAAGCATAAGCAACGCCGTGCCTATAAAAGGAGCATCAATACGCCATAGCAAGCATCTCAACAAGCCAACCTAGAAGGCAGGGAGAGTTTCATCCCCATGGATGGAGGAAAGGGTTGGGAAATCTACCGTGGCGGAGCTTCTCAAAGATGTCGTTGGTGCTCACGCCCTACGGCATCTTCGGAAGCTCCGCCTCGGAAAAATTTCCTTGCAAGCCCGTGAAAGACTCCATCTCCTCTAACAGTGTTGGGTAAAGGGTTGGGAAATCTCAAACTTATTATAATCTTCTGGTTTTGAAAATAGAAAATGGTTTTGAATTAGTTACTCAATTTCAAACACTTTTCGTATTCAAAGTTTTATCAGATTCTAAAATATGTAAAAAGAATATTAATCAATATAGTTTTAATACAATTGGTTTCACTAAATTTAGATTTGTAAATCTTTAGATATGAATTTTCAAAGTTTCTATAAGCATATTTGGAGTATTTTGAATATGTAAAATTATTGGATTATCATACAAATATGGGAACAGTGGCATTTGATAGATATTTAAATTCATGATTTGTAGGATTTTGAATCACTCGATTTGCAGTTGTAGATTTCTCAGAAATTTAATTCGAATATTCAGTCAAGTTATGAATTGGAATTTGTTAAGTTTATTCAAAACAAACTTTAGTCCCGGTTGATTAAGCGGCCCGGGACTAAAGGTCCCTGCGCGCGCAAACCTTGGAAACCGCCCAAAATGGGCCTCTAGTCCCTTGCCTCCTTACCAATCGGGACTAAAGGTCACCCTTTAGTCCTGGTTGGTAATACGAACCGGGACTAAAGGGTCTTTAGTCCCGGATCGTATTATCAACCGAGACTAAAGGTCCTGGACTATATAAACGTGCGCGCCGCCCCTGCCTTCTCTATTCTCGATCCAGAGACGAAGACGAAGGGCGCGCGGTTTCCAATCAAGCTCCGGCGGAAGCGAGGTCACGCCGCCCGCGCCATTGTCGTCGCCCGCGCCCACACCACCGTCGCCCACGCCGTGCATCGCCGTTGCCGCCCGCATCCCACACCGATGCCGCCGGCCGCATCCCGCACCGACGCGCCGCCGGCCGCTCACGCACTCGATGCCGCCGGCCGCTCCCGCACCGATGCCACCGGCCGCTCCCGCACCGACGCCGCCGGCCGGATCCCCCACCGACTCCGCCGGTCGCTCCTGCACCGATGCCGGCTGGCCGCATCCCGCCACCATCGCCGCCCACATCCGGCCCGCACAGACGCCACCGGTCGCGCCTCCCGGACCGCCGGCCGCCTCCCGCACTCGACGCCGTCGGCCGCTCGCGCGCGCGCTCCCCCTGCAGGTTCGACGCCTCAAGCTCCCACCGCATTTTAGTTAGGATTTTAATTGTTAGAATTTTAGTTAGGAAAAATAGTTAGAAGAAGTAGTTAGAAAAAAATAGTTAAAAAAATAGTTAGAGGAATTAGTTAGAAGAAATAGTTAGAAAAAAAGTTAGAAGAAATAGTTAGAAGAAAAAGGGGGCGTTGGCCGGGCGCCGACGCGGTGAGGGGGTCTTCCTCCCACCGCGTCGGCGCTCGGCCAACGCCCCTTTTTTTTGGTTATTGATCAAATATGTGTACTAAAAGGGGGCGTTGGCCGGGCGCCGACGCGGTGAGGGGGTCTTCCCCCCACTGCGTCGGCGCTCGGCCAACGCCCCCTTTTTTTTGGTTATTGATCAAATATGTGTACTAAAAAGGGCGTTGGCCGGGCACCGACGCGGTGAGGGGGTCTTCCCCCCACCGCGTCGGCGCTCAGCCAACGCCCCCTTTTTTTGGTTATTGATCAAATATGTGTACTAAAAGGGGGCGTTGGCCGGGCGCCGACGCGGTGAGGGGGTCTTCCCCCCACCGCGTCGGCGCTCGGCCAACGCCCCTTTTTTTGGTTATTGATCAAATATGTGTACTAAAAGGGGGCGTTGGCCGGGCGCCGACGCGGTGAGGGGGTCTTCCCCCCACCGCGTCGGCGCTTGGCCAATGCCCCCTTTTTTTTGGTTATTGATCAAATATGTGTACTAAAAAGGGCGTTGGCCGGGCACCGACGCGGTGAGGGGGTCTTCCCCCCACCGCGTCGGCGCTCAGCCAACGCCCCCTTTTTTTGGTTATTGATCAAATATGTGTACTAAAAGGGGGCGTTGGTCGGGCGCCGACGCGGTGAGGGGGTCTTCCCCCCACCGCGTCGGCGCTCGGCCAACGCCCCCTTTTTGGTTATTGATCAAATATGTGTACTAAAAGGGGGCGTTGGCCGGGCGCCGACGCGGTGAGGGGTTCTTCCCCCCACCGTGTCGGCGCTTGGCCAATGCCCCCTTTTTTTGGTTATTGATCAAATATGTGTACTAAAAGGGGGCGTTGGCTGGGCGTCGACACGGTGAGGGGGTCTTCCCCCCACCGCGTCGGCGCTCGGCCTACGCCCCCTTTTTTTGGTTATTGATCAAATATGTGTACTAAAAGGGGGCGTTGGCCGGGCATCGACGCGGTGGGGGGGTCTTCCCCCTACCGTGTCGGCGCTCGGCCAACGCCCCCATTTTTGGTTATTGATCAAATATCTGTCACTAACTTGTTTTACCTGTCTTTAGAAGAAGATGGACGGTCAAAATGACCCAAGCCACCCTGAAGAATTCTTATACGGCATGATATGTGAGAATGCCATATATGTGCATCAAGAAGGTGCCGACCGAGAAAACCCCGGAGTAGCTGGTCGAGAAGGTGCCGGAGAAGCTGAACTTGAAGAAGATGTTTCGTCGTTTCTTAACCCTTCCGGTGACGGAATGGAGATAGAAATGTTTAACGATGAAGGGCAAACAAACACCGATGCCGAACAACCATTGCAAACAAACGCCGATGGCGAGGTATATAGATTAAGCTTTTGGTGATACGAAGGGAATATGCATATATGTATTAACGACTCATTCTTTTTTCAGCCCTCCGGATCGAGCAAATTGTATTCTAAACGAGGTCCGAGCCAAAAGTTGAGTGCGAATCAGAAGCTGAGCATCGATCTAGTATCTCCAGATGGCAAACCGTTGGAGCCAAAATAGCACGCAACAAAATTTATAAATCAATGCGGAGTGATTCTTAGGGACATGATCCCGATCACGGTTCAAGAATGGCAGGAGCCAAAGAAGGCACATCTTGGAGCTACTTTTGTGAACAAAAGATCCAAGAAAGACATTTGGAGGAAGCTCATGGCAAATTTCATTCTACCTCCGGAGTACTCCAAGGTGGATGATGATGGTCATAAAATTCCAGGTGGACGTGAAAGGAGGAGGAAAGTCAAAGAGTACGCTCTGAAGAAGATGGGTGAAGCATTCCGGAGCTTCAAGAAAATGTTATACACGAAGTATATCGCGAAAGGGAAAACTCTAGTATTCGAAGGAGCATACGAGAAGTTAAGACAATAGTGGCCTGAATTTGTGGCATTCAAGTCTTCCGAGAGAGCCAAGGAAATGTCGGTAAAAAAATAAAAAAAATGCTGACAAGAAGGCACATCACCATATTTTGGGGCCAGGCGGCTACAAGGGTGCAGTGCCTAGGTGGGAAGCTATGGAGAATGAACTGAGGAATAAAGGAATCACTCTAGGTACAGAGGGATGGCCCGAAAGGGCCAAGCACTGGTGGTACGGACATGGAGGATCGTTAGACCCGATAACAGGGGAGTGTGTTCATCGGAAATAGACCTTTACTACCACAGCAAAACTTGTTAAGGCAATGGAGGATGCTCAAGCGGGATTGATCCGTGTCGACCGAGAGAACGATGAGATGACACACGCCCTTAGAAATGCAGAACACACAGGACGAACAAGAGGCAAAGGCGCCGGTGTTCCATGGAAGGAAGGGTTTTCTCAGCTGGAAGATCCGTACGGTTACAAAAGCCGTAAGAGAAAGAAGGATCGGGAAGCAGATCAGATCGGCAAGGTAGAACGTGAATTAGCCAACAAGAAGAGTAGGATACATCAACTTAGCCAGGGAGGTGGATCTCGGCTACAGGAAGATCCAGCATTGGATCTTAATAGTCAGCGGAGAAGCAGCGTGGCTTCCACGGAGGTCCCAGCTGATGAGCATGATGCACGGATTATCGATGATGCACCGGGGTCTCGCTACCCCGTGGATGATGTTAGGGAGATGACAAATTGTGAGCTACATCAGCCAATCAAGAACATGACCTTCAAGGTGGCGAGCGGCAACGCTTTACCTTGTCTACCTGAAGCACTCCACCATGGGAACCCGATACCGGCTGGCTATGCTCGTGTCTCGGTGCTTGACATAATATCGGGGTTCGAGGACCTAGATCTTGATTTTGCTACACCAGAAGGGGATTGGGGACTTGAAGATGTCAAGCGCCAAATCATTTTATGGCAAAAGAAATACATCAAGTTTCTAGGCTCAGTGCCAAGGCCAACGACTCCGACAAATCCAAGTCCACCCTCCCCCGGTGACGAGGGTTAACTCGACAAATGTCCTAGATGAAGGACTTAGAATCGGGGGAAGAGGGCATCGGATGAACTCGAAGGTAAAGGTTGGTCGAAATAAGTGTATGTCGAAAGTAAACGTGGGTGTTTAGCCTGGCTTGCTTTCGATCTGCCCTACACCGTCCCCTCCTGGCCCTTATATATAGATGGCCAGGTCTCGAGGATCGGGTAGGGTCCGATACAGATTACAATATCAACATACGGTGAGAACTCGTATTCGACTATCATTACAATTGGGCCTAGCTATACGGGCCTTAGGGGTACTCAACTAACGGGCTCTATTAATTATACCCTTGTCAGTAGCCCCTGAGATTCTACCAGAATTGCAGATTCGGGTTGAATCTCTAATATTTAAATCTTCGACTTGATCAATTCTTTGACTTCTTCTTATCTTTAGATCTTCGACTTGGTCTTTCAACTTATTTTCATGATAATTTTTCGCAAGGGGTTTTGATGAACAAGCCTAACAACTCTGATGGATCAAGAGGTCAGTTAACTGCCAGAATAGATACTTATCACCTACTTCAAATTCAATCCCCTTGGACTTGAATTCGGGATACCGGTCAAACCCACTCTTTTGCCGCATTTAGGACTTACAAAGAATGAATCCCAGTGATTCTCAGGGTACCCAGTGCGTCCACCAGGATTTTCTTTGCGTCGTAGACACGGATATATACCAGCAGAGTGCATCCATGTGCGTATACCAGGCCACACAGGACGGATCCTGGGGTCTTACCTTCGTGATAGGTCACGGCATTCGAGTTGCGTTGCGATAACATAACTCGACAATCTTATGTCGCAGTCAAATTTTGACTAAAAATATTCGGGTTTCAACAACCATAAAACTCGCTCCCGATGGGAGTAACACTCCTGTACAATGCTTTACCAAGAAATATCGTCGGGTGCGCGCTCAGCGCTCCCTAAGGGAGTAGCCCCTGAGGCTATAGTCAAAAAAGACTTTTTTGAGTATAGGCTCAAAATATAGTGTGGTCCATCATACTTCAACTCGAGATACTTTAATAACATCCTGTCATCGAATACGCGCCCACCACTCCAGTAAAGAGTTGCTTTCAATACCTTTGATAGTAGTAGCCCCCAAGGTTATAATCGAAAATCCTTCACATATAATCTTGTCTATAAATTTTGCACTTGTCGGCGCCATCCTTCTTCTTTCTTATATCATCTTTGTGACGTCGATGAATACGTCACTCTGTATGAGTGCGAACCATTTTATGGGCAGCACTGTAATTTTCGTGATTTTTGACTGTTAGTGGGCTGCCGTTTCCGCTCTTTGCGCCACGTCTCAGCCCACGATCCTTCTCCCAAAAGGTATATAAGGGGCGTAGTGGGGGATTTTACTGTTTACCAGCTCGTTCCCTCCGCCGCCTCCATTGCTGATCTCTTCTCCTCTCTCCGTTCGTGCATACCCCCAAGCGCGGTGCGATAGATGCGCGTGAAGCACCTAGCCACCAAGAACACCATGGCCAAGAACTCCTCTGCCACCAACTGGGTACGCTCTGCCATCATGCCGAAGGAGGTGGAGAAGGCCAGGGCGGATGGCCTCATCTCCGCCCAGGATTCCATCAAGTTTCCCAGTACTGAGCGGATCCCGCAGCCCCCCAAGCGGCTATCGGGTAATGTTTCTTGCTTTCCTCCTCTGCGGCCTTTCTCTTTCTACCCACGAGTTTCTCCGTGGGCTTCTCTTTGTCTACGGTGTGCAGCTCCACCAGCTCACACCAAACTCACTTGTTCACATTGCTTGTTTCGTGACTCTCTGCGAGTCATTCTTGGGCATTGAGCCCCACTTTCTTCTCTGGAGGTCAATCTTTCGGCTTCGCCCCAATGTTGCTCTGGCTAGAAAGCCTGAATTGGGCGGAGCCGTTATCTCTATGCGCCCTGAAGTGCAGTACCTCGAGTTTTCCTTTGCCGCATCTGTCCAGGGGTGGAGAACCAAATGGTTCTATATCAAAGATCGCAAAGCCTCCCCTGAAGACCAATATGGGTTAGCCCCTTTCGAAGCCTCCAAGGAAGTGAAGAAATTGGCGCCGTGGGATGCGCTTCCCTCAGATGCGGAGATAGCACAAGTTCTTCCTCTTCTGCCTCACATTCAGGCTTTGAAAGGAGGCCAAGGAGGAGCTTTGTCGGGTATCCAACTCATGGCGTTCTTTGTGCAACGTCGAATTCAACCCCTGTAGCACCACCTCACCAAGCTCTGGAATTACTCGGGCTTGGAAGATCCTACTCGCATCTCTGAAGATTTGATAGAGAAAAAAGATGTCGACAAGCGAGTTATGAGCCTTACCAAGCTCACCAAGGATCATGCGGTTGCTGACTTGACCGCTGACTACTTTGACTCCGTGCACCCTTTGCCCGAGGTATGTATCTTTGTGTTCGCTTGTTGTCGAATTTTGTTTGCTTCGACTTACATTATTCTTTGCCTTTGTACTCTGCTAACTTATTTTATATGCAGGGTCACCAATTCCTTGTTTCGCACCCTCCTCTTCCAGAGGCAGGGCCCCTTCCGGCTGATCTGGCCTCATCTGCATCTAAAGCCCCCGAGGTTGACGAGAATTAGGACAGAGATGATGCCGAAGAATCGGAAGAGGAAACTAGCTCATCGACATCGTCTCCCTCCGTGCTTGCTAAAGATGCTGGTATCGACAAGAAGAGGAAACGAGTCGAAGAATTTGCTTCTTTGAGTTCTGCAGTGGCTGATAAGGCCTCTGTTCCTGCAGAAGATACGGAGTACTTCGACCTCCTGGCGTCGTAAGTGTTTTTATTCGAGTTCTTCAATTTCACTGCTCTTGCCTTGTTTCTGTCGTGTTACACATAACTTATTTTCTTCATGTAGAGATGACGAAGAGGCGCCAAAAGTTGCTACAGCTACTCCTTCAATTTCCCCTGCAGTTGATGATGAGCCCCCTGCCCAAGAAATTGCGCCTAGGGTTACCAGGGCCTCTGTAAAGAAGGTTCCTGTGCCCCGAAACCTCAAGCGCTTGAAGAAGGCCAAAGAACCCGATGTCTCTCTGGAAGCCCATGAATCCTCGGCTTCCCCCCATGATGTGAGCAATTTTTCCTGACTTGTTTCCCTTGCATACACTTGTGCTTCTTACACGCTCTTTCTCTCAGGCATTATTGAAGAGATTCGTCGCCTTGGGCACCGAATGCGCTGAGTACCTAAAGGTTGCGAAAGCTTCCGAAGGTATGTTCTATATCCAGTCATGGTTTTTCCTCCACGCTTATCTTTTGCTGTTTATCTGACTTCCTTTCTTCTTCTACTGTAGCTGCTCTAGCAACAGCCAATGCCCGAATTGCGTCATTGGAGGCTGAGCTTAGTGCCTCGCAGAAGGCATATGATATTGGGTCCGCTGCCAAAGCAAGCGCTGAGAAGTCACAGAAATCAGCACTTGGTAAGGCGAAAAAGGCTGAAAAAGCTTTGGCCGATGCCAACAGGGAGCACGCTCAGCGAGAGCAGGCCGTAATGGAGCGCCTTCACACAATGTCTACCTCTGCTGAAAGTAAATGTTTTGTCTTGCCTTCTATTTCGACTTCTTGTTATATTGTTGATCTTCGCTAATTCTTTCCTTTACTTCTTTCTTTTAGATTTCCTTTGTCGCGCAGGATTTACCAAGGTGTCTTCTTCATCTTTGCCATCGGGCGATGATCCTTTGCTGACCGCGGTTAACCTACTCGAGGCAAACTGGATATCTATTCAGGAGACTTTTGACTTTGTTAGCCGCATTCTGTCGCGGTTGTTCGTCAGGTTATGGCCGAAGAAGAATGCAGAAGTCCCGAAGGATAACTTGGAGAATCTTGCCAAGTCCTTCGATACAATTGAGGACCCGACCCTCCAGCTGAAGGGGCTCTCTCTGAAGTGTGGCGCTGAGGGTGCTATTGCACTTTCTTTTGTGCACGGCACGGACTTCAACTGGGAGAAGGTGAGCTCTCCCCATGGCCGCACCCGCGATGAGATGAAGGTTTTCTTCGAGAAGGCAAAGAAGTTGGCGCCTACACTGGCGGCGATTATTTCTCCTTCTGCAGCCTCCGCGGCATCTACTACGCTGGCTCCAACGATGGAAGAGCCTGCACCTCCATCGACTTCTGGCGACGGATTTGCCATGCCCTCTTCTGCCACGGAGCAAAATGCTGAGGTGGCATAGACTTCGGCTCCTCTGTAGCTTTCAATTTCTTCTTTTGAATGTAAAAACTTTTAGTCACGTGCAACCCGAGAACCGTAGCCAAAGGGTTTTGCACTTATGTAAATATATTTCCTTCTCATGAGATCTTGTGCTGTCTCTCTGAAATGTTTCTTCTTTATTTTCTTTTGACTTCTAGTTGATGCATACCAACGATCCCTTGACTGGCGGGCCTGCTCCTTCCGCTGCCCGCACGTTCGACTCGACGATTTCGTCGCCTCCTAGTCGATGCAGTCAATGCGCAGAGTACTCATTAAGGATTTCTGATCTTGAAACTCGCTTGACTTTAGCCAAATGCCAAGCTCAGATGGCATTTGACAAAGCCAGCAAGACTTCTAATTTGACAAAGCAGGTATCTATTCTTGATGATAAGGTGTCTAGCTTGACGGCAAAAATTTTGCATCACGAGGAATGCAATTCTTTTCTCCTTGGCATTATCGAATCCGCCTGCGAGATGTTGCGATGTAAGTTTCCTTTCGACTTATCTTTTTCTCCTTTTGTTCCACTACTATTTTTATGATATCCTCTTGCCCTCGTAGGCACTTGTTTAGATTTCGCTGCTGAAGATCGTTGGGTTACCGAGCGAAATGCGGCCCTAGAGAAAATGTCCGCAGGTGTTGAAAATTTGTGGTCTGATCCTCGACACCGGAGTGCTGTTGTACTGCTTCAGGACCGTGCCCAGCACGTTGGCGAAGCGGTGGATGGCTGCAGAAGATCTCTCGTAACTATGCACTCGGTTATGCTTCCCCGCAATCCTCTTCCTGCGACTTTCCCACTACTTCTTGATACTTTTAGATCCAGCCAGCGAATTCATCGGTTGATAGAACTGAACTTAGTGGCAGGTGCCAATTTTGCTCTTGGGTGGATACGCAAGTGGCAACCAAGACTCAATTATAGTTCTATGTCACTGAGCTACCCTCCAGGTGGAGCTAGCCTTCGAGTACACTTGGAGAGTACCTTGCAGCCTGCCCGACGAATTATAGCCAGGCTGTTGCAAGAAGATGCCGCATTTTTCCGCGAGTTTCACTATTTAGACCCTTTGGGTGTAGATGATTCTGACAACCCGATGTTGTAATACTTATGGGAAACGCGAGAATTTCTTATTTCGCGACTGTATGTCTGAAATATATTTTCAGAGCGTTTTTTTGTACGATTTGTGCGTTTGCCGCATTTTCTCTTTGAAAGACTCATAAGCTCGAACATGAGGAACGTTTTATCTTTATTATACTTGTAATGTAAGATACATGGGGTGACCCAAGAGATCCGACCTATGACCTGTGTTCTGGATCTGGTGGGCATTGCCCCTGGTATAACTCGTGGCTTTTACAGCCTTATTCTTCTACCCTCCTTTATTGTTCTTTGATGCTTATGCCATCATGGCTTTCTCTTCCTCTTCTGTATCTTTGTCTTCCCCTGATGCTTCTACTCATGGTTTCTTTATTTTGGGCTCCGTAACGCGTCCTTCGAGTAGCTTGACGCCTTCTGTAGTCGTGTCTTTCACCTTTTCTGCATAGTTGGCTATCATGCCAAAGTTTTGTGCCATCTTGTGAAACTCCCTGTCACAGAGATCTGAGACTTCAAAACTTCCTTTTACTGTAATTATTCCTCTTGGTCCTGGCATTTTGAGTACCAGATATGTGTAGTGAGGCACTGCCATGAATCGCGAAAACGCGGGTCGCCCGAGGATCGCATGATACTGAGATGGCCAGTCCATGACTTCGAAGTCCAGCTTTTCTCTCCTGTAGTTTTGTCGGTTGCCGAAGCAAACATTGAGTGCTATTCGACCCAGTGGGTAATTGGCACTTCCTGGTACGATTCCGTGGAAGGAACAATCTGTTGGTTTCAGGAACTCTAGTGATATATGCATTGCTCTGAGTGTTTTTGCGTATATCAGGTTAATTCCACTTCCTGCATACATGAATATTCTATCGACATCATACGCGCCGAATTGAGCTTTAAGTACCAAAGGCGCGTTTCCTGGCCGAGGTACTGTTATAGGGTGGTCTTCTCTGTTGAACTCGATTGGTTGTTCTGACCAATGCAGATACTCCATTGCGGCTAGCGGTGAGATGACTGCTAAGTTGACTTGTCGAGTGATACTCTTTTCTTCTTTGTTCGACTTGGGCACAGGTTGTATCATTGCTGTAATGTGTCCTTTTGATGGAACGTACCCTTCGTCGTCGTCGTGCCCCTGGTTCTGCTGGTCTTGTCCTTGAGGAGCTCCGTTGTTTCCTTGTTTTGTCAGAGGATTGTTGCTTCCTTCAAATCCTTGTCGCCTTGCTTCGGTTTGCTTGTTTAGTGCTGCCTCTTGTAGTTTTAAGAATGTTGTGCAATCTTTCATTGCGTGCCTTGATACTCGCTTCCCATCGACGAACGCTGAGTGTATATGACAAGGTCCGTTGAGCATATCTTCTGGCGATGGCTGGTACTCTCTGGGTTCTCTCGTGGGAAACTTTTTGTAGTCCTCTTTCCCGTAGCTTCTATATCCCGAGTGTAATGTCCCAGCATGTAGGACAACTCCGGGGTAGAATAGAGGGGGTTCTGTGCATTTCATCTAAAATTATGGGATTTTTTCGCGCTTTTGTTACTAAAACCTAAGAGTGATCGAATCTCTCTTCGGGGGGGATGGAGAACTCTCAAAGTGCTAAAGATTTGGACATGACCTTGCTACTTGGTGATGGCGCCAGAAAAGAGGCTGCTGGCGTGAAGCAGTAAGTCCTTGTGCGTGGTGAATGACCAGCCCGTTGGGAACCCCAAGAGGAAGGTATGATGAGTGTAGCGGCTAGTTTTCCCTCAGTTAAGATACCAAGGTTTATCGATCAGGAGAGGAGAGACAATGACGACTGAAGGTGATGCGGAACCTGCACACACACAACCAAGTACTTTGTTCCCAACTTACGATGAGGTTGTCAATCTCACCGGTTTGCTTGAAACAAGGATTATGAGTGTATCGAGTGGAAAGCAATATAGTATGCGAGTAAAATAAACAGTACGAGAAAAGTAAACAGGTGATAGCAATATGATGTAAATATGACCGGGGTCCACAGTTCACTAGTGGTGTCTCTCCATAGATAAAATAGCACATGCTGGGTAAACAAATTACAGTTGGGCAATTGATAGAATAAAGATAACGTGATATGTCAAGAAGATCACTATGAGATTTACTCTGGGCATTACAACAAAATACATAGACCGCCATCCAACTGCATCTATGACTAATAATCCACCCTCGGGGATATCAATCCGAACACCCCAAAAGTATTAAGTTGCGAACAACAGAAAATTGCATTAAGCAAAGTGTGTAATCTAAACAAAGCATATGCCCTTGAGCATATGAATGTTGTTTTCTCCCTAGTAGCAACAACACATCTACCACCTTAGAGGTTTCTGTCACTCCCCCAGGTGAAATAGAGGCATGAACCCACTATCGAGCATAAATTCCCCCTCTTGGAGTCACTAGCAACTACTCGGCCAAGATAGCCACTAACAACGGAGAGCATGCAAGATCATAAACAACATAGAGATAACAAAATATATAATTCAGTACAGCAACTTAATCATAAACACCAATATTCATCGGATCCCAACAAACCAAACATGTAAAATTACATAACAGTGATCTCAATCATGTAAAGCAGCTCATGAGATCTAAACATGAAGCACATGGTGGAGAAGACAACCATCTAGCTACTGCTATGGACCCATAGTCCAAGGTAGACTACTCACTCATCGCTCCGGAGGCAAGCATGGCGATGAAGAAGACCTCCGGTGGTGATTCCCCTCTCCGGCAGGGTGCCGGGAAGAGCTTCTGGACCCTCCCGATCTTCGGGTCGACGGTGGCGGCGGATCGCGATGTGTTCTGGAAATCTGATCGGGTACTTAGGTTTTTTCCGTCGGGAGGTCTTTATAGGCGAAGGGGCGATGTCAGAGGTGGAGCCAGGCTCCCTCACACATGGGTGGCATGGCCAGGGGCCTGGCCGCGCCAGCCCTATGTGTGGGGCCCTGGTGGCCCCTCTCCGTCTCTCCTTCAGATCTCTGGAAGCTTCCGGGAAAAATAAGACTTCGGGAACTTGTTTCGTCCAATTCCGAGAATATTTCCTGTGTATCACTTCTGAAACACAAAAACAGCAGAAAACAGGAAACTGGCACTATGGCACTTGTTAATAGGTTAGTTCCGTAAAATGCATAAAAGTGCCACTAAGTGTAACGAAACAATAGGCAAATGGTGTAAAAACAAGCATGGAGCATCAAAAATTATAGATACGTTTGAGACGTATCAAGCATCCCCAAGCTTAACTCCTGCTCGTCCTCGAGTAGGTAAGTGATAACAAAAGAATAATTTTTGAGGTGACATGCACCTACACAATCTTGATCATATATGTAAGCATTTGTGAGCTGGGATCATAAGAACTTAAAACATGGGCATGAAGATATAATCATGACAATAAGAACTTAGCAACCATGTTGTAAACATGTAAATGAACACAAACAAAAGATCATGATAATGAAACAATGAAAGTCAAACGTGTGTTCATATCATAAGGAAAAACATACAAAAGGTTTTTAGCTTGTCCTTAAAAGAGAGCAAAACATAAATGCATAGGACACCTTCAAGTTTAAGAGGGCGACTAGATACAAATAATTTAAGAACGAGTGAAACCAATCATCATGAATCAATCAATGAAAACTTTGGAACAACGCACATTATACTAAGAATGACAACTATGCTCTCTTAATGGTGCATAAAGAAAGAAGGTGGTGACTCAACATAAAAGTAAAAGAAAGGCCCTTCGCAGAGGGAAGCAGTGATTAAACATGTGCTAGAGTTTTTCATTTGTAAAACAGAGAGATAAAAATTGGTTTTGAGAGGTGGTTGTCTTTGTCAACGACTGGCAATGGGGTTCTTACTATCTTCCATACAAAAATGAAGCAAGTTTTTGAGAGAGAGATTGGCACTTTAGTGCTCTTTTATAAAGCTTGGCACTCCTCCCCACCTTTTTTCCTTTCACAAACCATGGCTAACCGATTCCATTGGGTGCCCACCAACATTCACTTTCCATGGAGGAGTGTCGTTTTTTCTTTCTTTTTCCCCTTTTTTTCTTTTTGGAATAAGCAATATGGAAGATAGCAAATCCGACCACTACGTCCCCATGAGCTGAAAACAGTGTCACAAAACAAGAAGTGTTTTGAAGGTTTTTGAAAGGTAGCACATGAAAATTTACTTTGGAATGGCTTACAAATACCATGCATAGGAGTTTATAGTGGACACAATGGCAAACTTTGGCTTTTAGGAGTTGGATGCACGAGTAGAGCTCATACTCAGTACAAGGTGAGGGCTAGCAAAAGACTGGGAGCGACCAACTAAGAGAGCAATATTGGCCATAATCATGCAAAGCGACAAAGCGACATTAAAAGAAGCATAAGATGGCATCAAAAGTCAAAAACTAAATGATCATGAAGGCTATTGGCAACTTTGTAAGAGTCTAACATGTGTGAGCATGCGCCAAGTCAACCCAAATAAAGCATCAAGGAGAAAACCAAAATAATGCTTCCATACAATAAAAACAATGCATGATTTTTTTCAAAGGCTCATTAAGCAATCTCAGTTATTTGAGACAAATCATGCTACAGCAAAACTACTAAGCATACTATCAAAAAGACATCAAGCATGACATGAAAAAGCCTAAGCCACAGTCTACACAAGCTCCTTCTTGTACCACTATTTTGCACAAAGCGTTTTCTCTTTTCCAACACCATTCGAAATTTTTATAAACACCTCTTTTGATGAAAACCAATAAAGATCAGAGGCAAAAATACACCTTGATGAAAAGATATGGCAAGATCTGAACGCAAATCAAGGAAAAAACGAAAACCAAAAGTAGTAGCAGAAAAAGAAGAACGCATGATTTTTAATAGGAGTGAAAACTAGAGCGTTCTTTGCAAATGAAAACGAGTACATCTCCTCAAAAGGAAATTTGTTGGGGTCCAACCATTTATTTCAGCAAACAAACAAACTAAACCAACTAATAAAACTAAAACAACTGACGCTCCAAGAAAAACACATAGTGCATGAAGCAATAAAAATATAGTGTCTTGAAAGGTGACCTGATTTTTGCCGATGAAGAAGGGGTGCCTCGGGGGCATCCCCAAGCTTTGACGCTTGTACTTCTTGGATATTTCTTGGTGTGATGCATGGGAATCCCCAAGCTTGAGCTTTTGTCCATTCTTCAACTCGTCTCATCATTCTCCAATCCCTACACTTGAAAACTTCCTTCATACAAAACTAAACACAAATCTATTAGCAACATTAGTGTAAGCATAACATATATTCAATCCTCTATTTGCTTCAGGTTTCAACTCAAAACCACCACATATATAGCAAATACTACTGTAGCAACTTCCCCAAAAGTTCCATGATCAAAAGAACTCAAAAGAAAGCGATAAAGTGGCAAACACAAATATTGGCAGAAATCTGTCAAAACTGAACAGCTGACAAAGGTCGAATTTTTGAGGGATTTTCTGTTGCTCAAATCAAAAAGTGTTCAACTAAGAAAAGTTTGGATATAACCTGGGGCATATGCACAAGAAATATCAGGTCCAACAGATAAACAGAGAATTTTCAAGAATTTTTACGGTGCAGCATCAAAAACAGTTTCAGGACAGCAATATCCCCAAATCTTTACCTCACTCAAATTAGAGGCTTCTCTTGGCACAAAAATGAAATAAACAAGATAAGGAGCGGTCATTACAGTAGTAATGACTTCCAAGACTCAAGTAAAAGAAAAATTACTGAAAAGAAAACATTGGGTTATCTCCCAAGAGTGCTTTTCTTTAACGCCTTTGAGCTAGGCGCAGAAAATTGCGAATCAAGTAATATCAATAGATGAAGCATCAAGATCATAATTTGCTCTAAGAATAGAGTCAAAAAGTAATTTCTTTCTTTTCCTAGGGAAGTGTTCCATACCTTTCTTTAGTGGGAATTGATATTTGATAGTGCCTTCCCTCATATCAATGATAGCACCTACAGTTCGAAGAAAGGGTCTTCCCAAAATAATAGGACATGAAGCATGGCATTCAACGTCCATAACAAGAAAATCAACGGGAACAAGGTTATTGTTAACCATAATAAGAACATCATTAATCCTTCCTAAGGGTTTCTTCTTAGCAACATCAGCAATAGGAACATCAAAATAACACTTTTCAAGCGGTGGTAAATCAAGCATGTCATAAATCTTTCTAGGCATGATGGAAATACTAGCACCTAGATCACATAAAGCATGGCAATCATAACCATTAACATGCATATCAATGATGGGTTCCCAACCATCTTCTAACTTCTTGGGAACAGAGGCTTTTTGCTTCAACTTTTCATCCCTAATCTTTATGAGAGCATTGGTAATATGCTTAGTAAAAGCAATATTTAAAGAACTAGCATTGGGAGTCAAAGCAAGCTTTTGCAAGAACAAAATAACTTCAGATATATTGCAGCCATCAACATCAAAATCATTAAAAGAAATAGAGCTATCATCTCCCACACTCCAAAAAATTTCAGCACTCTTTTGAGAAAAAGTTTTGGCAGTTTTAGGCTTTTTAACACAAGGAGTGGGAGTTTTCTCTACACCAATCAAAGTAAGAGGATTGCTACCAGTAGGAGCAACATCATTAGAGGTAGTAATGGTACATACCTTCATCTCTCTAGCCATCTCATCTTCTCTTTCCCACCTGGCATGCAATTCCGCTAACAATCTAATATTTTCATCAATTCCAACTTGGATAGCATTAGCGGTAGCAAAAACATTGTTCTCTTTCACATCATTAGGCAACACTTTTAATTTCAGAATTTCAACATCATGAGCAAGGCTATCAACTTTAGAAGCAAGAATATCAATTTTGCCTAACTTTTCCTCAACAGACTTATTAAAAGCAGTTTGCTTACCGATGAAGTCCTTGAGCATTACCTCAAGCTCGGAGGGCGCGGCCCTAGTGTTGTTGTAGGAATTACCATAAGAGTTACCATAACCATTACCATTGGTAGAAGGGTACGGCCTATAATTGTTACTAGCAAAACTGTTCCTATAAGCATTGTTGTTAAAATTATTGTTTCTAATGAAATTCACATCAACTTGCTCTTCTTGAGCAACCAGAGAGGCCAAAGGAACATTATTAGGATCAACATGAGTCCTATCATTAGCAAGCATAGCCATAATGGTATCAATCTTATCACTTTAGGAAGAGGTTTCCTCAACAGAATTTACCTTCTTAGCTTGTGGAGCTCTCTCGGTGTGCCATTCAGAATAATTTACCATCATGTTGTCGAGTAGTTTTGATGCGGCGCCCAAGGTAAGGGTCATAAAAGTGCCTCCAGCAGCTGAATCAAGTAAGTTCTTTGAAGAAAAATTCAGTCCTGCATAAAAAGTTTGGATAATCATCCAAGTAGTCAGTCCATGAGTGGGGCAATTCTTTATCATAGATTTCATTCTTTCCCAAGCTTGAGCAACATGTTCATTATCAAACTGAGTAAACTTCATAATATTGCTACGCAAAGCTATAATTTTAGCAGGAGGATAGTATCTACCAATAAAAGCATCCTTACACTTAGCCCGTGAATCAATACTATTCTTAGTCAAAGACAACAACCAATCTTTAGCTTTTCCTCTCAAAGCAAAAGGAAACAACTTGAGCTTAATAATATCACTATCAACATCCTTATATTTCTGCATCTCACATAGCTCAACAAAATTGTTGAGATGAGCTGCAGCATCTTCAGTACTAGCACCAGAAAATTGCTCTTTCATAACAAGGTTCAATAAAGCAGGCTTAATCTCATAAAAGTTTGCATCAGTAGCAGGTGGTGCAATAGGAGTGCAGATAAAATCACCATTGTTTGTGCTAGTAAAGTCACACAACTTGGTGTTTTCAGGATTGGCCATTTCAGCAAAACGAAAGTAAACAAGTAAAAACAACTACCAAGGATTCTAAATTTTTTTTGGGTTTTTGATAAAAAGCAATGCAAGTAAAATAAATAAAGTAAAGCAAAAAATAACAAAGTAAAGGATGTGTGTGCGAAAAACTCCCCTCGCAGAAGTCTTCTCTTCCTCCCCGGCAACGGCGCCAAAAAAGAAGCTGCTACTTGGTGATGGCGCCAGAAAAGAGGCTGCTGGCGTGAAGCAGTAAGTCCTTGTGCGTGGTGAATGACCAGCCCGTTGGGAACCCCAAGAGGAAGGTATGATGAGTGTAGCGGCTAGTTTTCCCTCAGTTAAGATACCAAGGTTTATCGATCAGGAGAGGAGAGACAATGACGACTGAAGGTGATGCAGAACCTGCACACACACAACCAAGTACTTTGTTCCCAACTTATGATGAGGTTGTCAATCTCACCGGTTTGCTTGAAACAAAGATTATGAGTGTATCAAGTGGAAAGCAATATAGTATGCGAGTAAAATAAACAGCACGAGAAAAGTAAACAGGTGATAGCAATATGATGTAAATAGGACCGGGGTCCACAGTTCACTAGTGGTGTCTCTCCATAGATGAAATAGCACATGCTGGGTAAACAAATTACAGTTGGGCAATTGATAGAATAAAGATAACGTGATATATCAAGAAGATCACTATAAGATTTACTCTGGGCATTACAACAAAATACATAGACCGCCATCCAACTACATCTATGACTAATAATCCACCCCCGGGGATATCAATCCGAACACCCCAAAAGTATTAAGTTGCGAACAACAGATAATTGCATCAAGCAAAGTGTGTAATGTAAACAAAGCATATGCCCTTGAGCATATGAATGTTGTTTTCTCCCTAGTAGCAACAGCACATCTACCACCTTAGAGGTTTCTGTCACTCCCCCAGGTGAAATAGAGGCATGAACCCACTATCGAGCATAAATACCCCCTCTTGGAGTCACTAGCAACTACTCGGCCAAGATAGCCACTAACAACGGAGAGCATGCAAGATCATAAACAACATAGAGATAACAAAAGATATAATTCAGTACAGCAACTTAATCATAAACACTAATATTCATCGGATCCCAACAAACCAAACATGTAGAATTACATAACGGTGATCTCAATCATGTAGGGCAGCTCATGAGATCTAAACATGAAGCACATGGTGGAGAAGACAACCATCTAGCTACTGCTATGGACCCATAGTCCAAGGTAGACTACTCACTCATCGCTCCGGAGGCAAGCATGGCGATGAAGAAGACCTCCGGTGGCGATTCCCCTCTCCAGCAGGGTGCCGGGAAGAGCTTCTGGACCCTCCCGATCTTCGGGTCGACGGTGGCGGCGGATCGCGATGTGTTCTAGAAATCTGATCGGGTACTTAGGTTTTTTCCGTCGGGGGGTCTTTATAGGCGAAGGGGCGATGTCAGAGGTGGAGCCAGGCTCCCTCACACATGGGTGGCGCGGCCAGGGGCCTGGCCACGCCAGCCCTATGTGTGGGGCCCTGGTGGCCCCTATCCGTCTCTCCTTCAGATCTCTGGAAGCTTTCGGGAAAAATAAGACTTCAGGAACTTGTTTCGTCCAATTTCGAGAATATTTCCTGTGTATCACTTCTGAAACACAAAACAGCAGAAAACAGGAAACTGGCACTGTGGCACTTGTTAATAGGTTAGTTCCGGAAAATGCATAAAAGTGCCACTAAGTATAACGAAACAATAGGCAAATGGTGTAAAAACAAGCATGGAGCATCAAAAATTATAGATACGTTTGAGACGTATCAGACCTCTTTTGATCTATTGCTTGTGGGAAATAATTGAGTTAAATGCCTGAAGCCTATTAAACATTTGAAATTCAAAACTTGAATTTGAATTTGAACTTAACTTAAATTCAAAAGGCCCATTTAGAAAGGATAAATAACTCTAAATAAGAAAAAACTTAGACTTTATTAATTATCAACACATTATACATTGTCTTTACAATGTTTATGAATAAAAGAATATTACAACAAGGGACATTCATAGAATATTACAATCTGAAGCTAAAAGGAAAATAAAGAAGAAAAGAAAATACAAGTTATGATTAAATCCTAATCTATCTTGATCAGCAAGTCATTCTTTTTCTCTTCTTCATTCTTCCTGTTACTTGCATACCAAAGAGAAACAAAAGGAAAGGCCACCATGGCATTACAAGGTATTACAAGTGTCAAGCAAATTTAAATGAAGCACTATTGATAATCATCAAGAGGATGATCTTATCAACATGACTCACTCCCAAAAGATCTGTTTGAACCAATCTGGCCGGCCAAGCCACCAAGCATGCAAGCAGCTGGTCACCAGATGCATGCCTAGGAGGTGTCAAGATACCAGCACACAGGGAGAGGTATAAAAGAGAGCACTGTGTGTGAAACTGGTTGACTAAGAACTCTAGCCGACCAGCACACAGCACCAGCACACCATAGCACCAGCACCAGCACACCACAGCGGTGACGACCCCGAATTTATCACAAATTCGAAGTGCCCGTTATGCATTCCACCAAAATCTCAGAATCATTGTTGTGATACACATAACATAGTTGGTAACCAGTTCCATAGACATTACAATACGGTAGTTCAAATACAATGGTCATAGTGACCAAGTTCATATTACAACACAATATAGCAGCGGAAATAACGTCTTCGGGTCCATGCCTTCACCCTACAGGCAATGGCGACTCATGGAGACGATCTTAGTTCTGATACTCTTCTTCATAACCTTCCTCCGGATACTCTTCCCCATAGTCTGGCCAAGTTGATAGCCAGGGACACAGCCGTGAGTACATTGGATGCACTCACAAACCATCTTATAAATGAAAGGATGAAGTAGATATGCAAGGTTGATATGGTGGACTAAGCACTAAGTTTATTTGCACAAGCTAGTTTTATTTCCCAAGAATGTTCATTGGTAGAAAAGAGGTTTAGTTCTCTAAGTTCAATCTAAAGAGGAATTTCAAGGGTGTCAAATATCATGGTCAAGTCAAGTCAAGCCCTTCACCAAATTCATCATAGGTTGTTATATTCTTGACAAAAGTCAAGTACAGCTTGCCAACTGTCCATGACCGCGGACGCGGCTATTCGAATAGTTTTGAAACCTCTGCAGAGGGGTACACTTTACCCACAAGATTCGATACATCTGCCGGGAGAAATCCGCGGTTCGTCATACACAAAGTATGCGAGGTTCAGAAAATCAAACAAACTCTTTCACTTGCTCACTCTAGTATAGGATCCTTCCCTAGAGCCCGAGACACGGACATCTCCGTTCCGACGTCTCTAGTTTTGCCCGCTCCAGAGTGCTGGATGAATGGAAATTCCATCCGGTTCGGAAGTACCCGCGCACGGTGCACTTCTATAAGGGATGATACAAGGCCTCCCATACTAGGGTAAACAAGCTACGGACTAAGCCCCTTCCCATTTAGGGGTAATGTGGTCGTACGATAAGGTTGGCTCACATGGTACATCACTTATTATCATTTTTGAAACTCATTCCATAGTTCTTAGTCAAGTTTATTTTCTTCCATAAAGCCATTATGTAGGAGAAATCTCCAATTCAAGTTTTCAAGTTCAAGTCACCAATTTCCAATAGGGTTCCTCTTACAGATGGCCTCAACTTTATTAGTGACTAAGCAACTACATGGAGTGATGATACCACTAATAGGGTTGGATAAACTCAGCTTTATGCTCTTGTTAAGCAAGATATCACTACATATCTATCATGCTAATCTAGCAATTCAATCATGCAATTTACTTAAAACAGGGAGAATGAAATAGTAAAATTAGGCATTGGGAGTATGATTCAAAAGATGGCTTGCCTTGGTTGGCAAAGTGTCCGGGGTATTCTTCTTCTTCTTGATAATACTCCCCCTCAATATCCTCCTCAGCAACACTAGCATCTAATAATGAATAAACACAAAGCACACAATCACTACACAATGCTAACAGCATACCAAGCACACATACTTGTTTTCAAACAATAGCCTTCATGTTGGATTTTATTTGAATTGGTTTGCAAGTTTTCTTCCAAGTTTGCATTGGTTGTGCAAGTTAAATTTTCTACCATATGCCATGTGTGGTTTACCTTTTAAGTGTGGTTACGAGACTAGGGAAATTAGGGCTAGTTCAAGTGGAGATTGACTAATTAAGTAAGTGGTATTGAGGGAAAATTAATTCTAAGTGTATGATAGAGATCTATCATTTTATGTTACTAACTAGAATTGGGTTAGGGTCTAAATGGGTACCACTAACAAGGTTTGAGTTGATTAGGGTTGACTAAACAGTAGGGGAGGTGATTAGTGAGTTCACAAACTAGGTTTCATAATTTTAGGAGGCTTAACCAAATTTCTAGAATTTTTCTATGATTAATAACGCTATGGTCAAAGTATTCTTATTTATTTAAAATACTAACTCAATTTGGATTCTAACCAGTTTCACAGGCTAGAGCATTTCCTAAGCTTTCCAACGCATATTCATTTGCTAAAAATGGATTTCTAAATCTCTTGGAATTAAAGTTTGAAAATCATATCTGAAACTTATTTGAAACAATTCAAACGGGCGGGAATTTAAATAAAAACAAAACGGACCTAATCCTAACCTAGCCGGGCCGAATCCAACAGAAACCCAAACGGGCCGGCCCAAATACCGCTTCGCACAGGCGGGAGAGGTTTTAAAACAAATTGACATGTGGGTCCCGCTCGTCAGGTCACTTAATTTCACCGAACCGGTACGCTACCGACGGATCAAGATCTAACGGCGCTGGTGCGTCGTGTTCGACGGCGAGGGTGGAGCTCACCTGCGCACGGCAAGGAAGACGACGGCAACGGCGAGGCGCGTAGAGGAAGCAGGGCTCGACGGCGATGGGCGAAAAAGGCTCCGGCGGTGCTCCTCCTCCAATTCCCGGCGTCGGCTTGTCCAGCGGCGGCCGAACGCGGTGGCGCGGCCTGCGTCCAGAAGCTCGCCGGCGGTGCAGGTGTCATCGAACGAGAGCGAGCGGGGTGAAGTGAGGGTGTCTGGGAGATAGCTGGGAGTGGTGTGCGTCCATTCGTTTGATCGGCTGGGGCTTTTATAGGCCAGAGAGACGAGGGCGAGGGCGTCCAGTAGCTCGCCGGTGCGGGGGCCCTGGCAACGTGCGTCGAGCAACACCGGGCACGGCGGCCTTGCGAGCGTGCTGGAGGGGTTTTGCCTTGGCGACGGAGTGCTGTGGGTCGGCTCTGGCGCGGTCACAGCGGTCGGCGTCGTGCAGGAAGAGGAGAGACAGAGGGGGGGTCCTGGGCGCATTCCTCTTCTTCCCTCCATTTCTCACGGCTCGGGTCGGGGCAGAGGGAGCTAGGGTCGACCGCGGAAGCCTCCATGAGCATGGCTACAGGGTCGAGACGCACGAGAACAGTGAAGCTCACAGTAACTTGATTTTCTCCGATTTTTGTCTGCCAGGTGTTTGACCCAATGCCCACAAGAAATTCAAATTTGAATTTTTGAATTTTTTTACTTTGGGTGGTCAACATATTGGACAAGGGTTCCAGAACTATTTTTGTTCTGAAGAGATAGGATGTTTTGCAGAAATCTTATTTCAAATTTGAAGTTTGGTCACTGATTCAGATTCTAACTTTGGCTGATGTTTGAGTTGAGTTATACTTTAAATTTTGGTTTGAAACTTCTTGGTTGAGTTAGTAGGCAACTTGGTCAAGCTCAACTAACTGACCACACCTTTGCTTGGGTTACAGATTTCTTAATATAAGTGTCCAAAGTAGGGTAGTCAATAATAATTCCTAGATCAACTTTTTCTTTTCTTGCTTTGGTTTCTGGTTTCTTTGGCTCTTATACTTCTTCTCTACTGCTTCTGGTGGTTAAGTTAGAATTAACTAACTATTGCACAACAATTTTATACACACATAAAATCATAGAAGACATATAATAGAAAATATATGCATACATGCAATAATAGATAAAAAGTTTTATCTTGGTCCAAAATTTGGCACTTTAATTAATAGGAAGTGGATTACAAATTTCTGAGTTGTTACAATCTTCCCCCCTTAAAAAGAATCTCGTCCCCGAGATTCACTAGTTAAGAATTAAAAAGATTGGGAAACTCTTTCTGAAGGTAATCTTCTCGTTCCCAAGTGGCTTCATCTTCGGTGTGATTACTCCACTGAACTTTCAGAAACTTGATGCTTCGGGTTCTAGTGGTTCTATATGCTTCCTCGAGGATACGGATAGGCACTTCACGATAGGTCAAATCCTTGTTGATGTCCACAGAACGGTGATCAATATTCTTGAAGATTTCTGGCTTCTCCGGGACTTCAAGACATTTCCGAAGTAAAGACACATGAAAAACATCGTGTACTTTGGACAATTTAGGGGGCATTTCCAACTGATATGACACTTCTCCTTTGCGGCCTAGTATCTTGAAGGGTCCAATATACCTTGGTGCAAGCTTTCCGTTGACTTGGAATCTCTGCATTCCCTTGAGAGGTGATACTCTAAGATAAACAAAATCTCCAACCTGAAAGGTTAGTTCTCTACGTCTCTTGTCTGCATAACTCTTCTGTCTAGACTGGGCTGCCTTGAGGTAATCACGAATCATGCGAACTTTCTCCTCAGCTTCTTGTAGAATGTCAGGTCCAAATATCTAACTATCTCTAGTTTTAGACCAATTCAAAGGGGTACGACACTTTCTTCCATATAAAGCTTCAAATGGGGCCATTTGCAAACTGGCTTGATAACTGTTGTTGTAGGAAAACTCCGCGAAAGGCAGACAATCTTCCCACTTAGCTCCATAGGCTAGAACACAGGCTCTCAACATATCTTCAAGTATTTGATTCACTCTTTCAGTCTATCCATCAGTCTGAGGGTGGTAAGCTATGCTAAAGGCTAATTTGGTTCCCAAGGCTTGATGCAAACTTCTCCAAAATCTCGAGGTGAATTGGGTTCCTCGATCAGAAACTATGGTCTTAGGGACTCCATGCAAACTAACAATTCTGGATAGATAAAGATCTGCCAGCTGTCCTGAGGTATAAGTGGTCTTGACAGGAATAAAGTGGGCAACTTTGGTCAGTCTATCCACAATGACCCGGATAGAGTCATTTCCGCGGCTAGACCTTGGAAATCCAGTGATGAAATCCATTCCAACAGATTCCCACTTCCATTCCGGAACTTGCAAAGGTTGCAGCAATCCCGCAGGACGTTGATGCTCAGCCTTGACTCTTTGACAAATATCACACTTAGATATGAACGATGCAATCTCACGCTTCATTCCATGCCACCAAAATTGTTCCTTTAAATCTTGGTACATCTTGGTTCCACCAGGATGGATGGAGTATGGTGTCTCGTGGGCTTCCTTCATAATAACTTCCTTCAATTCCGAGTCCGCAGGCACACAAATGCGTCCTTTATACCAAAAACTCCTTGATCATCTTCTTCAAATCCTAGCACCTTGCCGGAACTAATTCTGCGCTTAATTCCGTCAATACTCTCATTTCCCTTCTAGGCTTCTTTGATTTGGCTCATCAAGGTGGGTTGAAACTCATGGTTGGCTAAGAATCCTTGACTGACTAGTTCCAAACCAAATTTTTCAAACTCCTGGTGCAACAAGGGTTGCTCCTCTTTGATCATCATATTCAGGGAGCACGGCTTCCTACTCAATGCATCGGCCACTACATTGGCCTTACCGAGGTGATAATGAATTTCCAGATCATAATCCTTGATCAACTCTATCCATCTTCTTTGCCTCATGTTCAACTCCTTCTGGGTGAAAATATATTTCAAACTTTTGTGATCAGTGTAGATCTCGCAACGGTTGCCCATAAGATAGTGCCTCCAGGTCTTCAAAGCTAGAACTACGGCTGCTAATTCCAGATCATGGGTTGAATAGTTTTCTTCATGAGGTCGAAGCTGCCGGGAGAGGTAAGCTATGACCTTGCCTTCTTGCATTAACACACAACCAAGTCCAAGTTTGGAGGCGTCGCAATAGACATCAAAGTTCTTGGTGATATCGGGCATGGTTAGGACGGGAGCGGTCACCAATCGCTTCTTGAGCTCTTGAAAGCTCTCTTCACACTTAGGCGTCCATTCAAACTTTTTGTCCTTCTTCAACAATTGGGTCATGGGTCTGGCAATGCTTGAAAATCCTTCAACAAATTTGCGGTAGTAGCCTGCTAATCCGAGAAAACCTCTAACTTCAGTTTGAGTGGAAGGGGCTTCCCATTCCATGACTGATTTGATCTTCTTTGGGTCTACCGATATTCCTCCGGCTGATAATACATGGCCTAAGAATCCAACTTCCTTCAACCAGAACTCACATTTACTGAACTTGGCATACAGCTGATGCTCTCTCAGAGTCTCTAAGATTAATCTCAGATGGGTTGCATGCTCCTCTTCAGACTTAGAGTAGATAAGAATGTCATCAATGAAGACAACAACAAACTTATCCAAGAACTCCATAAAAACCTTATTCATGAGATTCATGAAATAAGCAGGGGCATTGGTTAATCCAAAGGACATTACAGTGTACTCATACAATCCGTATCGGGTAGTGAAGGCTGTTTTGGGTATATCGGTTTCACAGATCTTCAATTGATGGTACCCAGTTCTAAGGTCTATCTTTGAGAAGACTCGAGCTCCAGTCAATTGGTCAAACAGATCATCAATCTTTGGGAGAGGATACTTATTCTTGATGGTCACATCATTTAGCTTGTGGTAGTCAGTGCACAGTCGGCTGGAACTGTCACTTTTATCCACAAACAAGACGGGTGATCTCCAAGCAGAAGAACTTGGCTGAATCAATCCTTTACTTAAAAGGTCATCCAATTGCTTCTTTAACTCCACTAGTTCAGCTGGGTTCATATGATAGGGTCGTTGGGCTATGGATCCAGTTTTGGGGATAAGCTCAGTGATAAACTCAATATCCTGATCCGGTGGCATTCTGGGTAGCTCATCGGGAAAAACATCCGGGTACTCACCGACGATGGGAACTTCCTCTATAGTTGGTCCTGAGATACTCTTATGACATCTGGTGGTTTGGGGTGATTTTACGGACACATGCTTTACTACAATTCCAGTGCTACTCTTTATGGTGATGATCTTCTTGGCACAATCTATCACTCCTTGATGGGAAGACATCCAATTCATACCAAGAACTACTTCCAAACCTTTAGTTCCCAATACTATCAAATTGGCTAAGAAAGCTATTCCATGAATTTCTATGGGACTGCCAAACAGTTCCACTCAGCCCTTGTTGTTGACCCAGGTATTTGTACTAACATTGCATGTTTCATGGGTGTTGGTTGAAGTCCACTTTTATCAACAAATAACTTAGTAACAAATGAGTGTGAAGCTCCAGAATCAAACAGAACTCTTGCAGGAACTGAATTAATAGGGAACATACCCAGCACAATGTCGGTTGCTTCCTGAGCTTCTTCAACATTCATGTGGATCAGACGGCCTCGAGGGTGAGGCTGGTTCCTGGGTGGATAATTCTTGCCATTTCCCACACGGCGCTGCTGCTGAGCAGGAGCAGTGGTCTTGGATGCATCATTCAGCTTCTTGGGGCACTCATTGGAGTAGTGCCCTTTGAGTCCGCACTCATAACAGGTAACACCAGACTTGTCACCAGACTTGGGCGGCACAGGGGCTCCATTGGGCCTTGGAGTATTGGGGTTGAAGTTGTTGCCATTAGGTCTTGGAGGTGCACGGTTGAAGTTGTTGCCGGGTGGACGGTTGGGAAAGTTGGGACGCGGAGCAGGTGCAGATGGCCTCATAGGTCTAGGGGCGAAACCCATAGGTGGATTTCCCCTTGGCTTCTACGAGTTGCTTGAGTTGCCTTGATACATCATACGGCGCTTGCGGTTCTCTGCAGCTTGCTTGAGTTTGCCCTCCATCTGAATGGCAGAGTCCACCAATGACTCCAGGTCTGCAAAGTGAATGCTGACTAAGACGCATTGCATCTCATCATGAAGTCCATCTAGAAACCTTTCTTGCTTCTTCTCAGTGGTGTTAGTGTCATCTGGGGCATAGCTAGACAAGGTAAGGAACTTGTCACGGTAGTCAACCACAGATAGGGAACCTTGCTTCAGATTTCTGAACTTGTCTCTCATCCTTTTAACCAATCCTAAAGGAACATGGGCTTTGCTAAACTTGCTCTTGAACTCCTCCCAAGGCATCACATACCCTTGGGCTTGCATTGCACGAGTGCTATCCTACCAAGCTCTTGCGGCTCCAGCAAGGTAGTGGTGGTGTACAAGACCTTCTCATTTTCACCAACTTCGGCGACTGCCAAATTGTTCTCCATAGTGCGAAGCCAGTCATCAGCATCTATGGGTTCTTCAGACTTAGTGAACATAGGTGGGTTGGTGTTTTGGAAACTCCTTAACTTGGACCGGTGATCACCATGGCCATTGTTCTCTCCTTCACCATGGCCATTCCCATTGCCATTGTTGTGGTTCATTGCCATCTGGGTTAGCTGCTGAAGAGTGGCCAAGTTAGCTTGGTGCTCAGCTCGGGCTGCTTCCCGGTCTTCCATGATCAACCTTAGCAGTTCGGCCATTTCCGGGTTCGGGGGTGGGGGTGCTCGCGGCATCTGAAGATAATGTGTGTAAGACAAGAGGGAGAAACTAATTTTGCTAAGATTTAAATGTAACATGGATGATGCAATTTTTGGTCTTACTAAGGCTTTAAGGGCCAAATTCATTTTTTCATTCAACAAGCATCAAACATATCATACATACGAGTTCACACATTACAAATGGTTTACATCAAACCATTGCGACTCGTCTACTAGAGAGGGGGATACAACTCACACCTACACGAAGTGACTTAAAGTAAAACTCATAACTAGATAAAATGGGGATCTTCAATCTAAACATCAGGCTCCTCGGGGTCTTCCTCCTCATCATCCACAATGAATCCAGCATCCTCATCATGCTCCTCATCATCAAGGTCCTCCATGAAATCATCCTCATCACTAATGAGGGCATTATCCTCCTTGCAGAGATCAATGCCTTCCTCCTCACCAAGGTGGTCCTCTAGACTCTCAATGTACTCAGTCAGCTCAGCCACATTGGCCTTCAACTCTTCAATGATCTGATCCCTCTCATCGCGCTGGCGACGAAGGCTCTTGCGATCCTTAGCAAGCATCCTGATAGTGCTCCTTGCCTCCACCAGTGCGAAGTGCTCAAGGTTGGCCTTGGTACGGGCACGATCTGCCTCCTGCTGAGTGGAGTACAGCAAGAAGTCCATGTGATCGATGTAGGTACTCGGCTCATTTTGCCCTGGCATGTTTGCGGGACGCCGTCCGCATCACGCCGAGCAAAGTTCCTAAAGCGCTCCCCCTGGACCTCCTCCACATGCAGTCCGCACAAGCGGGCGTGCATCTCCTGCATACCTCGGACCAAACCATCGGCCCAAGTGTTCTCCACAAGCTCAAACTTGATCCTTGGAGAACTCAAATCTCCCTTCTTGCCACGGCAACTGGCCCTAACAAGCCACCGTAGCTCTCCATCCGGGTGCTCATTGAGCACGGCTCCCTTGAACTCCGGATACAGACGATCCAGGAACAAGGTCAGGGTGGTGAGGTCGTGCTCAAAACAAAGGCTGCCACCATGGCCCAACTGGTACTGCTCAGTGAATACCGGGGCCATCTACAAAATTTTAGATTAGATTAGGTTAGTGATCAACTTAAGTGTGCAAAATTTTAAGTAGGCAAAAAACTAAAGCATGTACAACACTTTGTAAATAGAGAGGAAAAGACTAATAAAGTTTTAAACCATTACTTATTTCTTTGCTTTCATAAAGGTTTCATTTAACGCCCATTCTAACTAAGGTCTCCTATGGTCAGCCTAGGCTCTGATACCAACTTGTGACGACCCCGAATTTATCACAAATTCGAAGTGCCCGTTATGCATTCCACCACAATCCCAGAATCATTGTTGTGATACACATAACGTAGTTGGTAACCAGTTCCATAGACATTACAATACGGTAGTTCAAATACAATGGTCATAGTGACCAAGTTCATATTACAACACAATATAGCAGCGGAAATAACGTCTTCGGGTCCATAACTTCACCCTACAGGCAATGGCGACTCATGGAGACGATCTTAGTTCTGATACTCTTCTTCATAACCTTCCTCCGGATACTCTTCCCCATAGTCTGGCCAAGTTGATAGCCAGGGACACAGCCGTGAGTACATTGGATGCACTCGCAAACCATCTTATAAATGAAAGGATGAAGTAGATATGCAAGGTTGATATGGTGGACTAAGCACTAAGTTTATTTGCACAAGCTAGTTTTATTTCCCAAGAATGTTCATTGGTAGAAAAGAGGTTTAGTTCTCTAAGTTCAATCTAAAGAGGAATTTCAAGGGTGTCAAATATCAAGGTCAATTCAAGTCAAGCCCTTCACCAAATTCATCATAGGTTGTTATATTCTTGACAAAAGTCAAGTACAGCTTGCCAACTGTCCATGACCGTGGACGCGGCTATTCGAATAGTTTTGAAACCTCTGCAGAGGGGTACACTTTACCCACAAGATTCGATACATCTACCGGGAGAAATCCGCGGTTCGTCATACACAAAGTATGCGAGGTTCAGATAATCAAACAAACTCTTTCACTTGCTCACTCTAGTATAGTATCCTTCCCTAGAGCCCGAGACACGGACATCTCCATTCCGACGTCTCTAGTTTTGCCCGCTCCAGAGTGCTGGATGAATGGAAATTCCACCCGGTTCGGAAGTACCCGCGCACGGTGCACTTCTATAAGGGATGATACAAGGCCTCCCATACTAGGGTAAACAAGCTACGGACTAAGCCCCATCCCATTTAGGGGTAATGCGGTCGTACGGTAAGGTTGGCTCACATGGTACATCACTTATTATCATTTTTGAAACTCATTCCATAGTTCTTAGTCAAGTTTATTTTCTTCCATAAAGCCATTATGTAGGAGAAATCTCCAATTCAAGTTTTCAAGTTCAAGTCACCAATTTCCAATAGGGTTCCTCTTAGAGATGGCCTCAACTTTATTAGCGACCAAGCAACTACATGGAGTGATGATACCACTAATAGGGTTGGATAAACTCAGCTTGATGCTCTTGTTAAGCAAGATATCACTACACATCTATCATGCTACTCTAGCAATTCAATCATGCAATTTACTTAAAACAGGGAGAATGCAATAGTAAAATTAGGCATTGGGAGTATGATTCAAAAGATGGCTTGCCTTGGTTGGCAAAGTGTCCGGGGTATTCTTCTTCTTCTTGATAATACTCCCCCTCAATATCCTCCTCAGCAACACTAGCGTCTAATAACAAATAAACACAAAGCACACAATCACTACACAATGCTAACAGCATACCAAGCACACATACTTGTTTTCAAACAATAGCCTTCATGTTGGATTTTATTTGAATTGGTTTGCAAGTTTTCTTCCAAGTTTGCATTGGGTGTGCAAGTTAAATTTTCTACCATATGCCATGTGTGGTTTACCTTTTAAGTGTGGTTACGAGACTAGGGTAATTAGGGCTAGTTCAAGTGGAGATTGACTAATTAAGTAAGTGGTATTGAGGGAAAATTAATTCTAAGTGTATGATAGAGATCTATCATTTTATGTTACTAACTAGAATTGGGTTAGGGTCTAAATGGGTACCACTAACAAGGTTTGAGTTGATTAGGGTTGACTAAATAGTAGGGGAGGTGATTAGTGAGTTCACAAACCAGGTTTCATAATTTTAGGAGGCTTAACCAAATTTCTAGAATTTTTCTATGATTAATAATGCTATGGTCAAAGTATTCTTATTTATTTAAAACCCTAACTCAATTTGGATTCTAACTAGTTTCACAGGCTAGAGCATTTCCTAAGCTTTCCAACGCATATTCATTTGCTAAAAATGGATTTCTAAATCTCTTGGAATTAAAGTTTGAAAATCATATCTGAAACTTATTTGAAACAATTCAAACGGGCGGGAATTTAAATAAAAACGAAACGGACCTAATCCTAACCTAGCCGGGCCGAATCCAACAGAAACCCAAACGGGCCAGCCCAAATACCGCTTCACACGGGTGGGAGAGGTTTTAAAACAAACTGACATGTGGGTCCCGCTCGTCAGGTCACTTAATTTCACCAAACTGGTACGCTACCGATGGATCAAGATCTAACGGCGCTGGTGCGTCGTGTTCGACGGCGAGCGTAGAGGAAGCAGGGCTCGACGGCGACGGGCGAAAAAGGCTCCGGCGGTGCTCCTCCTCCAATTCCCGGCGTCGGCTTGTCCAGCGGCGGCCGAACGTGGCGGCGCGGCCTGCGTCCAGAAGCTCGTCGGCAGTGCAGGCGTCATCGAACGAGAGCGAGGGGGGTGAAGTGAGGGTGTCTAGGAGATAGCTGGGAGTGGTGTGCGTCCATTCATTTGATCGGCTGGGGCTTTTATAGGCCAGAGAGACGAGGGCGAGGGCGTCCAGTAGCTCGCCGGTGCGGGGGCCCTGGCAACGTGCGTCGAGCAACACCGGGTACGACGGCCTTGTGAGCAAGCTGGAGGGGTTTTGCCTCGGCAACGGAGTGCTGTGGGTCAGCTCTGGCGCGGTCACAGCGGTCGGCGTCGTGCAGGAAGAGGAGAGACAGAGAGGGGGGTCCTGGGCGCGTTCCTCTTCTTCCCTCCATTTCTCACGGCTCGGGTCGGGGCAGAGGGAGCTGGGGTCGACCGCGGAAGCCTCCACGAGCATGGCTACAGGGTCGAGACGCACGAGAACAGTGAAGCTCACAGTAACTTGATCTTCTCCGATTTTTGTCTGCCAGGTGTTCGACCCAATGCCCGCAAGATATTCAAATTCGAATTTTTGAATTTTTTTACTTTGGGTGGTCAACATATTGGACAAGGGTTCCAGAACTATTTTTGTTCTGAAGAGATAGGATGTTTTGCAGAAATCTTATTTCAAATTTGAAGTTTGGTCACTGATTCAGATTCTAACTTTGGCTGATGTTTGAGTTGAGTTATACTTTGAATTTTGGTTTGAAACTTCTTGGTTGAGTTAGTAGGCAACTTGGCCAAGCTCAACTAACTGACCACACCTTTGCTTGGGTTACAGATTTCTTAATATAAGTGTCCAAAGTAGGGTAGTCAATAATATTTCCTAGATCAACTTTTTCTTTTCTTGCTTTGGTTTCTGGTTTCTTTGGCTCTTATACTTCTTCTCTACTGCTTCTGCTGGTTAAGTTAGAATTAACTAACTATTGCACAACAATTTTATACACACATAAAATCATAGAAGACATATAATAGAAAATATATGCATACATGCAATAATAGATAAAAAGTTTTATCTTGGTCCAAAATTTGGCACTTTAATTAATAGGAAGTGGATTACAAATTTCTGAGTTGTTACAACAGCACACCAGCACCAGCACACCACAGCCAGCACAAGTTCTCTCTGCTCATGAGTTGAGCATTAGGAGGAAATTCACCTCACCAAATAAAACCAATAGCCAAAGCCAAAGCAACATGGTCACTTAAACAAGAACAGGAGCAGCAAGGAGCAAGCCAAGCACCAAGGAGGTGCAGGGCAGGCCTGGTGGGAAGCCAAGCACAAGGAGGTGCAGGGCAAGTCACTAAGAGGAACAGAACCAGTACCAGAAGCCAGTGATCAAGCTTAAGCCAAGAACATCATCAACATCACCACAGCTACTCATCACAGCCAGTACAAGCCCAAGGTATAACTAGGTCTTGCATAGCATTGAGTGAAACCTTGCAAGCATCCAAAATTCTTGCATACACAAGCACTTAACAGCAATGAAACCCTCAGCACCAAACCCTTCTACCAAGCAGAACACTTAGGAGGTTTTGGGTAGGCTTTTCTCCTCAGACCTACAGAGAGTTGCTCTGTGCAATCTTCATTGGAAGATTCGGCTAGGGGAAACAAAGTAGCAAGAACCAGCAAGAGTAAAAGCCTCAGACCATGCATCATAGGCCTAGACTAAGATCACCATGAGCATCTATTCTTATCAGCAAGTTAAACTACCCAGTAGGATGATTTAGTCACTGATGGGAACCATCAAGCATGTTTAGTATCACTAACAGCAGCCATCCAGTTTAACTATCAAGCAAGCTTTGTGAACCTCTCATGGAGGAAGCACAAGCAACGCCTAATAATAAACAGTTGCATGCTATCAATGAATAACATGATTTAGAAAGCAACAAAACCTTCAGCAGCATACAATCAAGCATGAATTACTTGATAAAGGCAATCATCACTGAAACAAGTTTGAGTTCATTAGAAGCAACAGAATCATAACAAGCTCAAGCTCAGCATGTTATTATCATCAGAAAGATAATCATATGAGATTGACTAGCAACAGTTTGCACTGCAAGCCAGAGAGCATCACCTAAACAGTTGCATGATAAGCATACCATCAGAGAGCCAAGCTAGCATCACAGAGGAGGTATCCCAAGCAAGCAACACTAAATTCAGTTAAGAAGCTCTGAACTGAATATCAGGCTAATAGTAGCCACATATCACAGACAATTGAACAAGCTAATAATACTGGAGAGAATCTCCAATTAAGCATTACAAGTTCAGTTAAGAAACTCTTAACAGAATCTTGCACTGACAGCTACACAGCATATAGGGCATCACAGCACGAGCTCAAGCAGAGCAACAACAGTAATAGCAGCACAAGAGTGAGCAGAGCAGCAACAGCATAGTGCAGCATAGGCAAGCATGCCTGGCTCACTGGCCAGGCCACCAAGACCAAGTACAGAAGCTAGAAGGAGGCGGGGAAGAACTCACTGGAGGGCTCATAGAGGAGCATGGCGGCAGACCATGGCGGCGACACGACGGCGCAGCCACGGTTGTGGCGACAAGGCCACCTTCTAGTAGCTGCACCGACGAGGAGGCGGCGACGTGCTCATGGCCGAGCACAGCACGGCACGGCGGCGGCGTCAGGGTTGCGGTGGCCGTCCAACCGACGCGAAGCCGAGGAGACCACCACCAGCACCGCCAAGCACAGGAGAAGCTCCAGTAAGCTCACCGGAGTAGATCAAGCCAGTAGGGCAAGATCTACTGGGGCGGAGCTCGGCGGCGATGGCGGCGATGGAAGACGATGTCGACGAAACCCTGCGGTCAGAGGAAGCGCGCAACGAGGCGGAGCAGAATTGCCATAGGGCGGCGGCGGATCTCGCCGGAGCTCGCCGGAGCCGGGCGAGGAGTTCGTTGGTGATTCCCAATCGCCAGAGGGGATTAGGGTTAGGGTTAGACCGAGGGGGAAGATGAGTGAGGGGGGCGGCTGGCTGGGCCGAGCCGGTCCGGTCAAACCCGTTTGGGTGGATTGACCGGTGGGCCCAGGCTATCAGCCCAGCCTTTTTAATTGTTTTAATTCAAAAACCCTCAAGAAAACCCTAATTTTGCCTAAAATAAATCCAGAAAAAATACTAAAATTAAACTAAAAATAAGAAGTACTTATTTTTGCTCTTCTTGTATTATTGAGAACTAATTATGTGAATAAAATAATTTCATGAGTCATTTACACAAAAGAAAAAGGAGTAATTATTTTTGGCCTAAAAATACTTAAAATTGTGCAAGTAAGCAAATTTGGCAATTCTTAAATAAAATTCCATTCAAGAATATTTGATAAATATACTTGAATGAAATTACCCTTAATATATATTCTTTAAAATCATAAAAGGAATATATCAAGTTTAAATAAACAAATAAACCATTTCTGGGGGAATAAATCCAACACACCATAAAGCATGCATTTTTGAATCTTTAAACATTGCCCTTATTGGACAATGATGCATTTTTCCAACACACCATAAACATGATTAGCTGGTTATCGACCCGAGTGGTGGTAACCTAGGATGGCTGGCAGATGGAACCATGGTAAGATTGTTGTGGTGGAGGTTCCATTTGTTTGGGAAAGTGAACCCTAGGACTTAACAACAAATGTCGCCAGTGATTCTTGCGCCGTAAATCATGGTCAACCATGAGATCTGGAATGGGACGGAGAAGTCAGCTGTATCTTTTCCCTCTCGCATGCCAACGGATCAGTAGCAACGGTTGTCTTGCCTAGGCTGCTATATAGTAAAGGGGGGGAAATGTTTCTTGCTAGTCTACCTATAGTATAGGGGGGGACAGACTTGCTAATTGGTCTATGATGGATTGTAATGGTCATCCGGATCAGTCTACCCATATTGTATAGGAGCGGGCACCCGGGGTTCGGGCCAGTCTACCTATGGCGTCGTCCATAGTGTAAAGGGGAAGGACCAGTGCACCAATCAGTCTACATATGTGGTATAGGGGAGGATGGACTTACAAAAGGGTGGGTCTGCGGGGTCGCGGAGAAGAACAGTGATTGGCTTGGGTCATCAACTGGGCCCCATACAAAAAGAAGCATGGATAGGAAAGTACGCCCAGTTGGCAGCAAAGTGTTGATCTCTCATGGGTACAAGTGACCACCTCTGCAGAGTGTACAAAAAGTATCAAGATACTCCCTGTTCTGGGAAGGAGCTACGAACGCGGCAGGAAAGAAGCCCATCGAAGCTCTAATCAACCTGGGAAGACTGACGGACATAGCTCTTTTAAATAAAAGCAATCTTTGAAGAAATGATTATAAAACTGCATTTGACCTAAGACTTTCGAGTCGGTGGTCGTAGCTAGTGCATCAAACACTTCTATCCTATTAAATGAACTTGTTGGGTAATGCTCATTACTCACCCCATTCCCTCTTAACCCTTGCTTAGACTTGGAGGGCCAGAATGAGGAAATTGAAGGAGCATCAGAGGACTACGAGGAAGTCTACTATGAAGAACCGGACCTTTCCGGTGGAATAGAAGGCGTGGACTACACGATCGCCTATGGAAACAACGAAGGGGCCGAGGAGGAGGCCGACAACTAGAAGTATAGGGTAGTAATATAAGTCACAGGAACTTCATAGAATAAAGTGACTTAAGCAAGTTATCATATTTAGTTTACTTCTATTAGTCATAGTTAAGGTTTATAGCATCAAGGTAGAACCTACTAGTGTTCCTCTTTGGACCGTTGAGGAACTGGACACCTTTGTAAGATTATGGCTTGTAATATTAAGTGCTTGAATAAAGACCGCTATGTTTCTGTTGTACCACTCTGAGGGATGTAATATTTGTGAAATGGTACTTCACGAGTGTTATGTCAACGACTTGCATACTACAACATGCAGTGGTATGCTGGGTCACCACAGTTGGTATCAGAGCAAAAGCTTTGACCTTAGGTTGGATGCCTAGTTAATGGGAATGACCTATAGGAGTAAAATAGGAATAGTATAGAGTTCTCTAAAAATGTAGTGACGTTATTCACTTGAGAATAACAAAGTCATACTTTTTAGTGTTACAATTCTTTATTGTTACTATGATGATGCATCATATACTAATTTTATTTATCTTTTATATAGACTGCCAGGATGGCACGCACCAATCCGTCAAGGACCGTGCAGGTTCGAGATGTGACGTTGGATGAGTATGATGGGAATCTATCCAATCTGCTACGAGGCATCCTACAGGAGTGCGGGTGTGAAACCCGTATACCTATCAAGAAGTATGCATATTATGAGGGTAGAGTCTTCCAGAAGTACAAGGTAGGGATCATGCTTCCTGCCAAATTGGGCATGAGCGTGGTCATGCCAGCTGGAGAAGCATGCACGGTTAGTACCGCATATAAGATAGCTGTCATGAAAGCCATCACGGATATTCGTGAACACAAAACAGAGAAGTTGTTAGGTACTGAGTTCACGCACATCCCGCACGAGGAGGAGGGAGAAGATCCTTGTCGGGATAGCTACAAATTTGCGAAGAGACACCCACATGCTGCAGCAGAGCACATGGACAGGTGCAAGCATCTGCTTAGTGTGTTCTACCACGTTCACGGAGCATTAGTTGGTGAGATACAGAGTCTAGTGGACGAGATCACCAAGCTGACGCATACGGGAGAAACTTCTGGACCACCACGAGTACATACTCCGTGGCCTACAGGGGAGACTTTCGGACCACCACGAGCACCTACTCCAGCTTTCTCCGCTGGAGACTTTGTTAACCTGGACGAGGAGTAAGATCTCGAGGAGCGAGAGTTTGAGCCTGAGTCCGAACCGGAGATGCCACCAGCACACTTTGCACACGGCTCGACTGGAGCCGGATACGAGGCAGGTTTGGAGTCATGGGGAATGCCACATAACGACAGTTTTGGGGGAAACTCCATGGGCTGGTGTTTTGGCGAGTACATGGGAACGGCAGGAGATCCGATTCCGTGTGACTCAGAGCACGAGGTCACGAGTCAGTTTAGGGTTGCTCACTGCACCGGAGACGTGGCGGGGAGGCCTATAGAGATCGAGTCAGATGACGAGGGAAGGTTACCGAGCTATATGGAGCGAGGAGAATGCTCGAGGCCCAAGATGGAGAGAAGTGCCACTGAGGATGTATACCCATCGTTGAGCGGTTATCTGGGGATGACCGACTTCAACGTAGGGACTACACCCGATCTCGACTATATGCCGGCAGAATCATCTGATACCCCTGTTTCAGTTAGGAGGACATCCCGAGCGACAGGTTGGACACCAGGGATGTATCGGGAGTTTGACTATCCGTAGAAGACTACCATCAATAAGGAGGCGATTTGTTGTAACATATGTACCATATGTGTATTATGTAGTATTTGCTTTCGCAAATGGGAATAGGTGAGTGTAGTTACTCACGATGCAGTATGTAACCTATGTCGTTTTTACCCATGTATATACATGGTATATGTTTGGTGTGATTTGGCCATGTTTTATTTGGATTTTATTGTGTGACTAACACTGTGCATAAAGTTGAGCTCAGAAAGCATGGGCATGGTGTAACTATGAGTTTCGCTTGATGTAACAGGGTTAGGGGATAAAATGGCGATGGTAGTTGGTGAAGAGTCCAAGCAACAGAGGATGGAGACTGAAGCCAAGGCTAAGGAGGCAGCCGATGCAGCGGCAAGGGAACCATTACCACCACCACCACCATTTCTCACACAGCAAGATTTTGCCCAATATATGAGGATGGCAGATGAAAGGCAATGGATGCTTATTGAGTGCCAGACTAAGATGATGCAGGATGTAATGGATCACAATCGTGAAGGGCGGAATGATGGTGTACATGGAGTCTCACTGGCAGACTTTCTGAATACAAGACCACTTCCATTTGCATCAGCGCCGGAGCCAATGGACGCCGAAGACTGGCTGTTGGATACAGAAAGAAAGCTTAACACTATGAACTGCAGCGACAGTGAGAAGCTTAGGTACGCAACTCATCTATTATGTGGACCCGCAGCAGCCTGGTGGGACAATATAGTGGCAATACATCTTCCAGGAAGGGTATTCACCTAGGAGGAATTCAAGTGCAAGTTCCGGGAGGCAAATGTACCAGAAAGTATTATGGAGTTGAAGAGGACAGAGTTCGACAATTTAGCACAGAAAGACAAGACTATTATGAGGTATGTAAAGGAGTTCACTCTTCTAACACGTTATGCAACGGATGCAGTAAACACGGATGAGAAGAAGAAGAAGCGATTCATGAGGGGTTTGCACCCAATGGCCAAGATGCAACTCAGAATGTTAAAGGCAGCAGATTTCCAAGAACTTGTTGATGCAGCGATAACCATGGAAGATGATTTTAAGCAAGTTCAGGAGGAACGCCGGAAGAAAGCCAAGATAGAACCCAGAAGATATCTAGTCAGTAAGCCAACTCTAGATCTTACCTTCAAACCATGACCACCAAATCGTGGAGTGCCACCTAGAGGAGGCGGAGGAGGAAATCCTAGGGCAGCACTCACCTGTAATGGGTGCGGAGCTACAGGACACCTGGCAAGGGATTGCCCAAGGCCCAAGGTCATTTGTTTTGGGTGTAACCAGGAGGAACACATGAAAAGGCAATGTCCAAATAAAGCGACATGGGGAAAGAAGCCAACAGGAGGAGGTTTTAATCGTGGAGGTAATTCAGGAGGAAATGGTGCAGGCAAGAGATCTCGGCCTTATGGGAAATTAAATTGCACCAACTTGGAGGAAGTGATTGAATCGGAGAAAACCGTGATAGGTACGCTACAAATCCTATCTCACCCTAGCAAAGTACTTTTCGATACTGGTGCAACTACTTCATTCATTTCACAAGAGTTTGTCGATCTTTACGGACTCACTTGCAATAAGTTAGAATACCCCATCACTGTTTTATCTGTGGGGGGAACGATTCTAGTCACACACCTCAAGCAAGAGCAGGTTATTATGATCAGCGATTGCGTCTATCTAGCCAATCTTTTTCTTATCCCTATGAAGGATATGGCTGTGATCCTTGGAATGGATTGGTTAGAAGAGAATGGAGCCCAGATAGATTGTAAAGAGAAAACGGTGTCACTTAGATGTCCAGGAGGAGGAAGGATAGTTTATCAAGGAGACCGTCATGCACATATTGAAGTTCAACTACAGATCAATACTTTGAAGGACGCTAAACTTGAAGACATTCCAGTAGTCAATGAATTCCAAGATGTATTTCCCAAGGAATTACCAGGTATGCCACCTGACCGGGAGATTGAGTTCACTATTGATTTGATTCCTGGAACAGCACCTATAGCTCAGGCACCATATAAGATGGGGCCTAAGGAGTTAGTTGAGTTAAAGGAGCAACTGGATGAGTTAGAACAAAAAGGGTTTATACAAGAGAGCATTTCACCTTGGGGAACACCAGTGATATTCATAGATAAGCGGGATGGAGGACGTAGGATGTGTGGAGATTACAGAAACCTCAACAATGTTACTGTCAAGAACATGTATCCATTACCCAGAATCCAAGATTTATTTGATCAAGTCCGGGGAGCCAGAGTGTTTTCCAAGATAGATCTTTGATCCGGATACCATCAGATTAAGATCAAGAAGGAAGACGTTCCAAAGACAGCTTTTGTGTCCAGGTACGGACATCATGAGTATTTGGTCGTACCTTTTGGATTGACAAATGCACCAGCCATTTTCATGAATCTCATGAACAAGATCTTTATGCCTTACTTGGACAAGTTTGTGATAGTATTCATCGATGACATCTTGATTTATTCAAAGGACAAGGAAGAACATGCCAAGCACTTGAGGATTGCTCTATAGATTCTCAGGGAACATCAGTTATATGCCAAGTTTAGTAAGTGTGAATTTTGGTTGGACCAAGTAGAGTTTCTAGGGCATGTGATCAGCAAGGAGGGCATAGCAGTAAATCCCAGTAAAGTAGCATCTGTTCTAGAATGGGAAGTACCAAAGAATGTCAAGCAAATTAGAGTATTCCTAGGAATGGCAGGCTACTACAGGAGGTTCATAGAAGGATTTTCCAAGATTGTAGGACCAATGACAAATTGCTTCGTAAGAACACACCGTTTGTTTGGACGGAGGAGTGTGAGGTCAGTTTCCAGACACTTAAGGATAAGTTGACCACAGCACCCGTGTTAGCCGTACCAGAAATTGGCAAGGATTACATGGTATATTGTGATGCATCTAAGAATGGACTTGGATGTGTGTTGATGCAAGACAGAAAAGTTATTGCTTATGGGTCCAGGCAATTAAGACCACATGAAGTTAACTACCCAACACATGACTTGGAATTAGCAGCCGTGGTGTTTGCTTTGAAAGGATGGAGGCATTTTCTATATGGAGCTAAGTGTGAACTCTATACAGACCACAAGAGTCTCAAGTATTTCTTTACTCAGAAGGAACTGAATATGAGGCAACGGTGATGGTTAGAGTTGATCAAGGACTATGATTTGACCATCAATTATACTCCAGGGAAGGCTAATGTTGTAGCCGATGCATTGAGTAGAAAAAGTATAGATACTCAGCCAATGAGCCAGGAACTACCTAAAGAGTTGCTCATGGACCTGGAAAGGTTAGAAATTCAATGCTTAGAGGTGGAATCTTTAGGCAGCTTGTCTACTAGGAAGGTAATGGAGGAAAGACAAAGTGATCTTAAGTACACAATCTTCCGACGGCAAAGTGAAGATCCGTTCATTGAGGAAGAAATCTGAAGGATTGAAAAGGGAAGACCGTCTGAGTTTCGTTTAGGCGATTTCAATTCGCTCTGGTTTCATAATAGGATATGTGTGCCAGACATACCCAAAATCAAACAGTTGATACTCAAAGAAGCACATGAAACTCCATATTCAATACATCCAGGAAGTACTAAGATGTACATGGATCTTAAGGAACTGTTTTGGTGGAACAACATGAAGCGAGAAATAGCCAAGTTTGTGTCTGAATGCCATACTTGGCAAAGAGTTAAGGCGGAACATCAAAGTCCTGCTAGACTCATGCAACCATTGAATATACCCGAGTGGAAATGGGAAGAGATTGGAATGGATTTTATCACCGGATTACCATTAACACCAAAGAAGAAGGACATGATTTGGGTTATCATGGATAGATTAACAAAAAGTGCCCATTTCTTGGCCGTTAATCAAAAGGATTCTGGAGAAAAGCTAGTAAACTTATATGTTCAGGAAATCGTAAGCAAGCATGGAGTACCGAAGACAATAGTATCAGACCGAGGGTCCGTATTCACTTTAGCTTTCTGGAATCAATTGCATGAAGCTCTAGGATCCAGGTTAGACTTCTGCACTGCTTATCACCCACAGACAGGGGGACAAACTGAAAGGACCAATCAGATTTTGGAAGATATGCTTAGAGCATGTGCGTTGGATTTTGTAGGATCACGGGAAGAACATCTACCACTGGCAGAATTCTCATACAACAATAGTTACCAAAGTAGCATCCAGATGGCACCATTTGAAGCACTCTATGGAAGGAAGTGTCGATCACTGCTACTCGTGTGATGATGACGCCAGAAAAGAACTGTGGCGTTTAGTTGACGTGGGAGCAGTATGTCCTTGTGTGTGGTGATGACCAGCCCGTTGGGAACCCCAAGAGGAAGGTATGATGAGTGTAGCGGCTAGTTTTCCCTCAGTTAAGAAACCAAGGTATATCGAACAGGAGAAGAGAGACGATGACGACTGAAGGTGTTTGTGGAACCTGCACACACACAAACAAATACTTTGTCCCCAACTTGCGATGAGGTTGTCAATCTCACCGGTTTGCTTGAAACAAAGGTTATGAGTGTATCGAGTGGAAAACAGTAGTAATATGCGAGTAAAGTAAACAGTGCGGGAAAAGTAAATAGGTGATTGCAATATGATTAAAATAGGACCGGGGTCCACAGTTCACTAGTGGTGTCTCTCCATAGATAAATAACATGCTGGGTAAACAAATTACAGTTGGGCAATTGATAGAATAAAGATAACGTGATATGTCAAGAAGATCACTATGAGATTTACTCTGGGCATTACAACAAAATACATAGACCGCCATCCAACTGCATCTATGACTAATAATCCACCCTCGGGGATATCAATCCGAACACCCCAAAAGTATTAAGTTGCGAACAACAGATAATTGCATTAAGCAAAGTGTGTAATGTAAACAAAGCATATGCCCTTGAGCATATGAATGTTGTTTTCTCCCTAGTAGCAACAGCACATCTACCACCTTAGAGGTTTCTGTCACTCCCCCAGGTGAAATAGAGACATGAACCCACTATCGAGCATAAATACCCCCTCTTGGAGTCACTAGCAACTACTCGGCCAAGATAGCTACTAACAACGGAGAGCATGCAAGATCATAAACAACATAGAGATAACAAAAGATATAATTCAGTACAGCAACTTAATCATAAACACCAATATTCATCGGATCCCAACAAACCAACATCATAGAATTACATAACGGTGATCTCAATCATGTAGGGCAGCTCATGAGATCTAAACATGAAGCACATGGTGGAGAAGACAACCATCTAGCTACTGCTATGGACCCATAGTCCAAGGTAGACTACTCACTCATCGCTCCGGAGGCAAGCATGGCGATGAAGAAGACCTTCGGTGGCGATTCCCCTCTCCGGCAGGGTGCCGGGAAGAGCTTCTGGACCCTCCCGATCTTCGGGTCGACGGCGGCGGCGGATCGCGATGTATTCTGGAAAACTGATCAGGCCTTAGGTTTTTCTCGTCAGGGGGTATATATAGGCGAAAGGGCGATGTCAGAGGGGGTCCCACGCCTCCTCACACGTGGGTGGCGCGGCCAGGCCCCTGGCCGCGCCGCCTGTGTGTGTGGGGCCCACATGGCCCTACTCCTTCTCTCCTTCGGATGTTTGGAAGCTTCCGGGTAAAATATGACTTCAGGAACTTGTTTCGTCCAATTCCGAGAATATTTTCTATGTATCACTTCTGAAACACAAAAACAGCAGAAAACAGGAAACTGGCACTGTGGCACTTCGTTAATAGGTTAGTTCCGGAAAATGTATAAAAATGCCACTAAGTGTAACGAAACAATAGGCAAATGGTGTAAAAACAAGCATGGAGCATCAAAAATTATAGATACGTTTGAGACGTATCAAGCATCCCCAAGCTTAACTCCTGCTCGTCCTCGAGTAGGTAAGTGATAACAAAGAATAATTTTTGAGGTGACATGCACCTACACAATCTTGATCATATATGTAAGCATTGGTGAGCTGGGATCAATAGAACTTAAAACATGGGCATGAAAGATATAATCATGACAATAAGAACTTAGCAACCATGTTGTAAACATGTAAATGAACACAAACAAAAGATCATGATAATGAAACAATGAAAGTCAAACGTGTGTTCAAATCATAAGGAAAAACATACAAAAGGTTTTCAGCTTGTCCTTCAAAGAGAGCAAAACATAAATGCATAGGACACCTCAAAGTTTAAGAGGGCGACTAGATACAAATAACTTAAGAACAACTGAAACCAACAATATGAATCAATCAATGAACTTTGGGACAATGCATATCACACTAAGAATGACAACTATGCTCTCTTAATGGTGCATAAAGAAAGAAGGTGGTGACTCAACATAAAAGTAAAAGAAAGGCCCTTCGCAGAGGGAAGCAGTGATTGCAAGTTTTATAACCTTCAAAAATTATGGTACTTACCGGCTTTGAGCTCTCATTGCCCCCATCATAAGCATCTTGAATGGTTAAAATTAATGCGAGAACAATTATGATGCATATGCTTGACAAATCATAAGTTGAAAACCTCGTGTCCCATGAATACGAGTACCCAAACCATGCTAATTTACTTAGAGTCCCAAGCAAGGCTCTTGTCATTGTAAGTATATGCATATCATTGAGAACCGCCAATGGGGTACCTCCGTGCCCGATGACATGGAACAAGCCCACACCAAAATGACAGGACAAGCAGACAATGAACACCTCGACATCTCTTTTATTTGCTATATTGTTTAGCTTTTTATTGTGAGATGCGTCGTCGAATGTTCACCATGGGTATGCTGCAAATTTCCACCATGAATTATGCATGGCTTAGATTGGCGGCCCGGCGTTTCTGTGACGCCCCAAAATCGGCACCTTGCGAATTACAGCAAACACGCCACAATTCGCACGATGTCGCTTTGGAAACGCACCACCAAGCAAAATGTGCACAAACAACATACACATTATGCGGGTGGAATCAAGTAAGTAACAATACACAAGTTCACGATGGAACCCACAAAGAATATAATACAACCACGAAGACTCCACGAGTCAAGATCCAAATAGATACATACAAAGATCCAAATCATACATAAAACAAAATAGTATCCGAGTACGGACAAGAATACAAATGGGCCTAAGAGGCCTGAAGATAACGATGGCGTCCATAACCGTGCCCAGGCCAAGCCGGAAGGGTAACCTTGCTAATGACGTCGCTTCCATGTACCTGTCTTCAAACCTGCTCCGGCGAGAAATCCGAGACGAGCAGCAATAAGTACGAAGTACTTAGCAAGACTTCAAGACGTAAAAAGTGTAGTCAACAAGCCGCCTTTGTACGTGAGGTACGCAGACAAGCTCGAGAGACTCAAAAGGACGTCAGCTGTATGGTGGGGTTAAGCGGCAGCGAGCAAGCACTAAAGAACCTATAGAGACACTCTAGAACTTCCGTCTAATCAGAATAAGATAAGAGAGCGCATAAAGTAAATAACTAGCTACTACAACAAGCATAACCCAGCCGATGAACCACCTCATCGCAACCACACAAAGAAGCAACATCAAAGGCACTCACACTGTTAACAGTTTTATAACAATTTAATATTGTAGTAGAACTATTTACTATGCCACTTTTTTTATCATTAATTAGGTGCAAGTTGTTCTATGATCGAGTAGAACGGCTCCAAGTCGTCCATAACCGCGGACACGGCTTTTCGAAAAGATTTACCCTGCAGGGGTGCACCAATGTACCCATACACGCTCGATCAATCCAACCTAGACAAGGGCAGGATATCACGACAAGACCGTTGCTAGTTCTACGAGAGAGTTTAGGGGGGCCACCCTACTAAGCTACCCGCAACGAAGTCGGCCGAGCTCCGAAGACGGACCCAGAAGTTTGCGACGGCGGTGAAGTCAGGTCGAGGGCTCATCACAAAGGGTCTTCCAGCTTCACATCGGCACGCAAGGCAAATTAACCTGTCAACCATCATAGGCGACACAACCACACCCATCGGAGGGGGGCTCAAAACCTAGAGCACCCTCAGAGGTAACTCAAACCAACTCCAGATCCAAATGTAAATACGGTGTTGTGGCCCCCGGTAAACTAACTCGAGAAAAAGTAGTAAGTCATGGGAGACCCCATGGAATCTTCCGCGAGTGGTTAGCGCGCTCAGCTTAGAACAGTTCATGCGAACTCGGGGTCCTAGGGGACACAAGTGAGCCGTCGTAAAACGGGCAAAATGACTCACCGATGCCTCTGCTTAATCAAGTGTAGTTGTAACATAAATAAATCATGTTTATCTCCAACATCTTATAACCAACTAATCTCAAAATCATATCCATCTCATAACCATAAAGTAAAGCATGTGATAACTTCCCAACCCGATAAGATAACATAACTTTAAACGACCTAAGCATGCCTACGACTCGCAAGGCCAACTCAAACAACAAGCAAAAGGTAATAGGCGGGAGGTGGCAGATATATAGTTTTGCTTTGGGGAAACGGGTGGATAGGATACGTGACTCAAACAAAGCATCGGAACACAAGGCTAGCATAAAGCAGAAAGAATAACAACAAATAGGTAATAAGTACCCCTATAGGTAGGCAAGGGGCGGGAAAGCTTGCCTGGCAAGATTGTTGAGGAACACCCGAAGAAGTTGTCGTTGCTCACAACACCACGAAGCGTCCTATCCGAGAAGAAGCAAAGTGCTACAACAAACAACGGATGCACACTTACTACTACGGAAAAAAAATCGGCATGATCATATGAAGCATGTATGTATGACATGGCGATTATGATGCAATGCATCTTATCCAAATTAAGCGGAATTGGAATCCCGACGCACACATATATATGGTTCAAGTTATTTTACTACCAACAATTTAAATGTTGATTAGCATGGCAAAGGCAAAGCATGAGTGAGCTACACAAAATTAAATGAAGTGGTGAAACCATAGTTGGCAATTCACAATTACTCCATATGTTATTTATTAGGTGATTCCTATTTACCCCAAATATGATATGCAATGCAACATAAATGATTTTTGCGTACAAAGGATAGATATTCAAAAATATATAGGCTTAGGGTTGGAGTCTCACGGTTCGAATTAATTTCTGGACCAAAGTTGAAGTAGCGCAAGAAGCGTCATTGTGGAAGTAGTCGCATCACCACCGTCTTGGTGTTCCCGTAGTCGAAGTAGTCGACGTTGTCGAAGTAGATCTTGGCGGTGCGGTAGCGACACACTCACGCGCACGGCTGAGCTAGCTATCAAGTAGCTGAATGGATGTATGACGTGCTAGCTAGCAAGCACATAAGCAGGAGGATCGCTTGGTGTATAGTGTCACTCGTAACTCTGAAACTCACTGAAGAAAACTCAGAAGAACAGAGAGTAGTTTGACGCTAGGTTTTGTGCCGTGTAAAAGCATACGGCTTTTCTGATCGTTGTTGCCTTTTATTCACCTTACAACTGAAACCAACGGAAAGAGTGGAGAGCTGGACGCGCCACGATCCGTTTTGACCGTGCCATCCCACGACCTGGTTCGTGGCGCATCACAGACCCACATCGCTACGAAAACGAAGAGATAAAACCTACGACCAAGTATCTGGACTCGTACGCAGACGAGACTCAGAGTACGACTCAAACTGACAGACTGACGAAACTGAATGTGCACAAGCTTACTAACAAATCACTCCCTAAGCTTGAGCACCTACTTTATTTCGATCACCCCAATTAAGGACCGAAGTTTCTGAAACCTGGTTCGAGCCAACGCCTTCGTCAGAATATCAGCCACCTGTGCCTCAGTTTGGATGAACTCCACTTCAGTTTGCTTTTTCTCGATGCACTCGCGTATGTAATGATACCGAGTGTCGATATGCTTGCTCATGTCGTGGAATACAGGATTCTTGCTAAGGGCTATTGCCGATTTGTTGTCAATCATCAGAGTGAAAAGCCCAGCTTCCTGCTCCTTCAGATCACCAAGAAATCGAGCAAGCCACACTCCTTGGCATGCAGCTGTCGTCGCGGCGATATACTCGGCCTCACAGGACGACAACGCAACAGCCTTTTGCTTTGCTGATTGCCAGCTGATCGGACTGGCTCCGAGGAAGAAGACGACACCGCTAGTGCTTTTGCGGTCATCAACGTCTCCCGCCCAGTCACTGTCGCTGAACCCAACAAGACGAGCTTCCACAGATCCTCGTGCATAGCGGCAGCCATAGTTGCAGGTTCCAGCGACATATCTCAGAATGTGCTTCACCGCCGCCAGATGTTCAACAGTGGGCTTCTCCATGAAGCGGCTCACATACCCTACTGCATATGCAATATCAGGGCGGGTATGGACCAGATACCTCAAGCAGCCTACGATACTGCGATACTCCGTGGCATCCGTGGGAGCAGCTGAGCTCGTTTTGCTCAGCTTGAGCCTGCACTCCATGGGAACGTGGCAAGCATTGCAGTTTAACATGCCCGCCTTCTCCAGAATCTTGCGAGCATAGGCAGCTTGATTGAGTGTGATGGAGTCGTTTCCCTGGCACACCTCGATGCCTAGGTAGAAGCTCAACATGCCCAGATCGCTCATCCGAAACAGCCGCTTCATCTCCTCCTTGAAGCGAGCTAGCTCGATACTGTCCGAGCCCGTGATGATGAGGTCGTCGACATACACGCCAACGAGCAGTCTTGCCGTGCCGGAGCCACGTGCGTACACAGCATGTTCCAGATTGCTGCGATGGAACCCAAGTTTCTGGAGTTCGCGATCGAGCTTGGCGTTCCACGCTCTCGGCGCCTGTTTCAAGCCGTAGAGCACTTTCTTTAGCCTCAGCACCTTGTGCTCTTCTCCGTTTGCTTCGAATCCTGGTGGCTGGGCAACGTAGACCACCTCATCAAGCTCTCCGTTGAGGAAGGCAGATTTGACATCCATATGATGCACCGCCCACCCTTCATGCGCAGCAAGTGCAATGATCAGCCGCACAGACTCCAGCCGGGCGACGGGAGCGAACACCTCGTCGTAGTCCACTCCATGCCGCTGGACGTAGCCCTTTGCGACGAGGCGTGCCTTATGCTTCAGCACGTTGCCCTGTGCGTCTTTCTTGACCTTGTATACCCATTTGAGGCCAATTGGGCGCTCACCGCCCGGTGCATTGACCAGCTCCCATGTCTGATTTTCCTCAATGGACTGCATCTCCTCCATCATGGCTCGTCGCCACCACTGGTACCTTTCAGCTTCAGAGAAATTTGCCGGTTCTTCATCAGCTAACAGATGCAGCACGCCTGCTGCCCCCACATCATAGATGTTGGACAGCGTCCTGTACCTGTGCAGGGCAGCTGCGTCATCGTCGTTGTCGAGGTGCTCCCCAGCGTCAGGAGGCGGAGAAACAAATTCCACCTCCGTCTCGGGAGCAGGACCTGATGAAGTCGACGGCGGCGTTGCAGGTGATGCTGGTGTCACGGGCGACGATGGATTGTGCGTTGGTTCTGGCGGTGGCACTGGTGAACCATCCCCATCACTCCCTGCTTCTGAATTTTGTACTGACGGAAAAACAGAGAACTGAACGCTGAAGGATTCAGTCATACCAGCAGGTTCGTCGTCGCCGTTCTCTGTCCAGTTCCACTGGCTGGACTCGTCAAACACCACGTCACGCGTCACATGGATTCTCTTTGCCACTGGATCATATACTCGGTAGGCTTTTGATCCTGGTTCATAGCCGAACAGTACCATGGCGCGGCTTCTGTCGTCCAGCTTGCTCTGGTTTGGCTTCACCACCTTGACGTGAGCAACAGAGCCAAACGTGCGCAGGTAGTGAACGTTGGGGCGCCACCCGTACCATGCCTCGAACGGGGTCTTGCCGGCGAGGCTCGCCGTGGGCGCGCGGTTCAGCAGATAAACAGCCGTTGTCACCGCCTCGCCCCAGAAGCACCCAGGCACTCCCTTCGCCTTGAGTAGGCAGCGGGCCATGCCCACCACCGTTTGGTTCCGCCTCTCCACGACGCCGTTCTGTTGTGGAGAATACGGCGCCGTGAGATGCCTCTTGACGCCCAGCTCTGCGCAGTACGCATTCAGCTCGTTGGAGGTGAATTCGCCTCCGCGGTCAGTGCGCAGTGCGCGCACCTTCCGCTTCGTCTCCGATTCCGCGCCAGCGATGAAGAGCTTGACTGCCTTGCTTGCCTCGTCCTTGGATGCCAGCAGAGTGATCGTCATGTATCTGCTGCAGTCGTCGACGAGGAGAAGGAAATATCGTTTCCCTCCTGGCGTTGCGGGCGTGATCGGCCCGCACAGATCACCGTGCACCAGGTCGAGCAGGTCAGTTGCGCGGTACTTGGCTTGCCGAGGGAACGGCGATCTCTTCTGCTTCCCCACCAAGCAGCCATCACAGAGCTGCTCGATGCGCTCGATCAGCGGCAAGCCGCACACCATGTCGTCGCGTGCAAGCTTGCGGAGGGCGTCGAAGTGAAGATGTCCATACCGGGCATGCCAGCGCCACGCCATGTCGTCTGATCGTGCAGACAGACACACGGGCTGGCTCAGCTCTAGGTACAGCACGTACAGGCGGCCTTGGCTCCTTTCCACACGCGCCAGCAGCTTCTGGTCAGGATCCCACATGCGTAGGAATCCCTTGTGGATGTGTATCTCGTAGTCGATGGCGTCCAACTGGCCGAGACTGATGATATTGCTCTGCAGACGAGGGATGAAATACACCTCTGTCAGAGTGCGGTGCTCACCGTTTCGACAGGTAAAGACGATCGTGCCGATGCCGCAGATCTGCACGCTGGAGCCATCGCCGAACTTCACAGTTCCCGTCACGCCGGTGTCCAGCTCGCTGAACGCATCACGTCGCCCAGACATGTGGTTACTTGCCCCGGTATCCAGGTACCAGGCGCTGTTGCAGTCCCCGTCGCGTGTGTTGGAGCGCGCCAGTGACTTCTCCTCGTTCAGCATCACGTGCTCCGTGACCGGTGCGCTCCCGGTGATCACCGTCAGACCGCAGGTCACCGCAAGCAGCAGAGCGGGCTCCTCCTCGTCGGCCCTGGCAAGATGTGCCTTGGCCTTGCGCCCCCGACGTGGTTCTGGGCAATCCCTGGAGAAATGATTTGCATACTTATTGCAATTGTAACATTTGATCTTACTCATGTCCTGGTGCTTGCCCTTCGCCCTCTGTTTCTCCTTCCCGCCGGCAGGGCTGGAGCCTTGCCCCTGCTCGCGCTGCTTTGCGCGTGCCGCCCACTCCTCCTCCGTGAGGAGCAGCTGCCCGCCGGAGGTGTCCGTGTTGCCGATGGAGCAGCGTTCACCGGACGATCGAAGCCGCCCGATGAGTTCCTCGATGGACATCCCGTTCAGATCGAGCAGAGTCTCGATCGAACAGGCTATCTGCCCATATTGGCTTGGCACTTCACGAAGGAATTTTTGGATGATTTTTACCTCCTCCACCGTGTCGCCCAGCGACCGCAGATTGTTGGCAAGGGTGGTAATCCTCATGCCGAACGCGTCGAGCGTCTCCCCGTCCTTGAACGAGATCTGCTCGAATTCCTTGCGGAGACGCTGCGCCGTCGCCTCACGTGCGCGGTTCACTCCCATCCGCAGCAAACGGATCGCCTCCCACGCCTCCTGCGCGGTTTCCTTGACGGCGAGGATTGGCACCATCTCCTTTGGCACAGCTCGCAGCAGCGCGGCGAGCGCTGCCATGTCCTCGCAGTCGCTTGGCGCTCCCTCGCCGGACACGGCCTCCCAGAGACCCTGTGCCCGGAGGTTGATCTTCATGACCAGGGCCCACTCGATGTAGTTCGTCGTGGTGAGGGTGGGATAGGTGGCTTGCCCGCCGGAGCCGGCGACGGACTGAACCACCCGCTCGTGGATGACGATCTCGTTGCCACCCCTTCTGGCGAGACTCGTGTCCGCGATGGCGTGCGGGACGCCCGTGGCGCCTTACTCGCCCGCGGCGTCCTGCTCCCACTCCCAGAGCCCACATCTCCGGTCTCCGGCAGCTTGCTGCCGGCCATGTCGTGCCGGGACCGATGTGGCTCTGATACCAAATGTCACTCGTAACTCTGAAACTCACTGAAGAAAACTCAGAAGAACAGAGAGTAGTTTGACGCTAGGTTTTGTGCCGTGTAAAAGCATACGGCTTTTCTGATCGTTGTTGCCTTTTATTCACCTTACAACTGAAACCAACGGAAAGAGTGGAGAGCTGGACGCGCCACGATCCGTTTTGACCGTGCCATCCCACGACCTGGTTCGTGGCGCATCACAGACCCACATCGCTACGAAAACGAAGAGATAAAACCTACGACCAAGTATCTGGACTCGTACGCAGACGAGACTCAGAGTACGACTCAAACTGACGAAACTGAATGTGCACAAGCTTACTAACATATAGCTAGCTGAAAAACAAAAATAGCAGACGTGCAGATATTCAGGGGCTTGTATGCAGGAGTAGAGGATCTGGTTGAGATTCAGATGGCTGACAAGCGAGGCAAACGGGGACGCGCTGCTGCTACACACGCGGGCGGAGGCGAACGTCGGTGAAACACAGGAGAACGACGGGCTGCACTGGCGATGCGGAGCTTGACAGGATGCGCGCCGGCGAGAAGCACTTGGCGGGAGCCTGCAGAGATGGGACGAGGTCGACGACGGACGGAGAACTTGTTCCCGCGTGAGCTGAGCGGAGACGAGGACGGAGCGGGCAGAACCGGCGTCGCGGGGCTGCAGGTCCGCATCGGGCGCGGCCACGCGGATGCAAGCTTGACGAGGGCGGGCGCGGGCGTTCGGAGTCGGGGATACGTCGGACGGGCGCGGACGCCGTGGTCACCGGTGGCGACGAAGCAGGAGCGGGAGAACTTGGTGATGGAGACGAGCTGCAGAGCGCGCAAGCACGCAGCTTGGCGTTGAAACACGGAGCGGCGAGGTCGGCGTCGGGAGGCGTGCTGGGCGCGTAGAGCACGTACGCGGACTCGGAGATGTGCTAGCGACGGCTGCTCCGGAAGCTTGCGGACAGGCACACGAGAAGGCAGCCAGCTCATGCAGGCAACTAGGAGGAGCTCCGGGGATGCGTGGCCTGACTTGTGGATGCGGTTGAAGTTGCGCGATGGTCGGGGACGTCCCCGGGGACTTGATGGCGCACGGCGGCGGAGCACGTGCTTGCAGGAATGCGGACGCGGCCGAGGTTGGTGTCGGGAGGCGCGCGGTTGCGGACATGGATGTCGAGATGGGGCGAGGGACAAGGCTGCTGCTGCTTGCAGCGAGCGCAAGGTTGACGACGTTGAGGAACTCAGACCAGGGAGCATGTGCGGTGGAGCTCGAGCGAGCGCAAGGTTGGGAGAGGGAGAAGTTGTGGGAGACGGCGGCGCTGCGGTGGAAGGGCTAGGCTAGGGTTAGCAGAAGGGTAGGTGGCCGGTTTTTATAGAGAAGAGGAGGACAATATTCAGACGTCCCATCGCTCACAGGTATACGTGGCTATGGTTGATGTTCTGCCGTACAACGAAGACGATACAGTAGAGTGCATCGCTGCCTCTTGGTGGACTTGGGCTGAAAGCAGAGGTGGGTCAATAGAAGAGGATGGCTGCCCGCTTAAGATAACAATGATTTTTTTTTAAACAAATATTTACAAGAAACCAAAAGATAACAACAAAGGATTAGATGAAATGAAGGGTTAGTAGAGTTGCAAACATTTTGAAAATATTACTTCTATTAAAAGAACTTCCCAAAGATTTTCAAATTAGTATCTTAGTTTTCTTTCAAAATAAGGAAAAGACGGATGGTTTTATAAACCATACGAGCAAAACATTCAAATAGTTTGTACCAATAGATTTTCAGTTTCATAAAACATGCAAGATGATAGATGAATGAAGATGCACAAAAATAAAAGAACAAACAATTTCTAAAAGGTGGATTTTTCTGGGCCGTTACAGTTTCCCTAACACATATAAAAACTCCATGATCCCTACAAGATTCCCAATTCATTTCACACAGCGGGCATCCATAAACAAAAGATCACGATATCAACTCAAAAAGAAGTGCAATGTTGAAAGCTTGCCCCATGACAGCATGGCTGGGCTAGAATCCAACTTACAACTTGCAAGCATAACAACTCAACATAAAAGACCACAATGTCAAAATTTTAAGAACAGGAAAAAGTAAAGTGTGCCTTCCGGTTCGTGAGAGCTTTACTAACCGAGTTTCGCATAACACTGGTAAGAGTTTAATTTGAAGAGAATATAAAAGCAAGTCAAATTTACTTGGAATAGCAAATTGCTAGTAGGTATGTATGGTGGACACTTCGGAAAACTTTGGCTTTTAGGAGTTGGATGCACGAGTAGAGCTCATACTCAGTACAAGGTGAGGGCTAGCAAAAGACTGGGAGCGACCAACTAAGAGAGCAATAATGGCCATAATCATGCAAAGCGACAAAGCGACATTAAAAGAAGCATATGATGGCATCAAAAGTCAAAAACTAAATGATCATGAAGGCTAATGGCGACTTTGGAAGAGTCTAACATGTGTGAGCATGCGCCAAGTCAACCCAAATAAAGCATCAAGGAGAAAACCAAAATAATGCTTCCATACAATAAAAACAACGCATGATTTTTTCAAAGGCTCATTAAGCAATCTCAGTTATTTGAGACAAGTCATGCTACAGCAAAACCACTAAGCATACTATCAAAAAGACATCAAGCATGACATGAAAAAGCCTAAGCCGCAGTCTACACAAGCTCCTTCTTGTACCACTATTTTGCACAAAGCTTTTTTCTCTTTTCCAACACCATTTGAAAAATTTTAAAGACACCTCTTTTGATGAAAACCAATAAAGATCAGAGGCAAAAATACACCTTGATAAAAAGATATGACAAGATCTGAACGCAAATCAAGGCGAAAACGAAAACCAAAAGCAGTAGCAGAAAAAGTGGAACGCTCGATTTTTAATAAGAGTGAAAACTAGAGCATTCTTTGCAAATGAAAACGAGTACATCTCCTTCAAAGGAAATTTGTTGGGGTCCAACCATTTATTGCAGCAAACAAACAAACTAAACAACCTAAGAAAACTTAAACAACTGACGCTCCAAGAAAAACACATATTGCATGAAGCAATAAAAATATAGTGTCTTGAAAGGTGACCTGATTTTTGCCGATGAAGAAGGGGTGCCTCGGGGGCATCCCCAAGCTTTGACGCTTGTACTTCTTGGATATTTCTTGAGGTGATGCATGGGCATCCCCAAGCTTGAGCTTTTGTCCATTCTTCAACTCATCTCATCATTCTCCAATCCCTACACTTGAAAACTTCCTTCATACAAAACTAAACACAATTCTATTAGCAACATTAGTGTAAGCATAAAATATATTCAACCTCTTTTAGCTTCAGGTTTCAACCCAAAACCACCACATATAAAGTATATACTACTGTAGCAACTTCCACAAGAGTTCCATGATCAAAAAGAACTCAAAAGAAAGCGATAAAGTGGCAAAAACAAATATTGGTAGAAATCTGTCAAAACTGAACAGCTGATAATGGACGAATTTTTGAGGGATTTTCCGTTGCTCAAATCAAAAAGTGTTCAACTAAGAAAAGTTTGGATATAACCTGGGGCATATGCACAAGAACTCGCAGGTCCAAAAGATAAACAGAGAATTTTCACGAATTTTTACGGTGCAGCACCGAAAACAGTTTCAGGACAGCAATAACCCCAAATCTTTACCTCACTCAAATTAGAGGCTTCTCTTGGCACAAAAACGAAATAAACAGGATAAGGAGCGGTCATTACAGTAGTAATGACTTCCAAGACTCAAATAAAAGAAAAAGTACTGAAAAGTAAACAATGGGTTATCTCCCAAGAGTGCTTTTCTTTAACGCCTTTGAGCTAGGCGCAGAAAATTGCGAATCAAGTAATATCAATAGATGAAGCATCAAGCTCATAATTTGCTCTAAGAATAGAGTCAAAAAGTAATTTCTTTCTTTTCCTAGGGAAGTGTTCCATACCTTTCTTTAGCGGGAATTGATACTTGATAGTGCCTTCCCTCATATCAATGATAGCACCTACAGTTCGAAGAAAAGGTCTTCCCAAAATAATAGGACATGAAGCATGGCATTCAACGTCCATAACAAGAAAATCAACGGGAACAAGGTTATTGTTAACCACAATAAGAACATCATTAATCCTTCCCAAAGGTTTCTTCTTAGCAACATCAGCAATAGGAACATCAAAATAACACTTTTCAAGCGGTGGTAAATCAAGCATGTCATAAATCTTTCTAGGCATGATGGAAATACTAGCACCTAGATCACATAAAGCATGGCAATCATAACCATTAACATGCATATCAATGATGGGTTCCCAACCATCTTCTAACTTCTTGGGAACAGAGGCTTTTTGCTTCAACTTTTCATCCCTAATCTTTATGAGAGCATTGGTAATATGCTTAGTAAAAGCAATATTTAAAGAACTAGCATTGGGAGTCAAAGCAAGCTTTTGCAAGAACAAAATAACTTCAGATATATTGCAGCCATCAACATCAAAATCATTAAAGGAAATAGAGCTATCATCTCCCATACTCCGAAAAAATTCAGCACTCTTTTGAGAAAAAGTTTTGGCAGTTTTAGGTTTTTTAGCACAAGGAGTGGGAGTTTTCTCTACACCAATCAAAGTAAGAGGATTGCTATCAGTAGGAGCAACATCATTAGAGGTAGTGATAGTACATACCTTCATCTCTCTAGCTATCTCATCTTCTCTTTCCCACCTGGCATGCAATTCCGCTAACAATCTAATATTTTCATCAATTCTAACTTGGGTAGCATTAGCGGCAGCAACAACATTGCTCACATTCACATCATTAGGGAACACTTTTAATTTCAGAAGTTCAACATCATGAGCAAGGCTATCAACTTTAGAAGCAAGAATATCAATTTTGCCTAACTTTTCCTCAACAGACTTGTTAAAAGCAGTTTGTTTACCGATGAAGTCCTTGAGCATTACCTCAAGTTCGGAGGGCGCGGCCCTAGTGTTGTTGTAGGAGTTACCATAAGAATTACCATAACCATTACCATTGGTAGAAGGATACGGCCTATAATTGTTACTAGCAAAATTGTTCCTATAAGCATTGTTGTTAAAATTATTATTTCTAATGAAATTCACATCAACTTGCTCTTCTTGAGCAACCAGAGAGGCCAAAGGAACATTATTAGGATCAACATGAGTCCTATCATTAGCAAGCATAGCCATAATTGTATCAATCTTATCACTCAAGGAAGAGGTTTCCTCAACAGAATTTACCTTCTTACCTTGTGGAGCTCTCTCGGTGTGCCATTCGGAATAATTTACCATCATGTTGTCGAGTAGCTTTGATGCGGCGCCCAAAGTAAGGGACATAAAAGTGCCTCCAGCAGCTGAATCAAGTAGGTTCCTTGAAGAAAAATTCAGTCCTGCATAAAAAGTTTGGATAATCATCCAAGTAGTCAGTCCATGAGTGGGGCAATTCTTTACCATAGATTTCATTCTTTCCCAAGCTTGAGCAACATGTTCATTATCAAACTGAGTAAACTTCATAATATTGCTACGCAACGATATAATCTTAGCAGGAGGATAATATCTACCAATAAAAGCATCCTTACACTTAGCCCATGAATCAATACTATTCTTAGTCAAAGACAACAACCAATCTTTAGCCTTTCCTCTCAAAGAAAAAGGAAACAACTTGAGCTTAATAATATCACTATCAACATCCTTATATTTCTGCATCTCACATAGCTCAACAAAATTGTTGAGATGAGCTGCAGCATCTTCAGTACTAGCACCAAAAAATTGCTCTTTCATAACAAGGTTCAATAAAGCAGGCTTGATCTCATAAAAGGTGGTAGCAGGAACAGTTGGTGCAATAGGAGTGCAGATAAAATCACTATTGTTTGTGCTAGCAAAGTCACACAACTTGGTGTTTTCAGGATTGGCCATTTCAGCAAAACGAAAGTAAACAAGTAAAAACAACTACCAAGGATTCTAATTTTTTTGGGTTTTTTATATAAAAAGCAATGCAGGTAAAATAAAGTAAAGTAAAGCAAAACAAATAACAAAGTAAAGAATGTGTGTGCGAAGAACTCCCCTCGCAGAAGTCTTCTCTCTTCCCCGGCAACGGTGCCAGAAAAGAGGCTCCTACTCGTGTGATGATGACGCCAGAAAAGAACTGTGGCGTTTAGTTGACGTGGGAGCAGTATGTCCTTGTGCGTGGTGATGACCAGCCCGTTGGGAACCCCAAGAGGAAGGTATGATGAGTGTAACGGCTAGTTTTCCATCAGTTAAGAAACCAAGGTATATCGAACAGGAGAAGAGAGACGATGACGACTGAAGGTGTTTGTGGAACCTGCACACACACAAACAAATACTTTGTCCCCAACTTGCGATGAGGTTGTCAATCTCACCGGTTTGCTTGAAACAAAGGTTATGAGTGTATCAAGTGGAAAACAGTAGTAATATGCGAGTAAAGTAAACAGTGCGGGAAAAGTAAACAGGTGATTGCAATATGATTAAAATAGGACCGGGGTCCACAGTTCACTAGTGGTGTCTCTCCATAGATAAATAACATGCTGGGTAAACAAATTACAGTTGGGCAATTGATAGAATAAAGATAACGTGATATGTCAAAAAGATCACTATGAGATTTACTCTGGGCATTACAACAAAATACATAGACCGCCATCCAACTGCATCTATGACTAATAATCCACCCTCGGGGATATCAATCCGAACACCCCAAAAGTATTAAGTTGCGAACAACAGATAATTGCATTAAGCAAAGTGTGTAATGTAAACAAAGCATATGCCCTTGAGCATATGAATGTTGTTTTCTCCCTAGTAGCAACAGCACATCTACCACCTTAGAGGTTTCTGTCACTCCCCCAGGTGAAATAGAGACATGAACCCACTATCGAGCATAAATACCCCCTCTTGGAGTCACTAGCAACTACTCGGCCAAGATAGCTACTAACAACGGAGAGCATGCAAGATCATAAACAACATAGAGATAACAAAAGATATAATTCAGTACAGCAACTTAATCATAAACACCAATATTCATCGGATCCCAACAAACCAACATCATAGAATTACATAACGGTGATCTCAATCATGTAGGGCAGCTCATGAGATCTAAACATGAAGCACATGGTGGAGAAGACAACCATCTAGCTACTGCTATGGACCCATAGTCCAAGGTAGACTACTCACTCATCGCTCCGGAGGCAAGCATGGCGATGAAGAAGACCTCCGGTGGCGATTCCCCTCTCCGGCAGGGTGCCGGGAAGAGCTTCTGGACCCTCCCGATCTTCGGGTCGACGGCGGTGGCAGATCGCGATGTATTCTGGAAAACTGATCAGGCCTTAGGTTTTTCTCGTCAGGGGGTATATATAGGCGAAAGGGCGATGTCAGAGAGGGTCCCACGCCCCCTCACACGTGGGTGGCGCGGCCAGGCCCCTGGCCGCGCCGCCTGTGTGTGTGGGGCCCACGTGGCCCTACTCCTTCTCTCCTTCGGATGTTTGGAAGCTTCCGGGTAAAATATGACTTCAGGAACTTGTTTCGTCCAATTCCGAGAATATTTCCTGTGTATCACTTCTGAAACACAAAAACAGCAGAAAACAGGAAACTGGCACTGTGGCACTTCGTTAATAGGTTAGTTCCGGAAAATGTATAAAAACGCCACTAAGTGTAACGAAACAATAGGCAAATGGTGTAAAAACAAGCATGGAGCATCAAAAATTATAGATACGTTTGAGATGTATCAATCACCCATCTGCTGGTATGAAACAGGAGCCGGTAAGGAATTTTATCCAGACTATGTGAAGGAAAGACAACATGCCATGGACATCATCCGTGATCGATTGAAGATTGCTCAGAGTAGGCAGAAAAGTTATGCAGATTCAAAGAGAAGGACATGGGAACCGCAAGTTGGGGATATGGTTTATCTTCGAGTTAGCCCAATGAAGGGGGTACATCATTTTGGAGTCAAGGGTAAACTGAGTCCAAGGTATACTGGACCTTTCAAGATTCTAAGTCAAAGACGAGGAGTAGTCTTTGAGTTAAAGCTACCAAACCAACTATCAAAAGTTCATAATGTGTTTCATGCCTCACAACTTCGAAAATGTATGAAGATACTAGAAGAAACTGTATCCTATGAAGAAATAGAGCTGCAAGCAGATTTGACCTATGTTGAGGAACCGTTAAAGATCTTAGCTGAAAAGTGGAAACAACTTTGCAACAGAGCCATTAAATATTGCAAGGTGCAATGGAAACATCACCCGAAAAGAGAAGCTACCTGGGAAAAGGAAGAAGATCTAAGGACAGCCTATCCCGAATTCTTCAGGTACACCTTACCCCAAACTTCGGGATGAAGTTTTTGTTAAGGGGGGAAGTCTGTAATGTCCCAGCACGTAGGACAACTCCAGGGTAGAATAGAGGGGGTTCTGTGCATTTTATCTAAAATTATGGGATTTTTTCACGCTTTTGTTTCTAAATCCTAAGAGTGATCGAATCTCTCTTCGGGGGGCGATGCGTGGTGAATGACCAGCCCGTTGGGAACCCCAAGAGGAAGGTGTGATGAGTATAGCAGCTAGTTTTCCCTCAGTTAAGAAACCAAGGTTTAATATCGTTCTTGAAGAAGAGAGACGGTGACAACTGAAGGTGATGCGGACTGGCTTAGTAGCTTCCAACAAGGGCGCCGTTAACGACACTTGTTGACTCGTCTTCGGCCAGTGGCAACGCGGAACCTGCACACACACAAACAAGTACTTTGTTCCCAACTTGCGATGAGGTTGTCAATCTCACCGGTTTGCTTGAAACAAAGGTTATGAGTGTATCGAGTGGAAAACAGCAGTAATGTGCTAGTAAAATAAACAGTGCGGGAAAAGTAAACAGGTGATTGCAATATGATTAAAATAGGACCGGGGTCCACAGTTCACTAGTGGTGTCTCTCCATATATAAATAACATGCTGGGTAAACAAATTACAGTTGGGCAATTGATAGAATAAAGATAACGTGATATGTCAAGAAGATCACTATGAGATTCACTCTGGGCATTACAACAAAATACATAGACCGCCATCCAACTGCATCTATGACTAATAATCCACCCCCGGGGATATCATCCGAACACCCTAGAAGTATTAAGTTGCGAACAACAGATAATTGCATTAAGCAAAGTGTGTAATGTAAACAAAGCATATGCCCTTGAGCATATGAATGTTGTTTTCTCCCTAGTAGCAACAGCACATCTACCACCTTAGAGGTTTCTGTCACTCCCCCAGGTGAAATAGAGACATGAACCCACTATCGAGCATAAATACCCCCTCTTGGAGTCACTAGCAACTACTCGGCCAAGATAGCTACTAACAACGGAGAGCATGCAAGATCATAAACAACATAGAGATAACAAAAGATATAATTCAGTACAGCAACTTAATCATAAACACCAATATTCATCGGATCCCAACAAACCAACATCATAGTATTACATAACGGTGATCTCAATCATGTAGGGCAGCTCATGAGATCTAAACATGAAGCACATGGTGGAGAAGACAACCATCTAGCTACTGCTATGGACCCATAGTCCAAGGTAGGCTACTCACTCATCGCTCCGGAGGCAAGCATGGCAATGAAGAAGACCTCCGGTGGCGATTCCCCTCTCCGGCAGGGTGCCGGGAAGAGCTTCTGGACCCTCCCGATCTTCGGGTCGACGGCGGCGGCGGATCGCGATGTATTCTGAAAAACTGATCGGGCCCTTAGGTTTTCTCGTCATGGGGTATATATAGGCGAAAGGACGATGTCAGAGGAGGGACCATGGCCCCTCACACGGGGCTGGCGCGGCCAGGGGGTGGCCGCGCCGCCCCTGTGTGTGGGGGCCACGTGGCCCCCCTCCGTCAGGTCTTCGGATGTTTGGGAGCTTCCCCGTGAAATATGACTTCAGGAACTTGTTTCGTCCAATTCCGAGAATATTTCCTGTGTATCACTTCTGAAACACAAAAACAGCAGAAAACAGGAAACTGGCACTGTGGCACTTCGTTAATAGGTTAGTTCCGGAAAATGTATAAAAGTATCACTAAGTGTAACGAAACAATAGGCAAATGGTGTAAAAACAAGTATGGAGCATCAAAAATTATAGATACGTTTGAGACGTATCAAGCATCCCCAAGCTTAACTCCTGCTCGTCCTCGAGTAGGTAAGTGATAACAAAAGAATAATTTTTGAGGTGACATGCACCTACACAATCTTGATCATATATGCAAGCATTGGTGAGCTGGGATCAATAGAACTTAAAACATGGGCATGAAAGATATAATCATGACAATAAGAACTTAGCAACCATGTTGTAAACATGCAAATGAACACAAACAAAAGATCATGGTAATGAAACAATGAAAGTCAAACGTGTGTTCTAATCATAAGGAAAAACATACAAAAGGTTTTCAGCTTGTCCTTCAAAGAGAGCAAAACATAAATGCATAGGACACCTCAAAGTTTAAGAGGGCGACTAGATACAAATAATTTAAGAACAAGTGAAACCAACAATATGAGTCAATCAATGAACCTTGGGACAATGCATATCACACTAAGAATGACAACTATGCTCTCTTAATGGTGCATAAAGAAAGAAGGTGGTGACTCAACATAAAAGTAAAAGAAAGGCCCTTCGCAGAGGGAAGCAGTGATTGCAAGTTTTATAACCTTCAAAAATTATGGTACTTACCGGCTTTGAGCTCTCATTGCCCCCATCATAAGCATCTTGAATGGTTAAAGTTAATGCGAGAACAATTATGATGCATATGCTTAACAAATCATAAGTTGAAAACCTCGTGTCCCGTGAATACAAGTAACCAAACCATGCTAGTTTACTTAGAGTCCCAAGCAAGGCTCTTGTCATTGTAAGTATATGCATATCATTGAGAACCGCCAATGGGGTACCTCCGTGCCCGATGACATGGAACAAGCCCACACCAAAATGACAGGACAAGCAGACAATGAACACCTCGACATCTCTTTTATTTGCTATATTGTTTAGCTTTTTATTGTGAGATGCGTCGTCGAATGTTCACCATGGGTATGCTGCAAATTTCCACCATGAATTATGCATGGCTTAGATTGGCGGCCCGGCGTTTCCCTAACACATATAAAAACTCCATGATCCCTACAAGATTCCCAATTCATTTCACACAGCGGGCATCCATAAACAAAAGATCACGATATCAACTCAAAAAGAAGTGCAATGTTGAAAGCTTGCCCCATGACAGCATGGCTGGGCTAGAATCCATCTTACAACTTGCAAGCATAACAACTCAACATAAAAGACCACAATGTCAAATTTTTAAGAACAGGAAAAAGTAAAGTGTGCCTTCCGGTTCGTGAGAGCTTTACTGACCGAATTTTGCATAACACTAGTAAGAGTTTAATTTGAAGAGAATATAAAAGCAAGTCAAATTTACTTGGAATAGCAAATTGCTAGTAGGTATGTATGGTGGACACTTTGGAAAACTTTGGTTTTTAGGAGTTGGATGCACGAGTAGAGCTCATACTCAGTACAAGGCGAGGGCTAGCAAAAGACTGGGAGCGACCAACTAAGAGAGCAGTAATGGCCATAATCATGCAAAGTGACAAAGCGACATTAAAAGAAGCATACGATGGCATCAAAAGTCAAAAACTAAATGATCATGAAGGCTAATGGCGACTTTGGAAGAGTCTAACATGTGTGAGCATGCGCCAAGTCAACCCAAATAAAGCATCAAGGAGAAAACCAAAATAATGCTTCCATATAGTAAAAACAACGCATGATTTTTCAAAGGCTCATTAAGCAATCTCAGTTATTTGAGACAAGTCATGCTACAGCAAAACCACTAAGCATACTATCAAAAAGACATCAAGCATGACATGAAAAAGCCTAAGCCGCAGTCTACACAAGCTCCTTCTTGTACCACTATTTTGCACAAAGCTTTTTCTCTTTTCCAACACCATTTGAAATTTTTATAAACACCTCTTTTGATGAAAACCAATAAAGATCAGAGGCAAAAATACACCTTGATGAAAAGATATGACAAGATCTGAACGCATATCAAGGCGAAAACGAAAACCAAAAGCAGTAGCAGAAAAAAGAAGAACGCATGATTTTTAATAAGAGTGAAAACTAGAGCGTTCTTTGCAAATGAAAACGAGTACATCTCCTCCAAAGGAAATTTGTTGGGGTCCAACCATTTATTGCAGCAAACAAACAAACTAAACCAACTAAGAAAACTAAAACAACTGACGCTCCAAGAAAAACACATAGTGCATGAAGCAATAAAAATATAGTGTCTTGAAAGGTGACCTGATTTTTGCCGATGAAGAAGGGGTGCCTCGGGGGCATCCCCAAGCTTTGACGCTTGTACTTCTTGGATATTTCTTGGTGTGATGCATGGGCATCCCCAAGCTTGAGCTTTTGTCCATTCTTCAACTCATCTCATCATTCTCCAATCCCTACACTTGAAAACTTCCTTCATACAAAACTAAACACAATTCTATTAGCAACATTAGTGTAAGCATAAAATATATTCAACCTCTTTTAGCTTCAGGTTTCAACCCAAAACCACCACATATAAAGTATATACTACTGTAGCAACTTCCACAACAGTTCCATGATAAAAAAGAACTCAAAAGAAAGCGATAAAGTGGCAAAAACAAATATTGGCAGAAATCTGTCAAAACTGGACAGCTGATAATGGACGAATTTTTGAGGGATTTTCTGTTGCTCAAATCAAAAAGTGTTCAACTAAGAAAAGTTTGGATATAACCTGGGGCATATGCACAAGAAATCGCAGGTCCAAAAGATAAACAGAGAATTTTCACGAATTTTTACGGTGCAGCACCGAAAACAGTTTCAGGACAGCAATAACCCCAAATCTTTACCTCACTCAAATTAGAGGCTTCTCTTGGCACAAAAACGAAATAAACAAGATAATGAGCGGTCATTACAGTAGTAATGACTTCCAAGACTCAAATAAAAGAAAAAGTACTGAAAAGAAAACAATGGGTTATCTCCCAAGAGTGCTTTTCTTTAACGCCTTTGAGCTAGGCGCAGAAAATTGCGAATCAAGTAATATCAAGTGATGAAGTGCTAGTTACCTCAGTAGGCTCTTTGAAGGTTCCCGAAGATGATTCAACCTGCAAGTTACCCTTAGTGGAACTAAGAGTCTTACCAATCTTAAGAACATGTTGAGATTTAAGCGCAGAAACCTTGGGAACATACATAAATTTTTGCTCTTTTCCAACAAACACTTTCTCCTTCTTAAATTTAAGAGAAGAGAAGATTAAACTAAGAGTTTCCATAGACTCCTCTAGTTTACCAATCCTTAAGTTTTGATTGTCATGAGTAGTGCTAGCCTCTAAAATGGTAATTCTCTTACCAATATTTTCTATTAATTCACTATCGCGGCTAGCATTTTCTAGGATACTTGGCAAACTTTTTTCTAAGGAGCTGAGCTTTTCTACCACCTCTTCCAAGGTGGTCTCAGTCTTAGCAACATGAATAGGCGGTACTCCCACTAAACTTTCAATTATAGTGCATGCTTCTCCCGCGGGAGTACCCAGAAAATTACCTCCTGTAAGAGTATCAAGAACATACCTATTCCAGCTAGATATACCAACATAAAAATTTCTAAGGAGGATCGTGGTGGAGTGCTTTTTGGTACACCTATGATGAGCATTGTTAATACGGTACCAAGCATCTTTTAAACTTTCTCCCCCTTGTTGCTTGAAACTACGAACTTCTACTTCAGGATTACTCATTGTAACAAAACTAAAAGCAGATAAGTAAAAACAACTACCAAGGATTCTAATTTTTTTGGGTTTTTGATATAAAAAGCAATGCAGGTAAAATAAAATAAAGCAAAGCAAAACAAATAACAAAGTAAAGTATGTGTGTGCGAAGAACTCCCTCGCAGAAGTCTTCTCTCTTCCGCGGCAACGGCGCCAGAAAATTAGCTTGATGTGTGGTGAATGACCAGCCCGTTGGGAACCCCAAGAGGAAGGTGTGATGAGTATAGCAGCTAGTTTTCCCTCAGTAAAGAAACCAAGGTTTAATATCGTTCTTGAAGAAGAGAGACGGTGACAACTGAAGGTGATGCGGACTGGCTTAGTAGCTTCCAACAAGGGCGCCGTTAACGACACTTGTTGACTCGTCTTCGGCCAGTGGCAACGCGGAACCTGCACACACACAAACAAGTACTTTGTTCCCAACTTGCGATGAGGTTGTCAATCTCACCGATTTGCTTGAAACAAAGGTTATGAGTGTATCGAGTGGAAAACAGTAGTAATGTGCTAGTAAAATAAACAGTGCGGGAAAAGTAAACAGGTGATTGCAATATGATTAAAATAGGACCGGGGTCCATAGTTCACTAGTGGTGTCTCTCCATAGATAAATAACATGCTGGGTAAACAAATTACAGTTGGGCAATTGATAGAATAAAGATAACGTGATATGTCAAGAAGATCACTATGAGATTCACTCTGGGCATTACAACAAAATACATAGACCGCCATCCAACTGCATCTATGACTAATAATCCACCCCCGGGGATATCATCCGAACACCCTAGAAGTATTAAGTTGCGAACAACAGATAATTGCATTAAGCAAAGTGTGTAATGTAAACAAAGCATATGCCCTTGAGCATATGAATGTTGTTTTCTCCCTAGTAGCAACAGCACATCTACCACCTTAGAGGTTTCTGTCACTCCCCCAGGTGGAATAGAGACATGAACCCACTATCGAGCATAAATACCCCCTCTTGGAGTCACTAGCAACTACTCGGCCAAGATAGCTACTAACAACGAAGAGCATGCAAGATCATAAAACAACATAGAGATAACAAAAGATATAATTCAGTACAGCAACTTAATCATAAACACCAATATTCATCGGATCCCAACAAACCAACATCATAGTATTACATAACGGTGATCTCAATCATGTAGGGCAGCTCATGAGATCTAAACATGAAGCACATGGTGGAGAAGACAACCATCTAGCTACTGCTATGGACCCATAGTCCAAGGTAGGCTACTCACTCATCGCTCCGGAGGCAAGCATGGCGATGAAGAAGACCTCCGGTGGCGATTCCCCTCTCCGGCAGGGTGCCGGGAAGAGCTTCTGGACCCTCCCGATCTTCGGGTCGACGGCGGCGGCGGATCGCGATGTATTCTGAAAAACTGATCGGGCCCTTAGTTTTTCTCGTCAGGGGGTATATATAGGCGAAAGGACGATGTCAGAGGAGGGACCATGGCCCCTCACACGGGGCTAGCGCGGCCAGGGGGGTGGCCGCGCCGCCCCTGTGTGTGGGGGCCACGTGGCCCCCCTCCGTCAGGTCTTCGGATGTTTGGGAGCTTCCCCGTGAAATATGACTTCAGGAACTTGTTTCGTCCAATTCCGAGAATATTTCCTGTGTATCACTTCTGAAACACAAAAACAGCAGAAAACAGAAAACTGGCACTGTGGCACTTCGTTAATAGGTTAGTTCCGGAAAATGTATAAAAGTACCACTAAGTGTAACGAAACAATAGGCAAATGGTGTAAAAACAAGCATGGAGCATCAAAAATTATAGATACGTTTGAGACGTATCAGGGGGATGGAGAACTCTCGAAGTGCTAAAGATTTGGACATGACCTCTTTTGATCTATTGCTTGTGGGAAACAATTGAGTTAAATGCCTGAAGCCTATTAAACATTTGAAATTCAAAACTTGAATTTGAATTTGAACTTAACTTAAATTCAAAAGGCCCATTTAGAAAGGATAAATAACTCTAAATAAGAAAAAACTTAGACTTTATTAATTATCAACACATTATACATTGTCTTTACAATGTTTATGAATAAAAGAATATTACAACAAGGGACATTCATAGAATATTACAATCTGAAGCTAAAAGGAAAATAAAGAAGAAAAGAAAATACAAGTTATGATTAAATCCTAATCTATCTTGATCAGCAAGTCATTCTTTTTCTCTTCTTCATTCTTCCTGTTACCTGCATACCAAAGAGAAACAAAAGGAAAGGCCACCATGGCATTACAAGGTATTACAAGTGTCAAGCAAATTTAAATGAAGCAAGAGGATGATCTTATCAACATGACTCACTCCCAAAAGATCTGTTTGAACCAATCCGGCCGGCCAAGCCACCAAGCATGCAAGCAGCTGGTCACCAGATGCATGCCTAGGAGGTGTCAAGACACCAGCACACACGGAGAGGTATAAAAGAGAGCACTGTGTGTGAAACTGGTCGACTAAGAACTCTAGCCGACCAGCACACAACACCAGCACACCATAGCACCAGCACCAGCACACCACAGCACACCAGCACCAGCACAAAGCACCAGCACCAGCACACCACAGCCAGCACAAGTTCTCTCTGCTCATGAGTTGAGCATCAGGAGGGAATTCACCTTACCAAATCAAACCAATAGCCAAAGCCAAAGCAACATGGTCACTTAAATAAGAACAGGAGCAGCAAGGAGCAAGCCAAGCACCAAGGAGGTGTAGGGCAGGCCAGGTGGGAAGCCAAGCACAAGGAGGTGTAGGGCAAGTCACTGAGAGGAACAGAACCAGTACCAGAAGCCAGTGATCAAGCTTAAGCCAAGAATATCATCAACATCACCACAGCTACTCATCATAGCCAGTACAAGCCCAAGGTATAACTAGGACTTGCATAGCATTGAGTGAAACCTTGCAAGCATCCAAAATTCTTGCATACACAAGCACTTAACAGCAATGAAACCCTCAGCACCAAACCCTTCTACCAAGCAGAACACTTAGGAGGTTTTGGGGAGGTTTTTCTCCTCAGACCTACAGAGAGTTGCTCTGTACAATCTTCATTGGAAGATTCAGCTAGGAGAAACAAAGTAGCAAGCACCAGCAAGAGTAAAAGCCTCAGACCATGCATCATAGGCCTAGACTAAGATCACCATGAGCATCTGTTCTTATCAGCAAGTTAAACTGCCCAGTAGGATAATTTAGTCACTGATGGGAACCATCAAGCATGTTTAGTATCACTAACAGCAGCCATCCAGTTTAACTATCAAGCAAGCTTTGTGAACCTCTCATGGAGGAAGCACAAGCAACACCTAATAAAAAATAGTTGCATGCTGTCAATGAATAACATGATTTAGAAAGCAACAAAACCTTCAGCAGCATACAATCAAGCATGAATTACTTGATAAAGGCAATCATCACTAAAACAAGTTTCAGTTCATTAGAAGCAACAGAATCATAATAAGCTCAAGCTCAGCATGTTATTATCATCAGAAAGATAATCATATGAGATTGATTGGCAACAGTTTGCACTACAAGCCAGAGAGCATCACCTAAACAGTTGCATGATAAGCATACCATCAGAGAGGCAGGCTAGCATCACAGAGGAGGTATCCCAAGCAAGCAACACTGAATTCAGTTAAGAAGCTCTTAACTGAATATCAGGCTAACAGTAGCCACATATCACAGACAATTGAACAAGCTAACAGTACTAGAGAGAATCTCCAATTAAGCATTACAAGTTCAGTTAAGAAACTCTTAACTGAATCTTGCACTGACAGCTACACAGCATATAGGGCATCACAGCACGAGCTCAAGCAGAGCAACAATAGTAATAGCAGCACAAGAGTGAGCAGAGCAGCAACAGCATAGCACAGCATAGGCAAGCATGCCTGGCTCACTGGCCAGGCCACCAAGACCAAGTACAGAAGCTATAAGGAGGTGGGGAAGAACTCACTGGAGGGCTCACAGAGGAGCACGACGGCAGACCATGGCGGCGACACGACAGCGCAGCCACGGTTGTGGCGACAAGGCCACCTTCCAGTAGCTGCACCGACGAGGAGGCGGCGGCATGCTCATGGCCGAGCACAGCACGGCACGGCGGCGGTGTCGGGGTTGCAGTGACCGTTCAACTGATGCGAAGCCGAGGAGACCACCACCAGCACCGCCAAGCACAGGAGAAGCTCCAGTAAGCTCGCCGGAGTAGATCAAGCCAGTAGGGCAAGATCTACTGGGGCGGAGCTCGGCGGCGATGGCGGCGATGGAAGGCGATGTCGGCGAAACCCTACGGTCAGAAGGAAGCGCGCAACGAGGTAGAGCAAAATCGCCATAGGGCGGCGGCGGATCTTGCCGGAGCTCATCCGAGCCGGGCGAGGAGTTCGTCGGCGATTCCCAATCGCCAGAGGGGATTAGGGTTAGGGTTAGACCGAGGGGGAAGATGAGTGAGTGGGGCGGCTGGCTGGGCCGAGCCGGTCCGGTCAAACCCGTTTGGGTGGGCTGACCGGTGGGCCCAGGCTGTCAACCCAGCCTTTTTAATTGTTTTAATTCAAAAACCCTCAAGAAAACCCTAATTTTGCCTAAAATAAATCCTGAAAAATACTAAAATTAAACTAAAAATAAGAAGTAGTTATTTTTGCTCTTCTTGTATTATTGAGAACTAATTATGTGAATAAAATAATTTCATGAGTCATTTACACAAAAGAAAAAGGAGTAATTATTTTTGGCCTAAAAATACTTAAAATTGTGCAATTAAGCAAATTTGGCAATTCTTAAATAAAATTCCATTCAAGAATATTTGATAAATATCCTTGAATGAAATTACCCTTAATATATATTCTTTAAAATCATAAAAGGAATATATCAAGTTTAAATAAACAAATAAACCATTTCTGGGGGGAATAATTCCAACACACCATAAAGCATGCATTTTTGAATCTTTAAACATTGCCCTTATTGGACAATGATGCTGTTTTCCAGAACCCGAGGTCCCGGGTCACTTCAACAAATCCAACTGCACTACCTTGCAGTTTGCAGGCAAGTTCACTCTTGCTCATATCTCTTGATTACTTTTAACAAATTACTTGCAAATATACCGGTGGTATCATTATTACTGCATTGAAAGCAAAAGGTTCTCTTTTCATAATGAACATGATTAGCTGGTTATCGACCCGAGTGGTGGTAACCTAGGATGGCTGGCAGATGGAACCATAGTAAGATTGTTGTGGTGGAGGTTCCATTTGTTCGGGAAAGTGAACCCTACGACTTAACAACAAATGTCGCCAGTGATTCTTGCGCCGTAAATCACGGTCAACCATGAGATCTGGAATGGGACAGAGAAGTCAGCTGTATCTTTTCCCTTTCGCATGCCAACAGATCAGTAGCAAAGGTTGTCTTGCCTAGGCTGCTATATTGTAAAGGGGGGAAAATGTTTCCTGCTAGTCTACCTATAGTATAGGGGGGGATAGACTTGCTAATTGGTCCATGATGGATTGTAACGGTCATCCGGATCAGTCTACCCATATTGTATAGGAGCGGGCACCCGGGGTCCGGGCCAGTCTACCTATAGCGTCGTCCATAGTGTAAAGGGGAAGGACCAGTGCACCAATCAGTCTACATATGTGGTACATGGGAGGATGGACTCACAAAAGGGTGGGTCTGCGGGGTCACGGAGAAGAACAATGATTGGCTTGGGTCATCAACTAGGCCCCATACAAAAAGAAGTATGGACGGGAAAGTACGCCCGGTTGGCAGCAAAGTGTTGATCTCTCATGGGTCCAAGTGACTACCTCTGCAGAGTGTACAAAAAGTATCAAGATACTCCCTGTTCTGGGAAGGAGCTGCAAACGCGGCAGGAAAGGAGCCCATCGAAGCTCTAATCAACCTGTGAAGACTGATGGACATAGCTCTTTTAAATAAAAGCAATCTTTGAAGAAATGATTATAAAACTGCATTTGACCTAAGACTTTCGAGTCGGTGGTCATAGCTAGTGCATCAAACACTTCTATCCTGTTAAATGAACTTGTTGGGTAACGCTCGTTACTCACCCCATTCCCTCTTAACCCTTGCTTAGACTTGGAGGGCCAGAATGAGGAAATTGAAGGAGCATCGGAGGACTACGAGGAAGTCTACTATGAAGAACCAGACCTTTCCAGTGGAATAGAAGGCGTGGACTACACGATCGCCTATGGAAACAATGAAGGGGCCGAGGAGGAGGCCGACAACTAGAAGTATAGGGTAGTAATATAAGTCATAGGAACTTCATAGAATAAAGTGACTTAAGCAAGTTATCATGTTTAGTTTACTTCTATCAGTCATAGTTAAGGTTTATAGCATCAAGGTAGAACCTACTAGTGTTCCTCTTTGGACCGATGAGGAACTGGACACCTTTGTAAGATTATGGCTTGTAATATTAAGTGCTTGAATAAAGACCGCTATGTTTCTGTTGTACCACTCTGAGGGATGTAATATTTGTGAAATGGTACTTCACGAGTGTTATGTCAACGACTTGCATACTACAACATGCAGTGGTATGCTGGGTCACCACACCGAGCTTCGGCGATCACTTCCTTGATAGCTGTTGTCTTTGTATCCTGCGGCGACTTGGCTATGGGAGCCATAGTTGTCGTAATTTCTGGACCGTCTCCTTTGATTTCCATATCTATTTCTTCTATCGTCTTCTGTGGATCGCGTCCGCTTGTTGTTGCATACGTCTTCTCCATCAAATCTGTTTGCTACGTCCATGAGGTCTGACACTGTTTTTGGCTTGATTCTGCCCATCTCTTCGACTAGGTCTCTTCGCCTTAATCCAATGATGAAAGCATCTATTGCTCTTTCGTCTGAAACTTTGACTGCTGAATTTTTGATAAGACTCCATCTTTAGATGTATGCCCGCAGTGTTTCATCCGTTGTTGCACACACGCTTTGACTTCTTCTATTGATGCTGGCCGCTTGTATGTCGACCTGAAGTTGCTTGTAAATTGCTTTGTGAGGTCTTCCCAGCTTCCAATAGTTTCCTTCTCAAGTTTGCTCAACCATGACCTTGCTGCGCCGGTGAGGTGTAGTTGCAGACTTTGCATTGCTGTTTCTTTGGTTCCTCCCAATATTTGTACTGCTTGTAGATAATCTGAGAGCCATGATTGTGGTTCCTGTGATCTGTCATACTTTTGCTGATCTTGAGGTAACTTGAATCCCTTGGGAACTGGAGTGGTGCGAACCCTGCGGGTAAAGCATGATGCCCCCATCTCTTTTTCGTCTTCTTCATAGTCGCATTTCTCATTTGGGGATCGTGATCTTCGGGTTCCTCCGTGTTGTTTTGGTGATGGCGATCGAGATCGCTGATTGCTGCTTCTGCGCCGAGGACTACTATGACGGCGAGGCGATCTTGGCTTGTGCGTTTCCTTATGGTGGTGTGCTTCTTCTCCTTTTGCTGATAGCTTGTGACCCACCATGTTTAGTCCGTTCAGTGCTGCTCTGTGCATACGTTCTCTAGGATCTCTCGGGTTTGGTCGAGTTGTGAGCAGATAAGCTTGAGCTGCCACTAATGCCGCTTCCGGAGTTTTTGGTACGATGTTTCCTTGTTCGTCGACCGATAAAAAGGACGAGTCAAGGTTTTTGGAAATGCTTTGCCTATAGGAGTACTCGAGGTTATCGTTCCTTGAACCATGTCGGTGATTTTTCCTTGTGTTACTATATGATACGTCACTTCGCGCTTTACGAGCGGCGTTGCTGGCTACAATGGCTGAGTCTTTTCTTCTCTGTATCTCTATTTTCTCCTTTGCTAATTGCTTTGTCTGCTGCCTTAGGGCATAATGATACCCCAGAAGCATGTCTTTGTTGGAATTTGATGGTATCGGCGTGCCGTGTTCTACGGCTTCTCTTATTATCCCCCATTCGTCGACTGATAGTCAAATTTTTTCCCTGGTTGTGAGGGATTCTGTTGTTTGCCCTTCTGCTAGGTGATTTGCTCCTCTGTCGATATTTGCTGGGTTTAGCACTGGATTGTTGTTTTCGTCGAATTCTTCTGAGTTATCTCCTACAATGGCGAGCACCTGGCATTGTTTGCCGATGTTACCATTGAAGCTTGAGAAGATCGAGTTACTATCCTCAGAAAGCTCTAATCCTGTCTTCCATGTATCTGTTGACTTGTCTGAGATGTCGTCGAGGCAGATCATAAGATCTTCAAGTTGGACCCCTGCGTCAAAATTTTCCATTGCTTCGTTGTCTTCCGTGATTTTTCCTTTTTGCACTTCTTCCAAGCTGACCGGCGAGTTTACCTCGCTGGAAGAGCCTTCAGAATATTCCATCATTGCTACTGTTTCGGGCTCACTTGCCGACGGATCTTGTTTCGTCAGATCTGAAAGGCGAGATGAACCCGATGGCCCGATGAGGATGCTTAAACTTCCGATTGTCAACTCCATCTCTTGATTTTTGTCGACTTCTGTACTGTTGTTGGCTAAAAGCGAAAAAGCCATCGAATTCAAAATTCCAATGCCCAAGGTCCCCAAGGTCGGCGCCAATTGACGCGGGTTAACTCGACAAATGTCCTAGATGAAGGACTTAGGATCGGGGTAAGAGGGCGTCGGATGAACTCGAAGGTAAAGGTTGGTCGAAATAAGTGTATGTCAAAAGTAAACGTGGGTGTTCAGCCTAGCTTGCTTTCGATCTGCCCTACACCGTCCCCTCCTGGCCCTTATATATAGATGGCCAGGTCTCGAGGATCGGGTAGGGTCTGATACAGATTACAATATCAACATACGGTGAGAACTCGTATTCGACTATCATTACAATTGGGCCTAGCTATACGGGCCTTAGGGGTACTCAACTAACGGGCTCTATTAATTATACCCTTGTCACCCGGTGAACGTCATCCACCTACGCCGCCCCCGAGTCCACCTTGGGCGCCGCGTCAGCCGACGCCACCCCCGAGTCCACCTCGGGCGCCGCGTCAGCCGACGCCGCCCCCTAGTGCACCTCCCGCGCGCTAGCCCACGTCGTCCTCCAGTGCACCTCCCGCGCATCAGCCCACGTCGTCCTCCAATGCACCTCCAGCGCGTCAGGCGAAGCCGCCCCCAATACTACTAAGACGGGGAAAATGCGGAGCAAGGCCGCTACGGTTAGTACTATACTAATAAGGTAGTACATAAGTCCACAAAGATACCAGGGCCATCACTAAAGCCTCTTCCCCAGAGAGCAGGTGAACGGAGTTATGAGGAAAACAAAGTGATATCAGAGGCCGAAGTGAAGGCCTTTTTTGCACTGAAATAGCCTGAGCCCAAGCCGACATACACGGAGAAACAGAAGGCGTATGCTATCGATTTTCTTACTACAAATGCCCAATATAAGAGAAGTCTGCCATCAGACTATAAACGCGAAATTGAAAGGCAAAGTGACTTGGCCAAGGCAAAAAGAAGCAGAAAACAAATTGCCCAGCTTGGAGAACAGAAGAATCAATCGGTCCCCCCGCTCATAGTCGCCCCCCCTGATATCGATACGGCCTTCGGAGCCGATATTAATATGGACCGTGAGTTATTGGACCCCAGAGTAGTAGAAGCTGCAAAACTACTGGGTGTAACTGTAACGGAGGCCAAAGAGTCAGCGGCCGCATTGAATATTTCTCTTATGGCTATGTTAGGCCTTGAAGAAGCGCCAGTGGGAGAGATAGTAGAGAGATATGTTATGGGGGGGCCTCTGATCAAGCCTGAGGAGGAACGCGGTCTATCAACAAATATACGAAATCTGCTCGGCTGGTACAAGGTGCATATACAAAAAAGGACTTCAAACGTTTTATCCTCTTGGACGTTAGAGAGGAGCATTACTTCAAAAGATACCTGTTACATATTCCATTGGACGAATTGTTTCACATATTCAATCAGCGCGATCTCGACAAGTCTACCATCAGTTGCTATTATCCGTAAGTGATTTATATTCAAGTATCTAGCTAAGCTCATTCATTGCCTGTAATATATTATCTTAATTAACTATATGATTTTTGTACGCTATTATGCAGATTTAAGATGTTCAAATGCAAACAAAAGGGAATCTATGATGTTGGGTTCATTGACCCATATATTATTAATGAAAGGATGTTACAAGATTACCCCCAGAGACGTGGAGAATGACCTCTTTAGATTTTTTTCCAGGCAAAGTCTTAAAAGAGAAATTCTATTTTCTTACAACTTCAAGTGAGTGTTTCTATCTTGTACACATTCTTTTTTTGGTTACTCGATGTTAAGTGTAATTGATGAGTTATGCATGCGTGTCTGCAGTTTCCACTGGGTTCTGCTAAAGATTCAATTTGACACATCAAGTGTTCAAATCTTGGACTCATTGGATAAGCCCGATGTCCTGTTTAGCGACATGAAAGCAATGCTGCAGAAGTAATTTCAATCATTACCTGACTATATCAGCTCCTTTCATTAATTTCCTGATATCAAGTATTTAATAACTTATTTTTTCATTTTCTTTGCCCTGTAGCGTTTGGACACATTTCAGAAGGTCGTGTATAGGTGAATTCAAAGAACAGTTAACTTTTAAAAAGATAAAGGGTTTGCAGCAACCACCGGGGACCAATCTCTGTGGATTCTACGTCTGCGAGTTCATCCGGTGATACACCAGTGAGCGGAGAGCATATTCCACGAACTTTGATGTACGTAAATAATATTCATAGTTTTATTTTATTATAATCAATTGTGTTGAGTTTCATCCAACTTATATATATCCATATCGATCTTCTTAAAGTTGTTAGTGATGCGGGAGAAGCTCCTACCAACCCAGCGCATAAAAGCAATTCAAGAGGAGCTGGCGGGATTCATCCTGAGGGAGGTCCTCCGTGAGAAAGAAGAACACTATGTGGAGGACGACGAACGCTATATATAATTTAGTGATCTCTATGTAATTAACTTAGCTTGTTTGAAAAATAGTTGTACATATATAGACTTGTTTGAAGTTGTTGTATATACAGTCGCAAGACATCGTATAATATTATATATGCATGCGCCAACATGTAATGTGTATGTACTAGTCGTAGAATATGGATACGGAAACTCGCTTGAAATTAAGGTGAACCCTAATTAACCATAAACCCTAAACCTATAATCTGAAACAGAAATAAAAAAAAACAAAACTCTTTAGTCCCGGTTCTTATTACGAACCGGGACTAAAGGTCCCGGAGCAGGCGCTCACAGCCGTGCCCACGTGGACGGTCATTGGTCCCGGTTCATTTGCAACCGGGACTAAAGGGTTAGGGCCTTTAATCCCGCTTTGCTAGTCCCGGTTGGGAATCCGGGACTAATGGCAGTTACAGACCGGGAATAAAGGCCTTTTTTCCACCAGTGAATGGTCGTTGCTCCGGTGTTCTAGTCCATTAGGACCTTAGCACGGCGACTTTCCGGCCCTCCCTCGCTAGGTGGTCCATTGACCTAGTTGTAATTTTATTATTTTTGGGGTTCTTTTTACTGTTGCTGGAGACTATTGATAGATCTGTAGAATTTTTCAAAAATTACAAATAAAGAAAAGCTTTGTGCATCCGCCGATGCACATATCGAGAGGCATAATCCTTCCTTTTTGGTTAAAATTTAATGCCATGGTGAAACAGTATGACACGTGACGTTCCATCTCCAACGCAAGATCTTTCTTCATCGTCCCTTTCATGTTTAAATCTTGGCGACTTTTGCGAGCGTCATTCTTTTCCACCACCCGTGATTATCACATTCTTCTCTTCAAATCACTGTCGACTATGGTCCTCTGACCGTCCTCATCTTTTAGATTTGTGGCTCCGATTTGTCTCCATGTTTTCTTTTTAGTACGTTTAAATCGAATTATAAGCCAAGTTTTCCGTGGCAACAAATATAACTAGTGCTCTTTTATTCTTCAAATTATTTACTTCCTCCTGTCCAAGTTAATTGGCACAACTTAAAAGTACACTTGTACTGGTAGACATGGCGTATGATTGCGCAATTGATTTGAACTGAATGAATACGCTTAATATTATTGGCACATCAAATTATGTCGGGCCTGCCTATCGAGCAACAAATTCAATTTAATGCGGTAGCAGAGTGTAATGAATCACACATGGGCGTGTGATAGTTCTGTCGGAGTGAGTTACTAGAGAAGTCCGCTACCCTGTCTACCTGCGATCCACTGAAGAGATGCAAAAGCCACAAACAACCGATAAATTTTAGCCACGAGACGCTAGTTTGATCCGAAGCAACCCCCAGACTACTCCTTGACAACCACCCATGGCAACCCCGACCGTCGTGCTGTTACCGATCTGGGGCGCCGGGCACCTGATGTCCATGCTCGACGCCGGCAAGCGGCTGCTTGCCCGAAGCGACGGCGCCCTGTCGCTCACGGTGCTGGTGATGCAGGCGCCGACGGAGAGTAACAGGTCGGAGGTCGCCGGCCACATTCGTCGGATGGAGGCTTCCGGCCTGGACATCCGCTTCCACCACCTCCCCGCCGTCGAGCCGCCGACGGACTACCTGGGCATCGAGGAGTTCGTTTCCCGATTTGTGCAGCTCCAGGCGGACCATGTGAAGGCGGCGATCTCCGCCCTGACGTGCCCGGTGGCCGCGGTCGTGGTCGACTTCTTCGGCACGATGCTGCTGGACGTGTGCCGCGAGCTCGCCGTGCGGGCCTACGTGTACTTCACCGCTAACGCCGCCTTCTACGCGCTCTTCTTACGCTTGCCGGCGCTCCACGAGGAGGTGGCCGTGGAATTCGAGGAGATGGAAGGCATGGTGGACGTGCCTGGGCTGCCGCCGGTGCCGCCGTCCTCGCTCCCGCGTCCAGTGATGGACAAGAAGAATCCGAACTACACGTGGTTCCTGTACCACGGCAGGCGTTTCATGGAAGCCGACGGCGTCATCATCAACACGGCGGCCGAGCTGGAGCAGAGCGTTCTTGCCGCCATCAACGACGGGCGGTGCACGGGCGGAGTCCCTCCCCCGACGGTCTATCTGGTAGGCCCCGTGCTCTCCTTGAGCCCGCAAACGGAGCCGCCGCACGAGAGCGTGCGGTGGCTGGACGCGCAGCCTCCGGCGTCGGTTGTGCTCCTCTGTTTCGGCAGCGGAGGCTTCTCCACGGCGGCGCAGGCGCACGAGATCGCCCACGGGCTGGAGCGCAGCGGGCACCGGTTCCTGTGGGTGCTGCGTGGCCCGCCGGCGGCCGGCACTCTGCATCCCACGGACGCGGACCTCGGGGAGCTGCTGCCGGAGGGGTTCTTGGAGAGGACGAAGGAGAAGGGCCTGGTGTGGCCGACGAAGGCGCCGCAGAAGAAGATACTCGCGCACGGCGCCGTGGGGGGCTTCGTGACGCACGGCGGGTGGAACTCCACCCTGGAGAGCCTGTGGTTTGGCGTGCCGATGGTGCCGTGGCCGCTCTACGCCGAGCAGCACCTGAACGCGTTCACGCTGGTGGCCTACTTTGGCGCGGCCGTGGCCATGAAGGTGGACAGGAAGAGGGACAACTTCGTTGAGGCGTCGGAGCTGGAACGAGCCGTGAAGGCGCTCATGGACGGCGGCGAATCGGACGACGGGAGGAAGGCGAGGGAGAGGGCCACGGAGCTGAAGGCCGCGTGCAGGAAGGCCGTCGAGAAGGGAGGGTCCTCGTACTCTGCACTAGGCAGACTCGCCGAGGATATACAGAAACACGCAGGGCATATTGATCGCTGAATAATACGACGTAGATCATGCTAAATAATCAACCGCCATTCCCATTGGAGTGTTTCTTGCGACCGGGAAAGTTTACCTCTGGTGGCAAAATAAATACTAAATGGAAAAGCTAAACTTACAAGAGTAGTCAATAGTCATGCTCATGCACGGTACAAACGTGCGATGCATCCATGCTTTGCGCTCCACTGCATCGTGCGTGGGAGCACATGCACAAACTTCATGCACTACTCTCCCTGATCAAGGAACCCTTCTGCATGCATGCACACAAACACGCAGGGCGCGCGAATAAGTAGTGAAGTCCTGCGCGCGCGAGTCCGCTGATCCGATGCACAAGATGCGTGTCCCGGCGGCTCAACGCCACTTGTTTGTTGAGTGACAACACAACGGAGAGAGAGAGCGAGTGCCATGCCCTACAACGCATGTGCACTACCATGCACATTGGATTGCACCTAATTTTTGTTTCCATATATCATATTATTTCTTGATTAAATTTGTGGTCAAAGTTTTTCTCAAAGCATGTATAGGCTAATAAACTGGTATGGAGGGAGTACTACAGATTTTGCAGGATGAATAGTAAAAAGGATCGTGGCAGTCCAACCAAATCGCTCTCAGCGCTCGATAACTACATCACTTTTATATATGTATCTATAATTTGACATGAAAAATTATGGTGTAAGGAATCTGGACAATGTTCAATTTATACTCTAGAAAGTTCTATAAATATGTCTATCAAATTGCACACTAAAACCCTCTATTAATATATTTGTTAGACCATATTAGAGACCTACACCATAAATATGTATGCACTATATGTTTATGTAGTTATCATAATTAGTTAACTCATGTAATAAATAATGTTAAACAATATAATTTAAATCTAGCACCTCGCAAGTGTACTTTTCAAGCATATATGTGTTATACCTAGATAAACACAATGTTGAAACTAACATTTAACAACTTTCTTACATGGTTAACTATGCCAATAGGAAAAAATTATACTCATTAAGATGGTAGCATGCTAAAAAAGTATAAAATAAGTATAAAAGTTTAATATAAATTATGTTAAACTCATATCACGCCAACTCCAAATTATAAATTATATTAAGCACAAAGACATGAAAACTCAAATTTGAACACTAACAACAAACAACATAGAAAATTACATACCTCATTTAGGATATGACAATATGCTCGAAAGAGAACTTCTAGCTGAGAACCTCAGAGATCAGACATCCTAGATGCATGGTTACTTAAGCATATACTTAGATCTTGTTCATCGTGGCGGCGACAGGTGCATTCGGGTTGGGCGGCGGAATGGTCTTCCCACCGCTTATGTTGTTCGACGGCATGGTGGCATCCACCTCCACCTCGGTGTCTGCCATGGGATTCACGTGATTGGGTTCGAGGCACGGTCTGGGTTCTTGGGGGAGAGGAGAGCGTGTGTTAAATTGAGTAGGAGAGGAGAAGAAGCAAAAAAGTACGGAGGAAAGAATTGTTACTTTTTTTTGCACTATGGCAATATGCCAGTATCCCTCCCCGGCTCCTTGTGGCAGACTTAGTTTGTCATGCCACGCGCCTGTTTTGACATGATACCCTTGTTATATCTCTTCGTGGCGTGCGTGCAAGCATGTCGCAGTGTGTAAGGGACACGATTATCTTGTTGTCATGCGGAAATGTTCCTAAATATTTCTAGCAAGCGTAACTTGCATGATTGCGTTTGTTTTCTAAAAGGAAGAAGTGCCCACAAGTGAAGAAATTTCCAGGAACCATTGAGATCTCTCTTCCATATATTGCATCTCCGGATTGAAGAAATTTCTACACTCTTGTTCTTTTTCCTGATTCAGTCTTTCACGCGTGAAATCCTCACTTGAGAATCCTGGGTTCTTATTTTCTTCCACAACTCTTCAAAAGACTTGGGTATAGAGTAGTACTCATGAAACATCAGTCCAGTTGACCTACAGTAGGACGGAAGGCAAAATTTAGATCATCAATTAGAGCTATCAGACTGAATATATCTCATGGCGTTGCTAGTGAGCAAGTAGAAATCTAATTAAGAAACCATACCATTCACGATGATTGCAGTAGGTGAGAAGATGATCAGCGAGGGTGAAGGGCCGCACAGACGGGCGAATCCTTTCCTTGACATTGTGGACCTGACACAACGTCGTTGGCCGCTCAAACGACTGTCTTCTCAGAGAATGCACAACGACAGGATTCGGGAGTGGCACCGTGAGGTAAATCGAGTCGCCGCTGATACACGGGAGGTCCCTGGATGACACGGACAGGCACCTGTCCATGGAAACGAACAGCGCCCGATGGCCGATGCTCCTCGCCGGAATCAGTTTCCAGGAGCTGGGGCTTATATTCACCTTGAAGATCGCAACAACGTAACGCCGCCACTCCTCCACCTCCCGGCCCACAAGATTTGAAGACTTGACAACAAGTAGCATATGGCCATCGGACTCCACGAGATAGTAGTTGCAGAAAAATGGGTTGCCAAACTTTGGTGGAACATGAGCAACGACAGGGCTGAGCGGTTTCGGAGGGTAGACTTGCACAATCTGCCTTAAAGACTCTACAAAGCCGTAGAGCTGTCCTTGGAAGGTCAATGTATTTGAAAGATCCATGCTAGTGTGGATGACCTGCCAGCTTGGGTCTCCTGCATCAGCGCTGAGCACTACGGACGACCAAGGGAACCAGGCCACGACGGCGATAGAAGCGGCGGAGGTCGCACTACTGCAGACTGCGGCGCTCATGTGGAGCACACAGTTGCGGTCCTTGATCAGCTGCTGGTACACGGGAACGAGTGACGGGAAGTCGACCACCACGCGTGTGAAGGGGTGGAGCACGCGGATCGTGGTGCGTCGCTTGTGCAGCAGGATGAACAGGCCGTCGGTGAAGCCGATGATCCTGTGGCGGTGGAGCTCGGGCAGGCGGACGCGGAGGGACCTCGCTGTTTTACGGTGGAAGAAGGTGATCTGGCGCAAGTCGTCGGGGCGGACGGCGTCGCCGTCGCAGAGCGGGATCCAGTCGACCGGGCGGAGAGACCGCGTCCGCAGGGTGGGGTCCCGTGGGGTGGGCGCGCAGGTGCGCCAACCAGAGCAGACGGCGCGGAAGGCGATGTAGTCCACCACGTCGTGTTTCAGAACCAGCGCGGCGACTTGACGGGCTATGTCGTCCGGGAGAGACGCCCAGCCCGTGGCTGCCGGCGCCGGAGCGGGTACAAGCTGGCGTTTCCGCTTCCGTCCTGTCGTCGGAGTGTAGGGAGGCGCCGCCTTTCTCGCCATCCCGCACCTTGGCTTTGCTCGGATGCGTTGCTCTCGACGTCGACGGTCGTACGTCCGGAGATACATAGGCCTCGTCCGATCCGTTTGTGATCCCAAATCGTATTAGTTACAGAATAGGATTTGGATAACGGGGAATCCGAGCGACGTCTCTAGGCAGACGATTTTGATAAAAATAATCTAATCTTTGAAATTTAACATCGAATAACCTACTGGCGTATTTTATAAAATAACCTTTTTTCTTGACGCCTCACGTCGAAGCTCTAAGCCAAATAGCATGATGCCGTCGGTAAGGGCGTCAAGCAATATGTAGCGACTTCATCCAAGGCATCAAGAATTGATGAGCGTGGTGGCTCCCGGTAGGAAAAAAAAGCATGACGCCTTGGTCAAGGCTTCATACTTTTTTCATTTTTTTTATCTAGCAGTTGAGATAATATGTTTCTGGCATTTTTTGCCACTATTTTTTCTTGGAGCAATTCTTGAATTTTTAAATTCCCTAGTATTTGTTCATTTTGTATCCAATTATTTGCAACTTTTATTTTACAAATATTTGGTAAGTGCTTTTTGAACACCTTTGAAAGGCTTTATGAAAATAAGATGTTCATGCCTTAACTGTTTCTGGGAAAACTTACAAAAATTGTGCTCCCTTAAGTAAGGACTTTCTTAAATTTTATCTTTGATATGATCATTATTTAGCGCTTGTTCAACACTTGATTCTTTGAGTGTTTGTTTGTGTTGAATTTTTTTTGACTATGTTTGATGAGTTGACTTTGTGCTACTCCATTTTATTTTGATTGAGCTGACTTTTGTTTGACTTATGTGTAGCTATGATCTACAAGTGGAAATATGGCCCAACCTATCTAAACCATGTGTTATTATATTATGGTTAGTGAGGATTTGCTTAAAAACTATTTTCTACCTTTTTCCACCAAATAAAATCATGTTTCCAAAGAGCTTAGCCTCTTTATTCTCTGTATTCAAATGATCTACAAATAAATATCAAAACCGTTAACCATTTAATTTATTTCTCAACACTGATTTTTTTTTCAAAGAGCTTAGCATCTTTATTCTCTATATTCATACTTCTTTTCCCCTAGCATGCAAGAAACAACATTTCTTCGTTTGAATGGGGACATTTCTTCAACGAATCTATATATTCTTTTAATTTCCTTTCAAATATGAAGAAATACTAGAGGAATTCTCAAAATTGCTCTAATAAAAAATAGTGACAAAAAAGAGAAAACATATTATCTCGGCTGCTATATAAAAAACGAAAAAAAGTATGGAGCCTTGGTCAACGGCGCCAAGCTAGGGGGTACGGCGTCGTTGACCAAGGCGTCATGCTATTTCGTTTAAAGCTCCGACGTGAGGCGTTAAGAAAAAGATTATTTTGTGAAATACATTCGCCAACAGATTATTCGTTGTCAAACTTCAGAAATTAGGTTATTTTTATCAAAATGGTCCTCTAGGCACCGTCCAGTCTCCGGATTCTCTAGTCTGATGCCGGCGCGCATCCAGCCATCCACTGATGATCCACCCGTGAGGTGCAGCAGTACAGAAAACGTGCATCATGGTTTCAAAACATGCGAACTGGATCTTCATCTTCTTGTTTTTCAGTCGACTACTGTATCAAGTTCTCTCACAGATGATTTTTCACGTGTCAATGAGCTGTAGATTTATGAAAAGAGCTGGGACTTGAAAATACAGTACTCCCTTTGACCCATATTATTTGTTGCTAATATGGATACTGGCAAATAAAAATACTGGTAATCATGTTATCCAAGCTGATCGATCAGGCTATATGGTAATGGAATTATTTCTTCCGTCGTCAGCGTTAGTAATTCGGGGTTCCCAATTCAACGTCAGTAATTTGGGGTTCCCAATTGAGCGTCAATAATTTCTATGTAGTTCTTACATAGAAAGTTTTGCTGACAAAGATAATCTCCAACAGAAAATTGACAGTGAAATAAGAGTAGTTGTTTCTATGACGCAACCGAAAGTATACAAACCTTTTCATTACATGCCCTTTTGCTTGACTGATTGGGCGTATTGTTATAGCCTTTAATTTATCACCTTGAACTAATATTTTGAATATGTTAATGTAACTGATAAGAAAAATAAGGCTCAAACTTGAGTTGGAGCTTGTGCTTTAGTTTGAGCTATATGACAACATGTACATAATGACTGCTATTTTAGGAACACAAGAGCTCCTTTTATTTCCCTTTGGATACTCATCATTGGATCTATATATATGTGGTTTAATCTCCAACCAGTGGAGAATAGGGCGACCATGGACTTTATCAACAATCTTTTCCAAAAGGTTGCACGGGATTTGTTAACATGTGCACCCAACGTCTTGATAACAAAATCATGTGTGGATGCACAGACGTTTCATCTTTATTATTTTCTGCTCGTTAAATCATGTATCCGCTCTCGAAACCTTTTCTTCTAAGCACCTCCCTCAGAAACTCCCAACTGACCCTATGATCTAAACAACAATTGCTATCAATGGGAAGGTTGGCCCTTATTTTATAAACAAGAAAGGGGTGCATCAGGGTGACCCAATCCCCCCCTCTCTTGTTTGATTTTTTTAGTGGATGCTCTTGCTCTGATCTTGGATAAAGCAAACCAGGCTGGTCACATCAGTGGGGTCATCCCTCACCTCATCCCAGGAGGCATTACCCACCTGCAGTATGCAGATGACACTATGATCCTAGTTCAGAATAATAACCTGGCAATAGCCAACCTGAAATTTCTGCTCATCTGCTTTGAACTCTTGTCGGGTATGAAGATTAACTATCACAAAAGCGAGGTTATTGTTATGGGGGCACCAAAGGAGGAACATGCCAGAGTGGCCAACCTTTTAAACCGCCAACAAGGAGATTCCCTTTCAAGTATCTGGGGTTCACCATGAGTGACAAGAAGCTGACTATTGCAGACAATGAACCGTTAGTGCAAGTAATAGGGAACAGACATGAGCCTCGGCAGGGCAAATTCTTGTCTTCAGCTGCCAGGCTTATCCTCACGAATGTGTGTCTCTCTAGCATGCCTTTACACACCATGGGGCTGTTCCTTTTGGCAAATGGACCTCACGCAACCCTCGATAAGCATAGAGGCTGGTTTTTTTAGAGGGTAGTGGAGACAAACGCAAGTATCATTGGGTCAACTGGCATGAGGTGTGTACCCCGAGAGACCAGGGTGGTGTGGAGGTTATGAACACCAAAATTATTAACATTGCCCTTATGGTCAAATGGATTTGGAGATTGTTCAATGAGAACCCCTCAGATAGCTTATGGCATCGCATTATCAGAGCTAAATATGTAGGTGTTGTGGATATCTTTAATGGATTTGTACCTAAAAGGATCATTACGGGCAACTAGAGGGGGGGGTGAATAGGCGCCAAGTCAATTTTTAACCTTTTTCAATTTTCTGGCTTGACACAAAGTAAATTCACTAGATGTGCAACTAGGTGAATTTCCTACAAGTGACAAGCGAGCTAGTAAACACGATATAAGTAAGGGGGCAAAGTAACCGAGGAGTGGAGACCGGAGACACAATGATGTATTCCCGTAGTTCCTTCCTTTTGAGGGGAAGTACGTCTATGTTGGAGAGGTGTGGTGACACGTAGTCGACCAACCCCATGGAGGCTCACCTTATTCTCCGGTGAGCAAGCCATGGAGGCTAGATCGTTTCCACAAAGTGGTGGTATTGGGGGCACCGACCGACATGGTGATGCTTCGCTAGGTTGAGACTTCAAGAGTAGAGTATTTAGCATAGGGATGCTTGATTTTCCCAACGAAGGTGACTCGAGGGTTTATATTGAACTCTCGGGGAACTGTGTGTAAATGGATCCTTCCTGTCCCTCTTCTAACAACCTGCAAAGTCAAATAAATTTGCTTTGTGCCCTTAATCTCACCAAGTGGTTGTCAAGCACAAGGTGTGTGTAAGTATACAAAACTGAACATAAATATGCAATATTAAATAAATAAATATGCAAATGCAACGATGCTAGAAAATCTTTTGCTGTAGTATTATGCAAACTAAAGTAATATGCAATGCAATAATAAACAGTAAAAGATATGATTGTAGTGTTTTGGTTTGTGAAATGCAATAAAGGAAATATTTTTGTATTTTGAAAATTAATAATAACTGGAAATAAAAACAGTGATAAAGTGAATGGAAAGTTGTTTCTTATGATTAAAAATGGACCAAGGTTCATGGGTTCACTAATTCACTCTCTCATAAAAGATATGGCCGACATAGGATCATACAATTGACATAAAGGATTGCAACAAAGTTAAGATTCAGATGAATTCATATGGGAATCTGATGGTGCATAGTAGGCACCCAGTTGGGAACCCCAAGAAGGTATGATGAGCACAGCAGCAAGTTTTCCCTAAGTTGTGAAACCAAGGTTACCGAACCAGTAGGAGAAAGAACCACACTTCCGAAGGTTGATGCCCGCTAGCTTTGCGACACTCTAGACAATGGTGCCAGAAAAATGCTGGTGCATGGCTTTTCACTAGCAGCAACGTGGAACCTGCACACAACACAATCAAGTACTTTGCCCCAACTTACGATGAGGTTGTCAATCTCACCGGTTTGCTATAAACAAAGGATTAAGCGTATCGAGTGGTAAAAGGTAATAGTTTGCAAGAATATAAATAATGCGAGTAAAAGTAAAACGGTAATAGCAATGTAAAAGAATTGGACCGGGGTCCACAGTTCACTAGTAGTGTCTCTCCATAAGATAAATAACAACATGCTGGGTAAATAAATTATAGTTGGGCAATTTATAGAATAAAGATAGCGTACATATGTCATGAGGATCACTATGAGATTCACTCTGGGCATTACGACAAAATACATAGACCGTAATTCAACTGCATCTATGACTAATAATCCACCCTCCGGATGTCGTCCAACCAACCATTGGGTATTAAGTTACAAGCAACAGATTATCGCCTTAAGCAAAGTGCGTAATGTAAATAATGCAAATGTCCTTGAACACAAGAATATTGTTTTCTCCCTAGTGGCAACAGCATATCTACAACCTTAGAGGTTTCTATCACTCCCCCAGATTACTAGAGGCATGAACCCAACTATCGAGCATAAATACTCCCTCTTGGAGTCACTAGCATCTACTCGGCCAAGATATTTACTAGCAACAGAGAACATACAAGATCATAAACAACATAGAGATAACATAATGATAATAATTCAGCACATCAACTTGACATAGTACCAATACTCATCGGATCCCAACAAACACAATATGTAGAATTACACAAAGATGATCTTGATCATGTTAGGCACCTCATAAGATCTAAATATGAAGCACATGGTGGAGGAGATGACCATCTAGCTATTGCTATGGACCTGACCTTTAGTCTAAGGTAGACTGCTCACACATCATTCCAGAGGCGACCATGGTGATGAAGAAGGCCTCCGGCAGGGATTCCCCTCTCCGGCAGGATGCCAGGAAGAGCTTCTGGACCGCCCCCCCTTACTGAGGGGTGCACCACAGCTCGAGAAAAAGGACTTAGCAAAATTTCGCAGGGGCAGAAATTATGGAATTTCCGCGGATTTCCGGCCCGGGAGAAAACATCAATACGAAAATGGTTGTAACTTTTGCATCTGGACTCCGTTTTTGATGAGCTTGGACTCGTTGGAATCACCACAACGAGCTCTACAACTTCATCCATAGAATCATCATAGGAGGATGAAATCAAATGATAAAATGTTTGACTTAGCTATAAAGATGAATTGGTAAAATCTCCAAACACCAAAAACGCAATAAGAGTTCCATACGAAATCTGTTTTTGATGACCTAGAGCTTGACATGGAAATAACCACAAGCTCTGGAACCTTACATGGATAAAAACCAAACAAGAACCAAGAAAGATAATGCCAAGTATGCAAAGGTTTGAGCTCTCTCCGAACGATACAATTAAGTTACTCACTCAAGAGCCCCTCTTGATAGTACGGCTATCGATCCTAAAACCCGGTCTCCCAAACACTATGAGACCGGTAAGAAAGAAACCCTATCAAAATCATACATTTGCCTTGCGCATTCCACTTGAGCTAGATGGTGACGATCTTGATCTTCTCAAGTTGGACTACCTTTCTTGATTGCGCTTGCTTGGTGAAGTCTTGCGGATTGCTCCCCCATACTTCACTATGGGAGAGACACTAGTATAAATATATTCACATGTCCATTACCACCAAATGGACATCGAGCTTCAAGCAAATGATATCTTCTATATGCCTATCTTGAACTTGCGCTTCGACTTGATCAACATTGCACTTCATCTTCTTCCTTCATAATGATGATGTCTTGAGAATGCACATGAGAGTTCACTCTATCTTATTCCTCACGACACACTCTATAGGCTCAACTCCCTTAAACCAATCTTTGGATCACTTCTTAAAAAACACCTTGGTTATTGAATAATCTTCTTTATCTTCATCTTCTTACACCCTTGAAACCAACATATGGCTCAAGCATTGTCTACGGACAAGTCCTATAAATACAACTCAATGCAAACATTAGTCCATAGGTATTGTCATTAATTACCAAAATCACACATGGGGCCACATGCTCTTTCAAAAACAACACATGATTTTTTCAAAGGCTCATTAAGCAATCTCAGTCATTTGAGACAAGTAATGCTATAGCAAAAACTACTAAGCATACTATCAAAATGACATCAAGCATGACATGCAAAAGTCTAAGCTGCAGTCTAAACAAGCTCCCATTTGTACCACTATAGGCATGAAATTTTTTCTCTTTTCCAACACCATTCAAACCTTTTTGAGACAACTCTTTTCATGAAAACTAACATAGACTAGTGGTCTAAATACACCTTGATGCAAAGATATAACAAGATCTGAACAAAAATCAAGGCAAAAAATGAAAGCTAAACACAGTACTAGAAAAAGAGAACACTCGTTGAATGATAAGAGTGAAAACTAGAGTGTTCTTGGCACTGAAAAATGAGGTATGTCTTCTCCAAAAGAAATTTGTTGGGGTCCAACCATTTATTGCAGCAAATAAAACAAAAGAAAAATGAAAGAAAAAGTAAAGAAGCTCCAAGAAAAATGCATAGAATATGAAGCAATAAAAATATAGTGTGTTGAAAGGTGACCTGATTTTTGCCGATGAAAAAGGGGTGCCTCGGGGGCATCCCCAAGCTTTGACGCTTGTACCTCTTGGATATTTCTTGGGGTGACATGGGCATCCCCAAGCTTGAGCTTTTGTCCATACTTCATCTCATCTCATCACTCTCCATTCCCTACACTTGAAAACTTCCTTCATACAAAACTACACACAATTTTATTAGCAACATTAGCATTAACATAATAATAAATCTCCCCTTTTGGTTCAGTTTCAAAATCAAATATACCAACCATTAAAGCATAAGCTACTGTAGCAACTTCCTCAAAAGTTCCGTGATCAAAAGAACTCAAAAGGAAATCGATCGAGAGGCAAACACAAATAGTGGCAGAATCTGTCAAAACAAAACAGCTGACAAAGATCGATTTTTTCGAGGACCTTCTGTTGCTCAAATCGAGAAGTGCAAAACTAATAAAAGTTTGGATATAACCTGGGGCATATGCACAAGAAAGTTCAGATCAAAAAGATATTCTAGGAATTTTCATGAATTTTTACGGTGCAGCGCAGAAATCTGTTTCAGGACAGCAACTTCCCCAAATCTTACCTCCCTCAAATTAGAGGTTCTTCTTGGCACAAAAATGAAATAAAAACAGTGTTGGAAAAGGCGATGCCTAGGCAACGCTTAGCCACGCTTAGGCGCTAGGCGATGGAGAAACGCCTCGCCTAGGGTATAGGCGGAAGTCTGGGAAGTGCAACTAAGAAATAGGCTTCCCAAACAAGAATGTATGCCATATTGCACTAACGAGCCAGATTTGTCATATTTTAATGCTAGTTGTTCATAGTTTACTCATGTAGATGCTCTAAACTAATGCATATTCACTATAATAGCCCATATGATTGCTTGATGGTATAAAAATTGTGACCGCCTAGGCCACGCCTAGGACGCCTAGGCAGTGCCTAGGCACTAGGCGAATGCTAAACGCCTCGCTTACGCCTAGCGCTTTTTCTAACCTTGTATAAAAATGATAAGGAGAGGTCATTACAGTAGTAATAACTTCCAAGACTCAAATAAAAGAAAATGTACTGAAAAGAAAACATTGGATTATCTTCCAAGAGTACTTTTCTTTAACGCCTTTGAGCTGGGCGCAGAAAGTAGAAATCAAGTAATATCAAGCGATGAAGCATCAAGTTCATAATTTGCTCTAAGAATGGAGTCAAAAAGTATTTTCTTTCTCTTTCTAGGGAAGTGTTCTATACCTTTCTTGAGTGGAAATTGATATTTACTAGTGCCTTCCTTCATATCAATGATGGCACATACAGTTCGAAGAAAAAGTCTTCCCAAAATAATAGGACATGAAGCATTGCATTCAACATCCATAACAAAGAAATCAACGGGAACATGGTTATTGTTAACCATAATAAGAACATTATTAATCCTTCCCAAAGGTTTCTTCTTAGCAACATCAGCAGGAGGAACATCAAAATAACACTTTTCAAGCGGTGGTAAACCAAGCATATCATAAATCTTTCTAGGCATAATAGAAATACTAGCACCTAGATGACATAAAGCATGGCAATCAAAACCATTAACATTCATATCAATGATGGGCTCCCGACAATCTTCTAACTTCTTGGGAATAGAAACTTTTTGTTTCAACTTTTCTTCCCTAATTTTTATGAGAGCATTTGTAATATGCATTGTAAAAGCAACATTCATAGAACTAGCATTAGGACTCAAAGCAAGCTTTTGTAAGAACAAAATAACTTCAGATATATTGCAACCATCAACATCAAAATCATTAAAAGAAGTAGAGCTATTGTCTTCCATACTCCAAAAAATTTCAGCACTTTTTGTAGAAAAAGTTTTTGCAGTTTTGGCCTTTTTCGCACAAGGAGTAGGAGTTTTCTCTACACCAACCAAAGTAAGAGGATTGCTATCATTTGAAATAACATCACCAGAGGTGGTAATTGTACATACCTTTATCTTTCTAGCCATCTCATCTTCTCTTTCCCACCTGGCATGCAATTCTGCTAATATCCTAACATTTTCATCAATTCTAACTTGGATGACATTAGTAGCAGCAAAAGGATCAGGTTTAGCAGACATTCTATTAATCAAGGAAGATTGCGCATCAGACAAAGATGAAATATTGGTTTCAGCTTTAGAAACCTTAGCTTGCAACTCAGGAATAGCCCTGTTCAAATTATCAAGTTGATGACTAATAGTCTTCAACAAGGCAGATTGCTCCTCCATGGTCTTGGTGAACAACTTGTTCAGCTCATATTGTATCTGCATAAAATTCTTAGTAGCCTTTTCAACTTCTAAAACCCTTTCTTCACTAGGCATTTTAGGTCTACCAAGATAGCTATTATCACCATTAGAAGGATACGGCCTATAATTGTTGCTAGCAAAATTGTTCCTACAAGCACTATTGTTGAAATTATTATTTCTAATGAAGTTTACATCAATATGCTCTTCTTGAGCAACCAAAGAGGCCAAAGGAACATTATTAGGATCAACATGAGCTCTATCATTAGCAAGCATAAGCATAATAGCATCAATCTTATCACTTAAGGAACAGGATTCCTCAACATAATTTACCTTCTTACCTTGTGGAGCTTTCTCGGTGTGCCATTCAGAAAAATTTACCATCATATTATCAAGAAGCTTCATTGCGGCGCCCAAGGTAATGGACATAAAAGTGCCTCCAGCAGCTGAATCCAATAGATTTCTTGAAGAAAAAATCAGTCCTGCATAAATTTTTGGATAATCCTCCAAATAGTCAGTCCATGAGTGGGACAATTCTGTATCACAGATTTCATTCTTTCCCAAGCTTGAGCAACATGTTCATTATCAAACTATCTAAACTTCATAATATCACTTCACAAAGCTATAATCTTAGCAAGAGGATAATATTTTCCAATAAAAGCATCCTTACACTTATCCCAAGAATCAATACTATTTCTAGGTAAAGATAGCAACCAGTCCTTAGCTCTTCCTCTTAAAGAGAAAGGAAACAACTTAAGCTTAATAATAGCACCATCTACATCCTTATACTTTTGCATCTCACATAGCTCAACAAAATTGTTGACATGAGCTGCAGCATCATCAGAACTGGCACCAGAAAATTGCTCTTTCATAACAAGATTCAACAAAGCAGGTTTGATCTCATAAAAATTTGCCTCAGGAGCAGGTGGCGCAATAGGAGTGCAGATAAAATCATTGTTTTTGGTGCTAGTAAAATCACATAACTTGGTGTTCTCGGGAGTACCCATTCTAGCAAAACTAAAAAGCAGACAAGTAAAAGTAATAACTGTAAAGGAACTTTTTTGTATTTTTGATAAAATGATGCAAGAAAAAATAAAATAAAGCAAAACAATAACAAATTAAAAGATTGGAAGTGAGAGACTCCCCTTGCAGAAATATTCTTTCTCCCTGGCAACGATGCCAGAAAAAAATGCTTTATGGTGCATAGTAGGCACCCAGTTGGGAACCCCAAGAGGAAGGTATGATGAGCACAACAGCAAGTTTTCCCTCAGTTGTGAAACCAAGATTATCGAATCAGTAGGAGAAAGAACCACACTTCCAAAGGTTGATGCCTGCTAGCTTTGCGACACTCCAGACAATGGCACCAGAAAAATGCTGGTGCGTCGCTTTTCACTAGCAGTAACATGGAACCTGCACACAACACAACCAAGTACTTTGCCCCAACTTACGATGAGGTTGTCAATCTCACCGGTTTGCTATAAACAAAGGATTAAGCGTATCGAGTGGTAAAAGGTAATAGTTTGCAAGAATGTAAATAATGCGAGTAAAAGTAAAACGGTAATAGCAATGTAAAAGAATTGGACCGGGGTCCACAGTTCACTAGTAGTGTCTCTCCATAAGATAAATAACAACATACTGGGTAAACAAATTACAGTTGGGCAATTGATAGAATAAAGATAGCGTACATATGTCATGAGGATCACTATGAGATTCACTCTGGGCATTACGACAAAATACATAACCATAATTTAACTGCATCTATGACTAATAATCCACCCTTCGGATGTCGTCCGAGCAACCATTGGGTATTAAGTTGCAAGCAACAGATTATCGCCTTAAGCAAAGTGCGTAATGTAAACAATGCAAATGTCCTTGAACACAAGAATGTTGTTTTCTACCTAGTGGCAACAGCACATCTAAAACCTTAGATGTTTCTGTCACTCCCCTAGATTACTAGAGGGCTCACAAGATCTAAACATGAAGCACATGGTGGAGGAGACGACCATCTAGCTACTGCTATGGACCCGTAGTCCAAGGTAGACTACTCACACATCACTCCGGAGGCGACCATGGTGATGAAGAAGGCCTCCGGCAGGGTGCCGGGAAGAGCTTCTGGACCCTCCCGATCTCACATCGACGACGGCGGTGACTTGTAGTAGGTTTCGTGGAAAATTGATCGGGGTTTAGATTTTTCCCATCGAGGGGAATATATAGGCGGAAGGGCAGCGTCAGGAGGTGGACCAGGCGGCCTCACCCCCTGGTGGCGCGGGCCAGGGCTAGGCCACGCCGCCCTAGGGTGTGGCCGGGTCCTAGCCCCCCTCCATCTCATCTTCGAACTACGCAACGCTTTGGGAAAAATAGGAGGTTCGGCTTTTGTTTTGTCCAATTCCGAGAATATTTCCTGTGTAGCTTTTCTGAATCACAAAAATAGCAGAAAACAGGGAACTGGCACTGCGGCGTCTCGTTAGTAGGTTAGTTCTGGAAAATGCAAAAAAAAACTCCACGAAGTGTAACAAAACACAAAGTAAATGATGTATAAATAAGCATAGAGCATCAAAAATTATAGATACGTTTGAGACGTATCAGTATCACATCCTACTATAGAGATGTTTTGGTTATTCATCTTTCTTATACTCCACCAAGATGGGAATTTAATCTAATCATCTCGGTATTAAGATAAACTCAGAGCATAGCATTAAGCACAATGAGATAAAGTTAAAATAAGAATATACTACATCAAGTCGTGTATACTCAGCAAGGTCACGCTAGAGATACCCTATAGCATGGTGTTTTCTTTATCCCTAGTGAGGTAACAAAGTAAGGTAAACACCCAAGTGACACCCAAGGACTGTCCTCCCTAGAATAATCCCCCCGTTACTCCAACTAATACACACGTTCCCCCACACACACTCTCATAAGCATGCTTGATCATAACAAGTAAACAAGAACGGGGTACATAATATGCATCTACTCATACACTGAAATTTAAGAACAATTGCAATCTCATATATTAACTCATAGAAAGATCCAACACAAAAGTGATACAAAGATGGCCATAATCATGTTATGCAGCTCATATGGCACTAAGACGATGAAGAACAAGAGAGACATACAATAGCTACTGCCACAAACCCATAGTCCAGAGGTGGATGATGCGTGGTGAATGACCAGCCTGTTAGGAACCCCAAGAGGAAGGTGTGATGAATATAGCAGCTAGTTTTCCCTCAGTTAAGAAACCAAGGTTATGTCGATCAGGAGAAGAGCGGGCAATACGACTGTAGGTGATGCTTGCTAGTTTGCGACAGCTTTGGACAATTTATATATGGCGCCTCGTCCAAGCTTTGCTTGCTAGCTGCAATGCAGAAACTGCAAACAACACAACCAAATACTTTGCTCCCAACTTGCGATGAGGTTGTCAATCTCACCGGTTTGCTTGAAACAAAGGGTATGAGCGTATCGAGTGGAAAACAGTAGAAATATGCGAGTAAAGTAAACAGTGCGAGTAAAGTAAACAGGTGATAGCAATATGATGGAAATAGGAACGGGGTCCACAGTTCACTAGTGGTGTCTCTCCATAAGATAAATAACACATGCTGGGTAAACAAATTACAGTTGGGCAATTGATAGAATAAAGATAAACGTGATATGTCGAGAAGAACAGTATGCGATTTACTCTGGGCATTACAACAAAATACATAGACCGCCATCCAACTGCATCTATGACTAATAATCCACTTGTGGTGAATCAATCCGAGAACTGCACAAGTATTAAGTTGCGAACAACAGATAATTGCGTTAAGTAAAGTGTGTAATGTAAACAAAGCATATGCCCTTGAGCATATGAATGTTGTTTTCTCCCTAGTAGCAACAGCACATCTACAACCTTAGATGTTTCTGTCACCCCCCCAACCCGGGTTAAATAGAGGCATGAAACCACTATCGAGCATAAATACCCCCTCTTGGAGTCACTAGCAACTACTCGGCCAAGATAGCTACTAACAACGGAGAGCATGCAAGATCATAAATAATATAGAGATAACATAAGATATATTTCAGTATAGCAACTCAATCATAACACCAATATTCATCGGATCCCAACAAACCAAACATATAGAATTACATAACGGTGATCTCAATCATGTATGGCAGCTCATGAGATCTAAACATGAAGCACATGGTGGAGGAGTGATGACCCACAAGTATAGGGGATCGCAACAGTCTTCGAGGGAAGTATTACCCAAATTTATTGATTCGACACAAGGGGAGCCAAAGAATATATGTAAGCCTTAACAGATGAGTTGTCAATTCAGCTGCACCTGGAAACAGTCTTACTCGCAGCAGTTTATTGCTACTCGTGTGATGATGACGCCAGAAAAGAACTGTGGCGTTTAGTTGACGTGGGAGCAGTAAGTCCTTGTGCGTGGTGATGACCAGCCCGTTGGGAACCCCAAGAGGAAGGTATGATGAGTGTAGCGGCTAGTTTTCCCTCAGTTAAGAAACCAAGGTTTAATGTCGATCTTGAAGAAGAGAGACGGTGACGACTGAAGGTGATGCGGACTGGCTTAGTGACACTTCAACAAGGGCGCCGTTAACGATACTTGTTGACTCGTCTTTGGCCAGCAGCAACGCGGAACGTGCACACACACAAACAAGTACTTTGTTCCCAACTTGCGATGAGGTTGTCAATCTCACCGGTTTGCTTGAAACAAAGGTTATGAGTGTATCGAGTGGAAAACAGTAGTAATATGCTAGTAAAGTAAACAGTGCGGGAAAAGTAAATAGGTGATTGCAATATGATTAAAATAGGACCGAGGTCCACAGTTCACTAGTGGTGTCTCTCCATAGATAAATAACATGCTGGGTAAACAAATTACAGTTGGGCAATTGATAGAATAAAGATAACGTGATATGTCAAGAAGATCACTATGAGATTTACTCTGGGCATTACAACAAAATACATAGACCGCCATCCAACTGCATCTATGACTAATAATCCACCCTCGGGGATATCAATCCGAACACCCCAAAAGTATTAAGTTGCGAACAACAGATAATTGCATTAAGCAAAGTGTGTAAAGTAAACAAAGCATATGCCCTTGAGCATATGAATGTTGTTTTCTCCCTAGTAGCAACAGCACATCTACCACCTTAGAGGTTTCTGTCACTCCCCCAGGTGAAATAGAGACATGAACCCACTATCGAGCATAAATACCCCCTCTTGGAGTCACTAGCAACTACTCGGCCAAGATAGCTACTAACAACAGAGAGCATGCAAGATCATAAACAACATAGAGATAACAAAAGATATAATTCAGTACAGCAACTTAATCATAAACACCAATATTCATCGGATCCCAACAAACCAACATCATAGAATTACATAACGGTGATCTCAATCATGTAGGGCAGCTCATGAGATCTAAACATGAAGCACATGGTGGAGAAGACAACCATCTAGCTACTGCTATGGACCCATAGTCCAAGGTAGACTACTCGCTCATCGCTCCGGAGGCAAGCATGGCAATGAAGAAGACCTCCGGTGGCGATTCCCCTCTCCGGCAGGGTGCCGGGAAGAGCTTCTGGACCCTCCCGATCTTCGGGTCGACGGCGGCGGCGGATCGCGATGTATTCTGGAAAACTGATCGGGCCTTAGGTTTTTCTCGTCAGGGGGTATATATATGCGAAGGGGCGATGTCAGAGGAGGGACCACGGCCCCTCACGTGGGCCCGGCGCGGCCAGGGGGGTGGCCGCGCTGCCCCTGTGTGTGGGGGCCATGTGGCCCCCCTCCGTCAGGTCTTCGGATGTTTGGGAGCTTCCCCGTAAAATATGAATTCAGGAACTTGTTTCGTCCAATTCCGAGAATATTTCCTGTGTATCACTTCTGAAACACAAAAACAGCAGAAAACAGGAAACTGGCACTGTGGCACTTCGTTAATAGGTTAGTTCCGGAAAATGTATAAAAATGCCACTAAGTGTAACGAAACAATAGGCAAATGGTGTAAAAACAAGCATGGAGCATCAAAAATTATAGATACGTTTGAGACGTATCAAGCATCCCCAAGCTTAACTCATGCTCGTCCTCGAGTAGGTAAGTGATAACAAAGAATAATTTTTGAGGTGACATGCACCTACACAATCTTGATCATATATGTAAGCATTGGTGAGCTGGGATCAATAGAACTTAAAACATGGGCATGAAAGATATAATCATGACAATAAGAACTTAGCAACCATGTTGTAAACATGCAAATGAACACAAACAAAAGATCATGATAATGAAACAATGAAAGTCAAACGTGTGTTCAAATCATAAGGAAAAACATACAAAAGGTTTTCAGCTTGTCCTTCAAAGAGAGCAAAACATAAATGCATAGGACACCTCAAAGTTTAAGAGGGCGACTAGATACAAATAATTTAAGAACAAGTGAAACCAACAATATGAGTCAATCAATGAACTTTGGGACAATGCATATCACACTAAGAATGACAACTATGCTCTCTTAATGGTGCATAAAGAAAGAAGGTGGTGACTCAACATAAAAGTAAAAGAAAGGCTCTTCGCAGAGGGAAGCAGTGATTTAAACATGTGCTAGAGCTTTTCATTTGTAAAACAGAGAGAAAACTTGATTTTGAGAGGTGGTTGTCTTTGTCAACGACTGGCAATGGGGTTCTTACTATCTTCCATACAAAAATAAAGCAAGTTTTTGAGAGAGAGATTGGCACTCTTGTGCTCTTTTTATAAAACTTGGCACTCCTCCCCACCTTTCCTTTCACATACCATGGTAACCGATTCTATCGGGTGCCCACCAACATTCACATTCATTGGAGGAGTGCCTTTTTTTTCTTTCTTTTTTTCCTTTTTTTTGGAATAAACAATATGGAAGATAGCAAATCCGACCACTACGTCCCCATGAGCTGAAAACAGTGTCACAAAACGAGAAGTATTTTGAAGGTTTTTGAAAGGTAGCACACGAAAATTTTACTTTGGAATGGCTTACAAATACCATGCATAGGAATTTATAGTGGACACAATGGCAAACTTGGCTTTTAGGAGTTGGATGCACGAGTAGAGCTCATACTCAGTATGAGGTGAGGGCTAGCAAAAGACTGGGAGCGACCAACTAAGAGAGCAGTAATGGCCATAATCATGCAAAGCGACAAAGCGACATTAAAAGAAGCATACGATGGCATCAAAAGTCAAAAACTAAATGATCATGAAGGCTAATGGCGACTTTGGAAGAGTCTAACATGTGTGAGCATGCGCCAAGTCAACCCAAATAAAGCATCAAGGAGAAAACCAAAATAATGCTTCCATACAATAAAAACAACGCATGATTTTTTTCAAAGGCTCATTAAGCAATCTCAGTTATTTGAGACAAGTCATGCTACAGCAAAACCACTAAGCATACTATCAAAAAGACATCAAGCATGACATGAAAAAGCCTAAGCCGCAGTCTACACAAGCTCCTTCTTGTACCACTATTTTGCACAAAGCTTTTTTCTCTTTTCCAACACCATTTGAAATTTTTATAAACACCTCTTTTGATGAAAACCAATAAAGATCAGAGGCAAAAATACACCTTGATGAAAAGATATGACAAGATCTGAACGCAAATCAAGGCGAAAACGAAAACCAAAAGCAGTAGCAGAAAAAGTAGAATGCTCGATTAATAAGAGTGAAAACTAGAGCATTCTTTGCAAATGAAAACGAGTACATCTCCTCCAAAGGAAATTTGTTGGGGTCCAACCATTTATTGCAGCAAACAAACAAACTAAACAAACTAAGACAACTAAAACAACTGACGCTCCAAGAAAAACACATAGTGCATGAAGCAATAAAAATATAGTGTTTTGAAAGGTGACCTGATTTTTGCCGATGAAGAAGGGGTGCCTCGGGGGCATCCCCAAGCTTTGACGCTTGTACTTCTTGGATATTTCTTGGGGTGATGCATGGGCATCCCCAAGCTTGAGCTTTTGTCCATTCTTCAACTCATCTCATCATTCTCCAATCCCTACACTTGAAAACTTCCTTCATACAAAACTAAACACAATTCTATTAGCAACATTAGTGTAAGCATAAAATATATTCAACCTCTTTTAGCTTCAGGTTTCAACCCAAAACCACCACATATAAAGTATATACTACTGTAGCAACTTCCACAAGAGTTCCATGATCAAAAAGAACTCAAAAGAAAGCGATAAAGTGGCAAAAACAAATATTGGCAGAAATCTGTCAAAACTGGACAGCTGATAAAGGACGAATTTTTGAGGGATTTTCCGTTGCTCAAATCAAAAAGTGTTCAACTAAGAAAAGTTTGGATATAACCTGGGGCATATGCACAAGAAATCGCAGGTCCAAACGATAAACAGAGAATTTTTACGAATTTTTACGGTGCAGCACCGAAAACAGTTTCAGGACAGCAATAACCCCAAATCTTTACCTCACTCAAATTACAGGTTTCTCTTGGCACAAAAACGAAATAAACAAGATAAGGAGCGGTCATTACAGTAGTAATGACTTCCAAGACTCAAATAAAAGAAAAAGTACTGAAAAGTAAACAATGGGTTATCTCCCAAGAGTGCTTTTCTTTAACGCCTTTGAGCTAGGCGCAGAAAATTGCGAATCAAGTAATATCAAGTGATGAAGCATTAAGATCAACAGCAGCGATCTTTTCAACAAGGAAGGAAAATGTGTTCAACTGAGTTTTTGAAACTCCTTTACGATCACGCTTTGGCACACTACTTTCATCGAAAAGATTTTCAGGGCAAATCCAACTAGAATTCTTTTCCCAAGCATCATGAATTCCTATAAGTTCATAAGGTATTGGTGTTTTAAAATCATCAGGCGTACCAACAACCTTAACAGGCGAGCCAAGCTTATTAAACTTCTTAAAAACCTTCCTAGCCTCAATTGCAACATCTCTAAATTCTGTGTGCAAGGTTTCTAAGATAAAAGCTTTCTTTTCGGGATCCTCAATTTCATGAAGCTTAAGGAACATGTATTGCATAGAAGAATTGAGACTAGCAAACCTAGCTTCTAACATGTGAATTAAATGAGCAGAAGCAACTTCATAACTAGGAGCTAACTCAACCAAAGACTTTTCCTCAACTTCCTTATGCATACTAATGTGATTAAAGAACTCCTCAATGTTACTTTTGCCAATAATCGAACCACTACCTACTGAGAGGTCCTCCAGAACGAACTTAGGGAACAACATGATAAACTAAAGTAAAGAAATAACAACTACCAAGGATTCTAATTTTTTTTTTGGGTTTTTGATAAAAATCAATGCAGGTAAAATAAAGTAAAGTAAAGCAAAACAAAACAAATAACAAAGTAAAGAATGTGTGTGCGAAGAACTCCCCTCGCAGAAGTCTTCTCTCTTCCCCGGCAACGGCGCCAGAAAAGAGGCTGCTACTCGTGTGATGATGACGCCAGAAAAGAACTGTGGCGTTTAGTTGACGTGGGAGCAGTAAGTCCTTGTGCGTGGTGATGACCAGCCCGTTGGGAACCCCAAGAGGAAGGTATGATGAGTGTAGCGGCTAGTTTTCCCTCAGTTAAGAAACCAAGGTTTAATGTCGATCTTGAAGAAGAGAGACGGTGACGACTGAAGGTGATGCGGACTGGCTTAGTGACACTTCAACAAGGGCGCCGTTAACGATACTTGTTGACTCGTCTTCGGCCAGCAGCAACGCGGAACCTGCACACACACAAACAAGTACTTTGTTCCCAACTTGCGATGAGGTTGTCAATCTCACCGGTTTGCTTGAAACAAAGGTTATGAGTGTATCGAGTGGAAAACAGTAGTAATATGCTAGTAAAGTAAACAGTGCGGGAAAAGTAAACAGGTGATTGCAATATGATTAAAATAGGACCGGGGTCCACAGTTCACTAGTGGTGTCTCTCCATAGATAAATAACATGCTGGGTAAACAAATTACAGTTGGGCAATTGATAGAATAAAGATAACGTGATATGTCAAGAAGATCACTATGAGATTTACTTTGGGCATTACAACAAAATACATAGACCGCCATCCAACTGCATCTATGACTAATAATCCACCCTCGGGGATATCAATCCGAACACCCCAAAAGTATTAAGTTGCGAACAACAGATAATTGCATTAAGCAAAGTGTGTAAAGTAAACAAAGCATATGCCCTTGAGCATATGAATGTTGTTTTCTCCCTAGTAGCAACAGCACATCTACCACCTTAGAGGTTTCTGTCACTCCCCCAGGTGAAATAGAGACATGAACCCACTATCGAGCATAAATACCCCCTCTTGGAGTCACTAGCAACTAGTCGGCCAAGATAGCTACTAACAATGGAGAGCATGCAAGATCATAAACAACATAGAGATAACAAAAGATATAATTCAGTACATCAACTTAATCATAAACACCAATATTCATCGGATCCCAACAAACCAACATCATAGAATTACATAACGGTGATCTCAATCATGTAGGGCAGCTCATGAGATCTAAACATGAAGCACATGGTGGAGAAGACAACCATCTAGCTACTGCTATGGACCCATAGTCCAAGGTAGACTACTCACTCATCGCTCCGGAGGCAAGCATGATGATACGTCTCAAACGTATCTATAATTTTTGATGCTCCATGCTTTGTTTTACACCATTTGCCTATTGTTTCGTTACACTTAGTGGCATTTTTATACATTTTCCGGAACTAACCTATTAACGAAGTACCACAGTGCCAGTTTCCTGTTTTCTGCTGTTTTTGTGTTTCAGAAGTGATACACAGGAAATATTCTCGGAATTGGACGAAACAAGTTCCTGAAGTCATATTTCACTGGGGAGCTCCCAAACATCAGAAGACCTGACGGAGGGGGGCCACGTGGCCCCCACACACAGGGGTGGCGCGGCCCTACCCCTGGCCGCGCCGGGCCCGTGTGAGGGAGCGTGGGACCTCCTCTGACAGCCCCCTTTCGCCTATAAGTACCCCCTGACGAGAAAAACCTAAGGCCCGATCAGTTTTCCAGAATACATCGCGATCCGCCGCCGCCGTCGACCCGAAGATCGGGAGGGTCCAGAAGCTCTTCCCGGCACCCTGCCGGAGAGGGGAATCGCCACCGGAGGTCTTCTTCATCGCCATGCTTGCCTCCGGAGTGATGAGTGAGTGGTCTACCTTGGACTATGGGTCCATAGCAGTAGCTAGTTGGTTGTCTTCTCCACCATGTGCTTCATGTTTAGATCTCATGAGCTGCCCTACATGATTGAGATCACCGTTATGTAATACTATGATGTTGGTTTGTTGGGATCCGATGAATATTGGTGTTTATGATTAAGTTGCTGTACTGAATTATATCTTTTGTTATCTCTATGTTGTTTATGATCTTGCATGCTCTCCGTTGTTAGTAGCTATCTTGGCCGAGTAGTTGCTAGTGACTCCAAGAGGGGGTATTTATGCTCGATAGTGGGTTCATGCCTCTATTTCACCTGGGGGAGTGACAGAAACCTCTAAGGTGGTAGATGTGCTGTTGCTACTAGGGAGAAAACAACATTCATATGCTCAAGGGCATATGCTTTGTTTACATTACACACTTTGCTTAATGCAATTATCTGTTGTTCGCAACTTAATACTTTCGGGGTGTTCGGATGATATCCCCGGGGGTGGATTATTAGTCATAGATGCAGTTGGATGGCGGTCTATGTATTTTGTTGTAATGCCCAGAGTGAATCTCATAGTGATCTTCTTGACATATCACGTTATCTTTATTCTATCAATTGCCCAACTGTAATTTGTTTACCCAGCATGTTATTTTATCTATGGAGAGACACCACTAGTGAACTGTGGACCCCGGTCCTATTTTAATCATATTGCAATCACCTGTTTACTTTCCCGCACTGTTTACTTTACTAGCATTTACTACTGTTTTCCACTCGATACACTCATAACCTTTGTTTCAAGCAAACCGGTGAGATTGACAACCTCATCGCAAGTTGGGAACAAAGTATTTGTCTGTGTGTGTGCAGGTTCCACAAACACCTTCAGTCGTCACCGTCTCCCTTCTCCTGATCGATAAACCTTGGTTTCTTAACTGAGGGAAAACTAGCCGCTACACTCATCATACCTTCCTCTTGGGGTTCCCAATGGGCTGGTCATTCACCACGCACAAGGACTTACTGCTCCCACGTCAACAAATGCCACAGCACTTTTCTGGCGCCATCACCAAGCAGCAGCTAATTTTCTGGCGCCGTTGCCGGGGAAGGAAGAGAAAACTTCTGCGAGGGGAGTTCTTCACACACACATACTTTACTTTGTTATTTGTTTTGCTTTACTTTATTTTATTTTACCTGCATTGCTTTTTATATCAAAAACCCAAAAAAATTAGAATCCTTGGTAGTTGTTATTTCTTTACTTTAGTTTATCATGTTGTTTCCTGAGTTCGTTCTGGAGGACCTCTCTGTAGGGAGTGGTTCGATTATTGGCAAAAGTAACATTGAGGAGTTCTTTAATCACATTAGTATGCATAAGGAAGTTGAGGAAAAGTCTTTGGTTGAGTTAGCCCCTAGTTATGAAGTTGCTTCTGCTCATTTAGTTCACATGTTAGAAGCTAGGTTTGCTAGTCTTAATTCTTCTATGCAATACATGTTCCTTAAGCTTCATGAAATTGAGGATCCCGAAAAGAAAGCTTTCATCTTAGAAACCTTACGCACAGAATTTAGAGATGATGCAATTGAGGCTAGGAAAGTTTTTAAGAAGTTTAATAAGCTTGGCTCACCTGTTAAGGTTGTTGGTACGCCTGATGATTTTAAAACACCAATACCTTATGAACTTATAGGAATTCATGATGCTTGGGAAAAGAATTCTAGTTGGATTTGCCCTGAAAATCTTTTCGATGAAAGTAGTGTGCCAAAGTGTGATCGTAAAGGAGTTTCAAAAACTCAGTTGGACACATTTTCTTTCATTGTTGAAAAGATCTCTGCTGTTGATCTTAATGCTTCATCACTTGATATTACTTGATTCGCAATTTTCTGCGCCTAGCTCAAAGGCGTTAAAGAAAAGCACTCTTGGGAGATAACCCATTGTTTACTTTTCAGTACTTTTTCTTTTATTTGAGTCGTGCAAGTCATTACTACTGTAATGACCGCTCCTTATCTTGTTTATTTCGTTTTTGTGCCAAGAGAAGCCTCTAATTTGAGTGAGGTAAAGATTTGGGGTTATTGCTGTCCTGAAACTGTTTTCGGTGCTGCACCGTAAAAATTCGTGAACATTCTCTGTTTATCTTTTGGACCTGAAATTTCTTGTGCATATGCCCCAGGTTATATCCAAACTTTTCTTAGTTGAACACTTTTTTATTTGAGCAACGGAAAATCCCTCAAAAATTCGTCCATTATCAGTTGTCCAGTTTTGACAGATTTCTGCCAATATTTGTTTTTGCCACTTTATCGCTTTCTTTTGAGTTCTTTTTGATCATGGAACTCTTGTGGAAGTTGCTACAGTAGTATATACTTTATATGTGGTAGTTTTGGGTTGAAACCTGAAGCTAAAAGAGGTTGAATATATTTTATGCTTACACTAATGTTGCTAATAGAATTGTGTTTAGTTTTGTATGAAGGAAGTTTTCAAGTGTAGGGATTGGAGAATGATGAGATGAGTTGAAGAATGGACAAAAGCTCAAGCTTGGGGATGCCCATGCATCACCCCAAGAAATATCCAAGAAGTACAAGCGTCAAAGCTTGGGGATGCCCCCGAGGCACCCCTTCTTCATCGGCAAAAATCAGGTCACCTTTCAAAACACTATATTTTTATTGCTTCATGCACTATGTGTTTTTCTTGGAGCGTCAGTTGTTTTAGTTTTCTTAGTTTGTTTAGTTTGTTTGTTTGCTGCAATGAATGGTTGGACCCCAACAAATTTCCTTTGGAGGAGATGTACTCATTTTCATTTGCAAAGAATGCTCTAGTTTTCACTCTAATAAATCGAGCATTCTAGTTTTTCTGCTACTGCTTTTGGTTTTCATTTTCGCCTTGATATGCGTTCAGATCTTGTCATATCTTTTCATCAAAGTGTATTTTTGCCTCTGAACTTTATTGGTTTTCATCAAAAGAGGTAGTTATAAAAATTTCAAATGGTGTTGGAAAAGAGAAAAAGCTTTGTGCAAAATAGTGGTACAAGAAGGAGCTTGTGTAGACTGCGGCTTAGGCTTTTTCATGTCATGCTTGATGTCTTTTTGATAGTATGCTTAGTGGTTTTGCTGTAGCATGACTTGTCTCAAATAACTGAGATTGCTTAATGAGCCTTTGAAAAAAAATCATGCGTTGTTTTTATTGTATGGAAGCATTATTTTGGTTTTCTCCTTGATGCTTTATTTGGGTTGACTTGGCGCATGCTCACACATGTTAGACTCTTACAAAGTCGCCTTTAGCCTTCATGATCATTTAGTTTTTGACTTTTGATGCCATCATATGCTTCTTTTAATGTCGCTTTGTCGCTTTGCATGATTATGGCCATTATTGCTCTCTTAGTTGGTCGCTCCCAGTCTTTTGCTAGCCCTCGCCTTGTACTGAGTATGAGCTCTACTCGTGCATCCAACTCCAAAAAGCCAAGTTTGCCATTGTGTCCACTATAAATTCCTATGCATGGTATTTGTAAGCCATTCCAAAGTAAAATTTTCGTGTGCTACCTTTCAAAAACCTTCAAAATACTTCTCGTTTTGTGACACTGTTTTCAGCTCATGGGGACGTAGTGGTCGGATTTGCTATCTTCCATATTGTTTATTCCAAAAAGAAAAAAAAAAGAAAGAAAAAGGCACTCCTCCAAAGAATGTGAATGTTGGTGGGCACCCGATGGAATCGGTTAGCCATGGTATGTGAAAGGAAAAGGTGGGGAGGAGTGCCAAGTTTTATAAAAAGAGCACGAAGTGCCAATCTCTCTCTCAAAAACTTGCTTTATTTTTGTATGGAAGATAGTAAGAACCCCATTGCCAGTCGTTGACAAAGACAACCACCTCTCAAAATCAAGTTTTATCTCTGTTTTACAAATGAAAAGCTCTAGCACATGTTTAAATCACTGCTTCCCTCTGCGAAGGGCCTTTCTTTTACTTTTATGTTGAGTCACCACCTTCTTTCTTTATGCACCATTAAGAGAGCATAGTTGTCATTCTTAGTGTGATATGCATTGTCCCAAGGTTCATTGATTGACTCATATTGTTGGTTTCACTTGTTCTTAAATTATTTGTATCTAGTCGCCCTCTTAAACTTTGAGGTGTCCTATGCATTTATGTTTTGCTCTCCTTGAAGGACAAGCTGAAAACCATTTGTATGTTTTTCCTTATGATTTGAACACACGTTTGACTTTCATTGTTTCATTATCATGATCTTTTGTTTGTGTTCATTTGCATGTTTACAACATGGTTGCTAAGTTCTTATTGTCATGATTATATCTTTCATGCCCATGTTTTAAGTTCTATTGATCCCAGCTCATCAATGCTTACATATATGATCAAGATTGTGTAGGTGCATGTCACCTCAAAAATTATTCTTTTGTTATCACTTACCTACTCGAGGACGAGCAGGAGTTAAGCTTGGGGATGCGTGATACGTCTCAAACGTATCTATAATTTTTGATGCTCCATGCTTTGTTTTACACCATTTGCCTATTGTTTCGTTACACTTAGTGGCATTTTTATACATTTTCTGGAACTAACCTATTAACGAAGTACCACAGTGCCAGTTTCCTGTTTTCTGCTGTTTTTGTGTTTCAGAAGTGATACACAGGAAATATTCTCGGAATTGGACGAAACAAGTTCCTGAAGTCATATTTCACCGGGGAGCTCCCAAACATCAGAAGACCTGATGGAGGGGGGCCACGTGGCCCCCACACACAGGGGTGGCGCGGCCCTACCCCTAGCCGCGCCGGGCCCGTGTGAGGGAGCATGGGACCTCCTCTGACAGCCCCCTTTCGCCTATAAGTACCCCCTGACGAGAAAAACCTAAGGCCTGATCAGTTTTCCAGAATACATCGCGATCCGCCGCCGCCGTCGACCCGAAGATCGGGAGGGTCCAGAAGCTCTTCCCGGCACCCTGCCGGAGAGGGGAATCGCCACCGGAGGTCTTCTTCATCGCCATGCTTGCCTCCGGAGCGATGAGTGAGTACTCTACCTTGGACTATGGGTCCATAGCAGTAGCTAGTTGGTTGTCTTCTCCACCATGTGCTTCATGTTTAGATCTCATGAGCTGCCCTACATGATTGAGATCACCGTTATGTAATACTATGATGTTGGTTTGTTGGGATCCGATGAATATTGGTGTTTATGATTAAGTTGTTGTACTGAATTATATCTTTTGTTATCTCTATGTTGTTTATGATCTTGCATGCTCTCCGTTGTTAGTAGCTATCTTGGCCGAGTAGTTGCTAGTGACTCCAAGAGGGGGTATTTATGCTCGATAGTGGGTTCATGCCTCTATTTCACCTGGGGGAGTGACAGAAACCTCTAAGGTGGTAGATGTGCTGTTGCTACTAGGGAGAAAACAACATTCATATGCTCAAGGGCATATGCTTTGTTTACATTACACACTTTGCTTAATGCAATTATCTGTTGTTCGCAACTTAATACTTTCGGGGTGTTCGGATGATATCCCCGGGGGTGGATAACCTATTGTTTATTTTCAGTACCTTTTCTTTTATTTGAGTCTTGGAAGTTATTACTACTGTAATAACCACTCCTTATCTTTTTATTTCGTTTTTGTGCCAAGAGAAGCCTCTAATTTGAGTGAGGTAAGATTTGGGGATGTTGCTGTCCTGAAACTATTTTCGGTGCTGCACCATAAAAATTCGTGAAAATTCTCTGTTTATCTTTTGGACCTGCGATTTCTTGTGCATATGCCCCCGGTTATATCCAAACTTTCGTTAGTTGAACACTTTTTGATTTGAGCAACGAAAAACCCCTCAAAAATTCGGCCTTTGTCAGCTGTTCAGTTTTGACAGATTTCTGCCAATATTTGTGTTTGCCACTTTATCACTTTCTTTTGAGTTCTTTTGATCACGGAACTTTTGGGGAGGTTGCTACAGTAGTATTTGCTATATATGTGGTTGTTTTAGGTTGAAACCTGAAGCAAAAAGGGTTGATTATATGTTATGCTACACTAATGTTGCTAATAGATTTGTGTTCAGTTTTGTATGAAGGAAGTTTTCAAGTGTAGGGATTGGAGAATGATGAGATGAGTTGAAGAATGGACAAAAGCTCAAGCTTGGGGATGCCCATGCATCACCCCAAGAAATATCCAAGAAGTACCCGCGTCAAAGCTTGGGGATGCCCCCGAGGCACCCCTTCTTCATCGGCAAAAATCAGGTCACCTTTCAAGACACTATATTTTTATTGCTTCATGCACTATGCGTTTTTCTTGGAGCATCAGTTGTTTTAGTTTTCATTATTAGTTTAGTTTTGTTTGCTGCAATAAATTTTTGGATCACATCATGTGTTTGGAGAGAGACATGCTCCGTTTTTCAATTGCCAAGAACACTCTAGTTTTCACTGTTATCAAAAACCGAGTGTTCTTCTTTTTCTGCTACCGCTTTTGGTTTTCATTTTTGCCTTGATTTGTGTTTAGATCTTCTTATATTTATTCATCAAGTTGTATTTTTGCCTCTGATCTTTATTGGTTTTCATCAAAAGAGGTGTTTATAAAAAAATTTAATGGTGTTGGAAAAGAGAAAAAGTTTCATGCAAAAAAGTGGTACAAAAAGGAGCTTGTATAGACTGCGGTTTAGGCTTTTTCATGTCATGCTTGATGTCTTTTTGATAGTATGCTTAGTGGTTTTTCTGTAGCATAACTTGTCTTAAATAACTGAGATTGCTTAATGAGCCTTTGAAAAAATCATGCGTTGTTTTAATTATTTGGAAGCATTATTTTGGTTTTCTCCTTGATGCTTTATTTGGGTTGACTTGGCGCATGCTCACACATGTTAGACTCTTACAAAGTCGCCAATAGCCTCTATGATCATTTAGTTTTTGACTTTTGATGCCATCTTATGCTTCTTTTAATGTCGCTTTGTCGCTCTGCATGATTATGGCCATTATTGCTCTCTTAGTTGGTCGCTCCCAGTCTTTTACTAGCCCTCGCCTTGTACTGAGTATGAGCTCTACTCGTGCATCCAACTCCCAAAAACCAAGTTTGCCATTGTGTCCACTGTAAATTCCTATGCATGGTATTTGTAAGCCATTCCAAGTAAATTTTCATGTGCTACCTTTCAAAAAACCTTCAAAATACTTCTCATTTTGTGACACTGTTTTCAGCTCATGGGGACATAGTGGTCGGATTTGCTATCTTCCATATTGTCTTATTCCAAAAAGAAAAAAAGAAAAAAAGAAAAGAAAAAAGGCACTCCTCCATGGAATGTGAATGTTGGTGGGCACCCGATGGAATCGGTTAGCCATGGTTTGTGAAAGGAAAAAAGGTGGGGAGGAGTGCCAAGCTTTATAAAAGAGCACGAAAGTGCCAATCTCTCTCTCAAAAACTTGCTTCATTTTTGTATGGAAGATAGTAATTCTTTTCCCTGAAAGAACTATGTGGCGCTTTGGATCATCGTATGATGTATTCGCTTTGGTTCTTTTTCTTGGTTTGCTAGTCATGTCCTTCACATAGAAAACTTGAGCCACATCTTTGGCTAGGACGAATGGTTCATCAAGGTACCCTAGATTGTTGAGATCCACCGTTGTTATTCCGTACTGCTCGTCCAACTTTACCCCACCTTCTGTCATCTTCACCCATTTGCACCGAAACAAAGGAACCTTAAAGTTAGGTCCATAATCAAGCTCCCATATCTCCTCTATGTAACCATAATGTGTGTCCGTTCGCCCTTTGCCGGTTACTGCATCAAAGCGGACACCACTATTTTGGTTGGTGCTTTTTTTATTTTGGACGACCGTGTAAAATATATTGGCATTTATCTCGTACCCTTGGAAAGTCAATATAGTCGAAGATGGTAATTTGGCCAACAAGTACAGCTGCTCTTCAACAACAGTGTCATTCATGAGACGTCTTTGCAACCAAACGCTAAAATTCGCCATGTGGAGCCGTAAAACAAAGGACTCAGACTGCCCTGGGTTTGCTTGGCGTATAATATTCTTGTATTCCTCACTGTACGGAGCCACCAAGAGGGAATTTTGTAGAACTGTGTAGTGTGCTTGAGTCAAAGAATGACCATCTCTACATATCATTGGTTTCTTTCCGATCATGCCTTTTCCACTCAGTCTCCCCTCATGACGCGATTGAGGAAGACCAATCGGCTTAAGGTCGGGAACAAAGTCAGCACAAAACTCAATGACCTCCTCTATTCCATATCCCTTGATGATGCTTCCTTCTAGCCTAGCACGGTTACGAACATATTTCTTTAAGACTCCCATGAACCTCTCAAAGGGGAACATATTGTGTAGAAATACAGGGCCGAGAATGGAAATCTCTTTGACTAGGTGAACCAGGAGGTGCGTTGATACGTCTCAAACGTATCTATAATTTTTGATGCTCCATGCTTGTTTTTACACCATTTGCCTATTGTTTCGTTACACTTAGTGGCACTTTTATGCATTTTCTGGAACTAACCCATTAACAAGTTGCCATAGTGCCAGTTTCCTGTTTTCTGCTGTTTTTGTGTTTCAGAAGTGATACACGGGAAATATTCTCGGAATTGGACGAAACAAGTTCCTGAAGTCTTATTTTACCCGGAAGCTTCCAGAGATCCAAAGAGGAGTAGGAGGTGGGCCACCAGGGGCCCACACACACAGGTGGCGCGGCCAGCCCCTGGCCCGCGCCACCGTGGTGTGAGGGCACCTGGCCCCTCCTCTGACATCGCCCCTTCGCCTATAAAGACCCCCCAACGGAAAAAACCTAAGTACCCGATCAGATTTCTAGAACACATCGCGATCCGCCGCCGCCGTCGACCCGAAGATCGGGAAGGTCCAGAAGCTCTTCCCGGCACCCTGCCAGAGAGGGGAATCGCCACCGGAGGTCTTCTTCATCGCCATGCTTGCCTCCAGAGTGATGAGTGAGTAGTCTACCTTGGATTATGGGTCCATAGCAGTAACTAGATGGTTGTCTCCTCCACCATGTGCTTCATGTTTAGATCTCATGAGCTGCCCTACATGATTGAGATCACCGTTATGTAATTCTACATGTTTGGTTTGTTGGGATCCAATGAATATTGGTGTTTATGATTAAGTTGCTGTACTGAATATTATATCTTTTGTTATCTCTATGTTGTTTATGATCTTGCATGCTCTCCGTTGTTAGTGGCTATCTTGGCCGAGTAGTTGCTAGTGACTCCAAGAGGGGGTATTTATGCTCGATAGTGGGTTCATGCCTCTATTTCACCTGGGGGAGTGACAGAAACCTCTAAGGTGGTAGATGTGATGTTGCTACTAGGGAGAAAACAACATTCATATGCTCAAGGGCATATGCTTTGTTTACATTACACACTTTGCTTAATGCAATTATCTATTGTTCGCAACTTAATACTTTTGGGGTGTTCGGATTGATATCCCCGGGAGTGGATTATTAGTCATAGATGCAGTTGGATGGCGGTCTATGTATTTTGTTGTAATGCCCAGAGTAAATCTCATAGTGATCTTCTTGACATATCACGTTTATCTTTATTCTATCAATTGCCCAACTGTAATTTGTTTACCCAGCATGTGTTATTTTATCTATGGAGAGACACCACTAGTGAACTGTGGACCCCGGTCCTATTTACATCATATTACTATCACCTGTTTACTTTTCTCGTACTGTTTACTTTACTCGCATACTATATTGTTTTCCACTCGATACGCTCATAACCTTTGTTTCAAGCAAACCGGTGAGATTGACAACCTCATCGCAAATTGGGAACAAAGTACTTGGTTGTGTTGTGTGCAGGTTCCGCGTTGCTATTGGCCGAAGATGAGTCAACAAGTATCATTACACGGCGCCCTTGTTGGAGTGTTATTAAGCCAGTCTACATCACCTTCAGTCGTCATTGTCTCTCCTCTCCAAGAACGATATTAAACCTTGGTTTCTTAACTGAGGGAAAACCAGCTGCTATACGCATCATACCTTCCTCTTGGGGTTCCCAACGGGCTGGTCATTCACCACGCACAAGGATTGCTGCTGGGGGACGAAGAAGAATAATCTCCTTCATCAACTAGCCATCATGTGTCATAATATTGAAGAACGATGGTGGGAACACCAGCTCGAAGCTAACAAGACATTGGGCCACATCATTTTGTAACCGTGGTAGATCTTCTGGATTGATTACCTTCTGAGATATTGCATTGAGGAATGCACATAGCTTCACAATTGCTAGTCGAATATTTTCCGGTAGAAGCCCCCTCAATGCAACTAGAAGCAATTGTGTCATAATCACGTGGCAGTCATGAGACTTTAGGTTTTGGAAGTTTTTCTCTGCCATATTTATTATTCCTTTTATATTCGATGAGAATCCAGCCGGGACCTTGATACTGTTCAGGCATTCAAAAAAGGTGATCTTCTCTTCTTTAGTAAGAGCGTAGCTGGCGCGACCTTGATACAGTTCTGGATGTCGGTCTTCTGGGTCTTTCACACGTTGCAGGTCCTGTTGAGCTTCCTTTGTATCTTTTGTATTCCCATACACACCCAAGAAGCCTAGCAGGTTCACGCAAAGATTCTTCATCACATGCATCACGTCGATTGCAGAGCAGACTTCTAGGAATTTCCAATACTCAAGCTCCCAAAATATAGATTTCTTCTTCCACATGGGTGTGTGTCCGTCTGCGTCATGCGGAATAGATTATCCGCCAGGACCCTTTCCAAAGATTACTTCTATATCTTTGACCATATCAAATACATCATCACCAGTATGTTCCTTAGGCTTGTCCCGGTGATCTGCCTTAACGTTGAAATGCTTGCCTTTTTTTCTTACGGCATGAATTTTGCTAAGAAATCGACGGTGCGATATGTACACATTCTTCTTACAATTAGCTAAATATATACTTTCAGTCTCTTGTAAATAGTGCGTGCATGCCTTGTATCCCTTGTTTGTCTGTCCTGAAATGTTACTAAGAGCAGGCCAATCATTGATGGTAACAAACAACAACGCTCGTAAGTCAAATTCCTCGTGTTTGTGCTCATCCCACACACGTACACCTGGTTTGGCCCACAGCTGTAAAAGTTCATCAACTAATAGCCTTAGGTACACATCAATATCGTTGCCGGGTTGCTTCGGACCTTGGATGAGCACTGGCATCATAATGAACTTCCGCTTCATGCACAACCAAGGAGGAAGGTTATAGATGCATAGAGTCACGGGCCAAGTGCTATGACTGGAGCTCTGCTCCCCAAAAGGATTGAAGCCATCTGTACTTAGATCAAACCGTATGTTCCTTGCGTCACCTACAAAATCTTTGAACTTATTGTCGATCTTTCTCCATTGAGACCCATCAGCGGGGTGTCTCAACATCCCGTCTGACAAACGGTCCTCTTTGTGCCATCGCAATAACTTGGCATGCTCTTTTCACCGAAACAAACATTTCAACCGTGGTACTATAGGAGCATACCACATCACCTTGGCAGGAACCCTCTTCCTGGGGGGCTCGCCCTCAACATCACCGGAATCATCTCCTCTGATCTTATACCGCAATGCAGTGCATATCAGGCATTCAGTCAAATTCTCGTATTCACCATGATAGAGGATGCAGTCATTAGGACATGCATGTATCTTCTGAACCTCTAAACCTAGAGGGCAGACAATCTTCTTGGCTTCATACGTACTGGTGGGCAATTCGTTATCCTTTGGAAGCATATTCCTCATCATTTTTAGCACCTTTTCAAATCTGGAGTTAGATAGACCTTTCTCTGCCTTCCATTTCAGCAGTTCAAGTGTGCTACCCAGCTTTTTCAGACCATTTTGGCAGTTTGAGTATAAGGACTTTTTGTGATCCTCTAACATGCGATCCAACTTCTCCCTCTCCTTATTAGTTTCGCATTCTCTCCGTGCATCTGCAATGGTCCGACCGAGATCATCAGGGGGCTCATCATGTGTGTCTCCTTCAGCTTTCCCTTCAGCTCCCCCTTCAGCTCCCCCTTCAGCTTCTCCCATGAAAGTATCACCGTATTCAGGGAACCCAGGATAGTTGTCATCATCCTCTTCTTCATTGTCTTCCATTGTAATACCTCTTTCTCCGTGCTTAGTCCAACAATTGTAGCTGGGCATGAAACCGTGCTGAAGCAGGTGCACGTGAAGGGTTCTTGAGGAAGAGTAATTCTTCTGATTCTTACACACACTACATGGACAGACAACAAAACCATTCCGCTTGTTCGCATCAGCCACACGGAGGAAATCCTGCAAGCCCTTAATGAACTCGCTTGAGACTCAGCTACCATACATCCATTGCCGGTTCATCTGCATTATTATGTAAGTATATAATAAACCAAATTAATACAAGGAATGAACTCATATTGCATATAAATCATATATACTCCCACATTACTCTCTAACATTATTCCACAAATCCCTCTATTTTCTTGAGCATAAAAAGAGCTATGTGCATAGAAATCAATCAAGAAAATGCCTCATACTTACAAGTTATTATTGCAAACAAATCCTACTCAAAATTTATTATTGTAAATTATATAAGCTCACAATTACTCCCACATTACTTTCTAACATTAATTATTCCACAAATTCCTCTATTTTTTTGAGCATAAAAAGAGCTATATATATGTGCATGACAAATTTCTACTCCATACTCATTTTGGTCAACATACAAGTACACCACCTCTACACATGTGCAAACTAAGGAATTAATTTAAGCTCAAATGCTATATAAATCAAATAAACTCCCATAATTACTCCCAAATTAAAGCCACAAATCTCACCACATCTAGAGCATTATATGAGCTAAATTAGCAATTAAAGATGAGAGAGTGAAGTTGCTAACCTTTTGAACCAATTGGATAGATAAAATAACTCAAAATCTTGGATAATTTTGAAAAAAAAAAATTGGGCATGACCTCCCCATTCAAGCCAAGCTTCCGGCCACCATTAGCGTACTGGCAGTCTCGGGGGAAGAGAAGCTCCATTTTGTAGGCGACGGCCTTTAGTCCCGGTCCGTGTTAAAGGTCGGGATTAAAGGTCGCCCTTTAGTCCCGGTCGTTAACACGGGCCAGGACTAAAGGCCGCCACTAGTGGGGTTCCCGCCCGCCACACCTTTAGTGCCGGTCCGTGTTAACGACCGGGACTAAAGGTCCATTACAAACCGAGACTAAGGTACTAGCCGTACCCCAGCGACACGAACCGGGACTAATGCCCCCTTTAGTCCCGGCCCAAATAGTTTGGGGACTAAAGGTGGCGGATAGAAGCCTCTTTTTCCACTAGTGATTGCAAAAGATGAGAACCATACATCAGAAGAGTTTGACCTACAGCAACATCAACAAAGATGAAAACTGGCGCAATCCCAGAAAAACATTATGGTCGGATGAATCGGTTTTAAAACCCCAAGATCAGTATGTAACTCCATCGTATAGCTTTGGAGAGATGCCATTCTCTCTACCTAAGGTGCGTAGGTGACCACCAACCCTAATGGATCAAACTCCTTGTTTATCCTGGTGCTCTTGGAGATCTGGCACGAATGTAACAGCCACATTTTCAAGGAGAAGGTCTCCATAGCGAGAGACACAATGCACGCCATTCACTGATCCCTTGAATCATATCGCGCCTGGCCAGGGCAAACCTGTTTAGCTCCTCATTTTGGAGATTATGTACGAAGGATTGGTTAGGGTTTATGCCACTGCCATCCCCTCATTTTCTCCTTTTGTTTCTTATTTACTACTCGCGTGGTCTACCCTCTCTGCAGTTTAGAACATATAGCCAGCAGTGCGTAATATTCAAAAAAGAAGTGGTCTCATGAGAGCCAAAATATATGGAATGTACCACAAGCCGCCTTGGATAAAATTTCAGATATATGACAATGCAAAACCTAACAAAAAGCATGCTACTTGAAGAGACCACCTTTAAAAGAATTTGATGTTAACAAAATGATGGTGTAATACCAAACTTAGAGTTATCAACCTTCAGAGTATACACTACGAATGCTGAGACTTGAGCAATAAAACAGTTGTGTGCATTGATTGATGCATAGGCCAGGGACACCCCATTTAAAAAAAACACCCCTAAGAGTGAAGATTCATGATAATACCTTCAACAAGGACACGGTGTATGTGCGTCAACTCTGCTTGATCCAGTCATAAGTCTAGACCATAGGTTTCACACGCAGAACACATGAGGCAATCCCCCAAACATATAGGGTTTACATCTCCTCCACTAGCTAGCACCGGTTCTCCCACCTCTGATGGCCTTTAAGTCCTTGGAGGTGCAATGCACCCCTGCTTCTCCTATGTGGCAGGGTTCTCATTTACTTATTTAAGTTTTCATGTCTTCTTTGGGATGATGAGACAGTGGTGACATCCTAAAGTTAAATAAGGTTATCCCGTGCTATGCCCGCTCTGGTGGTGCGCCTAGCACCAACGGAGGGTGCGTGGAGTCGTGTGTCCGGCCAACTCCTAGGGTCCATTCAGTTTTCATGTTCCTTCGTCCGGTTGCAGGTCAGTTTTTTCCAATCTACAGTTGTCATCATTGGCGAGGGTTGGTACTCTGGTGTGCTGGTCTAGTAGCTCTTGACACGACGACTTCACGTTTGTCTAGTAGCTCTAATATGGCATGTTTTGCCGGCTTCGGTGAAGAAGGGGCGAGAACGGAGACGCCCTTCAACTCATGTTATAGTGTGTGTAGTGGTTGCTAGGTGGTCTAAGTACCAATCTATAATAATTTTTTTTACTTTTAGGACGCTTATTAGTATAGATGGGTGTTTCTCGCAAATAAAAACAATAATATTGTGATGTTGTGCATCCTTGATACGCATGCTCACACAAAGTATGAATTTTTGACCAACAAGACCACCTCCGCCAACAGATTGTCAAAAAAGACCACCTGCGAAATTTTTTGTCAAAAAAGACCCTCTCTTGGTGACGGCATGTCTAGCCAACTGACACGTGGCACATGCCACCATTGCCAGAGTCGGCATGTACTTCCCGCCTAGGACAGAGCGGGCACGTTGCCTAACGTGGGCCATGCTGCCTGAGTCAGATCCGGTACGCTGAGATGGCAGGTGGACAAGCATGACGTGCAGGTGTCACGTGTCAGATCCAGGCAACATGCCGGCTCCGTTTTAGGCGGCACGTACATGCCAGCTCTACCAATGGCGGCACGTGCCACGTGTTAGTTGGCCAGACTTGCCGCCACCGAGAGGAGGTTTTTTTTGACAAAAAATTTCGTAGGTGGTATATTTTGATAATCCGTTAGCGAAGGGTGGTTTTTTTCATCAAAAAATCCACAAAGTATAGCTCTAGCTGCCTTCTGACACCGAAAAACTGCTTCGCGCAGCGTCTGCTTTGAAGGAGAAATCGCCAAGCTTAAATCGTGGTTGTGACCTGCATCGTATCTAGTCGCTGCCGCACCGCCACCATTGACGGAACAACCCGTATTTTCCAGTCAAACTTGAGCCCAGATTGATCCGGAGGCCGCATCCACCGAAGAGTGATGGAAAAAAGAGAGTAGGTATTTAGGAGACGGGTTGTACAGTAAATCAGGCTCGATACTTGTTTACAACGAACGAGTCGTTTGCATGTGAAGCTTCAAATCTCGCGCCAGCTTTCATATATCCTTTGATTATTACCTTATCAGTTGCTCCTTTAGTTTTGCGATGAGGAAAACGACGTTACTCCTGGTGCACATTTGTCCTCTTTAAACAATCCTGGCCATCGACGCCCGTGGGCCTCTACCTTGTCGATGGGCCTTTGGGCAGGCTTGAAACGGCAAGACGTGCAAAGTCAGGTTAGATAGATACCGACCCCCGCGTCGTTTTATCGGGCCAAGGAAAAAGTATCGACTAGTTGCAATAGTCCCACTCCCACATCGCTCGCGCAGTCGAGCCAAGTCGGTTCCTGATAAATAAAAGGTGGAGCAGAGACACTGTTCGAGGTATACCTTTCTCGGCCTCTGGCTATGATCAAGTGTAGTATCTGTTCTTATCAGTTTGATATCTGATATGTGGACCTTCATGTCCATGATATTAAATTAAATCTTTTATAGAGAAGGGTCTATAACAGCGGCTAGCTGCTGGGACCTTGTGCGTTGCCATTGCCTTGCACTACAGCTTTGGCAATCTGCCAAATTTTATCGATCGCTGCAGATTTACTCGAGCTAACCTATAATCTGCTGGTTCAGAGTTGAGTTTAGACGAGAGAAAGCACGCCTTGGGAGCTGCCTACCAAGTTCGGCTCGTATGCTGCCTCGCGCACGAGTGGATACCAGAGATTCTGCTACACACCCACGCCACCAGCGTGTTGTCTCTTCGACACTTGTGAATACGAGTACATCCACACGCCCACAATGCCGTGTTACACCGACCTCCGCCTGTCTCCCGCCGGCTGCCGCTCAAAATATCTCGGGATTCTATATGTCTCGACGACCGCATGGAGCGTCTCTCTCAAGTGTGATCCAAGCGCTGTGCAGGGAACCCACACGATACGCGTGCTCGCGACCAGGTGTCTGGGCATGCATAAATATCACGTTTTTAAGCAAAGACCATCAACTTGGCTGTACTACGTGGTAGTACTGTTCTTGCTCGTCTTTTTCGCAGGTGCTGTCAAGCAAAAGAACGGCGGTGTATGCAAATAATTTTCACTGAAAAGTGAAAGTGTAACGTCTTTTTTGCAGATCCAGTGTAGTTCTATCTAACCATGGATCATCGTGCATGCCAGAGGAGAGCGGGACGACAGAAGAAAAGCAAACCGGAGAACCGTGCAAGCGATGTACCACGTTCTTCGAGTTTGCTCAAATTTTGTTTCTTCAGGCCGAAAACCTCGTTGCGCGATAAGAGTATTAGACCAAGTCAACAGGGGGCCAGGGTATCAAGCCCATAACATGTGTAGCCATGGCTAGCCGTGACTAATCGATAAGTTACTAGGAAACATGCCTGTGGGTTGTATTGAGAAAAAATTCTAGCAATTTTTTTTTAAAAAAAATAGAAGTCTGCTTCAAAATAGTAAGTCCAAATTTGGCGGTCATCTTGGACACAATTGTCACTTCCAATCCATCTCTGAACAAGACAACATCCATAACAAAATTAGTAATTTAATTCCACCATAAATCATTATCGTAGTATTATTCAACTATGCAAACTGATTTAGTGAGAAATCATTATTCCACCATGAAGCATTGCATGGTATTCAACGCAATTTTTTAAATTTTGTATTTTCAAACGCATAGCTAAAACACACTCTAATGACATAGAAGATGATGTGATAATTCTACTCCTAGTTAATTCCCAGTGGCTTGATTAGTCGTGATCTTTGAAAGCTATATTCTTCAATCTTGAAGTAGCTTCCGATTCATCTGTACACGGGTAAATCTTAACTGAATCTTGTACAACAGTTTCTGTTAGACTCGAGCCTAAACCCTAGAAAATTCGTATCAAAATGAACCGAGCCAAATATAGCCACTCACGGTCACAGGGTCACGATGTGATCAACGGCAGCAAGCATAAGCAGCATCAGTAAGGCAGAGGCATAGATCTTCTTCTTTTTCTAAGCTAGCAAGAGAGCTAGAACATACTACTGTTTCCGAAAGAAGGATGCACACCTCATGAATATTCAGAGGACTACTCACTTCAACAACTCATAAAGTCATATATACAGCATGCAACCAAGAAATAGTGTACAATATTTGATCAAACGGGCCGGCTAAACAAAGCATCTCACTTGGTTGGTGCATGGTCGCTTGAGAATCCGTAGGCACAGAACTTCTAGCTTTTGAATAATCAATGAAGAAATCTTAGGTCGGCAATGGCAGGCGGCGGTGGTGGTCTGTGGGCCTGCAGCATGTGCGTTTAGGCTGGCCACCTTGCCCTCGTCACTCGTCAGGATTCATGAAGGCCTTGGTGCAGTAATCGCGGCCGTGGTACTGAACTGCTCCTGGCCAGCTTATTCCGTTCACGTTGGCCGTCCGCAGCGACACTGTCGAGACGCCGCCGGTGCAGCCGATCGAGATTAATGTGAGTGCGGCACTCGGCAAAAAACTGCAATACAGCTAAAAAATATATGCTTAAAAGGGAAGTCCAAACGAACAAAATGCTAATAACTCCGGTTCTGTTTGGATTGAAGGAAATAATAGGAATTTTCCAATCTAAGTCATTCAGATCGTAGGATAAAGTTCACCAAATTTCTATGGAACCTATTTTGCATGCCATACATTTCAATGAATCTTAACATGAGTTCAAAGTTCATTTTAATTTTTCTCTAGTAAGTCTCACTTGCACTCTGTCTCTCTCTAGTAAGTTCAAATATGTCTTGTGTAGTTGAAAGATCATATTGAGCCCCATGTGTGGTTTTGGTAATTAATGACAATCCCTATGGACTAATGGTTGCATTGAGTTATATGTGTAGGACTTGTCCATAGACAATGCTTGAACCATTTGTTGGAGTCAAGGTTGTAAGAAGAAGATTATGTGTTAACCAAGGTGCTATTCAAGAAGTGATCCAAAGATTGGTCTTAAGGGAGTTGAGCTTATGTCAAGTGTGGCTTGAAGAATAAGATTGAGTGAGCTCTCATGTGTATCCTCAAGACACCATCATTATGGAGAAAGAAGAATTGATTCGAGGATTGATCATGTCAAAGCGCAAGTTCAAGATGAGCAACTAGAAGAGAACATATGCTTGAAGCTTGCCATCTATATTGTGTTTATGGATATGTGAAGATATGCTTAAAGAGAGTCTCTTCCATAGTGGAGTATGGGGGAGCAATCCGCAAGACTTCACCAAGCAAGCTCAATCAAGAAAGATGGTCCAACTTGAGAAGATCAAGATCATCATTATCCACCTCAAGTGGAATGCTCAAGGCAAAGGTATGATAGTGTTAGGGTTTCTTTCTTACCGGTCTCATGGTGTTAGTTGTGAGACCGGATTATAGGATCGGTAGCCGTACTATCAAGAGGGGCTCTCGAGTGAGTAACTTAATTGTATCGTTCGGAGAGAGCTCAAACCTTTGCATACTTGGCATCTTCTTTCTTGGTTCTTATTTGAGTTTTATCCATGTGAGGTTCTAGAGCTTGTGGTTATTTCCATGACAAGCTCTAGCTCATCAAAAACGGATTTCGCATGAAGCTCTTATTGCGTTTTTGATATTTGGGGGTTTTTCCGGTTTGCCTTTAAAGAGAGGTCAAACCTTTCATCATTTGGTTTTATACTCCCTTGTTGGACTATGATGTTTCTATGGATGAAGTTGTAGAGCTCGTTGTGGTGATTCCAACGAGCCCAAGATCATCGAAAACGGAGTCCGGATGAAAAAGTTATCACCGTTTTCGTATTGCAGTTTCTGCTCGGCGTCACCCAGTAGGGGGGGGGCGGATATTCCGGCCAAGGGGGGGCGGATTATCCGGCCTGGGGGCGAAAATTTCGTTTCGGAATTTCTGCTAAGGACCTGAGTCGGCGTCACCCAGTATGGGGGGCGGATAATCCGCCCCTCCAAGTCTGCAACGGCCATATTTTGGCCGGATAATCCGCCCCTCCAAGTCTGCAACGGCCATATTTCGTGGGGGGGTATAAATACCCCTTCTTCCACCTTGGGCTGCACACGAATTGGGCCTCTCTCTCCTCCATTGTTGACTTTGCAAGCTTGCCCTTCCTCCTCCATTCCTCCCATGATTCTTGGATATTTTTGAGGGAAAAGGGAGAGGAGATCTAGATCTATATTTCTACCAATCCATCTCTCCTCTAAGTGAGGGGAACATAGTCAATCTAGATCTTGGAGTTCTTTGTGGATTTCCTTTGTTCTTCCTCTCATATCTCTCCATAGCATTAGTTGCTTTGGTAGGATTTGAGTGAGAAGGATTTGAGCACCTTGTGTGCTCTTGCCATTGCATAAGTTGCATCGGTTTGAGTTCTCCCCGGAGATTCGAGTAAGTGAAAGTTTGTGAGCTTATTACTCTTGGGTTCTTGGAACCCTAGACGGCTTTGTGGCTTTGTGGTGCCTTTGTGGCTATTCTTGGGAGCCTCCAATTAAGTTGTGGATGCGTGCCCCAAGCTTTGTGTAAAGGCCCGGTTCCGCCTTGAGGAACCCCTTAGTGGAAGAGTGAGCTAGGCCTTTGTGGCGCAAGCTCACACCAGAGAATAGGGTGAGGCCTTTGTGGCGTTGGTTAGGCCTTTGTGGCGATACCACACCCCTCCAACGAGACGTACTCCCTTTCAAGGGAGGAACTTGGGAATACATCATCGTCTCCGCGTGCCTCGGTTATTCCTATACCCGAGCTCTTTACTTATGCACTTTACATTGTGATAGCCTTCGTGCTTGAAGTTATATATCTTGCTATCACCTTGTTACTTGTATTGCTTAGCATAAGTTGTTGGTGCACATAGGTGAGCCTAGTTTATTTAGGTTTTATGTGCTTGACAAAATAAACGCTAGTTTAATTCCGCTTTTGTTCAAGCCATTCGTAAAATTTGATATCGCCTATTCACCCCCCCCCCCTCTAGGCGACATCTGTGTCCTTTCAATTGGTATCAGAGCACGGTCTCTCATTTTAGGCTTCACCGCCTTGAGAGCAAAGATGTCGTCTAGGGGATTAGTGCACAATAACACTTCTATATTTGATGGCACAAATTATGATACTTGGAAAATTCACATGCTTAATTATTTTCGGGTCATGGACCCATCTATGGAGCGAATTGTAGATGCGGGTTTTTCTCCTCCAAAGGATACTCAAAATCTATCTTTAGAGGATGAGAAAAACTAGTATCTCAATGCTCAAGCTACTCATGTGATTGTTAATGCTTTGAGCAATGTAGTTACCTTCTCCATCACGCCTTTTCGGAGCGCTCATGAGATATGGACAAAGCTTCAAGAAAAATATGGTGTGTCCAAGATTATTGGGGATGATTGTATTCCTTCCACGTCCGGCCGCAATGAACTTTCATCCACTTCACCAAAGTGTGGCAAGACACAAGGTAATGATATGGTGAGTGGTGATGAAACTTGCAATGGTGATAGTATGCTTACTTTTGATGATCCTTCATCTCTATCTCATTGCAATGCTTCATCTTTGGACTTAAACACTTGTAGCCCCATAAATGTTTTACATGCTTGTGTTGATAGTCCTTGCATATCATGTGTAAATTTCTCGAATAAATCTCATGATGATATGCTTGCTTTGTCTTGTTGCCATGATACAAATGCTTCTATTTCCTCTAGTATTTGTGATGCTAACCATATAGAGGAAACCGAAGAGTCTTTGGGCCAAGACAAGGTCTTGAATGGAGCTTCATGTATTTCTTCATCTTCCTCTTCTCACGGTTCCCACATATGCCTTATGGCTAGGTCTTCAAATCATAATGATGTTGAGGACAATGGTGAGGATGAGGAAAATGAAGAAGACTATATTGAGTATTTAAACAAGAAGGGTAAGGTGGTCTTTGATGCTTTGCATAACCATAAAAATGTTTTGCCCAAATTCTTTGAAATCATGAGTTGTGCTATTGAGAGCACAAAACTCATTGAGATGAAGGAAGAACAAATTGATAAAATGTTTTCTCTTGAGCGTGAGTATGCCAATGATATCCATGATTTAAAATATGCTCTAGAGGAAGAGCAAGAGCTTCGGGTTTCTCTTGAGGAGAAGCTTGAATCCATTGAGGAGTCATGTAATGAAATTATTTCTAAACTCACTAAAGAACGTGACCTCGCTCTTGCCAAGTTGTCTTCTCCTATTCATAATGATAATGATGCATGTGCTACTAACTCTACTTCTTGTGAAGCATCTATTTTGAAGGAGAATGTTGAGCTAAGGGCTCAACTTGAATTGCTAACTAGCAAGTATGGGAAATTGGAAGAAATTCATGAAAAGCTATCTAGCTCTAATGAGGATCTTCTAGTGTCCCATGCTCGCCTAAAGTTAGCTCATGAGGCTATATCTACAAAGGTAACATCTTGTGAGCCTCATGTGGGCACTAGCACTATTTCCCAAAATGCAATATTGCCATGTGCTAGTACTAGTAATTCATCCACTCATACTATTTCTACATCTAGTGATGAATTACCCTCCTTGCCTTGTTGCTCTAACAATGTAGCTTCTACTTCCACTAGTACTTGTGTTGTCACTAACCATGTAGAGGAAATCAAAGAGCTCAAGGCCCAAGTTACTTTGTTGAAGAAAGACTTGGAAAAATGTCATGAAGGGAAGTCCACACTCAATAAGATCTTGAGTGTGCAAAAATCCCCCAATGACAAGAGTGGACTTGGATTTATCTCTAACAACAAGAAGAAGTCCAAAATATACAAGAAGAAGAAGGGCCAAGAACAAGTCAAGAATTTGGTCAAGATTGTTTGCTTCAAGTGCAAAATTGAAGGGCACCATGTTAGATCTTGCCCTTTGAAGAAAAAGGCACTTAGTGAGAAGCAACAAGGGAAGCGGCCTCAAGTTCAAGCCCTTGCTCAACCTCAAGTTGAAGAAAGGTCACTTCCCAAGAAAAATCAAGCTAATGCTCCCCTTGTGGAGAAATCAAGTGAGAAGAAGGTGAAGAAAAGAACTTGCTACATATGCCATGAGAAGGGTCACCTATCTTCTTCATGCACTAGTGGTAACTCATCCAACCCTATCATAATTGAAGATGCTTATTCACTTTGCAAGGATAAGGTTGGCAATGTGTTTGCCAAATTTGTTGGTGCTCAAAGTGGTGTCAAGAAAAGAACCATTTGGGTTGCCAAACCTATTGTTTCTAACTTCTTAGGACCCAACTTGGTTGGGGACCAACAAGCCATTACTTGAACAATAGGTGTTGGTGGAGGGCATTGGAGACTTGGCTATATCATGAAGAATTAAGGGATCTTCATCAATTATATTTTCTCAAGTCAAGTCATTTGGATTATCTTATTTCTATCATATATCCAATGTTCCTCCTTGCGGTAACATGTATTCAACTTATCTACCTTGAAAGTTACTCGTCCCTTTGCATGTGTTGGGTTTTGTATCTTGCATGTGTTTGTATATGTTGTGCTTCCTACTTGCTTCATTTTGAGTAATCAAGTATGTGCATGTTGGTTTGCACACCATATACGGTTGTTCTTGTTGAGCCTTTTGCATCTCGTTTTATCTTACTTGGCTCTTGTAAGAGATTACTGGACCATCCCATTTTGGGGGAGTGATATGCTTTGCACTTCACAATCCTATAAATGTGTGTACATGAGGAATACCGCTTAGTGTTGATATTTAAAGATTATTTAGTCTCTATGTGGTATGTCATTCTCATGAGAAATTCAAATTCTATAATGTCCATTAATCATCTTGTTGGATTTTATTTGCCTCTTATGAAAAATAAATGTTTTATCACATTATGGGGGAGTAATATGCTTTGTGCATACTACAAACCAATATAATATGTATATTTGAGGTTGTATCACATAGTGTTGATATTGTAAATTATCTTGCTTCTATGTGGCATGTTTTTCTCAAACAAATTCCAAGTTGCCAAATTGTTTTATTGCTCTTGTTTTGGATCTTGTTTGTGAGATACTTTCTTGATAGGGTTTTCCTAAAATGTGGAATGCTACATCAAAGTTGGAAAACCATTTGCTTCAAGTTATCTTAATCATTGCTTTGCGTGATTGTTTAACTATTTGAGTCTATCAAGAATATCTTCTTTAGCATGGTGATTAATTCTTATTCTTCTCCGTATGCTTCTTTGTTGTGAAGATGATCTTGGATTTATATGTAAACTACCACCGGGAAATAAATCCAAATACCTCTTATTCTTGGACAATTGGTACTATATCATGTGGGACTTGTATATTGATCATCTTTACATTGGCTATTGCTTTTAATTGCCTTATCTCTAGCCAAAATGTATTTGTTTTAGCTCTCATTGTCTTCCATGGCTTTTGTTATTCCATTTGATTTCGTTGAACTTGTTTTGTGTTATTTCTATGTAGGTAGATGTGATGATCCCACTTGTATGCATTTTGTATTCAAATGCAAAATCATAAATAATGCACTAATCTTGGGGGAGCTCTCCTATATTTGTTATAACACACTCTTTGTGCTTATTTCATTTGGTATTGGTTTTTTGTTGGAAGACAAATCTTTTCTTTTTGGTACTTAGTGTGCCATCATAAAAAGTGTGGAGAGTTTGGTTTGTTTATTTGAACCTTGCTCACTTTGGAAGTTGGTGATCTCATTCCTTATTATTTATTTCTTACTCTTAAAATGAGATATGTCTTTGAGCATGTGTGTTTTAGTTATGCTTATGCTCATTGGCTTTTGCTTGGTTCACTAGTTGAACTTTGGAGTCAATCTTGTGTTGATTTGATTCTTTGATATAATTTGGACAACCTTTTGTAGCTTCACAATTTTGTGTGCTCGCTTGTCCTTCTTGGTGTTTTGTCCAAATTGTATCTCCTTTGGCTCTTGAAAGTCTTGTGCATGCATATTTACTAAATGTATATTGTATGGCATGCGTTTCCTTTCTTTGATCAAATATATAGGAAAAGCTCCATCAAATCCTAAATTGGCTAAGATGTGCATGAAATTCTATTTCATATATATATGCACATATTTTTGTGGAGTTTGTCCTATATGTTGTAGTTTCTAACTACTTTGGACCCAATGAGTTTGGGGACCATCTTGTACTTGAACTTTGTTTTAGGTACATGGAGATATATTGGTGCTTGTCTCAATAATAAGGATGAAGTGGTGACTAAATGATAATTTGAGGCAAGCTAGGATTATTGAAGAACTCCTATCTACTACATCCTACCATTATATCTCGGTAACAAGTATCTTCTTCATACATACTTCTCTAGTATCCAACCTTGTGTAGGTTGTTTTATGGCATTGAAAATATTTATTTGCAAATGTTGTGCTTTTTGCAAGGATTCTAATGAAACCTCTTTATTGCAAATGTGAGCAAGTTGAGATGAGGACATATTATTGGGAACATATAAAAATCATGCTCATGATTCTCTTATCCCATATATGTCAACTTAGCAATCTTTTTGCATATCAATTCCTCAATAAGCTCACATGTGCAATATTGATGAAATTGCAAATTTATTTGTTCCGTTTGGTATCCCTCGTTATGATACTTGTTGTTTTTATCAAAGCATCTCAACTATCTTCTTTCCCTTGTTGATATTTGTGATGTCTTTGACATGTTGGTGGTTGAAGTTTGTCAATATACAATAAGATAAATTGAGCCTTTGGCCATGCTTTAAAAGCAAAAATCTCATTGGTATATTGCATGCCTTCATTTTGGATATCATGTTCTATTCTTAGTATCTATTTTGTGTGTACATGTTTCTTTGTGATAATTATCTTTGTGATATTGTCTACTTAGAAACTTATACACATGAGAGATGATATCTCATTATTTGATATCTTATTTGAACCTTATGTGTTGGGATGGAATGCTAAGCAATTTCATTCATTGAAGACTATGTGGATGCTCTATGCTTATCCTTGTGTTAGTCTTATAATATTCTTTGTCATTCCTATCACACATTTCTTTGGTTGAGCCTTTTAATATATTGTCCCTTGCTTGTTGCTCAACCATTTGTTTGACGCAAGTGTAAGCTTAATTTCTTCTCTATGATCTCTTGCAAATGGTTGCGTTTTAAATGTTATTGAGGGAGTGAGGACTCCATGTTGTGCAAATTGTATTCAAATATAAACATTCCAATTTTTGCACGTACCTTGGGAAGCTTCCTCATTTCATTTAAAGCACCATTTTGCGGTTATCATAGTATTAAATTTCACTTGGTATCATTTTGTTTTGAATAATATTGAGGGAGTGATGATTCCATGTGTGTGCACCTTATACCTCAACTCAAATAGAATATTTTGTGCACACACCTTGGGGAGCTTCCTCATATTATTTAGAGCACCTTTTCGATCTTATCATAATATCCTTATCCAATTTGTTCTTTGGATTGTTTGATTGCTCTCTTCATTTGTTGAAGTTTATCCATCGTGTTATCTTATTTTTTTGCAATCTTTGATCCTCAATATAGTTTCATTTCCTTCAAAAATTTGCCTTTGTATATGTGCATGTGTTTTCACTCATTTATTTTGGATATGCACACCGTTTTGGAGGAACTCTCACTATATTGGCCTTCTAAGATTTTTTCGCCCATTTTGGCAATGGATGCCAATGGGGGAGAAGTTTCGGGGGTTTAAAGGGAATTGGCTTTTATGCTTTGGTTTGTTCTTAAGCATTTGCCTTGCATGCTTTGCATGGTTGAGTATATAGTGGAAACTCCACCAACAACCTTGGTTGGCAATATATGCAATGAAATCAAGATCATTCACACGTGCATAGATTGTGGGGGAGTTTGCTCTATATATGGTGGTTTTACTAACATCACATACTTTTGTAGTATTTGATGTTAGTATAACCATTTTAGTTCTTTGAATTCATTATATAAACCCTCTCAAAGAGATTGTCATCAATTACCAAAATGGGGGAGATTGAAAGATCATATTGAGCCCCATGTGTGGTTTTGGTAATTAATGACAATCCCTATGGACTAATGGTTGCATTGAGTTATATGTGTAGGACTTGTCCATAGACAATGCTTGAACCATTTGTTGGAGTCAAGGTTGTAAGAAGAAGATTATGTGTTAACCAAGGTGCTATTCAAGAAGTGATCCAAAGATTGGTCTTAAGGGAGTTGAGCTTATGTCAAGTGTGGCTTGAAGAATAAGATTGAGTGAGCTCTCATGTGTATCCTCAAGACACCATCATTATGGAGAAAGAAGAATTGATTCGAGGATTGATCATGTCAAAGCGCAAGTTCAAGATGAGCAACTAGAAGAGAACATATGCTTGAAGCTTGCCATCTATATTGTGTTTATGGATATGTGAAGATATGCTTAAAGAGAGTCTCTTCCATAGTGGAGTATGGGGGAGCAATCCGCAAGACTTCACCAAGCAAGCTCAATCAAGAAAGATGGTCCAACTTGAGAAGATCAAGATCATCATTATCCACCTCAAGTGGAATGCTCAAGGCAAAGGTATGATAGTGTTAGGGTTTCTTTCTTACCGGTCTCATGGTGTTAGTTGTGAGACCGGATTATAGGATCGGTAGCCGTACTATCAAGAGGGGCTCTCGAGTGAGTAACTTAATTGTATCGTTCGGAGAGAGCTCAAACCTTTGCATACTTGGCATCTTCTTTCTTGGTTCTTATTTGAGTTTTATCCATGTGAGGTTCTAGAGCTTGTGGTTATTTCCATGACAAGCTCTAGCTCATCAAAAACGGATTTCGCATGAAGCTCTTATTGCGTTTTTGATATTTGGGGGTTTTTCCGGTTTGCCTTTAAAGAGAGGTCAAACCTTTCATCATTTGGTTTTATACTCCCTTGTTGGACTATGATGTTTCTATGGATGAAGTTGTAGAGCTCGTTGTGGTGATTCCAACGAGCCCAAGATCATCGAAAACGGAGTCCGGATGAAAAAGTTATCACCGTTTTCGTATTGCAGTTTCTGCTCGGCGTCACCCAGTAGGGGGGGGCGGATATTCCGGCCAAGGGGGGGCGGATTATCCGGCCTGGGGGCGAAAATTTCGTTTCGGAATTTCTGCTAAGGACCTGAGTCGGCGTCACCCAGTATGGGGGGCGGATAATCCGCCCCTCCAAGTCTGCAACGGCCATATTTTGGCCGGATAATCCGCCCCTCCAAGTCTGCAACGGCCATATTTCGTGGGGGGGTATAAATACCCCTTCTTCCACCTTGGGCTGCACACGAATTGGGCCTCTCTCTCCTCCATTGTTGACTTTGCAAGCTTGCCCTTCCTCCTCCATTCCTCCCATGATTCTTGGATATTTTTGAGGGAAAAGGGAGAGGAGATCTAGATCTATATTTCTACCAATCCATCTCTCCTCTAAGTGAGGGGAACATAGTCAATCTAGATCTTGGAGTTCTTTGTGGATTTCCTTTGTTCTTCCTCTCATATCTCTCCATAGCATTAGTTGCTTTGGTAGGATTTGAGTGAGAAGGATTTGAGCACCTTGTGTGCTCTTGCCATTGCATAAGTTGCATCGGTTTGAGTTCTCCCCGGAGATTCGAGTAAGTGAAAGTTTGTGAGCTTATTACTCTTGGGTTCTTGGAACCCTAGACGGCTTTGTGGCTTTGTGGTGCCTTTGTGGCTATTCTTGGGAGCCTCCAATTAAGTTGTGGATGCGTGCCCCAAGCTTTGTGTAAAGGCCCGGTTCCGCCTTGAGGAACCCCTTAGTGGAAGAGTGAGCTAGGCCTTTGTGGCGCAAGCTCACACCGGAGAATAGGGTGAGGCCTTTGTGGCGTTGGTTAGGCCTTTGTGGCGATACCACACCCCTCCAACGAGACGTACTCCCTTTCAAGGGAGGAACTCGGGAATACATCATCGTCTCCGCGTGCCTCGGTTATTCCTATACCCGAGCTCTTTACTTATGCACTTTACATTGTGATAGCCTTCGTGCTTGAAGTTATATATCTTGCTATCACCTTGTTACTTGTATTGCTTAGCATAAGTTGTTGGTGCACATAGGTGAGCCTAGTTTATTTAGGTTTTATGTGCTTGACAAAATAAACGCTAGTTTAATTCCGCTTTTGTTCAAGCCATTCGTAAAATTTGATATCGCCTATTCACCCCCCCCCTCTAGGCGAAATCTGTGTCCTTTCAGTAGTCTCATGTATATGGCCCCAAGATCTATTGTTCCTCATACACATACATATTTTTTAGAATATGTCTGAAAGAAGTATCATATTCATGCAAGAAGAAAGACCAAGACAACCGGTACAATGCCAAGAACGGATACATTGACACACAGCCACTCGATGCCACGTGTCAAACAACGCAAACTATCAAAAACCACACAACCAAAACTCGCCTTGCACCATCCCTTACCACTAATGGCAAGGTGACGATACATAGATATCCAATGGCACATCACAACTAATAAAGACAGCGCAATCTTTATTTCAATTCATAATATAGCTAGGGTTTCTCCATATCCCCAAGAACAATAGAACTACTTACACATGGAGCCAAACAACACCATCATGATTATATGAATGGAGTATGAGGGATCAAACAAGTACACAATGAAATCCACACCGAGGTTACGAATTACAATGATATGGATGAATGAATTGATGATGGGCGCGTGGATAATGATGGTGTCCATGTTGATGTCATGGTCTTGCTGTCCCCAAGTCTCCTCCTCCTCTTCCTTGGATGGTGTCAAGGTCTATGCAGGCGAGGGTGATATAGTCATCTGGTATGGTCATGGATGACCGTACCATAGACTGTTGAACTCCTAGAACTCCTGTAGTATTTTTGCCACGGTTTTCTCATACAAACTCTATTGGGATGTTACTTGGCTCATTGGATTTGTATGGATGTGGGATACAACACCATGATCTTGGATATTTATTATATTGTGATGAAAAATGACCATTTTCCACCCTTGAAATGGCTAAGTCATAGTGCATGTAAGTCCTCCTTATTGCCTCCTATTGGCTCCTTTAATCGTGCTTTATTCATAAATGTACAGAATACCTACACACACCAACGACAAGGAAAAGTAATAAAATCCTAATAAAAATAATTATTGTGCAAATCTCATACGAAAATGGATATAGATAAGTAATCATGTATAAATGACACAACAATTTCTAGATGGTGCATGTAATAAGTGAACTTCTAATGAAAAATTAGGCTCAAAACACTATATAAATGCACTCATCGAAGACGAACAGAAAGGAGAGCGTCCATCCTCCAGAAGCAAAGGACCCTCTGACCCTACATGAGTACGCAACACGGTACTCAGGGCGCGCCTTCATTGCCCGCCTACTCTTCATTGCTCCACTATGTAGGGCGGAAGCAGTGAAAGTGGAGGCGCTGGCACTTCAAGAGGTAAAGAGGGTAAGGACATCATGGCGTACAAAGGAGTGTACAAGATGATCAATGGACATTGTGGTGCGTCCTACAACTAGGCATGGGTAAGCTCGATAACCGAGGATTTAAATCAGAATATCATTTTCGTTGAGGTCAAACTGAAAGAGTTACAGGGTGAGGTCAATTGCTCTATTTTGATTTGGGTGTAGTATTGACATTTCCGTCATGTGTTGTATTGTGAAGCTGATTTAAAAAAAATTGTGGTTGTTCTTAGTAGGAACCTCCATGCTTAACATAATTTATATTAAACTTTTATACTTATTTTAGCATGTTGCCATATTAACCAGTATAAGTTTTCTTTTCCTTATTTGGCATAGTTAACCACATAACAAAATTGTTAAAATTTAGTTGCAACATTATTTTTATGTTGATGCAGCGCATAAATACTTGAAAATACACTTGCAAGGCGCTAGATTTCAACTGTATTTCATAATATTTTTTCATGAATTAATTTCTGAAAACTATATCAACTATATAGTGTATACATATGTATGGTGTAGGTCTATAAAGCACATGGTCTAACTAATATCTTAATATCACTTTTTAGTGTGTTATTTGATAAGCATACTTATAGAACTTTCATGATTCTTTACTCTTTTGTGTCTGAATGTCTTGCAAGTTACACTAGATCCAGTAATGAGTTGAAAACTCAAGTGTATGCTTACAAGTACTAGGTATTCAAATAGTATTCAAAAATGCATACGTTATATACACGTATGCGTATAGTAGCTATCTTGATTGTTAGGTAAAAATTTCCTCTAAGATCTGAGAAATTGGGATTGTGTAGAAATTACATGATCTCTTTTGTGCATTTTTTCAAAAGTCACAAAAGGTAAGAGGTGACTGTAGTAAAAGCCCAAGATTCTCACTGGGAACCCAATAAGGATCGTTTTGATGCCCATCTAGCCCATAGACTCTTTCCTCCATAGTGCCTGGAAGATTTTCTTGAACCATACCCAGCCCATAAGAGCATCTTTAATAGTGATGTATAATTGGAAACCTAAAATAGGTGCCATAAAAATTATACGTTACGAAAGCGGCAAAGCGTGATATATAGGACATCAACATAGTTTTAGCTTTTCAACATGATATAAAATAGGGCACGTCTACTGAAATAGTGCATGATTATCACACACAATTTCTCATTTTTACTTCCCAAGATCATCCCAAACATATCAACCACAAAAAAATTGTAAACCCTTATGAAATCTCATCAAAATTAAACATCAAATCTACATAGCATAGCATAGTTCAAAGCATTCTATAGTTCAGAAAAACACAAATGAAATGCCAATGCATACTTCAAACGTAGTTCAACACACACATAAAATAGATCAAAAGCATAGTTCTACTCTTGTTAGATCCACTTCTCATGCTTCATTGGCACCATTTCCACCATTGCCATCATTGACATGTGCTTCTTGCTCATTGATGTCAACATGGGTGTTGTTGGAGGCAGTTCTCCCATACTGCCGGCCATGCCACCTCCCAATCTGCGAGAGAAGTGGAATATAATATGTACAGAAAAGGACCAATGGGGGTTAGACATTGAGGTCCTTGATATCAAAAATAGGTGCTTATTAAGAAAATGGATTTTAAGTTACTCAATGAGGAGAGTATGTGGCAGGAGTTTTTTTTAGAGTACGCCAATGGCGTACCTTACTTTTGTAGAAGGTACAATTTTTAATACAAGATGACTACTACTCGTTGCAAGCAACAAACGTACTTGAATTAGGAAAATTAAAAAACCCGATTTCAGCACTCCAAAAATGGAAAACGCACTTTTATTGGAACGAAATGAAAATCGGCCTCCATGGCGTTCCTCGCCATCCCAAGGCTACTCGCATGTCCGATATGGCCTCGTTTCGACAAACTATTCAACGACCAGGGCCAAATATAGCTCATTTGACCTAAAAGCCATGCAACCTCGAACGTGGTAGGTTATTTTTGTGAAGGAACTTTCTGATATATTGTTTTTATCAAGGTTTGAATTTTTTTCTCCACTTCTAGGTGATATAAAATGACGCCGAGCAAAGGTTTAGCATTTTTCGATTTTTTTTAATTAGTTACGTCCGATTCTGGACCCACATGAACATGACAACACACGAAACTCTCGCACACGGTCAGGCGGTGCGGAGTCCTGCTTTAATGGGCAAAGTTTAGTGAAGAAATGACGTGTTGCGGATCCAAAAATAATTTTTATATTTTTTGAAAATTATGATTTTGTGATATATTTTTTGAATGTTTTTATATTTTTAAAAATTTGAAAGTTTTAAGTTTTTTCAAAATGTTAACAAACATATATACACATGCACATATATACCTACACACACATAGACATATATGCATACATACTTACACACAGTCATATAGACACGCATGGCTTAAGAGGATTAATATGCTAGTAATATCAATAAGGATTTAGTAGTGTAGGGATAGCTTATTCAAATAGAACATAGGAGTTAAGCGTGCTGGGCTTGTAGAAATTTGAGGATGAGTGACCAAGTGGGAAGCTATTATTTCAGTGTCATTAGAGAATGGGTTTCTACAACAATCGCAAATCCCTTCGATAGAATCTGAGAATAAAACTCAATTTTGTAATCCAACAATCAATCTTGCTTAGGATGATTAACCGAGTTAATCCAAAAATTCTGCTGATACATTCGAACAATTAAACGTTTCACAAGTAGTGAACTAAATTTCTTGTTATTACAACTAACAATTTCCACAGGTTCGGAATCATTTAATCCATAATCATGGGCAAATGCATAAATATACTCCTGAAAGAGTAGTGGGTAGATAAAGTATTGTTGACGAGATTTTTGTTTTTCTGAATACCCTTTAAATTTTTCCATTTGTATTTCTACTTGAATCAGAGAGAAGAAGCATTTCTTGGTTTATCAAATGATGATACATAGTGCAATAAAGAACGAGAGTTGTTGAAACTAGCAAAAGACCAATTTCTTTGATAGAATCTTCTTCCACATGTCTAGTTTGCCTATGATAGAATCTTGAGAATGTCCAACGATCCCGGAAATGGTAGCTGGGCGATGCGGCACCCGCATTCCTCAGATTCCTCACGTGCCAAAGAAATCAGGCTCGACAGTTCACAACGACAGTCGTTGGCACCTGAAGCTGCAAATTTCGCCCCAGATTTCATATCCTTTGATTGTCACTCTATCAGTTAATATTTCTGTTTGAAACATACTCCGGTTACTCCTATTGTTTTACAATGAAGAAAAGGAGATTACTCTGGGAAATGGCTGCGTACTCCTTTTCTTTGAAATAAACAAACTGGCCAATCGACGCATGTGGGCCTCTACCTTTGTCGATGGGCTTTTAGACAGGCCCCGAACGGCAGAACGCAGAGAGAGAGGCCAACCGACCACGCGTCGTCTTGCGGGCCAAGCGAAGAAATTATCAGCTTGTTGAAATTAGTCCCACATCGCTCTCGTAGCTCGGTTGAGGCGGTTCGTGATCAATAAAATGAGAACCAGCGGCACGGTTCAAGGCATACCTTTCTCGGCCTCTGGCTAAGATCAAGTGTAGTATCTGTTCTTATCAGTTTAATATCTGATATATGGACTTCGTGTCCATGATATTAAATTAAATATTTTTTGGGAAAAGGCCTATCACAGTGGCTATGCCGCCTTGGACCTTTAGCGTTGCCATTGCATTGCACTACAGCTTTCGCTGCGCACCCCAACCAAAACAAAAATCTGACAAATTTCATCGTTGCCGTTTAGAGCAGGGCATAATTTCTTGGTTCAGAATTGCGTTTCAGACCACGAAAGCACCGGCGCAAACAGCAGTTGTCTCCCGCCTGCTGCCGATCATAATCTCTCGGGATTTCGCATGGAGTGTATCTGTGATGTGTGATCTTACTACAGACAGTGTAAGCAAGGTGTCCGACACGATGTGCATGCCTGCAACTCAATCAAGAGGAGAACACCAAGCCTTATCCGTTATATATACAACGAGCCAACGAAAAATGCTTTCTCGCTACAGAGATGCAGTTTCACATACAGACACAATGACACACGGATACACTGGTCAAGTAACAGTGCACTTCCACATGCAAACGACGCACGAGACTGATCAGGATTACTTTGTAAATCAAGACCCGTGAAGCATTCGCGGCCTATGCTGCGATTTGCTTCGCGTCTCTTCCGTGCGCCGTTTCAGTGTGCAATACCTTCATAAACAGGTCATGATTCTTCATACGTTGTAGAGATGACCATGAACGGAGTATACCGGTGCACCAATAGATAAACGTCAAAAGATAAGCATTTATCATTAAACACCTTGTCATTTCAATATAGCCAAAGCGACCAAATAATGGGAAACACTCCACCCTTATAAGATTTCTAAACCCGTGATTGATATCGTGGAGCCGATTCCCAAAAATATTAGCGACACTACATGGAGGATACAAGTCAGAAGCTACTTGAATGACTAACCAATCTAGCAAAACAACATTGGAGGAGTAAGTATTTGATTGTGTCGTTATATATGATGATAGAAGACACACTTTCTACTCCAATGCCAGTTCCATTTTGCAAATTTATCTTTGATGAGGATTACTCCTCCATGAAGATACCAACTAATATTATGATCTTTAGTGCTATCTTTATCTTTCAAATCTTCTTGTTCTTATCAACTGCTGGCTGGATCAGTGCTTTGTACATGGAATAAACAAAGAACTTGGCACTCTCATGCAGATTCCACCGAAATTCTTGCATCATTGCCATTAATTGGACTAAAGCTAAACGGTGAAGCAAGGCATTTCAAGATGCTACCCTGAGACCAATTAAATCTCCTCTGAGTGTCACATTCGGAGGAGGGGACTCCATAACCGTAGCGATGGTAATCGCTCTTATGACGAACAATATTATATAGTGTTTTCAGAGTGTGATATTACCTAATTACTTATCCTCCCATAAGTGTATCTCCGATCTATCCTTAATTGAAAATGATCCGAATCAGAAGAAATGTTTCTTCATGGCCATCTAACTAGACCAGACCAGAAATGTTAATCCACATGTCTCCAATATACGCATTCGAGCCAACATATTTTCTTTTTAGGTGGGTTTGCCAAACACCATCTCCAATAAGTAGCTTGAAAAGCAATTTTTTATCTATCATCCAAATTTCCTATTCCTTCTTTTCCTTTATTTATCCTATTCCCAAAATCTTCATCAGCTACAATGAATGGAAGGGATTGCTTTATCTTCAGTAGGCAGCGATCATCCTCAGTCCCAACCTCAACCCTTGAGCAGCTCTAAAGACCTCATTTGTTACTTGCTTCGCGATTTTTCTGTTTTACCTGGAGTTAATCCAGCATTCAACCATGTTTACAAAGTACAAGCACATAAGTAATACTCTTATTTTCAAGGCTATCAGTGTTTATAAAAAATCAGAAATACTTCAGAAAACAGGAGCGACGCCCACGGTAAACAGTTGTTTCTCCTGTCAAAATAAATAAATAAATCAGGAAGCCAGATAGTATCCCTATGAAATAATTCACAATGCAACTCAGTCAATTGCAGCACGGTAACCTTTTCCGTTGGACATACAACGAGCCAACGAAAAATGCTTTTTCTCGCTACAGCTCCGTTGTTGAGTAGATAGGGAACACCGGAGACAGAGATGCACTTCCACATACAGACACAATGACACACGGATACACTGGTCAAGTAACAGTGCACTTCCACATGCAAACGACGCACGAGAGACTGATCAGGATTACTTTGTAAAGCAAGACCCGTGAAGCATTCGCGGCCTATGCTGCGATTTGCTCCGCGTCGCTTCCGCGGCGCCGTTTCATCATCACTCTGAAGCGGGATGAGTTAACCCCATGTTCAGAACGTGGCATCAGATGCTAATCTCTACGCGTCGCCATATTGCAGCACGGTGTTAGTAATTCAGTAATCCATGGATGTGATCTTAGGAATGGGTGGCCGCTAGCATACGGGGACAGGAAAGCGCGCTCATGTTATTCAGCGTTTCCCAATCTGAATATGCCCGAGTTCTTCAGCTTTTGCGTTCCTTGAAATCCGATGAATGTGCTCACAGCTTTTCAGAAGGCGAAAGTGACGACACCGAACCGCGTAGTACATCCCTCGTCAGACGTCACCACGCAGGATTTAACTGTCATTTCGAATGGACAGGTTTCAAATTTCAGTTCTCTCACTTTCTCAGGTGTTCAAGTCCCAACTTAATATATACCGAATCTTTATCTGTACTAGTAGGGTAGTACAGCATAAGTTTTTTGAATTCCATCTCTAGAGGTTTTACAAGTTACCGCGAACAAATCTTGCTCCTGGACACGGGCACGGGCACTGTTCTGCCTTTTGAGCTATCACGCACAGACATTTTCTTTCTGCGTGATATGTATATTTCACCTCGAGACGAGACTCCTCTGCGCGCACGCTTATACCGAAAGGCGGCTGGCAGCCTTCTTCTATTCCCCATGCCTCTGTCTCGAGCAATGCGGGAGCAGATTCGCCGTCGTTCTCGATCGCATTTGGCCACGACGAGACGGGCAATCGTGCATGCAGAACATGCAGACCATGCTTATGCTGTACAATCTCGCGCAAACGACAAGCAGCTCGCTCTCGCAAAGCTGCGAACGGTGTATGGTCGAGAGCGAGCTTAGCTAGCTGCCATGTGTGGGTACAGTAGGATTACTGCTAACTTTGCTAGCTCTCGCAAAGCTTAGCTAGCTGCCTGACTACAGTAGGATTACTGCTAACTTAGCTAGGAGTATAAATGAAAGGGCGATTGAGGCAGTGTCAGGCAGGCAGGCAGAGGGACGTGCACGGTGTGGGCGTCGAGCCGTCGACCATGCCCATGAAAACTGAATTTGAATTGATTTGAAATCCCAGTCCGCGTCAGCGCATGCAATGCAATGATACCTGGCTTCGTCGCCACCGGGCATATCTGGGGCTGGACAGCTCACCGCCATTAACGCTGACCAGGACGCGCCGTGTCCTTGGCCCAATAGCTAGCTTTGACCACACGCATGCATGGCAGCACGCGCGCAGCTCGTGTCGTCACTTCTGCCCGTACGTGCCTGTATCTGTACCTGAAAATGCATATACGGTGCGTCGGCATGCGTGCCGTGGCGACAAGCAGCATCACCACGCCGGCGTCGCCGGCGTCGTCGTCGCGTGGCGTGTCATCGATCGTGCTATCTGGCCACCGCCGTGTGTGCCGCCGCTGCAGCGCGCCGTTCGACGTTCCTCGCCTAGCTAGCTCAGCCTTAGCCAGCTGTTTTTTTCGAACTAAATGATTGATTCAGTTGTCGTTCCAGATATATGCATGGTGATGATATGAGATGTGACTGCAATGTCGACGGACACCGTCGCCGGCCCGTCGGGACGGTTTGGTATGTGGTCCTTGTCTTCATCGACTCGGGGCACTCCGTTCACGACCGTGGCATGGCATGGACTGGAGTGGTAGAGTTTATCTGAAAACGATGTGTGACACCCAAGTTCGACCCACTAGTCGCATGGCATGGCACGGTCCCATGCACGACTCGTCATCAGTAGCTCGATTAATTCTTGCACGTACGTACCTAGCTCTCCACGACGGAGCATATATGGAATCGAAAGCAAATATATCTAAATATTGTTCGTACGCAATTATATATTGAAGTCAAACAAAACAAGTAAAAAAATTATGTAAAATGAGAGAATTGTGAGATTCTAGTCACAGATTCATGATGCGCATGCAGAAATTGTTGTAACGTTGCCGCTCCGGCTGCAGGCTCAATCAACTCACCTTAACTAGCTAGAAGTCCCATCTGTGGTAACAGAGGATATCATCTCGCTCATCCTCAACTACCATAATGTGAATGATCACATAAGCAGTTGTCATATGAATTCCACATCGTCTCAACGTGTCACGTTTTACCAGGGTGCCTAGCGAGATCGGAGCCCACCAAATACCCGCTCCAAGTCCTTCATAGCACTGTCTTGTTCAAGCTTCTAATTTTCTTTTCTTAAAAGCTAGCTAGGGATTGTCTTCACAAATATAGACCATGGGGGATAGACCATCAGATAGATAGTAGCATTTGTTATATTGATCTCCATTGATTGATTTAGGACATGAAAAGCGTAGAGACAGAATTTTGTGCATTTGCATCTAAACTTGAGCGGAATTTTTTTCCAATTTTGTTTAAAAAGAAAAAAGTGACCAATGAGTTACGGTTAGTCATCTAATGAAAGTCCTAAGATTCCGATAAAACCTTGGTGTATTTTATAAAATAAGGGATTATGAATTATGAGAGAGTAAGAGGAACATAACTCAGTAATATTCTCCTGAAAGATAAAGCTAAGCATTAACTCTTATAGGCACAAATTTGAATTCAAGAAATTAAATTTGTATTTCACATTAAAACTTGAATTCAAATAATACAAACAATTACTTCTACATGACAACAAACCAATAAAAATATGTATTATTCATAGGATGAGGATTTTTGTTCAACAAGTATTTTTACAATAATTTTTAAGTTCTTGATCAAGCTAAACAATTACAAAGAGAACAATAAAACACCTATGCCAAGACTAGTATCTACATCTTCCATATCTTCCAAACCTTTTCCATGTAAAATTAACAAACACAACATAAAGAGAAAAGGGGATTATGTTAAAATATGTGTCTAACTGGAAGGTGGGCAATTTGATGTATGAAAACATTAGGGTTATTCAGGAAGAACCTATATAAATCTTGTGTGCCTTGAGGTTGTTAGCCCATCGAATCGCGATCACAAGCCTTGCACCTATAAATATTCTTGTCGGTAAGCAAAACCCCGACAATTCTGTAAACCTTGTACTCTATAATAGTAAAAGTGCCGCAATCCGATAATCCGGGTCGAAGGTATCACCCAAGACACAACATGTGAACACTGTGGCATGGCGAGGCAGGGCTCACACTGTCACGGTGGAAGTGTACACTACGATACATCAACGTGGATGGCAAACACGACACGACGGCACAAGGAGAACTGGAGCAGTGCATCGACTTGCACCGAGCCACGACCAACAATAGAATCCCATCAAGGTCCCAATACTTCAGATACAAAACCACGAGCGCGAGAAGGCACCAAAGAGAACTAGTGGATGGAGGCGACAAGATCCCTTGATACATAATCGAGAAGGGCATGTCAAAGGAACTTGAGGAGGCGAAGATTTTGAGCTAGTGGCGACGAAAGACATGGCTGGAGGGCCATAATGGGAGGGGCAGTGTCAATGGCGAGCACAGTCGCTAGAGTGTATGCAGTAGGAAGAGAGGAGCGAGGCAGTCAATCGACCCACGGGTCTGTTCTGACCAAGTCGAGTTTGTCGGACTAGTAAGCAAGGTGCATTTTGGTAATTTTTCCTTCTCATTTGAAATCAAATTCAAATATACACAGAAAATTAGATAATAAATAAATTTCTCTATGAAGGAGATCAAACAAGGAAAATATATGTCATTTTGATGAAACATTTGGAAGTAAGATTGAATTTAGAATATTCAAAAGTTTAAATCAAAGAAAAGGGTACTTATAGTATTTTCATAAATACCCCAAAGTATGGGAAAATCTTATTTGTGTCGACCATCAAAACATGGTACATCGTCGGACTCGTCCTTGGACGATGTATTGATGAAATTCTTGTGGAATAATTAGGAGCATGGAATGGACCGGAGTTTATCTGAAAACGATGTGACTAAGTGCATGGCGCGGACCCATGCATGGCTCGTCATCGCCAGCTTGATTCTTGCACTTACCTATAGGTCGACGACGGAGCAGATGCTAAGGCTAAGCCGACCGGTACCCAGCGCTTTCGATCTGATGCTCCAATCAATCCAAATATCTAAACGAGTAAAATACATCATACATCATCGAACTTGTACCCCTTACTCGCCTTGGTCCTCGTACTTAGGAATACGTAAGTTACGGTCACCAAATACGCAACAGAGGTTCATCGAAGGTCACCGGAGCCCGTAGAGCTTCGTATTTGCCTATGTGGCATGTTGTGGACCCCACCTGTTAGGCCCAAATAAATTATATTTCACAAATAACCCCAAAAATTTTCTTTTCTTCCCCACTAAAGTCCCCCCCCCCCTCTATTTGCAATTGGAACCCTAGGGCAAGTGCAGCCCGTCCTGCCTCATGCCTCGCGCCGGCGACGCACCTCCCTGCCCTTGCTTCGCGTTCGGGCGACAGCACCCCGCTCCGCCTCGCGGCGACGCTGCCCCTGCCTCACCGGCGGCGCCCCTTCCCGCCCGTACCTCACGTCGGGCCAGTGGCACCCTGCCATGCCTGCTGACTCGCGACGGCGGCGCCCCGTCCCGCCCCTGATTCAAATCGGGTTGGCGGCGCCCTGCCTCGCTTATTGCCTCGCGTCGGGTCGGGCGGCGCCCTCCCCGCCCCTGCCATGCGTCGGGCAGGGCGGCGCCCCACCCCGATCATATCGCACGTCTGGCTGGCGGTGCCCCGCCCCGCCCCGTCCCTTGCGCGTGGCCAGGCGTAGGGGAAGCCAGACGGGAGTCCGGTGATGGGAGGACGACGGGAGGTCAATGACGGGAGGACGGCGGGACACCGGCGGCGGAGCTGGCATAGAGGTGACAGAGCCTTTTTTTTCTTTTTTTAATCCTGTTTCGCAAACTTTGCAGTTTAGCCCTTGTTACTTTTCTTTCTAGAAAATAGTCTCTGCAAAGGGGTGAGAGGCTGACAGGTAGGGTCCATAACATGGCACGTCAGCAAATACTGGGCTATGCATACTCCAGTGACCTCCAATGAACCTGTAATATGTATTCGGTGACCGTAACTTACGTATTACTAAGTACGAGGACCAAAGCGAGTAAGGGATACAAGTTCGATGGTGTATGATGTATTTTATACTCTATCTAAACGGAGCTGGGTTTCTTCAGTAGCCGGATGACCCAAATTGTGAGTAAATTCGGAAAACACACGGCACATACGACTGACCGATTTGATCGATGGCAGCGTTATCCTCCGCCGTGCTATCCCAATAATTGGCGTCCATATCATTACGGAATTTTCTTGGGTTCACTTTGGTGGAACGTAGACAAAGCGTCTTTTGAGGCGATTGGACTAAAGATACTCTCATGAATTCATCATGCATGTTGGCGGCGATATGTATATTCTAGTTCTACGCATGTACACTGGCCTAACTAGAATTAATCAGTAGGAGCAAGGAGTGCCGGCCGGAGCAGCTAGCTAATCATCGATCTAGCGGTCTAACCCTTTAGAGCTAGCTTTAGTTTAGGCAGAGGGTTTGTACGTTGCTGCACTGGCCGCGCAACCATTTCTTTTGGTTTAACTCTTTCTGTCAGGTAGGAGTTGGACCGGGCTACCGGCTACCTTATCCACCCGCACGGCTTCAAGTCTCGGCCACGAAGAAGAATCACAAGATAGGGACTGCTGCCTTGGCATGCAAGGGAAGGGAACACACACTGGAAAAATTAAGTGGACGACAAACTACGATTAGTAAAGACCAGCTGGTCATTAGCTCGATCGAACACGCACTGGCAAAATTAAGAAACCATCAGTTCCGTCCCTGTCATGCCAGATAAGATTGTTAATCATCAGAGCTAATCATGTACTCCCTCCGTTTCAAAATATAAGATGTTTTAGATTTGTGAAGTGAGTGTATTTAGACTCCTTTTAGTGTATAGATTCAGACGAATCTACACACTAAAATGGATCTAGATACACTCTCTTCACAAACCTAAAACATCTTATATTTTGAAACGGAGGGAGTAGTATATATACCTGCAGGTACCCACATCTGTGTTACTAGATATGTAGAGGCCACCTCCTCCGTTTCGTTTCCCAAAAGTCCGACGAGGCGGCAGCTGAGCTGCACATACGCGGACTTTGCGGGTGGAGATAAAGTGGCGCGGTATCTGTATGACTTGAGCTGGGAAGAGGATCGAATCGAGGAATAAAAATAAGCTCGCCTCGACGCTTTCCCTGCCAAGCAGACACGACACGGCGGCAGCCAAGCAGACATGACACGGCGGCAGAGCCGGGGAAGGCCGGAACCAGTGCATGCATGCATGCGCCCTTGCGCTGCTGCCATGCGCGACCGCAACGTGTTGGTCGACCTTGGTTGTTTAGTGGAAAAAGTCTATTTTAATCCCTGAAATAGTAGACCTTAGCGAAATGAATCTGAACTCTAAATTCCGGTCGTTCGTATCTTAAACTTGCGAATACCGTCTAAAACAAATCTTAGAGCTGTTTGGGACATCGGGAAAACAACAAGGGGCGGCCTTTGACAAGGAAAAGAGTGAACGACGGCTACGAATCCCTGCAACTCAATTCAATTCCTTCTACTGGGAAAACGAGGACTGCGAGGCGGAGCTAGCGATGGTCCCAGATTTGTGCAGGACGTCCTGGAGCGACTCCTTCCTCCACGCCGGACCTGGCGCCCGACCCCAGTTTAGATGGACAGAGGTAGGTGATAGATATGACATATGGGCTTGAACAATCAGTGAGAGTTCAAATTTTGGATTTTATTTTTCGGTTGCACGAAACAGCTCTAGGGTTTGTTTTAGACGGGATGCACAAGTTCAGGATATAAACGACCGGGATTTAAAGTTCAGAGTTCATTTCACCAAAGTTCTACGAGTTTAAGGTTTAAAATAGGCTTTTTCCTTGTTTATTCGGGCCGACCTCTCCCAGTGCAGGTGATTTCCATGGGGGAGCGGTAGAGTGCCCGTGTGCTTTCGCTGGCTCGCACATTGCCTCGAGAATCCACGGCCATGCATGGGGTTCGGCGCTGTTCGGGACGCAGAGTACTATAACAGAGGTAGTGGGGCGGCGGCGCGCGGCCGCCGGCCGGATAAAAGAGGCCGCGGCATTTCGCCCTTTCTCCCGCGGCTCGTGCGGTGGCGCTGCCGGTGCGTCCCATCATTTCCATATACGCGTATGAAAATCTGGCGCAAATCGATCCGGGCGCGACGGTGTGCCTAGTGAGGGTAGGTGCATGTTCCGATTCTAATCGGCAGAGAACATGGAGGAACTCGAGATACATTGATGGAAGATTCCATGACGATTAGCGACAGATTTCGATTGCCATAGTTGGAGAACAGAGGCATTCAGCCGTGCACTCCCTGGCCTTCCCCACACACAAAATGGGAGGTTTGAGGACGTCATCGCATTCGATTTCATGCTCCAGTTTTAATCGGCAGCGAATATGGACATGTATTCATGGAAGCTTCCATAAGCATGACTAGCGTTAGATTTTCGATTGCCGTAGCTGGAGAACTGAAAGACTCAGCCGTGCACGCACTGCCCTCTACACAAACATAGAAAAGTTTGACATTCGATTTCAGCAAACCATATGAATGTTCAGATGACTCCAGTTCTCCACCCACCACCCGAGCTACACAACGCCTTCGAGGAGTACCCCGATCGATGCATGCCCACCGTTCACAAGTTCTGAGAATTTTCGTTTCTCATCTGTTCGCAAGTTGCAAGGACGTGCGAACTCTGTCTTCCACGTCGACATGTTCGATAGTGCACAGTTCGATAAGGCACGGCCCCAGTGAAAAAAACAAGGCAAAGTGAGAGGGAACTACGAATAGATAAACAATCACTTCAGGTACGTACTTAAGCATCAATGATCGTGTCACAGTTCCCCGATTTTATAATCGCGCCATTCTCCCAGGCGAAAGCGACAAGCGAGCTGCGTCGAGAACCGGTTCCCCGACCAAAACATCTGTCATCCCCACCGCCGAGTCAAAGAATGATTGACCCTCAACCCGGAAATCTAAGGGGATGTTTGGTTTAGAGGATAAGTTTTTAGGATAGTGGTATCCCAACCACTTAGTTAGGGGTAGCCACTTTTCTGTTTGATTGGGTATGAGAAGAGATGGTTAGGGATAGCCATTTTCTTGTTTAGTTGAGAGGGTGAGGACTGGATGAGTGGTTGTGGTAACCTTTTTAATGAAATGGTGAGGTTACCTCTTCAATCGGTGTACAAGAAATAAACAGCATATCAACACTCAGAACAAGCAATCGAGTACAAGCTCATTTATGTACACATAGAAGCAACATTCAGTAAAAGCACCGTTTTATCATCTTTATTTCTCTAGCAAAATTCAGTACACGCTTTATGTCTCTCTGATCTAGAAAATTTTGGTACAAGGAAACTAATCAGTACATGCAATCTATTTTGTTGCATCGGTGCCCACCACACCACCTAGTCAGTATACGCTAGGAAACCGTTCAAAAATGTACACGCTAGGGAAGGGAGTGTTTTTTCAGCAACTCCTCTTCTATATGGATGCCCACCGACAGTCAACGACTGATCCCAAACGGCAGCACCTACATCTCTTTTCCCCAGCAACGACGCCCCTCTCTCTCTCCCTTCATCAGTACGTCGATTCCCCAGCACAGCTTGACGAGTGCACCCGTGTTGGTGACCGCCACGTCCGCGTCCAGGAGCACGACCTCGGCCGCCGCCCCCATGCACAGGATGCAGCCCCTCGTCGAGAACCCGACCTTCGCAGCCTCGATCTATGTCCGTCGTGATGGCCGTATACATGGGAGAAAAAGAATGTTCTTTTCTCGGAAGGAGGGGTGAGCGAAGGAGAAAACGATTCGGAGGTGAGCTAGCCAGAGTGGTTGCCCTCATCCAACATATTTGGTGCGATATGCTCAACCACCATTTTGAGCCAAAAGTGACTATCCCTATCCTTTTTATCCTCTAAACCAAACAATAGATAGCCATCAAAAAAGTGGATCCACTGAACCAAACAGCCCCTAACACTCCCAGGGACCCCACCGCAAGATATCATTGTCATTAGGCCTGTCCCCGACAGCTGGGGCCCGCGCTGAAAGCTTCCGTACCGATAGCCATCGGCAGGGGAGACCACCGCGCCGACGACGAGGTTGAATACGACGCGACCCGCTACCGTCCGGGCTTCCAGCGAGGCAACGCGGCCGCTCCCGTTCCAACCACGAACTCGAACTTGCGCTCCCGTTCGAAATCGAACGCCAAAGCGAGGTAGTGGCTACGCTCTAGAGCCTGTCTACGGGCGTAGGGGTAAATGTGAACGTTTCCTGGAGCGTGTGTGCATGAGTCGAGCCGAGCGCGTCAGTGGTTTCTTTCGTAGCGTGCGACGAGTTGGGCACACTTTATTAATCAACACAAATCATTACAGTACAAATAGTCTGCCGGATGGGCAAGGGAGTTGCTCCTACGCTACCGCTGCCTTAACTGCTGGAGTAACGTGAAGTGTTGCCATCACAGGATTCAGAATGAACGAATTCAGAGACCCCGCGCCCATGCGTCACGCGTGGCAACCAAACTACAAGTTTTGGTCTGCATGGGTTGATCCCGAACAGAATTCATGTCGTTGTTCGGCCTGCTGATCAGAACGCGCAGCAGCGCAATCCATCCTGTTCAACGCTGACAATTTTTCCCCGCACTGGCATTCGGTTTATAACTTTGTAACTATGAAATAATTGAAAGTCTGGAATAAATAAAATAAAAAGAAGGTTCATAAATAAAAATAGTTTACAAGCACATAGTTTGACACGAATGATTTAACATAATTTAAAATACAGAGAATAAATAAGGAGATTAACGATGTTGGTTTCTCGCATGAGCCCAAATATGCTTAATCAAATCGGTTTGAAGCGGATTATAGAGGTTGTGGTCATGCAAAGTTTCTATGATATGCATGAATTGGTCCTAAGATGCTACCCCTCGCTCTGGGTCAACCAACTCGTTCTGAAAATTCGAGTCTTGGTCATAGAATTTGTCATCATGTTCGGCCTCAATGATTATGTTGTGCATGATCACACAAGCAGTCATCACATTTCACATCCTCTTCGGGCGCCAACTTCTAGCAGAGTACCGAACAATAGCTCACATTGACTAGAGCACACCAAACGATACTCCACATCTTTCCTAGCAGCCTCTTGCTCTTTAGAAAATCTTTTATATTTCTAATTTGCAGGGTTACAGACTGTCTTCACAAAGATGGCCCAAGAGAGATAAATACCACCAGCTAGATAATAACTCTTATCATAAGGGTTACCATTGATCACATAGGAAATCTGAGAACCACATAAAACTTCGGATGACTTGGGTTCTTCATCCAACATCCGAGCTACCCCGATTGATGCATGTCCATCATTCACGGGTGAAGTTTCGTTCAATCTAGTCGCAAGTTGCAAGGACATCGGAACTCGGTCTTCCACGTCGATAGGTTCGATAGTGCATTGTTCGATAAGGCACGGCGCACAGCCCCAATGAAAAGATCAAGGCAAAGTGGGGGAAACTATGAATAAATGAATAAAAAATCACTTCACGTAGGCACTTAAGCATCAACGATTGTGTCATAATTCCCTGATTTCTAGAGTCGTGCCATTCCCCCACGGAAAAGCGACAAGCAAGGTGTGTCGAGAACCGGTTCCCCCGCCAAAACATCTATCGTCCCCACAACCAAGTCAAAGAATGATTGACCCTCAACTCCAAAATCTAACATGTCTCGCCAAGGATGGCAATTTTATCCATGGAGCCGGTTATCTACGGATATCTGACCCGTCGGGCACAAGTATGGAGGGCCAATCATGCCCATGTATTTCATGGGACGGATATCCAATTACTAATAGGGTGGGCACCAACACAGGGTTCGCCCCAGGGATATCAATGGATATCCAGCTGACGGGTGGGACCCACATGTCAGTGAGACATGCACTTTTTCCTAGGTCTAAATTCTAATTAATATACCAACCGTCCAACCCTAAATCCTAATTATTAGGATCCAGACAGGTAGACTAGTCACTCCCAAAATCTAAAAAATTCCTAAAAATCTTAAAATTTCAAGAATATTAAAGTGCAAAAAAGTCTATTTTCCCTTTTGAATTTGAGGATTGTAAGAATTGTCAAAACGACCAAAGGTGGTTAAATTTGGATGTAACTATTCGTAGACAATGAGAGATCAAAGCTAATAAGTACCATAATTTTTGGAAGCTTTATAAAACTTGAAATCCCTACTTCCCTCTACGAAGGGTCTTTCTTTTACTTTTATATTGAGTCTTCATCTTCTATCTTTATGCACCAGTTAAGAGAGCATAGTTGTCATTCTGAGTATAATATGCATAGTCCCAAATTTTATTATTGATTGATTCATGATTATGGTATTGCTTGTTCTCAAATTATTTGTATCTAGTCGCCTGAAACATCTCTAATGTATCTATAATTTTTGATGCTCCATGCTTGTTTTTACACCATTTGCCTTGTGTTTCGTTACACTTTGTGGCGTTTTTATGCGATTTCCGGAACTAACCTACTAACAAGATGACACAGTGCCAGTTCCCTGTTTTCTGCTGTTTTTGTGTTTCAGAAAAGCTACACAAGAAATATTCTCGGAATTGGACGAAACAAGTTCGGGAACTCCTATTTTTCCCAGACGAAGAACGAGGACCAAACGGGAGCCGGAGGGGGGCCAGAGGCTGGCCTCACCACCAGGGGTCGCGGCCCAGCCCCTGGTCGCGCCCACCTGTGGTGAGACCACCCTGGTCCACCTCTGTCGACGCCCCTTCGCCTATAAGAAGCCTCCCGACGGAAAACCCTAAAAGGGATCGACAAAATTTCCAGAACAGTTCCGCAGCGTCGCCGTCGTCGAAGACAAATTTCGGGGGACAGAAGTCTCTGTTCCGGCACCCTGCCGGGACGGGGAAGTGCCCCCGGAGCCATCTCCATCGGTCTCCATCGCCGTCTCCGCCGTCTCTATCGACCTCACTGCCATCTCCATCAACCTTGCTGTCTCCTAAGATGAGGAGGGAGTAGTTCTCCCCCGGGGCTGAGGGCTCTACCGGTAGCTATGTGGTTCACCTCTCTCTCCCATGATGTGATCTTTATATGATCGTGAGCTTTGTATCTAGTTGAATTGGTAGATGTTATTATTCAGATATTATGCTACTCCCGTGCTTTATTATTGTAAACTCCGGAGACACCTCGTATCGTAATGGGAAGGTGACTAGTATGCTCATTATGTGTGTCTTTTTGGTTAATGTCTCTATGAATTATTGGTGTTTATTGGAACCATCTAGTGCGTTCATGGTGATAGTGTGGGACAATCTAGTTTGGGTGCATACGGACTTTGAGGAGTGCTTCGTAGCCCTACGCATGATTAGTGTTCGTTTTCCATTGGAGAATTGTTTTGAGTTGCATATTGATGATAGTATCTATTCGTTCAATTATGTTATATTTGTTGAGAGTGTGTCCACTAGTGAAAGTATGATCCCTAGGTCTTGTTTCTAAGCTTTGCACACCGTTTACATTTAGTTTTGTTACATGTTTGCTTGCAGCGATATTTATTTCAGATTACGTTTACTACTCATAATCATCACTATTACTTGTATTTCACTATCTCTTCGCCGAACTAGTGCACCTATACATCTGACAAGTGTATTGGGTGTGTTGGGGACACAAGAGACTTTCTGTATCGTAATTGCAAGGTTGCTTGAGAGGGATAACTTTGACCTCGTCCTCCCTGAGTTCGATAAACCTTGGGTGATCCACTTAAGGGAAACTTGCTGCTGCTCTACAAACCTCTGCACTTGGAGGCCCAACACTGTCTACAAGAACAGAAGCGTGTGTAGACATCAAGCTCTTTTCTGGCGCCGTTGCCGGGGAGGTAATGTAAAAGGTACTCGCATCCTCCTGTGTGAGTGCTCGGAGTTATTTCCTTTAGATTCTGCAATTATATCTTTTTGTTTCTTATTTTTATTTTCACTAGTTAGGCTTAATGGAAAGTAAAGAGTTCTTTAGTCTTTTTCCCGAGTTTAGATTTGAAGAGAAAATTGAAAAACCTTTGGAGCTTATTTCGCATAGCAATGTTATTAGTACGAATGCTTTGAATACCGTTATTGCTAATGCTATAGAAAAGTCTAAGCTTGGGGAAGCTGGTTTTGTTAAGCATGATATTTTTAGTTCCCCAGCTTCAGTGGAGAAAGTTTGCTCTGATGATATTTTATCTCCCATATGTGATGTTTCTAATGATGCTTGTGCTCCTCATCCTTTTAAAATACCTATGAAGATTATTGAACGTGCTATGGATAGCTGTTATTTAGGAGATGGAACTGTCCATCCCGGTGATCGTTTGCTCTTTATACATGAATTATGCGAGTTGTTCCAGTGTGCAGGTATTTCAATGAACCAAGTTAAGAGGAAGCTATTCTCTTTATCACTGAAAGGCAGAGCTGAGGAATGGTATAAAACACTGAAGGATGGTCGATCTATTGACTGGGAAGAAATTATACCTCTCTTTTATTCTAAATTCTATCCTTCTAGTGAGGTTTATAAAGATAGGAATTACATTTATAATTTTCATCCGCATGAGGGAGAAAGCATTGCCCAAGCGTGGGGAAGATTGAAGTTACTAATGCACAAATGTCCTATTCATGATCTTCCCCGTAATATTGTTATTAATAATTTTTATGCAAGGCTTTCAGGATATTACAAGGATTATCTAGATGCATGCTTTGATGGGTCTTTCACAAGCAAGGATGTTGACACCAAGTGGGATCTTCTTGAAATAATTCAAAACAATATTGAAGGTTGGGATAGCGACAAAGGTAAAGGATCAGGTATGAATTACGAGTTTGATTGCATTAAGTCTTTCGCTAAAACAGCTAATTTTCAAGAGCTTAGTGCTAAGTATGGTCTTGATCCTCAAATTATGGTTGATTGCTTTAAAGCCTTTGCTTCCCATATGAATGTTCCTAAAGGAAATGGGGACGTGTATCATGAACCTTTTAAGGACACTTGCATAGAAAGTGATATTGTTGTTGATGATTGCAATAAACATGCTCGAACTTCTGAAAGTCCTATTTCTTATAAGCATGTTAATTTTTGTGGAGTACATAGACCTTGTGAATAGAGTCACAACAAGGAAGATTATTGCATCACCCACGGGAATGAAGAAACCAATATGTGGCTCAGGGCTCTAGATGAGCTTGGTGAAAAGGTTTGTGAGCTTTATCCTTTTCTTTGTGAACTTTGCGATAAAACGGGTCACTTTAATTTTCAATGCCCAATTAATCGAATGAGTACTGCAAATTTGTATTGTGATGATAAGATTACTCTCAATCAGCATGATGAGCTTACTTTGTTTTTGGATTGTGAAGAGATATCTAGGAAGATTTCTTTGGTTGATATGAGAGATGTTGATATTAATAGCACCCTTCATGGTTGTCGTCTCTATTGTGCTAAAGATTGCCTCGCAAATACTTACATACAAAATCTTATAAAACATGATGTTTTGCCAAGCTATGACAGGACTAATAGATGTTTCTATCTTATTAATAGAGAGGAGGAATCCTCCAAAGTTTCTTCTGTTGTTTCTGTCAGTAAACCAGATTATGTGGAGAAGATGCCTTTCCCTCCTAAAGGATATGTGGAGAAGATGCCCTTCAAGTCTCTCCCTCCTAAAGTAGAGAGTAAGAAGAGTATGAAGAAGAAGAGGAAGAGGAGTAAAAGGCGAGAGGACACGGTATCTCCCCCTAAGCATTATGATCCTGCTATAGATTATGATAATTCTGATTGGGATGATGTTCCCATGCCTGTTACCTATGTTAGTGACCATGATTGGGAAAAGCACTCTACTTTTGATATTGAAAATCTTTTTGGTACCAATTCTAAGGTTAATAATTGTTGTACCATTAGTACTATCCATGTTCCCTCTTACGATGATATGTTTGATGAATATGCTTTGCGAAATAGCTGTTCTCTAGCTTGTGATGATACTAAGCCTCTAGTTTATGATGGTTATGATGATGGGTATAATATTTTCAGTTCACCTACTTTTGAGGAGAAAATTAGTTATGATTACAATATGCCTCCTATTTTTGATGATTATGGTGATGAGAATAATTATTCTGTTGAATCTGCTCCTACTACGATTATTCATGTGGGGAGTATTAATTCTTTTATGCATGTGGTTCATGATAGGGATGCTTTATGTGATAGTTATATTGTTAGTTCTATTCATGATGCTACTGAAAGTTATTATGAGAGAGGGAAACATAGTTTGATGGATCTCAACAATATCGAGTTTCCCCTCTTTATGTTGCAACTCTTGAAGTTGTACTTGTTTTGCCTTCCTATGCTTTTTGCTTTGCGCTTTCATGACTTGTCTCTTTACAAGATTATTTTTCATAGGAAGTGGTTCAGATTTAAATGTCTTTCACATTTGCTTTTTGATGCTCTCTATTGCTTCAAGTTCTTATATGGCGCCTTTGCCTTAAGCTCTTATATGGCGCCCACATGAGCATCTTTGCAAATTACTGCGCCTAGCTCAAAGGCGTTAAAGAAAAGCACTCTTGGGAGATAACCTAATGTTTTACTTTCAGTTCTTTTTCTTTCATTTGAGTCTTGGAAGTTATTACTACTGTAATAACCGCTCCTTATCATTTTTATTTCGTTTTTGTGCCAAGAGAAGCCTCTAATTTGAGTGAGGTAAGATTTGAGGATGTTGCTGTCCTGAAACAGATTTCGGTGTTACACCGTAAAAATTCGTGAAAATTCTATGTATATCTTTTGGACCTGCGATTTCTTGTGCATATGCCCCAGGTTATATCCAAACTTTCATTAGTTGAACACTTTTTGATTTGAGCAACAGAAAACCCTCTAAAAAGTCAACCTTTGTCAGCTGTTCTGTTTTGACAGATTTCTGCCAATATTTGTGTTTGCCGCTTTATCGCTTTCTTTTTGAGTTCTTTTGATCACGGAACTTTTGGGGAAGTTGCTACAGTAGTATATGCTTTATATGTGGTGGTTTTGTGTTGAAACCTGAAGCACTAAGGGTTGATTCATTATTATGTTTATGCTAATATTGCTAATAGAATTATGTTAAGTTTTGTATGAAGGAAGTTTTCAAGTGTAGGGATTGGAGAATGATGAGATGAGATGAAGAATGGACAAAAGCTCAAGCTTGGGGATGCCCATGCCACCCCAAGAAATACCCAAGAAGTACAAGCGTCAAAGCTTGGGGATGCCCCCGAGGCACCCCCTTCTTCATCGGGAAAAATCAGGTCACCTTTCAAGACACTATATTTTTATTGCTTCATACACTATGCGTTTTTCTTGGAGCGTCAGTTGCTTTTGCTTTTAGTTTTCTTTTGTTTTGTTTGCTGCAATAAATGGTTGGATCACATCATGTTCTTTTTGGAGGAGATGAACTTCGTTTTTCATTGCCAAGAACACTCTAGTTTTCACTCTTATCGTTCAACGAGTGTTTTCTTTTTCTGCTACTGCGTTTAGCCTTTGTTTTTCGCCTTGATTTTTGTTCAGATCTTGTTTTATCTTTGCATCAAGGTGTATTTGGACCTCTGGTCTATGTTGGTTTGCATCAAAAGAGTTTCCTCAAAAGGGTTTGAATGGTGTTGGAAAAGAGAAAAAGTTTCATGCAAAAAAGTGGTACAAAAAGGAGTTTGTGTAGACTGCGGCCTAGGCTTTTGCATGTCGTGCTTGATGTCTTTTTGATAGTATGCTTAGTGGTTTTCTGTTGCATGACTAGTCTCAAATGACTGAGATTGCTTAATGAGCCTTTGAAAAAAAATCATGCGTTGTTTTAATTATTTGGAAGCATTATTTTGGTTTTCTCCTTTGATGCTTTATTTGGGTTGACTTGGCGCATGCTCACACATGTTAGACTCATACAAAGTCGCCATTGCCTCTATGATCATTTAGTTTTTGACTTTTGATGCCATCTTATGCTTCTTTTAATGTCGCTTTGTCGCTTTGCATGATTATGGCCGTTATTGCTCTCTTAGTTGGTCGCTCCCAGTCTTTTGATAGCCCTCATTTTGTACTGAGTATGAGCTCTACTCATGCATCCAACTCCTAAAAACCAAGTTGTTCCAAAGTGTCCACCATACATACCTATTAGCAATTTGCTATTCCAAAGTACATTTGACTTGCTTTTATCTATCCTTCAAATTAAACTCTTTTTGGTGTTATGCGAAAATTGGTCAGTAAAGCTCTCACGAACCTAATGGCACACTTTACTTTTCTCGTTTTAAAATTTTGACATTGTGGCTCTCTTATGTTGAGTTGTTATGCTTGGAAGTTGTAAGTTAGAAATTAGCCCAGCCATGCCGTCATGGGGCAAGCTTTCAACATTGCACTATCTTTTATTTGAGTTGATATCGTGATCTTTTGTTTATGGATACTCGCGATGTGAAATAAGTTGGGAATCTTGCGGGATCATGGATTTTTTATATGTGTTAGGGAAACGCCTGGGCCGCTAATCTAAGCCATGCATAATTCATGGTGGAAATTTACAGCATGCCCATAGTGAACATTCGACGACGCATCTCACAATAAAAAGCTATACCAATGGTAAATAAAAGAGATGCCGAGGTGTTCATTGTCTGTTTGTCCTGTCATTTTGATGTGGGCTTGTTCCATGTCATCAGGCACGGAGGTACCCCGTTGGCGGTTCTCGATTATACACGTATACTTACAATGACAAGAGCTTGCTTGGGACTCTAAGTCGAGTAGCATGAGGTTTGGGTATTCGTATTTCACGGGACACGAGGTTTTCAACTTATGATTTGTCAAGCATATGCAGCATAAGTGTATTCGCATTAACTTTAACCATTCAAGATGCCTATGATGGGGGCAATGAGAGCTCAAAGTCGGTAAGTACCATAATTTTTGAAGGTTTATAAAACTTGCAATCACTGCTTCCCTCCGCGAAGGGCCTTTCTTTTACTTTTTTGTTGAGTCACCACCTTCTATCTTTATGCACCGTCTAAGAGAGCGTAGTTGATAATGTGCATTGTTCCAAAGTTTTCATTGATTGATTCATGATGTTGGTTTCACTTGTTCTCAAATTACTTGTATCTAGTCGCCCTCTTAAACTTGAAGGTGTCCTATGCATTTATGTTTTGCTCTCTCATGAAGGACAAGCTGAAAACCATTTGTATGTTTTTCAATATGATTTGAACACACGTTTTACTTTCATTGTTTCATTTTCATGACCTTCCATTTGTGCTCTTTTTCATGTTATAACATAGTTGCTAAGTTTCTATTATCAAGATTATGTATTTCATGCCCATGTTTTAAGTTCTTTGATCTCAGCACTCAATGTTGTACCTCGTTGATCAAATTGTGATGGTGCATGTCACCTCAAAAATTATTCTTTTGTTATCACTTACCTACTCGAGGACGAGCAGGAGTTAAGCTTGGGGATGCTGATACGTCTCAAACGTATCTATAATTTTTGATGCTCCATGCTTGTTTTTACACCATTTGCCTTGTGTTTCGTTACACTTCGTGGCGTTTTTATGCGATTTCCGGAACTAACCTACTAACAAGATACCACAGTGCCAGTTCCTTGTTTTCTGCTGTTTTTGTGTTTTAGAAAAGCTACACAAGAAATATTCTCGGAATTGGACGAAACAAGTTCGGGAACTCCTATTTTTCCCAGACGAAGGACGAGGACCAAACGGGAGTCGGAGGGGGGCCAGAGGCTGGCCTCACCACTAGGGGGCGCGGCCCAGCCCCTGGCCGCACCCACCTGTGGTGAGACCACCCTGGTCCACCTCTGTCGATGCCCCTTTGCCTATAAGAAGCCTCCCGACGGAAAACCCTAATAGGGATTGGCGAAATTTCCAGAACAGTTCCGCAGCGCCGCCGCCGTCGAAGACAAATTTCGAGGGGCAGAAGTCTCTGTTCCGGCACCCTGCCGGGATGGGAAAGTGCCCCCGGAGCCATCTCCATCGGTCTCCATCGCCGTCTCCGCCGTCTCCGCCGTCTCCATTGACCTCACTGCCATCTCCATCAACCTTGCTGTCTCCTATGATGAGGAGGGAGTAGTTCTCCCCCGGGGCTGAGGGCTCTACCGGTAGCTATGTGGTTCACCTCTCTCTCCTATGATGTGATCTTTATGTGATCGTGAGCTTTGTATCTAGTTGAATTGGTAGATGTTATTATTCAGATATTATGCTACTCCCGTGCTTTATTATTGTAAACTCCGGAGACACCTCATATCGTAATGGGAAGGTGACTAGTGTGCTCATTATGTGTGTCTTTTTGGTTAATGTCTCTATGAATTGTTGGTGTTTGTTGGAACCATCTAGTGCGTTCATGGTGATAGTGTGGAACAATCTAGTTTGGGTACATACGGACTTTGAGGAGTGCTTCGTAGCCCTACGCATGATTAGTGTTCGTTTTCTATTGGAGAATTGTTTTGAGTTGCATATTGATGATAGTATCTATTCGTTCAATTATGTTATATTTGTTGAGAGTGTGTCCACTAGTGAAAGTATGATCCCTAGGCCTTGTTTCGAAGCTTTGCACACCATTTACATTTAGTTTTGTTACATGTTTGCTTGCAGCGATATTTATTTCAGATTACGTTTACTACTCATAATCATCACTATTACTTGTATTTCACTATCTCTTCACCGAACTAATGCACCTATACAGCTGACAAGTGTATTGGGTGTGTTGGGGACACAAGAGACTTTCTGTATCGTAATTGCAGGGTTGCTTGAGAGGGATAACTTTGACCTCTTCCTCCCTGAGTTCGATAAACCTTGGGTGATCCACTTAAGGGAAACTTGCTACTGCTCTACAAACCTCTACACTTGGAGGCCCAACACTGTCTACAAGAACAGAAGCGTGTGTAGACATCATCGCCCTTTGAACTTTGAAGGTGTCCTATGCATTTATGTTTTGCTATTCCATGAGGGACAAGCTGAATAACACTTTGCTATGTTTTTCTCTATGCTTCAAACAAACAAATAACTTTCAATGCATTATTATTCATGATCTTTTGTTTGTGTTGCTTTTTATGTTGTAACATGGTTGCTAAGTTCTATGGTTAGAATTATATCTTTTATGCCCATGTTTAGAGTACTTTGATCTCAGCTTGCAATGCTTTACAATAACTTGATCAAGATTGTGTTGGCTGCATGTCACCTCAAAAATTATTGTTTTGTTATCACTTACCTACTCGAGGACGAGTAGGAGTTAAGCTTGTGGATCTACGTTGCAAACGAATCTATAATTTTTGATGCTCCATGCTTGTTTTACACCAATTGTTTTATGTTTTGTTTACACTTCCTAGCGTTTTTATGCATTTTCTGGAACTAAGCTATTAACAAGATGCCGCAGTGCCTGTTCTTGTTTTCTACTATTTTTCTATTCCTGGTTTTTACTAAAGGAAATATTCTCGGAATTGGATGAAACAAAAGTTGAAGTTCCTATTTTGCTAACACGAAGACGGGTTCCAAAGGAGAGGCGGAGACCAGCCATGAGCCGGCCACACCAGGTGGTGGCGTGGCCTGGCCCCTGGCCGCACCACCCTATGATGTGGGCCCCTCGCCCTTCCGCCTATAAATTCACTTCATCGGGAAAACCCTAAAGTCCCGAGCCTCCATCCACGAAAAGTAATGTAAGCCACCGACGTCATCGACCCTAGTTCAGGAGGGGCCAGAAGCTCTTCCCGGCACCCTGCCGAAAAGGGGAATCATCACCAAAGGCCTTCTTCATCACCATGCCTGCCTCCGGAGTGATGCGTGAGTAGTTCACCCGTGGACTATGGGTCCATAGCAGTAGCTAGATGGTTGTCTTCTCCTATTTGCGCCTCATGTTTAGATCTTGTGAGCTGCCTATCATGATCAAGTTCATCTTATTGTAATTCTACATGTTGTGTTTGTTGGGATCCGATGAATATTAAGTACTATATCAAGTTGATTATTGATCTATCATGTCTATGTTATTTGCGATCTTGCATGCTCTCTGTTGCTAGTAGATGCTTTGGCCAAGTAGATGCTAGTGACTCCAAGAGGGAGTATTTATGCTCGATAGTGGGTTCATGCCTTTAGTAATCTGGGAGAGTGACAATAACTTCTAAGGTTATAGATGTGCTGTTGCTACTAGGGATAAAACAACAATTTTTTGTTCAAAGATTGTTGTATTGTTTACATTACACACTTTGCTTAATACAATAATCTGTGGCTTGCAACTTAATACCCAAAGGTTGTTCGGATGATATCCTGAAGGTGGATTATTAGTCATAGATCCAGTTGGATTACGGTCTATGTATTATGTTGTAATGCCCAAATGAATCTCATAGTGATCTTCATGACATGTACATGCATTGTTATGCATTCTCTATTTTGTCAATTGCCCAACTGTAATTTATTCATCCAATATGTTATTTATCTTTATGGAGAGACACCTCTAGTGAACTGTGGATCCCGGTCCATTCTTTTACATTGATAATAGCATCTACTGCAAACATTGTTTACTTTCTGCAAGTACTATTTTATTTCAGTGCAAGCAAATATCTCTTTTCACACTATACGTTTAATCCTTTGTTTTTAGCAAAACCAGTAAGATTGACAACCTCACTGTAAGTTGGGGCAAAGTATTTTGGTTGTGTTGTGTGCAGGTTCCATGTTGCTGCTGGCGCAGGTAGTGCGCCTTGCCAAAAGTCAGCTAGCAACAACATTTAGAAGTGATTTCTTTTTCCTACAGGTCGATTAAACTTTGGTTTCATACTGAGGGAAAACTTACTATTGTGGTCATCATACCTTTCTCTTGGGGTTTCCCAACGGGTCCTGTTAGATATCAGCCCTCCATGTCAAAATGGTTGTTAAATGGTTAAACAGGCCGAATCATTGCTATCACGACCCTACCCTAAGTGGCATTTATGTGTCAGAAAACCCAAAAGTGGTTCTAATGTGAAACTAATGGCGCAAATGTGGTAGTTTTTTTGTCGTTTCCTCCAAAACTTTATAGCCACCGACAGAGCCACTTGCCAGCGCCACCGCTAGTCAAGATGTCGAACCGCTGTTGACCTTCTTTGGGAAAGAAGAAGGCGAAGCACAACCACAAGTGGAGCTCTTCAAGGGGGTCACTGTGACACTGCATCGTGCAGGAGTCATTATCGCCACTGCGTCATTAGCGATTGCCACTACCATCGCCCCTGCCTGCACAATCCGCGACATCGCCTCGCCCTGCTCGCGAATGCATGTACGTTCTAATTCGCGATGCCACCCACCTGTGGGAGCGCAACCAGCCCGACGACTGGCCGGATGTGAATCTTCCCGTTGGATGGCACCTTAACTCCCGTAGGCCTTGTTTTGCACACAGGGATTAGAGTGGATCACTGAGTATAATCCCGAGGGGGTTTGGGTGGACACCCAATCCCTCTGATCCAACCACGCGCGAGAGAGATGCGTAAAACGCGAGGGCGAGGCGTGTCTTGATTTGCATCTACCCGACGTGTTTGTCGGGAGTTTTCTGTGTTTTACCCCGTTCGATCCCGGTCTCCAAAACGACCATGTCGTGTTTCTGGGTGTATCTAATTGGGCCGGGATAAAACACTTACAAACCCAGCCAAAACAGTTCCGCAAAACAAGGCCGTAGAGTGTCTTTGCCGCAGGCGTCGAGGCAAGAGGCGAACTGCACTCGGGAGATCAGGTGCCAGAGGGCGCTGCGTGGACCTGCGCTTCGCTATGACCCAACCTTCGCCACCGGGTCGGGGGAACTAGTTCACCATCCACCTGTGGGATACAAACCTGAAGCGACATGCTGGCTACTTTTACGAGGTAAACTATGACCGCAATACAGTTTACTAGACGCCGCCCGACGAGGACATGGACGACATGTGGTGGCCAGAGGAGGATGAGGTGTACCACATGGAGGTGAATGGTGTCGACGACATTCTAGGCGAGGAGCGCGGTGAGGAGGTGTACTTGCCGCCGGAACTCACCGAAGATGAAGCAGTCCGTGTCACCATGATCCTCTCGAAGGAGGAGAAACACCGAGGGGCCGGCTACGATGTCGCCCTCGCCGATTCTCTCCAGTAGCTGCAGCACTGCCCTGCTATGTTGCCAGCGAGGCTGGCTACGCGTCCACAGTATGGGCGGAGGAACAACTGTGACGCCGCCGGTCCTACCGTGACCGTGTCCGCACCACCGTACATCCTGCTCGACGAGGATGGGGACGAGTAGGCGACGGCAATAGCCCTAGTTTTCCTAGGGTCTATCTATATTTTTAATATTGCTTGTTTCCCCCATTACGTAAAATATTTTTAATGTTTATAATAAAAATGGATAGAAAACTTTTATGTTATCCCAATAACATAGCCTACGACCCACTTTCTTATCTGCGGACCAACCAAATCGAATCCGAAATGGGTTGGTCAGCTGCAATGGCATGAGTACGGATAACCCCGTGTGTGCGTGCGCACGATTTGATTTGTCAAACCGTGCTGACTTCATGGCGCCTGTATGCATGCACAGGTTTTACCCACGTCTGTACGGCGACGGGACGCGCGCACGGGCACAGCTCACAGCTGTTTCCCTTTGGTGGTCTGGCTTGGTCCATCCAGCAGCAGCAGGAGCAGCCCCAACCTACAGCCTACGACACCCTCGACCTCTTCCAGCTCGGCTCCTAGCCGGAGAAGAGAGAAGTCCGCTACGTGCACAGCAGCCGCTCCAATGCCAACGCCAACACCAACGGCGTGTGTGCACGCCAACAGCGCCGAGCTGCACCGATCTTCGCCGATCTCCGCCTGTCTCCTTGCCGTCCGCCGCTCGAAATCTCTCGGGATTTCCATGTCTCGACGAGCTCCTCCACCAGGGATCGGAATGACACTAGACGCGATCCTACCAGTGCAGTTCAGGGGAAAGTTTTCCGACACGATGTCCATGCTTGCGACCAGGTGTCTGGGCATAAAAAACGCAAGCGAAAACCAGGAACTTGGCTCGTCCTAGTAGTTACGTGGTGGTGACCTTTCTGCAGGTGCTTTCAGCAAAGGAGCTAACCTTTTCCAGGAAGATGGAACTCCTTTTTCGCAGATCCACTGCTGTTTTCATCTAATAATCGTGGATCGTCGTGGGTGCCAGATGATGAGATGGGAGCCTGACACAGAGCAGTGCGCCATCTTGTGCTACTCTTTTTCTGGTTATGTTGTTGCTCCCATTCCCTCGTCTTTCTAGAAGGATGAGGCCGTGACATGGACACTAGATTCTGCTAACCAATATGCTTTCTGCTAATGTGGTATCTCAGCCGAGTGGCTTCTCATGGAAAGCTTGTAAGCGAAAGCGAACGGCGACAGAACTTCCCATGTATTAAAAGGAAATCCTCTCTTTAGACGACAGGCACTTAAAGTTACGGGACAATGTGTTGTGCTCTCCACTGGCCTGAGATCTAACTTAGGTCCTCGCCTCTCCCACGCTGCCTCGGCCGACCTCCTTGCCCTATACGTTGAACTAGACGCCATCGAGCTCAGCAACATTACTCTGGATAACCGTGTGTGCCGCCTCACTAACAAAAGGCTTTCGAATAAGGATTTATATTCCATTTCTTTCAGGCATCTGCAGGTTGACGAGTTGGCGAGATTAGTTTGGACGAGTGTTATTGTAGAATATTCTGTTGGCTGGCTAAGCGTCGTCGTCTCCCCACTAATGAGAGACGGTTCCGGCACCAGCTCTCGGGCTCGGCCTCGTGTACTTTGTGCGCACTGGATGAAGATGCTGACCACTTGCTTCTCACTTGCAACCGGGCCCGCGAGGTCTGGCGGTTCTTCAGATTTGGCTTCGCTCACCAAGACCCTCTCTCCATCGCTGACTTGCTTCACTCCGGCTTCTCAAGCTTCAAATAGGCCACCATCGCCATTGCAGTCGCTTGGAATATCTGCAAGTGACGAAACAACCCCGTCTTCAATTCCGAAGATGAATCCCTCCATACGGTCACTCGGCGCTGCCTCGCCGATGTTCGACTCTAGGCCTCACGCTGTCACAACTCCGTCTCGGCATCTGTTCTTATTAATTGGTGTATTACTTTTGATCCACTAAACGTTTTATCTGCTCTAGCCTCGAGCTCCCTCTCTCCTCCCCCTTTCTCTCTGTGTAATGGCCACCCGATGTACTCTGGTTACTCGTTATTAATGTTCAGGCTGGCATAAGCCCTCCGTTGTCACGGTCAAAAAAAGAAACATGTTGTGCATCCTTGGATCCCAAATCAGCGGCTCCATGATGGAATACACTGGTTTCCGCTGCACACCAGGGCACAAGTGGGTAAAGCTAGGACTCAAACCAGTGGTGCCTTGTCAACAACAAAATCTGAGGTTAGTTAATAAGCAAACAGCAGTAGTTAGATCGAGCTTAACACACCGTAAATATCGCTGCCTACGGCGCACTCAAGATGCCGGCATAGTACGGCCCAGCACCGAAGAAACATCCTCTACTAAAAAGCAAACACCGAATCTGATCAACCGTACACCGGGTAATCTGCCCTGCGTCTTCAGTAAAATGGAACACCTGATTGTTACCGTGAGAAGGCGTGGTTTTTTTATTTTTGAAAAAACGCAGCGAGCATACACGAAGGTACGTACTTATGAACAGTGGCAGGAGCCCCTGAGTGGCTCTGTCAGTCAGTCAGTCAGTCAGGCCAACTTGCGCGTACGTTGTACCGCGCTCGGCAGCAGCAAATGAACACACACGAACAGGCTGGAAACGTGGTGCACTCCTACAGTCCTACTCCACCCAGCAGGAAATGGCCTTCAAACGAGGAGTAAATTACCCCTGTGGACTGTGGTGCTCGCTGTGTAAAGTCGCAAACGCGTCTTCAGTAAATGACTCTCGCTCATTGATTTTACCCGTGAGTCAGTAGAGCTGTGTGCTGTTGCGTTTCCTGGCTGGCATTGTATTGCAGTGTGTTGTTATTTCTCTGCAAACGTCCATGGTGAAATGGTTGATCTGAACACTCTTACGGCCATTAGGATTTATTTTTAGGGGGTAGGTCCAGCGCTACAGTAGAGCGTAAAGGCTAAGGGCTCGGTTTGTCACAGCTAAACGCGTCCGATTAATCACTGTACCCTTCCATCATAAAACCTTCTCAATGGGGCAGAAGATGTGCTCTGCTTCCCTCTGAAAGAAACAAATGCTCTGTTTTTCTCTGAGTAAAACAAATGCTGTGCTATGTTTTTCTCTGTCGAAAACGCAAGTCCTCTGTTTTTTTTTTCTGAACAAATGATACCTCCTCTGTTTCTCTCTGAAGAATGAACTGCTCTGCATTTGTCTGAAGAAAAAGGCAGATGCTCCGTTTCATCAAAAGGATCACGGGTTGCCAGGAGATTGTCGCCTGTGCGCAATGCAACGCAACAGAGTCAGAAAGATTTCATTTCACGAATGAGTTAATTCCATTATTTTTCACTATACACACACCACCAGTGACACCGCCATCTGTGAACTGCAGCTGAGCTTGCTACGGCACGCCACGGCGGTGCTCGACGAGAGCCTAATCGATCGCGGCAACCTATACACCAACGAATAATCCTCCTCCTCCATGTCACGCCTACTACGCCGCCACGTACGTACACCGGCCACGCGCCGAACTCCTTCCTACACTACACGACGGCCTTGGCCGGCGGCACCACGATCGGGCTCCGCACCACGTGCTCCGGCGACACCCACTTCAGGCTTCCCTCGACGCCGGCGATCGCCGGCTGCTTCCCGGCCCACCGCACCGTCACCGTGTAGCTCTGCCTCTGGTTCACCTTGGAGAAGCGCAGCATCGGGGGACGCACCGTCACGGACACCTCCTTGGGCATGTCCACCACCGCCGTGTACACCGAGCTGGCCTTCCCGACGTTCTTCACCGTGCGGCGCACCGTGATCGGCTGCGACAGCAGCTTGATCACCATGGACGGGTAGTTGAGCTCAGCCTCGGTGATGGCCTTGATCTTGCCGCACTCGATCCGGCGGTGGGTGATCTCCTTCACGCCCTCGTCCCCGATGCCCAGCCCGCAGAGGTAGGGGACGTAGTCGTTGGGCGCGAGGTCGTAGACCAGGCCAGGGTCCACGGCGCGGGACGGGTTCACGTACCCGGCGCCCATGGCGTAGAAGCTCGCCTTGCGGTACTGCTCGTCCTTGATCGGCACGCCGGCGTGGTCCGCGGTGTCGGAGGAGGTCATCAGCGCCGACCTGATCTCCGCGGGGGACCAGCTCGGGTGCAGGCTCTTGATGATGGCGGCGATCCCGCTCAGGTGCGGGGTGGACATGGAGGTGCCGGACTCCATGAAGAAGGCCAGGCTGACGTCGTCCACGAACTCCGGGTGCATCTCGCTCGGCGCCCACGCGGCGAGGATGTTCATGCCGGGCCCCGTGATGTCCGGCTTCAGGATGCCCGGGCTGGCCTTGCTCGGCCCGCGGGAGGAGAAGAACGCCACCGCCGGCGCCGGGGTGGACCCCATCACCGTGCCCCGGAACGTGATGCTCGCCGTGGGCCTGGGCGTCGACTTGATGTAGGCGGCGATCTTCGCCCCCGCGGCGTTGCTCACGTGCGACGCCGGCAGCACATGCGCGTCGGCGAAGGTGGTGAACCCCTCCTCCGGCTTGTTCATGAGGATCATGCCGGCGCCGGCGTACGCGTTCACGGTCTGCCCCTGCTCCACGTGCTCCGAGATGCCGCGGCTCTCGCAGAGCACCACCTTGCCCTTCACGTCGTCGGGGAGGGAGCTGCATCCGCGCGCGTCCGGGTCGCCGCTGGCGCCGGGGAACACGAGCGGGAGCTGGCGGCCCGCGGTGTTGTTCCGCGGCTGGAACAGCGACTCGCCGTCGAACTCCTGCCCGTTGCCGAGCTTCACCGTGGTGCGGATGGCACGGTCCGTGGTGCCGGCCGCGACAGTCAGCATCCACGGCGCGCCGTTGCCGACGGATCCCACGGCCGGCCCCGCATTGCCCGCGGCGGCGCTGACGAAGATGCCGTGCTCCATGGCCTTGTACGTGGCTATCGCCACCAGGTCGTAGTTGAACTGCGCGCCATCGGACGCGTCGATGGAGAACGAGATCACATCCACGCCGTCCTTCACCGCGGCGTCGAGGCCCGCGACGATGTCCATGATGGAGCAGCGGCTGCGCGTGCACACCTTGTAGATCGCGAGGTGCGCGTGCGGGGCCATGCCCGACGCCGTCCCGTGCGCGTTGCCCCGCACATCGGCGTTCTCCACGAAGTTGCCGCCCGCCGTGGACGCCGTGTGGGTGCCGTGCCCCGCGTCGTCGACGGGGGGCGCCGTGGAGTTGACCGACGCGCTCCCGAACGCGCGGGCCCCGATGACCTTGTTGTTGCAGCCGCCGCTGCCCGCGATCGCCTTGAACTCGCAGGTCCCCTTCCATTTCTTGGGGGGAGGCGGCATCCCGAAGTCCCCGAAGGAGGGGTGGCTGGGGAGGATGCCGGTGTCGAGGAGCCCGATGACGACGCCGCGGCCGAAGCCGGAGCGGGTCCAGAAGCCGGAGTTGTCGAGGTGGAGGCCGAGGAAGCCCGGGGAGTGGGTGGTGGCGAGGGGCAGGAACTGCTCCGGGTAGAGCCGGAGGCAGCCGGGCTTGGTCCGCAGCGCGTCGGCCTCCTCGTCGCTCAGCCGCGCCGCGAATCCTGTCAGGACGTGGCTGTAGGAGTAGATGATCCTCGGGCCGTCGCCGCCGCCGTCGGTGGCGGAGTTGAGGGTGGATTCGGGCAGGAAGGAGCGGTGCCAGAGCTCGACCGCGTCGGCGCTGACGTCGTCCCTGGGGTCGAGGTGCACGACGTAGTTCTTGCGCTCCTGCCCGTAGCAGGCGCCGAGCAGCTGCGCGAGCAGGAGGACGCCGATGAAGATCCTCATCAGCTAGGAGGTGAAGGGGAATGGCACTAGGTACTGTAGAGGTGATTTTGATTTGGAGCTGAGGGGGAATGGAATGCAGCTAGGTGCGGTGAGAAGGAATGGGGATGAGAGAGTGAAGTGGCCGTGGCCGTGTCGTGGCGAGAGCAGGGGGGAGGACCGGGGTTTATATATGTAGGGTGGCAGTGGCTGGGTGGGGGAGGCCGTGCGAAGCGTAGTGATGGATGATGGGGTCTGGCGGTGAGCTGGAGAGCACACAGAAGCGGTTTGATTTTGAATTCGGCAATGTGGCCTCCTCCCAGCCAGCCAGTGTTCCGCGCTTGGGGGCGACGACCGTTGGCCATGACACTTGCTTTACCTCTGTCACGGTGCGCTCGCGTGCTTCGACGCTCCCTCCCGGCGCCGGTGACTTGGCGCCGCGGCGAGGCCATGGGTTTTGGTTGCCACGCGTGACGCATGGGCGCGGGGGCTCTGAATCCGTTCATTCATTTCTGTCTGAATCCTGTGATGGCAACACTTCCATAAGTTAAGGCACCCTTGGAGGGAGCGTAGGAGTAACTCTCTTGCCCAACTCGTCGCACGCTACACACACACACGCTCCAGGAAACGTTCACATTTACTCCTACGCCCGTAGACAGGCGCTATAGATCGATCGTAGCCACTACCACTGCGGAAACCAGACTGGAACCACCAGAAGATTTCGAACGGGAGCGCAGCTTCGAGTTCGTGGCTGGCCGGCGCTCGCCGCTCCCCTTCCACACTTCCACCGCCGCCGCGTTGGACGCCCGGACGGTAGCGGCTCGCGTCGCGTCGTCTTCAAGCGCGTGCGGTCGCTGCCTCGTCTCGTCGGCGCGGTGGTCTCGCCTGCCGATGGCGATCGGCGCGGAGGCTTTCAGCGCGGGCCCCGGCTGTCGGGGACAGGACTAATGACAATGATATTTTCTGGCTGGACCCGCCGGCGTGTTAGATTTTGGAGAGTTGAGGGTCAATCATTCTTTGACTCGGCGGTGGGGCCGCCATCAGCGACAGAAGATGTTTTGGCCGGGGAACCGGTTCTCGACGCAGCTCGCTTGTCGCTTTCGCCTGGGGGAATGGCGCGATTATAAAATTGGGGCATTGTGACACGATCGTTGATGCTTAACTACGTACGTGAAGCGATTGTTTATTTAGTGGTCGTCCACTCCAGCTTTGCCTTGTTCTTTTCACCGGACCGGGGCCGTGCCTTATCGAACAATGCTCTGTCCAACATGTCCACGTGCAAGACAGGGTTCCGCCGTCCTTGCCACTTCACCCGTGAACGGTGGAGGCGTTCATCCATCGGGGTATACAAATGTAGGGTTGCTCGGATGTTTGGTAAAGGAATCGAATGCGATAATTGTCACTCTTCTGTTTTCGTGTGGAGGGGCAGGGAGTGCATCATGCAGCATGGCAAATTGGCAATCCAAACCTAGCACTTACCATGCACGGAAGCTTCCATCAGTACATCTCTCTCCATGTTCTCTGCCGATTAAAATTGGAGCATCTATTAAACAAGTGCTACTACTATAGTTTAAAAATATTTTGAAATTTTCAGTTACTATATGAATCTATGTAAAGCCTTCTGCTATCTTTCATCTACTGCAGATATGACAAATATATATTATTTCAAACACAAAGACACAAATGACACATATATATATATATATAACTACTAGAACTTGTTTGGTCTATTGCACTGCACTTCAGGCAAAAATCCTTATTGTCATTGCAACTACAACATACGAGAACACACATCGGAAACTCAAAATGGAGCTCGGGCTCCAGTAAGCCCGTTTTAGGTTTTTCTTCTTTCAACCTTAAATTTTTTAATTTTATATGTTTCAAAAAAAAAAGTAAACATTGCCAATGTTGTACTTTACCATTGTGTAAATTTTCTTAACATACATTATATTTTGGGATCTATAAAAATGACAAAATCTCACAAAAGGACAAAATCAAGTTTTCAGTCCACTATTCATTATTGTTCATGCACTCCAAAATCTTAAGTTGTCTTTTTTGCTGAGCCTAAAATATAACATATTTTGGTCTAAACATTTGCACACTTATAGAATACAACATTATCTACTCATGATATTTTTTCAAAATGTTTGGAGATGTTCAAATTCAAAATTTCAAAGGTTCAAAATCTGGCCACCATGGAGCCCGAGCTCCAAATGGATGCACTCACACACACCTACTACTATCACTAAGCATACTTCTTTCTTGTCCCTCCATCTAAACACAAGATCGTTTCCATCCTTTTCTTTCCTTCATTCATCTTCTTGATCACAAGTTTCAACTAGATACACTTATGTTTCAGCTACAAATTGTTTTGTTGTACAACATTTAAAATACTCCTGATAACAACCTCATTTTCTTTCAATTTTATTTTCTACTTAATCTGCCAAATTTGCTCTAAATTCATGATGTGCTCCTAACAACACAATAATGAAGCTGATTTGACCAACATCATGTAAACCTAAATATACAGTGATTTTGCACTGCTCCCTTATATCTATTTCATTATGCTAAGGATTCTAACTTTATGTCATTACTTCATCCAATTTTGCAATGCTTGAATTTACGACAAGATGGAACAATTATATGTGGATTTGATGTTGTGATAACTACCTTTTTTAATTTGAGATAACTATACTGGAAAATGATTTCATTTATGTTTTGGTCAATATTGTGAGTTGTGTTAGTTCTTCATCTGTCACTTCGCATAGTTTGTTTGAAGGATGCTTTTGGTGATATTGGTTTAGGTTTGATTATTTTATGTATTAGGCAATCAAAAACTGGTTTCCAACATTACAATCAGTTTCAACTGTTAGAGATGTTTAATAGAGCATGGACTCTGCTAGAATCAAGCATGCGACATGTGCGATGACACAAAAAGTTAGGGGCCATGGCAACGCACAGGCATTCAACTAGTATAATCAATATCTTTCTTTGTTTTTTCATACCAGTTGTGTTTAATGCTCTATAGCGTCCATCGAGCATTTTCGTGCTAGCAGTTGTCCTATTTTTAGGTCTTAAGTTATTAAGTTATTTGAGTCTTGCATTGGTTTGGAAGATTTCAGTGAGTTTATTTTCACTATTCAGTGTGTTAGAGACTGTTCTTTCTGTATTTGTGACTGTTGCTCATCCTGCTCCCTCTTTTTATATGTAAGTCTGTGAAATTCACCAAGACTATCAATATGGACATCTACCAATATTATCAGTAGGCACATCTATGTTGGTGACTTATTGATTTCAGATATATAGATTCAGTTCAAGATTGTTAGTCATGATAAGTTTTCCAGACTCATTGTGTATGCTGCTCTTAGTTCTCAAACTATTCTTGTTTTCGTTTTGCTCTGAGTTCACTAGCAGCTTAGAGCATGATTTATCCGTTGAGACATAAGAGAACTGTGGACAGCTAGTGTTCCTTTTCTTTTATAGCAAGTAAGATCTGCTTTTTTGGGGTCCATTTTCCAAATTGCTGTTTCCACAGAGCCCACATAGGGGCCCACATACAAACACGCAATCATGTATAAGAGGCCCACAAATATAACAACAAACTACGGGAACATAAGGGACCTTAGGATATCACCGTGGATATAGTATGACGTCAGCCGACTGACATAGTTAAATCTTTGTCGACTGAGCGCTAGGCACACCCTTATTTCTTAGTCTATCTTTGTGTCTTTCTTAGGTAGGATAATGCTACATTTTTGAATAATAGCAGCAAATCAGTTTGGTGTTATGTTGTTGTTCCTTATTTCCCCCACAAGTTCTCTTATATTCTTGTATCAATTTAGGTTACCCTCTACAGCTTTCTTATGGTATGAAGGAAAATGTCGCTTGCATATGAAGAGGTCGTGCATATGTGCCCTACTTTTGTAACTAAAATGATTCTTCTTTCTCTGTTGGAGCATGAGCCGTTTACCATCTCTGGTAAGTTCTGTTTAATTCCATTTATTTGTTCCTTCCATCCATGGTATAGGTAGAATATGTCTCCCTTTTGCCTGCTATGAGAGTTATGTTAATGTTTTAGTCAATGATTTTATGGGATCGCCCTGGGACGAGATGCCTTGTCACACCAAAGGTAATCTATCAAGCATGGTTAGAGTTTCTTGCTCGGATGTTTGGTGGAATCAAATGCGACGATAATTGCCACTGTTCTGTTTTCGTGTGGAGGGGCAGGGAGTGCATCATGCAGCAGGGCAAATTGGCAATCGAAACCTGGCACTAACCATGCACGGAAGCTTCCATCAGTACACCTCTCTCCATGTGCTCCGCCGAGTAAACTTCGAGCATCTATTAAACAAGTGCTACTACTATGGTTTAAAAATATTTTGAAAATTCTCAGTTACTATATGAATCTATGTAAAGCCTTCTGCTATCTTTCATCTACTGCAGATATGACAGATATATATTATTTCAAACACAAAGACACAAATGACAGATATATAGAACTACTAGAACTTGTTTGGTCTATTGCACTGCACTTCAGGCAAAAACCCTTATTGTCATTGCAACTACAACATACGAGAACACACACACCGGAAACTCAAAATGGAGATCGGGCTCCAGTAAGCCCGTTTTAGGTTTTTCTTCTTTCAACCTTAAAATTTTTAATTTTATATGTTTCAAAAAAATCAAAAAAAAATCAAAAATATAAGTAAACATTGCCAATGTTGTACTTTACGATTGTGTAAATTTTCTTAACATACATTATATCTTGGGATCTATAAAAATGACAAAATCTCACAAAAGGACAAAATCAAGTTTTTAGTCCACTATTCATTATTGTTCATGCACTCCAAAATCTTAAGTTGTCTTTTTTGCTGAGCCTAAAATATAACATATTTCGGTCTAAATATTTGCACACTTATAGAATACAACATTATCTACTCATGATATTTTTTCAAAATGTTTGGAGACATTCAAATTAAAAATTTCAAAGGTTCAAAATCCGGCCGCCATGGAGCCCGAGCTCCAAATGGATGCACTCACACACACCTACTACTATCACTAAGCATACTTCTTTCTTGTCACTCCATCTAAACACAAGATCGTTTCCATCCTTTTCTTCATTCATCTTCTTGATCACAAGTTTCAACTAGATACAATTATGTTTCAGCTGCAAATTGTTTTGTTGTACAACATTTAAAATACTCGTGCTAACAACCTCTTTTTCTTTCAATTTTATTTTCTACTTAATCTGCCAAATTTGCTCTGATTTGACCAACATCATGGAAATGGTATGGGATTACCAAAAATTGAGCATGAGCAGAGGTAAGTTACCAAAGCTGCAAAGTTTGGGTCTGAGAAAATTACCCGGTGACCATTGCACAGCCGTCCACGTCGTCCTTACTGCAAACGCTGCATTCCCTCATCATCGTCCGCATGCCCTCCCTCTCCGCCCAACCAAGCATTGACCCCATGCTCTGATCCGTGCAACCGACGCTTGGTACGACTGTGTCGCTCCAAATTGGTCGCCTCAAGAGAAATAGGGTTAGGGATTCGCGGGAACAAAGGATAATGTAGCATAGCACCGAAAATTCTAGAAAAGATAGAGGTTCACTATGGGAGAATATATTTTTAGTGGCACTTTGCTTGTGGCACTTTTTGAAAGTGCGGCTAAAAAGTTTTTTCGTGGCATTTTTTCGGAAGTGCGACTAAAAATAGCATATTTAGTGGCACTTTGGTAGAAGTGCGACTAAAAATAGTATTTTTAGTGGCACTTTTTGAAAGTGTGGCCAAAAAGTACCTATTTTTAGTGGCACTTTGGTAGAAGTGAGACTAAAAATAGTATTTTTAGTGGCACTTTTTAAAAGTGTGGCTAAAAATACATATTTATAGTGACACTTTGCAAAGTGCCGCTAAAAATACTTATTTTTAAGAGCGTTTTGAAGAAGGGACTTTATAACTAGTATATTTAGAGACATGAATGTAGGCTTATGAAGCAAGTGCTCCTAAAATAATATAATTGTCATATAGATAATTGTGTTTACGTTTTAACATCATAATCAAATAACAAACCCCGACACACTATAGAAGAGGAGCATCACACAAGTATCTCATAATTTGGCATCCTAAAAAATGCCGCCGCCCGAGTCCGATCGACTGCGTACCACGCTTCCGGAGATTTGGCAAACAAGATGAAAGTGGCGGGGAGTTATATCATATATCGTATTATACTCAAAACTTTAGCCATACTCGCCTGTTCTCGGATGGAACCATCCATGTGATGCGATCGCGCCGGATACTTCCTGGCCTCGCCCAGCTAGGATTCCAGCTAAGCCTTCTCGTGCACACCCAATACGAATTCCCAAATGAGAGGAACGGCTCATGATTACCAAAAATTGAAGGGCCTAAATGCAATATTGAACAGACCCCGACCCAATCACCTACCTCTGTCTCGCGTCCTCGGTTCGCGATGCGCCGCTGCAGCTCGCCGTCGCCGCTCGCCGCCGTGCCGCCGCCGCTAGTCGCATCCGTTGCCGCCATGCCCTTAGTAGGCTGAGCCTGCACCTCCACCGGATCCCCACCTGCGCCCCACCGTACCGCCCATGAGAACGACACCACGACAAACCCTAGCCGTGGGGTTCGGCTCGGTCGGCACCTCAGTTCCGCCCCTGAGCACGACACCATCGCGCCTCCTCTCGCTCTCCTATGTTGTCGATGACATCCTCCTCGACCCTCGTGCTCTTGCTTCTCCATCTCTTTACCATGCGGTTTGGCGTGACCATGTGGTGGCCGACGGCGCCGCCCGATGGTGCTTCTGCGGCTGCCGCTCTTGCCTCCTCTTTGAGGCTCTCATTCTCCGACCCCATGCCGTATCGACACCATCCCAGCTCCGACACCTCTCACAGGTTTCCACCGCTTTCCTTTCACATTGGTTTGTTTTGAATGATATTACAGCATGCCTGCCATGTGTTTGTGAAAATGCTTATTAGGCTTGGGCAATTTAATCAAGTCTCTTTTGTGCCTTGTCCTTTTCAATTTTGTTAGTATCTAGGGTATGTAGCTAATTATAGTGATTCCTTCTATCTAAGGAATAATAGATGCTTCAAAAGATGGCAAAAGTTTGTGCCTTATGTTAATTCAAATCAAGTAGTTCACTAGATAGTAGTTGTGTGAATTGACTAGATGGATGCTTGAGCATAACCGGCCTACTAGGAAGATTGGTGCGGCGGTGCTTGATGGCGTATAAATTACACCCCGTTGGGAACCCCAAGAGGAAGGTATGATGAGCACAGAAGCAAGTCTTCTCTTAGTTGTGAAACCAAGGTTTATCGAACCAGTAGGAGAAAGCCAAACTTCAGAAGGTGATGCCTGCTAGCTTCGCGATAGCTCCGGACAATTTATAAGGCACCTCATCCAGGGCTTTGCTTTGCACCAGCAGCAACGTGGAACCTGCACACAACACAACCAAGAACTTTGCTCCCAACTTACGATGAGGTTGTCAATCTCACCGGTTTGCTATAAACAAAGGATTAAGCATATCGAGTGGTAAAAGGTAATACTATGCGGGAATGTAAATAAGCAAGTAAAGTAAATGGTAATAGCAATCTAAAGGAAATTGGACTGGGGTCCACAGTTCACTAGTGGTGTCTCTCCATAAGATAAATAACAACATGTTGGGTAAATAAATTATAGTTGGGCAATTAATAGAGTAAAGATAACGTACATATATCACGAGGATCACTATGAGATTCACTCTGGGCATTATGACAAAATACATAGACCGTAATCCAACTGCATCTATGACTAATAATCCACCCTCCGAATGTCGTCCGAGCAAACATTGGGTATTAAGTTGCGAACAACGGATAATTGCATTAAGCAAAGTGCGTAAAGTAAACAAAGTAAGTGTCCTTGGACACAAGAATGTTATTTTCTCCCTAGTGGCAACAGCATATCTACAACCTTAGAGGTTTCTGTCACCCCCCCCCCCAGATTACTAGAGGCATGAACCCAACTATCGAGCATAAATACTCCCTCTTGGAGTCACTAGCATCTACACAGTCAAGATATCTACTAGCAACAGAGAGCATGCAAGATCATAAATAACATAGAGATAACATAAGATAATATTTAGCACATCAACTTAACATAGTACCAATACTCATCGGATCCCAATAAACACAACATGTAGAATTACATAAAGATGATCTTGATCATGTAGGACAACTCACAAGATCTAAACATGAAGCACATGGTGGAGGAGACGACCATCTAGCTACTGCTATGGACCCGTAGTCCAAGGTAGACTACACTCCGGAGGCGACCATGGTGGTGGAGAAGGCCTCCGGTAGGGATTCCCCTCTCCGGCAGGGTGCCGGGAAGAGCTCCTGGATCCTCCCGATCTCGCGACGGCGACGACGGTGGCTTGCAGTATGTGTTGCTTGTTGCGTGGTGAATGACCAGCCCGTTGAGAACCCCAAGAGGAAGGTGTGATGAGTATAGCAGCAGATTTTCCCTCAGTTAAGAAACCAAGGTTTATCGTTCAGGAGAAGAGCAAACAATACGACTGAAGGTGATGCTTGCTAGTTTGCGACAGCTTCGGACAATTTATATATGGCGCCTCGTCCAAGCTTTGCTTGCTAGCTGCAACGCGGAACCTGCACACAACACAACCAAGTACTTTGTTCTCAACTTGCGATGAGGTTGTCAATCTCACCGGTTTGCTTAAAACAAAGGTTATGAGCGTATCGAGTGGAAAACAGTAGAAGTATGCGAGTAAAGTAAACAGTGCGAGTAAATTAAACAGGTGATAGCAATATGATGGAAATAGGACCAGGGTCCACAGTTCACTAGTGGTGTCTCTCCATAAGATAAATAACACATGCTGGGTAAACAAATTACAGTTGGGCAATTGATAGAATAAAGATAAATGTGATATGTCAAGAAGATCACTATGCGATTTACTCTGGGCATTACAACAAAATACATAGACCGCCATCCAACTGCATCTATGACTAATAATCCACTTGTGGCGAATCAATCTGAGAACTCCACAAGTATTAAGTTGCGAACAACAGATAATTGCATTAAGCAAAGTGTGTAATATAAACAAAGCATATGCCCTTGAGCATATGAATGTTGTTTTCTCCCTAGTAGCAATAGCACATCTACAACCTTAGAGGTTTCTGTCACTCCCCCAGATTAAATAGAGGCATGAATCCACTATCGAGCATAAATACCCCCTCTTGGAGTCACTAGCAACTACTCGGCCAAGATAGCTACTAACAACGGAGAGCATGCAAGATCATAAACAACATAGAGATAATATAAGATATATTTTAGTATAGCAACTCAATCATAACACCAATATTCATCGGATCCCAACAAACCAAACATGTAGAATTACATAACGGTGATCTCAATCATGTAGGGCAGCTCATGAGATCTAAACATGCAGCACATGGTGGAGAAGACAACCATCTAGCTACTGCTATGGACCCATAGTCCAAGGTAGACTACTCACTCATGGCTCCGGAGGCAAGCATGGCGATGAAGAAGACCTCTGATACGTCTCAAACGTATCTATAATTTTTGATGCTCCATGCTTGTTTTTACACCATTTGCCTATTGTTTCGTTACACTTAGTGGCACTTTTATGCGATTTCCGGAACTAACCTATTAACAAGATGCCACAGTGCCAGTTCCCTGTTTTCTGTTGTTTTTGTGTTTCAGAGTGATACACAGGAAATATTCTCGGAATTGGACGAAACCACATCCTGAAGTCTTATTTTACCCGGAAGCTTCCAGAGATCTGAAGAAGAGTCGGAGGGGGGCCACCAGGGCCCCACATGCATGGGTGGCACGGCGAGGCCCCTGGCCGCGCCAGCCATGTGTGAGGGTGCCTGGTACCACCTCTGACGACGCCCATTCGCCTATATAAAGCCTTGGGACGGAAAACCCTAAGGGAGTCGGCAATTTACCAAAAAGAGTTCCGTAGTTCCGCCGCCGCCACCGATGAATTTTGGGGGACAGAAGTCTCTGTTCTGGCACCCTGCTGGGACGGGGAAGTGCCCCCGGAGCCATCTCCATCGGTCTCCATCGCCGTCTCCGCCGTCTCCATCGACCTCACCGCCATCTCCATCAACCTTGCTGTCTCCTATGATGAGGAGGGAGTAGTTCATCCCCGGGGCTGAGGGCTCTACCGGTAGCTATGTGGTTCACCTCTCTTTCCCATGATGTGATCTTTATGTGATCGTGAGCTTTGTATCATGTTGAACAAGTAGATATTATTATTCAGATATTATGCTACTCCTATGCTTAATTATTATAGTGTACTCTAGTGATGTTATTAAAGTAATCTATTCCTCCTGCCATGGTGTAATGGTGACAGTGCGTGCATCGTGGTGGTACTTGGTTTAGGCTATGATCGTGATCTCTTGTGGATTATGAGAGTAATTATTACTATGATAGTATTGAGTGATCTATTCCTCCTTTCATGGTGTAATGTTGACAGTGTGTGCACCGTGTTAGTACTTGGTCTAAGTTGCAATGATTTCTATCTTGAATTGTGATCTGATTTGGATATCTCTATGAGTGGTGTTTGTCAAGTACTTGATGGACTTTAAGGGGTGCTTCTGTAGCCACTACACAATGATTAGTGTTATTCAATAGGAGAGTAATTCAGAGTACCATAGTGGAGAGAAGTTATTTATTTGTTCATTCATGTTATATTGTTGGGAGTGTGTCCACTAGTGAAAGTATGATCCCTAGGCCTTGTTTCCAAGCATTGCACACCGTTTACTTCCTGTTTTGTTACTTGTTTGCTCGCAGCGATATTTATTTCACATCACGTTTGCTACTTATAATCATCTATACCACTTGTATTTCACTATCTCTTCGCCGAACTAGTGCACCTATACATCTGACAAGTGTATTGGGTGTGTTGGAGACACAAGAGACTTTCTGTATCGTAATTGCAGGGTTGCTTGAGAGGGATAGCTTTGACCTCTAACCTCCCTGAGTTCGATAAACCTTGGGTGATCCACTTAAGGGAAACTTGCTGCTGTTCTACAAACCTCTGCACTTGGAGGCCCAACAAGTGTCTACAAGAATAGAAGTGCGTAGACATCAAGCTCTTTTCTGGCGCCGTTGCCGGGGAGGTAAGGTAAAAGGTACTCGCATCCTCCTGTATGAGTGCTCAAAGTTATTTCCTTTAGATTCTGCAATTACATCTTTTTGTTTCTTGTTTTTATTATCACTAGTTAAGCCTAAATGGAAAACAATGAGTTCTGTAGTCTTTTTCCCGAGTTTAGATATGATGTGTTTGAAGAGAAAATTGAAAAACCTTTGGAGCTTTATTCGCATGCTAATAGTGTTGTTAGTATGAATGCTTTGAACACCGTTGTTGCTAATGCTATAGAAAAGTCTAAGCTTGGGAAAGCTGGTTTTGTTAAGCATGATATTTTTAGTTCCCCAGCTTTAGTGGAGAAAATTTGCTCTGATAATATTTTATCTCCCATATGTGATGTTCCTTCTTATGATGATATGTTTGAAGAATATGCTTTGCGAAATAGCTGTTCTCTAGCTTGTGATGATACTAAACCTCTAGTTTATGATGGTCATGATGATGAGTATAATATTTTCAGTTCACCTACTATTGAGGATAAAATTAGTTATGATTACAATATGCCTCCTATTTTTGATGATTATGGTGATGAGAATAATTATTCTGTTGAATCTACTCCTACTACTATTGTTCCTGTGGTGAGTATTAATTCTTTTATGCATGTGGCTCATGATAGGGATGCTTTATGTGATAGTTATATTGTTAGTTCTATTCATGATGCTACTGAAAGTTATTATGAGAGAGGGAAACATGGTTTGATGGATCTCAACAATATTAAGTTTCCCCACTTTATGTTGCAAATCTTGAAGTGGCACTTGTTTTATCTATCCATGCTTGCTACTATGTGCCTCGTTGATTTATTTTCTTACAAGATTCCTATGCATAGGAAGTGGTTCAGATATAAATGTCTTTCACATTTGCTTTTTGATGCTCTATATTGCTTTAAGTTCCTATATGGCGCCTTTGCCTCAAGCTCTTATATGGCGCCCACATGAGCATCTTTGCAAATTACTGCGCCTAGCTCAAAGGCGTAAAAGAAAAGCACTCTTGGGAGATAACCCATTGTTTATTTTCAGTACTTTTTCTTTTATTTGAGTCTTGGAAGTTATTACTACTGTAATAACCTCTCCTTATCCTTTTTATTTCGTTGTTGTGCCAAGAGAAGCCTCTAATTTGAGTGAGGTAAGATTTGGGGATGTTGCTGTCCTGAAACAGTTTTCGGTGCTGCACCGTAAAAATTCGTGAAAATTCTCTGTATATCTTTTGGACCTGCGATTTCTTTTTCATATGCCCCAGGTTATATCCAAACTTTCATTAGTTGAACACTTTTTGATTTGAGCAACAGAAAATCCCTCAAAAATTCGACCTTTGTAGCTGTTCAGTTTTGACAGATTTCTGCCAATATTTGTGTTTGCCACTTTATCGCTTTGTTTTGAGTTCTTTTGATTGTGGAACTTTTGGGGAAGTTGCTACAGTAGTATATGCTTAATATGTGGTGGTTTTGAGTTGAAACCTGAAGCAAAAAGGGTTGATTCATTATTATGCTTACACTAATGTTGCTAATAGAATTGTGTTTAGTTTTGTATGAAGGAAGTTTTCAAGTGTAGGGATTGTAGAATGATGAGATGAGTTGAAGAATGGACAAAAGCTCAAGCTTGGGGATGCCCATGCATCACCCCAAGAAATATCCAAGAAGTACAAGCGTCAAAGCTTGGGATGCCCCCGAGGCACCCCTTCTTCATCGGCAAAAATCAGGTCACCTTTCAAGACACTATATTTTTATTGCTTCATCCACTATGCATTTTTCTTGGAGCGTCAGTTGTTTTAGTTTTCTTAGTTAGTTTAGTTTAGTTTGCTGCAATAAATGGTTAGATCACATCATGTTTCTTTTGGAGGAGATGAACTCGCTTTTCATTTGCCAAGAACACTCCATTTTTCACTCTTATCGTTCACCGAGTGTTCTTCTTTTTTCTGCTACTGCTTTTGGTTTTCGTTTTCACCTTGATTTGCATTCAGATCTTCTTATATTTATTCATCAAGGTGTATTTTTGCCTCTGGACCATGTTCGTCTTCCTCAAAAGAGTTTCCTCAAAAAGGTTTGAATGGTGTTGGAAAAAGAGAAAAAGCTTTATGCAAAAAAGTGGTACAAGAAGGAGCTTGTGTAGACTGCGGCTTAGGCTTTTGCATGTCGTGCTTGATGTCTTTTTGATAGTATGCTTAGTGGTTTTGCTGTAGCATGACTTGTCTCAAATAACTGAGATTGCTTAGTGAGCCTTTGAAAAAATCATGCGTTGTTTATATTATTTGGAAGCATTATGTTGGTTTTCTCCTTGATGCTTTATTTGGGTTGACTTGGCACATGCTCACACATGTTAGACTCTTACAAAGTCACCAATAGCCTCTATGATCATTTAGTTTTTGACTTTTGATGCCATCTTATGCTTCTTTTAATGTCGCTTTGCATGATTATGGCCGTTATTACTCTGTTAGTTGGTCGCTCCCAGTCTTTTGCTAGCCCTCATTTTGTACTGAGTATGAGCTCTACTCGTGCATCCAACTCCCAAAAACCAAGTTTGCCATTGTGTCCACTATAAATTCCTATGCATGGTATTTGTAAGCCATTCCAAGTAAATTTTCATGTGCTACCTTTCAAAAACCTTCAAAATACTTCTCGTTTTGTGACACTGTTTTCAGCTCATGGGGACGTAGTGGTCGGATTTGCTATCTTCCATATTGCTTATTCCAAAAAAGAAAAAAAAAGAAAAAAAAAGAAAAAAAGGCACTCCTCCATGGTATGTGAATGTTGGTGGGCACCCGATGGAATCGGTTAGCCATGGTTTGTGAAAGGAAAAAAGGTGGGGAGGAGTGCCAAGCTTTATAAAAGAGCACAAAAGTGCCAATCTCTCTCTCAAAAACTTGCTTAATTTTTTGTATGGAAGATAGTAAGAACCCCAATGCCAGTCGTTGACAAAGACAACCACCTCTCAAAACCAATTTTTTTATCTCTCTGTTTTACAAATGAAAAGCTCTAGCACATGTTTAATCACTGCTTCCCTCTGCGAAGGGCCTTTCTTTTACTTTATGTTGAGTCTCCACCTTCTACCTTTATGCACCATTAAGAGAGCATAGTTGTCATTCTTAGTGTAATATGCATTGTCCCAAAGTTCATTGATTGATTCATATTGTTGGTTTCACTTGTTCTCAAATTATTTGTATCTAGTCGCCCTCTTAAACTTGAAGGTGTCCTATGCATTTATGTTTTGCTCTCTTTGAAGGACAAGCTGAAAACCATTTGTATGTTTTTCCTTATGATTTGAACACACATTTGACTTTCATTGTTTCATTTTCATGATCTTTTGTTTGTGTTCATTTGCATGTTTACAACATGGTTGCTAAGTTCTTATTGTCAAGATTATATCTTTCATGCCCATGTTTTAAATTCTTATGATCCCAGCTCACAATGCTTACATATATGATCAAGATTGTGTAGGTGCATATCACCTCAAAAATTATTTCTTTTGTTATCACTTACCTACTCGAGGACGAGCAGGAGTTAAGCTTGGGGATGCTGATACGTCTCAAATGTATCTATAATTTTTGATGCTCCATGCTTGTTTTTACACCATTTGCCTATTGTTTCGTTACACTTAGTGGCACTTTTATGCGATTTCCGGAACTAACCTATTAACAAGATGCCACAGTGCCAGTTCCCTGTTTTCTGCTGTTTTTGTGTTTCAGAGTGATACACAGGAAATATTCTCGGAATTGGACGAAACCACATCCTGAAGTCTTATTTTACCCGGAAGCTTCCAGAGATCTGAAGAAGAGTCGGAGGGGGCCACCAGGGCCCCACATGCATGGGTGGCGCGGCCAGGCCCCTGGCCGCGCCAGCCATGTGTGAGGGTGCCTGGTCCCACCTCTGACAACGCCCCTTCGCCTATATAAAGCCTCGGGACGGAAAACCCTAAGGGAGTCGGCAATTTTCCAGAAAGAGTTCCGTAGTTCCACCGCCGCCACCGACGAATTTCGAGGGACAGAAGTTTCTGTTCCGGCACCCTGCCGGGACGGGGAAGTGCCCCCGGAGCCATCTCCATCGGTCTCCATCGCCGTCTCCGCCGTCTCCATCGACCTCACCGCCATCTCCATTAACCTTGCCGTCTCCTATGATGAGGAGGGAGTAGTTCATCCCCGGGGCTGAGGGCTCTACCGGTAGCTATGTGGTTCACCTCTCTTTCCCATGATGTGATCTTTATGTGATCATGAGCTTTGTATCATGTTGAACAAGTAGATGTTATTATTCAGATATTATGCTACTCCTATGCTTAATTATTATAGTGTACTCTAGTGATGTTATTAAAGTAATCTATTCCTCCTGCCATGGTGTAACGGTGACAGTGCGTGCATCGTGGTTGTACTTGGTTTAGGCTATGATCGTGATCTCTTGTGGATTATGAGAGTAATTATTACTATGATAGTATTGAGTGATCTATTCCTCCTTTCATGGTGTAATGTTGACAGTGTGTGCACCGTGTTAGTACTTGGTCTAAGTTGCAATGATTTCTATCTTGAATTGTGATCTGATTTGGATATCTCTATGAGTGGTATTTGTCAAGTACTTGATGGACTTTAAGGGGTGCTTCTGTAGCCACTACACAGTGATTAGTGTTATTCAATAGGAGAGTAATTCAGAGTACCATAGTGGAGAGAAGTTATTTATTTGTTCATTCATGTTATATTGTTGGGAGTGTGTCCACTAGTGAAAGTATGATCCCTAGGCCTTGTTTCCAAGCATTGCACACCGTTTACTTCCTGTTTTGTTACTTGTTTGCTCGCAGCGATATTTATTTCACATCACGTTTGCTACTTATAATCATCTATACCACTTGTATTTCACTATCTCTTCGCCGAACTAGTGCACCTATACATCTGACAAGTGTATTGGGTGTGTTGGGGACACAAGAGACTTTCTGTATCGTAATTGCAGGGCTGCTTGAGAGGGATAGCATTGACCTCTAACCTCCCTGAGTTCGATAAACCTTGGGTGATCCACTTAAGGGAAACTTGCTGCTGTTCTACAAACCTCTGCACTTGGAGGCCCAATAAGTGTCTACAAGAATAGAAGTGCGTAGACATCAACCTCCGGTGGTGGTTCCCCTCTTCGGCAGGGTGCCGGGAAGAGCTTCTAGACCCTCCCGATCTTCAGGTCGACGGCGGCGGCGGATCGCGATGTGTTCTGGAAAATTGATCGGGTACTTAGGTTTTTTCCGTCGGGGGGTCTTTATAGGCGAAGGGGCATCGTCAGGAGTGGACCGAGGTGGCCTCACACCTAGGGGGCGCGGCCAGGGCCTGGGCCGCGCCGCCCTGGTGTGTGGCCCCATCATGGCCCTACTCCTTCTCCTCTTCGGATCTCTAGAAGCTTCCAGGAAAAATAAGACTTTAGGAATTTATTTCATCCAATTCCGAGAATATTTCCTATGTATCACTTCTGAAACACAAAAACAGCAGAAAACAGGGAACTGGCACTGTGGCGACTTGTTAATAGGTTAGTTCCGGAAAATGCATAAAAGTGCCATGAAGTGTAACGAAACAGTAGTCAAATGGTGTATAAACAACCATGGAGCATCAAAAATTATTGATACGTTGGAGACGTATCAAGCATCCCCAAGCTTAACTCCTGCTCGTCCTCGAGTAGGTAAGTGATAACAAAAGAATAATTTTTGAGGTGACATGCACCTACACAATCTTGATCATGTATGTAAGCGTTTGTGAGCTAGGATCATAAGAACTTAAAACATGGGCATGAAAGATATAATCTTGACAATATAGACTTAGCAACCATGTTATAACATGCAAATGAACACAAACAAAAGATCATGAAAATGAAACAATGAAAGTCAAACGTGTGTTCAAATCATAAGGAAAAACATACAAATGGTTTTCAGCTTGTCCTTCATAGAGAGCAAAACATAAATGTATAGGACACCTTCAAGTTTAAGAGGGCGACTAGATACAAATAATTTGAGAACAAGTGAAACCAACAATATGAATCAATCAATGAAAACTTTGGGACAATGCACATTATACTAAGAATGACAACTTTGCTCTCTTATGGTGCATAAAGAAAGAAGGTGGCGACTCAACAAAAAAAGTAAAAGAAAGGCCCTTCGCGGAGGGAAGCAGTGATTGCAAGTTTTATAGACCTTCAAAAATTATGTTACTTACCGGCTTTGAGCTCTCATTGCCCCCATCATAAGCATCTTGAATGGTTAGAGTTAATATGAGAACAATTATGATGCATATGCTTGACAAATCATAAGTTGAAAACCTCGTGTCCCGTGAATACGAGAACCAAACCTCATGCTACTCAACTTAGAGTCCCAAGCAAGACTCTTGTCATTGTAGGTATATGTGTATCATCGAAAACCGCCAACAGGGTACCTCCGTGCCCGATGACATGGAACAAGCCCACATCAAAATGACAGGACAAGCAGACAATGAACACCTCGACATCTCTTTTATTTACCATTTGTATAGCTTTTTATTTTGAGATGCGTCATCGAATGTCCACCATGGGTATGCTGCAAATTTCCACCATGAATTATGCATGGCTTAGATTGGCGGCCTAGGCGTTTCCCTAACACATATACAAACTCCATCATCCCCACAAGATTCCCAATTCATTTCACACCGCGGGCATCCATAAATAAAAGATCACGATATCAACTCAAATAAGAAGTGCAAATGTTGAAAGCTTGCCCCATGACAGCATGGTTGGGCTAGTATCCAACTTACAACTTGCAAGCATAACAACTCAACATAAGAGACCACAATGTCAAATTTTTAAGAACATGAAAAAGTAAAGTGTGCCTTTCGGTTCATGAGAGCTTTACTGACCAATTTTCGCATAACACTGGTAAGAGTTTAATTTGAAGAGAAGATAAAAGCAAGTCAAATTTACTTGGAATAGCAAATTGCTAGTAGGTATTTATGGTGGACACTTTGGAAAACTTTGTCTTTTAGGAGTTGGATGCACGAGTAGAGCTCATACTCAGTACAAGGCGAGGGCTAGCAAAAGACTGGGAGCGACCAACTAAGAGAGCAATAATGGCCATAATCATGCAAAGCGATATTAAAAGAAGCATAAGATGGCATCAAAATTCAAAATCTAAATGATCATGAAGGCTATTGGCGACTTTGTAAGAGTCTAACATGTGTGAGCATGCGCCAAGTCAACCCAAATAAAGCATCAAGGAGAAAACCAAAATAATGCTTCCAAACAATAAAAATAACGCATGATTTTTTCAAAGGCTCATTAAGCAATCTCAGTTATTTGAGACAAGTCATGCTACAGCAAAACCACTAAGCATACTATCAAAAAGACATCAAGCATGACATGAAAAAGCCTAAGCCGCAGTCTACACAAGCTCCTTCTTGTACCACTATTTTGCATAAAGCTTTTTCTCTTTTCCAACACCATTTGAAAATTTTAAAGACACCTCTTTTGATGAAAATCAATAAATATAAGAGGCAAAAATACACCTTGATGAAAAGATATGACAAGGTCTGAACACAAATCAAGGCAAAACCAAAAACCAAAAGCAGTAGCAGAAAAAGAAGAACACTCGATGAACGATAAGAGTGAAAAACTGAGTGTTCTTGGCAAATGAAAACGAGTACATCTCCTCCAAAAGAAATTTGTTGGGGTCCAACCATTTATTGCAGCAAACAAAACTGAACTAACTAAGAAAACTAAAACAACTGACGCTCCAAGAAAAACACATAGTGCATGAAGCAATAAAAATATAGTGTCTTGATAGGTGACCTGATTTTTGCCGATGAAGAAGGGGTGCCTTGATACGTCTCAAACGTATCTATAATTTTTGATGCTCCATGCTTGTTTTTACACCATTTGCCTATTGTTTCGTTACACTTAGTGGCACTTTTATGCATTTTTCGGAACTAACCTATTAACGAAGTGCCACAGTGCCAGTTTCCTGTTTTCTGCTGTTTTTGTGTTTCAGAGTGATACACAGGAAATATTCTCGGTATTGGACGAAACAAGTTTCTAAAGTCTTATTTTACCCGGAAGCTTCCAGAGATCCGAAGAGGAGTAGGAGGGGGGCCACCAGGGGCCCACACAAAGGGGTGGCGCGGCCAGCCCCTGGCCCGCGCCACCACCGTGTGAGGCCACCTGGCCCTACCTCTGACGACGCCCCTTCGCCTATAAAGACCTCCCGATGGAAAAAACCTAAGTACCCGATCAGTTTTCCAGAACACATCGCGATCCGCCGCCGCCGTCGACCCGAAGATTGGGAGGGTCCAGAAGCTCTTCCCGACACCCTGCCGGAGAGGGGAATCGCCACCGGAGGTCTTCTTCATCGCCATGCTTGCCTCTGGAGCGATGAGTGAGTAGTCTACCTTGGACTATGGGTCCATAGCAGTAGCTAGATGGTTGTCTTCTCCACCATGTGCTTCATGTTTAGATCTCATGAGCTGCCCTACATGATTGAGATCACCGTTATGTAATTCTACATGTTTGGTTTGTTGGGATCCGATGAGTATTGGTGTTTATGATTAAGTTGCTGTATTGAATTATATCTTTTGTTATCTCTATGTTGTTTATGATCTTGCATGCTCTCCGTTGTTAGTAGCTATCTTGGCCGAGTAGTTGCTAGTGACTCCAAGAGGGGGTATTTATGCTCGATAGTGGGTTCATGCCTCTATTTCACCTGGGGGAGTGACAGAAACCTCTAAGGTGGTAGATGTGCTGTTGCTACTGGGGAGAAAACAACATTCATATGCTCAAGGGCATATGCTTTGTTTACATTACACACTTTGCTTAATGCAATTATCTGTTGTTCGCAACTTAATACTTCTAGGGTGTTCGGATTGATATCCCAGGGAGTGGATTTTTAGTCATAGATGCAGTTGGATGGCGGTCTATGTATTTTGTTGTAATGTCCAGAGTAAATCTCATAGTGATCTTCTTGACATATCACGTTATCTTTATTCTATCAATTGCCTAACTGTAATTTGTTTACCCAGCATGTGCTATTTTATCTATGGAGAGACACCACTAGTGAACTGTGGACCCCGGTCCTATTTCCATCATATTGCTATCACCTGTTTACTTTCTCGCACTGTTTACTTTCTCGCACTGTTTACTTTACTCGCATATTATTACTGTTTTCCACTCGATATACTCATAACCTTTGTTTCAAGCAAACCGGTGAGATTGACAACCTCATCGTAAGTTGGGAGCAAAGTATTTGTTTGTGTGTGTGCAGGTTCCACGTTGCAGCTAGCAAGCAAAGCTTGGACGAGGCGCCATATATAAATTGTCCGCTGTTGTCGCAAACTAGCAAGCATCACCTTCAGTCGTCATTGTCTCTCCTCTCCTGATCGATATTAAACCTTGGTTTCTAAACTGAGGGAAAACTAGCTGCTATACTCATCATACCTTCCTCTTGGGGTTCCCAACGGGCTGGTTATTCACCACGCACAAGGACCGTCTGCTTCCATGTCAACCACACGCCATCAGCTTATTTTCTGGCGCCATCAACCGGTAGCAGCTTCTTTTCTGGCACCGTTGCCGGGGAGGAGAGAAGACTTCTGCGAGGGAAGTTCTTCGCACACACATTCTTTACTTTGTTTTATTGTTTTGCTTTACTTTATTTATTTTACCTGCATCGTTTTATATCAAAAACCCAAAAAAAATTAGAATCCTTGGTAGTTGCTATTTCTTTACTTTTAGTTTATTATGTCTAGTTCAGTTGCTACTACTATGTCCCCCGAGGACATGATCTTTACTTTTAAGCAGAAAGATGAGGAAAGCTTTAAAGAAGCTTGGTCTAGAATTTATGATTGGCATGGAAAAACTGAACCTAAAATGACTTTGAGTTTGCTTCTTAGTAGCTTTTACTTTGGACTTTCTCTTCGTTATAGATATGCTTTGGATGCTACTGCAGAAGGAGATTTCCTTCATTGTGGTGGAGATCAAGCCTTCAATATTATTAAAAAGTTGATTACAATTTATAGCATGCCAACCTATTTTGATTCCTCTCTTGTGTGTATTTTTAATAGGCTTAATACTCTTGAGACTCAGACTGCTAGTTTGAATTCTTGCTACAATACTTTGCGCCAGCATTTTGATTATGTGCCAACAAATACTGAACCTTCAAGTTGGTATCCTACGATTAAAATCACCATTAGTGGTGAAACTTTTCATGCTCGTTGTGATATTATGTCTGAATTTTGTCTCATGCCAAAGGATGTTTATGAATCTTTGAGCCTTTGGAAGCTTTCTGAGGGAGGAGAAGAAATTTCACTTACTAACAATGCCACTATATTTCCCCTTGGAATAGCTGAAGGAGTCTTTACAAAAGTCCTAGGAAGAATGATATCTACTGATTATCTTGTTATTGAATGCGTAGGAAAAGGACAAATCACACTTGGAAGATCCATTCTGAAGCTCCTGGGCACCGTCATCGATGTGGGAAAAGGCAATATAACATTTACCTCTCCACCTTGCAATAACCATGTCTTTCCTAGGGTCAAGAGCAAAGGTAAGAAAGGAAGATGTAAGGCACGTGCTGATCCTAGCACTTCATCACTTGATATTACTTGATTCGCAATTTTCTGCGCCTAGCTCAAAGGCGTTAAAGAAAAGCACTCTTGGGAGATAACCCAATGTTTTCTTTTCAGTACTTTTTCTTTTATTTGAGTCTTGGAAGTCATTACTACTGTAATGACCACTCCTTATCTTGTTTATTTCGTTTTTGTGCCAAGAGAAGCCTCTAATTTGAGTGAGGTAAAGATTTGGGGATGTTGCTGTCCTGAAACTGTTTTCGGTGCTGCACCGTAATTTTTTTAAAAAAATTCTCTGTTTATCTTTTGGACCTGCGATTTCTTGTGCATATGCCCCAGGTTATATCCAAACTTTTCTTAGTTGAACACTTTTTGATTTGAGCAACAGAAAATCCCTCAAAAATTCGACCTTTGTCAGCTGTTTAGTTTTGACAGATTTCTGCCAATATTTGTGTTTGCCGCTTTATCGCTTTCTTTCGAGTTCTTTTGATCACAGAACTTTTGGGGAGGCTGCTACAGTAGTATTTGCTATATATGTGGTGGTTTTGAGTTGAAACCTGAAGCAAATAGAGGGTTGATTATATGTTATGCTTGCACTAATGTTGCTAATAGATTTTTGTTTAGTTTTGTATGAAGGAAGTTTTTAAGTGTAGGGATTGGAGAATGATGAGATGAGTTGAAGAATGGACAAAAGCTCAAGCTTGGGGATGCCCATGCATCACCCCAAGAAATATCCAAGAAGTACAAGCGTCAAAGCTTGGGGATGCCCCCGAGGCACCCCTTCTTCATCGGCAAAAATCAGGTCACCTTTCAAAACACTATATTTTTATTGCTTCATGCACTATGTGTTTTTCTTGGAGCGTCAGTTGTTTTAGTTTTCTTAGTTGGTTTAGTTTGTTTGTTTGCTGAAATAAATGGTTGGACCCCAACAAATTTCTTTTGGAGAAGTTGCTTGTTTTCATTTGCCAAGAACGCTCAGTTTTTCACTCTTATCGTTCATCGATGCGTTCTTCTTTTTCTGCTACTGCTTTTGGTTTTCATTTTCGCCTTGATTTGCGTTCAGATCTTGTCATATCTTTTCATCAAGGTGTATTTTTGCCTCTGATCTTTATTGGTTTTCATCAAAAGAGGTGTTTATAAAAATTTCAAATGGTGTTGGAAAAGAGAAAAAGCTTTGTGCAAAATAGTGGTACAAGAAGGAGCTTGTGTAGACTGTGGCTTAGGCTTTTCATGTCATGCTTGATGTCTTTTTGATAGTATGCTTAGTGGTTTTGCTGTAGCATGACTTGTCTCAAATAACTGAGATTGCTTAATGAGCCTTTGAAAAAATCATGCGTTGTTTTTATTGTATGGAAGCATTATTTTGGTTTTCTCCTTGATGCTTTATTTGGGTTGACTTGGCGCATGCTCACACATGTTAGACTCTTACAAAGTCGCCAATAGCCTTCATGATCATTTAGTTTTTTACTTTTGATGCCATCATATGCTTCTTTTAATGTCGCTTTGTCGCTTTGCATGATTATGGCCATTATTGCTCTCTTAGTTGGTCGCTCCCAGTCTTTTGCTAGCCCTCGCCTTGTACTGAGTATGAGCTCTACTCGTGCATCCAACTGCTAAAAGCCAAAGTTTTCCAAAGTGTCCACCATACATACCTACTAGCAATTTGCTATTCCAAGTAAATTTGACTTGCTTTTATTTTCTCTTCAAATTAAACTCTTACCAGTGTTATGCGAAATTCGGTCAGTAAAGCTCTCATGAATCGGAAGGCACACTTTACTTTTTTCTGTTCTTAAAATTTGACATTGTGGTCTCTTATGCTGAGTTGTTATGCTTGCAAGTTGTAAGTTGGATTCTAGCCCATCCATGCTGTCATGGGCAAGCTTTCAACATTGCACTTCTTATTTGAGTTGATATCGTGATCTTCTGTTTATGGATGCCCGCGGTGTGAAATGAATTGGGAATCTTGTAGGGATCATGGAGTTTGTATATGTGTTAGGGAAACGCCGGGCCGCCAATCTAAGCCATGCATAATTCATGGTGGAAATTTGCAGCATACCCATGGTGAACATTCGACGACGCATCTCACAATAAAAAGCTAAACAAAAGGCAAATAAAAGAGATGTCGAGGTGTTCATTGTCTGCTTGTCCTGTCATTTTGGTGTGGGCTTGTTCCATGTCATCGGGCACGGAGGTACCCCATTGTGAAGGGATTCGCAGCATAGTAAATCAAAAAATTTCCTACGGATGCGAACAAGAAAGCCAAGATCTAATCTAGGAGATGTAATCAACGAGAGAGGTAGATGAGATCTTCATACCCTTGAAGATTCGCACAGCGGAAACGTTCAATAGAACGTGGTTGACGTAGTCGTACTTGCCGTCTCCTCCTCGCGATCCGATCCGATCCTAAGCCGCAAGTGGCGGCGCCTCCGAGAGTTGCACACGTGCGGTGCAGCGACGTCTCCTCCTTCCTTGGTCCAGCAAGTATGGTGGAGAGATAGATTGGATCAGCAGCACGACGGCGTGGTGCTTATGGTGGAGAGTTTCTGCGGCAGGGCTTCGCCTACACGCAGTCGCGAGAGAGAGAGAGGGAGGGCAGCAGTTGGCGGCTAGGGTTTGGGTTGAGGTGAGAGAGGGCTGCGCCCTTGCCCCCCTATATATAGAGGGGTGGCCGGCCAAGGCCAGCTTGGCCTCTCCCCAAACCCTAGCCGACTTGGAGTAGGAAGAGTGGGGGGCAAGTTTCCCCCCCTTCCTTCTTTGAAGACTCCCTTAGGGTTTCCCCTTGGGCTGGCCGGCTGGGCCTTAGGGGCCTTGTGCGCCTGGCCCAGGGCGGCCAGGGCACTTCCCCTTAGGCCCACGCAGGCCTCCGTCAAGTGGGCCCACGTTGGTCCCACTCCGGAACCTTCTAGAACCTTCCGGTACAATACCGATAAACTCCGAAACCTTTCCGGAATCCAAAAACTGCTTTCCTTTATATGAATCTTATTCTTCGGACCATTCCGGAACCTCTCGTGACGTCCTGGATCTCATCCGAGACTCCGAACTAAAACTCATAAACCAATTATCCATTCTATCCTAGCGTCGATGCACGTTAAGTGTGTGACCCTACGGGTTCGAGAATATGCAGACATGATCTTCTATCAATAATCAATAGCGGGATCTGGAAACCCATATTGACTCCCACATATTCATCGATGATCATATCGGATGAACCACGATGTCAGGATTCAATTAATCCCGTATATGTATTCCCTTCGTCACACGATATTTTACTCGCCCGAGATTTGATCGTCGGTATCGCCATACCTAGTTCAATCTCGTTCACAGCAAGTACTTTACTCGTTCCGTAATCCGATATCACTTTGTGATTAACTCCTTAACCACATGCTTGCAAGCGGTATTGATATCGATTACCGAGTGGGCCCGAAGTATATCTCTCCGACTCGGGAGGGACAAATTCCATCTCGATACATACAACCCAACAAGTACTTTCCGATCACCTGAGAGACACCTTTATTATCACCCTCACATAGGATGACGTTTGATGACTTCAAAGCTTTCTTCCGATACTAGGGAGTTGTATTATCTGATGGTCTAAGGAATACAATACTTGACATAGGAAAAGCTTCGCAAAGATGAACACGATGACACGATCTAATTGCTCTGCTTTATTTGGGTCTGTCCATCACATCATTCTCCTAATGACATGACCTCATTATTAATCGACAACTCATGTCTATGGTTAGGAAACCTTAACCATCATTAATCAATGAGCTAGTCCATAGAGGCGTACTAGGGATACGGTGTTGTTCATAAACCACACAAGTATTAATGTTTCCGCTTAATACAATTATAGCATGGAGTATAAACATTATCATGAACAAGAAATATGATAATAACAATATTATTATTGCCTCTAGGGCATATTTCCTTCAGTCTCCCACTTGCACTAGAGTCAATAATCTAGTTAATACTTGCGCATTCAACACCTATGGCATTCCGGTGTTACTCATACGCGTTGCACGTGGTAAACCTTATCTACGGGTCTGACACTTTCAGGTCCGTTTGTATTTGCATATCTTTTGCGTCATCACGCATTACTCATCTTGACATGAGATGACATCGTATAAATTTGGTCTTCTGGTGAGACCTTTGTATCTTGGCCGAGACTATGTTGTCACTATTGTCATACAATAGAACTACATAGTACTAGCACACTTTTAAAAATAGCGATATCCACCGTGCGTCGAAATACTCATTGGTCCGCACACATCGGTATGTATGATTTCCAATAAGTCCGTTGCTCGCTCCATTATTCCGGAGAACGGGGTTTTGATCATCTTGCCCATGAGGCATGGCTCGCACGTGTCAAATGATTCAAAATCAAGAGACTCCAAAAGTCCATCAGAATGGAGTTTCTTCATGCGTTTTACGCCAATATGACCTAGACGACAGTGCCACAAAGAAGTTGGATTATCACTATCTACTTTGCATCTTTATGCCGCTTCTAAAGCAAATATATACTTATCCCTCATTGCAGTGTCCGCCACAATGTTAACATTGGAACTCATCCAAGTCATCATGGAACTTTCTTCCATTTTATTGTGCCACCTTCTAACTCAAAACAAATAGCTTAAAAATTGAGATAAAATTTTACTTGTATGTGTGACAAAGCCAATGTAACTCATTACAATGAACCATTTGTCACTTCTGCATACAGAACATATTCTTACTTCTTCGAAAGTGCATAAGAATATCTTTACTATTGTCCAACGATCATCATATGAATGCTATAACCTTTAGAGCATTGGACACATCTGGATCTACATATCATGGTATACAAGATTGATAAAATCATTCTTGTGGTTTCACTCATCAAGTGTCAAAACAATTGATTCTTGCTCCAACCTCTTCCATGCAACAAGAACCGTTCTTATTGTTTCCATATTGAACAAATTCAATATTTCATCTATGTACTCTGGCAAAACTATATTAGTGCCTCAATCTATCTGTATAGACATTGATGCTCAATATTCTGGTTTTGCCTAAGTCTTTCATCAAAAATCCAATTATAATGAAAAACTTAACAATATCAAGAAAAACACATAATTTCCAATGAACGATATGTCATCTACATAAAGCATTAGAAATATGTCTTAGCGCTCCCACTTACTTTCTTGTAAATACAAGCATCTTCAAATATCTTGATGAAATTAACACTTTAACATTTTCATCATTGAAGATTCCAACTTCGCTATGCTTACTTCTACCATAGAAGTTTGCATACATATCTAGCAACCTTTGAATTAACAAAACCCATTGGGTCGTGTCAGGTACACGTCCTTGGTGTGCATTCCGGTAGAGGAATGTTGTTTCGTTTATTCAACTAACATATCTCGATATGTAATTGTTGCTAGAATAATTCATATGACGAAGTCAGGGCCCATCATCGCTTCTTTGTATATTGTTGGTTACTATTATCTAATAATATCTCGTCCTCAAATCTTGCTATTTGATTACGACCAACTTGGTTAAATAGGAACTTCGATGTCGTGACTACAACATATTGTAGACGCGTGATCTATGAATGCAGTTGCCGCTTCCAGAACATATTCTGGTGCTGCGCTACTTTGATCATCTTGCTCAGATTCAATAACCTCATCAAGTTCTATCTTCCTCCCACTTAAACCTTTCGCGAAAAAACTCCTTCATAAGAAGTTCACTTCTTTCAGTGACAATCACCTTTAATTGGGTTTATGGCAGAAGAAACACCCATCGACATTCTTTGGGATAACCTACAAAGACTTACTAATCCAATTTTGGTTGTAAACATTTTACACATATGCCTTGCATACCAAAATTCAAGAAAAGACAACTATAACTTGTATGGTGTCATTTCGGTAGATTATGATGGCACTCTATTCAGTGAAAAGCGGTAGTCTCTAAAGCATAATCCACAAATTATATTGGTAGTTTATTTCATCATTGATCTAACCATGTCAAACAAGGTTTGATTACATCCATCGAAAACTCCATACTCCTATGGTGTTTATCATGATGCAAGTTTGTGGAACAATTCCTCTAACTCTTAGATGCTTGCTAAACTTGTAACTCAAATATTCTTCTTTATGATCCAATCATAAAAACTTGAATTTTTCTTGTTACAATAATTTCCACTTCATAAATTGAACAATTTCAATTATTTCATACTTCTATCTCATCAAGTAGATATACAATACATCTATTCGAGTCATTGATGAAATAGAAAATACACCACGCTTGACTTCACACATGAACTATATACATCAACATGTACGATCTCCATGTAGTTAGTCGCTTGTTCTTTCTATGGCCCATGAACGGAGTTTAATCATCTTTAGGAAAAGTCTCACAAGCGTCAATCAATTCAAAATCAAATGACTCGAAAATCTATCAATATAGAATTTCTTTCATGTTTTGTTTCCAATATGACTTAAACGGCGGTGTCACATATAAGTGAAATTTGTTTTGTCTTGCGACCTTTAGCATCAGTGTTATAAATGTATATTTCACCAACAAGATAATAATAATCTATCCATCGATTATGGAAGATGGTAATAATTTGAACAACCATTTCTCTCATAATACTGGAACAAAATAACAATTATTAAGTTCTTAACAAATCTAGAAGGCTAGGTTTTATGCCAACGAAAAACATAATAACACACTTATTTGTTTCTCGATACGCATTGTTACCACATTCTTTTGCTAGTTACTTAGGGGCCATCGTAGTTCTTGTATTGTTGCTTTGTATGACATTTCATACCAACAATCTAGTATCCAATACCCAAGAATTACATTATGTACTAGCAAAGAATACATCTATAACATGTATATCATTTATATACCTGAGCTAGACATTTCCAGTCTTTTCCTTTTCTACCAAATACTTTTGTAGATCCTATTTAGCATTTCCTCTCCTTTTTAGAAGAATCTATCGACATCAATAGTGGCGTCAATCATTTGACACATAGTCCAAAGGATTTTTAGTCAAATACTAATAGCCTTGGATTTTGCACTTTGAAGTGGATCACCATCATCATATGATTGGTATTCTTCCAGATTCCATTCTTTAGTATTCCTTTGGTATAGCAAAACAATTTAGCCGATACCTTTTCATTCATCTTATCATGACAACTTTCATGATGAAACTACTATAGCTTATAAGGATGAATGCAAGTATAATATTAGTTTCCCAAACTTTTGGGTGATCGGGACGCCTAGCATCTTCAATCTTCACATATATTCATACAATATGAGCATATGTTCTTTTACTAAATTATACTTCATCATTTTTGCAAACAATCAAAGTTTTAGATATCAAATATCTTTCACTTCTTGTTTGTTTCTGAAACAATTCTTTCAGCTTGATGATCACTTTGATTCTCAAACAATTTTGAAGATCAATTTATCATGAAGGCAAACATATGATCTTTAGATACTAAACTTGAATCGTTGCTCTTAGATTAATACAATTTATTAAATCATATGGAGCAAGCAAGGTTTGCTAAAGTTTGCAATAGGACTTAATCTTTAGTCTTGACATTCTAACTAAACGGCACTAGACCGAAAAGTGATTATCCAGAATTCTATAGTTCTTTTAACTCAATTAAGCTAAGTGTCGGTGGGAAACGGTTGCCAAAGACTACAATGATTTATGCAAATACACTAAGATTTAGTTCATGATAATTAGTTCAAGTTAATCAAATTACTAATGAACTCCCACTAAATTCAACATCCCTCAAAGTTGTTTAGTGAAGCATGATCCAAATTCACTACACCGAGACCGATCATCACGTGAATGATGTAGTTTTAATGGTGAACATCAACATGTTGATCATATCATCCATATGACTCATGCTTGACCTTTCGGTCCGTGTGTTCCGAGGCCATGTCTGTACATGCTAGGCTCGTCAAGTCAAACCCAAGTATCTCCGCATGTGCAAATACTGGCTTGCACCCGTTGTATGTGGACGTAGAGTTTATAGCACCCGATCATCACGAGATGCTTGAACACGACGAACTTTCGCAACGGCGCATACGAGGGGAGAACACAATTTTATCTTGATCTTTAAGTGAGGAATCATCTTATAATGCTACCGTCGCGATCTAAGCATAATAAGATACATAAAAGGATAAACATCACATGCATATAATTTTATGTGACATGGTATAGCCAATCTCCGCCCATGATCTCCATCTTGTGCGCGCCGGCATGATCTCCATCACTCCACCATGATTGCCTCCACCACGAATAGCAACTACAACTATTGCTAACTACTTAGCGATAAAGTAAAGCTATTACATGGCGTATAAGAAGTTGACACACAGGTCATACATAATTATAAAGACAACCATATGGCTCCTGCCGGTTGTGAACTCATCGACATGCAAGTCGTGAAAGATTACAAAACATGATCATTGCATACAACTCAATTCATACACATCATGTCTTGGGCCATACCATATCACAAAACACTCCCTGCAAAAACAAGTTAGACGCCTCTACTTTGTTGTTGCAAGTTTTACGTGGCTTATGGGAGTAGCAAGCTAAGAACGATTCTTACCTACGAAAAGCCACAACGGTGATATTATGGTTGCTAACATCCGATGTAAATCCCATGACTACTATAGTGAGAGAAACTGGCATCCACCAGCCGCATATATGGAACAAGCCACACGTCAAGTGCGGAGCCGGTCTCGCGAACGCGGTCGCGTAAAGTTGGCCTGGACCGCTTCGATCTCACTATACCGCGCCATAAGAGATACACAACAAGAGGTTTGCAACAGAAAACATCAACGCCCGCAACAAGCATGTTGCGTTCTACTCGTGAAACACATCTACGCATAAACCTGGCTCTGATACCACTGAAGGGATTCGCAGCATAGTAAATCAAAAAATTTCCTACGGATGCGAACAAGAAAGCCAAGATCTAATCTAGGAGATGTAATCAACGAGAGAGGTAGATGAGATCTTCATACCCTTGAAGATTCGCACAGCGGAAACGTTCAATAGAACGTGGTTGACGTAGTCGTACTTGCCGTCTCCTCCTCGCGATCCGATCCGATCCTACGCCGCAAGTGGCGGCGCCTCCGAGAGTTGCACACGTGCGGTGCAGCGACGTCTCCTCCTTCCTTGGTCCAGCAAGTATGGTGGAGAGATAGATTGGATCAGCAGCACGACGGCGTGGTGCTTATGGTGGAGAGTTTCTGCGGCAGGGCTTCGCCTACACGCAGTCGCGAGAGAGAGAGAGGGAGGGCAGCAGTTGGCGGCTAGGGTTTGGGTTGAGGTGAGAGAGGGCTGCGCCCTTGCCCCCCTATATATAGAGGGGTGGCCGGCCAAGGCCAGCTTGGCCTCTCCCCAAACCCTAGCCGACTTGGAGTAGGAAGAGTGGGGGGCAAGTTTCCCCCCCTTCCTTCTTTGAAGACTCCCTTAGGGTTTCCCCTTGGGCTGGCCGGCTGGGCCTTAGGGGCCTTGTGCGCCTGGCCCAGGGCGGCCAGGGCACTTCCCCTTAGGCCCACGCAGGCCTCCGTCAAGTGGGCCCACGTTGGTCCCACTCCGGAACCTTCTAGAACCTTCCGGTACAATACCGATAAACTCCGAAACCTTTCCGGAATCCAAAAACTGCTTTCCTTTATATGAATCTTATTCTCCGGACCATTCCGGAACCTCTCGTGACGTCCTGGATCTCATCCGAGACTCCGAACTAAAACTCATAAACCAATTATCCATTCTATCCTAGCGTCGATGCACGTTAAGTGTGTGACCCTACGGGTTCGAGAATATGCAGACATGATCTTCTATCAATAATCAATAGCGGGATCTGGAAACCCATATTGACTCCCACATATTCATCGATGATCATATCGGATGAACCACGATGTCAGGATTCAATTAATCCCGTATATGTATTCCCTTCGTCACACGATATTTTACTCGCCCGAGATTTGATCGTCGGTATCGCCATACCTAGTTCAATCTCGTTCACAGCAAGTACTTTACTCGTTCCGTAATCCGATATCACTTTGTGATTAACTCCTTAACCACATGCTTGCAAGCGGTATTGATATCGATTACCGAGTGGGCCCGAAGTATATCTCTCCGACTCGGGAGGGACAAATTCCATCTCGATACATACAACCCAACAAGTACTTTCCGATCACCTGAGAGACACCTTTATTATCACCCTCACATAGGATGACGTTTGATGACTTCAAAGCTTTCTTCCGATACTAGGGAGTTGTATTATCTGATGGTCTAAGGAATACAATACTTGACATAGGAAAAGCTTCGCAAAGATGAACACGATGACACGATCTAATTGCTCTGCTTTATTTGGGTCTGTCCATCACATCATTCTCCTAATGACATGACCTCATTATTAATCGACAACTCATGTCTATGGTTAGGAAACCTTAACCATCATTAATCAATGAGCTAGTCCATAGAGGCGTACTAGGGATACGGTGTTGTTCATAAACCACACAAGTATTAATGTTTCCGCTTAATACAATTATAGCATGGAGTATAAACATTATCATGAACAAGAAATATGATAATAACAATATTATTATTGCCTCTAGGGCATATTTCCTTCACATTGGCGGTTCTCAATGATATGCATATACTTACAATGACAAGAGCCTTGCTTGGGACTCTAAGTAAAGTAGCATGAGGTTTGGGTACTCGTATTCACGGGGCACGAGGTTTTCAACTTATGATTTGTCAAGCATATGCATCATAATTGTTCTCGCATTAACTTTAACCATTCAAGATGCTTATGATGGGGGCAATGAGAGCTCAAAGCCGGTAAGTACCATAATTTTTGAAGGTTATAAAACTTGCAATCACTGCTTCCCTCTGCGAAGGGCCTTTCTTTTACTTTTATATTGAGTCACCACCTTCTATCTTTATGCACCATTAAGAGAGCATAGTTGTCATTCTTAGTGTGATATGCATTGTCCCAAAGTTCATTGATTGATTCATATTGTTGGTTTCACTTGTTCTTAAATTATTTGTATCTAGTCGCCCTCTTAAACTTGAAGGTGTCCTATGCATTTATGTTTTGCTCTCTTTGAAGGACAAGCTGAAAACCATTTGTATGTTTTTCCTTATGATTTGAACACACGTTTGACTTTCATTGTTTCATTTTCATGATCTTTTGTTTGTGTTCATTTGCATGTTTACAACATGGTTGCTAAGTTCTTATTGTCATGATTATATCTTCATGCCCATGTTTTAAGTTCTTTTGATCCCAGCTCACCAATGCTTACATATATGATCAAGATTGTGTAGGTGCATGTCACCTCAAAAATTATTCTTTTGTTATCACTTACCTACTCGAGGACGAGCAGGAGTTAAGCTTGGGGATGCTTGATACGTCTCAAACGTATCTATAATTTTTGATGCTCCATGCTTGTTTTTACACCATTTGCCTATTGTTTCGTTACACTTAGTGGCACTTTTATGCATTTTCCGGAACTAACCTATTAACGAAGTGCCACAGTGCCAGTTTCCTGTTTTCTGCTGTTTTTGTGTTTCAGAGTGATACACAGGAAATATTCTCGGAATTGGACGAAACAAGTTTCTGAAGTCTTATTTTACCCGGAAGCTTCCAGAGATCCGAAGAGGAGTAGGAGGGGGGCCACCAGGGGCCCACACACAGGGGTGGTGCGGCCAGCCCCTGGCCCGCGCCACCACCGTGTGAGGCCACCTAGCCCTACCTCTGACGACGCCCCTTCGCCTATAAAGACCCCCCGACGGAAAAAACCTAAGTACCCGATCAGTTTTCCAGAACACATCGCGATCCGCCGCCGCCGTCGACCCGAAGATCGGGAGGGTCCAGAAGCTCTTCCCGGCACCCTGCCGGAGAGGGGAATCGCCACCGGAGGTCTTCTTCATCGCCATGCTTGCCTCCGGAGCGATGAGTGAGTAGTCTACCTTGGACTATGGGTCCATAGCAGTAGCTAGATGGTTGTCTTCTCCACCATGTGCTTCATGTTTAGATCTCATGAGCTGCCCTACATGATTGAGATCACCGTTATGTAATTCTACATGTTTGGTTTGTTGGGATCCGATGAGTATTGGTGTTTATGATTAAGTTGCTGTATTGAATTATATCTTTTGTTATCTCTATGTTGTTTATGATCTTGCATGCTCTCCGTTGTTAGTAGATATCTTGGCCGAGTAGTTGCTAGTGACTCCAAGAGGGGGTATTTATGCTCGATAGTGGGTTCATGCCTCTATTTCACCTGGGGGAGTGACAGAAACCTCTAAGGTGGTAGATGTGCTGTTGCTACTAGGGAGAAAACAACATTCATATGCTCAAGGGCATATGCTTTATTTACATTACACACTTTGCTTAATGCAATTATCTGTTGTTCGCAACTTAATACTTCTAGGGTGTTCGGATTGATATCCCAGGGAGTGGATTATTAGTCATAGATGCAGTTGGATGGCGGTCTATGTATTTTGTTGAAATGCCCAGAGTAAATCTCATAGTGATCTTCTTGACATATCACGTTATCTTTATTCTATCAATTGCCCAACTGTAATTTGTTTACCCAGCATGTGCTATTTTATCTATGGAGAGACACCACTAGTGAACTGTGGACCCCGGTCCTATTTCCATCATATTGCTATCACCTGTTTACTTTCTCGCACTGTTTACTTTCTCGCACTGTTTACTTTACTCGCATATTATTACTGTTTTCCACTCGATACACTCATAACCTTTGTTTCAAGCAAACCGGTGAGATTGACAACCTCATCGTAAGTTGGGAGCAAAGTATTTGTTTGTGTGTGTGCAGGTTCCACGTTGCAGCTAGCAAGCAAAGCTTGGACGAGGCGCCATATATAAATTGTCCGCTGCTGTCGCAAACTAGCAAGCATCACCTTCAGTCGTCATTGTCTCTCCTCTCCTGATCGATATTAAACCTTGGTTTCTAAACTGAGGGAAAACTAGCTGCTATACTCATCATACCTTCCTCTTGGGGTTCCCAATGGGCTGGTTATTCACCACGCACAAGGACCGTCTGCTTCCACGTCAACCACACGACATCAGCTTATTTTCTGGCGCCATCAACCAGTAGCATGCCTCGGGGGCATCCCCAAGCTTTGACGCTTGTACTTCTTGGATATTTCTTGGGGTGATGCATGGGCATCCCCAAGCTTGAGCTTTTGTCCATTCTTCAACTCATCTCATCATTCTCCAATACCTACACTTGAAAACTTCCTTCATACAAAACTAAACACAATTCTATTAGCAACATTAGTGTAGGCATAACATATAATCAACCTCTTTTTGCTTCAGGTTTCAACCCAAAACCACCACATATATAGCATATATAGCATATCCCCAAGCTGTAGCAACTTCCCCAAAAGCGGCAAACACAAATATTGGCAGAAATCTGTCAAAACAGAACAGCTCACAAAGGTCGAATTTTTGAGAGGTTTTCTGTTGCTCAAATCAAAAAGTGTTCAACTAACGAAAGTTTGGATATAACCTGGGGCATATGCACAAGAAATCGCAGGTCCAAAAGATATACAGAGAATTTATACGAATATTTACGGTGCAGCACTGAAAACAGTTTCAGGACAGCAACATCCCCAAATCTTTACCTCACTCAAATTAGAGGCTTCTCTTGGCACAACAATAAAATAAACAAGATAAGGAGCGGTCATTACAGTAGTAATGACTTCCAATACTCAAATAAAAGAAAAAGTACTGGAAATAAAACATTGGGTTATCTCCCAAGAGTGCTTTTTTTTAACGCCTTTGAGCTAGGCGCAGAAAATTGCGAATCAAGTAACATCAAGTGATGAAGCATCAAGCTCATAATTTGCTCTAAGAATAGAGTCAAAAAGTAATTTCTTCCTTTTCCTAGGGAAGTGTTCCATACCTTTCTTTAGTGGAAATTGATATTTGATGGTGCCTTCTCTCATATCAATAATGGCACCTACAGTTCGAAGAAAGGGTCTTCCCAAAATAATAGGACATGAAGCATGGCATTCAACGTCCATAACGAGAAAATCAACAGGAACAAGGTTATTGTTAACCACAATAAGAACATCATTAATCCTTCCCAAAGGTTTCTTCTTAGCAACATCAGCAATAGGAACATCATAATAACACTTTTCAAGCGGTGGTAAATCAAGCATGTCATAAATTTTTCTAGGCATGATAGAAATACTAGCACCTAGATCACATAAAGCATGGCAATCAAAACCATTAACATGCATATCAATGATGGGTTCCCAACCATTTTCTAACTTCTTGGAAATAGAAGCTTTTTGCTGCAACTTTTCATCCCTAATTTTTATGAGAGCATTGGTAATATGCTTAGTAAAAGCAATATTTAAAGAACTAGCATTGGGAGTCAAAGCAAGCTTTTGCAAGAACAAAATAACTTCAGATATATTGCAGCCATCAACATCAAAATCATTAAAATAAGTAGAGCTATCATCTCCTACACTTCAAAAAAATTTAGCACTCTTTTGAGAAAAAGTTTTGGCAGTTTTAGGCTTTTTAACACAAGGAGTGGGAGTTTTCTCTACACCAATCAAAGTAAGAGGATTGCTAGCATTAGGAGCAACATTATTAGAGGTAGTAATGGTACATACCTTCATCTCCCTAGCCATCTCATCTTCTCTTTCCCACCTGGCATGCAATACCGCTAACAATCTAATATTTCATCAATTCCAACGTGAATAGCATTAGCAGTAGCAAAAACATTGTTCTCTTTCACATCATTAGGCAACACTTTTAATTTCAGAAGTTCAACATCATGAGCAAGGCTATCAACTTTAGAAGCAAGAATATCAATTTTGCCTAACTTTTTCTCAACAGACTTATTAAAAGCAGTTTGCTTACCGATGAAGTCCTTGAGCATTACCTCAAGCTCGAAGGGCGCGGCCCTAGTGTTGTTGTAGGAATTACCATAAGAGTTACCATAACCATTACCATTGGTAGAAGGATATGGCCTATAATTGTTACTAGCAAAATTGTTCCTATAAGCATTGTTGTTAAAATTATTATTTCTAATGAAATTCACATCAACATGCTCTTCTTGAGCAACCAAAGAGGCTAAAGGAACATTATTAGGATTAACATGAGTCCTATCATTAGCGAGCATAGCCATAATGGTATCAATCTTATCACTCAAGGAAGAGGTTTTCTCAACAGAATTTACCTTCTTACCTTGTGGAGCTCTCTCGGTGTGCCACTCGGAATAATTTACCATCATGTTGTCAAGTAGCTTTGTTGTGATGCCCAAGGTAAGGGACATAAAAGTGCCTCCAGCAGCTGAATCAAGTAGGTTCCTCGAAGAAAATTCAGTCCTGCATAAAAAGTTTGGACAATCATCCAAGTAGTCAGTCCATGAGTGGGGCAATTCTTTATCATAGATTTCATTCTTTCCCACGCTTGAGCAACATGTTCATTATCAAACTGACTAAACTTCATAATATTGCTACGCAAGGATATAATCTTAGCAGGAGGATAGTATCTACCAATAAAAGCATCCTTACACTTAGCCCATGAATCAATACTATTCTTTATCAAAGACAACAACCAATCTTTAGCTTTTCCTCTCAAAGAAAAAGGAAACAACTTGAGCTTAATAATATCACTTTCTACATCCTTATATTTCTGCATCTCACATAGCTCAATAAAATTGTTGAGATGAGCTGCAGCATCTTCAGTACTAGCACCAGAAAATTGCTCTTTCATAACAAGGTTCAATAAAGCAGGCTTAATCTCATAAAAGTTTGCAGCAGGAGCATGTGGTGCAATAGGAGTGCAGATAAAATCACTATTGTTCGTGCTAGTAAAGTCAGAAAACTTGGTGTTTTCAGGATTAGCCATTTCATCAAAACTAAAAGTAGACAAGTAAAAACAACTATCAAGGATTCTAATTTTATTGGGTTTTTGATAAAACAACGCAGGTAAAAATAAATAAAGTAAAGCAAAACAATAAAACAAAGTAAAGGATGTGTGTGCGAAAAACTCCCCTCGCAGAAGTCTTCCACTCTTCCCCGGCAACGGCGCCAGAAAAAGAGCTTGATGCGTGGTGAATGACTAGCCCGTTGGGAACCCCAAGAGGAAGGTGTGATGAATATAGCAGCTAGTTTTCCCTCAGTTAAGAAACCAAGGTTATGTCGATCAGGAGAAAAGCGAACAATACGACTGAAGGTGATGCTTGCTAGTTTGCGACAGCTTCGGACAATTTATATATGGTGCCTCGTCCAAGCTTTGCTTGCTAGCTGCAACGCGGAACCTGCACACAACACAACCAAATACTTTGCTCTCAACTTGCGATGAGGTTGGTTTGCTTGACACAAAGGGTATGAGCGTATCGAGTGGAAAGCAGTAAAAGAATGCGAGTAAAGTAAACAGGTGATAGCAATATGATGGAAATAGGACCGAGGTCCACAGTTCACTAGTGGTGTCTCTCCATAAGATAAATAACACATGCTGGGTAAACAAATTACAGTTGGGCAATTGATAGAATAAAGATAACGTGATATGTCAAGAAGATCACTATGCGATTTGTGAGAGCTTTACTGACCAATTTTCGCATAACACTGGTAAGAGTTCAATTGAAGAGAAGATAAAAGCAAGTCAAATTTACTTGGAATAGCAAATTGCTAGTAGGTATGTATGGTGGACACTTTGGAAAACTTTGGCTTTTAGGAGTTGGATGCACGAGTAGAGATCATACTCAGTACAAGGCGAGGGCTAGCAAAAGACTGGGAGCCACCAACTAAGAGAGCAATAATGGCCATAATCATGCAAAGCGACAAAGCGACATTAAAAGAAGCATAAGATGGCATCAAAAGTCAAAAACTAAATGATCATAGAGGCTATTGGCGACTTTGTAAGAGTCTAACATGTGTGAGCATGTGCCAAGTCAACCCAAATAAAGCATCAAGGAAAAAACCAAAATAATGCTTCCAAACAATAAAAACAACGCATGATTTTTTTCAGAGGCTCATTAAGCAATCTCAGTTATTTGAGACAAGTCATGCTACATCAAAATCACTAAGCATACTATCAAAAAGATATCAAGCATGACATGAAAAAGCCTAAGCCGCAGTCTACATAAGCTCCTTCTTGTACCACTATTTTGCATAAAGCTTTTTCTCTTTTCCAACACCATTTGAAATTTTTAGAGACACCTCTTTTGATGAAAACCAATAAAGATCAGAGGCAAAAATATACCTTGATGAAAAGATATGACAAGGTCTGAACGCAAATCAAGGCGAAAACGAAAACCAAAAGCAGTAGCAGAAAAAGAAGAACCCTCGGTGAACGATAAGAGTGAAAAACGGAGTGTTCTTGGCAAATGAAAACGAGTACATCTCCTCCAAAGGAAATTTGTTGGGGTCCAACCATTTATTACAGCAAACAAAACTAAACTAACTAGGAAAACTAAAACAACTTACGCTCCAAGAAAAACACATAGTGCATGAAGCAATAAAAATATAGTGTTTTGAAAGGTGACCTGATTTTTGCCGATGAAGAAGGGGTGCCTCGGGGGCATCCCCAAGCTTTGATGCTTGTACTTCTTGGATATTTCTTGGGGTGATGCATGGGCATCCCCAAGCTTGAGCTTTTGTCCATTCTTCAACTCATCTCATCATTCTCCAATCCCTACACTTAAAAACTTCCTTCATACAAAACTAAACACAATTCTATTAGCAACATTAGTGTAATCATAGCATATAATCAACCTCCTTTTGCATTAGGTTTCAACCCAAAACCACCACATATATATCATATACTACTGTAGAAACTTCCCCAAAAATTCCATGATCAAAAGAACTCAAAAGAAAGCGATAAAGCGGCAAACACAAATATTGGCAGAAATCTGTCAAAACAGAACAGCTGACAAAGGTCGAATTTTTGTGGGGTTTTCTGTTGCTCAAATCAAAAAGTGTTCAACTAAAGAAAGTTTGGATATAACCTGGGGCATATGCACAAGAAATGGTAGGTCCAAAAGATATACCTAGAATTTATACGAATTTTTACGGTGCAGCACCGAAAACAGTTTCAGGACAGCAATATCCCCAAATCTTTACCTCACTCGAATTAGAGGCTTCTCTTGGTAGAACAATGAAATAAAAAGGATAAGGAGCGGTCATTACAGTAGTAATGACTTCCAAGACTCAAATAAAAGAAAAAGTACTGAAAAGAAAATATTGGGTTATCTCCCAAGAGTGCTTTTCTTTAACGCCTTTGAGCTAGGCGCAGAAAATTGCGAATCAAGTAATATCAAAAGGAGCATTAAGATCAACTGCAGAAGTTTTGTCAATAAGGCATTGTATTTCATCCACATAAGTTTTAGAAGACCCTTTGTGATCACGCTTTGGTTCACTCAAATCACTAAAAAGATTTTGGGGACAGATCCAGTCAAAATTATTTTCGAAAGCTTCACACAATCCCAAGAGCTTGCTAGGTATAGGTATTTTGGCTCCTTCATCGTTTGTACTAATAACCTTTATAGGTGAACCGAGTTTATTAAAATGTTTAAGAACTTTTCTAGCTTCAATAACGACATCTTTAAATTCTAGGCGCAAAGCTTCCAAAATAAAAGCTTTCTTTTTAGGATCTTCAATTTCATGAAGCTTAAGGAACATATATTGCGTAAAAGGATTAAGACTAGCAAACCTAGTTTCCAACATGTGAATCAAATAAGCAGAAGCAACTTCAATACTAGGAGCTATCTCAACCAAAGATTTTTTCCTCAACTTCCTTATGCATACTAATGTGATTAAAGAACTCCTCAATGTTACTTTTTCCAATAATTGAACCACTACCTACTGAGAGGTCCTCCAGAACGTACTTAGGGAACAGCATGATAAACTAAAAGTAAAGAAATAACAACTACCAAGGATTCTAATTTTTTTGGGTTTTTGATATAAAACGATGCCGGTAAAAATAAAGTAAAGCAAAACAATAAAATAAAGTAAAGGATGTGTGTGCGAAAAACTCCCCTTGCAGAGGTCTTCCACTCTTCCCCGGCGACGGCACCAGAAAATTAGCTGTTGCTTGTTACGTGGTGAATGACCAGCCCGTTGGGAACCCCAAGAGGAAGGTGTGATGAGTATAACAACAGATTTTCCCTCAGTTAAGAAACCAAGGTTTATCGTTCAGGAGAAGAGCAAACAATACGACTGAAGGTGATGCTTGCTAGTTTGCGACACCTTCGGATAATTTATATATGGCGCCTCGTCCAAGCTTTGCTTGCTAGCTGCAAGGCAGAACCTGCACACAACACAACCAAGTACTTCGTTCCCAATTTGCGATGAGGTTGTCAATCTCACCGGTTTGCTTGAAACAAAGGTTATGAGCGTATCGAGTGGAAAACAGTAGAAGTATGCGAGTAAAGTAAACAGTGCGAGTAAAGTAAATAGGTGATAGCAATATGATGGAAATAGGATCAGGGTCCACAGTTCACTAGTGGTGTCTCTCCGTAAGATAAATAACACATGCTGGGTAAATAAATTATAGTTGGGCAATTGATAGAATAAAGATAAACGTGATATGTCAAGAAGATCACTATGCGATTTACTCTGGGCATTACAACAAAATACATAGGCCGCCATCCAACTGCATCTATGACTAATAATCCACTTGTGGCGAATCAATCCGAGAACTCCACAAGTTTTAAGTTGCGAACAACAGACAATTGCATTAAGCAAAGTGTGTAATGTAAACAAAGCATATGCCCTTGAGCATATGAATGTTGTTTTCTCCCTAGTAGCAACAGAACATCTACAACCTTAGAGGTTTCTGTCACTCCCCCAGATTAAATAGAGGCATGAACCCACTATCGAGCATAAATACCCCCTCTTGGAGTCACTAGCAACTACTCGGCCAAGATAGCTACTAACAACGGAGAGCATGCAAGATCATAAACAACATAGAGATAACATAAGATATATTTCAGTATAGCAACTCAATCATAACACCAATATTCACCGGATCCCAACAAACCAAACATGTAGAATTACATAACGGGGATCTCAATCATGTAGGGCAGCTCATGAGATCTAAACATGAAGCACATAGTGGAGAAGACAACCATCTAGCTACTACTATGGACCCATAGTCCAAGGTAGACTACTCACTCATTGCTCCGGAGGCAAGCATGGCGATGAAGAAGACCTCCGGTGGCGATTCCCCTCTCCGGCAGGGTGCCAGGAAGAGCTTCTGGACCCTCCCGATCTTCGGGTCAACGGCGGCGGCGGATCGCGATGTGTTCTAGAAAATTGATCGGGTACTTAGGTTTTTTCCGTCGGGGGGTCTTTATAGGCGAAGGGGCATCGTCAGGAGTGGACCGAGGTGGCCTCACACCTAGGGGGCACGGCCAGGGCCTGGGCCGCGCCGCCCTGGTGTGTGGCCCCCTCGTGGCCCCACTCCTTCTCCTCTTCGGATCTCTGGAAGCTTCCGAGAAAAATAAGACTTCAGGAACTTGTTTCGTCCAATTCCGAGAATATTTCCTGTGTATCACTTCTGAAACACAAAAACAGCAGAAAACAGGGAACTGGCACTGTGGCGACTTGTTAATAGGTTAGTTCCGGAAAATGCATAAAAGTGCCACGAAGTGTAACAAAATAGTAGGCAAATGGTGTATAAACAAGCATGGAGCATCAAAAATTATAGATACGTTGAAGACATATCAGTATGTTTCGAGGAAAAGCGATCCATCCTTTAGGTTTTTCCCATTGAGGGGAATATATAGGCGAAAGGGCAGCGTCAGGAGGTGAGCCAGCTGGCCTCACCTCCTGGTGGCGCGGGCCAGGGGTAGGCCGTGCCACCCTAGGGTGAGCCTGGCTTCTGGCCCCCCTCCGCTTCATCTTTGGACTTCGTGATGCTTCGGGAAAAATAGAAGGTTTCACTTTTGTTTTGTCCAATTCCGAGAATTTTTCCCGTGTAGCTTTTCTGAAACACAAAAATAGCAGAAAACATGGAACTGGCACTATGGCATCTTGTTAATAGGTTAGTTTTGGAAAATGCATAAAAATACCGCGAACTGTAACAAAACACAAAGCAAATGGTGTGTAAATAAACATGGAGCATAAAAAATTATAGATACGTTTGAGACGTATCAAGCATCCCCAAGCTTAACTCCTGTTCATCCTCGAGTAGGTAAGTGATAACAAAAAAATAAATTTTGAGGTGACATGCACCATCACAATCTTGATCAACGATGTAAAGCATTGAGTGCTGAGATCAAAGAACTTAAAACATGGGCATAAGAGACATAATCTTGACAATAAAACTTAGCAACCATGTTATAACATGAAAAGAAAAACAAATGAAAGATCATGAATAATGAAACGTTGAAAGTCAAACGTGTGTTCAAATCATATAGAAAAACATATCAAAATGGTTTTCAGCTTGTCCTTCATGGAATAGCAAAATATAAATGCATAGGACACCTCCAAGTTTAAGAGGGCGAATAGATACAAATGATTTAAGAACAAGCAAAACCATAATCATGAATCAATCAATGATAAACTTTGAATGTAAGATGTAAGTAGTCATCTAATGTGTGTGCTGTAACTTGCCTACACTTACATAATTTTCAGAGAAAATTTAATTTAACTTGCTAAGATGTTATGATATGTAAAGGGAATTTGCTTGAGATCCAGTGAAGGTCAGAGTCAATGGTAGCGCAAGATCATACTCTATATTTATGTATGCCAGACCATCTCATAAAGTTAATATCATCTTACTTTTCTGTATAGAGAAATGTCGATGGAAGTACAGAGCATTGCTCATATCAATGGCACATGGCTAACACGTTGCTTCTTAATTAGTGTGATGGTAAACCTAAATATACAGTGATTTTGCACTGCTCCCTTATATCTATTTCATTCTGCTAAGGATTCCAACTTTATGTCATTACTTCATCCAGTTTTGCAATGCTTGACTCTACGACAAGATGGAACAATTATATGTGGATTTGATGTTGTGATAACTACCTTTTTAAATTTGAGATAACTATACTGGAAAATGATTTCCTTTATGTTTTGGTCAATATTGTGAGTTGTGTTAGTTCTTGATCTGTCACTTCGCATAGTTTGTTTGAAGGATGCTTTTGGTGATATTGGTTTAGGTTTGATTATTTTTGAAGGGTTTCGCAGCATAGTAAATCAAAAAAAAATTCCTACGGAAGCGAACAAGAAAGCCAAGATCTAATCTAGGAGATGTAATCAACGAGAGAGGTAGATGAGATCTTCATACCCTTGAAGATTCGCACAGCGGAAACGTTCAATAGAACGTGGTTGACGTAGTCGTACTCGCCGTCTCCTCCTCGCGATCCGATCCGATCCTACGCCGCAAGTGGCGGCGCCTCCGAGAGTTGCACACGTGCGGTGCAGCGATGTCTCCTCCTTCCTTGGTCCAGCAAGTATGGTGGAGAGATAGATTGGATCGGCAGCACGACGGCGTGGTGCTTATGGTGGAGAGTTTCTGCGGCAGGGCTTCGCCTACGCACAGTCGCGAGAGAGAGAGAGGGAGGGCAGCAGTTGGCGGCTAGGGTTTGGGTTCAGAGGTTGTGGTGGGCTGCGCCCTTGCCCCCCTTATATGGGGGGCTGGCCGGCCACCTTGGCCTCTCCCCAGCCGACTTGGAGTAGGAAGAGTGGGGGGCAAGTTTTCCCCCCCTTCCTTCTTTGAAGACTCCCTTAGGGTTTCCCCTTGGGCTGGCCGGCTGGGCCTTAGGGGCCTTGTGCACCTGGCCCAAGGCGGCCAGGGCACTTCCCCTTAGGCCCACGCAGGCCTCCGTCAAGTGGGCCCACGTTGGTCCCACTCCGGAACCTTCTAGAACCTTCCGGTACAATACCGATAAACTCCGAAACCTTTCCGGAATCCAAAAACTGCTTTCCTTTATATGAATCTTATTCTCCGGACCATTCCGGAACCTCTCGTGACGTCCTGGATCTCATCCGAGACTCCGAACTAAAACTCATAAACCAATTATCCATTCTATCCTAGCATCGATACACGTTAAGTGTGTGACCCTACGGGTTCGAGAATATGCAGACATGATCTTCTATCAATAATCAATAGCGGGATCTGGAAACCCATATTGACTCCCACATATTCATCGATAATCATATCGAATGAACCACGATGTCAGGATTCAATTAATCCCGTATATGTATTCCCTTCATCACACGATATTTTACTCGCCCGAGATTTGATCGTCGGTATCGCCATACCTAGTTCAATCTCGTTCACAGCAAGTACTTTACTCGTTCCGTAATCCGATATCACTTCGTGATTAACTCCTTAACCACATGCTTGCAAGCGGTGTTGATATCGATTACCGAGTGGGCCCGAAGTATATCTCTCCGACTTGGGAGGGACAAATTCCATCTCGATACATACAACCCAACAAATACTTTCCGATCACCTGAGAGACACCTTTATTATCACCCTCACATAGGATGACGTTTGATGACCTCAAAGCTTTCTTCCGATACTAGGGAGTTGTATTATCTCATGGTCTAAGGAATACAATACATGACATAAGAAAAGCTTCGCAAAGATGAACACGATGACACGATCTAATTGCTCTGCTTTATTTGGGTCTGTCCATCACATCATTCTCCTAATGATATGATCTCATTATTAATTGACAACTCATGTCTATGGTTAGGAAACCTTAACCATCATTAATCAATGAGCTAGTCTAGTAGAGGCGTACTAGGGACACGGTGTTGTTCATAAACCACACAAGTATTAATGTTTCCGCTTAATACAATTATAGCATGGAGTATAAACATTATCATGAACAAGAAATATGATAATAACAATATTATTATTGCCTCTAGGGCATATTTCCTTCAGTCTCCCACTTGCACTAGAGTCAATAATCTAGTCATACTTGCGCCTTTAACACCTATGGCATTCCGGTGTTATTCATACGCCTTGCACGTGGTAAACCTTATCTACGGGTCTGACACTTTCAGGTCCGTTTGTATTTGCATATTATTTTGCGTCAGCACGCATTTCTCATCTTCTATGAGATGGCATCGTATAAACTTAGTCTTCTGGTGAGACTTTTGTATCTTAGCCGAGACTATGTTGTCACTATTGTCATACAATAGAACTACATAGTACTAGCACACTTAGAAAAATAGCGATATCCACCGTGCGTCGAAATACTCATTGGTCTGCACACATCGGTATGTATGATTTCCAATAAGTCCATTGCTCGCTCCATTATTCTGGAGAACGGGTTTTTTTATCATCTTGCCCATGAGGCATGGCTTGCACGTGTCAAATGATTCAAAATCAAGAGACTCCAAAAATCCATCAGAATGGAGTTTCTTCATGCGTTTAACGCCAATATGACCTAGACGACAGTGCCATAAAAAGTTGGATTATCACTATCTACTTTGCATCTTTTATGCCACTTCTAAAGCGATTATATACTTAGCCCTCGTTGCAGTGTCCGCCACAATATTAACATTGGAACTCATCCAAGTTATCATGGAACTTTCTTCCATCTTATTATGCCACCTTCTAACTCAAAACAAATAGCTTAAAATTGAGATAAAATTTTACTTGTATGTGTGACAAAGCCAATGTAACTCATTGCAATGAACCATTTGTCACTTCTGCATACAGAACATATTCTTACTTCTTCAAAAGTGCATAAGAATATCTTTACTATTGTCCAACGATCATCATATAAATGCTATAACCTTTAGAGCATTGGACACATCTAGATCTACATATCATGGTATACAAGATTGATAAAATCATTCTTGTGGTTTCACTCATCAAGTGTCAAAACAATTGATTCTTGCTCCAACCTCTTCCATGCAACAAGAACCGTTCTTATTGTTTCCATATTGAACAAATTCAATATTTCATCTATGTATTCTGGCAAAACTATATTAGTGCCTCAATCTATCTGCATAGACATTGATGCTTAATATTCTGGTTTTACCTAAGTCTTTCACTAGAAATCTAATTTTAGTGAAAACTTCACAAATATCAAGAAAAACACATAATTTCCAATGAACGATATGTCATCTACATAAAGCATTAGAAATATGTCTTAGCGCTCCCACTTACTTTCTTGTAAATACAAGCATCTTCAAATATCTTGATGAAATTAACACTTTAACATTTTCATCATTGAAGATTCCAACTTCGCTATGCTTACTTCTACCATAGAAGTTTGCATACATATCTAGCAACCTTTGAATTAACAAAACCCATTGGGTCGTGTCAGGTACACGTCCTTGGTGTGCATTCCGGTAGAGGAACGTTGTTTCGTTTATTCAACTAACATATCTCAATATGTAATTGTTGCTAGAATAATTCATATGACGAAGTCAGGGCCCATCATCGCTTCTTTGTATATTGTTGGTTACTATTATCTAATAATATCTCGTCCTCAAATCTTTACTATTTGATTACGACCAACTTGGTTAAATAGGAACTTCGATGTCGTGACTACAACACATTGTAGACACGTGAGCTATGAATGTAGTTGCCGCTTCCAGAACATATTCTGGTGCTGCGCTACTCTGATCATCTTGCTCAGATTCAACAACCTCATCAAGTTCTATCTTCCTCCCACTTAAACCTTTCGCGAAAAACTCCTTCATAAGAAGTTCACTTCTTTTAGTGACAATCACTATGTGTTTAGGTTCATAATAGAAGGAATACCCATCGACATTCTTTGGGATAACCTACAAAGACTTACTAATCCGATTTTGGTTGTAAACATTTTACACATATGCCTTGCATACCAAAATTCAAGAAAAGACAACTATAACTTGTATGGTGTCATTTTGGCAGATTATGATGGCACTTTATTCAGTGAAAAGCGGTAGTCTCTAAAGCATAATCTACAAATTATATTGGTAGTTTTATTTCATCATTGATCTAACCATGTCAAACAAGGTTTGATTACATCCATCGAAAACTCCATACTCCTATGGTGTTTATCATGATGCAAGTTTGTGGAACAATTCCTCTAATTCTTAGATGCTTGCTAAACTTGTAACTCAAATATTCTTCTTTATGATCCAATCATAAAACTTGAATTTATCTTGTTACTACAATTTCCACTTCATAAATTGAACAATATCAATTGTTTCATATTTCTATCTCATCAAGTAGATATACCATATATCTATTCGAGTCATTGATGAAATAGAAAATACACCATGATCGACTTCACACCATGGACTACATACATCAACATGTATGATCTCCATTTAGTTAGTCGTTTGTTCTGTCCATGGCCCATGAACGAAGTTTAATCATCTTTAGGAAAAGTCTCACAAGCGTCAATCAATTCAAAATCAAATGACTCAAAATTCTATCAATATAGAATTTCTTTCATGTTTTTGTTTCCAATATGACTTAAACGGCGGTGTCATATATAAGTGAAATTCATTTTGTCTTGCGACCTTTAGCATCAGTGTTATAAATGTCTATTTCACCAACAAGATTTATAATAATCTATCCATCGACTATGGAAGACGGTAATATTTGAACAACCATTGCTCTCATAATACCAGAACAAAATAGCAATTATTAAGTTCTTAACAAATCTAGAAGGCTAGGTTTTATGCCGACGAAAAACACAATAACACATTTATTTGTTTCTCGATGCGCATTGTTACCACATTCTTTTGCTAGTTACTTAGGCCATCGTAGTTCTTGTATTGTTGCTTTGTATGACATTTCATACCAACAAATCAGTATCGAATACCCAAGAATTACATCATGTACTTAGCAAAGAATACATCTATAACATGTATATCATTTATATACCTGAGCTGGACAATTCCAGTCTTTTCCTTTTCTACCAAATACTTTTGCAGATCCTATTTAGCGTTTCCTCTCCTTTTAGAAGAATCTATCGACATCAACAGTGGCGTCAATCATTTGACACATAGTCCAAAGGATTTTTAGTCAAATACTAATAGCCTTGGATTTTGCACTTTGAAGTGGATCGCCATCATCATATGATTGGTATTCTTCCAGATTCCATTCTTTAGTATTCCTTTGGTATAGCAAAACAATTTAGCCGATACCTTTTCATTCATCTTATCATGACAACTTTCATGATGAAACTACTATAGCTTATAAGGATGAATGCAAGTATAATATTAGTTTCCCAAACTTTTGGGTGATCGGGATGCCTAGCATCTTCAATCTTCGCATATAGTCATACAATATGAGCATATGTTCTTTTACTAAATTATACTTCATCATTTTGCAAACAATAAAAGTCTTAGATATCAAATATCTTTTACTTCTTATTTGTTTCTGAAACAATTCTTTCAGCTCCAAGATCACTTTGATTCTCAAACAATTTTGAAGATCAATTTATCATGAAGGCAAACATATGATCTTTAGATACTAAACTTGAATCGTTGCTCTTAGATTAATACAATTTATTAAATCGTATGGAGCAAGCAAGGTTTGCTAAAGTTTGCAATAGGACTTAATCTTTAGTCTTGAAATTCTAACTAAACAGCACTAGACCGAAAAGTGATTATCCAGAATTCTATAGTTTCTTTTAACTCAATTAAGCTAAGTGTCGGTGGGAAACGGTGCCAAAGACTACAACGACTTATGCAAATACAACAAGATTTAGTTCAAGATAATTAGTTCAAGTTAATCAAATTACTAGTGAACTCCCACTAAATTCAACATCCCTCAAGTTGTTTAGTGAAGCATGATCCAAATTCACTACACCGAGACCGATCATCACGTGAATGATGTAGCTTTAATGGTGAACATCAACATGTTGATCATATCATCCATATGACTCATGCTTGACCTTTCGGTCCGTGTGTTCCGAGGCCATGTCTGTACATGCTAGGCTCGTCAAGTCAAACCCAAGTATCTCCGCATGTGCAAATACTGGCTTGCACCCGTTGTATGTGAACGTAGAGTTTATAGCACCCGATCATCACGAGATGCTTGAACACGACGAACTTTCGCAACGGCGCATACGAGGGGAGAACACAATTTTATCTTGATCTTTAAGTGAGGAATCATCTTATAATGCTACCGTCGCGATCTAAGCATAATAAGATACATAAAAGGATAAACATCACATGCATATAATTTTATGTGACATGGTATAGCCAATCTCCGCACCATGATCTCCATCTTGTGCGCACCGGCATGATCTCCATCATTCCACCATGATTGCCTCCACCACGAATAGCAACTACAACTATTGCTAACTACTTAGCGATAAAGTAAAGCTATTACATGGCGTATAAGAAGTTGACACGCAGGTCATACACAATTATAAAGACAACCATATGGCTCCTGCCGGTTGTGAACTCATCGACATGCAAGTCGTGAAATATTACAAAACATGATCATCGCATACATCACATATATCACATCACATCTTGTGGCCATACCATATCACAAAACACTCCCTGCAAAAACAAGTTAGACGCCTCTACTTTGTTGTTGCATGTTTTACGTGGCTTATGGGAGTAGCAAGCTAAGAACGATTCTTACCTACGAAAAGCCACAACGGTGATATTATGGTTGCTAACATCCGATGTAAGTCCCATGACTACTATAGTGAGAGAAACTGGCATCCACCAGCCGCATGTGTGGAACAAGCCACACGTCAAGTGCGGAGCCGGTCTCGCGAACGCGGTCGCGTAAAGTTGGCCTGGACCGCTTCGATCTCACTATACCGCGCCATAAGAGATACACAACAAGAGGTTTGCAACAGAAAACATCAACGCCCGCAACAAGCATGTTGCGTTCTACTCGTGAAACACATCTACGCATAGATCTAGCTCTGATACCACTGAAAGGGTTTCGCAGCATAGTAAATAAAAAAAAAATTCCTACGGAAGCGAACAAGAAAGCCAAGATCTAATCTAGGAGATGTAATCAACGAGAGAGGTAGATGAGATCTTCATACCCTTGAAGATTCGCACAGCGGAAATGTTCAATAGAACGTGGTTGACGTAGTCGTACTCGCCGTCTCCTCCTCGCGATCCGATCCGATCCTACGCCGCAAGTGGCGGCGCCTCCGAGAGTTGCACACGTGCGGTGCAGCGATGTCTCCTCCTTCCTTGGTCCAGCAAGTATGGTGGAGAGATAGATTGGATCGGCAGCACGACGGCGTGGTGCTTATGGTGGAGAGTTTCTGCGGCAGGGCTTCGCCTACGCACAGTCGCGAGAGAGAGAGAGGGAGGGCAGCAGTTGGCGGCTAGGGTTTGGGTTCAGAGGTTGTGGTGGGCTGCGCCCTTGCCCCCCTTATATGGGGGGCTGGCCGGCCACCTTGGCCTCTCCCCAGCCGACTTGGAGTAGGAAGAGTGGGGGGCAAGTTTTCCCCCCCTTCCTTCTTTGAAGACTCCCTTAGGGTTTCCCCTTGGGCTGGCCGGCTGGGCCTTAGGGGCCTTGTGCACCTGGCCCAAGGCGGCCAGGGCACTTCCCCTTAGGCCCACGCAGGCCTCCGTCAAGTGGGCCCACGTTGGTCCCACTCCGGAACCTTCTAGAACCTTCCGGTACAATACCGATAAACTCCGAAACCTTTCCGGAATCCAAAAACTGCTTTCCTTTATATGAATCTTATTCTCCGGACCATTCCGGAACCTCTCGTGACGTCCTGGATCTCATCCGAGACTCCGAACTAAAACTCATAAACCAATTATCCATTCTATCCTAGCATCGATACACGTTAAGTGTGTGACCCTACGGGTTCGAGAATATGCAGACATGATCTTCTATCAATAATCAATAGCGGGATCTGGAAACCCATATTGACTCCCACATATTCATCGATAATCATATCGAATGAACCATGATGTCAGGATTCAATTAATCCCGTATATGTATTCCCTTCGTCACACGATATTTTACTCGCCCGAGATTTGATCGTCGGTATCGCCATACCTAGTTCAATCTCGTTCACAGCAAGTACTTTACTCGTTCCGTAATCCGATATCACTTCGTGATTAACTCCTTAACCACATGCTTGCAAGCGGTGTTGATATCGATTACCGAGTGGGCCCGAAGTATATCTCTCCGACTTGGGAGGGACAAATTCCATCTCGATACATACAACCCAACAAATACTTTCCGATCACCTGAGAGACACCTTTATTATCACCCTCACATAGGATGACGTTTGATGACCTCAAAGCTTTCTTCCGATACTAGGGAGTTGTATTATCTCATGGTCTAAGGAATACAATACATGACATAAGAAAAGCTTCGCAAAGATGAACACGATGACACGATCTAATTGCTCTGCTTTATTTGGGTCTGTCCATCACATCATTCTCCTAATGATATGATCTCATTATTAATTGACAACTCATGTCTATGGTTAGGAAACCTTAACCATCATTAATCAATGAGCTAGTCTAGTAGAGGCGTACTAGGGACACGGTGTTGTTCATAAACCACACAAGTATTAATGTTTCCGCTTAATACAATTATAGCATGGAGTATAAACATTATCATGAACAAGAAATATGATAATAACAATATTATTATTGCCTCTAGGGCATATTTCCTTCAGTCTCCCACTTGCACTAGAGTCAATAATCTAGTCATACTTGCGCCTTTAACACCTATGGCATTCCGGTGTTATTCATACGCCTTGCACGTGGTAAACCTTATCTACGGGTCTGACACTTTCAGGTCCGTTTGTATTTGCATATTATTTTGCGTCAGCACGCATTTCTCATCTTCTATGAGATGGCATCGTATAAACTTAGTCTTCTGGTGAGACTTTTGTATCTTAGCCGAGACTATGTTGTCACTATTGTCATACAATAGAACTACATAGTACTAGCACACTTAGAAAAATAGCGATATCCACCATGCGTCGAAATACTCATTGGTCTGCACACATCGGTATGTATGATTTCCAATAAGTCCATTGCTCGCTCCATTATTCTGGAGAACGGGTTTTTTTATCATCTTGCCCATGAGGCATGGCTTGCACGTGTCAAATGATTCAAAATCAAGAGACTCCAAAAATCCATCAGAATGGAGTTTCTTCATGCGTTTAACGCCAATATGACCTAGACGACAGTGCCATAAAAAGTTGGATTATCACTATCTACTTTGCATCTTTTATGCCACTTCTAAAGCGATTATATACTTAGCCCTCGTTGCAGTGTCCGCCACAATATTAACATTGGAACTCATCCAAGTTATCATGGAACTTTCTTCCATCTTATTATGCCACCTTCTAACTCAAAACAAATAGCTTAAAATTGAGATAAAATTTTACTTGTATGTGTGACAAAGCCAATGTAACTCATTGCAATGAACCATTTGTCACTTCTGCATACAGAACATATTCTTACTTCTTCAAAAGTGCATAAGAATATCTTTACTATTGTCCAACGATCATCATATAAATGCTATAACCTTTAGAGCATTGGACACATCTAGATCTACATATCATGGTATACAAGATTGATAAAATCATTCTTGTGGTTTCACTCATCAAGTGTCAAAACAATTGATTCTTGCTCCAACCTCTTCCATGCAACAAGAACCGTTCTTATTGTTTCCATATTGAACAAATTCAATATTTCATCTATGTATTCTGGCAAAACTATATTAGTGCCTCAATCTATCTGCATAGACATTGATGCTTAATATTCTGGTTTTACCTAAGTCTTTCACTAGAAATCTAATTTTAGTGAAAACTTCACAAATATCAAGAAAAACACATAATTTCCAATGAACGATATGTCATCTACATAAAGCATTAGAAATATGTCTTAGCGCTCCCACTTACTTTCTTGTAAATACAAGCATCTTCAAATATCTTGATGAAATTAACACTTTAACATTTTCATCATTGAAGATTCCAACTTCGCTATGCTTACTTCTACCATAGAAGTTTGCATACATATCTAGCAACCTTTGAATTAACAAAACCCATTGGGTCGTGTCAGGTACACGTCCTTGGTGTGCATTCCGGTAGAGGAACGTTGTTTCGTTTATTCAACTAACATATCTCAATATGTAATTGTTGCTAGAATAATTCATATGACGAAGTCAGGGCCCATCATCGCTTCTTTGTATATTGTTGGTTACTATTATCTAATAATATCTCGTCCTCAAATCTTTACTATTTGATTACGACCAACTTGGTTAAATAGGAACTTCGATGTCGTGACTACAACACATTGTAGACACGTGAGCTATGAATGTAGTTGCCGCTTCCAGAACATATTCTGGTGCTGCGCTACTCTGATCATCTTGCTCAGATTCAACAACCTCATCAAGTTCTATCTTCCTCCCACTTAAACCTTTCGCGAAAAACTCCTTCATAAGAAGTTCACTTCTTTTAGTGACAATCACTATGTGTTTAGGTTCATAATAGAAGGAATACCCATCGACATTCTTTGGGATAACCTACAAAGACTTACTAATCCGATTTTGGTTGTAAACATTTTACACATATGCCTTGCATACCAAAATTCAAGAAAAGACAACTATAACTTGTATGGTGTCATTTTGGCAGATTATGATGGCACTTTATTCAGTGAAAAGCGGTAGTCTCTAAAGCATAATCTACAAATTATATTGGTAGTTTTATTTCATCATTGATCTAACCATGTCAAACAAGGTTTGATTACATCCATCGAAAACTCCATACTCCTATGGTGTTTATCATGATGCAAGTTTGTGGAACAATTCCTCTAATTCTTAGATGCTTGCTAAACTTGTAACTCAAATATTCTTCTTTATGATCCAATCATAAAACTTGAATTTATCTTGTTACTACAATTTCCACTTCATAAATTGAACAATATCAATTGTTTCATATTTCTATCTCATCAAGTAGATATACCATATATCTATTCGAGTCATTGATGAAATAGAAAATACACCATGATCGACTTCACACCATGGACTACATACATCAACATGTATGATCTCCATTTAGTTAGTCGTTTGTTTTGTCCATGGCCCATGAACGAAGTTTAATCATCTTTAGGAAAAGTCTCACAAGCGTCAATCAATTCAAAATCAAATGACTCAAAATTCTATCAATATAGAATTTCTTTCATGTTTTTGTTTCCAATATGACTTAAACGGCGGTGTCATATATAAGTGAAATTCATTTTGTCTTGCGACCTTTAGCATCAGTGTTATAAATGTCTATTTCACCAACAAGATTTATAATAATCTATCCATCGACTATGGAAGACGGTAATATTTGAACAACCATTGCTCTCATAATACCAGAACAAAATAGCAATTATTAAGTTCTTAACAAATCTAGAAGGCTAGGTTTTATGCCGACGAAAAACACAATAACACATTTATTTGTTTCTCGATGCGCATTGTTACCACATTCTTTTGCTAGTTACTTAGGCCATCGTAGTTCTTGTATTGTTGCTTTGTATGACATTTCATACCAACAAATCAGTATCGAATACCCAAGAATTACATCATGTACTTAGCAAAGAATACATCTATAACATGTATATCATTTATATACCTGAGCTGGACAATTCCAGTCTTTTCCTTTTCTACCAAATACTTTTGCAGATCCTATTTAGCGTTTCCTCTCCTTTTAGAAGAATCTATCGACATCAACAGTGGCGTCAATCATTTGACACATAGTCCAAAGGATTTTTAGTCAAATACTAATAGCCTTGGATTTTGCACTTTGAAGTGGATCGCCATCATCATATGATTGGTATTCTTCCAGATTCCATTCTTTAGTATTCCTTTGGTATAGCAAAACAATTTAGCCGATACCTTTTCATTCATCTTATCATGACAACTTTCATGATGAAACTACTATAGCTTATAAGGATGAATGCAAGTATAATATTAGTTTCCCAAACTTTTGGGTGATCGGGATGCCTAGCATCTTCAATCTTCGCATATAGTCATACAATATGAGCATATGTTCTTTTACTAAATTATACTTCATCATTTTGCAAACAATAAAAGTCTTAGATATCAAATATCTTTTACTTCTTATTTGTTTCTGAAACAATTCTTTCAGCTCCAAGATCACTTTGATTCTCAAACAATTTTGAAGATCAATTTATCATGAAGGCAAACATATGATCTTTAGATACTAAACTTGAATCGTTGCTCTTAGATTAATACAATTTATTAAATCGTATGGAGCAAGCAAGGTTTGCTAAAGTTTGCAATAGGACTTAATCTTTAGTCTTGAAATTCTAACTAAACAGCACTAGACCGAAAAGTGATTATCCAGAATTCTATAGTTTCTTTTAACTCAATTAAGCTAAGTGTCGGTGGGAAACGGTGCCAAAGACTACAACGACTTATGCAAATACAACAAGATTTAGTTCAAGATAATTAGTTCAAGTTAATCAAATTACTAGTGAACTCCCACTAAATTCAACATCCCTCAAGTTGTTTAGTGAAGCATGATCCAAATTCACTACACCGAGACCGATCATCACGTGAATGATGTAGCTTTAATGGTGAACATCAACATGTTGATCATATCATCCATATGACTCATGCTTGACCTTTCGGTCCGTGTGTTCCGAGGCCATGTCTGTACATGCTAGGCTCGTCAAGTCAAACCCAAGTATCTCCGCATGTGCAAATACTGGCTTGCACCCGTTGTATGTGAACGTAGAGTTTATAGCACCCGATCATCACGAGATGCTTGAACACGACGAACTTTCGCAACGGCGCATACGAGGGGAGAACACAATTTTATCTTGATCTTTAAGTGAGGAATCATCTTATAATGCTACCGTCGCGATCTAAGCATAATAAGATACATAAAAGGATAAACATCACATGCATATAATTTTATGTGACATGGTATAGCCAATCTCCGCACCATGATCTCCATCTTGTGCGCACCGGCATGATCTCCATCATTCCACCATGATTGCCTCCACCACGAATAGCAACTACAACTATTGCTAACTACTTAGCGATAAAGTAAAGCTATTACATGGCGTATAAGAAGTTGACACGCAGGTCATACACAATTATAAAGACAACCATATGGCTCCTGCCGGTTGTGAACTCATCGACATGCAAGTCGTGAAATATTACAAAACATGATCATCGCATACATCACATATATCACATCACATCTTGTGGCCATACCATATCACAAAACACTCCCTGCAAAAACAAGTTAGACGCCTCTACTTTGTTGTTGCATGTTTTACGTGGCTTATGGGAGTAGCAAGCTAAGAACGATTCTTACCTACGAAAAGCCACAACGGTGATATTATGGTTGCTAACATCCGATGTAAGTCCCATGACTACTATAGTGAGAGAAACTGGCATCCACCAGCCGCATGTGTGGAACAAGCCACACGTCAAGTGCGGAGCCGGTCTCGCGAACGCGGTCGCGTAAAGTTGGCCTGGACCGCTTCGATCTCACTATACCGCGCCATAAGAGATACACAACAAGAGGTTTGCAACAGAAAACATCAACGCCCGCAACAAGCATGTTGCGTTCTACTCGTGAAACACATCTACGCATAGATCTAGCTCTGATACCACTGAAAGGGTTTCGCAGCATAGTAAATCAAAAAAAAATTCCTACGGAAGCGAACAAGAAAGCCAAGATCTAATCTAGGAGATGTAATCAACGAGAGAGGTAGATGAGATCTTCATACCCTTGAAGATTCGCACAGCGGAAATGTTCAATAGAACGTGGTTGACGTAGTCGTACTCGCCGTCTCCTCCTCGCGATCCGATCCGATCCTACGCCGCAAGTGGCGGCGCCTCCGAGAGTTGCACACGTGCGGTGCAGCGATGTCTCCTCCTTCCTTGGTCCAGCAAGTATGGTGGAGAGATAGATTGGATCGGCAGCACGACGGCGTGGTGCTTATGGTGGAGAGTTTCTGCGGCAGGGCTTCGCCTACGCACAGTCGCGAGAGAGAGAGAGGGAGGGCAGCAGTTGGCGGCTAGGGTTTGGGTTCAGAGGTTGTGGTGGGCTGCGCCCTTGCCCCCCTTATATGGGGGGCTGGCCGGCCACCTTGGCCTCTCCCTAGCCGACTTGGAGTAGGAAGAGTGGGGGGCAAGTTTTCCCCCCCTTCCTTCTTTGAAGACTCCCTTAGGGTTTCCCCTTGGGCTGGCCGGCTGGGCCTTAGGGGCCTTGTGCACCTGGCCCAAGGCGGCCAGGGCACTTCCCCTTAGGCCCACGCAGGCCTCCGTCAAGTGGGCCCACGTTGGTCCCACTCCGGAACCTTCTAGAACCTTCCGGTACAATACCGATAAACTCCGAAACCTTTCCGGAATCCAAAAACTGCTTTCCTTTATATGAATCTTATTCTCCGGACCATTCCGGAACCTCTCGTGACGTCCTGGATCTCATCCGAGACTCCGAACTAAAACTCATAAACCAATTATCCATTCTATCCTAGCATCGATACACGTTAAGTGTGTGACCCTACGGGTTCGAGAATATGCAGACATGATCTTCTATCAATAATCAATAGCGGGATCTGGAAACCCATATTGACTCCCACATATTCATCGATAATCATATCGAATGAACCACGATGTCAGGATTCAATTAATCCCGTATATGTATTCCCTTCGTCACACGATATTTTACTCGCCCGAGATTTGATCGTCGGTATCGCCATACCTAGTTCAATCTCGTTCACAGCAAGTACTTTACTCGTTCCGTAATCCGATATCACTTCGTGATTAACTCCTTAACCACATGCTTGCAAGCGGTGTTGATATCGATTACCGAGTGGGCCCGAAGTATATCTCTCCGACTTGGGAGGGACAAATTCCATCTCGATACATACAACCCAACAAATACTTTCCGATCACCTGAGAGACACCTTTATTATCACCCTCACATAGGATGACGTTTGATGACCTCAAAGCTTTCTTCCGATACTAGGGAGTTGTATTATCTCATGGTCTAAGGAATACAATACATGACATAAGAAAAGCTTCGCAAAGATGAACACGATGACACGATCTAATTGCTCTGCTTTATTTGGGTCTGTCCATCACATCATTCTCCTAATGATATGATCTCATTATTAATTGACAACTCATGTCTATGGTTAGGAAACCTTAACCATCATTAATCAATGAGCTAGTCTAGTAGAGGCGTACTAGGGACACGGTGTTGTTCATAAACCACACAAGTATTAATGTTTCCGCTTAATACAATTATAGCATGGAGTATAAACATTATCATGAACAAGAAATATGATAATAACAATATTATTATTGCCTCTAGGGCATATTTCCTTCAATTTTATGTATTAGGCAATCAAAAACTGGTTTCCAACATTACAATCAGTTTCAATTGTTAGAGATGTTTAATAGAGCATGGACTATGCTTGAATCAAGCATGCGATATGTGCGATGACACAAAAAGTTAGGGGCCGTGGCAACGCACAGGCATTCAACTAGTATAATCAATATCTCTCTTTGTTTTTTCATACCAGTTGTGTTTAATGCTCTGTAGCGTCCATCGAGCATTTCTGTGCTTGCAGATGTCCTATTTTTAGGTCTTAAGTTATTAACCATTGGTTTGGAAGATTTCAGTGAGTTTATTTTCACTATTCAGTGTGTTAGAGACTGTTCTTTCTGTATTTGTGACTGTTGCTCATCCTTCTCCCTCTTTTTATATGTAAGTATGTGAAATTCACCAAGACTATTAATATGGACGTCTACCAATACTATCAGTAGGCACATCTATGCTTGTGACTTATTGGTTTCAAATATATAGATTCAGTTCAAGATTGTTAGTCATGATAAGTTTTCTAGACTCACTCTGTATGCTGCGCTTAGTTTTCAAACTATTCTTGTTTTTGTTTTGCTCTGAGTTCACTAGCAGCATAGAGCATGATTTATCTGTTGAGACATAAGAGAACTATGGACAGCCAGTGTTCCTTTTTCTTTTATAGTAGGTAAGATCTACTTTTTTGGGTCTGTTTTCCTAATTGCTGTTTCCACAGATCCCACATAGGAGCCCACATACAAACACGCAATCATGTACAAGAGACCCACAAATAAAACAACAACAAACTACGGGAACATAAGTGACAAGGGTATAGCTGATAGAGCCCATTAATTGTGTACCCCTGAGGCCCGTTAAGTTAGGCCCAAGAATATTCGTAGTCGAAGTACGAGTCCATGTCGTATACAGACATTGTATTATGTATCGGACCCGACCGGTTCCTTGAGACCTGGCCACCTATATATAGGGGCCAGGAGAGGCCGGTCAGGGGTAGATTGAGAGTAAGCCAAGTTGACCACCACATTTATTCTCGATACACGCCTTGTTTGACTGATCTTTACCTTCGAGTTCATCCGATGCCCTATTCCCCCGATCCTAAGTCCTTCATCTAGGACATTTGTCGAGTTAACCCTCGTCAATAAGGGACCTTAGGATATGACCATGGATATAGTATGACGTCAACCGACTGAGATAGTTAAATCTCAGTCGACTGAGCGCTGGGCACACCCTTATTTCTTAGTCTATCTTTGTGTCTTTCTTAGGTAGGATAATGCTACATTTTTGAATAATAGTAGCAAATCATTTTGGTGTTCTGTTGTTGTTCCTTATTTCCCCCACAGGTTCTCTTATATTCTTGTATCAATTTAGGTTACGCTCTACAGCTTTCTTATGGTTTGAAGGAAAATGTCGCTTGCATCTGAAGAGGTCGTGCATATGTGCCCTACTTTTGTAACTAAAATGATTCTTCTTTCTCTGTTGGAGCATGAGCCGTTTACCATCTCTGGTAAGTTCTGTTTAATTTCGTTTATTTGTTCCTTCCCTCTATGATATAGGTATGATATGTCTCCCTTTTGCCTGCTATGAGAGTTATGTTAATGTTTCAGTCAATGATTTTATGGGATCACCCTGGGACGAGATGCCTTGTAACACCAAAGGTAACCTATCAAGCATGGTTAGAGTTTCTTGCTCATGGATATTGTTTCCACAGCTCCTGCCATACTTATTCCTGGTATTTCTATTTTTCTCCTTGGAGCCAAAGAAAATTGATAATGACAAAGGTTTCCTTTTGGCATGATGTAGAAGCGTTTGAGCTTTCATATTTTTATGCCAACATAAAATTGATAATGACATGATGCCAGGAAGCCATCAAGACTTGTAAGAGCACTCACGAAGAATTCTTTGGCTTTGTATCCCGATATTTTGTTATGGAAGATGACTTCAGACCCATGTCCCATCATATTTGTTAGTTTTATTTGTTTGTAATCTTATGACTGTATATGCTGCTCCTTTTCTCTGAGCTTTGTGAAGTCTGTACCGACTTTTTGAAATATGGACGTTTTATGCATCTTTTGTGTTGCCTCTTCATGATTATGCAAATCAAAGTAATCTACTTGTGAACTTATGGATGAATCTAATGCATTAGATGCCTAGCATTTGAGGATATAGTGGAGACTACCGTGATGAAGTTGTGGATTTGATGAATCATCACAGTGTCAACTACTTCCTGTAAAGTGTGGCTAAAAATAGGATTTTTAGTGGCACTTTGCAAAGTGCGTCTAAAAATACAAAGTGCCACTAAAGATAACATTTTTAATTGTGCTTTGCAAACTGTCGCTAAAAATTCTATTTTTAGTGGCGCTTTGCAAAATTTCACTAAAAATCCTATTTTTAGTGGCACTTCGTAAAGTGCCACTAAAGATCCTATTTTTAGTGGCGCTTCGTAAAGTGCCACTAAAAATAGGTGGTGGCACTTTTCAAAATGCCACTAAAAATACCTATTTTTAATGGCGCTTTTTCAAAGTACCACAATATTTTTTAGCAACGTGATTAAATTTGTCACTTTTTTAAATGGCACTAAATATTTTTAGTGGCACCTTTTCTATTTTTAATGGCACTTTGAAGTGCCACTAAAAACACTCTCCCCTATAGTAGTTGCCAGCAAAATTACTGTTTCCATTAGCCAGCGTGGCACACCACGTGTAGAGCTCTCAGTGGTTAGATCCTAAAATGCACGTAATTTGCAAATATTATGACTACTCCACCCGAATTTCTAACTTTTCGTACTCTCTTTATCCCGATTTTAAGGGCATAATTTGTAAATCATGCAATTCCAAAATACTCCCATCTCCTAGGCATATTAGCATTTAAAGTGTTTAATTAGCAGCTTTGCATGGGCAGTTTTTGCGTTTCCAAGACCAAACAACCAAAACATGCGCTTTCTTATTAATTAACGGGTCTTTAAATGAGGACAAAGAGCTACTCCTAGGGCCAAGAGATTTACTACAAATTATGCCCTTAAAACCAGAATGGAGGGAGTACTAAAATGCACTGATGAAGAACTTTTGAAACTAAAATACGTCTAATGGATAACTATTGGGACCATTGGTGTATTTAGCTCACAAGTAAACTTCACAACCCGTGAATGGTGGACATGGATATTTCGGGTTCTAAAAACGGTTGGTGGAGAACTGGGGATCATCTGAAGAAGTGAAGATTGACGTGTTTCACAGAAATTGAATGTGACTAGGTTGTCAAACGTTCCTATTTTCTTCCGGGCTGTGCGTGCACGGCTGAGTGTTTCTGTTCTCCAACCGAAAATCTGACGCTAATCATGGAAGCTTTCATCAATGTATCTCCTTGTTTTTAGATAAAAAGGGTTTTCCCCCGGTTCCAATAAACAAACCACAGCAAGTCTTTCTTACAGCCACCCCACTGCAAACCAACACACCCAAGTTCGACTCCTACAGGAGCTACGCACACAAAACGAAGGTTCAACATCCAACCACCAGCCTTGCTCACTATAAACGGGAGTGACAGGCACAAACATCATCACCAGCACCATAGGACGAAACTACACTACTCGCAGCATTCCTTCCCCATCGTCCTCCAGTGCGAGCGAGTTCGCGTTCAGATTCTTTGCCAAAGATGACGTCGTAGCCTCCCAGTCATCAGTGTCTTCATTATACATCCACGGGCCACTCCAGGTCGCCTCTAGCTTTTTCACCACAATCTGATGGATCTTGCCATCGACCTTCCTCATCCAGGTTCCGGCCACGTCAACAGGGGAGGTTGCCGAGCCAGCTGCTCCAAGGCCAGGATCGCCTCCTCGAGCTCTCTTTTGCTTCCTTCCGGACACAGCAGTTTCCATCTCACAAGAGTGTAAGCCACCCTCAGATAGATCACCTGCATACATGACCATGATATTTTGTTAAAACACACTTCATTTCTACTTTTCCATAGCGACCATAGTGCAGCAGCATGGACAATATTAGAAACAACATGTGTTCTATCACAGATCCATAGGCTAGCAATTGCCAGCAGATTAACCTGCCCAGGTATTTTAGTAATTACAGAGATTTGTCTCCACAGCTCCCTAGCTACTACACAATCAAAAAATAAATGAGGAATATTTTCCTCCTCAGAGCAAAAGACACAGCTAAGGTCAGGAAGTTCCTGCCTCTTGTGCAAATTATCTCTGGTCAACAATTTATTGTAGAACAATAACCATAAAAACACATGCACTCTAGGTGGAATTTTTAACTTCCACACAGAGGGAATATGGACAGGCATAATGCCTCTGAAATTAACAATAGCATAGAGAGAACTAACAGAATATACTCCTTTAGCCTCAAACTTCCAAATGAGACAATCAGCTGTTCCATCAAAATGAATAGATTCAGCAATGCTCTTCAGGTCATACCATCTCTGCATTAACTGGAGATCAACACACCTTCTAAAGGTTAATTTCAAATTAACTCCATCCCAGACCTCAGCAATGCTAATATTCTGCTCATTGACCAAAACATAAAGATCCCAGAAGAGTATAGCCAGGCTACAATGACCAAACCAGTGATCTTCCCAGAACTTAATATTGCTACCATTACCCACCTTCCACTGATATCCCATCTTTGCTGCCCTAGAAGCCCACATCACACCCTTCCAAAAGGGGGAGAGGCCCTGCTCTGGGCAAGCAAAAATGTTGGGAGCATCAGTTCTATATTTGTGATCAATGATCTATTTCCAGATCTTGTGCTCATCTAATTGGTACCTTCTAATCCAAGAAGCTAAGAGACATAAATTCATCTCAGCTAGATTAGGAATACCCAAACCTCCATACTCTATCTTTTGGGCTACCATCCCCCAATTGGCCAAATGATATTTATGGTTCCCTTCATAATCATCCCACAGGCAATGAGCCATTTGAGAGTTGATTAGGGAAATAGCCCATTTAGGGAATTTAATTATACTCATCAGATAATTAGGAATGCTGGCCAACACAGACCTAATCAAAATTATCTTTGCTTTGTAAGACAATAGTTTGCCTCTCCAACCTCCATCTTTTTTTATAATTTTGTCTATAACAGGTTGCAGGTCTTCTTTCCTCAACCTTCTATAGTGCAAAGGAGCTCCTAGATATTTAATAGGAAAGCATCCAAGTTTACAACTCAAAGATTGAGCATACTCTTGAGACTCCTCAACACTAATATTAATAGGCACCAGATCACATTTGTGAAAGTTTATGCGCATTCCTGACATTTGCTCAAAACAAGACAACAACCATTTCAAATTCCTAGCATTATCAAGACTCTTATTTAGAAATAGTAAGGTATCATCAGCATATTGCATGCTCACGATACCTGTGGGGCAGAAAGATCTAAACATCCCAGAAATAAGTTGTCTGTCTGCAGCTTTAATAAGCATTCTTGTAAAAACATCAGCCACAAAGTTAAAGAGAACAGGTGATATAGGATCACCCTGCCTAACACCTCTACTAGCTATAAAATAGTCACTGTTCACATCATTAATCCTCACACCTACAGATCCTTTATCCAACAAGGATCTAATTAGAGAAAGGAAGCTAGGGCTAAAGCCCCTCTGACCCAACATTTTCATAAGAAAACTCCTATCTACTTTATCATAAGCTTTTTCATAATCAAGCTTAAAGATAAAGCCACTTTCCTTCTTCTGAGAAGCATCATGAATAATCTCATGAGCAGAAACCACAGACTCTAGAATAAATCTCCCCTTTATAAAAGCAGATTGATTTGGAGCAATTAGCTCCTCACTAACCACTCCCAGTCTGTTAGTCACACACTTAGAGAAGATTTTGAAACTACAATTAGTCAAGGCAATTGGCCTAAACTTTTGAATAGTCCTAGCATCAGGTTCTTTAGGAATTAGAGTCAGCAGAGAAAAGTTCAAACGAAACAAGTCTAAATTTCCCAGATGCCAGTCTTTAAACATAGCCAAAATCTCAGGTTTAATTAAATCCCAAAACTGTTGATAAAAAAGAAAAGGGAACCCATCAGGGCCAGGGGCTCCTTCAACATAGGAGCCAAAAACAGCATCCCTAATCTCCTTTTCAGAGAATTCTTTGCACAGGTTACTATTATGCAACTCAGAAACCAACTCACTAGAATTCCAGAAATTATCAGCTAAGTCAATATCCATTCTAGGTTCAGCACCAAAGAGATTTTTGTAGTAATCTACAGCAATATTCAATATACCTTCAGTGGTTGTAACCTCCCCACTAGGGCCTTCCAGAGAAACAATCTGCTTTTTTCTCCTTCTCTTGTTAGCCATGGCATGAAAATATTTAGTATTTTGATCACCTTCCAAGATATCTCTTTCCCTAGCTCTCTGTCTACTTTTAATCTCTTCATTCCTCCAGATTTTCTGCAGCTCATCTGCAATAGTTTTCATTTGCTTTTTAGCACCAGGGGATAAAGGTTGAGTCTCACATAAAATATCCAGCATATCATATTCAGCAATAAGTTGCTTTTTATGTTTATTCTGCTGTGACTCAATATTAATAGCCCAACCTTTAATAGTTTTCCTCAGGTTTCTGATCTTAAATTGCCAAATATCAATGGATTTCCTTGCATTGCAAGGTAAATGCCAGGTTTTACACACCAACTCTTTAAAACCATCTATTTGCAACCACCACTTCTCAAACCTAAACTGTTTAACAGCAGGAGCAACAAAAGCACCAGTGTCAAATAGCAAGGGGGTGTGATCACTGCCAACACGTGGCAAAGTCCTAACTGAGACAGAGGGAAACATATTTTCCCAACAAGTTGTTACAAACACTCTATCCAAGGCAGCCATTACCGGATTATCCTGGTTGTTACCCCAGGTATATAGCCTTCCAGCACTTTTTAACTCAATAAGGTCAAACTTATTTATCCAATCATTAAAAAGATTGGCCCAATGTTGATTGATATTACTAGTATTTTTCTCTTTCTTTTCTCTAATTAGATTAAAATCGCCACCAACTAGAGTCGGCCCATTCCAATGTATCTCCTTGTTCTCTGCGGATTAAAATCGGAGCACGCACGCACCTACCCTCACTACCCCACAGTGTCGAGCGTCGATCGATTTGCGCCAGATTTTCGTACGCGTATATGGAAATGATGGGAGCACTGCGCACCGCCACCGCACGAGCCGCGGGGCAAGGGCGAAATGCCGCAGCCTCTTTTCTCCGGCCGGTTGCCGCGCGCCGCCGCCCCACTATCTCTGTTGGTTTCCCCAACAAAACATGTCCCTCGGCGCAACCCACGTACGTACAGCCACAGCGCGCAACTCCTCGGTGCACCGCCACTCGATCTGTGGAGCTCAATCCTCGGAGCGCTACTCATTGCCGCTTAGAGCAATTTCAATAGTGTAGTCAGCTGCTGGCTATAAACCCAGTGTCATGTTATCTATAGTCAACTTAGAGCTAATATGTATAATAGTGAGTTATAAAATTATAGTACTGTACTTTATCAATATGTGGCCCACCTTTCACACTCTCAAAGTGCCTAGGAGCACGTGCTAGAGTTGGCTCTTGCATGAGAGCCCACTTTCCTTCTCTCTTCTTTTCTCTCACCTCCAACTAAGCACAAATGTACTACTTTAATCCTTATGCCTGCTGACTAGTCCTTATTGTACTTGCTCTTATTAGGGCATGTACAGTGCTAGGGAAAGATGCCTTCCCTTGTGCCTTCCACGTGAGCAATAGAAGGCAAGAGAAGGTCAAGGAAATATATCATACTCTACAATGCTTTATCTCTTAGAGTTATCTCTACCGCTTTAAATGTTTGCATAAAAATAGGGGTTAGCAATAAATAGCATCATTGTAGTTAAGAGAAAGCAAGCCATACAACCCATAAATATGCCTTCTCTTCCTTCACAAGGGATGATCTCTTACGCAAGGGAAGGCTGGGGCCTTTTTCAGTTCTCTGTCCATGACACATCAGCAAACCTAGATGGCATAGTTAAGAAAAGGCTGACGTAGAAGCGTTGTACGTGCCCTTACACTCTCCGTCGGGAACAGCGGCGTCCCCCATGCATTGTCGTGGTTTCTCGAGGCAATGTGCGAGCCAGCCAAACCACACGGGCACTCTACTACTCCCCAGGAAATCACCTGCACTGCAAGAGCCCGTCCCAAATAAACAAACAACGGGTCGACCGACACGTTCCGGCCTTCACCGGCTCTGCCGCAGTGTCTTGTTGGCAGGCAAAGCATCAAGGCGAGCTTATTTTTATTCCTCCATTCGATCCTCGCCACGGCCGGATCAAGTCACACAGATACCGCGGCAGCGGGCGCCACTTTGGGTGACTTCTTTTCAGCTTCTCGGCCAGCTTCAAGGTGGTGGACAGCTGAAGCCCAAAAGAAGTCTTCAGCTGTGGGCTTGCTTATTTCCACGAAGCCGCTCCGCAGTGTATTTCGAGAAACTGGTTGAAGACAGATTCTCCGGCGTTTCCCGAGCTTCTCCGCTAGGGAGCGAAACGGCACTCGTCCTTACCCCATCGGCTGCTTCAAATTACAGAAGAATGCCACTAGAAGGATAGGAAAAGAAAAACAGAAAAACGAATCGTTATCCTCTCGCATCGCTCCCCCCGCTCGCGCCCGCGATACGAGTACGAGGAGCGATAGGGTTTCGGGAGCGCCGCCGCCGTCCGCCGGTTCCCCGCCGCCGGCGCTGCCCCCCCGCTGCCGCCGCTTCTCCTCCGCATCTGCCCCGCGCCGACGCCGCTTCTCCTCCGCGTGTCGCGCTCGCTCGCTACTCCCCCGCCTGGAAGGTTCCGCCCGCCTCGGCCGCCGCTCTTCCCGCCTGCAAGGTCGCGTCCGCCTCGGCCGCCGCTCGACTGCATGGTGACGCCGAGGAGCTGGTACTGGACCGCCCCGAAGGACTGCCCCTGCCGACGCACATCATGGTCTCCTTCCAGATCTGATTCATGGTTAATTTGTTCAATATGTTATCCGTATGTGAATGGATAGCTTATGTCTCTGTCCAAAAATTGTTCATGGGTTCTCTGGATATGTTTAAGCAATAAGCACGTCTCATGCCCGTTTGTTTATTGGTTGTGTAATTACAGATAAATTTCTCAAATAATGATTCTGATGAAGAAATATATATGTGCTATATGCTTGCTAGAAGTTGGTGTTACTGTAATTTGGAAAACACTAAGACATCTCTTTTATGTTGGTATGTACTGAATTGTACTATGACACCACGGTTTTATTATCATTAATATTTCATAATTTTCTAATTTATTTTTAGCTTACTTTACACATATAACTGTTGTATATGTGGCATCATCACTTATTTAGGACATATTTAATTTAGGGGTGTTATAGACATTTCACAACTCAACACACCAAATAAGCTAAAATTTAGAAGCCCAAAAGAAGTGTCTCGTAGGGTTTTTAGGAGCTTCTCCCCACTACAGTTTCTTCCCACCGTTTTCTAGAAGCCGGCTTATGCATAAGCATAAGCCCAAAAGAAGTCGGCCTTTATCGCTTCCCGCAGAGTCTGCGAATGTGCATCTCGCCCGGCCTCAGCTGCCGCCTCCTCTGACCCTCTGAATCTGACTGCAGCATGATGGTTTATTACCTGCATGTATGTATACACGATTAGCCTGATTGCATATCTAAGTCTAGCACAGATGTGGGCACCTGCATGCATGTATGCACGATTAGGACTGATTAACAATCGCATCATCTGGCATGCATAACGCTGGTGTCGACAGGGACGGAACTGACAGTTTCTTAATATGTCAGTGCGTGTTGGAGATAATGATCGGCTGGTCTAAACTATACTACTAATCGTAGTTTGTAGTTCACTTTTCCAGTGTGTGTTCCCTTAAGCTAGTCTCTATCTTCTGATTCTTCTTCGTGGCTCTTATTATTCAGAAGCCGTGTGGCTGGATAAGGTAGCCCGGTCCAGTTGCTACCTGGCACTGGCAGACAGATACCCAAAACACTAGAATTAAACCAAAAGAAATGGTTGCGTCGCGGCCAGTTGAGCAACGTAACCCTGCCTAACGCCCTAACCTAAAGCCCTAAAGGGTTAGACCGCGAGATGATTAGCTAGCTGCTCCGGCACTCCTTGCTCCTACTGATTAATTCTAGTTAGGTCCAGTGTACATGTCCTACTGAGTATATATCGCCGCAAACATGCATGATGAGAGATATACTCCTGCATACACTAGTGGTATCTTTGGTCCAATCGTCTCAAAAGACGCTTGTCTACGCTCCAGCAAAGTGAACCCAAGAAAATTCGGTCCGTCCAATGATGAACCGGAATTCCCTAATGATATGAACGCCAATTATTGAGATAGCACGGAGGATAACACTGCCTTCAATCCCATCGATCGGTCGTATGTGTGCCGTGCGCTTTCCGAATGTTCCTCACAATTTGGGTCATCTGGCTACTGAAGATACCCAGCTCTGTTTAGATATTCAGATATTCAGATTGGTTGGAGTATCAGATAGCGTTGGGTACCTGCAGGCTTAGCCTTAGCGTTAGCCTATGCTCCGTTGTGGACCTAGGTACGTGCAAGAATTGAAGAATCAAGCTAGCGATGACGAGCCGTGCATGGGACCGTGCCATGCAACTAGTCGGTCCAACTTGGGCATCACACATCGTTTTCAGATAAACATGCCATGCTCCAAATATTTCTACTCCGACGACGAGTCTGACGATATACTGGACTTTTGATGGCCGGTGTTTGTTCTCACCCATGACACAAATAAGATGGTTTCCATAGCTTTGGGTATTTATGAAATACTATAATATCATTTTCAGTTCAAACTTTATTGCATTTTATAAATTCAATCTTACTTCAAAAAATAACACAAAATGATATTTTCCCTTGTTCGATTCCTTCACAAAGATACTTTATTTTGTTTTCTGATTTTTCTATGTATCATTGACTTTGATTTCAAATGACAAGGTAAAATTACCAAAATGCCTATAGCTTACCAGTTCGGCCGAACCAACTCAACTTGGTACCCGTGGGCGGCCAAGTCTCTCTCTCTCTCTCTCTCTCTCTCTGTCGGGGGGATGACCCCCGGTAGGGTCAAGAGACTGCAAAGATATGAGGAAAGTGGTTGACTTTGTATTGGTTGACCAAGATTGGGCCTGGTCGGAATATAGGAGTATCTGCCAGGCCGGCATATAAGCCGTATCCCGGCCAGTGTTCAAATATATCGGCATAGCTGGGATACATGATAATGTGTGCCGGCATAGCTGGGATACATGATAATGTGTGCCGGCATATACATAGATATGCCGGCCTAACCAAGTTGTTACATTATGCAGGAACAGGGGAGGCCGGATTACCCGACCTTGGGTCGTTGGTCCGGCATATAGGTCCGGGATATGGCCAACGGCTATATCCGGGATACAGAAGTCAACTAAGAGGTCACATCCATACAATCAAGGAGAGAACCTTCCAAGCATGGAGGGAGATCATGATGACAGGGTGCACAGTGGTGGTCTACCAACCATCACTGTGCCAAAGGATGGTCCTTACCTCACAGTGGTAAGGTCACAGTCGAAGCAAGTACAAGGTACAGGGATGGTGTGTCCCATCGAGAGCAATCAGGGGCAAAGTCAAGGGTGCCAGGCATCGTCACCTTGTCCTATTTGGACTATAGCTAGTGTCATCTATGTATAGATGATCGTTGTAACCCTGGCCACCAATATATAAGGTGGCACAGGGAGCCCTAGCCAAGGGTTGGTCACTCTTTACTCTCTCAGTTCATAGTTCATCTTCCTCCTCTCACAGAGAGCTTGGAAGCACCATTGTTGTGTACTCCATCGATCCAGTTATACAGATAGTAGTGCAGGAGTAGGGGTGTTATCTCCTTACGAGAGCCCCGAACATAGGTAGCTTGTGTGTTCCTTTCTGTCGTGCTTCTTAGTGCGCTTCCCTCTCCCGAATCCTCCAGCATCTAGTTCGGCCCCCATTTAAGCCATCCCATGGCATATGTTGTTTCACCACGACGACATTTGGCGCCCACCGTGGGGCTGATCGATGTGCTGGGCGGAGTGTTCATTCGGACGGGATCTGTGATAGCGGCGTCGGGAGTGCGCGTGGTCTCTGGCCTCGTCCAGAACCTTAGAGCAGCAGCGGAAGTAGCTAAGGAACTATCTAGTTTATCTGGCGAAGCACTGCGTGAGCAGCAAGCCCGGCTTAACCAACTTTTGTCTGAAGCTAGCAAGCAGCAGGAGGCCTTTAAGAAGGCAAATCCAGGTGCCGGCGCTTCTCAGTATATTGCGTCGGTGGGAGGTGCCGGCGCGAGGTCAAAGGGCCAAGCCTCGTCCCCGCATCCAAGTGCCCGGCGTGCCGAAAGCGTGACCTCTGGCCGCCGGGACAAGCAGATCCAGGTGTATGATCCGGCAATCGCCGGAAAACAAGCGATGGTTCAGGGGAACACCGGTCAAGGTGACCGGAATGTCGGCAACAAAAGTGTCGGCCAGAATGTTCCGGCCGGGCAAGGAGCATGCTCGGCCGGAGCTGGCCGAAATAACAGTGCTGCCCGGCGTCAGCAACAGGGTGCTGGATATGTGGTGCAGCAGCAAGGAGGAGGCCAGCCGAGACATCAGGAAGATGATGGAAATTCCGCCCTTGCGAGGACGGGATATCAGCAACAATACCAGCAAGACCAGCAATATGTGCAGTACAGCCGGAGCAGCAGCAGCAAAACATGATTCCAGGCCCAATTGCCTCCCGGCTAGGACCTCGGTCCTTGGCCCCGAATGATGCGTGCTTCAAGCTGGACAGAATTTACCAGACAGAGCCGATGGAAAGGCAAGGAGCTCCGGGTCCTATGTGCTTTGGACCCCGGATTATGGGTGAGCCGGCACCTTACTGTTTTCAGCTTGCGCGTGGCGCGAGGACATATAACGACAGTACAAAGCCAGAAGACTGGTTGGAGGACTACTCCACTGCAGTGAACATTGCCAGGGGAAACCTCCGGTGGGCGGTGCGTTATGTACCGCAGATGCTTGAAGGTCCAGCCAGGATATGGTTGAACAATCTGCCGGCCGGAAGTATTAACGGTTGGATGGATTTTAAAGAGCAGTTCGTGTCCAACTTCACCAGTACATACAAGAGACCCAACCGCCCGCAGTAGCTAGCTAACTGCCGGCAAGGAGACTATGAGACAGACCGTGACTACCTCACTAGGTGGTGCACATTGCGCAATTCCTGCGAAGGAGTTGTGGAGCAGCAGGCCATCATGTGGTTCGCTCAGGGGTGCCGGCATGGCACCATGTTGTGGCAGAAGCTTCAGAGGGAAATGCCGACCACGTTGGCCGAGACAATCAAGATCGTAGACAGTTATGCATTGGGAGATCCATTGTAGCCCACACTTGCCTCGCAAGGTCAGGGGCAGAGCCAGAGGAACAACAACAACGCCGGTGGATCCAGGCAGTTCTATCGCCCCGATAACCGGAACAAGAGAAGAGATGACAGGCCGGATTACCAGTACGGTTCATCCCAGGTGGCGGCCATAGAAGAAGAACAAGGTAACGCCGGAAGTAGCCAGCGTCTGAGATATGAGGGCTACCAGCAGCCTCAGCAGCAGCAGCAAGCACAGCAGCAAGTGTAGCCCTTCCAGAAAAAGAATGTTTGGATTAACAAGAATGCCGGTGCCGGCGCTGGCCAGAAGAAGCAGTGGCCAAAATATACAATGGGTTTGGCCATGGACAAGCCCTGTGTTCCACACATTTCAGCCGGGTAAGCCGGCGAATCATTTGACCAGGAACTGTTTATGGCTAGATGACATATTGGCAGGTCATGCAGTTCCCTTTGGACCAGCTAGGCCACCTGTACCGGCAGCTCCATTGCCGCTGACAGGTGCAAATACAGTTGCTGTCCCGCCCAGGCCGGCTAACCCCAGAAATCAAGGTAACGCCAGAAATGCCAGCGTAAATCAAGTTGATCAGAGTTATAACCCGGAGTTCTATACTAGTGGCCCTGCAGCGGGCCGGAATGAGTACAAGGAGCATGATCAGAGCTACATGGTCTTTGAGACCGAAAGAACAGATAAGCAGAGTTTGTACCGGCGGAGCTTGGAGGTAAATGTCGTTATGTCGGCAGTGCCAAAGCTGATGTGCTGGTCTGACCAGGCCATTGGATGGGACAGGGCAGATCACCCCAAGATCATGCCAAACCCCGGGGGGTATGCTCTAGTGAAGGATCCGACATTTGTCGGGCCGGCAAACAATGTGAGATTCAGCAAGGTCCTCATTGACAATGGCAGCAGTGTCAACAGCATGTACCGGGATACAATGCAGAAGCTGGGCATCAAGGAGAATATGCTGGAACCAAGCAAGACAACATTCCACGGCATTGTGTCGGGACTTTCATGTGCGTCGATGGGCAAAATCCGGATAGATGTCATGTTTGGCAACCGGGATAACTGCAGAGTGGAGAACCTCATGTTTGAGGTGGTGGACCTGGATAGTCCTTATCATGCATTGCTGGGTAGGCCGGCATTGGCCAAATTCATGGCCTCTACGCATGTGGCATATCTGAAGATGAAGATGCCGGGGTGATGCGTGGTAAATGACCAGCCCGTTGGGAACCCCAAGAGGAAGGTATGATGAATATAGCAGCAAGGTTTTTCCCTCAATTAAGAAACCAAGGTATGTCGATCTTGGAGAGGAGAGACAAACGACTGAAGGTGATGCTTGCAAGCTTCGCAACAGCTCCGGACAATTTATATATGGCGCCTCGTCCAAGATTTGCTTTGCTAGCTGCAACGTGGAACCTGCACACAACACAACCAAATACTTTGTTCCCAACTTGCGATGAGGTTGTCAATCTCACCGGTTTGCTTGAAACAAAGGGTATGAGCGTATCGAGTGGAAAACAGTGAAAGTATGCGAGTAAAGTAAACAGTGCGAGTAAAGTAAACAGGTGATAGCAATATGATGGAAATAGGACTGGGGTCCATAGTTCACTAGTGGTGTCTCTCCATAAGATAAATAACACATGCTGGGTAAACAAATTACAGTTGGGCAATTGATAGAATAAAGATAAACGTGATATGTCAAGAAGATCACTATGCGATTTACTCTGGGCATTACAACAAAATACATAGACCGCCATCCAACTGCATCTATGACTAATAATCCACTCAATCATAACAACGGAGAGACACCACTCAATCATAAACAACATAGAGATAACATAAGATATATTTCAGTATAGCAACTCAATCATAACACCAATATTCATCGGATCCCAACAAACAAAACATGTAGAATTACATAACGGTGATCTCAATCATGTAGGGCAGCTCATGAGATCTAAACATGAAGCACATGGTGGAGGAGACAACCATCTAGCTACTGCTATGGACCCATAGTCCAAGGTAGACTACTCACTCATCGCTCCGGAGGCAAGCATGGCGATGAAGAAGACCTCCGGTGGCGATTCCCCTCTCCGGCAGGGTGCTGGGAAGAGCTTCTGGACCCTCCTGATCTTCGGGTCGACGGTGGCGGCGGATCGCGATGTGTTCTGGAAAAGTGATCGGGTCCTTAGGTTTTTTCCGTCGGGGGGTCTTTATAGGCGAAGGGGCATCGTCAGAGGTGGACCGAGGAGCTCTCAAACATAGGGGGCGCGACCAGGGGCCAGGCCACGCCGCCCTGGTGTGTGGGTGGCCTGTGGCCCCTCTCCAACTCCTCTTCGGATCTTTGGAAGCTTCCGGGAAAAATAAGACTTCATGAACTTGTTTCGTCCAATTCTGAGAATATTTCCTGTGTAGCACTTCTGAAACACAAAAATAGCAGAAAACAGGGAACTGGCACTGTGGCGACTTATTAATAGGTTAGTTCCAGAAAATGCATAAAAGTGCCACGAAGTGTAACAAAACAGTAGGCAAATGGTGTAAAAACAAGCATGGAGCATCAAAAATTATAGATACGTTGGAGACGTATCACGGGGCCCAGAGGAGTGATTACCATCATTGGTGATTATAAGCGCTCGATGGCGTGTGCCACGGCCGGATCTAATCTGGCTGAGACTCTAATCATTGCAGAGGAAAAGAAGAGGCTTAAGCGAGCGGTGGAGATTGCTGAAATGGTCATGGCCGGCAAACCTTTGCCGGGCATGGCAAACCCAAATGGCGGCACTTCCTTTCAAGTGGCCAAGGATGTCAAGAAAGTAGCTCTGGATGAGCTTTTCCCAGAGCGCCATGCCCTCATCGGCGCCGGTTTGGACCCCAAATAGGAAAGCGAGCTCATCAGCTTCCTCCGTGAGAATCGGGATATGTTTGCATGGTCCACTTCAGACCTGCAAGGTGTGCCGAGGGAGCTGGCTGAGCACGCATTGCATGTAATACTGGATGCTAAACCGGTGAAGCAGCCGCTCCGGTGGTTTGCAGATGATAGAAGGAAAGCAAGTTGGGAAGAGGTAGCCAGGCTCCTAGCTGCCGGCTTTATCATGGAAGTACTGCATCCGGATTGGGTGTCTAATCCGGTCATGGTGGAGAAGAAAAAGGATGAGCCCGCCATAGTCAAGATATGGCGGATGTGTGTTGATTACACAAACTTGAACAAGGCATGTCCTAAAGATCCATTCCCGCTCCCTCGGATCGATCAAGTGATTGATTCCACAGCCGGATGTGAACTGTTATCATTTGTAGATGCCTATTCTGGTTTCCACCAGATCCCTTTGTATCATCCGGATCAAATAAAGACATCCTTTATTACCCCGTACGGGGCTTATTGCTATCTCACTATGCCATTCGGTTTGAGAAATGTCGGTGCAACTTACCAGAGGTGTATGCAGAAGTGTTTGCATGACCAAATAGATAAAAATGTGCAGGTGTATGTCGACGATGTCGTCATAAAAACCAAGGAAAGCAAGACTCTCATAGATGACCTCCAGGAAACTTTTGCAAATCTGAGGAGGTTCCGGATGAAGTTAAACCCGGCTAAGTGCACCTTTGGTGTGCCGGCAGGCAAGTTACTTGGTTTCCTGGTTTCCAGCCGGGGTATAGAGGTAAATCCCGGCAAGATTCGTGCCATAGAAAGAATGAAGCCGCCGACAAATCTTAAGGAAGTGCAGAAGTTCACTAGATGCCTTGCGTCCCTGAGCTGTTTCATAAGCCGGCTTGGAGAAAAAGCTCTGCCGCTATATCAGTTGATGAAGAAGTCCGAAACATTCGTCTGGACAACGCAAGAAGATGCAGCTTTCAAGGAGTTGAAGCAGATGCTGTCAACAGCGCCGGTGTTGGCATCTCCCATGCCGAAGGAGCCGATGTTGCTCTATATAGCAGCGACCAATAAAGTTGTTAGTGCAGTAGTGGTAGTAGAGTGAGAGGAAGGAGGAAAATCCGTGCAGAGGCCGGTATATTATTTGAGTGAAGTCCTTTCCACCTCGAAGCAAAACTACCCTCATTATCAGAAGATGACATACGGTGTCTATATGACGGCCAAGAAGCTCAAGCATTACTTCCAGGAGCATCCGATCCGGGTAGTGGCAGAGGCCCCTATCTCGAAGATTATAAGCAACAAAGATGCCAGTGGCCAGATAGCCAAGTGGGCATTAGAGCTTTCACCATATACACCTCAGTATGATAAAAGGGATACAATCAAGTCCCAGGTGTTGGCTGATTTCTTCATTGACGGGGCTGAGATACAGTATGAGCCACCTTTGCCAGATACAAATTATTGGAGAATGCATTTTGATGGGTCCAAGATAATACATGGTTTGGGTGCCGGCATAGTTCTTACTTCGCCCAGGAATGACCAGTTAAGATATGTTCTGCAGATCCACTTTGCTGCTTCGAACAATATGGCGGAATATGAGGCACTTGTGCATGGCCTGAAGGTGTCCAAGGACATAGGCATCCGCCGGATTATGTGTTTCGGTGATTCGGATCTGGTGATTCAGCAGTGCTCCGGCATATGGGATGCGCATGATGCAAACATGGGATCCTATCGTTTCTTGGTGCAGCAGATGAGTGGCTACTTCAAAGGTTGTGAGTTCCGGCATGTCCCCCGGGCTCAGAATGAAGCGGCCGACACATTGTCCAAGTTAGGATCTTCCAGAGAATCAATTCCGCCCGACATTTCACTGGAACATCTGAGGAAGCCATCGATCAAGCCCTCGCCAGAATCTTCATCCATTTATGTTCCGCCGAGCCTAGAAGAAGCAGTTCCAAGGGAGGTAGATGCCGACGCCAGTTCGGATAACTCGAGGACTGCTCTCTCAGTCCCGGGGACTCGGCCGACGTGCGCGGTGACTGCGGTGTTTCGGAGCAGAAGCAAGGGCAAGGGCAAAATATATCAGGAGGTTATTCCGGCATACCCAGGGACTGCCCTCTCAGTCCCGGGGACTTCGCAGCCCATGGAAATCGATTATGTGTCGGTCGAAGTAATGGAGATAGATCAACCAGTGTTCACTGTCAGGGAAGTGCCCTCATGGGCGCGACCGATCATGGATTTCTTGGTTGATGGCCAATTGCCAGTGGATGAAGCTGAAGCACGCCGGGTTATGAGAAGGTCAAAAGCATACACTATCATCAACAAAGAAATATACAAGAGAAGTGCCACCGGCGTGCTGCAGAGATGTGTTGAATCTGCGGAAGGACAGGAGATTCTCCAGGAAATTCATCAGGGGGAGCATGGCTTCATCCAGAGCTCTAGTGTCGAAGGCATTCCGGCACTGGTTTTACTGGCCGACGGCATTGCAGGAGGCAGAGGATTTAGTCCGGAAGTGCAACGGATGTCAAATGTATGCACACCAAAATCATCAGCCGGCATCAGCATTGAAGACTATCCCATTGACTTGGCCCTTTGCTGTTTGGGGTCTAGATATGGTTGGAGCATTTAAGCCAGCAAGGGGAAAGATGACCCATATTTCTGGTCATGGTGGACAAGTTCACCAAGTGAATTGAAGTAAAGCCAATAAGCAAGTGTGATGGCCACACAGAAGTGAAATTCTTGAAGGATATAATCCTGAGGTATGGTGTCCCTCATAGCATCATCACTGACAATGGGTCGAATTTCTCCCAAGGGCCATTTGCCAGATACTGTGAGGAGGTGGGAATCCGGCTAGACATTGCATCGGTCGCTCACCCTCGTACCAATGGCCAGGTGGAAAGATCAAATGGACTAGTGTTATTCGACATAAAACCCCGGTTGATAGAGCCACTGGAGAAAGCTCCCGGCTGATGGCTAGATGAATTGCCGGCAGTGCTTTGGAGTCCGAGGACAACTCCAAATCGATCAACAGGCTATACGCCGTTTTTCCTTGTGTATGGGGCACAAGCAGTGCTTTCAACAGATGTAATACATGATGCCCTAAGAGTGGTGCTATATACCGAGAAAGAGGCTAAAGAAGCCAGAGAAGATGATGTTGATTTGCTGGAAGAAGCAAGAGAGATAACGCTATCAAGAACTGCAGTATATCAGCAGAGCCTCAGACGCTATCATGCGCAGAAGGTGAATCCAAGGAGATTCGAAGAGGGAGATTTAGTGCTCCGGCTAAGGCAAGGCACAGAGGGCCGGCATAAGTTAACTCCTCCATGGGAGGGTCCATTCATTGTCAGTAGGGCTCTGCAAAATGATGCCTACTATCACTAGTGGGAAAAGGCTTATAGATAGATGTTTTACTAGTGGAGCATATTATTCAATATGCTCCACTAGTATTTACTAGTGGTGCATTTTCAAATATGCTCCACTGATAATTTTTTTACTAGTGGCACATATTGCTCAAAATGCGCCACCAATATTCACGTGGGACCCACCAGAAGGGTCGTCGACAAATATATTGCCTTATCAATGGCGCATTTGCTATATGCGCCACGCATATTTGACCTATTAGTGACGCATATAGCAATATGCACCACTGATAACTCAAATATCAATGGCGCATATACAATATGCGCCACGCATAACTGGCGGGAATTTTTTTCACCCGCCACCCACCCACCCCCCCCCCCCCCCCCGTGGGTCGCCTTTTTAGTCTTTTAAAAAATAAAAGAAAATGATAAAAGGTTTAAAAAAATTCAAAAAATCAGATTTAGTTATGTTATGTGATCTAGTAAGTAAGAAAAATAATGAAAATGAATTTTGATATTTTTTACAAAAAACTTTATGTCTCAGTAAAACGGCCATAACTTTTGCATACGAAGTCGGATTAAAAAGTTTTTTATATGAAAAAGTATCTACACGAAAAGTTACATCCGAATTCAACGACCTATGGTCGTTTCGACAAATTTTAGAATCTCAAAATTCAAAAGGGAAAATAGACTTTTTCGCACTTTTATATTTTCAAATTTTTTTATTTTTATTTTTAGATCAAAATTTATATTGGATTAAACTTTTGGATTAGTTATATATACACACATATAGCACACATGCAGATATATACACACATATACACATACATATACATATATACACACATATATGCACACATACACATATATACACATATATATATGCACATATACGCACATATACGTACATATACGCACATATATATGCACACATGCATACATATACACACACATACATATATATACACATATATACACGCATATACGCACATATATGCACATATACGCACATATACACACACATATACACATATATACGCGGAGCTTGTTACACATATACACACATATATGCACACATACACACACATATACGCATATATACGCACACATACACACACATATACGCACATATACATACATATATATATGCACATATACGTGGGTAAAATAACCAGGGCACCTTGGTGCCCGGGCACCATACTCAATACGTACAAAATACGTGATGTTTTGTACATATTCCAAGGTATGTATGACTTTGCACATACTTAGTAGACATAAATGAGGTATGTATACCTTAGGTATATTATTTTTTTGGAATATATACCTAAGGTATGTAAAAGTACATATATATATATTCCGGGTATATATATATATTGGGTATGTGTATCCTGGGTATATGTATCTTGGGTATGCATATTTTGAGTATGTATGAGTTGGGTATATGTATCTTGGATATGTATACCCTTGGGTATGAATAATTGTAAGTAAAATGTACGTATTTGAAGCATGGTGCCTGGGCACCAAGGTGCCCCATATCAGCTTCTCATATACGTGGACATACATACACATATATACACACATATACATAATACATATACACATATACACACATATATGCACATACACACACATATACACACAAGCACACATAGGCCTTAAGAGGATTGATATGATAGTAATATCAATAAGAACTTGGGTAGGTTAGGGATAGCTCATGCACATAGAATAGAGAAGTTAAGCGTGCTCAGCCCAGAGTAGTCTAAGGATGGGTGACCTAGCCGGAAGTCAAGAAATTCGGTGTGATTTGAAAATGTTCCTCATGTGATAAAATCCTCAAAAAATTGAAATAAAATAGTTTTTTCACCTTATTTCGATTTTTATGATTTTCAAAAAAAATTGATTTTTTTTATTTTTAATTTTTTTTGAATTTTCAAAGGCTACTAGTGGCGCATATAGCAATATGCGCCACGCATAGGCAAATTATGCGTGGCGCATTTTGAGATGCGCCACGCATAAACTGTTACTAGTGGCGTGGCATTGGTGGCGCATCCCATATGCGCCACGCATAGGCCAAAATGGTGCGCCACCAATAGCCTTTTTCCACTAGTGTATCTTATAGATGCGCAGGCCCCCAAGAAGGACAAGGTGGACAGGTTCGGAGAAGAAACCAAGCGGCCATGGAACATAGCTCTACTCCGTCCCTTTTACTCGTGAAGCTTAATATATGTATTTCCATTTTGCTTTGTGTGCCGGCACTGTATGCCGGCGCAAGACTAGTGAATGAAATGTCGGCATCCCGAGGAGATCGGGCACTGCCTCCGGTATATATTGTTGTTTATTTTCAGTTTTCATTTATATGCCGGCTGGCTTGCTTTGAATATTTCCTATGTCGGCCAAGTAATGTGTCGGCACCAAAGGCCACTCTTCGACTTAGCTGTTGTGCGAAACCCGGCTTCATGGCTAGCAAGAGTAGATGCTGGAGATTGTCTACACATGAAAAACGGCTAAGGAAAGCTAAAACAAGCGAACTAGCATTGATTTTACTTCAGAGGTTAAAACTTGAAGTGTTGGATGATCTGAAGTTTAAGTTTCAAAGTTTAAGTACTGTATGTTTAATAAAGCAACCTTGAGACTCATACGTCAAAAGCCGAATAAGGTAGACAAGTAGCCAAGGTTGTGGAGTTAAGGAAACAGGAAAACAAACTCGGTGACTTAGCCAAAAGATGATCCGACATTAATAAGCAAGCAAACCAAAATAAAACTTGTTCAGGTAGCAAACCAAAGGAAATAAAGTATATCTTACAACTGCACCCGGCATATCGGGTATCTGATGAAATTTGAATGCTCTGTTTGGATGTTTGCATTGAGAGGCTAGGCATTGTATTGGGTTGAATGTCTAATACCCAGGATATTGATATTGAGTGCCAATGCCAATATTTCTGTTTGGATGTGTTAGACATTGGGAACCCAGACTTGATATTGAAGTTGAATGCCAAATGCTGTTTGGATGGTAAAAGTGTGGAATTCAAGTCCTTCTAGACTTTGGAGCATTATACATATTGTATACACGTAAATCATATGTAGTCTGATACATGGAATATAATAGGCACAATAAAGATGATATAAAGTCTAATACATGGAACAAAATAGTCTCGAATATTTTGACAACAAAATATATAGTCTTGAATATTTTGACAACATAATATAATGTTCCATCATAATCCATCATAAGCTAGCACATACAGATGATATATATAGTCTGTTACATGGAATAAAATAAACGCATAACATAGTCTCATACATAGCCTAGTCTCATATGCAGTCTCATACATACTACCGTACAAGTGACATGAATCAAGCTAACATGAGCAGCCATTCCTTTCTAACCTCCATTGGAAGCTCCAAAAGTGCTTGGAAAAGACGCTCGCTAAGGATTAGTTTCCCATAAGCCCGCAACTTGTCGGTTTGAGACATATCAGGTATTGCTTGAAGTGTTGCAAGTATCACAGAAGGAGGAGTAACCTGGGGCATCTGTAATGGCTCAGTTGACTTTAGTGCATCATCGAAAGACGTCTGCATATTTCCAAGCATGCATAAGATAGCTTCACCAATTCGTGGCCTTTTTGTTGATGGACCAACAATTGCAGGAGAAGTATCATTGGCTTCTTGTACAGGTTGTACGTCCTCAGTATCAGCCGCACTTTCAGCACCCGTCCTAGCACCTTGACCTGTGGCATGGAAGCTTAGCTCTACTGGAGGGGAGTAAGGGGTACTGCAGCCATACCTGCGCCGTAGGAAGCTCGCCGGAGCACGGGAAGAAGTCACACCGGCCACCGGAGCACGTCCAATCTCTGCTGAAAAAATAAGCCCAAGATGGGGAAAGGTCAGAGAGGAGCTAGAGGGCGGCGGGAATGGAGGGAGGGCGGACGGGGATGGAGGGCGGGCGGACGGGCGGGCGGGGATCGAGGCTGGCAGGGGGAATCGGCGGAGGGGGGCAGGGTCACCTGGGGCGCCGCCGCTCTTGGGTTCCCTGGCGCGCCTGCGAGAGAAGTCGAGAGAGGAGGAAGAGCGAAGCGATGCGGGGGGGCGGGTCGAGCGAAGCGGTGCGGGGGGCGGAGCGACCGAATACACAGCGATGTCGAGCCTTTGCGCTCGACATTCGCCTCAAATTTTTTTGCCTTTCGGACCTGGGCCTCGATATCGAGCCCGGATATCTAGCTCCAATGTCTTGATCCGCCAAACACTGATATTCGGTGTATTCGGGCCTCCAATGCCCCGAATGTCCAATACCACAGCTCAAATCAAACATCCAAACAGAGCAGAAGTGTTTTTACTACAAAGCTTAAGATGCAGGGGCGAAAGTAGAGCCGCCGGCAGGTGGAGCTGTGGCAGTGGAGACATCGGCTTCAGGAGTACCGGATCTAGCAGAAGGAATGGAGCCATCACCTCCGGCCGGGACAGATCCCTGTTCCGGAGCTTCGGCGCCGGCATTGCCAGCGTCCTCAGCTTCCTCTTCATCTTGGCTGGAGTCAGAGCCTTCAGCGTCCTCAGCGTCGTCCTTCTTCTCCGGCTCACGGATGTCCCGGACGAAGACCTCGGTGTCGGCATAATCCACATAGCTGTGGGCCAGCTCCTGACGATGCCGGATAAACTCCAGATCTGTGGTCCATGCAGATCCTTCGCGCACAGAGCGCAAATTCTCGAGATCGACCTTTTCATACCAAGATAAGAAATAGGTGAGAGCTTCATCAGCTTCCACCCGTGCGCCAGAGTCCCGCTATTCCCTGAGGCGGACTTTGGACAGCTGCAAGTCATTACCAAGATCAAGAGGGTCAGTGGGGGTCCTTTGTCCCGGCCGGAGTGCTTGGTGAGCTTCCTGGGCGCCAAGGAAGATATCGTCAGTGTATGCAGTCATGGCATTCTTGCGGGCCTCCAGGGCGACCAGTTGCTCCGACATATCCCAGCTGGAGGAGTCAACCGGAACATTCTAGTTCAGCCAATCCACCTGGAGGGCCTTCTCAACGTCCTCCACAGAGGTAGGGAACAAGCCTGAGAGACAAAGAAGATGTTAGGAATAGGAATATATGTCAGTGAGAATGGTATGCCAGAAAGGATTGTGGTATGTCGGACAGGATGTATCGGGCAAGGTAAAAGTGCGAGGATTTGAAGCTTACTGGCAAGATCGACGTTGAGCCGGGCAATGTCAACTTCCCACTTGGTGGCCTGCTCCTTCAGGTGCTGCAGTTCAAGTTTAGCCCCGGAGGCATCAGCCTCTGAAGTGACAAGCAGCCCCCGGACTTTTCTATGTTGGCCCTCACTCTCCTCCTTCTCGTCCAAAAGCTTAGTAATACGGCCCTTCAGTTGCTCTACTTCAGCTTTGTGGGCAGCATCCCTTTCATCCAGCTGCTTGGCCACATCCACTGAGGACACACAGTCCTGGTGGCGAGCCTCCAGTGCAGCCTTTTCATCTGCAAGGATTTGAAGTTAAAAGAACAAGAAAGGATTTGAAGATAGAAACAGTGATAAAGATTAAAGGGTTTGAAGTGCAAAGGGATTATTTGGAGATTGGCAAATTCCAGCATACCTGTGAGCTCCTTCACTCTCTTAAGAAGCTCGGTGACTTGTTCCTCAGCAGTGGCTGAAAAGTGGCGGCAAAGGGTTATGTGTCGGCTAGAAGAATATCGCAAAGTAAAAAAGGAAAATAATCTGGCATATAGTGATATGTCGGCTGGGTTAACCTTTCTTGGTCAGATCTAGGTGAAGTTTGCTGTGCTCGTTGGATAACTTCCGATGCTTGCATACCAGGTCATGATACATGTCCCGGCGTTTGTTGTTCATGAGCTGCAGAAATGGTAGGATTTGAAGTGTTACAAGAAAAATTCAGCATATCAGAAGATTTGAAAATTCTTCAATTTTTCATGTTGAAGATTCGGCACAGGTGCTGTGCACCTATCCCGGCTCTCGGTGACTAGGATTTGAAGCTCGAAGCGAGCTTGTATGTCGGTCAGGTGGATTTGAAGGTTATGTCAAGTTTTTATTCTTTGAAGACCTGGCACAGGTGCTGCGCACCTATCCCGGCCCTCGGTGACTAGGATTTGAAGCTCGGATCGAGCTTATATGTCGGGCAGTTAGAAAACCAGCTAAGTAAAAAGAGATATTGGAAAATCCCGGATGTCCGTATCCCGGACAGCCAACATTTTCGGGGACTGGGGAGATATGAGGAAAAGTGCTTACATTGGTGGCATCGGCCAAATGGTAAAGCCTCTGCTGGATGCTGAAGAGCTCGCAGGCGATGGCAATGGGCTTGGCCGGTATAATATCATGGTTGCCAGGAGCAGGAGTCCCGGCCAGCGCTTTCTTCTTGCCAGAGCTGGCAGTGTCCACAAAGTCGGCGCCGTTCCATTTCGTGCAATATTCCTTGAGGGACCCAAGGCTATTATCGCTCTTGGTCCACAGAGAAATGCGGCCCTCAAGTTCTGGAGTATGGAAGGAGCTAACCCGGGCTGCTCCCTTGCCAGTGTGAAGCGTCATGGCGAAACTTGCAGCTGCGGTCTTACCAGTTGTAGGTGGGAGCTTGACAGGTACCGGCGCGGTCTTAGCAGGTGCCGCCGCGGTCTTGATGATCAGCGTCATCTTGAAAGTCCCGGTCTTGGTCGGGGCAGCAGTGGTTTTCTCTGGAGCAGGAGTCTTGGGCGCTGGGTTTTCCGGCGTGGCGGTGTAGCTTGTCCCAGAGAAGCAGATGCCGGATCAGTCTGGGCTTCTGGCACTTCGGGGTTCTTCCCTTTGTCTATGCCGGCGCTCTTGTCGCCTGCGCTGGCATCCTCGGCAGTTTCGGCGCCGCTGGCATTGGCGCCGGTGTCAGGAGTATCTTGTTGAGCCCCCGTGTCCATGTGGACATCAGGGGTAGAGGTGTCTTGTTCCGGTGGAGGATCATCCTTCGCCGGGGTAGAAGTCTTTTCGGGCGCAGGCGAAGATGCCGGCACCGGAGAGGTAACATGGCTTGTAGCAGGTATGTCTGGGCGCACAGGAGACGCCGGCTTGTCTACGTTGGGGCTAGCACTGGAGCTAGAGGCACGTTCCGGTGCAAGAGGAGCCCTGAGAAAGAAAAGAGCAAGTTAGTAAGCAGAAGAAGAAGAATTCTGGAAATAATATAAGGGGAAGAAAATTACCCCGAGGCAACAGGTCTCTGCCTCTTAGGTTGGGGCATGCCAATCTTTTGCCTCTTAGGTTGGGGCATGCCAATCTTTTGCCTCTTGGTTGTTTGACTAGGTTCTGGATGGGGTTTAACTCCACGCTTCCGGCCGGCACGTGCACCGGTGGAGGGAGGTCCCTGATTCAGAGGGGCAGCGTCGACGACTTCCTCGTCCGGGATAGCTGAGGACGGTATTGTAGGAAAGACATAAGCGAGCGGCATTGGACCAAAGTACACCAGGCATTCCCCGTCGGATTCGTCGTCACTCCAGTCTTGAATTGAATGCCGGGAAGAGGAAGCCTTACCCACGGCAGAAGCGGCGCGGGTGTTCTTGGGCATCTTGTCCTCGTGATCCGGATCTTTAGGATCCAGAACAGTGCGGTCTGCAGTGATCTTAATCCGGGAATTCTCTATATCCTGGAAGCTGAATTTCTGCAGAAGAGAAAGCAAGTTGATCAAAAATCAGAAATATATCGGCAATAAGAATATGTCGGATCTAACATGGATATGTCGGCTAAGTAAATATGTCGGGCTAAGAGCAAAAGTGTCGGCTAAAGAGGTTTACCATCGGGGCGGGGCGATCCCGGATGTATGGCTCGAGCCCCCAGGCAAAGACAGTCTGTGAAGACTTGCAGATATCTTTTACCCACCGCAGAATGTCGGCGGGGCTCAGTTCATGCGTGGAGTGTCGAGTGGGGTCCATGGCCCCGCTCATCTGGCAAATCTTGTGAGACCGGTGCTGAAGAGGAGAAACTCGCCGGCTAATGAAGCAGGCGATAATGTCCTCCGGCGTCAGGCTGGCATCACGCAGGTCGTCCTTAACCCGGTGGAGAGCATTGACTGGCCCCACCGTGTTCTTGGGGTTATAGGTCCAGTTCTTCATCTCAATAGGTGGCATGTCAACATATGGCGGTAGGTGGAGCAGATCAACTTCTGTGGTGTTCTTCACGTAGAAGAAGCTTTTCTGCCACTTCTTGCACGACTCGAGCAACTCAATCTTTGGAAAGTCAGAGCCTTTCCGGGACATGATGGTGGCCGCGCCACATTGGGTCATCGGGCGGTCCTTCTTTTCCTTAGCGGTTTCCGGCGGATCATCCTTGCTCCGGGGTTCTTGGGCGCTCTGTTTGCGCAGCTGGAAGTACTTGGCCCATGCCTGAATGAAGGGCTCTATGCCGGCATAACCCTCGCAGAAGGCATCAAAGGCCGACAAGATTATCACCGCATTGGCCGGCAAATGATGAGGTTGGAGATCATAGTGGTTCAGAAAGTCCTGGAAGAAGTCACTAACCGGCAGAGCGAATCCTCGCTCAAAGTGTGAGATGAAGACAACTCATTCGTTAGGCTCAGGTGCCAGCATAGTCTCGCCGGCAGGTAGCCAGCATGCTACGCCGGCCAGGACACGTCTGGTGGTGGTTATCCAAGATATGTCGGCCGGGGTCACCTTAGACCCCTCCCAGCCGGAGCGTCCCTGAGCCTAGGCCGGGTTATCCTCCTCCGGTGCAGAAGTGGCCATCATACTAGAAGAGGCCATTGAGATGGCCGGGAGAGTTCGTGAGAGCCGGAGACCCATTCTGTTAGTCCTAGCAAAAGCAGAATAAAGGGGGGAATGTTAGTCTATCCGGCAAACAGATCTCAAAACAAGTTAGCACGGAAGTTAGATCTACCATTGCTGTTAAATCAAAAATAATACGGGCAATATTCCTAAGCGAAGAACACCTATGAACTCACAGAGGAGGGAAACCGCAATGCTGCTCTAATTGATTTGGCACTATAACAGACAACTACCGGAGATTCAAGCCAGACAAATTATCACTGCAAAGATACGAAGAACATAGGGGAAGAACAAGAGGCAAGAGCTCACCGGAGTTTGCACGGCGGCGGCGGAGCGACGGTGAGCTTGCAGAGAAGATCCAATCTCCCCGAGCAATGTGCTAGAGAGGAAGAAGATCAGCGATGGCGTAGAGGAAGAGGCCAAGGAGCAGTGAGCACTGGCGCCGGCGTGACGCGGAGCGGCGGCGGCGCAAAGTCCCAGTAGGCTCGTACATCGGAGGAGTGCTCGAGGAGGAGAGCTCGAGGAAGAAGAGGAGGTGGAGGGTAAAAAATGATAAGTTACCCCCGCTCCCCTATTTATACCCAAGGAGTAGAGGTCGTGGGCACGGCGGTAGTGCTCCACTACCGCGACAGTTACTGGGCACAGATGCCACGTGTGGCCACATCATGGGGCGTCCGCTCTAATAACCGTGCCACGAGGCCAGCTATGGCAGTAAAGACAGGTAATGATTATACTGTGAACCGTCACTTGATGTGACCGTTTGCCGTAGCAGAGCAGTTGCAAGTTTCGAGGTAGAGTGTGGGACTTAGCTTCTCGAGGAAGCTTCAGCTAAGTGCCAGCACGATAGAACTGTGAATGTGTCCTATCCGGAATACCTTCGGGGTCGGCCGGGATAACTTTTAAAGAGGGAAGAGGTGCCAACATATAAGGAGTGGGCCGACATATATGGTAATCGCCGGCATATAATCAAGAGCCGGGATATCACAAGATGAGAAGCTATGTTGAACCTGTCAAGGCCCCTCAGTTGATACTGGGGACCTCGACAGCTTCGGGGACTAGTGTCGGGGGGATGACCCCCGGTAGGGTCAAGAGACTGCATAGATATGAGGAAAGTGGTTGACTTTGTATTGGTTGACCAAGGTTGGGCCTGGCCGGAATATAGGAGTATCGGCCAGGCCGGCATATAAGCCGTATCCTAGCCAGTGTTCAGATATATCGGCATAGCTAAGATACATGATAATGTGTGCCGACATATACATAGATATGCCGGCCTAACCAAGTTGTTACATTATGCAGGAACGGGGGAGGCCGGATTACCCGACCTTGGGTCGTTGGTCCGGCATATAGGTCTGGGATATGGCCAACGGTTATATCCGGGATACAGAAGTCAACTACGAGGTCACATCCCTACAATCAAGGAGAGAACCTTCCAAGCATGGAGGGAGATCATGATGACAGGGTGCACAGTGGTGGTCTACCAACCATCACTGTGCCAAAGGACGGTCCTTACCTCACAATGGTAAGGTCACAGTTGAAGCAAGTACAAGGTACAGGGATGGTGTGTCCCATCAAGAGCAATCAGGGGCAAAGTCAAGGGTGCCAGGCATCGTCACCTTGTCCTATTTGGACTATAGCTAGTGTCATCTACGTATAGATGACCGTTGTAACCCTGGCCACCACTATATAAGGTGGCATAGGGAGCCCTAGCCAAGGGTTGGTCACTCTTTACTCTCTCAGTTCATAGTTCATCTTCCTCCTCTCATAGAGAGCTTGGAAGCACCATTGTTGTGTACTCCATCGATCCAGTTATACAGATAGTAGTGCAGGAGTAGGGGTGTTATCTCCTTACGAGAGCCCCGAACCTGGGTAGCTTGTGTGTTCCTTTCTGTCGTGCTTCTCAGTGCGCTTCCCTCACCCGAATCCTCCAGCATCTAGTTCGGCCCCCATTTAAGCTATCCCATGGCATATGTTGTTTCACCACGACGACTCCCTCTCTCTCTCTCTACCATACTTGTCGTCGACACTCCCATCCGATCACGGCTAGCTTCGGCGCCGCCACTAGCTAGAAAGCTTTGCACCTCGAGATTGTTTTTCCTTTCCTTATTCTTTCTAGAATCTATTTAGAAATACCCCTATAATCAAGTTATGGAGTTATAGCAGTTCTTCCTGAATTACCATAACCCCTTTTTTCCTTTGTGTTGCCTTTGTTTATTTTACAGGAAAAAGATTTGAAGGTATGGAAGATGTAGATACTAGGTTTAGTATAGATATTTTATTGTCATCTTTTTATTTGCACTAGTGGAAAAAAGGGCTTCCATTCACCCCCATTAGTCCCCAACCAATTCGATCCGCGGCTAAAGGGTCCATCAGTCCTGGTTCATTTGAAAATGTGGGCCAGGGGGCATTAGTCCCGGTTCAAATGGGCCCTTCAGTCCCGGTTTCAGCCACCAACCGGGACTAATGCCTTTGGGCCTTTAGTCCCGGCTCGTGGCTCAAACCGGGACTAAAGGGCCCCCTTTAGTCCCGGTTCGTGCCACAAGCCGGGACCAATGGCCCGTTCAAATGAACCACCCTCTTCGCGCCAGTTACGATCGACGATGCTTCGGATCGATCGACATTAACGACGACGCTTCGTATATCGTCGCGCTGATTGGGAACCGCCGGCGACGCTCATTGGAACTCGACTGCATTCACATCGCCGGCGTGCTCATCTTCCTCTCTCTACACTATATATAGCACTCATATTTGATCATCTTAAGCACACCATTCTCATCTTCTTCTTCCCCAAACATCTCTCCCACACATATCACCATACCGTCGACGCCCTCGAGAGCTCTCTCTCCCTCGACTCAATGGAGGAGCAATTTTTTCCAAGATCTCGGCTCTACTACGTCGTCATCGAAGAGATGAACCTCACCATCACGGAGACTCTCCGTGCTTCGAGGGTGGAGAAGTGGATCCGTGCCGTCAAGCGATGGTTCCTCGATGACGCACCGATCAAGTGCGTGGGCTTGGATTGTGAGTTCACCACTCACGAGGTCCCGCAGCGTGCTACCGTCCTTCAACTCTCGGTGGCGTCCGAGATATTGATCTTCCAAATTTGTAAGGCCAATGGCGTGCCGCAACTACTCAAGGACTTCTTGAAGGACACCACCATCAAATTTTGTGGTGCAGCTATCAACAATGATCTGCGCATGCTGAGGTCATACGGAATTGTTATTCTGTCTGCGTATGATCTTCAAAAGGTTGTCCCAAACCCCACTAGCAAGCTAACGCCGAGTCTCTATGATTTGGCCAATGCTACTATTGGGACACATCTTGAGAACAAGAAGAGGGACAAGAAGAAGAAGGACAAGAAGAAGTACAAGAAGAAGGGAGAAGAAGAAGAAGATGATGATGATGAAGATGATGAATAATATTTGGTTGGGAAAAAGTTCCATTGAGCTTCAACCAAATATTATATGCCGCTTTAGACGCTCGCCTAGGCTTTGAGATTGCTAGGAGATTCTGGAAGCTAAAAGGCTACAATAGCCATGTTGATCGTCTTAACCTTAATAATTAGGTGGATGATTATGTTTAGAAAAATGTACTCCCTTTGAGCCATGTTGGATGAGTATGTTTGGAAAAATGTACTCCCTTTGTTTCGGTTAACAAAGTCTATTAATTTTCGAAATTGTGATTTTTCAAGTATTTTGGATTTTTTGAATATTTTAATTATTAAAAATTAATAATTAAATTATACATAAAGATTATTTGAAATTTATTGGTGCTTATTATACTTAATCATTGTTTCTTATTTTGTGAATTTATTTGGAATTTTAAAAAATAATATTATATATTACCAAAGTGTATAGGTTAATAGAATTGGTATTATACCATTATCAAGAAGTCGCGAGCGCAGTCTTGGAAGCTAGTAGGGAAGGAATGGAGAAGTTAAGCGTGCTAAGGGTGGAGCAGTGTGAGGATGGGTGACCGACCGGGAAGTGAGGACCACAAGCACTTGTAATTTGAGATGAGATATGGAGTGAGAGCTATAAGTATCTAATTTGATATGAGAATAGAGATGATTAGATAATTGAGAAATAAAGAAATAAAAAATAAAGAAAATACAGAAATTCTGAAACAGAAAATACAATATTATTCTGAATGGACCTTTAGTCCCGGTCCGTGTTACGAACCGGGACCAAAGGTCCTCCAACCGCAGCACATGCCCTAGGCCACATGGAGGCCCATTGGTCCCGGTTCGTAAGCAACCGGGACTAAAGGCTAGAGCCTTTTGTCCCGCTTTGTTAGTCCCGGTTGCTACAACTCGGACTAGTGGGCTTTACAAACCGGGATTGAAGGCCTTTTTTCCACCAGTGTTGTTTAGTTTGATCAAGAACATCTATATTTTGTAGAATATAATTGTTGATGAAAGATCGTCCTTCTCTATCAAATGAATATATTTTTTACTTTGTTTATTCTCATGTCCAAATAATTTTTTATTATTTTTATTCAATTTTATTGTAAGATTAAAAATTAAATTCTTGAATTCAATTTTTTGCTTATAAGCATAATTTTTAAATACTCGGCTATAGCCTAGCTTTTTCTTTTTTTAATCGTGAAACCGTTGGGGAAGCCCCTACGGTATGATTTTCTTCATTTATATGTACATAAACAAAATACAAGAGAGTTTACATCATGGGGGGTAAAAATGAAAAGCCTAGCTTTGTCTTTCAACGGAAAGTAATTAGTTATGTTCCTCTTACTCTCTCATAATTCATAATCCCTTGTTTTAGATAATACGCAAAGGTCATGCCAAACTCTTAGGACCTTCATCAGATGACTAACCCTAACTCGTCGTCTAGATGGCCTTCTCGATCACTTTGTTCATTTTAAAACAAATGAAAAAATTCTGCCCAAGTTTAGATGCAAATGCACAAACCCTATCTCTACCCTTTTCGTGTCCTAAATCTTTCGGCTGATACAACAATGGCGACCAATACCACAAGGACTATCCTCCATTGTCTATATTTGTGAAGACAATCCCCAGTCCTCAAGAAGATAAAAAAATAAATGTTTGCTAAAGATCAAGAGAGTGCTAGGAATGATATGAAGCGCTCATCTAATTTAGTGTGCTCCAATCTCGTTGACCCATTATTTGTAACCCTGCTATAACATGAAACATTGGGATGATGTGTGAGATGAGGACTGTTTGCGTGATCATGCACAACATACTAGTTGTGGAAGAGATGCTCATAGCATCTACGACCAAAAGTGGGACTTCCAAGTTGAGTAGGTTGAGCGGCAAGGTTTCCAACAATTTCTCCATGTGCATCATGAAATTTATAATCGGGAACTCACAACCGACTTCAAAATGATTTGGTTGAGCATAGGTGCGCTCATGTATGAAACATCTAGTCCTCTTTTCTCATTTCATGATTTTGATTGATTTTATTTTAAATTGTGACTGAAACAATATTTCGATATATTCGAGTCTGAGCTCACGCGTGCTCCGTCGTGGACCTAGTTACGTGCAAGAACTAATCGAGCTACTGATGACGAGTCGTGCTGGATCGGAGCGTGCCATGCAAGTAGTGGGTGGAACTTGGGCGTCACGCGTCGTTTTCATATAAACACTACTCCGGTCCATGCCATGCATGCATGCATGCATGCAATAGTGGTCGTCAAAGCGTCACACATATCAGGTTGCAGCGTTTCCACGGTCGTGAAAGCCGAAAGGAGTGCCCCGAGTCGATGAAGACAAGGACCATGTACCGAACCGTCACATCTCATATCATCATCTTGTCGACCATGTATCTGGAATAATTATTGAATCCAATCATTTGGACCGAAAACAGGCATCTTGCTAAAGCAAGCTAGCTAGGCGACGAACGTTGAACGGCGCGCAGCGGCGGCCGGCACGCATCCGTGGCGACTGGCCAGCTAGCACGATCGACGACACTTCACGCGACGCGACGACGAGGACGACGGCGAGGTGCGTACGCACACGCACGGTATATGCATTTTCACGTACAGCCACAGCGCACGGCCAGAAGTGACGACGGCCCGCCCCTCACCTCCAGAGTCAAGACTCAAGACTGCTGCGCGCGGAATTTTTGACGGATCAGACCACCTGCGCGAGTAAAATGCTAGAAAGGACCCCCTCCAAAAATTTTTGTCAAAAAAGACCAGCTGTGGGTGGCGGCACCCCCGGGGCAGGCGACACGTGTCCCTGCCGCCATTGGGGGTGGCGGCATGCCCCCTCCCCGCCACCTGCCGCCAAACCACATGCCGGCGATGCCAACGGCGGCAGGGGCCTGCCGGCAATGGCCCAGGCGGCAAGGGGCACGTGTCGCCTGCCCCGGGGGTGCCGCCACCCACAGCTGGTCCTTTTTGACAAAAAATTTCGGAGGGGGTTCTTTCTAACATTTCACTCGCGCAGGTGGTCTGATCCGTCAAATATTCATGCGCGCGTGCTATTGGGCCAAGGGCACGGCGCGTCCTGGTCAGCGTTAATGGCGGTGAGCTGTCGAGCCCAGACATGACCGGAGGCGACGGAGCCAGGTATCATTACCATTGCATGCGCTGACGCAGACTCCAGACTGAGATTCTATTCAATTTCAGTTTTAATGGGCATGGCCGTCGCATTCGAGTGCACGCCCGGCCCATCCCTCTGCCTGACGATTGACACTGCCTGAATCGCCCGTTCGTTTCTAGCTAAGTTATCTGTAATCCTCCTGTAGTCCAGTCTAATCAATCCTACGTCGTTCGCAGCTTTGCGCGAGAGCCGAGAGCGAGCTGTTTGTCGTTTGCACGAGATAGAGAGCAAATGCAGAATGGTGTGCGTTCTCTGCGTGCCCCCATCGCTCGTCTCGTCGTGGAACAGAGACGCCGGGCAGGGACCCAACCCGAAGGCGATCGACAAGAGCATTGCTCGAAGCAGAGGCATGGGGAACAGAAGAAGGCTGCCAGTGCCAGGCGCCTCTAGTGCGTGCGGGGATCCACCTCCTTGTTCGCGACCCATATCCTTCTTCGCCTTCGAGCTGTGTCTTTCGGATAAGCGTGCGCGGAGAGGAATCTGAGCTGCGTCACTCGTCGGTACAATTTTCTTCTGAAATCTATCTCTACATACATGTTTACATCAACAAACTAGCGATTCTGTGAGTGTGAGTGAGCGGCACAGCAGAACACGTTTCGGGTTCGACCCCTAGAGGTTACTGCAAACAAATGTTGCTCCTGGACAGCTCCACGGCCACACGCACTGTACTGCCTTCTGAGCTATCACGCACACACACGCCACAGCACACTAGTGGAAAAAAGGACTTCCATTTGTCCCATTAGTCCCCAACCAAATTTGATCCGTGGCTAATGGGTCCATCAGTCCCGAGTTATTTGAAAATGTGGGCCAGGGGCATTAGTCCCGGTTTAAATGAGCCCTTCAGTCCCGGTTTCAGCCAACAACCGGGACTAATGACTTTGGGCCTTTAGTCCCGGCTCGTGGCTCAAACCGGGACTAAAAGGCACCCTTTAGTCCCGGTTCGTGCCACGAGCTGGGACCAATGGCCCGTTCAAATGAACCGCCCTCTTCGCGCCAGTTACGATCGACGACGCTTCGTATCGATCGACACATTAACGACGACGCTTCGTATCGTCGCGTGCTGATCGGGAACCGGCGCCGGCGCATTGGGAACTCGCCTGCATTCATCGCCGGCCGGCGTGCTCATCATCTCCCTTCCTCTACACTATATAAAGCACTCATATTTGATCATCTAAGCACACCATCTCTAGCTTCTTCTTCCCCAAACATCTCTCCCACATCACCATACCGCCGGCGTCCGAGAGCTCTCTCTCCCTCGACTCAATGGAGGAGCAATTTTTTCCAAGGTCTCGGATCTACTACGTCGTCATCGAAGAGATGAACTTCACCATCACGGAGACTCTCCGTGCTTCGAGGGTGGAGAAGTGGATCCGCGCCGTCAAGCGCCGGTTCCTCGACGACGCACCGATCAAGTGCGTGGGCTTGGATTGTGAGTTCACCACTCACGAGGTCCCGCAGCGTGCCGCCGTCCCTCAACTCTCGGTGGCGTCCGAGATATTGATCTTCCAAATTTGTAAGGCCAATGGCGTGCCGCAACTACTCAAGGACTTCTTGAAGGACACCACCATCAAGTTTTGTGGTGCGGCTATCAACAATGATCTGCGCATGCTGAGGTCATACGGAATTGTTATTCCGTCTGCGTATGATCTTCAAAAGGTTGTCCCAAACCCCACTAGCAAGCTAACGCCGAGTCTCTATGATTTGGCCAATGCTACTATTAGGACACATCTTGAGAACAAGAAGAGGGATAAGAAGAAGAAGGACAAGAAGAAGAAGGAGAAGAAGTACAAGAAGAAGGTAGAAGAAGAAGATGATGATAATGAAGAAGATGAACTAATTTTTGGTTGGGAAAAAGTTCCATTGAGCTTCAACCAACTATTATATGCTGCTTTAGACGCTCGCCTAGGCTTTGAGATTGCTAGGAGATTCTGGAAGCTAAAGGGCTATAATAGTCATGTTGATCGTCTTAACCTTAATAATTAGGTGGATGATTATGTATGGAAAAATGTTGGATGAGCTTGCTTGGAAAATGTACTCCCTTTGAGCCATGTTGGATGAGTATGTTTGGAAAAATGTACTCCCTTTATTTCGGTTAACGAAGTATATTAATTTTCGAATTTGTGATTTTTCAAGTATTTTGGCTTTTTTGAATATTTTATTATTAAAAATTAATAATTAAATTATACATAAAGATTATTTGAAATTCATTGGTGCTTATTATTCTTAATCATTGTTTCTTATTTTGTGAATTTATTTGGAATTTAAAAAAGTAATATTATATATTACCAAAGTGTATAGGTTAATAGAATTGGTAGCATACCATTATCAAGAAGTCGCGAGCGCAGTCTTGGAAGCTAGTGGGGAAGGAATGGAGAAGTTAAGCGTGCTAAGGGTAGAGCAGTGTGAGGATGGGTGATCGACTGGGAAGTGAGGACCATAAGTACTTGTAATTTGATATGAGATATGGAGTGAGAGCCATAAGTATCTAATTTGATATGAGAATAGAGATGATTAGATAATTGAGAAATAAAGAAAAATAGAGAAATAAAGAAAATACAGAAATTCCGAAACAGAAAATATAATTTTATTCTGAATGGACCTTTAGTCCCGGTCCGTGTTACGAACCGGGACCAAAGGTCCTCCAGCCGCAGCACATGCCCCGGGCCACGTGGAGGCCCATTGGTCCCGGTTCGTAAGCAACCGGACTAAAGGCTGGAGCCTTTAGTCCCGCTTTGTTAGTCTCGATTGCTACAACCGGGACTAATGGGCTTTACAAACCGGGATTGAAGACCTTTTTTCCACCAGTGGCAATGGATTCAGTGATGTTGTACTACTAAGTCAGAAGTTTTCTGTTACGTGTAAAGCATATAGAGATGGAACTCAAAATTGTTATGATGTACTACTGATACAGATTCAGTAATAAAATGGTACTTGAACGCCCTGAATTTTTTTTTTGAAACGAGGCAAAAGATTTGCCTATTCCATTGATTAAGGAGAGAGTTCAAGAGTTTAAAATACAAGGAGCAAAGCTCCAAACAAAAGCCTACTCTCGCGGCATTAAGGCACTCAAAATTTTTGCTCCGGCTAAGCCCCAAAGAATAGCATTGCTCTTGATGATCGAGGCTACTCTAGTAGGCATGGATGCCACACTCTGAAAAACTCTCGCGTTTCTCTCATTCTAAATCTCCCAAGCGGTGAGTAAGAGCAAAGGAGAAAGGCCCTTCCGACGCTGATACGGATCAACGTGATCCAAAGGGGGTTTGGCCCAATCTTTCATAGCGATCAAACAGACAGCAAGATAAATCAGTCGTTGAGCAGATTAGATCTACTCCACGAACTACAAAACAGATCCTTATGAATCAGCAAGCAAAACCAACGATATTGGTGTCCCCCGACATGGGACCTTTTTCCTGTATATTCTCAACTCGATAATTCAACTCCCTTACATTGGTGCGCACCCCTTTGGCTTTATAGTTGCAGTCGACCTCCCTATTACTTGACTTACAAGCAAAAATGAAAATATGAAAATAAAATAAACTCAGACACGCGGGCCTACTTTTTCCTAAATAGAAAATAAAACAATACTCTAAAATAAAAAGACTCTTTGTAGGTGCGCCAACATCTTCAACATGCTTCTAGGTGGTCCCCAACCGGACTCCTTCAATGACAACACGCTCCACCAATATTGCACTCCAATTGCGTCCTTAACATTTTCCTTGCGTGGTAGAAATAGGAACAAAAACTTTATCTTAATAGTATCAGCAACAACATAACGAGGGATAGCATAGTAAGCACTATCATGCATGGGAGACGCCACATCAGACGCCTTCCATTAACACCGGAAATATGGCACCACCATTCCTCAAGGGAGTCGTAGTTGGCCCAAATGTTGGTGTCGAAGTCCGTAAGACCACGCCAATCCTTGAGCTCGTTCCACACCCGGAGCGAATACCTACATTGAAAAATCATATGTGCCGCCGTCTCCGGTGCTCTCTTGCAAAGTTGGCAAGGTCCACAATTGGGCCATCCTCTCCGGATGAGGCGATCCGCCGTCCATACGCGATTTTGGAGGATCAACCATGCAAAGGTTTTACATTTAGGAGGCGCCCAATTGTCCCAAACCGCCGGCATCATAAACGACGTGGGAGGCGTGTCAAATTGCGCCACATAAGCCGAGGACGTGGAGTATGATACGTTATTGGTCAACTTCCAAGTGATGGTGTCCGGATCCTCATTAAGATGCACATCTTGGATCAAGTTCCAAAGGGTTGAAAACTCAATAATGTGGGCAACCGTGATGCCACTATCGAAGGCAAGATTGGATATCCGAAAATCGTGCTCGAGGCCCTTGCTAACAACAAAATTCTTCTTCTTAGAGATGTTGAAAATGGATGGAGCAATATCTTTGGGCTTCGCACCATTGATCCAATGGGAGTGCCAAAAGATGGCGGTCTTGCCATTCTCAATGGCGAGATTAATGAGAGTGTAGAAGAGGTTCATGTCCTCTTCATTACAAGGGTTTCCCATTCCAACCCAAGCTCTTCCGGGGTCCGTCCACTCATACCAAGGCCAACGAAGCCTCAAAGCTCTCCCAAATTTGTCAAGGTTTAAAATCCCAAGACCTCCCATACTCTTTGGGGTACACACCACATCCCACTTCACTTTGCATTTACCGCCGGAAACCTTGTCCGAAGCAGCCCAAAGAAATGTACGCTCAAGCTTGAACATTGCCTTTAAGATGCCCTTTGGTACCGGCAAAACGGTAAGAGGGTCAATAGCTTGAGAGGCAATGACGGACTTCACGAAGGTTGCTCTCCCGGCGGTAGTGATGAACTTCCCTTGCCCAATTGGGAGCTTGCTAGCCATCTTGTCAACAATAAATTGGAAATCCCCACTTCGAAGACGATGCACCGATAGAGGGAGCCCCAAGTATCTAATTGGAAACATGGAGCGCACCACGGGGAACCCATAGAGAACGCTCTCGATGCCAATTTCAGAGCATCGAATGGGGGCAACCGAGCTCTTTTGCACATTTGTAACAAAACCGGTGAACTCTCCAAATCCATTAAGGATGCAGGAGAGCGCTTCAAAGTCCTCTCTTATAGGGGCCATAAAGATGACCGGCGTAGAGAGAGATGTGAAACTTGAAACCTGTCCGTTCGTGATGACAGCTAAAGCCTGCGTGCCGTGGTGACGTCTGACGACCGATGTACTATGCGGTTCCGTGTCGTCACTTTCGCCTCCTGAAAAGCTGTGAGCGCATTCATCAGGTTTTCTGAGGAACGCGATAGCTGAAGAACTCGAGCATATTCAGTTTGGGAAAAGCTGAACAACTCGAGGGCGCTTTCCTGTCCGACTGCCGTCAGGCAATCAACCGCTTATTCTTAAAACTACACCCATGGCATGGATTACTGAATTACTTTCACTATGCCGCGTGGCGAAACGATTCACGGAGAAAAACAGGGCCACGGTCTCGGCGACATGGCGACGCACAGAAAGAGATTAGCATCTGATGCCACATTTTGCACAGTAATGAGACGGCTTGCGGAAGAAACGCGGAGCAAAATGCAGAAACGGCCGCGAATGCTTCACGGGTCTTTGGACTCTTGGTTTTCAAAGTAGCCCAGATCAGTCGCTCGTGCGTCCTCGCATGCATGAACGCACTGTTACTTGTCCAGTGTATCCGTGTGTCGTTGTGTCTGTATGTGAAAGTGCATCTCTGTTTCCGAATTCCGATGTTCCCTATCTACTCAACCACGGTCCACGGAGCTGTGGCGAGAAAAGGATCTTCCGTTGGCTCGTTATACGTCCAACGGATAAGGTTGGCGTCCTGCTCTTGACTGAGTTGTATGCATCGCGGTGTTGCATTGTGAATTATTTCATGTTAGACAGGAGAAACAACTGCTTACCGTGGGCGTCGCTCCTAATTTCTGAACAATTTTTGGATTTATATAAACAGAAAAGTTGCGAGTCACTGATTTGGGGGTAAAACTATTCAAGCAAGTAACAAATGAGGTCTACTGGGTTGCTCCAAGGTTGAGGTTGGGAGCGAGGATGATCGCTGCGAACTGAAAATAAATCAAGCCCTTCCTAAAGGAAGAAGGAACTCAAGAGAACAGTAACTTTTTAAGCAAGTAACATATGTTTTGACATTTTCAAATATATTAAAAATACATTTCAAATAAAGAAGTAAATGCACCTGAAAACCAAAACACCACGTCCATCCTTGCAGAATTTATAAACGGTGCGAAAGATCAGATTGACTGCTCCACTGTTAATCAGTGTTGGGCTGTACTATGCCAGCATCTTGAGTGCGTCGTATCGATATTTACGATGTGGTAACCTCGATCTAACTATTTCTATTTATTTATTAACTGACCTCAAAGTTTGTTTGTTGTTGTTGTTAAGCACTTGTGCCGTGGTGGAGTTTCAACATTTTTCCTTTAAGATAAGACTAGTCACAATGAAAATATCATAGCTAGGACCTGTTTGATTGCTAGCCATAGTTTGCCAAGCTAAAATTTGGTAGCAGCCATACTTTGTGGCAAAATCAATCCGTTTGGTTGGTGGCCAAAGTTTGGCAAAAAAAAAAATAGTGGCAGATGTTTGGTTTTCTGCCACAAATGTTTGGCAAATACTCGTGGAAACCGTTTGGATGGCGGCCAAAAGTTCATCAGAGAAAAGTACACAGCTATTACAGAAAATATTTGAACTGGATATATGTTAACAGTAGTTCAAATTCCATTCAATTTAGGTAAGCATGTCATAACATAGTTTCTCATGGGTATTCAAATTCCATTCAGTTTACTGTGTTGAGTTGACATGGGTATTCAGCAAAGTTTCTCATCACGATGGGGGACGGCGGCTCGTCACGATGCGATTCATCAAATCGCCTGCACTACTGCCTCCCGGTCCTCTTCCCCTGCATCACCCTACATCTTCCCCGTGCGGGCGGATGTCCTAGAGCCTTTCCCCGGCATGTCATCGCTCCGGAGGCCGTCGCGGTTGGCCGCACCGTCGTTCACGTGCGAACCAGGATCTAGCGATCGTCCCTTGGAGGAATCGGAGCAACGGAAGGGATACGTCAAGGCGGGGGCGAGCGATTCCATTCCTCCTATACGAGGATGGCGCAGGCACGTAGCAATGGCTGTCACCGAGGTGGCAACGGGGAGTGGAGGCGCCCCAGGGAGAGAGCCAGGTCTCGCTCGGGATTTCTTTTTCTTTTATATGGACCTTTGTCTCGCTCGGTGAGGGAGGGAGCCGAGAAACGAATCGTTAATGGGTCAGGCCCATGCGGGCGACGGACGAAAAAACAACGGAAAAACAATATGGGCGGACGACTTACCGGTGGCAAACTTTGTAATTTTGACAAAAGGTGAAATCACCAAATTTTGACCAGAAACTCTTTTGTTTTTTTTATTATTAGGTATAGATACAAGAACAAATAAAAATAAAGAAAATTGAGAAACTACCCCAAAAAAGTCAATATGAAAGTTTGCAATTATCCCATTTACCAAATTCAAGAGAATACGAAAATAGAAATTTAGATTGCAATAGAAAATAAAAAGTACACCTTTTTCAACAGGAAACATCAAATGCAATAAGATAGAACTTAACTTTCAGATTGCTATTCCCTAAAAAAACCTTTCAGATTACAATCATGGAGATCAAAGGCATGCCCCTATAGTTTAAGTAACTCAAATTGTAATGATATCATCCACAACTGGATGATGTTGCCGCTAAAATGTTTATTGAAAAAATGTCTTCATTTGCATATCCGCTACCGCTACATGATCACATTTTTCAAATGGATTATTTGTACATGTGCGACAGCTACATTATCACATTTTTCTTTTCATATGGATTATTTGTACATGTGCGACAAAATAATTTTGAAACCCCGTGGCAACTCACCGGCATTTAGCTAGTAAATCTTTATACATAAATAAGTCCATAACCAGATATCGATAATGCAGCAATACCATATACTAAGTACCAGAAAGAGGTACAGAATACAGAATACTAATTTATAAACAGGTCCAGTGCAACATTAATCAACCCGATCTCTAGACAAAAGATAAGACTCAGAGAGAACACAGTGAATTCCATTGTTTTCCTCGCTGTAATGCTGAGACTTGTGCTTGATCATCTGGAGGCCTTTGTCATTACGGACGACCTCAACTCCCGTCAAGACTGTAAGCTCATCATTAGCAACCTTGACCTTCACGAAATCTTCCTCAGGGGGGTTGTTGGTGCAATGGGTGGCGATGCAAAACTTGCCCAGACCAAGGTTCACCAGGTAGCGCTTCGAGATATACCACCCATCAGGCAGGCGGTCAATATAATCCCAAGCATACAGGGGAGCAGGAGCTTTCCCTTGCTTGAGAGAGGTTAGGTTAAAAGCATACAATCGGTGTTGGGAGCTCTTGGGAGCTTCAAGACAAAACCAGCAGCGAAACCTGGGGACATACTCCGCTGCACCATGGAAGGGCAGCATCCATGGAAGTGCCTTGAACCACTCGTTACTCAACATATCAAAGGCATAGGTGCCTTCCTTGGACGACGCGCAAATGGTGTTGCTATCGATCACTGCCGCTGCAAAGGGAGGACTGACAGGGTCAACAGTATACTTACTGTGAGGTACAAACGGTGGGAGATAATCCCAGTACCAATCGTTGTCAAATGATGAGAGTCTTGCAGTTTTGTAGTAGTTGAAGACCTCGAAGCTGCCATTCTCAGTGCTTATGACATACTGCTGTTGGCTTCTACATCTCCCTTGACGGCTGCCAGGTTGGTTTGTACAAGACAATGTAATGGAATTGGCTGTCTTTATGAAGTAAGGTGGGCGCATGGTAAAGGCTGACCGCATGTCTGTGTCGAAGACTTCGACAAAGGGTTCTTGAGGATCTGCGACCAGGACACAGTCCTCGCCCTGCCGTGGCAGCAGGGAGAAGAAGTTGCTGTGGTTGCTGATGGCCGGCGAGGACAGAGGGAAGAACATCGGCGTGTCCAGGCTGCTGAAATTCAGGAACGACGGTGGCCACCCCCCATTCTTCCCCTGGGCCTTTGCAACTTCTTGGGTAGTTGCATTTTCAGTTGCTTCGTAGAAGAGCTTCTTGGAGAGTTCGAGCTTGTGAAGCGCATAGTAATTAGGATGGCGAACCACTATGTTCAGAAACTGGCGTAGCATCGTGCCCAGCCAATATCCAAATTATCCTGACTCGAAAGAAGACGGGAATCAATTGTCGAGCTTGTAATACCGTGAGTTGGAAACAATAGAAGTTGTAATTTTTTTTGGCGAGAATGAGAATAAACTGTAATGTTCATACCTGCAGCAGCAGAATCCAAGGAGGGCAGGGCAGGATCTCGTCTACTACCAGACGCGGAGCTGAAGGGAGTTGATCGATCTAGTCATCTGCTGATCTTTGCAGCGAGAAGGACGACTGATCTGTAGGAGAGTCGGGCGAGCAGACAGGCGGCGGCGGTGGAAGGGAGGCTGAGACCTAGGTCAAGCCACATCTCCACTACTTATCTCCATCTCCATCTCCACTACTTAAGAACAAATTAATAACAGGAAAAAAGGATCCCAGCCATCGATCAACGTATATCGAACAGTCCAGATTGTTTTATTCTCCCCACTCCGGCGGCAATTTCCGCGCTCGCACCTGCCCGATGGAAAAGGAAAGATAACGCGCTCGCATTCCCTTGATTCGGCAAATTAGTTCCACCAAAATCGTATTAATTAGCTGGTTACCAGTTCATTCCGTTAATTCCTCTAACTCCTCCGCGACCCTCCTTCCCCTAGAATTCCTCACAATCTCCTCTCTATGGATCATGGGGCTCACCATATCCAGGTCGTTTCCACAACATCCACCGCCGCCTCTTCTCTTGAGCGTCGTGGTCGTCTCCCGTGGCGACGGAGGGGCAACTTCCTGACAGGGGACGCGGCACACCTTGGTACCCTTGTAGATAGAGCAGAAGGCCAGGCCGGCGCCGGCCGCTGCGGACGCGTCAACGATCACTTGTGGTTGCGCACCGCGTGCGTGATCTTCCGCAGCCGGCTCTGCGCCGCCACGAGGCGTCGGGGAAGCATTGCACAATGCGTGCGTGTCGCGGACCCCGAAGAGGTGGCAGCTCGCTAACGAGATCAGGTTTTTGAGATGCACTAGCCGCGTGAGCGCTTCTGCAGTCGCGTAGGAGGAGCAGCTCGGCGCACTTCCCTCGGGGAACTCTCACGTGATGTTGAAGTACTCGACCTGGAGCGCCTCCACGCTCGAGCGCTTCCGGGCTTAATTGGCTCGAGAACGAAGCCGTCAAGGACGGTGTGGAAGCACGATAGCTCAACCATGGTCATCTCGCGTGTCAGCGAAGCTGGTCAGGCTGCCATGAGCATGCGTCTAGAGTTCGAGAAGGAAAGGACCTGGACTTGATGGCATGGCATGGCAGTACTCCACATCAACATTGAGCAAGCTTCCATGCTGTGGAATTTATTCAGGCTTGGAATCTGTTGTTTAGTCACTTGTTTTGTTAATTTACATGCGTACGAACAAGATGAGAAACTTGGGATTTTCATGGTGTTGAGATCATGAGCAAAACAAAACACCAGGTGTGCCAATTTGGAATCAATGAAAACATGGTTAGTATTTCGGAGTCGTCAGCTAGCTGCATGTCTAAGCGAGTGCTTCCCTAGCTTGTCTAGGATTTTAGTAGATTATATGCGTAGCACACTGGAGAAGATTACTTATAGTCATCCATTAATTGTTTCAGCTATGGATATAGGGACACGGTTGGCAGTTCTGATCCTAAGGACTACTATTTCACGAACTCTTTCTTCTTAAGTCCTGGCATGTTGCCTGCACTATGCCTCAAATGACGTGTCTTTTAAGCTACAGATGTATTTCATTTTGAGTTTTCTTATTTGGCAGAAATTTTATTTTTCCTATCAAATAGGGAAGTCGATGTTATCTTTCTTTTCTGTGCATTATTTTATCCATGTTAAATATGAGGGAAACATTTGCAAATGTTATCAACATTTGTTGTTTATGACATGGTACTTTAAAATTGATCTGAATTATCTCTGGTTTATCCTCAGATATTTGTTCTTTGCTTAACATTCTCATGCTAAAATTGTTCAATGTTGGTCGCTACAGGTAGCACTTTGAGAATCCATTTGTATATACTGACTAAACCCTCTACTAATGAGGCCACACGTAGGTTGTCTGAAAGTCATTTTTTTTTGAATTACGAGAGGTGTGAACTATATTGATTGCTATGAGTTGATAATGTATTGGTGAGTATACAATTTGCAAAATGTCTCATGGAACTTATTACTATCCTCTTTAATTTGTTAGCCTGGTACAAATCTGTGTTGCAGATCCAACATTCCTAGGATACTTCATTGACAAGGTGTATTTGCTGCTAAAAAGGTTGCAAGAAAGGTATGTCAATAAAAACCCAATCCCAGCGGTTTGATAAGCTATTCTTTAACCCTACTTGTGCACCTCATCAACTGCTTATCATCATGTACATTTTAGCCATATATACACAAGAGAAAGTAGGAGAATTTTGTTCGGCGTGGTAGCGGTGGACCTCTCTCCACGGTTCAGTATAGTGAAACGGAGGCAAATAGGACTACTAAAATCAACCTTTTGTGAATGCCATTTCTTAGTAGATTTTTCTTTTAGTTTTGCTTCAAGATAAGTTGAATTGTAATATTTTGCATCAAAATGTAAAAGATTTTTGTGCTTCTATGCATTATAAATACATCAATTGTATGAATCGTGCGATGCACGTGCAGACTTACCAGTATTTATATATAGAAGATCTCGTATTTGGGTTATTCTCTACACATTACTCCCAACGTATCAAGGATCATAATTTGGCTCTCAGCTTTTAATTTATAAGCCATAAAGAGAGAGATGAGAGTGGTATCATAATATGTCATGTTGGCAAAAATCTGATGTGGTGTTACAATTAATAAAGAGATAGATGAGAGTGGTATCATAATATGATACCGTATCATGACACGCAAAACTAGAAAATGCACTAGCAAATATATCATGTCCATATATTTACTTTAAGATTCTACAAAATAATAAATATAGTATAACTATGATACTACTATATGATAGTACTATAAATTGTAGGGGTAATATCATATAGTAGTATCATATGCATGATACTAGTATATGATACTATGCATTGTGAGTAGTCTAAAGAGTATGCAACATTTTCCCCTGTGAGCAACGGAGACCCTTTTGCGTCGTGGAGGCCGCTGATTAGGGCCCCATAGGCCGAAACACCTTTTCCTGTAACTTAAAAAAAAAAACGAGACCAGCAGGGGAGGAACCCTGCGGTATTGTATTAAGAAGGAGGAGCTCTAGGCGCAAAGTCGCGGAGCTGGGGGCTCGAACACGCGACCTCGCGGGAGCGCGCACAAGACCGTGGGCTGCTGCCATCCTGGTAGACACCAGTTCCCTTTCCTGTAACTTTAAGTAAGCTATCGTCTAAAGAAAGGCTTCCAGCTTTCCATGACAAGCCACTCAGACTCAGGTGAGCTACATTAGTAAAAGGAATGCCACATTAGTAGAAAGAATGTTGGTTAGCAGAATCTAGTGCTGACGTCAAAACGAGACCAGCAGGGGAGGAACCCTGCGGTATTGTATTAAGAAGGAGGAGCTCTAGGCGCAAAGTCGCGGAGCTGGGGGCTCGAACACGCGACCTCGCGGGAGCGCGCACAAGACCGTGGGCTGCTGCCATCCTGGTAGACACCAGTTCCCTCTTTCGAATACAACATATACACAGAAAAAGAGGGGATGGGAACAACATATACACAGAAAAAGAGTAGTGCACTTTGCTTTGTGTCAGGCCCGCTCTCGTCCGGCACCCACGATTAGATGAAAACATCACAGGATCTAAGCGAAAATGGAGCCCCATCTTCCTGAAGAAGGTTAGTTCTTTTGCTGAATGCACCTGCAAAAAAGTGAGCACCACGATTAGATGAGCTTTGTAAGGTGATGGACTTGCTTCTCTCGATCTCTGAGACATGGTGAACTACATTTGATGAACTTGTGTAATAACACTTGTCACTACTTTTGATCGGGTTTATTGAATGTGATATGAACTATATTTGATCTATCTTACTATTGTGATACTATTGTGTGAACTATGTTGATGATAATTCTGTATTATTGAATATGTCAATATAAATATATAGTATTCGAATAAAATTAAAAATACATGAAAAAATTAGGCATGGCACACCAAAAATATATTAGTGACGGACGACAAAACAATGCGCGACTACTATTTGATAGTCATGTCATGGCGTACTGCTCGTGCGCCACGACTATCAAATAAGAGTGGCCTGTTGTTCGTGACGCATGGGGCTGCGCCACGGCTAAGCCTATTTGGTGCGCCATGGGTAAGCAGTTTCCAAGCAATGTTTTATTTAATATACACATTTAGTTAGGTGTGCATTTAGATTTCACACATAAATTTTGCAGAATTGGGGATAGAAAGTAGAGAGAGACATAATGCAAGCGAGGCTTACAAGAAAAAAAAAATGAACTTGGAACTCACGTCAAGATCATGTAAAATGTAGAGCACGCAAATAGGTTCCATAGAAATTCAGTGAACTCTATCCTACGATCCAAATGACTGCCATTGGGAAATTGCTACTGCAGGCCTCACAGATTTCTGTTTTTTCACCAGAAACGACCCAAAGAAACGAAATTTGGGTAAGCCCGAACGTGGTCTAGTGCTTTGCACGGTTCTCCGCTTTGCTTTTCTTCTGTCCCCGCTCTCCTCTGGCATGCACGGTGATCCATGATTAGATAGAAACGATATTTGATCTGGCAAGAAGCGTTACACTTTCAGAAGAAGTTTGCATGCATGCATCCCCGTTGGTTTGCTTGACAGCAGCTGCAAAAAAGAAGCACGAGCCAAGTTGATGATGTTTATTTGCTTGCGTAAACCACTCCATGCGGTTGCCTCGCGTGCAACACAAGACTGTTTAGTCGATTAAATCTTGCAATGATAAAATTTGAGAGATTTTGCTTTGGTTGGGGGTGCGCCGCCAAAACTGTAGTGCAACGCAATGGCAACACAAAAGGCCTCAGCAGCTAGCCGCTATGATAGACCTTTCCCCATAAAATATTTTAATTTAATATCGTGAACACAAGGGTTCACATATCAGATATTAAACTGATAAGAACAGATACTACACTTGATCTTAGCCGGAGGCCGAGAAAGGTATACCTTGAACGGTGCCGCTGATCCTCATTTTATTTGCTCACGAACCGCCTCAACCCAAGCTGCGGTAGCGATGCGGGACTATTCCAACGAGTCGGTACTTCTTCGTTCAGCCCGGCAAAACGACGCGGGGTCGGCTCTTTCTCTGCGTTCTGCTGTTCGAGGCCTGCCCAAAAGCCCAGGAACACGGTAGAGGACCACAGTCGTTGGCCGATGATCCTCGTTTTTTTCAATCTAAAAGAAAGTTCTGAAGATTTATGTGGTTTGCAGAAATCGCATGCGGCTATATTGTTGCCAAACTTTTCTATTTCTGTGCAGATGGGCAGTGCATGCGTGCACATCTGAGCGTTTCTGTTCTCTAACTCTGGCAACAGAAATCTAGCGTTCCCTGTGCCGATTAAAATCGGAGCATGTACCCACCGGCCTTGTGTCGCGCATCGACCGATTTGCGCCAGATTTTCCATACGCCTATATGGAAAGAGTTGTTTTATGGTATCCTCAAATCAATATTAGTCCTTCATTTTCGTCCATCCAAAGGTCCACAAGATTTCATACTGTCAAAAACATAAGAAGTATGATTTATACTACTGCCAAAATTCCCACCGCAACAAGATAAAGCTGTAGACGGGCCCAGCCCAATAAGCCCAGCTCGAATCCCTGTGTGTGATACTAGGTCGCTAGCGTTTGTTTTGGGGGCTTGCTTCTTCCTCCGCCAGTTGACCTTCCTGCCGATCTCCGATGGGCAAGTCCGGCGCCATCGCCGCCTCAGCCCCACATGCGGGCATGTACGGATCCTGCAGAAAGATCTCTATCTATCCCACCAGTTCCTCTCCCTCAACTCGCTCTGTACCGCCCGCGGCGCGCATGACCTCATCCCCGATCGAAGATCCCACGGCATCGCCCTACTTGCTGGCCAAGGCGGCGGAGGTCCTCACGGGGTTCCATGAGCAGGTCCAGGAGATCATCTAGGCGCGCGCCTCTGCCCTCCACCAGGCTGCGTTCGCCTGGATTTTGGACTTCCTATGGATCAGCTTAGACCTGTTTTGGTTCTGAATATTTGGGGGAGCAGACGCAAGTCACAGAAGCAACTAAACTGAGTTGCTCTTGCCTTGCCTTTGTTTTGATCCAGGCTGGTATCTAGTTCTAGATTTCACAGCCGAATTGGCCTTTGGACATTCCATCTCTTTACTGCTCCACTTGTTCAAAACAGTTCCGATGGAGCTATTTAGACAAGACAGTTAGTTCCACTTGTACAATAGAGTTCTGATGGAGCTATTTTGACAAGTTCCAACGGAGTTAGTTAGATCGAAGGTCTGAGTCATTTCGAAGAAATATGGAGGCACAATCACCAAACTCTGCATTTTTTTGTCTCTAATGAATCCTATGGAGCCAGTTCACATAAGATTTCTTTATGAATCCTTTCTCTAGTCTTACGTCCTGTTATTACTATAGAGATTGGATTTTCTAAGCACTGCCTCAGCTGTACCCTCTATTTGAACTGTTAATAGGTGCATCAAGATCCGTGCTAGTCTTTTTTTACCCTCTCAAACAACTTCTCTTTTTGTATCTCTCACTCTATATAACATTTGAATCTGAAACTTTGCAGTTCACTCAAACATTTGAGATAGAATGTGGGAAAAAAATAGTTCAGGATTTTTATTATACTATATATATACTTTTTAAAACAATTTTTTGTTGAATTTTAAATATTTGAAAAAGTTAAATTTCACAAAAAAAATCGGAAATATTTTTCCCACATTATAGTTGTAATATTACAGCAATCTGCAAAGTTTGAAATCTATATGTTACATAGTTTGAGAGATATAAAAAAGACAAATTCAAAAAAGTATAGGGGTGTAGATGAGATCCTGCTTAGACAAAACTTTTCCTCTATATTCCATCATGGCATATTGTTGGTAGTATACGTACAACTGTTCACAGTCCCAACATGTAGAGTTGTAGACATAACATACTACTTTTGAAGATCTGAAAGCCTTACCACACAGATAACATGCTTTGAAGAAAATCCACAAAGCCCACCGTTAGACAATGCAAACGTATGCTTTCAGTTCACTTTTTGGCAAGGGGTCTACCTTGAAGGTTACTACATCCTTTATATATGTTGCTTCTGTTAATAGTTAGCGCAAAGCTAATTGCAAACCTAACACGTAAGACTAAGTTACATCTATTTCTTTTGTTAGTTTGAACAAAATCCCACATAAAGGGTGTAAGACTATAAACATACATCATACCTGTACAGGTATTTTGAGTTTGCACTCCAATGCAATCTCCATTCACCTCAAGGTAGCAAGCGCCGCAAAATATGATACAGACTATCACATTGTTTGCTACGTTCTTGTTTTGGTACAGGGCCTAACTTGAGGATGCATACTCAGACTTCAATCTGCTGTCGGTGTGAGCATGTATGCATACACTGTCCAGCAGGAAACATAAAACCAGCTTCAAAAAAGCCCAATGCTCCCGTTCTTTCCTTGGCGTTGCATCTATCGCCTGTAGCAGTATCTCTTGAAGTTGAAATACAGATAAACAATCCCACGCTCAAATGTGTGCATGAATCCTTTCTTATGGAATACTCCCACTTGTTGACAAAACGAAATGACTGCCGGGGAAAACCGGAGTAATTAAGTGGAACTTCAATCAAACTACAACTAAATTGAAAAGGAGAGTGCAAAAGACTTACAATATCCTCATATGGAGGGCCAGCATGGAATCACATATGACATGTCTCCCCAGCGCTTCCATCTTTCTCTATAGTGTATACCCCTGGACAATTTTAGGAGGTGGGTTGCCGTGGTCATAATGAGTTTGGTTGTATTTGTTCCACTCGTATCCAATACGCACACGGTTAAGGTACTTCGGTTTTCTTGGTCGGTACTTGTCATGCCACCAGTACACCTGTGAGCATTAAGCGGGTAAGTTAACATGAGCATTAGCCTGAGCGAATGGAGGTTCACTAGCAGTAGCTAAATGCACCAGGTTGCTATAACTCTTTTAGTATGTAAAAGCAATATTATCATCAACATTCCAAAGAATAGTATGAAATAAAGCTTTGGATTAATTCTAATATATCCAGTTATCCACAACTTTAGATTCAAATAACTGGTAATCATGAATTACTGACTACAGATGAATCCAGCATTGCGAGATAATGCTCGATAATATTGATACACATCTAGTAATATGTTTAAGAAGCAAGATGATGTGGTAGCAGTTCTACATTCCTTAGTTAATAAAAAGATTGTAGTACTGTTTCTCGCAAGAAGGCAAATGAGACAAACCGTTATCCTATGATCATACTGGAATTACAAGTATTTCTATAATAGGCTGCTAATTAAATTATTTTTCTTAGTTTATCTGATTGCTATATGGTCTTACTGGATAATTTAATTAGTAACGAGTTAGTATTGACTGTATAAATTGATAATAATATTTCATTGGAGATGCAGACGGTGCTGCTAGCCTAACATTCTGCAAATTGGCAAGACCCCAGTCCACCTTAAATGGGCCTAATGCATGATGCCAGGATACCACCCTCCATATACCAGTATTATGTTGCAGTAGTATCAAACTCATCCCATATCTCTTCACCCTAAAGTAATTTTAAACTTGTTAGATAAACCTGACTCTCTATGAAAGCAGTCTTGAATCATTGAATCATCACTCCAATCCTCCAAGCAAATGTGCATGGATACGTGCACATAAAATTGAGTAAATATTGCCATCTATTATGACAGGCACTTAAGCAGCGACTCAGACTGTTTCAGTCATGGGAAACTCAACGAGAAGATCCATGGTATTCCTATGTTAGAGAGAGGGAGCGAGTAGGGATAATGGAGGGGAACACATACATCCTGCCTCAGGCGGAGATTGTGCCGGAGTTGTTCGGAACGAATGGGTCGACACGGTGTCGGCGTACGAGGTGGAGGCGGCGGTGGCATGTGAAAACTGGAGGCAGTGGACGCTGGTTAGGTGGAAGCGGCGGAGGCGTGAAGGTGGCAGCGCCGCGTGCCCTGTGCGGTGTGGAGGCGGTGGCGGTGGCGGTGGCGATGGCGGCGGCGGCAGCGTCTGGAGGCGACGACGAATTGGTTCCGTCGCCTGTCAACGATCCCTCCACCTCTCTTATTTTTCCTTCATAGTTACGACGTCCTGGGCCTATTGGGCCGAATCTTGGCAGTTTCATCTGAGCCATCCATGCAAAACATACTCCTCCCTCTGTTATGAGTAGTAAAAGGTACTGTAAAAGAGACCATATGGAAATGATGGGACGCACCGTCAACACACGAACCGCAGGAGAAAGGGCGAAATGCCGCGGCCGCCGCCCCACTACCTCTGTTAATTGGCTCCCCCAATAAACATGTACTCCCTCCGTTTAGAAATATAAGATGTTTTAGTTTTGTGAAGTAAGTATATCTAGACATCTTTTAGTGTATAGATTTAAACAAACCTATACACTAAAACATATCTAAATACACTCACTTCACAAAGCTAAAATATCTTATATTTTTAAACGGAAGGAGTACATACAGGCACCACATCGGTGCATGCATGGTGGCGGTTTCTCGAGGCAATGTGCGAGCCAGCCAAAGCTCACGAGTCACGACGCCCCCCCCCCCCCCCCCCCCCCCCCATGGAAATCACCTGTACCGCTGCGTCAGTGCATATCTGGTCCAGCCTCAGCTGCCACCTCGTCTAACCCTCTGAAACGAAGGTGAGGAGGTTTGCATGATTAGCATCCCTCTGATTAACAATCTTTTCTGGCATGACATGGACGGAACTGATGTTTTTCTTAATTTGTCAGTGCGTGTGTGTGGAGCAAATGATCGGCTGGTCTTTACTAATCGTAGTTTGCCCTTCACTTTCCCTTGCATGCATACGTAGTCTCCATCTTCTTCGTAGTCTCCCTTGCATGCTAATATTCCTAAATACCCGTAGAATTAAACCAACAGAAATGTTTGCATCCCTCTGGTTAATTTAATCATGCAGTAGTTGATAGATAGTTAGCTTAATTGGGCCAGTGCAGCAGCGTACACCCTCTGCCTAACCTAAAGCTCTAAAGGGTTTAGACCGCTACATGATTTGCTTGCTGCTCCGCCACTCCTACTGATTAATTGTTGTTAGGTCCAGTGTATATGTCCTACTCAGTATATATTGCCGCCAGCATGCATGATGAGAGACTCCTATATAGTAGCGGTATCTTCGGTCCAATCGTCTCAAAAGACGCTTGTCTACTGTCCCGCAAAGTGAACTGAAGAAAAATCGGTACAATGATGAGCCGGAATTCCTTAATGATTTGGACGCCAATTATTGGTATGGCACGGAGGATAACAATGCCATCAATCCCATCGATCGGTCATAAGTGCCGTGTGCTTTCCGAATGTTCCTGACAATTGGGTCATCCCGACACAACTTTCAAATTGGAATGGTTTTGATTCGTTTGGGGTGCGCCGCGAAGAGGATGCCTATGTCAATAATTTATTTATTTTAAATGACTATCTACATATCAAATGAAAATGATATCAAATAGGTTACACAAGTTGGTATTTCAGTTCACTAGTGGAAACTCGGGCTTTAGCACCGGTTTGTAAGTGCCATTTGCACCGGTTTTACAACCGGTGCAACGCTTCCGGGACTAAAGCCCTAACCCTTTAGCACCGGTTGCGTTACGAATCGGTGCTAAAGGCCTTCCACGTGGCCTCCCACACGCGCCCCGGCCAGAGGACCTTTAGCACCGGTTCGTAATACAAACCGGTGCTAAAGGTTGTCGACGTGGCAGCCTCTAAACCTTGAACGCTGCCACGGCTAAAACTCTAAACCCTAGCCATTTGAAATACGATTTTTTCGGGTATTTGAAACACGTTGATGCACATATAAAAGAAACCATTATATTACACAATATCTTCATGTATATAGAGATCGAAGCTAGTGTCACACTTTCATCGTGCTTGGTCAAACATATTACATAATGGTACATCGTACACGTTCATGCATATATACAATATAATTTCTGTTACGATTTTCCAAACTCGTAATGCCGATGGTATTCTCCGGTTGGTGCTATGACCTCATCAAGTAAGAATCCCGCCACTTCCCCTTGAATTGCTCGTACACGCTCAGTTGCTAGAAGACGATCCCGCATTGCTTCGATCTAAATGTAAAGAAGGAGATCAATATATATGAATGAAGAAACTCAACATAAATGATGGTAATAAAATAAAATTCTGAATATTGTTTACGTACATCTAGTTGTTCTAGTCTGTTCTTCTCACGGCAAGTCTCTCGAATGAACTCGCAGACATAGAATCCACATAAATTATTCCCGTCTTCTTGCTTCAAGCACTTTACGAGAATAGAGTTCAATCAAAATAATAATCAAGGATGATAATGGTATTGAAACTAGAACCAAAGAGATGCGCGGACCTAGCTAGTAGTACTTACCGGTACTTGTTTAAATTCAAGCTCCTTTTTCCAGGGACCCGGTGCCTTATTCGTGAACCGTTTCCAAGCACTACCCGGCAAAGAAAATGAATAAAGAAGTTACTAATTACTTGATATCAGGAAATGAACGAAAGTTGTTGATATAGTGCCATGCATAATGATTGAAATTACCGCTGGAGTGTATCAATCATGTCCCCGAATGTCTCAAGGGGTTTACGTTTCGAGTCCATGACTTTGTAATATTCAAGGTTCTATCGGAGCCGTCGGCTTCTCCCTAGCTCGTCAGGCAATTCATTATCCTTTGGAAGCTTCTTCTTTATTATTTTCAGTAATTTCTCAAATTCCTTGTCAGATAAACCTGTCTCTGCCTTCCATTGCAGCAACTCCAGTGTGGTACCGAGCTTTGTATTCCCATCTTCACAATTTGGGTACAACTTCTTTTTGTGATCCTCTAACATACCCTTTAACTTCCTCTTCTCATTTACACTTTCTACTTCTCTGTGTGCATCAATGATGGCCCGACGAAGATCATCATCAGGCTCATCTGATACCTCTTCATCTTCAGCTTCTCCTGTCCCTTCAGCTTCAGCTTGCCCCGTTGCAGTATCACCGTATTCAGGGTACATATCACCATCCTCTTCTTCTTCATTGTCTTCCATTATAACCCCTCTTTCTCCGTGCTTGGTCCAACAATTATAGCTAGGCATGAAACCTTTCCGAAGCAGGTGGGAGTGAAGGATTTTCCAGGAAGAGTATTCCTTCTTGTTCTCACAGTCAACACATGGACAACACATAAAACCATTCTGAATGTTTGCCCGAGCCACATCGCCAAAATTACGAAGACCTTCAATGAACTCGGAAGTGTGTCGGTCACCGTACATCCATTGTCGTTGGTTCATCTGCGTCATATAATTAGGTTTACCAAAACTATTACAGAACATCATAAATAGTGAAATGACCACTGTATATTGAAACATGCATTTGTATCAATGACAAATTAAAGGATAGAGTTGCTAACCTTGATCGAGGAGGAAAGAACAAGGACAAGACCTAAGTATCGCTCGGGCACCTCATATCATTTTTATTTTGTATGAGCTTAAGTAGCATCATGCTCTTAGGCATTTCATCAAACACCTCTTGTGCATAGGGGAAAAAATCAAACTAGCACACCCTTCTCACACCTTCCACAAGAAAAAAATAGAGGAGAGGGCTGGTGGGTGGGTGTATTTATAGCCAGGACCTTTAGCACCGGTCTCTGCCCTGAACCGGTGCAAAAGGGTAGCCTTTAGCACCGGTTCGTGCCATTCGCACCGGTTCGTGCCACGAACCGGTGCTAAAGGTCTGGCGCCTGCCACGCGGCAGACACGACACCTTTAGCACCGGTTCGTGGCACGAACCGGTGCTAATGGTTCCTAACGAACCGGTGCTAGAGCTCTACGGGCTCCATTTAGCTTTCTGGCAGCTCGAACCGGTGCTAAAGCACCCCTTTAGTCTGGGTTCGTAAGCCAACCGGTGCTAAAACCTTTTGGAGCTCCGAACGAAAGCCCTATTTTCTACTAGTGGTTAATAAGCCGCACCATCTTGCACTAAAGTCTCAAAAGGATCTCAATTTACACGTAGTTCATAAACAAACACACACGGTTCCCGCGCTTGGGGCGACCTCTTGCTTGGAAGTTTTGTGCCCCCTGGCCAAACCGCATGGTTCCTGTGCTTGGGGTGACCTCTCCAAGATCGATAATCGATGAATCATTGACACACTTATTTTCTTTTGGATGCATTATATTGTTCCCTCCACATTTTTGAGTTTAAGATAGAGAGTGGCACGTGGGACAATGCTTGAACGCTCTCCAAAAATGATTCAATGTGAATGGTTTTTGGTCATAACACTCCTCAAAGCAATCCAGATCTTGGAGCACCTATATATATAGATGGAAATTCATAAGATAGAATCACATATGTGTATAGCAAGGTATATTAACATGTTTACAAAAGAAGAGTTTGTACCATGTATTTTACGTTGATGCCACTCACCGGTCGGTTCACCAATCACCATATGGTTATACGCACCACAAAACTCGTTGCACTTGGCTTTAGCCTCATCCTATATGCTCCGTCCTGGACCTAGCTAGGTACGTGCAAGAATCACTAGTGATGACGAGTCATGCATGCATGGGTCCGTGCCGTGCAACTAGTCGGTGGAACTTGGGGAGTTGGGGTCGATCACACATCGTTTTCGGATAAAACTCCAGTCCATGCCATGCCATGACATGAATGCATGCATCAGTGTTCGTCAAGGATCCTGCAACTGCATAAACAGCTTGCAGTGTTTCTTTCCAGGGTCGTCAAAGGAGTGCCCCGAGTCGACGAAGACCAAGGACCACGTATCCGACGGGCCGACGACGGTATCCGTCGACGTTACGGTCACATCTCTATCAATATATCATCTTGTCGACCATGTATATATCTGGAATAATAATTGGATCAATCATTTGGAACGAACAAGCATCTTGCTAAAGCCTAAGGCGCCTAAGCTAGCTATAGCCGACGAACGTCGAACGGCGCGCTGCAGCTGCCACCACGATCGGCGACATGTCACGCGACGCGACGACGGCGAGGTCGTCACTCACGGCACGTAGGCGCACGCACGGTATATGCATTTCACGTACAGCCACAGCGCATCCATGCACTGGCGCAAGTGACCACGCATCTGTTGAAAATATAAGCAATTTACCATAAGATTTAATCCGAAATAATTAATAATAAAGCATGATGATAATTGTAGAAATTAACCTAATCATGCATACTAGCAGAATAGACGAACAGATCACATCTAACACAGATAAAGAGATCACATCTATTCCAAACGCTAGTACAAGAAATTGTAACATAAACTGTAAAAGATGGGTACAGATTGCATACGGTGCTGCAGGAGGATTCACGTTCGCGTTCAGATTCGCGTTGGCATTGAGGTTCGCGTTGACGTTGAGGTTCGCGTTGGCGTTGGCACCAGCGTCGTCAGCCATGTCGTCGATGTAGAGGCTGCTGATGTCCGGGAAGAAGTCCTCGTCAGGGAAGGAGTCGTCGGTCGACGTGATGCCTTCAGTAGTCGCGCAGAAGCGCTCCCCAAAAACCTGATCGCCCCTCACCCGTACAGGTTCACAAGAGGAGGGGTTCCGGAGGCCTACTGTCCCGTCGTCCGGTGCACGCCGGAAGAGGGGATGGAAAGGTGTAGCGGCGGCGCAAGGCTCTGGAGGCGAGAGGCGGGATGTGATACAGCGTGATTAGGGTTTGCGCCTAAGCCTGCTTATATAGCGCCACTCGGGTAAGACGTGGGGCGCAGCCCACGTCCGAGTTAGTAACAGCCCACGATCCAGAAAAATCGGAAACGGCTGATAGAAAAAAATAACTCGCACAGTAATTTTCCCGAACAGCAAAAAGATAAGTAAGCTCGGCACCGAGGCACAATTCCGCAAACTCTGGCGCGTGATACGTCTTAAACGTATCTATAGTTTTTGATGCTCCATGCTTGTTTTTACACCATTTGCCTATTGTTTCGTTACACTTAGTGGCATTTTTATACATTTTCCGGAACTAACCTATTAACGAAGTGCCACAGTGCCAGTTTCCTGTTTTCTGCTGTTTTTGTGTTTCAGAAGTGATACACAGGAAATATTCTCGGAATTGGACGAAACAAGTTCCTGAAGTCATATTTCACGGGGAAGCTTCCAGACATCCGAAGACCTGACGGAGTGGGGCCACGTGGGCCCCAGACACAGGGGCGGCGCGGCCACCCCCCTGGCCGCGCCAGCCCCGTGTGAGGGGGCGTGGTCCCTCCTCTGACATCGCCCCTTCGCCTATATATACCCCCTGACGAGAAAAACCTAAGGGCCCGATCAGTTTTCCAGAATACATCGCGATCCGCCGCCGCCGTCGACCCGAAGATCGGGAGGGTCCAGAAGCTCTTCCCGGCACCCTGCCGGAGAGGGGAATCGCCACCGGAGGTCTTCTTCATCGCCATGCTTGCCTCCGGAGCGATGAGTGAGTAGTCTACCTTGGACTATGGGTCCATAGCAGTAGCTAGATGGTTGTCTTCTCCACCATGCGCTTCATGTTTAGATCTGATGAGCTGCCCTACATGATTGAGATCACCGTTATGTAATTCTATGATGTTGGTTTGTTGGGATCCGATGAATATTGGTGTTTATGATTAAGTTGCTGTACTGAATTATATCTTTTGTTATCTCTATGTTGTTTATGATCTTGCATGCTCTCCGTTGTTAGTAGCTATCTTGGCCGAGTAGTTGCTAGTGACTCCAAGAGGGGGTATTTATGCTCGATAGTGGGTTCATGTCTCTATTTCACCTGGGGGAGTGACAGAAACCTCTAAGGTGGTAGATGTGCTGTTGCTACTAGGGACAAAACAACATTCATATGCTCAAGGGCATATGCTTTGTTTACATTACACACTTTGCTTAATGCAATTATCTGTTGTTCGCAACTTAATACTTCTAGGGTGTTCGGATGATATCCCCGGGGGTGGATTATTAGTCATAGATGCAGTTGGATGGCGGTCTATGTATTTTGTTGTAATGCCCAGAGTAAATCTCATAGTGATCTTCTTGACATATCACGTTATCTTTATTCTATCAATTGCCCAACTGTAATTTGTTTACCCAGCATGTTATTTTATCTATGGAGAGACACCACTAGTGAACTGTGGACCCCGGTCCTATTTTAATCATATTGCAATCACCTGTTTACTTTTCCCGCACTGTTTACTTTACTCGCATATTACTACTGTTTTCCACTCGATACACTCATAACCTTTGTTTCAAGCAAACCGGTGAGATTGACAACCTCATCGCAAGTTGGGGACAAAGTATTTGTTTGTGTGTATGCAGGTTCCACAAACACCTTCAGTCGTCATCGTCTCTCTTCTCCTGATCGATAAACCTTGGTTTCTTAACTGAGGGAAAACTAGCCGCTACACTCATCATACCTTCCTCTTGGGGTTCCCAACGGGCTGGTCATCACCACGCACAAGGACTTACTGCTCCCACGTCAACTAAACGCCACAGTCTTTTCTGGCGCCATCACACGAGTAGCAGCTTCTTTTCTGGCGCCGTTGCCGGGGAAGAGAGAAGACTTCTGCGAGGGGAGTTCTTCGCACACACATTCTTTACTTTGTTATTTGTTTTGCTTTACTTTATTTTATTTTACCTGCACTGCTTTTTATATCAAAAACCCAAAAAAAATTAGAATCCTTGGTAGCTGTTTTTACTTGTTTACTTTTGTTTTGCTGAAATGGGTACTCCTGAAAATACCAAGTTGTGTGACTTTGCTAGCACGAACAATAGTGATTTTATCTACACTCCTATTGCACCAACTGTTCCTGCTACCACTTTTTATGAGATCAAGCCTGCTTTATTGAACCTTGTTATGAAAGAGCAATTTTCTGGTGCTAGTACTGAAGATGCTGCAGCTCATCTCAACAATTTTGTTGAGCTATGTGAGATGCAGAAATATAAGGATGTTGATAGTGATATTATTAAGCTCAAGTTGTTTCCTTTTTCTTTGAGAGGAAAAGCTAAAGATTGGTTGCTGTCTTTGACTAAGAATAATATTGATTCATGGGCTAAGTGTAAGGATGCTTTTATTGGTAGATACTATCCTCCTGCTAAGATTATAGCTTTGCGCAGCAATATTATGAAGTTTACTCAGTTTGATAATGAACATGTTGCTCAAGCTTGGGAAAGAATGAAATCTATGGTAAAGAATTGCCCCACTCATGGACTGACTACTTGGATGATTATCCAAACTTTTTATGCAGGACTGAATTTTTCTTCAAGGAACCTACTTGATTCAGCTGCTGGAGGCACTTTTATGTCCCTCACATTGGGTGCCGCATCAAAGCTACTCGACAACATGATGGTAAATTATTCCGAATGGCACACCGAGAGAGCTCCACAAGGTAAGCAGGTAAATTCTGTTGAGGAAACCTCTCCCTTGAATGATAAGATTGATACCATTATGGCTATGCTTGCTAATGATAGGACCCATGTTGATCCTAATAATGTCCCTTTGGCCTCTCTGGTTGCTCAAGAAGAGCAAGTTGATGTGAATTTCATTAGAAATAACAATTTTAATAACAATGCTTATAGGAACAATTTTGCTAGTAACAATTATAGACCGTTTCCTTCTAATGGTGATAATAGCTATCTTGGTAGACCTAAAATGCCTAGTGAAGAAAGAATTTTTGAACTTGAAAAGGCTACCAAGAATTTTATGCAGATGCAATATGAGCAGAACAGGGCTTTCACCAAGACTATGGAGGAGCAATCAGCTCTGTTGAGGACTATTAGTCATCAACTAGAAAATTTAAACAAGGCTGTTCCTGAATTACAAGCTAAGGCTTCCAAAGCTGAAACCGATATCTCATTATTATCTAATGTGCAATCTTCTTTAGTTAATAGAATGTCTGCTAAGCCTGATCCTTTTGCTGCCGCTAATACTATCCAAGTTAGAATTGATGAAAATATTAGATTGTTAGCGGAATTGCATGCCAGGTGGGAAAGAGAAGATGAGATGGCTAGAGAGATCAAGGTATGTACTATTACTACCTCTAATGATGTTGCTCCTACTGATAGCAATCCTCTTACTTTGATTGGTGTAGAGAAAACTCCCACTCCTTGTGTTAAAAAACCTAGAACTGCCAAAACTTTTTCTCAAAAGAGTGCTGAAATTTTTCGGAGTGTGGGAGATGATAGCTCTATTTCTTTTAATGATTTTGATGTTGATGGCTGCAATATATCTGAAGTTATTTTGTTCTTGCAAAAGCTTGCTTTGACTCCCAATGCTAGTTCTTTAAATATTGCTTTTACTAAGCATATTACCAATGCTCTCATAAAGATTAGGGATGAAAAGTTGAAGCAAAAAGCCTCTGTTCCCAAGAAGTTAGAAGATGGTTGGGAACCCATCATTGATATGCATGTTAACGGTTATGATTGCCATGCTTTATGTGATCTAGGTGCTAGTATTTCTATCATGCCTAGAAAGATTTATGACATGCTTGATTTACCACCACTTGAAAAGTGTTATTTTGATGTTCCTATTGCTGATGTTGCTAAGAAGAAACCTTTGGGAAGGATTAATGATGTTCTTATTGTGGTTAACAATAACCTTGTTCCCGTTGATTTTCTTGTTATGGACGTTGAATGCCATGCTTCATGTCCTATTATTTTGGGAAGACCCTTTCTTCGAACTGTAGGTGCTATTATTGATATGAGGGAAGGCACTATCAAGTATCAATTCCCACTAAAGAAAGGTATGGAACACTTCTCTAGGAAAAGAAAGAAATTACTTTTTGACTCTATTCTTAGAGCAAATTATGAGCTTGATGCTTCATCTATTGATATTACTTGATTCGCACTTTTCTGCGCCTAGCTCAAAGGCGTTAAAGAAAAGCACTCTTGGGAGATAACCCATTGTTTACTTTTCAGTACTTTTTCTTTTATTTGAGTCTTGGAAGTCATTTCTACTATAATGACCGCTCCTTATCTTGTTTATTTCGTTTTTGTGCCAATAGAAGCCTCTAATTTGAGTGAGGTAAAGATTTGGGGTTATTGCTGTCCTGAAACTGTTTTCGGTGCTGCACCGTAAAAATTCGTGAAAATTCTCTGTTTATCTTTTGGACCTGCGATTTCTTGTGCATATGCCCCAGGTTATATCCAAACTTTTCTTAGTTGAACACTTTTTCATTTGAGCAACAGAAAATCCCTCAAAAATTCGTCCTTTGTCAGCTGTTCAGTTTTGACAGATTTCTGCCAATATTTGTTTTTGCCACTTTATCGCTTTCTTTTGAGTTCTTTTTTATCATGGAACTCTTGTGGAAGTTGCTACAGTAGTATATACTTTATATGTGGTGGTTTTGGGTTGAAACCTGAAGCTAAAAGAGGTTGAATATATTTTATGCTTACACTAATGTTGCTAATAGAATTGTGTTTAGTTTTGTATGAAGGAAGTTTTCAAGTGTAGGGATTGGAGAATGATGAGATGAGTTGAAGAATGGACAAAAGCTCAAGCTTGGGGATGCCCATGCATCACCCCAAGAAATATCCAAGAAGTACAAGCGTCAAAGCTTGGGGATGCCCCCGAGGCACCCCTTCTTCATCGGCAAAAATTAGGCCACCTTTCAAGACACTATATTTTTATTGCTTCATGCACTATGTGTTTTTCTTGGAGCGTCAGTTGTTTTAGTTTTCTTAGTTGGTTTAGTTTGTTTGTTTGCTGCAATAAATGGTTGGACCCCAACAAATTTCCCTTTGGAGGAGATGTACTTGTTTTCATTTGCAAAGAACGCTCTAGTTTCCACTCTTATTTAAAATCGAGTGTTCTACTTTTTCTGCTACTGCTTTTGGTTTTCGTTTTCGCCTTGATATGCGTTCAGATCTTGTCATATCTTTTCATCAAGGTGTATTTTTGCCTCTGGTCTTCATTGGTTTTCATCAAAAGAGGTGTTTATAAAAAATTTCAAATGGTGTTGGAAAAGAGAAAAAGCTTTGTGCAAAATAGTGGTACAAGAAGGAGCTTGTGTAGACTGCGGCTTAGGATTTTTCATGTCATGCTTGATGTATTTTTGATAGTATGCTTAGTGGTTTTGCTGTAGCATGACTTGTCTCAAATAACTGAGATTGCTTAATGAGCCTTTGAAAAATCATGCGTTGTTTTTATTGTATGGAAGCATTATTTTGGTTTTCTCCTTGATGCTTTATTTGGGTTGACTTGGCGCATGCTCACACATGTTAGACTCTTACAAAGTCGCCATTAGCCTTCATGATCATTTAGTTTTTGACTTTTGATGCCATCGTATGCTTCTTTTAATGTCACTTTGTCGCTTTGCATGATTATGGCCATTATTGCTCTCTTAGTTGGTCGCTCCCAGTCTTTTGCTAGCCCTCGCCTTGTACTGAGTATGAGCTCTACTCGTGCATCCAACTCCTAAAAGCCAAAATTTTCCAAAGTGTCCACCATATACACCTACTAGCAATTTGCTATTCCAAGTAAATTTGACTTGCTTTTATATTCTCTTCAAATTAAACTCTTACCAGTGTTATGCGAAATTCGGTCAGTAAAGCTCTCACGAACCGGAAGGCACACTTTACTTTTTCCTGTTCTTAAAAATTTGACATTGTGGTCTTTTATGCTAAGTTGTTATGCTTGCAAGTTGTAAGTTGGATTCTAGCCCAGCCATGCTGTCATGGGGCAAGCTTTCAACATTGCACTTCTTTTTGAGTTGATATCGTGATCTTTTGTTTATGGATGCCCGCTGTGTGAAATGAATTGGGAATCTTGTGGGGATCATGGAGTTTGTATATGTGTTAGGGAAACGCCGGGCCGCCAATCTAAGCCATGCATAATTCATGGTGGAAATTTGCAGCATACCCATGGTGAACATTCGACGACGCATCTCACAATAAAAAGCTAAACAAAAGGCAAATAAAAGAGATGTCGAGGTGTTCATTGTCTGCTTGTCCTGTCATTTTGGTGTGGGCTTGTTCCATGTCATCGGGCACGGAGGTACCCCATTGGCGGTTCTCAATGATATGCATATACTTACAATGACAAGAGCCTTGCTTGGGACTCTAAGTAAATTAGCATGGTTTGGGTACTCGTATTCACGGGACACGAGGTTTTCAACTTATGATTTGTCAAGCATATGCATCATAACTGTTCTCGCATTAACTTTAACCATTCAAGATGCTTATGATGGGGGCAATGAGAGCTCAAAGCTGGTAAGTACCATAATTTTTGAAGGTTATAAAACTTGCAATCACTGCTTCCCTCTGCGAAGGGCCTTTCTTCTACTTTTATGTTGAGTCACCACCTTCTTTCTTTATGCACCATTAAGAGAGCATAGTTGTCATTCTTAGTGTGATATGCATTGTCCCAAAGTTCATTGATTGACTCATATTGTTGGTTTCACTTGTTCTTAAACTATTTGTATCTAGTCGCCCTCTTAAACTTTGAGGTGTCCTATGCATTTATGTTTTGCTCTCTTTGAAGGACAAGCTGAAAACCATTTGTATGTTTTTCCTTATGATTTGAACACACGTTTGACTTTCATTGTTTCATTATCATGATCTTTTGTTTGTGTTCATTTACATGTTTACAACATGGTTGCTAAGTTCTTATTGTCATGATTATATCTTTCATGCCCATGTTTTAAGTTCTATTGATCCCAGCTCACCAATGCTTACATATATGATCAAGATTGTGTAGGTGCATGTCACCTCAAAAATTATTCTTTGTTATCACTTACCTACTCGAGGACGAGCAGGAGTTAAGCTTGGGGATGCTTGATACGTCTTAAACGTATCTATAGTTTTTGATGCTCCATGCTTGTTTTTACACCATTTGCCTATTGTTTCGTTACACTTAGTGGCATTTTTATACATTTTCCGGAACTAACCTATTAACGAAGTGCCACAGTGCCAGTTTCCTGTTTTCTGCTGTTTTTGTGTTTCAGAAGTGATACACAGGAAATATTCTCGAAATTGGACGAAACAAGTTCCTGAAGTCATATTTCACGGGGAAGCTTCCAGACATCCGAAGACCTGACGGAGTGGGGCCACGTGGGCCCCAGACATAGGGGCGGCGCGGCCACCCCCCTGGCCGCGCCAGCCCCGTGTGAGGGGGCGTGGTCCCTCCTCTGACATCGCCCCTTCGCCTATATATACCCCCTGACGAGAAAAACCTAAGGGCCCGATCAGTTTTCCAGAATACATCGCGATCCGCCGCCGCCGTCGACCCGAAGATCGGGAGGGTCCAGAAGCTCTTCCCGGCACCCTGCCGGAGAGGGGAATCGCCACCGGAGGTCTTCTTCATCGCCATGCTTGCCTCCGGAGCGATGAGTGAGTAGTCTACCTTGGACTATGGGTCCATAGCAGTAGCTAGATGGTTGTCTTCTCCACCATGCGCTTCATGTTTAGATCTCATGAGCTGCCCTACATGATTGAGATCACCGTTATGTAATTCTATGATGTTGGTTTGTTGGGATCCGATGAATATTGGTGTTTATGATTAAGTTGCTGTACTGAATTATATCTTTTGTTATCTCTATGTTGTTTATGATCTTGCATGCTCTCCGTTGTTAGTAGCTATCTTGGCCGAGTAGTTGCTAGTGACTCCAAGAGGGGGTATTTATGCTCGATAGTGGGTTCATGTCTCTATTTCACCTGGGGGAGTGACAGAAACCTCTAAGGTGGTAGATGTGCTGTTGCTACTAGGGACAAAACAACATTCATATGCTCAAGGGCATATGCTTTGTTTACATTACACACTTTGCTTAATGCAATTATCTGTTGTTCGCAACTTAATACTTCTAGGGTGTTCGGATGATATCCCCGGGGGTGGATTATTAGTCATAGATGCAGTTGGATGGCGGTCTATGTATTTTGTTGTAATGCCCAGAGTAAATCTCATAGTGATCTTCTTGACATATCACGTTATCTTTATTCTATCAATTGCCCAACTGTAATTTGTTTACCCAGCATGTTATTTTATCTATGGAGAGACACCACTAGTGAACTGTGGACCCCGGTCCTATTTTAATCATATTGCAATCACCTGTTTACTTTTCCCGCACTGTTTACTTTACTCGCATATTACTACTGTTTTCCACTCGATACACTCATAACCTTTGTTTCAAGCAAACCGGTGAGATTGACAACCTCATCGCAAGTTGGGGACAAAGTATTTGTTTGTGTGTATGCAGGTTCCACAAACACCTTCAGTCGTCATCGTCTCTCTTCTCCTGATCGATAAACCTTGGTTTCTTAACTGAGGGAAAACTAGCCGCTACACTCATCATACCTTCCTCTTGGGGTTCCCAACGGGCTGGTCATCACCACGCACAAGGACTTACTGCTCCCACGTCAACTAAACGCCACAGTCTTTTCTGGCGCCATCACACGAGTAGCAGCGCGCGCGCGTCGTGACGAGGCGAGGCGGGCGGCGGAGGAGGAGGAGCGCGCGTGTAAGTCTCTCCTCTTCTCTCACTTTAGGAGGTAGTAGAATACCCCACTATATATATTGGTGCAACTCCCCTCAAACTAGCAAGGTGGGACTAAACTTTGGTGCCATCCCCTGCTAGGCATGAATGGGCCAAGAGAATTTCAGAATTTGTATTGGGCCATGGACCAAAGCCCACAGCCAAATTCCAACAATCCCCCACAAAGTCTCATTGGCACATCTCATCATATCACATCAAATATTTCCAGAACATTGTTTATATACCGGTGCGAAGTGGAGACTGTTAAGTTGAACTTCCACTCATAACTTTATGCTACACTAGATTACAACTTGAATAGTGGACTATGCCTTGAACTACAAGTTTGGTGCGCACTAGTTTCACACAAAGCCTAGACCGATACTAGGCTGCCGCAAGGCTTCCCCGCGGTTTGGAGCTTATGCGTCATACTCCATGGCCTTTCATGAGTTTATTAGAGAGCACCCAACTCCCATAGACTGCGACGTTTGACAGTCAGACTCATATAGGTGTGTTCTTCAAAAGATGTTCTGCAGGGCAACATCTTTGCTATAAACAAGCCAATTAGAACACATTAAGATAAATATCAACCTGCCATGCAGATTAGGAGAGTATTGCATCTATATGGAGTGGTAGTATAATGTAAGGATACTCTCCTCTCAGCTGACCAACAGCTTGTCTCTCAACTCTAATTCACGGGATCTCCGATCACATAGAGTGGGTTACCACTGTGGACAACTCAAAGTGTGGGTCTCAAACCCATCTCCCTCGATGCATTATCTATCACATTGCGTGATAGACCCTTTGTGAAGGGATCTGCCAGATTTTTAGATGTTTGGATATAATCCAACGCAATAACTCCGGAGTTTCTCATTTTCCTGACAGATTTCAGTCTCCTCTTCACATGTCTTGAAGACTTCATATTATCCTTAGAACTATTTACTTTGATGATCACAGTTTGATTATCACAGTTCATATGAATTGCGGGTATAGGTTTTTCAACCACAGGCAAGTCCATCAAGAGCTCTCGAAGCCACTCTGCTTCAATAGTGGCTGTGTCTAATGCTGTGAGTTCTGCTTCCATAGTTGACCTCGTTAAGATGGCCTGCTTGTAAGACTTCCAGGAAACAGCACCACCACCAAGTGTAAACACATAACCACTTGTGGCCTTAGTCTCATCCGCATCAGAAATCCAATTCGAGTCACTATACCCTTCAAGTACCCTTGGATACCCAGAGTAGTGAACTCCATAGCTCGCAGTGCCACTCAAATAACGCAAAACCCTTTCAAGGGCCTGCCAATGAACATCTCCGGGATTTGACACAAACCGACTCAACTTGCTAACAGCAAAAGAGATGTCAGGCCTCGTAGCGCTGGCAAAATACATAAGCGAGCCAATAATCTGAGAATATCTCAGCTGATCTTTAGCATCCTTAGGATCTCCCTGATTCTTTCGAACCAACATGCTAGGATCATATGGCGTAGGAGAAGACTTGAAGTCGCTATACCCAAAACGACTCAAGATCTTTTCCACATAGTGAGATTGAAGCAGTGTTATCCCACCATCGTCATCTCTCAGTAGCTTGATGTTCAAGATCACATCAGCCACTCCTAGATCTTTCATCTCAAAACAATGAGATAGAAAGTCTTTGACCTCCTTGATAACATCAAGACTGGTCCCGAATATCAGTATATCATCAACATACAGACATAAGAAGACTCCTTGGCCCCCACCATGGCGATAGTACACACACTTGTCAGCTTCGTTAACAACAAAGCCTACAACAGTTAAAGTTCTTTCAAACTTCTCATGCCACTGCTTAGGTGCTTGCTTAAGACCATACAAAGACTTCAGCAACTTACACACCTTTCCTTCTTGACCACCTACCACAAATCCATCCGGCTGATCCATATAAATCTCCTCATTTAACTCTCCATTTAGGAAAGCCGTCTTAACATCCATTTGATGAACGAGAAGACCATGCGAGGCAGCCAGGAATAGTAGTACTCTGATAGTGGTCAATCTGGCCACAGGTGAATAAGTATCAAAGAAGTCTTCCCCTTCTTTCTGGGTATAACCCTTAGCAACAAGGCGTGCCTTGTACTTCTCAATAGTACCGTCAAGTCTAAGCTTCTTCTTGAACACCCACTTACATTCTACAGGTTTGCACCCATAAGGACGATCAGTAATTTCCCAAGTTCCATTTGCCAAGATGGAATCCATCTCACTGCGAACGGCTTCTTTCCAGTAGTCAGCATCTTGAGATGCATAGGCTTCTGAAATAGAAGTGGGAGTGTCATCCACGAGGTATACAATAAAATCATCACCAAAGGTCTTTTCAGTCCTCCGTCTCTTACTCCTAGTAGGAGCTTTATTGTTATCCTCCACAGGATTATCCGAGTGTTCTATCGAAATGGTGGGTTCAGGAATTGTAAATAATTCTTGACTAGATGAACTAGGCATCTCCTGATTTGATGAACTAGACGAACCTTTCATTGGAAAGATGTCCTCAAAGAAAGTCGCATCATTCGACTCCATAATAGTACCAACACGCATGTCAGATATTTCAGATTTTACTATCAAAAATCTATAGCCAATGCTATGAAACGCATATCCCAGAAGAACACAGTCCACAGTTTTTGGTCCAAGCTTTCGCTTCTTGGGTACTGGCAAGTTTACCTTTGCCAAACAACCCCAAGTCCGTAAGTAAGAGAGTTTTAACCTTTTCTTTTCCCATTTCTCAAATGGTGTAATTTCTTTGTTCTTTGTGGGAACCCGATTTAGGACATGACACGCAGTCAAGATTGCCTCCCCCCACCATGCCTTGGAGAGACCCGAAGTGTCTAACATGGCGTTAACCAAATCAGTTAGAGTACGGTTCTTTCTTTCAGCCACCCCGTTATATTGGGGCGAGTAGGGAGGCATCCTCTCATGGATTATACCATGTTCCGCACAAAAAGAATCAAATTCATTGGAAAAGAACTCTCCACCACGATCGGACCTAAGCCGCTTAATCTTTCGATCAAGTTGATTTTCTGCTTCAGCTTTATAGATTTTGAAATAGTTCAAAGCTTCATCTTTAGATTTCAGAAGATACACATAACAATATCTGGTGGAGTCATCAATTAATGTCATGAAATATTTCTTTCCACCTTTTGTCAACTCACCATTCATCTCACAAAGATCTGAATGTATGCGCTCTAGTGGTGCCAAATCTCTTGCCTCCGCAGTCTTATGAGACTTGCGAGGTTGCTTTGCTTGCACGCACACTTGGCACTTAGAGCCCTTGACATTAGTAAATTTCGGAATTAAACTCATGTTGGCTAGCCGCGTCATGCAACCAAAGTTAATATGACAAAGTCGTGAATGCCAAATATTGGACTCATTATCATTGCAAACATGATTAATAACTTTAGTGCATAAGTCTGATAAAGAAAGGCGGAACAAGCCTCCGCACTCATAGCCTTTCCCAACAAATTGTCCATACTTAGATATTACAACTTTATTGGACTCAAAAACCAACTTAAAACCATCTCGACACAGAAGATATCCGCTGACGAGATTTTTATTGATGGAGGGAACGTGCTGCACATTCTTCAGCTGTACGGTCTTCCCCGAAGTGAACTTCAGATTTACCGTACCAACACCTTGAACAAAAGCACGTGAGCCGTTTCCCATCAGCACGGAGCCAGCCCGTGCGACCTGATAAGAAGAAAACATGGAAATATCAGCACATACATGTATATTGGCACCTGTGTCTATCCACCATTCAAGTGAATGACAAACTGAAAGGATAGTAGGAAATATACCGTACCCAGCATCCTTCATATCGGTATCACCAACAACAACATTGGCAGAATTGCCGCCGTTTCCATGTGAACGCTTATCAAAGCGTTTAGGGCAGCTAGGAGCCCAATGATTCGGATCACCACACACATGGCAGGATCCTTTCTTCTTATACTCAGTCTTCTTCTTGAAGTTGGTAGTCTGCGAGGCCTTGTTCTTGCCATCAAACTTTCCCTTGCCCTCAAACTTGTTCTTATTCTTTGACTTGTGGGACTGGAAGTTATTTTTCTGCACCACATGTGCACTAGAACTTCCATCAAAGCCTCGAACACGTGTATCCTTTGCTCTCGCCTTTTCCTCAACATGAGGAGAACCAATGAGATCCGAAACGGAAAACTCCTGTCTCTTATGTTTTAGAGAAGTAGCAAAGTTCCTCCATGAAGGAGGAAGCTTGGCAATAATGCCACCGGCCACGAACTTGTCCGGTAAGGTACACTTGAACTGCTCAAGTTCTTTGGCAAGAGACTGTATCTCATAAGCCTGCTCCACAATGGGACGGTCATCAGTCATCTTATAATCATAGAATTGCTCCATGATATACAGCTCAGTGCCAGCGTCAGAAACACCAAACTTGGCTTCCAACGCATCCCACGCATCCTTGCCATTATCAAATGACATGTAGGTGTCAACAATGTTGTCACCAAGAATGTTGAACAAAGCCCCCATAAACATGGTGTCGACTTTCTGAAAAGCTTCCTCCTGAGCAGGAGAAAGATCTCCCTCAGGTCTGCCAAGAGTGGCGCTATAGCAGCCTAGGTTTTTCAACCATAGAACTGCTCTCGTGCGCCATCTCTTATAATGGACACCATCTGTTGATGACATAATTTGGCTAGTTATTTATATCATCGGCCAAATTAATTTTATCATTGATCAAGCTAATCAACTGATATTTGTTTAAGAATTGCAACAAGGATTTTGTATGGACCAGAAGCTACATCAGACATGTCCAAGTCAGATCCAGGGACGTTTTGAGCTAAAAGTTGTTACCTGGGACACTCGGATGCTAAGCTGAAGGATTTTATCCTAATATGTGGCAGGAGGTTTAATGATACAATGGCCGATATATTATCAAAAATATCGTCCTAAGAAAAGTTGGCCGATGTGTTCTTTGAACATCGCCCAGAGGAAATGTATAGGCAGTGAAGTGATTACATCCTGCTAAAGTATTGCAAATGTGTTTTTGGTCAATTCATTAGAACCAAAAACAGGGGGGCATGTGTTAATGGTGTAATTTGGCTAGCTGGTTATTACATGCGTGTGATTTGTCTAGTTCAAAATTCAGTCTTGGTTATAGTCTTGTACAAGTTGGATATCAGGCAGATCAGGCGAAGCAAGTTGGCTATCAAGGACAAGTCCTTTGCAGATTCTGATATACGTAGGCTAAAAACTGAAGTGCTTTGACAAGTCCTAAAAGCTATCGGATGGCAGGCTGAGACGTGTTGCAGGGAAGCACATAAGGAAAAACTTCTCTTGTTTGTCGATGTTTCAAGCTAGCTAGCAAGGAATAAGAGGTCGTACGAGTACCAGCATTAAGCCAATATATTGTATTCCTTGTTAGGTACATGACCGGTTTAAATAGAGATTAGAGATATTTTATCCGGCTTGTATACCAAGAAAGCAGCGGTTTGTTCCGTACCGTATTCTTTTTGCCAAAGACCAGGCGCCCTATATAATACGGAAACATGGCCGATTGAAGAACCCAACAATCGAATCTATACAATACATCTATCTACTTTGTTTCGCTATTTCTTTTACGTACTTTCTTTTATTGCTGTTCTCTGCCATGCTCTAGCAACCCTAGGGTTTGGTTCAATCTTTACCGCTTTGCGCTGAAAAGTGGTCGTCTCTCCTCCACGAAAGCGAGGGGATCTTTGTTGCTTTGCTCGGAAAGCATCCGTTCGTTGTCACGAAAGCACAGCGATTATCCTGGTGTTGCGCGGCAGTTTTGCGTGCCAACACAATTGGCGACTCCGCTGGGGACGAGGCATCGAGCGGTCTCCGGCCCGTTCCTGCTACGTAAAGAGCGTCATCAAGAAGCTGCAGTCTACAAGGGTAACATGAATTCTCAATCTTCTTTTGTAGATGCAAATAATTCTTATGCTGAAGTTGCTAGATTCTTTAATATGAGTACTGTATCGGCTAGCCCTAATTCTTGCTATGTGCAAACGCCGATTCAAAATAATCTGCATCCTTCAACTTGTTATAATTTTGACAATTTGCAGCATGTATATACGAACTCTCATGCATCGGCAACCCCAGAAGTTTATATGCCGATGAATAACGTGACGAGTTCAGTTAACCAATATGAAACATCCAATGTTATAAATTTCAATAGCATGCAAAATAATGTTTCATCGTTTTATTCATCGGCAAATAATTTACAATATTTTGGTTCACCTTCGCACATGCCGATGGACAGAGAAATTAGCCATAATACTACTAATTGTTTGAACAATTATTCTCAACCATCGTATGCTGCACCTTATTTTACTAACTTTTCAGCACCATATGCAACTCCAAATACTCATTATTCGGCTGCACACCTTCACAGTACTTACGGCCGAATAAGTGAAAATTCAATAGAAGATCATGTGCCTTCTTCTAATACTGTAGCATGTGGTACATCCCCTAAACAACTGCAGAATTTTGGTAGCACCCAATTGTCATTGCCGAAAAATACTGAAAGATTCGAGGGGAGAACATCAGAGGAGTGGGCTGATTTATATCTGAAATCTTGCGAAAATATTGCAAAAAAGCTTATCGAAGTCAGAGCTATGGAAGCCAACCAGCAGAAAAAGGGTGACTCGGTCAGTACGGCTAATTTGGGTAAGGCTGAGTTGAACAATGCACGTGCTGATTCAAATCAACAAAAGATGGCTGACACGTCTGCCGCGACCGACTTAGTTCAAGCAAAATTAAATTTTGGTAAAGCTAAGTCGGACACACACGCCGAGTTTGTCAACCCGGTAGATACAAGTTTCGCTGAGCAAGAACATGGTGAAAGTGAAATAGCTACGCTTGATTTTTCTGGATGTAAGGGATCTTATGTGTTGCCCTATGAATTTCGTGCCAAAGAAATTGATGAGCATCCACAAAATAAAAATATAGTGGAACCATCTTCGATTGAAAAGGAGCATCAAAGTGAAGAAGCACAAAATCCAGAAAATAAGGAAGACAAGAAGTTGGAAAATCATCAAGAGGTAGAACAAGATATTGTTCAGGTCATCCAACGACCGTACTCTCCTAATGTGATCGATTTTGACAACAAGAAAATACTTATTCGGTCATATCAGACCGAATCTACCAAAGGGAAAAATGTTGTCATTGATATTAATGCTGCACCGAGGATGATAAAAAATTCAGAAGTAGTAGTGTCAAAAAGAAATGAAAGAAACAAACAGGTAGCTTCAAGACCAAAGCCGATTGTTAAGCAGTTGTTGGACAAATACACTCACCGCAAGGATAACCATATGTTTAATCGGCTTGGAGGTACTAAGTGTTATAGGTCTCCATCTGGACCTAGGGGTCATAAGCGTCGGCGAGCTAACTCATATGTCCGGCAGCCGTATTTTGCAATGGAACTGGCACACTGGGGCTGTGCACCTTCTGTTTATCCACGGTTTCCTTCGCAGAGTTTTAAGCATTGGGCGCCATACCACACAAGGCCAGGAGTTTATTTTCAACAGGAGTATGTTTCGCAGAGGTATGTGTTCAGACCACACTTTCATGAGGAAGGAGCTCGGTTCAATCAGAAAGCTAGGTCACATGATGCTGCTGTGATTCGAGGAAACAGATCACCGGTAGGTAGTGCAGATGGTAAGAACTATAAGGGAAACCACAAGTTTGTGTGGGTACCAGTGAAGCATGCTGAACATAAGTCTGTAAAAAGTTCAGTGGATTTAAATGTTGCACATAGTCTGAAACGTGCAGAACACCAGACAGCTGAATGTGTTGTTTCTAATCCAGAAACACGTGAATTTGATAGATCAGTTTCTGGTTCAGGTCAAGGGAAAGCTGCCGGTACAGAAGGGAAATGTGTAGATAATACACTCTTTGCTTCCTCTAGTACACGTACAAGTCTGAAGTCTGAATCGGCTATTGTGCATTCTGATTTGGTCATGAGAGGCTACAGTTCAGGAATATATAAGAATGTATCTCCAATGGGTTTCAAGTCTAGCACTATACAACGTTGGCTTTCATGCAATAGAACCAGCCAGAAAATTAAAGGTAGTAGTGTATCTAACCAGTGGAGAATGTTTTCGGCCAAGCATGGATTATTTGTCCCGCGAACATCAGTACACAGTACATACAGGAAGAATTACAGGGGCGGTCGCAAGCTCGAGTGGCTGCCGGTAAGGACTTCTCCTAAGGCCAGTTGTACCATTATGAGCCATCGTGCAGAAAGTTTGAATGGGTCTGATGGTGATCATGGTTTGGAACCAGGGGAATCAATAATAGCTGACGGCGGCAGTGGTGTAGCACAACAGAAAAAAGGATCTTATCTGGTTCAAAAGAGGGCTACATTGGAGCTTAGCTTGCTACATTTACACGATAATTTAAGCTATGTAGAAAATGAGGTTACATGTGATGGAGCTAAGCCTAGCTGCACAGAGAATATTGTAAAGAAATTCACTAACCTGAATGTTGATTTGGATCCTAGTGTGCAGAAATATTCCGAGAATGCAGCTGTACGTCCCCATACTAGTGACTCAGCTCATGTATCTTCTGATCTATACGTGAGAAGCAGCAGGAAATTTGAGGCTAGTGATTCATTTAATCAGCAGAAAATGTTTTCGGCCAAGGAAAAATTATTTGCCCCACGAACAACAGTAAGTCAGTATAGGCCGAGAAACTTGGGGGCAACGGTATTAAGTCAGTTGCACATGGTACTAAACCGGGACCTCAATGGTGTCCGACAGGACTCACACACACTCAGAAACGGCGGATACAACGACTGCGAGCATTAGAAATCCGAGAAGAGATAGCTAAGAGAAAGAGTGATGAGTGGTTAAATAAAGACATGCCGATGGTTCGTGAAGATGACTTGGATGAAGAAGCGCATCATGGCGGATGAAAACATCAATGTGGATGATGCAGTTGTTGATGGAATTTTAGAAAATAACAGCAATGCACCAACCGATATGGATGTTGATCAAGGCGGATAACATGGTCTGTATCTGTCGATGTTGGCATCGGTTGCTTTGCAACACAGTGAGATACCATGCTTGACCGATGCTATTGATAAATGGTCGCAAAGACGTGATGAAGAATATCGTTCCGGAAAGAGCGATATGCATGAAAGACGACGACAGGAAGGAGTACGTCATTGCATATTTAAATCGTCGTTTGCTCGACACCGAGGCTCGGTACGTGTTTATTGCAAAGTTATTATTGTCTTTATACATATACTAAATTTCGGCTTTATCTACTTTCTACTATATGTGTGAAAACTTGCCGGCCGACAATTTAAATATTTATGTTGGAAGGACCGATTCTTAGTGGTATGATTGGAAGGTGGACTTATGTGTTAATAGACTGTGATTTAGTATATGAATCGCTGCATCCTAGGAGAGATTGTGGTATTGCCGATTTTATTGTTTTAATTCACTCAACAATCTTGTTTATAAAACATCGGTCTGCTTAGAATATCTTTATACAAATAGCCAAACTGAGTATGAAGCTTTACAGTTTAGTTTGCAAAATTTGATAAATATAGGTGTAAAGATATAAATGCTTTTGTTGATTCGCTTCTGGTAGTGCAAGAAGTTAAAAGCGAATTTAGTATTTTGACAGGTTACTAAATAGCTACTTGGACCGATGTTTAAACATTATTAAGTTTCTATATGCGTTTACTATCTGTCATATACATAGGGAAGAAATTTCTAGAGGTAATGCTTAGAATAGCAAGCATCTGGTCATTACGTTGGCAAGAAAAAAAATTATACCAGAGAGGCCGATGCTGGCTGTTGTTCAGAGTGAAACCAGCATGCTAGGTGTGAGTTCAGTGCATGGTGCAACTTTTATTGTTTCAATTCAACATCAACAGCTAGCAAGTATAATTCGGTACCTCAATCCCAAAGAACCGAATTAGCGAGGGTAGTTCAGAACCAGCTGTTGGAGAGTTCCTTTAGTTCATTATTTAAAAGATCCAAGTTAAACAAGATACGGGAAAATTCGGCGACAAGCTTTAATATATACTTTTTTGTATCGCCAAATAATAAAAAGTTTACTTTTTAATTGCTTGGATTCTGATCAGTCTATAATAGCTATGAGTGAGGTGCGTGAAAGAATATACGGGATACATCAGTCGGCTCATAAAATGTGATCGTATCAAAAAGAGTGAGTTCTTATTGGCTGACTTTGTTAGAGGATTGCTTCTGAAACCTATTGGAACTAAACATAAAAAATTCTGCAAATGCTCAGTAGGCTTGATGATACCACGGCCGATATCTTGTTTGAAATATCGCCCTAAGAATATCTGGCTGATGAGTAATTTAGACATCGCCGTAAGCATAAATTTGGCCGATGTGTTCTTTGAACATCGCCCTAAGAAATTATATGGCCGGTGAAGTTATTGACATCGTCCTAAGGAATTGCAGATATGTTTTTGGTCAATTCAATCGTACCAAAAACAGGGGGGCATGTGTTGATGACATAATTTGGCTAGTTATTTATATCATCAGCCAAATTAATTTTATCATTGATCAAGCTAATCAACTGATATTTGTTTAAGAATTGCAACAAGGATTTTGTATGGACCAGAAGCTACATCAGACATGTCCAAGTCAGATCCAGGGACGTTTTGAGCTAAAAGTTGTTACCTGGGACACTCGGATGCTAAGCTGAAGGATTTTATCCTAATATGTGGCAGGAGGTTTAATGATACAATGGCCGATATATTATCAAAAATATCGTCCTAAGAAAAGTTGGCCGATGTGTTCTTTGAACATCGCCCAGAGGAAATGTATAGGCAGTGAAGTGATTACATCCTGCTAAAGTATTGCAAATGTGTTTTTGGTCAATTCATTAGAACCAAAAACAGGGGGGCATGTGTTAATGGTGTAATTTGGCTAGCTGGTTATTACATGCGTGTGATTTGTCTAGTTCAAAATTCAGTCTTGGTTATAGTCTTGTACAAGTTGGATATCAGGCAGATCAGGCGAAGCAAGTTGGCTATCAAGGACAAGTCCTTTGCAGATTCTGATATACGTAGGCTAAAAACTGAAGTGCTTTGACAAGTCCTAAAAGCTATCGGATGGCAGGCTGAGACCGTGTTGCAGGGAAGCACGTAAGGAAAAACTTCTCTTGTTTGTCGATGTTTCAAGCTAGCTAGCAAGGAATAAGAGGTCGTACGAGTACCAGCATTAAGCCAATATATTGTATTCCTTGTTAGGTACATGACCGGTTTAAATAGAGATTAGAGATATTTTATCCGGCTTGTATACCAAGAAAGCAGCGGTTTGTTCCGTACCGTATTCTTTTTGCCAAAGACCAGGCGCCCTATATAATACGGAAACATGGCCGATTGAAGAACCCAGCAATCGAATCTATACAATACATCTATCTACTTTGTTTCGCTATTTCTTTTACGTACTTTCTTTTATCGCTGTTCTCTGCCATGCTCTAGCAACCCTAGGGTTTGGTTCAATCTTTACCGCTTTGCGCTGAAAAGTGGTCGTCTCTCCTCCACGAAAGCGAGGGAATCTTTGTTGCTTTGCTCGGAAAGCATCCGTTCGTTGTCACGAAAGCACATCGATTATCCTGGTGTTGCGCGGCAGTTTTGCGTGCCAACACCATCAAAGGAAGGCGGCCTGGTAGACGCGGCCAAACCAGTTGGACTCAGTTGCCTATAATCAGGTTTTTGGATTGTTGAAAATATAAGCAATTTACCATAAGATTTAATCCGAAATAACCAATAATAAAGCATGATGATAATTGCAGAAATCTTATATCTTATATCTACTAATTGGGAGCACCGATTGAAGCCTCACATTAACTTCAAGCCAAAGAAAATACACCGTCTGATAAACCTCTCGATAATTATGAGCCCTTAGATTAACCAGTCGTACCGGTAGAAAAGACCTCTGTCTTCTGCATGCGCAATACCGGTAATATCACACGGGAGCGTGCTAGCCATGGGAAAAATATCGCTACTCCACGATCTGAGCCGCCGCGGTACCAATTCCCAGACTCGCGCTGGCGATCATGGAAAGGGCGCGCTTCAAGTAGACAGGTCTTAGGTTAGTGCGCTGCTTCCAAGTGAAAATTAGTGTTCCGCTGCTTCCAATTGAAAATTAGTTTTCCTTACGTATATGGTTGCAAGCAATCAATCCAGGCGACAGAGCAAAGTTAGATTAGTGCGCTCCAAAAAAAGACCGGTGCCTCACGCTGAATTCTGTAATCCTCCCTTTTCCATGGCATTGTATTGGTTTGGATTTTTTGTGTGTAGCTCCCAGCTTAATTAGTATCGTGTTCACTGTGAGTTCTTCAGACCAAAGTGCTGATTTCATTGATAAAATGTGTAGCATATCGGGCATGACGCCTTTAACTCAGATTTGTTATCTCAAGGACAATAACAGTGAATCACATTTATTTGCTTTGAAATATCTTCTTTCTATTATCGTTTTTCGAGTTGGTCGACTCCTATGAATATGTGGTCAGGCCTGCTAAATAATGAGTGTATTTATCCTCAAATTTTTAATCTCAGTGGGTAACACCTAACAAAGGTTTGGGCTATGCGTTACAACGAGAGATGTGACCATGGTGGAAGCAAGGTATTAATTTTATAACTACTGTACTATCAATTAAATTCGGTACTATTAATATTGTCCAAAAGTATTTATTTCTTGAAATCTTTGTCACAAAATATACAATGCCAATGGCAACAGATAACATAGGTTTGTGCTATATGTAGCATTACTGCAGCATAAGTCAGTGAGCATGTGTCAATTTAGTTTGCTTTACCGTGTGTCCTACTCTTGAACTAATTATTAATTAGATAACCGGAATGAATAGTATAATTAAGAGTTATAATGTTAGATGAAGGTAACTTAGACATGTCGCCTAATCATCAGTTTATGTCACAGATAGACTAACCGGATCAGTAATTATGTACCTTTATATTTTCCTCTATAATAAGAAATTTTTGATAGTTTACACAATAAAAAATTGAGAAACAGTGTGCCGATGCAACCAACTGTTAACTGAAATTTTAAGGTGTTGACTTACAATGCATCTCCTTATCGTGCAATGCCGGATGTGCATTTTAACTTATGATGATGTCATGCATCAATTGTGATCCAATCCAACAGCGCATTCTGGATTACGCTTGCAAAGTATGCCAAGAACGATCATTCTCCAGAATTTGAAGTGTTTTTAAGGTATACATGGGAGCATCTTAACAATATAACGCAATTTTAATATGTTCCTGAAGTCTTCCATGAGAAAATCATTCCGTCTATTTTGTGCATTAATTTTGTTTCAAAAATAACTTCAATTCAGACTGAGAGCCCTTGAAATTGTTCTCGCGAAGGTCCACACTTCTACATCACCAATCTGCATACAGACAAGTACAAAGGGATTGTGGATTGCTCCAATGCATGGTTTATGCAAGGTCAATGTGAATGCCGCATTGCCACACTCAAAAAACAGATGTTTAAATCCCTCCTCCTCTTATGATATAAATTTTTTATAGTAATATCAAATTCCATGGCAATGATTAATAAGTAAGTAATATTTTTATCTTTATTTTATTATAGTTGTCCATTTCCATATTATTTTTAGAATATCATAAATTATCATATTAATAAAAATGCATGCCACTCCAAGTTAATTATCAGGATATGTCCGGCTTACCTCCATATATTAAGAATTTCTCATTGATATGCATTTTCTTAAGCAGTGTATAATTTAGAGACGCTTTGAGTAATTTGTTAAAAAATATAACTATAACATGTAGCACAAGATAGTTGGAGCTCAGAGCATCTCAAATTAATCTACCATAAAATTTGAAACTGACTTAAGAATTTATTTATATGGAATGAGAGCAAACTATTACATGGTTATAAAGTCACCTCTCCGAAAATAACTCTCTATTTTTCCTATAATCTGATCACAAAAGGATTTCTGACCAAAAGGTTTTGCATGGAACCTCTTATAATCCCTGGGGATTTTCTTAAAAAAATTACTAGACCGTGCAGTAGCACGGGTTGACGACTAGTTAACATAATCATGCATACTAGCAGAATAGACGAACAGATCACATCTAACACAGATAAAGAGATCACATCTATTCCAAACGCTAGTACAAGAAATTGTAACATAAATTGTAAAAGATGGGTACAGATTGCATACGGTGCTGCAGGAGGATTCACGTTCGCGTTCAGATTCGCGTTGGCGTTGAGGTTCGCGTTGACGTTGAGGTTCGCGTTGGCGTTGGCACCAGCGTCGTCAGCCATGTCGTCGATGTAGAGGCTGCTGATGTCCGGGAAGAAGTCCTCGTCAGGGAAGGAGTCATCGGTCGACGTGATGCCTTCAGTAGTCGCGCAGAAGCGCTCCCCAAAAACCTGATCGCCCCTCACCCGTACAGGTTCACAAGAGGCGGGGTTCCAGAGGCCTACTGTCCCGTCGTCCGGTGCACGCCGGAAGAGGGGATGGAGAAGGTGTAGCGGCGGCGCAAGGCTCTAGAGGCGAGAGACAGGATGTGATACAGCGTGATTAGGGTTTGCGCCTAAGCCTGCTTATATAGCGCCACTCGGGTAAGACGTGGGGCGCAGCCCACGTCCGAGTTAGTAACAGCCCACGATCCGGAAAAACCGGAAACGGCTGATAGAAAAAAATAACTCGCACAGTAATTTTCCCGAACAGCAAAAAGACACCGAGGCACAATTCCGCAAACCGCGGCGCGTGCGCGTCGTGACGAGGCGGGCGGAGGAGGAGGAGCGCGCGTGTAAGTCTCTCCTCTTCTCTCACTTTAGGAGGTAGTAGAATACCCCACTATATATATTGGTGCAACTCCCCTCAAACTAGCAAGGTGGGACTAAACTTTAGTGCCATCCCCTGCTGGGTATGAATGGGCCAAGAGAATTTCAGAATTTATATTGGGCCATGGACCAAAGCCCATAGCCAAATTCCAACAGCATCCATAGCTGCGCGGGTGCTGCCATGCCATGCATGAGTGCAGGCTAGCTAGGTATTGGGCCAAGAGGGCACGGCGCGTCCTCGTCAGCGTTAATGGCGGTGAGCTGTCCAGCCCAGACATGCCCGGAGGCGACGGAGCCAGGGATCATTGCATTGCATGCGCTGACGCGGACTAGCTAGGATTCAATTCAGAATTTCAGTTTTAATGGACGCCCACACCGTAGCATCATCAGCACGCCCTCCGGCCAACGCTGGTGATTAGGACCGTAGGCCGGCCCATACCTCTCCTGAATCGCCCGTTCTTTTCTACAGCTAAGTTAGCAGTACGTACTCCTCACTCAGCCGCCGCCTCTCTTGACCTAGCCTCCATCTCTCCTCCTACTCCACCATATATAGATTGGTTCCCCCTCCTCTGGCCGGTCTCGTCGGTGTCAGGAGAGGTGGGGAACCTGATCTATGAGTGAAGGTTTTGATAAAAGTAGTCTTTTTACAAGATTAGATTAGGGTTTGGTACCCTTCGATCGACGACGAGATCTTCCTCTCGACGTTAATGGTAGTGTTGAAAGATTAAACTCCTTTAGGTATGGTCCTTCAGATCTTGCTTTGCCAAATCGATTTTGGATCTTTTCTCTTGGTTGCCGCGAGGAGAATTATCCTCGCAGTATTTGTCCCGGCGGCTACATCCTCGACAATGCTGATTCATACCCTCGACTCCCCAGCGACGTCGATCAAGTTGTCCAGTTATTTTGCCCTGACATACTGGTGTTGGTACTCTTGCCGATGTGGATTGACTACTAAAATGGTTGCGCGCGTGCACGTAGCCTTGGCATTGCGGCTCGAATTAAAATTATGGGAGAACCTCCATTGGTATTTACAAGTTTATGGTTTGGTATCTATCTTGGACTGCCTTCAGAAAAGTACAAGATTGTGTCATAGAAGAAGAAAGAATTTGAAGACCTCAAAGATTTGCTAGTTTCTTTTAGACTTTATTTTATAATCCTCAAAGACAGTTCGTGTAACTCTACCATATACTATTTATTGCTATAAATATATGTGGTATTGATTTTTTTTTTAAGTACGTACTCCTCGCTCGCAGCTTTGGCCTTTGGGCGAGAGCCACGAGCTGCTTGTCGTTTGCACCACAGCAACGCAGCCGGGTAGAGAGCAAATGCAGAATGGTCTGCGTTTTCTGCATTGCCCCATTGCCCGTCCCGTCGTGGAATAGGGACTCAGCCCGAATGCGATCGAGAACGACGGCGAATCTGCTCCTGCATTGCTCGAGACAGAGGCATGGAGAATAGAAGAAGGCTGCCAGGCGCCTTTGCGCTGTTTCGGATAAGCGTGCGCGCAGAGGATTCAGTCTGGAGGTGAAATATACATATCGTGCGGAAAGAAAGTTTCCGTGGCGTGTGTGTGCGTGGTAGTAGCTTGTGGCTGCTAGAACAGAAGGCAGAACAGTGCGTGTCGCCATGGAGTTGTCCAGGAGCAAGATTTGTTGTTCGCGGTAACTTGTAAAATCCGTAGATGTAGTACCCGAAATGAGTCCTGCTGTACTACTGAGTCAGAATTTTGCTACTACTACTACTATTACTTTCAAAACCTGCAGAGCCAGAATTCAAAATTGTTACAGTATGTTGCAGTGTTGTACTATTGATGCAGATTCAGTATTAAGTTGGGACTTGAACGCCTCAGATCAAAATGAGGCTCCCGAAATTCGAAACATGTCCGTTCGTGATGACAGCTAAAGCCTGCGTTGTGACGTCTGACGAGCGATGTACGCGGCTCTGTGTCGTCACTTTCGCCTCCTGGAAAAGCTGTGAGCGCATTCATCAGGTTTCTTTCGAGGAACGCAAAAGCTGAAGAACTCGAGCATGTTCGGTTTCGGAAAAGCTCAAGAACATGAGTGCGCTTTCCTGTCCGATTACCGAATTACTTTCACCGTGCCACGGTCTCGGCAATGTGGCAACGCATAGCAAGAGATTAGCATCTGATGCCACGTTTTGCACACTGAAACGGCGCACGGAAGAGACGCGAAGCAAATCGCAGCATAGGCCGCGAATGCTTCACGGGTCTTGCTTTACAAAGTAATCCTGATCAGTCTCTCGTGCGTCGTTTGCATGTGGAAGTGCACTGTTACTTGACCAGTGTATCCGTGTGTCATTGTGTCTGTATGTGGAAGTGCATCTCTGTTTCCGGTGTTCCCTATCTACTCAACAACGGAGCTGTAGCGAGAAAAAGCATTTTTTGTTGGCTCGTTGTATGTCCAACGGAAAAGGTTACCGTGCTGCAATTGACTGAGTTGCATTGTGAATTATTTCATAGGGATACTATCTGGCTTCCTGATTTATTTATTTATTTTGACAGGAGAAACAACTGTTTACCGTGGGCGTCGCTCCTGTTTTCTGAAGTATTTCTGATTTTTTATAAACACTGATTGCCTTGAAAATAAGAGTATTACTTATGTGCTTGTACTTTGTAAACATGGTTGAATGCTGGATTAACTCTTGGGTTATCCTCCAGGTAAAACAGAAAAATCGCGAAGCAAGTAACAAATAAGGTCTTTAGAGCTGCTCAAGGGTTGAGGTTGGGACTGAGGATGATCGCTGCCTACTGAAGATAAAGCAATCCCTTCCATTCATTGTAGCTGATGAAGATTTTGGGAATAGGATAAATAAAGGAAACGAAGGAATAGGAAATTTGGATGATAGATAAAAAAATTGCTTTTCAAGCTACTTATTGGAGATGGTGTTTGGCAAACCCACCTAAAAAGAAAATATGTTGGCTCGAATGCGTATATTGGAGACATGTGGATTAACATTTCTGGTCTGGTCTAGTTAGATGGCCATGAAGAAACATTTCTTCTGATTCGGATCATTTTCAATTAAAGATAGATCGGAGATACACTTATGGGAGGATAAGTAATTGGGTAATATCACACTCTGAAAACACTATATAATATTGTTCGTCATAAGAGCGATTACCATCGCTACGGTTATGGAGTCCCCTCCTCCGAATGTGACACTCGGAGGAGATTTAATTGGTCTCAGGGTAGCATCTTGAAATGCCTTGCTTCACCGTTTAGCTTTAGTCCAATTAATGGCAATGATGGAAGAATTTTGGTGGAATCTGCATGAGAGTGCCAAGTTCTTTGTTCATTCCATGTACAAAGCACTGATCCAGCCAGCAGTTGATAAGAACAAGAAGATTTGAAAGATAAAGATAGCACTAAAGATCATAATATTAGTTGGTATCTTCATGGAGGAGTAATCCTCGTCAAAGATAAATTTGCAAAATGGAACTGGCATTGGAGTAGAAAGTGTGTCTTCTATCATCATATATAACGACACAATCAAATACTTACTCCTTGATGTCTACGCACGCGTCTGTTCTTGTAGACAGTGTTGGGCCTCCAAGTGCAGAGGTTTGTAGAACAGTAGCAAGTTTCCCTTAAGTGGATCACCCAAGGTTTATCGAACTCAGGGAGGAAGAGGTCAAAGCTATCCCTCTCAAGCAACCCTGCAATTACGATACAGAAAGTCTCTTGTGTCCCCAACACACCCAATACACTTGTTAGATGTATAGGTGCACTAGTTCGGCGAAGAGATAGTGAAATACAAGTGGTATAGATGATTATAAGTAGTAAATGCAATCTGAAATAAATATCGCTGCGAGCAAACATGTAACAAAACAGCAAGTAAACGGTGTGCAAAGCTTGGAAACAAGGCCTAGGGATCATACTTTCACTAGTGGACACACTCCCAACAAATATAACATAATTGAACAAATAAATAACTTCTCTTCACTATGGTACTCTGAATTACTCTCCTATTGAATAACACTAATCATTGCGTAGGGCTACGAAGCACTCCTCAAAGTTCATCAAGTACTTGACAAACACCACTCATAGAGATATCCAAATCAAATCACAACTCAAGATAGATATTATTGCAACTTAGACCAAGTACTAACACGATGGACACACTGTCAACATTACACCATGAAAGGAGGAATAGATCACTTCAATACTATCATAGTGATAATTATTCTCATAATCCATAAGAGATCACAATCGTAGCCTAGACCAAGTACCACCATGATGCACGCACTGTCACCGTTACACCATGGCAGGAGGAATAGATTACTTTAATAACACACTAGAGTACACATAATATCTGAATAATAACATCTACTTGTTCAACATGATACAAAGCTCACGATCACATAAAGATCACATCATGGGAGAGAGAGGTGAACCACATAGCTACCGGTAGAGCCCTCAGCCCCGGGGGTGAACTACTCCCTCCTCATCATAGGAGACAGCAAGGTTGATGGAGATGGCGGTGAGGTCGATGGAGACGGCAGAGACGGCGATGGAGACCGATGGAGATGGCTCCGGGGGCACTTCCCCGTCCCGGCAGGGTGCCGGAACAGAGACTTTTGTCCCCCAAAATTCGTCGGCGGCGGCGGCGGAACTGCGGAACTCTTTCTGGAAATTTGCCGACTCCCCTAGGGTTTTCCGTCCCGAGGCTTCTTATAGGCGAAGGGGCGTCATCAGGGGGCAGCCAGGGGCTCCTCACACCAGGGTGGCGCGGCCAGGGCCTGGGTCGCGCCACCTATGTGTGAGGGCGGCCTCTGGCCCCCCTCCGGCTCTCTTTCGGTCTTCGGGAAGCTTCCGGGGAAAATAAGACTTCTGGCTTTTGTTTCGTCCAATTCCGAGAATATTTCCTGTGTAGCTTTTCTGAAACACAAAAACAGCACAAAACAGGGAACTGGCACTGTGGCGACTTGTTAATAGGTTAGTTCCGGAAAATGCATAAAAGTGCCATGAAGTGTAACGAAACATCGGGTAAATGGTGTAAAAACAAGCATGGAGCATCAAAAATTATAGATACGTTGGAGACGTATCAGCATCCCCAAGCTTAACTCCTGCTCGTCCTCGAGTAGGTAAGTGATAACAAAAGAAATAATTTTTGAGATGACATGCACCTACACAATCTTGATCATATATGTAAGCATTTGTGAGCTGGGATCATAAGAACTTAAAACATGGGCATGAAAGATATAATCTTGACAATAGAAACTTAGCAACCATGTTATAACATGCAAATGAATACAAACAAAAGATCATGAAAATGAAACAATGAAAGTCAAACGTGTGTTCAAATCATATGGAAAACATAGCAAATGGTTTTCAGCTTGTCCTTCATGGAGAGCAAAACATAAATGCACAGGACACCTTCAAGTTTAAGAGGGCGACTAGATACAAATAATTTAAGAACAAGTGAAACCATAGTCATGAATCAATCAATGAAAACTTTGGGACAATGCACATTATACTAAGAATGACAACTATGCTCTCTTAATAGTGCATAAAGATAGAAGGTGGTGACTCAACATAAAAGTAAAAGAAAGGCCCTTCGCAGAGGGAAGCAGTGATTAAACATGTGCTAGAGCTTTTCATTTGTAAAACAGAGAGATAAAAATTGGGTTTGAGAGGTGGTTGTCTTTGTCAACGACTGGCAATGGGGTTCTTACTATCTTCCATACAAAAATGAAGCAGGTTTTTGAGAGAGAGATTGGCACTTTTTATGCTCTTTTATAAAGCTTGGCACTCCTCCCCACCTTTTTTTCCTTTCACAAACCATGGCTAACCGATTCCATCGGGTGCCCACCAACATTCACATACCATGGAGGAGTGCCTTTTTTCTTTCTTTTTTCTCTTTTTTTTTCTTTTTGGAATAAGCAATATGGAAGATAGCAAATCCGACCACTACGTCCCCATGAGCTGAAAACAGTGTCACAAAATGAGAAGTATTTTAAAGGTTTTTGAAAGGTAGCACATGAAAATTTACTTGGAATGGCTTACAAATACCATGCATAGGAATTTATAGTGGACACAATGGCAAACTTGGTTTTTAGGAGTTGGATGGACGAGTAGAGCTCATACTCAGTACAAAATGAGGGCTAGCAAAAGACAGGGAGCGACCAACTAAGAGAGCAATAATGGCCATAATCATGCAAAGCGACAAAGCGACATTAAAAGAAGCATAAGAGGGCATCAAAAGTCAAAAACTAAATGATCATAGAGGCTATTGGCGACTTTGTAAGAGTCTAACATGTGTGAGCATGCGCCAAGTCAACCCAAATAAAGCATCAAGGAGAAAACCAAAATAATGCTTCCAAACGATAAAAACAACGCATGATTTTTTCAAAGGCTCATTAAGCAATCTCAGTTATTTGAGACAAGTCATGCTACAGCAAAACCACTAAGCATACTATCAAAAAGACATCAAGCACGACATGCAAAAGCCTAGGCCGCAGTCTACACAAGCTCCTTTTTGTACCACTTTTTTGCATAAAGCTTTTTCTCTTTTCCAACACCATTCAAACTTTTTTAATCCAACTCTTTTGAGGAAACCCAACATGGTCCAGAGGAAAAAATACACCTTGATAAATAAATATAAGAAGATCTGAACGAAAATCAAGGCGGAGATGAAAACCAAAAGCAGTAGCAGAAAAAGAAGAACACTCGGTGAACGATAAGAGTGAAAAACTGAGTGTTCTTGGCAAATGAAAACGAGTGCATCTCCTTCAAAGGAAATTTGATGTGATCTAACCATTTATTGCAGCAAACAAAACAAAACTAATAATGAAAACTAAAACAACTGACGCTCCAAGAAAAACGCATAGTGCATGAAGCAATAAAAATATAGTGTCTTGAAAGGTGACCTGATTTTTGCCGATGAAGAAGGGGGTGCCTCGGGGACATCCCCAAGCTTTGACGCTTGTACTTCTTGGATATTTCTTAGGGTGATGCATGGGCATCCCCAAGCTTGAGGTTTTGTCCATTCTTCAACTCATCTCATCATTCTCCAATCCCTACGCTTGAAAACTTCCTTCATACAAAACTAAACACAAATCTATTAGCAACATTAGTGCAAGCATAACATATAATCAACCACTTTTTGCTTCAGGTTTCAACCCAAAACCACCACATATATAGCATACACTACTGTAGCAACTTCCCCAAAAGTTCCGTGATCAAAAGAACACAAAAAGAAAGCGATAAAGCGGCAAAAACGAATAGCGGCAGAAATCTGTCAAAACAGAACAGCTGACAAAGGTCGAATTTTTTAGGGGTTTTCTGTTGCTCAAATAAAAAAGTGTTCAACTAATGAAAGTTTAGATATAACCTGGGGCATATGCACAAGAAATAGCAGGTCCAAAATATATACAGATAATTTTCACGAATTTTTACGGTTCAGCACCGAAAACAGTTTCAGGACAGCAACATCCCCAAATCTTACCTCACTCAAATTAGAGGCTTCTCTTGGCACAAAAACAAAATAAAAAGGATAAGGAGAGGTTATTACAGTAGTAATAACTTCCAAGACTCAAATAAAAGAAAAAGTACTAAAAATAAAACAATGGGTTATCTCCCAAGAGTGCTTTTCTTTAACGCCTTTGAGCTAGGCGCAGTAATTTGCAAAGATGCTCATGTGGGCGCCATATAAGAGCTTGAGGCGAAGGCGCCATATAGGAACTTGAAGCAAGAGAGAGCATCAAAAAGCAAATGTGAAAGACATTTAAATCTAAACCACTTCCTATGAAAAATAGTCTTGTAAAGAGACAAGTCATGAAAGCGCAAAGCAAAAAGCATAGGAAGGAAAAACAAGTACAACTTCAAGAATTGCAACATAAAGAGGGGAAACTCAATATTGTTGAGATCCATCAAACCATGTTTCCCTCTCTCATAATAACTTTTAGTAGCATCATGAATAGAACTAACAACATAACTATCACATAAAGCATCCCTATCATGAGCCACATGCATAAAAGAATTAATACTCCCCAGATGAACAATAGTAGTAGGAGCAGATTCAACAGAATAATTATTCTCATCACCATAATCATCAAAAATAGGAGGCATATTGTAATCATAACTAATTTTCTCCTCAAAAGTAGGTGAACTGAAAATATTATACCCATCATCATAACCATCATAAACTAGAGGTTTAGTATCATCACAAGCTAGAGAACAGCTATTTCTCAAAGCATATTCACAAACATATCATCATAAGAAGGAACATCACATAGGGGAGATAAAATATCATCAGAGCAAACTTTCTCCACTAAAGCTGGGAAACTAAAAATATCATGCTTAACAAAACCAGCTTCCCCAAGCTTAGACTTTTCTATAGCATTAGCAACAAGGGTGTTCAAAGCATTCATACTAACAACACTATTAGCATGCAAATTAAGCTTCAAAGGTTTTTCAATTTTCTCTTCAAACACTTCATATCTAAACTCAGGAAAAAGACTACAGAACTCTTTATTTTCCATTAAGCCTAACTAGTGAAAATAAAAACAAGAAACAAAAATATGTAATTGCAGAATCTAAAGGAAATAACTCCGAGCACTCACACAGGAGGATGCGAGTACCTTTTACCTTACCTCCCCGGCAACGGCGCCAGAAAAGAGCTTGATGTCTACGCACGCGTATGTTCTTGTAGACAGTGTTGGGCCTCCAAGTGCAGAGGTTTGTAGAACAGCAGCAAGTTTCCCTTAAGTGGATCACCCAAGGTTTATCGAACTCAGGGAGGAAGAGGTCAAAGCTATCCCTCTCAAGCAACCCTGCAATTACGATACAGAAAGTCTCTTGTGTCCCCAACACACCCAATACACTTGTTAGATGTATATGTGCACTAGTTCGGCGAAGAGATAGTGAAATACAAGTGGTATAGATGATTATAAGTAGTAAATGCAATCTGAAATAAATATCGCTGCGAGCAAACATGTAACAAAACAGCAAGTAAACGGTGTACAAAGCTTGGAAACAAGGCCTAGGGATCATACTTTCACTAGTGGACACACTCCCAACAAATATAACATAATTGAACAAATAAATAACTTCTCTTCACTATGGTACTCTGAATTACTCTCCTATTGAATAACACTAATCATTGCGTAGGGCTACGAAGCACTCCTCAAAGTTCATCAAGTACTTGACAAACACTACTCATAGAGATATCCAAATCAAATCACAACTCAAGATAGATATTATTGCAACTTAGACCAAGTACTAACACGGTGCACACACTGTCAACATTACACCATGAAAGGAGGAATAGATCACTTCAATACTATCATAGTGATAATTATTCTCATAATCCATAAGAGATCACAATCGTAGCCTAGACCAAGTACCACCATGATGCACGCACTGTCACCGTTACACCATGGCAGGAGGAATAGATTACTTTAATAACACACTAGAGTACACATAATATCTGAATAATAACATCTACTTGTTCAACATGATACAAAGCTCACGATCACATAAAGATCACATCATGGAAGAGAGAGGTGAACCACATAGCTACCGGTAGAGCCCTCAGCCCCGGGGGTGAACTACTCCCTCCTCATCATAGGAGACAGCAAGGTTGATGGAGATGGCGGTGAGGTCGATAGAGACGGCGGAGACGGCGATGGAGACCGATGGAGATGGCTCCGGGGGCACTTCCCCGTCCTGGCAGGGTGCCGGAACAGAGACTTATGTCCCCCGAAATTCGTCGGTGGCGGCGGCGGAACTGCGGAACTCTTTCTGGAAATTTTCCGACTCCCCTAGGGTTTTCCGTCCCGAGGCTTCTTATAGGCGAAGGGGCGTCATCAGGGGGCAGCCAGGGGCTCCTCACACCAGGGTGGCGCGGCCAGGGCCTGGGCCGCGCCACCTATGTGTGAGGGCGGCCTCTGGCCCCCCTCTGGCTCTCTTTCGCTCTTCGGGAAGCTTCCGGGAAAAATAAGACTTTTGGCTTTTGTTTCGTCCAATTCCGAGAATATTTCCTGTGTAGCTTTTCTGAAACACAAAAAGAGCAGAAAACAGGGAACTGGCACTGTGGCGACTTGTTAATAGGTTAGTTCCGGAAAATGCATAAAAGTGCCACAAAGTATAACGAAACATCGGGTAAATGGTGTAAAAACAAGCATGGAGCATCAAAAATTATAGATACGTTGGAGACGTATCACTCCTCCATTGTTGTTTTGCTAGATTGGTTAGTCATTCAAGTAGCTTTTGACTTGTATCCTCCATGTAGTGTCGCTAATATTTTTGGGAATCGGCTCCACGATATCAATCACAGGTTTAGAAATATTATAAGGGTGGAGTGTTTCCCATTATTTGGTCGCTTTGGCTATATTGAAATGACAAGGTGTTTAATGATAAATGCTTATCTATTGACGTTTATCTATTGGTGCACCGGTATACTCCGTTCATGGTCATCTCTACAACGTATGGAGAATCGTGACCTGTTTATGAAGGTATGTACACGGTTGGAGGCTACAACAAGGGATACACATTTTTAACATGGATGGTCGCATAACCTCTGGATTGGACCCCATTCATCTCAGGCGTCTTACAATTTCTCAACGATGATATGTATTTCACCTTTTTCAGGTTAGCTACTTTTTGGACCGGTTTGCGACTGTGTGCATCCTACTTATGTAGAGGTCGGGTGCAATGCTTAAATCTTTTAATTAATAGAGCACCATTTATTAGGAAAAAGAGTTATTCTCTTAGATCTTTCGTTCACTTGGCATGTTTTGCTTAGCTACTTAATTTTGGTGTGCCTTGAGTTATCTCCACTTTACTTGCTCACCAGAATGTAAAACGCATGATGTCGGTGTCTTGATGAGTGTAGGATATGTGGACCTCACCAGTGGTAGAGCATGAAAATCGAGGCTAAGCCAGCTCAAGGCACCCGAGAATGGGCCGAATTAGCATAAATACACGATGTGTTTCTGTTAGTGGGACAATTTATAGCAGACATTTTGGATTGAATCTAAGACTACACATAGTGGGAGTAACATAGATACTAACATGCATGCTGATGACCCACAAGTATAGGGGATCGCAACAGTCTTCGAGTGAAGTATTACCCAAATTTATTGATTCGACACAAGGGGAGCCAAAGAATATATGTAAGCCTTAACAGATGAGTTGTCAATTCAGCTGCACCTGGAAACAGTCTCGCTCGCAGTGGTTTATCAGTAGCAACAGTTTTATAGTGGTGACAGTAGTGAAACAGTAACAGCAGTAGTAAAATAGCAGCAGTAATAGTAACGGTTGTAAACAGTAGGAACAAATACTGTAGGCATAGGGATGGATAACGGGCGTTGCATGGATAAGATAATTCATGAAATCAATGAGATACGGGCATTGCAGATAAATAAAGATAAAGTATCCTAGTACAAACAATCATAGGCATGTGTTCCGTATATAGTCGTACGTGCTCACAAGGAAAAACTTGCACGACATCTTTTGTCCTACCAGCCTGTTGCAGCAGGGCCTCAAGGGAAACTACTGGTAATTAAGGTACTCCTTTTAATAAAGTACCGGAGCAAAGCATTAGCACTCGGTGAACACATGTGATCCTCACATCATAGCCATCCCCTCCGGTTATCCCAATTTCTGTCACTTTGGGGCCTCGGGTTCCGGACAACAATATGTGTATACAACTTGTAGGTAAGACCATAAACAACAAGTATCATCATAGAAATAATAACATGTTCAGATCTGAAATCATGGCACTCGGGCCCAAAGTGACAAGCATTAAGCACAACAAGTTGCAACAATGTCATAGGCACTAAATAAAGATACTAGGCACTATGCCCTATCAATCTCATATCAAATTACATGAACAATATCATCCAATCCCTACCATCCCCTCACCTACAGCGGGGGAATTACTCACACATGGATGGGGGAGTCATGGATGGTCGATGGAGGAGCGTCGGTGGTGATGGTGATGAAGATCTCCTCCGAATCCCCGTCCCGGCAGGGTGCCAGAACGGAGTTTCTGGTTCCAAATCGCGGTTTTTGATGGCGGCGGCGCAGCGGAAGTCTATCTGGGAAAAACGCCGTCTCCCCGATATTAAGTCGTCAGGGGGTATATGTACGCGAGACGGGAGGTCGAGAGGGGTCCTGGAGCCGCGCCACCTGTGTGTGACAGGCCCTCGAGCCTCTTCTCCCTCCGGTCTTCTGGCTCCGTGGGTCTTCTGGTGAAATAGGATTTTTCATGATTTTTCCCAAATTTTTACTAGAAGTTGAATTTCTGCACAAAAACGAGACACCAGAGTAATTTTGCTGAAAACAGCGTCAGTCCGTGTTAGTTGTATTCAAAACACACAAATTAGAGGAGAAACAATAGCAAAAGTGTTCGGGAAAGTAGATACGTTTTGGACGTATCAACTCCCCCCAAGCTTAGCTATTTGCTTGTCCTCAAGCAATTCAGTTAACAACTGAGAGCGATAAAAGAAACTTTCACGAACACATTTGCTCATGTGATGTATATATACTAACTACGTGATCAAGTACTCAGGCAATTCATAATAAGAAATATGCAACCAATGTCACCTCATAGTCAAGCAATCTATGAAAGAGTGTCAATGCACTAATAACAAGTAACATGTACATGAGAAGCTACAAGATTGTAATATGCATAAATGATATGAAAGAGTGGTATCCCGCTTGCCTTTATTTGTAGAGCAAAACATAAATGCTGAGGCACCTCTGAAGTTCAAGGGAAGACTAGAAGTAGAAATATCAAAGATACAAGCATCAAAGTTATACCACAATTAACCGTGTTCTGGGACAAGCACATTACACTAAGAATAACAGCTATGCTCTCAAGAAGTGCTTAAAGTTAGAAGATGGTGACTCAACATAAAAGTAAACGAATGGCCCTTCGCAGAGGGAAGCAGTGATTTAACATGTGCTAGAGCTTTTCATTTGTAAAACAGAGATAAAAGGTTCTTTTGAGAGGTGGTTGTTCTATGTCAACGACTAGCAATGGGGACTTACTATCTTCCATAATAAACAAGTGAGAGCGGTTCCGAGTTCTTTGAAAATTGGCACATTGGTGCTCTTTTATAAAGCTTTGGCACTCCTCCCCACCTTTTTTCCTTCCTCAAACCATGGCTAACCGATTCCATCGGGTGCCCACCAACTTTCACAATTCTTTGGAGGAGTGCCTTTTTTCTTTCTTTTAGAATTAAGATTATAATGGTCTGACCAGCTCTCATGCAAAATTAATGACGAGCAGATGAAGCTGCCTAGTCGAGGGGTACTTAATTTAATATGGAAGATAGCAATTCCGACCACTACGTCCCCATGAGCTAAAAACAGTGGCACAAAATGAGAAGTAGTTGAAAGTTTTGAAAGGTAGCACATGAAAATTTACTTGGAATGGCTTACAAATACCATGCATAGGAATTTATAGTGGACTCTTTGGAAGACTTGGTTTTGGTAATTGGATGCACGAGTAGAGCTCATACTCAGTACAAGTGAAGGCTAGCAAAAGACTGGGAAGCGACAATCGAGAGAGCAATAACTATCATAATCATGCTTGCGACAAAACAAAATTAATATAGGCACAAAAATGATACAAGAACTCTGAGGCAATTTAGATCATCGAGGCTTAATTAACTTTTTGTTCAGTCATATGCATGCTTGAGCATGTGCCAAGTCGATTCAAATAAAGCTTTCAGAGGTGGATACCACAATATCATACCATACTATGAATAAAACAATGCATGCAAGCGTCTACATGACATGCTACAGGCTAATAATAAATTGAAACTAATCATATGAGAGCAAGAACTACAAAGCATCCATTAGATGACATATACCCCACACGAACCGACTAAGCATGTCCACATAGATGAGTATATGTACAAAAATGAAAACAAATAGAGTTCATACCAGCCTCTTACCACATCTCGGATTGTCATATATCGTCATTATTGCTCTTCACTTGTGTGGCTTGAATAATATAAAGTGAATACCAAGCTCCAATGGAGTAACGGGAGACTGAACTCTGCAACAAACTTTACAAAACCGAAGAAGAACAACAAATATTTTTGGGGTTTTCGATTTTTGAAACAAAAGCAGAAGGAAATAGCAAACAAAGCAAAATATTTTTGGGTTTTTCAAGTAGCAAACCGAAAATGGCAAGTAAAACAAACCAAGGGTAGCAAACCAAAGAACCAAATAGAGAGAAACAACTGAAATATTTTTGGTCTTTTTGTGTTTTGGAAAGCAGAAGTAAGAACTTAAAACAATAAAGAAGATGAAACATGGATATACAAAGGACCGACAAAATATGATATGTAGATGAGTGAATCGTCGGCGTACCTCCCCCCAAGCTTAGGCTTTTGGCCTAAGTGGAGATCAATCCCGGCTCAGGTAGCTGCTCCAGGCTGGTGGGTCATCATAGGTGTAATCGTACCCCGGTTCCCGTGAAGATGAAGCTGATGGCGCATAATCATAATAAGGCTGCTCATATGGGAAATTCATAGTGTTGGAGGGCTGTCCCGACTCCTCGGCGCCTTCCTCATCGTGCACAGGCGGCGGATGCTCCCCTATGTACGCGTCAAGCTCATCTTCAGTAAGCGACCAGCCATTCCTGCGATCAAGGTTAAACAAAAGAGGTGCAGGCAAACGGATTGATCGTTCAGTCTTTACTACCCTCCAGGTAGTCTTCTTGAAAAAGGTTAGCTCAAATGTTAAATTAATCAAACTGGCAGGAGGAGAAATAAACTTATGTTGAACCATAGCATCAAGGCCAAGTTTCTCCTCGGGGAACTGAAAATCTCGAAAATGAGGCAAAACGCCATGCAAAGCTAACAGGCGTGAAGCTATAAGCCCCCCACAGATTCCCCCTTTCTCACGATTAATATCAAGACGGAAAGCTATTAAGGCACCCAAATTGTAAGTTCTATCGCGCCTTACAGCAGCAGCAATGAAAGCTAGATCATGGAGAGATAATTTACTTGCAGCTTTCCTAGCAAGAACACATTTGGTAATGAAAAGGGCGAAATAACGAATGGATGGGAAATGAATGTTTCGAATTTTACCACCCTCTCCTGTGAAGCTTCTTCCTTGACAAATCTCCTCGTATAGTTCTAACAACTGCCTTGGTTGTCCCCTTATCTTCTCGAGCGATCCCCACTGCGGTACTCTAATAGCTGTACAGAAAACATCAAGAGGCAAGTCCACAGATTTGTTATAAATTTTATAATGAACCATGGGATTAGAAGCGGACCAACTAAATCTGAAATCCTGCACCACAGACATTGTTAGTTTAACATATTGGGGAGGTTCACCCTCAACAAAATATTCTAATCCTGCATTAGAAAGCAAGGCTTGAAAATCCTGTAGGAATCCAGCAGCACTCAAGAATGCTGAGCATGGATAGTGTGAGGGGAAAACCTTCTCTTCACGATGAACTTTCATAACATCTTGCACTTCTAGTTCATGTTGAGAGAGTTGATATGCATTCCTCTCCATTTCTGAAATTTTTGACAAACCTCATAAAAAGTGATTTAAAGACAAGCAAGTGTAGGAAACTACTATGGTGAGTTACTAGAGAGCTATCATGCATCAAAATATCAATTCTAAGCAAGAGAACAAGCATGCATACTCATTTATACTGTCACCTACAATGCTAAAATACTCAAGATATACTTCACCAAAAGAAAATCTACTTGGACAAGTGGAGGAGTCACATACCGGAGAGCAAATGATCCAAATTTCAGCAGAAATGTTGGGCTGAACAAGGAGATCGAGAAATCCAGGTGAAGAACAGCAAGAACTCGAGCTTGAGCAAATGGGGCGGTGTTTTTCGGCAGAGAGAAAGAGCAGGGGAAGACGAGATGAGTGAGTGGCCTGGTGGGGGCCCCTCACACCTGGGTGGCGCGGCCAGGGCTGGGCCGCGCCACCTGTGTGTGTGGTGGCGTGGCTGCCCCATCTGGTGCCTCCCAGGTGTCTTTCTGCCCCATTTTTGACATAAAAATTTATAAAGAATTTTCTGGAATTTTTCGAGAAACTTTATTTTCCAGGATTTTTCAGAAATTGGCATATCGATGAAACTCAGAAAAAACAACGATGAAAAGATTTCAAGCAAATCAAAACTAAGCATGCAGCAGCTCTGAGATACTCTTAATCAAGCAACTTAACTGAAGGAATAAAATTTGATGAAAGTAAATACAAGTGAGGTGGAGTGGATGCGGTGAAAACGAAGTTTCTTTCATATAAAATCACTTTGTTAACAAGGTTGATCAAGTCTTGTTACCAAACTAACTTTTTATGAGGAGAAACTTTGCATATCACTTAATTCTTATGTTACCTCAACTTTGATAGGTATAGTCCCAACCATGACAATTTGACATTCTTCCTTGGGCTTTCGCTCTGAACAAATAATTTGACCAACTTTGATGGTCTCAACATGCTTGATTGTATTTAGAGCATTCTTCCTATCAATCTTCTTGGGAAAATATATCGTATACTCTTTATCATTAACATTAAAAGTGACTTTTCCTTGATTGCAATTAATAACAGCACCTGCAGTGTTTAGAAAAGGTCTCCCAAGAATAATAGACATATTATCATCTTCGGGCATTTCCAACACAACAAAATCAGTTAATATTAAACAACTGTTAGCAACTTGAACAGGAACATTCTCACATATACCAATAGGAATAGTAGTAGACTTATCAGCCATCTGCAAGGATATATCAGTTGAGACCAATTTTTCTAGATCAAGTCTCTTATAAAGAGAAAAAGGCATGACACTAACTCCAGCTCCCAAATCACATAAAGCAGTTCTAACATAGTTATTTTTAATGGAGCAAGGAATAGTTGGTATACCTGGATCTCCAAGCTTCTCTGGAACTTTACCATCAAAAGAATAATTAGCAAGTAGAGTGGAAATTTCCTCACTAGGAATTTTCCTTTTGTTAGTGACAATATCTTTCATATACTTTGCATAAGGAGGCATTCTAATAGCATCAGTCAAAGGAATTTGCAAAAATAAAGGTCTCATCCATTCACAAAACCTGTTGTAGTGTTCTTCTTCCTTGGACTTGTGTTTCTTACTAGGAAAAGGCATTGGCTTCTGTACCCAAGGTTCTCTCTCCTTACCATGCTTGTTGGCAATGAAGTCTTCTTTAGTGTACTTTGGATTCTTGTCAATCTTCTCTGGTTCTTCTTCAACTTCTTCTTTATCTTCTTCTTCTTTATCGGGAGCATCTCCTGGTTCAGTTTTAGCATCAGAAATAGAAACACTGTTAGCATCTTTACCTGCTTCAGAGGATTCTGCGGTTGTTTTATGCTTCTTCTTCTTCTTCTTAGAAGGGACATCATCATTCGAGGTGCGTTGAGAATCTTGCTCAACCCTCTTAGGATGCCCTTCAGGATATAATGGGTCTTGAGTAGCAGCACCACTTCTTGTGCGTATTTCACATGCTTGCTTCTCTCTTGCAGCATTAACTAGCAAGTCTTTTTGCACCTTGGTAAGCTGATCAATTTGTGTTTGAACCATTTGAAAATGTTTAGCAAGTATCTTCACATCATTGGCGGTTCTCTCCACAATATCCTGCAACTTGTTAATAACTCTAGAATTCTCCAACAGATGATTATGCACCATTCTATTAAAATTTTCTTGCTTAACAATAAAATTATCAAACTCATCTAAGCATTGATCAGGAGGTTTAGTATAAGGAATATCTCTTTCATCAAAGCGTTGGAGAGAGTGTACCTCAATAGTAGATGAGCGAGGAATTGGCTTACATAATTCTTCAATAGGAGGTAAATTCTTCACATCTTCGGCCTTAATACCTTTCTCCTTAAGAGATTTCTTAGCCTCCTTCATAGTTTCATCATTTAATTCAATCATCCCTCTCTTCTTCGGTGTAGGCTCTATAGATGGCGCAGGGGTTGGTGCTGGTGTTGGCTCAACCAAAGTCCAATCATCATGATTCCGGCTTATTTTAGCCATTAATTCTTCTGCTTCAGCCGGAGTTCTTTCCCTGAAAACACAACCAGCACAACTATCCAAATATGATTTAGATTCATCCGTTAGTCCATTATAAAATATATCAAGGAGTTCATTTTTAGGCAATGGTTCTTTAGGCAAAGCTCTAATTAAAGAACAAAACCTTGTCCAAGATTCAGGCAATTTCTCTCCTTTTCCCTGTTCAAAATCAAAGATTTTCTGCACAGCAGCATGTTGAGCACTAGCGGGAAAATATTTCTGAAAGAAAGCATTAACCAAAGCAATAGGACTAGTAAGAGATCCAGGAGACAAGCTATTAAACCAAGTTTTAGCAGCATCTTTCAACGAGAAAGGAAAAATCTTGGCAACAAAGTAAGTGCGGAGCTTAATATCATCAGAAAACAAATTACTCAAAGTAGAAAGCTCATTCATGTGCTCCATAGCACTCTCATCTTTAGTACCACAAAAAGGAGTTTTCTCAACAATAGATATGTAAGATAAATCCAAAGAGAAATCATAATCCTTGTCTCTAATATTTACAGGAGAAGCAGCAAATTTAGGATCAGGAGACAAATTATATCTAACAGAGCGTCTTGCAAGAAGTTCTTTAACCTTACCAGCATCTCGAGCAGCACGTGCTTCTGCAATAAAGTCATCATTAAGCTCAATATAAGCATCATCATCATAATCATCACTAGGACATTCCCTAGACTCAGGTGAACTAACAGGTGTAACAATGATGTTTCCCAACTTAGCTCTAGCAATAGTAGCATCTAAAAAGGAACCTAGTGAACCACTCTCATCAAGCACAGTAGAAGCATCATCTAAATTATCAGTGACATCTTCAATATCAGCAGAAGTAGTAGTAGTAACGTGTGGGTGTGGTGGTGTAAGCAACTTACTCATAACAGATGGTGAATCAAGAGCAACAGAGGTGTTGAGAGTCGTACCTCTTCTTGTAGTGGATGGCAATATAGGAACTTTTCCATCACGAGGTTTACCCATGATGAAAGGATTGCAGCAAACAATATGAATACCAAGTGAACTTACAGATAGAGCTATGGTCCCCGGCAACGGCGCCAGAAAATAGTCTTGATGACCCACAAGTATAGGGGATCGCAACAGTCTTCGAGGGAAGTATTACCCAAATTTATTGATTCGACACAAGGGGAGCCAAAGAATATATGTAAGCCTTAACAGATGAGTTGTCAATTCAGCTGCACCTGGAAACAGTCTCGCTCACAGTAGTTTATCAGTAGCAACAGTTTTATAGTGGTGACAGTAGTGAAACAGTAACAGCAGTAGTAAAATAGCAGCAGTAATAGTAATGGTTGTAAACAGTAGGAACAAATACTGTAGGCATAGGGATGGATAACGGGCGTTGCATGGATAAGATAATTCATGAAATCAATGAGATACGGGCATTGCAGATAAATAAAGATAAAGTATCCTAGTACAAACAATCATAGGCATGTGTTCCGTATATAGTCGTACGTGCTCACAAGGAGAAACTTGCACGACATCTTTTGTCCTACCAGCCTGTTGCAGCAGAGCCTCAAGGGAAACTACTGGTAATTAAGGTACTCCTTTTAATAAAGTATCGGAGCAAAGCATTAGCACTCGGTGAACACATGTGATCCTCACATCATAGCCATCCCCTCCGGTTATCCCAATTTCTATCACTTTGGGGCCTCGGGTTCCGGACAACAATATGTGTATACAACTTGTAGGTAAGACCATAAACAACAAGTATCATCATAGAAATAATAACATGTTCAGATCTGAAATCATGGCACTCGGGCCCAAAGTGACAAGCATTAAGCACAACAAGTTGCAACAATGTCATAGGCACTAAATAAAGATACTAGGCACTATGCCCTATCAATCTCATATCAAATTACATGAACAATCTCATCCAATCCCTACCATCCCCTCACCTACAGCGGGGGAATTACTCACACATGGATGGGGGAGTCATGGATGGTCGATGGAGGAGCGTCGGTGGTGATGGTGATGAAGATCTCCTCCGAATCCCCGTCCCGGCAGGGTGCCAGAACGGAGTTTCTGGTTCCGAATCGCGGTTTTTGATGGCGGCGGCGCAGCGGAAGTCTATCTAGGAAAAACGTCGTCTCCCCGATATTAAGTCGTCAGGGGGTATATGTACGCGAGACGGGAGGTCGAGAGGGGTCCTGGAGCCCCCTCACACAGGGGTGGCGCGGCCAGGGCTGGGCCACGCCACCTGTGTGTGACAGGCCCTCGAGCCTCTTCTCCCTCCGGTCTTCTGGCTCCGTGGGTCTTCTGGTGAAATAGGATTTTTCATGATTTTTCCCGAATTTTTACTGGAAGTTGAATTTCTGCACAAAAACGAGACACCAGAGTAATTCTGCTGAAAACAGCGTCAGTCCGTGTTAGTTGTATTCAAAACACACAAATTAGAGGAGAAACAATAGCAAAAGTGTTCGGGAAAGTAGATACGTTTTGGACGTATCACATGCCACATAGGCAAAAAATATGATGTGGCAAGTAATTAACGAGGAGATAGACAAATAGAGTAACATTTTTTACCATCACATAGTGGTTCCCAATGCAAAATAAGTCTATAAAGCAATAAATAATGATCTTTATGTTATCACACATATGACACTACCCACTATGAAAGTAGTAACATATGCATGTTACTAATCTAGGTTACTCCCCACTATGACTAGCCTAAGGGAAGGATGGGCCACGCCACAGGATTGTCCACCTGACACTTCTCCCCTAGGCCCCACCAACATCGGGGTGTTCCTTTTTTACATGGACCTCAACCATGACTGTCTACTTGTTTCTTTATCTTTTTCTTCAGACATCCATATATATTGAACAAACACTTTGTGGAGCAATGAGTTATGAGTTTCCACATCGCGACGCATGATCCTTGCAGTTCTCAGGTTGCCATCTGATGACCCACAAGAATAGGGGATCGCAACAGTCTTCGAGGGAAGTAAAACCCAAATTTATTGATTCGACACAAGGGGAGCCAAAGAATATATGTAAGCCTTAACAGATGAGTTGTCAATTCAGCTGCACCTGGAAACAGTCTTGCTCGCAGTGGTTTATCAGTAGCAACAGTTTTATAGTGGTGATAGTAGTGAAACAGTAACAGCAGTAGTAAAATAGCAGCGGTAATAGTAACAGTAGTAAACAGTAGGAACAAATACTGTAGGCATAGGGATGGATTACGGGCGTTGCATGGATAAGATAATTCATAAAATCAATGAGACATGGGCATTACAGATAAATAATGATAAAGCATCCTAGTACAAACAATCATAGGCATGTGTTCCGTATATAGTCGTACGTGCTCACAAGGAGAAACTTGCACGACATCTTTTGTCCTACCAGCCTGTTGCAGCAGGGCCTCAAGGGAAACTACTGGTAATTAAGGTACTCCTTTTAATAAAGTACCGGAGCAAAGCATTAGCACTCGATGAACACATGTGATCCTCACATCATAGCCATCCCCTCCGGTTATCCCAATTTATGTCACTTTGGGGCCTCGGGTTCCGGACAACAATATGTGTATACAACTTGTAGGTAAGACCATAAACAACAAGTATCATCATAGAAATAATAACATGTTCAGATCTGAAATCATGGCACTCGGGCCCAAAGTGACAAGCATTAAGCACAACAAGTTGCAAAAATGTCATAGGCACTAAATAAAGATACTAGGCACTATGCCCTAACAATCTCATATCAAATTACATAAACGATCTCATCCAATCCCTACCATCCCCTCACCTACAGCGGGGGAATTACTCACACATGGATGGGGGAGTCATGGATGGTCGATGGAGGAGCGTCGGTGATGATGGTGATGAAGATCTCCTCCAAATCCCCGTCCCGGCAGGGTGCCAGAACGGAGTTTGGTTCCGAATCGCGGTTTCTGATGGCGGCGGCGCAGCGGAAGTCTATCTGGGAAAAACACCGTCTCCCCGATATAATCCAGTCAGGGGGTATATGTAGGCGAAAGGAGGGGTCGAGAGGACTGCCGAGGCGCCCTCACACCAGGTGGGCGTGGCCAGGGCTGGGCCGCGCCCCCTGTGTGTGTGGGGCCCTTGAGCCTCCCCTCTGTCTCGTCTTCTGGCTCCGTGGGTCTTCTGGTGAAATAGGATTTTTGATGATTTTTCCCGAATTTTTACTGAAAGTTGGATTTCTGCACAAAACGAGACACCAGAGCAATTCTGCTGAAAACAGCGTCAGTCCGTGTTAGTTGTATTCAAAACACACAAATTAGAGGAGAAACAATAGCAAAAGTGTTCGGGAAAGTAGATGCGTTTTGGACGTATCAACTCCCCCCAAGCTTAGCTATTTGCTTGTCCTCAAGCAATTCAGTTAACAACTGAGCGCGAGCGATATAAAGAAACTTTCACGCACATTTGCTCAGATGTATATATACTAACTATGTGATCAAGTACTCAGGCAATTCATAATAAGAAATATGCAACTAATGTCACCTCATAGTCAAGCAA